>OZ005648.1:141014284-142313034 GCA_963930645.1 Salticus scenicus | reverse complement strand
AAAAAATCTAATTAATAAATAATAATTTAATGGGTCTTTTTCTGTCTTTTTTTTTTTTTTTTTTTTTTTTTTTTTTGGGGGGGGGGGGGAGCAAAATGTGGAGAATTAAATTTTCTTCACTTAAGTTTATGATATTTGATATATCCACATACAAGGATCTTATTAATATTATTTTGCTCAATATTTAATATTTTCTTAAGTTAATACATATTCACCTCACCAGAAAATGCTACATTTAAATTTTAATTTTATTAAAAAAAAAATAAATAAATAAAATAACAAGACCTTCCGGCTTTTTCGGAAGGGTAGGTTGATTTCTTTTTCCTTATCGAGTAGCCATCATTTTGTTTCAAAATGGCGGTTACAAATTATTAATGCACTTGGTAGAAATATAGACGTAGGCTATGCACATATGGAATTTTAAGCAAATCGGTTCATAAATACACTTTTATGTGAATTTAAAATTTTCAAGTGGCCGGCGCTAGGAAAAAAAATGGTGGGTTAAGTTGACAAATATATGAAATGCGTTTGTGAGATAAGTCTACTGTACACACATAGTTCGAATTAATTCAAAATCTCAAAAGTCATTGTGTTGAAAAATTAAGTGGCTGCCACTTCGATAAAAATGGCAGAGAAAGTTGCTCATCTAAGATATCGTTGCAAATTTGAAAATATTTTTTTTTTTTTTTTTTTTTTTTTGTAGAAATTCTTTCAAAGAGGCTTAGTAAGTTGATAAAATGTTAGTTTCCTGCATTTCTAGTTTGTTTTAGCATTAAAATAGTCTAATTTTACCTTAAAAACGGATTAAAAAGATCCAGTAACGCATGTAATGGATTTGGCGCCAAATTTGGCGAATTTTCCACTATGGCGACTTGGCGAGAAAATACTTATTATCGATATACCAAAGATGGACGCAATAACGTGATTGGTTCATGAGTTACGTGAATTTTCTAAATTTTTGTTGTTTGAATGATAAATCCATTTTTCAACTTTGATTTGAATTGATTAAGTATTTCTAAAGTTCCAGCAAACACGTCGAAGATATTTGAAGCATAGGTTACTGTCCAACTGTGGTTTAAATCAGTGCCGTGTTTCAAAAGTTATTATGGCAAATTTTCAAGTGGCAGTCTAAGTGTCTGCGACTTGTAAAACAAAATAGCAAAACAACTTGCCCATCGAAATCATCCAGTACATTTGTACGATAAGTTCATTGTCCAGTTCTAGTTTAAATTAAATCAGAATTTCAAAAATTATAATCATAAGAAATTTTCAGGTGGCACCACTTGTAAAAAAAAGTGGAGTGAGATGCCTAGCGAACTTATCTGAGATATTTGAATGATAAATCCACTACTCAAACTTGAAGCGGATTGATTCTGTCTTACTAAAGTTACCATAATGACAAATTTTCAAGTGGCCGCCACTTGAAAATAAAATTGCGCATCAAGTCATCAAGAGAACTTATCCTAGATATTTGAACCAAAAGCTCACTAACCAGCTTTTATTTGAATCAGTTTAGTATTTTAAAAGTTATCGTGATGGCATATTTTCAAGTGGCAGTGTGATTTCAAGTGGCTGGAACTTAGACACAAGATGTCGGGACAAGTTGCCTAGTGAAAACATTCAAGATAATTATATGATAATATCACTGTCAAAATTTGGTTCGATTTGAAGTATTATTTCAAAAGTTATCGTGATTTTAAATTTTCAAGTATGAGCCTGATTTCAAGTGACCGCACTTAACTTAAGATATCTGCCACTTTATTAAAAGTGGCGGATATAGTTTATTAATAAACTTCATTGAGATCCTTATGTGGTCTGTATTTACATCACAATTCAAACAATTTCGGAATACGCTTTTTACAATTTAAATTTGAAAATTTCAAGTTGTACCCACTTGAAAACAAAATGGCGGAGCAACTTGGTTAACAAACTCATCTAAGATATTTATAAGATAAGTTAAGACACTGTTTAAAT
Organism: Salticus scenicus; assembly: GCA_963930645.1. Lineage (NCBI taxonomy): Eukaryota > Metazoa > Arthropoda > Arachnida > Araneae > Salticidae > Salticus > Salticus scenicus. The sequence goes on along the minus strand of OZ005648.1, from coordinate 142,311,060 downwards.
TTGGTTCCATTTGGAGTATTATTTCGGAAGTTATCATGGTTTTAAATTTTCAAGTGGTGGCCTGATTTCAAGTGGTCCCGCTTAACTTAAGATATCTGCCACTTTATTAAAAATGGCGGATATAGTTTATTCATAAACTTCATTGAGATCCTTATGTGGTCTGTATTTACATCAAAATTCAAACATTTTCGGAATACGCTTTTTACAATTTAAATTTGAAATTTTCAAGTGGTCTCTACTTGAAAACAAAATGGCGGAGCAACTTGGTTAACAAACTCATTTAAGATATTTATAACATAAGTTAAGACACTGTTCAAATTTGGTTCCATTTGGAGTATTATTTTGGAAGTTATCATGGTTTTAAATTTTCAAGTGGTGGCCTAATTTCAAGTGGTCCCGCTTAACTTAAGATATCTGCCACTTTATTAAAAATGGCGGATATAGTTTATTCATAAACTTCATTGAGATCCTTATGTGGTCTGTATTTACATCAAAATTCAAACATTTTCGGAATACGCTTTTTACAATTTAAATTTGAAATTTTCAAGTGGTCTCTACTTGAAAACAAAATGGCGGAGCAACTTGGTTAACAAACTCATTTAAGATATTTATAACATAAGTTAAGACACTGTTCAAATTTGGTTCCATTTGGAGTATTATTTTGGAAGTTATCATGGTTTTAAATTTTCAAGTGGTGGCCTAATTTCAAGTGGTCCCGCTTAACTTAAGATATCCGCCACTTTATTAAAAATGGCGGATAAAGTTCATTAATAAAGTTATTTACTTGTGTAATCTATGTATACATCAAAATTAAAAAAATTCAGAATACGCTTTTTACAATTTGAATTTGAAATTTTCAAGTGGTCTCCACTTGAAAACAAAATGGCGGAGCAACTTGGTTAACAAACTCATCTAAGATATTTATAAGATAAGTTAAGGCACTGTTCAAATTTGGTTCGATTTGGAGTATTATTTCGGAAGTTATAGGGATTTTAAATTTTCAAGTGGTAGCCTGAATTCAAGTGGTCCCGTTTAACTTAAAATATCTGCCACTTATTGAAAATGTCGGATAAACTTCATTAATAAACATCATTGAGACCCTCATGTGACCTGTATTTACAGCAAAATTCAAGCAAATCTTGCTTTAAATATGCTTTTTACAATGTCGGTTTGAAATTTTCAAGTGGTTGCCACTTGAAAACAAAAAATCGGAGCAACTTGGTTAACGAACTCATCCAAGATATTTATAAGATTAGTTCACTGTCCAAATTTGGTTCGATTTCGAGTATTATTTCGGGAGTTATCGTGATGACAAAATTTTCATTATAGATAGATATATATATATATATATATATAGATAAACGAAGTGATTGCAATAGGTCGATTTCTAAAGAAATCAACCTAAAAATACTTAAATGTGTACATAATATGTGTATATATATATATATATGTGTGTGTGTGTGTCTGCTGTGTGTGTATCAGGTAGCTGTAAGATATATTATTATTATTTCTTTTTTAAATTTATTTATTTATAAAGTTTTGTTTTAATGAAACTCATAATGTAGTAAATTGAAAAACGAAATTGTTAATTTATGTTAAGGGAAAAATGCAACTCTTTCTTTATTTAACTGCATTTCCTATTAATAAAAGGCTTGTATCTTCAATTTGTTTTCATTAACACACTAAATATACAGTTAACTTCATAATGATATATTTTAGTTGAGCTATTAAAAAGAGTGGCATAGACAAAAGTGAATAAGTCACTCAGTCTCATAAGTGTTAGCAGAAAAATTTTTTGGAAGTGCTAAAGTATTACCATAAAATCCCAAAAGTAACCCCCCCCCCAATCGAATATACCCCCCCCCCCCTTTTCTCGCTTAAAGTGAAATATCTCCGTTATCCTAAAAGTAACCCCTCTGCCTTTTTAGTTCCCCATCATACTATAGGTATGGGGAATTTAGGTAATCATGAAAATTTTCGACCTCGGTTTTTTTTTACTTTTTTACACGTTTTCAGGTGTGAGGAATTCGAAAATGACAAAATTTGTATGGTGTCTGTCTGTAGGGTGTGTGTTAGTGTGTTCTTTTAAAACTTTAATTTGTGGTTTTTATTAATGGTGTGTTTGAATTGAGTTTTAATATTTATATATTATTTCTAATTTAACTAATTTTTCATAAAGTGTCGGATGCAGGTTATCAATGTAATCATTACGCTTTTTTTTTTTTTTTTTTTACCTTTAATGTAAGAAATGACAGCCTTTAATATTTCCTTTTAAGTAAGTACCGCAAAATCCCGAAAGTACCCCCTCCATCGAATATAACCGCCCCTCTCTTTTCTTAATTTTTTTTTTTTTTTTTGATAATTTTTTAAAGAATCTTTATTATAACCCCCCCCCCCCACCTGAAATTTACCCGTTTTGCTTTAAAAAAAAAAGGGGGGGGGTTACTTTCGGGATTTTATGGTATAATTGTAGAGTTAATAAGATTGAGTTATAAATTCAAATTCATTTTTTGATGACTTACTCATATTTTAATATGTTAAAACTCTAAAAATATATAAGTAAGCTAAAATATCTGTCTAGGTTCTAGAAAGTGACCATGTAGCTTCAGGGAGGGAATTTATCTAGTTAATCTGATAACCCTCATCTTCTTTTAGTATTTTTTTTTTTCAAAGTAGATTTTTGAATGGCTATGTATTTGTAAGTAATTTTTCAGTCTATTTCTTTGTTACAAAAAACCTTTAAATTTTCTCTACAGTGCATTCAAAACATGTAAATAAGTTTAAAGTTTTTTTTTTTTTTTTTTTTATTTCTTTCTTCAAGTTTTTTTTTTTACTAAACCTAGAATTTTTTTGCATAATTTGATTTACTCATTTAATAAATTTAAAATTTGTCAGCCAAAAGTTTGAAATTTTTTTTTCTGATTTTGTGTTGTTACTGAAACAAGTTAGACAAAATGTTACAAAACTTTCTCAAAATTGTGCTTTTAGAGAAATTCTTTTCAGTTTTTAGTTCAACATTTAAATGAAAAAAAAAAAAAAAATGTAAAATATCTATTTATAAATTTTATATGTTCAATAATAATAATAATAACTCAGCAACAAATTTTCATGTACTTACATTCAAAACTCTATTTAAACTAGTATGTTGTGGCCACCACAAGACTTTCTTCTATATTTTCCTATACAAATTCACGCAGTAACAATATTTAAAAAAAAAAAAAAAAAAAAAAAAAAAAAGATTTTTTTTTTTCATTTTTTTTTTTTCGTTAAAAGTAAAAAAAATCGATAACTTTGTTTTAAATTACCACATATTTATAGTTCAACCATTCGTTTTAAAGGTATTGACGAGACCTTTCGAAAGATACCGATCTTGAAAATTTACACCCCCCCGGGGGGGGGGGGGTACTTCCCCCTATGGGGGGGGGAAGCGATGCCCCAAATTTTTTCCCTAATTAACTACTACTATTATCAATAATTCATATTAATTTCACAATCACAGGTTAAGAATAACTCTCATTATGTACATTTATACGAAATTTTTTCCTATACTGCCATGTTTAAAATTTAGAAAAAATACGATCACAGCGCCACCTGTTGAGCGATTGATCCCCAAATCTAATCAGCCTCAGTTTATGTCAGGGGCCAACTAAATACCAAGTCTGGTTAAATTTCGCTTTAAAAAAAAAAAAAAAAAAAAAAAAAAAACGATTTTTTTCTAAGTTTTTTTTTTTTTGTTAAAAGTAAAAAAAATCGATAACTTTGTTTTAAATTATCACAGATTTATAGTTCAACCATTCGTTTTAAAGGTATTGACAAGACCTTTCGAAAGATACCCATCTTGAAAATTTACTCCCCTCGAGGGGGGACTTCCCCCCCACGGGGGGTGGCGAGGCTCCTACGCATACAAAATTTTTTTCCCAGTTGACTATCTCTATTTTAAATAATTCTTGTAAATTTCATAATGATTACTAAAAAATAATTCTCTGTATGCACATTTATACAAAATTTTGTCCTATATCACCATGTTAAAAATTTAGAAAAAGCGGGATGGCAACGCAACCTGTAAGACAATTTTTACCAAAAGTTGATAGGCACTAATTTATGTCAAGGTGCAACTACATACCAATTTGTATGAAATTCTGTGCAGTAGTTCTTGAGATACAGTTGCCACAAAATTTTGTCACACACACACACACACACACACACACAGACAGACAGACAGACAGACAGACAGACAGACAGACATTTTCTAAAAATGGTCAAATCGTGTTCTACAGCTCTCAAAACGTGTAGATTCATCAAAAACCCGAGGTCGAAAATTTTTACGAATCCAATACTTTCTCTATATTACATATAGAAGAAAGTAAAAATATTAATAATTTAGAATGGCTTTTTCTAAATCTTTTTTTTTTTTTTTCTTAATCTTTGAAAGACTTTTTTTAAATGTCATTTATTATTTACAAGCGAAATTTTATTAGTTCATATGTTAGAATTTAAATTGTACTCTTCACCATTCTTTTAATTTAAGATTAAACATTTTAGGAAACTTTAAAAATAAAATTATGGTAAGTTTAAAAGTTTTTTTTTTTTTTCCTCCCCCTTGTTTGTCTCTGTTGTGTAATTTTCTATACTTGTATATTATGACTTATGACTTATGACTTATCAGGGAGGGCAGCCCTCAGCAGGACACTGAGAGCAAGGGCACATCGACCAGAGGTCTATTGTACCCAGACCCAAACACATCCTTATGAGAAAAGCCTCGTAGCTGAAGCAAAGCTCAGCAAACACCTGACAGGAATATCCTGCAGCTCCCAAGGCTCAATAAGATGCCGACCAAGATGCTCAAACCTGTAAGCAGAAAAGGCCTCACAGTCACACAAAATGTGCCGAGCAGTCTCCTCTTCCAGACAACAACCACGACTGATGGGATCAGAACTGATACCCATAATGTTCAGATGTCTCTTAAGGGTACAATGACCAGTAAGAAGGCCAATAATCTTCCTCAAACCATTCCTGTTAAGCTTTAAAAGCTCCTTATGACGAAGACCAGGATAGTCACGATTTAGCTCTTTTGCTTGCCTTTGACCATCAGAATTACGCCATAGCCTATAGTGCTCCTTACCAAAGAGCTTGAAGATAGAAGCCCTAAAAGTAGTGGGAGAAATACCCAGAACAGGCTCAGGGCCACAAAAGAGTGTGCTGGAACCAGATCTAGCCAACTCATCAGCCAACTCATTACCAGGTATACCCATATGACCAGGTACCCAGTGAAGACTAACCTTATTATAGGAAGAAAGCTCACAAAGTGCCTTGTAGCACTCCCATACGAGAAGAGAGGTGAACTTACACCTCTCCAGTGAAAGGAGAGCCGCTTGACTGTCAGAACAGATACGGATGGTTAATTTATGATAACCCCTCTCTAAGCACACCTTACAGCATAAGATGATAGCAAAGATTTCAGCCTGGAAAACTGTGGCAAACTTTCCAAGAGGAAAAGAAAGCCGAGTTCCATCCCCAGAACAGTAAACACCTGCTCCAGAATGAGAACCAAGCTTAGAGCCATCAGTATACCAAACCAAACAGTTGTCATCGAGCCAACTAGGAGACAAAAGCCAATCCTCCCTGGAAGGGAAAAAGATTTTAAAAGGCTTATGAAAGGCAAATTTCATAACCATGTAGTCACTAGGCATAATGAAAGAAGGAAGATCAGCAACAAATGAAATGAGGGAACCCCAAGACAGATGTCTAGAATAATCCTTCCACAAGCCCAGACACATGAAACGCTTCATACAGGTTAAAGCCTCAGCTTCAATACGCAAATAAAGCGGAAGAAGCCCAAGCAAACACTCAAGGGCAGCAGTTGGAGTAGTCCTAATGCAGCCTGAAAGAGCAACACAGACCATCCTTTGCAACCTAGTAAAGCTAGTTCTAACAGTAGTCAGTCTAGTCCGAGACCACCAGACAATACAGCCATAGGTGATGATAGGACAGATAATCATTGAGTAAATCCAATGGACAGCCCTGGGACATAAACCCCAGGTTCTTCCAATGGAACTTTTACATGCCCAAAAGACCTTTGTGGCCTTACGTAAGCAATACTCAATATGCTTACTCCAGTTCAACTTTGTGTCAAAAAATACACCCAAGAACTTGACCTCACATGAAGGCAACAGCCTATTACCCAGGAAGTAGACATCACCGAGATTTAGATATCTTCTCCTAGAAAAAGGAACAAGGTTTACCTTGGAAGGATTAACAGATAAGCCCGAATCAGAGCACCAACGTGCAACATGCTGAAGAGCACCATTCATAACATCAGAGACAGAGTTACCAAACTTGCCCCTGACAACAATAGCCACATCATCAGCATAACCAACACATGGAATACCAAGGTTGGCAAAATGGACTAACAAAGAGTCAACAACAATGCACCACAGAATAGGAGAGAGCACTCCCCCTTGTGGACAACCAGAGCTAGCATGAACCTTCATGCAAGTACCCATAAAAGAGGCACAAACATACCTAGAGGATAGCAAATTAGCAATCCATCTGGTAATAATAGGATTAGCACCCCTCAAGTCAAGAGCGCGAATGATAGTGTCAAATGAGACCGTATCAAACGCCCCTTCAATATCAAGAAAAGCAACAAGGGCAATTTCTTTATCATTAATGCACTTTTCCAAAAGAAAGGAAAGCTCATACAATGCAGTATTAGTAGATCTTCCAGGTTGATAGGCATGCTGTGAGGAAGACAGTGGCCTATCAACAATAACAGAATCCCTGAGGTATCTGTCAATAAGCTTCTCCATTCCTTTCAACAAAAAAGAAGAGAGGCTAATAGGCCTAAAGGACTTGGCATCAAAGTAGTTATCCTTCCCAGGCTTAGGAATGAAAACCACCCTAGTATTCCTCCAAGACTGAGGTATATACCCATAAGCAATGCAAGAACGAAAAATTCTGCAAAGAAAAGGAGCAAGAAAGTTAAGACCCTTGATAAGAAGCACAGGAATGATGTCATCCATCCCCGGCGACTTAAAGGGTTCAAAAGACTTTATAGCCCAGATGACCTTGTCATGGGTAACCACCATTTTAGCAGCATCCCAACTGTCCTTACTGCAAGTATGTGAAGAGACAGAGCTATGCCTATCACAATCAGTAGTACCAGAGCCGGGAAAATGAACTCGCAGCAGCTCAGCTAAAGTTTCTTCACTCGACTCACTGTATCTACCAATAGGAAGACGAATAGCATTCAAACTAGAACTATAATCTCTAGTCAAAATTTTTGCTACCTTAGCAGTAGCAGAAATACCATTAATACCATCACAGAACGACTGCCAAGAACGTCGCTTAGCAGTTCTAATGGCCTTATTGTAGGTAGTGAGGGCATCCCGATAGGCTTGCCACTCACCAGACTTCCTAGCTCTATTAAAGAGCTTCCTACATTTCTTACGTAAAGAACTAAGCTCAGAAGACCACCAAGGAACACGCCTTGGGGAGCTAGTAACCGTAAGCTTACAGCTACTATGATAAGAATTGAGAATGATCTGTTGTAACTGGTCAACAGTCAACTCGATATCATCAGTAGAATTGAACTTACCAGAAAAGGTGGAAAGGCCTTTTCCGAGAAGCTTTTCAAAAGAACCCCAGTCAGTAGATCTCGGGTTCCTCCTAGCAACCTTTACATAGTAAAGGCCTTTAACAGAAAAAGTGATCAGTTGATGGTCAGAAGCTGTAACTGCATCAGACACCTTCCAATCAGAGATGTACCCTAAGCATATAGAATACTTAACGCTTAACTTAAGATATCCGCCACTTTATTAAAAATGGCGGATAAAGTTCATTAATAAAGTTATTTACTTGTGTAATCTATGTATACATCAAAATTAAAAAAATTCAGAATACGCTTTTTACAATTTGAATTTGAAATTTTCAAGTGGTCTCCACTTGAAAACAAAATGGCGGAGCAACTTGGTTAACAAACTCATCTAAGATATTTATAAGATAAGTTAAGGCACTGTTCAAATTTGGTTCGATTTGGAGTATTATTTCGGAAGTTATAGGGATTTTAAATTTTCAAGTGGTAGCCTGAATTCAAGTGGTCCCGTTTAACTTAAAATATCTGCCACTTATTGAAAATGTCGGATAAACTTCATTAATAAACATCATTGAGACCCTCATGTGACCTGTATTTACAGCAAAATTCAAGCAAATCTTGCTTTAAATATGCTTTTTACAATGTCGGTTTGAAATTTTCAAGTGGTTGCCACTTGAAAACAAAAAATCGGAGCAACTTGGTTAACGAACTCATCCAAGATATTTATAAGATTAGTTCACTGTCCAAATTTGGTTCGATTTCGAGTATTATTTCGGGAGTTATCGTGATGACAAAATTTTCATTATAGATAGATAGATATATATATATATAGATAAACGAAGTGATTGCAATAGGTCGATTTCTAAAGAAATCAACCTAAAAATACTTAAATGTGTACATAATATGTGTATATATATATATATATGTGTGTGTGTGTGTCTGCTGTGTGTGTATCAGGTAGCTGTAAGATATATTATTATTATTTCTTTTTTAAATTTATTTATTTATAAAGTTTTGTTTTAATGAAACTCATAATGTAGTAAATTGAAAAACGAAATTGTTAATTTATGTTAAGGGAAAAATGCAACTCTTTCTTTATTTAACTGCATTTCCTATTAATAAAAGGCTTGTATCTTCAATTTGTTTTCATTAACACACTAAATATACAGTTAACTTCATAATGATATATTTTAGTTGAGCTATTAAAAAGAGTGGCATAGACAAAAGTGAATAAGTCACTCAGTCTCATAAGTGTTAGCAGAAAATTTTTTTGGAAGTGCTAAAGTATTACCATAAAATCCCAAAAGTAACCCCCCCCCCCAATCGAATATACCCCCCCCCCCCCCTTTTCTCGCTTAAAGTGAAATATCTCCGTTATCCTAAAAGTAACCCCTCTGCCTTTTTAGTTCCCCATCATACTATAGGTATGGGGAATTTAGGTAATCATGAAAATTTTCGACCTCGGTTTTTTTTTACTTTTTTACATGTTTTCAGGTGTGAGGAATTCGAAAATGACAAAATTTGTATGGTGTCTGTCTGTATGGTGTGTGTTAGTGTGTTCTTTTAAAACTTTAATTTGTGGTTTTTATTAATGGTGTGTTTGAATTGAGTTTTAATATTTATATATTATTTCTAATTTAACTAATTTTTCATAAAGTGTCGGATGCAGGTTATCAATGTAATCATTACGCTTTTTTTTTTTTTTTTTTTTACCTTTAATGTAAGAAATGACAGCCTTTAATATTTCCTTTTAAGTAAGTACCGCAAAATCCCGAAAGTACCCCCTCCATCGAATATAACCGCCCCTCTCTTTTCTTAATTTTTTTTTTTTTTTTTTTTTTGATAATTTTTTAAAGAATCTTTATTATAACCCCCCCCCCACCTGAAATTTACCCGTTTTGCTTTAAAAAAAAAAGGGGGGGGGGTTACTTTCGGGATTTTATGGTATAATTGTAGAGTTAATAAGATTGAGTTATAAATTCAAATTCATTTTTTGATGACTTACTCATATTTTAATATGTTAAAACTCTAAAAATATATAAGTAAGCTAAAATATCTGTCTAGGTTCTAGAAAGTGACCATGTAGCTTCAGGGAGGGAATTTATCTAGTTAATCTGATAACCCTCATCTTCTTTTAGTATTTTTTTTTTTCAAAGTAGATTTTTGAATGGCTATGTATTTGTAAGTAATTTTTCAGTCTATTTCTTTGTTACAAAAAACCTTTAAATTTTCTCTACAGTGCATTCAAAACATGTAAATAAGTTTAAAGTTTTTTTTTTTTTTTTTCTTTCTTTCTTCAAGTTTTTTTTTTTACTAAACCTAGAATTTTTTTGCATAATTTGATTTACTCATTTAATAAATTTAAAATTTGTCAGCCAAAAGTTTGAAATTTTTTTTTCTGATTTTGTGTTGTTACTGAAACAAGTTAGACAAAATGTTACAAAACTTTCTCAAAATTGTGCTTTTAGAGAAATTCTTTTCAGTTTTTAGTTCAACATTTAAATGAAAAAAAAAAAAAAAATGTAAAATATCTATTTATAAATTTTATATGTTCAATAATAATAATAATAACTCAGCAACAAATTTTCATGTACTTACATTCAAAACTCTATTTAAAAAATATTAATAATTTAGAATGGCTTTTTCTAAATCTTTTTTTTTTTTTTTTCTTAATCTTTGAAAGACTTTTTTTAAATGTCATTTATTATTTACAAGCGAAATTTTATTAGTTCATATGTTAGAATTTAAATTGTACTCTTCACCATTCTTTTAATTTAAGATTAAACATTTTAGGAAACTTTAAAAATAAAATTATGGTAAGTTTAAAAGTTTTTTTTTTTTTTTCCTCCCCCTTGTTTGTCTCTGTTGTGTAATTTTCTATACTTGTATATTACTAAAAACTGTTATTACTGTTATTACTAATTACTTGTATATTACTATGTACATGTAAAAATATTATGTGCTGACCGTGACCGTTATAAGAAATGAGACTGGGTTTATTTTGAAAAATCCAAGTTTTTATTAATTAGTCAAAGGAGGTTACTTGGTGGAAAGTTGTTTATATGACTTCTGCAATCTTTTATCTAAACTCTTAAAAAGTTATTTTGTTCACAATGAATTCTTCAAAAATCTTTATAAAAAAAAGAAGTGGAATTTCTAAAATTATAAATGCATTTTTCTTTTTTTTTTCCTTTTCAGGGCATATTTAAAGAAGTTCAAGAACCCAAAACTTTTCCAATGTATTTAAATTGTCTTTTAGCTTATACCAGACATCCAAATTTGGTAAACTATTTTGAGATAATTTTGTGTCAGTTTTATGTGTTTCGATTTCTTCTAAAAGCCTGTTTATTAAATGTGCAAGACTTTTTTTTTTTTTTTTATATATATAATTATGTTTATTGGCAAATTGATGTAGGAAGTAGCCAACATTTTGGCAACCAGCTGGTTTGTGACCCTAGCAAATACCTGCTCAGTGGCACCTATGATGGTGCCCACCACTGTTTCAAATACCTATTTATATACAGGGTTGCCACGCTACATGCCAAACCTGAAAAAGTCAGGGAATTTGTATTTTTTAGCCAGAATCTGGAAAAGTCAGGGAATTTCATACAATGATTGCCAAAAAAAAAAAAAAAAAAAATCCTCCAACGTAGAGTCATTTTTTTTTGTATTTTTCTTAGATTCCGCCATTTTTTAAAAACAAGACCTCTTAGAAAGACCCCACATGAAGGGCAATCTGTCCTTAGGTCAAAGTAATATGTAACTTTTGTTTTTTCATGTGGCACCATAATTATTTTGCCCTCAATGCAACCAATGCACAATATATGGCTAGACTGGAATTTTCTTAGAACACGTCTGGAAAACCTGGAAAAGTCAGGGAATTTCATTCTGCTATTTGAGTGGCAACCCTGTATATTCCATATGACCCTAGAAAAATCTAAACATAGCAAACTCCCACTCAGCATTCCTTTCTTTTCAGATACCTACAATAATCTGTTCACTCACTGTGCAAACTACCTTTGAAAATATCTGATCTTATTCACGATCTTTGAAAAATCTGACCATAGTAAACTCCTGCTTGGTGGCACCTCCTCCTGTTTGAGATATTAACAACAGCCTCTTTGCTCATTATGTAAATAACTAGAAAAATCTGACTATACCAAACTCCCACTAGTTATGGTATCCTTCCCCTTTTTCAAAGACACCTACAAAACCCAAAAATCGCTGATTGTGTAAACACTAAACAACAATAGAAAATCTGACCATAGCAAACTTCTGCTTCGTATTACTTACGGCATCCTCCTCCTGTTTAAATATACCTCTTTTTCAAAGACACCTACAAAAGCTAAAAATCGGTCATTGTGTAAACACTAAACAATAGTAGAAAATCTGACCATAGCAAACTTCTGCTTCATATTACTTATGGCATCCTCCTCTTGTTTAAATATATCTACACCAGCACCGGTTCACTTACTGTGCAAATTAACTTTAAAAAATCTGAACATACTAAAGTTCTGCACAGTGGTGTCTGATGTACCCCTCGAGCACATATTTGACTAAAGAGCGCATTCAGTATTAAAGTTCCTATTCAAAAGGTAGCAAGGATTGAGGATGATTTTCATCATACACGCAGCGAGTAAACGGCCAGATCAGTCTGTAATTAGATGACACAGCAAAAAATTTTTGTCACCCTTTGTCCAAAAGTGAGTTGTGGGGCGGAACAAGTGACCTTCATTAGTGAAAACTTGAAAAGCACTTGTCCTGTGATTTTTTATGTTGGTTACATTCTTCATTGAAGTATGCGCTCTCTAGTCAAATATATGCTCTAGGGATATACCCTTATCCTCATTTCACACACTTGCAACTGCCTGTTTGCAATTGATTCCTCTCCACCAAAGAAACTAGTGGACAAGAAATGCCAGGTTCAATTTTAGGTTGCACTTATCGACCTAGCCATTTCTATTTTTACAAGATTTTCTTTGAAACTTGCGTAAATACAGACTAGGATGCCTTGAAAAGACCTACATGTAGTCAGTTGGCCTGCAAAAAATTTCGTCAGGGGAGACCTTTTTCACCCTTGAGCACCAATGTATGATTTCGTTCACTAGTGGCTATAATAGCAAATCACTAGTGGGTCCCCTATCGCACATGAAATTGATTGAAGTGAAATTTAAATATATTTTCCCTTGCCTATTCAAAAATAAAAAATTACCTTGAGAGACTGGTTACTGAATTTTTTTATGCAGTTCAACCTCGAAAATCCTGAATCGGTGGGACCATAGTGATTTTGGATTTTCGAGATTTGTGTAAAAAGCTAATTTTTTTTTTATGCCATTATAATAACATTAAAATGCAATTTTTATGCTAGAGAAAATAAACAGCGATCAAATTGGCAAATTATTTAGTAAAACAGAAATAATAACAAAAAAAAAAAAAAAAACTTATGCTGAATAAAAATAAATATAAAACACAATAAATTAAAATATAATAAACAATTGGGATAATAAATAATGCCTCTTAAACTATTTATTCATTAAAAAAATACTCAAAACTATGGAAACTGACAAAGTATTTTTTATGTTGATTTTTTTTTTTAAACTTTTTCAGTAATTGAAAGCTGTTTTACTCCAATGGGAATTTTTTTTTAAATTCAATTTTTTAACTTTCCTGTTTTTGTAAAGAATAAAGTCTTTAATTAACAATCAATCAGTATAAAAATATGTCAGATTATGTCAATATTAATGTATTTGGGGTTCAATTAAAAGGATTTTAAGCTGCATTCCACAAGAAATGTGGAAATCAGGTGTAGCAAAGTCTTATTTTAAAAATAAAACTGAAATTGGAAAAATGTCCAGATTTTAGAGATTTCTGAATTTTGGACGGCTGGATTTTCAAAGTTCAGCTGTACTGTATAATTCTAGTATTACGATTAAGGTATTTTTTGTGTTAAATTATTCCTTAGATAAATTTATAGTGTTTGTGAAGTTGTTTTATTACTTTAAAAATTTTTTTTTTCTTTTTCATCGAATAGTTCATAAAATAAAACTAGGCTTTGTATTTGTTGTATAGAAAAAATGTATTATTTAAGAAGTTAATATAAAGGTATTATATTTAAAGAAATGTTTCAGAAATTTAAAACAGTCATTTTTTAGTCAAAATTGTCTATTCTTTCCAATGATGCCATTAATATTTTTCTATGATGTTCAAAAACTGAGCAATAAAGTATTAAATATTAATCTTGAAAATTGCAAATACAGTGGAACACCTTTTATACGTTTCTCGTTTATACGTTTTTCTCATTTATACGTTTTTCGACTTCGGTCCCAAATCATTCCATTGAATTCTAATGTTAAAATATTTCGTTTATACGACACAAGTAAATTCTTAATTTCACTTATACGTTTTTTTCCCCCTCCTTGTGGAATCCCAAGTTTGAGTTTCATTCCAGGATTTAAAAAAAAAAAAAAAAAAAAAAAAAAAAACATGAATGCTCTTTATGTTTTATTCTTTTTTCGATTATTTTTTCTTAGAACTATGGTAACAAAGTGCGGCTATAGAACAAAGTGCGACATGCATCGATAGCCTGGGGGGAAGGGGGGTTAGAGAAATTTTCAGAGATAAGCCAAGTAGCCAGTGACCACTTGAAGACCTCCCACTTTCTCTTTTAATTGATTCCAGGAATGGGGTATGAAAGAAAAAAATCCCACAACTTTATAGGCATTTTGTAAACTTGAAAATTTATTACTCACTTCGGTTGGGCAACTCCGAAGATTTTTTTTATCGTTTTATTTGACATTACCGTTAGAGAAAATTTTTTTATTTTTTTCTTTCCTTCTTTTAATCGTTTGCAAAAATGTCATCTTCGTTTAGACAAAAGGCTTTGTCTTTAAAAGTTAAAATCGAAATCTTGAAAAAATTTTCTGAATTTCTATATTTTTAATTAATATTTAATTATTATTTAACCATTTTAAAATATTTTAAAAAGAATTAAAATATATCTTATTTGAATAAATGTAAAGGAAATCATGGAAATTGATTAGACTTTTATTATTAATATGATACTTTATTGTGTATTAATGTTAAAACGAATTGTACGTTTTTTTCAGTTACACGTTTTTTATGAACGGTCCCTTGAAAAACGTATAAACGGTGCTCCACTGTATATTTAATAATAATATATATATTTCATAATACTTACTTTTTTTTATTTTTTTTAATTGTTACATTCCCATACACCCCATCTTTTGATGGAGATAAACTGGAAATTAGACATTAAAAATCAGAAGTGAGATCGTTGGTCAGTATTTAAAAAATGGCTCTAACAAATTTCTTCAATGTTGTTATATAAAGTCCCTGTTAGATGACTTTTCGTGTGTATCAGTTAGTTTGTTCAGAAAAATTGATCAGCTTCCTATATAAATAGGTTAATTTGAGGAATTTCTGTCTATTATATCTCCAAAACTAATGAAAATAGAATGATGGAACTTCAAAATTAAGACAGGTTAAGTGTACGGATGCTTTTTCCAACTTTTGATGAAAATCTATAGTATGTTTTATGAAGGGCAAATTCCAGACACACATTTTAGTGCTAAATTTGTCCTGTGAAATTTATGAGAGCTGCTGTCACAAAGTTTGGTACTTGGATTGCTCATATGTATCCGAGACCTGAAGTAACGAGATTTATTGAAATTCTCCCCTTCTTGCCTGGGGGGGGGGGGGGCAGGAAGCAAGAAAACGTTTGTAAATATAACTCTGCCCCAAATTACTTCACGGTGAAGAAATTGCTCATGAGGAGACTAGACTTGAGTATAAATAAAACATTATGTACGATCAAGAAAGAAGGAAGGGGAAAAATCACTTTTCAGGGAGAAATTTCAGAAAATCTGAATTGGGGAGGGGGTGCATTACGAAAAAGCAATTTTGAGACTCCTCTTTTAGCGCTGATTTTCTCTTGAGAAATCTATGGGATCTGTGTTATTTCACAAAACTGTGAACTTTACCCGCTGGGGCCAGAAGTAAGAAGCAGGTAAGTTGCTGTTGAAGGCAGTGGGGACCTGGACTCTTCACGTTTCAAACAAGAAAAACCTCTACTGAATACAACAGGAACTTGGGTTAATAATAATGATATGGGATTTTGGCAACTCATTTCAGTATAGTGTCCAGTGAAGTGGGCAAAGCCAGCTAGTTAGAAAATAGGAAGTGTGGCTGTAGGTCCTTATCTCAGAAGCAGATGTAACGATTTCCTTCATAATTACTGTATAAACACCCTATTAGATGGCCTTTTGTGTGTATCAGCTGGTTAGTAAAAAAAAAAAGGTGGTAAACGTCCTGTCAATTTTAGGTCTTGCAAGTGTATTTCCTTAAAAATGGCTCTATAGATTTTCTTAAAACTCACCATTTTAATTCCCTTTTAGATATTCTTTTGTATGTAGTTGTTAGTTTCCAGTGAACAGATGAGTTTGCTGAGTTTTGGGGAAAATTGGTGGTGAGACTGAAAGTTGGTATCTTAAAAACATCTGTAACAGTTTTCTTCAAATTTGCTGCATAAATCCCTTTTTAGATGTCCTATAGCATGTATTACTTGGTTACTATATTAAAATTGACTGGCATCCTGATTAGGTAGGTCAGTTATAGATATCAGAAATGAGTGCTTCAAAAAATAGCTTTTATGAATTTTTTTAACTCTCTATGTAAACTCTCATATATACATTTTTATGTTGTATGTTTCAATTTACTCATGCTGAAAAATTGTTAGGTATCTGATTTTTAAGTCAGTTTTATGTCTTCTGATTACACTATTTCCGGAAAGTGTATATATTATGAGTAGTCATAATATGTGTAAGTTGTGTGCTTGTTCTTTCTTACTTTTTTGAAAGACAAGACTTGTTAGTGTGCCATTGATAATCCAATGTGCCATAATAAATTTTATGAAAACAGTTTCGGTCTCAGCAATTCATCATGTACAACTGACTGAGAAAGAACACAATGACATATTCGTTTTAACTGAAAGTAATTGGCATGGAATAATTAAAAGAGAAAGCAGAAATTTTTTAAATCAACCAACTATGATAAGACAGTTATATCAAATTAGGTCAGTATATATGGAGCACTTCAATAAATTGAATTTTTACTTACAAGTCATTGTTGTTGAAATAAAACAAAATTGATACATTTTGGAAGACATGTTTATAGGTGATAATATATATATTGTATATAATAATATTAAGCATTGGAGATTATAATCAAAGCATGGACCTACCCTCTGATAAGTCAATTTATATCTGAAAATTTTTCTGCTGTACATTTGGTGCAGCTGGAAGAAAATCCTTCCTTATGAGTTTTTGCCTGAAAAACAGATCATTAATTTAAAAAAAATAAGTACTGTAAATGTTATTTGTAAAACTGGTTCACCTTATTTATGATCATTTGTTCTTGAGATAATATTTACATAGACTTATAAACTGATTAATATACTTACAGGTGGACACCACATTGATTTTTAGATTTTTAGACTCCTCCTCATATTTCAAAACATATAAAAATGTAAAAAATAGACCTTGGAAATTTTCATGAATACTGGAATTCAGCATAGTTATAGCATGATAGAGAGTAAAAAAGAAAAAGAAATTATTTTCATAATATGTTTAAATATTTAAGGGCCCTCTTCACACACCGCCGCCGGAAGCTGAAACTAATGTTATTCTATGGGAAATTTTTCTTTACAAATAACTTATTAACTAATATATATTTTTAAATTCTGTTTTCACATTCTGAAAGTTCCCAGCTGTAAAATTGACGCACCTTTTCTAAAAAATTATTTTTTAAATTTTTTCATTTTGCAATTTCGAAATAAAATATTAAAAAGTAAAAAATTACATTTTTAAAAAAGGTCCGTCAATTTAACAGTTGGGAATTTTCTGAATGTGAAAACAGAATTTAAAAATATGTATTAGTTAATAAGTTATTTGTAAAGAAAATTTCCCCATAGAATAACATTGGCTCGGGCTTCTGGCGACGGTGAGTGAAGAGGGCCGTTAAGTTAATAGTAACAAAACATTGCTTTTACTATAGGTAAATATGACTAATTAGTTTGACCTTTTTTTTTTAATTTTTTCTTAAAGTTTCTATATTTAAGATTTATTATATCATTAAAATTTGCTATTGAGATTAAATAATAAAAATAATAATAACATTTTGTATAGTGAATAAATCTTTCTATGCATATATATATGTTTCAGGTTATTAGTCAGTCCGTACAAAGCTTATGGATAACTTATTTAAAAGATCAAAAGTTGAGCATAAACTCTTCACTTAATGCAGTCATTCCTATTCTTTTGAAATATGAAGCTGAAAAATTATTTATGGTAATTATGTGTGTATTTCTTTAACTGAATATGAAGTAATATTTGAATATATTCTTTTTTTTTTTTTTTTTTAATGAGAGAACTCTTTGTTACAGACAGCAAAAAAGCATTGCCATTTTGCTGTAGATAACCATAAAAAAGGTAATACAGGGTTCATATTCATCAGAGAATACTTAGGGAATTTGTATTTTGTTAAAAAAGGTCAGGGAAAATAAAAATTTTCATTAAAAGTCAGGGAAAAATCGATATTAAAACCTGTAAAAACAAATATTTTCTTTTTCTCAAATTATATTTTCCTTGTTTAGCTTCATATCAAAATTCAAACGATTAAGTATTGATAAAATACGCATATAAACAATGATTTCTACCTGAATTTCTATCATGATCGGCAGTAACATGACATGATACAGTGGAAGTAGATGTTTTTCTCCTCTCTTGCAGAGCATTTCAACAATTGTAATATGTCACTAATATTTTCTTGAAAATTGTCTGGAAAACTCAGGAATTTTTTCCCCACATTTGAGTATGAACCCTGTAATAATAATAATAGAAATAATAATAATAAAAAAAATAATTAATATACCAATAATAAACTTGTTTGAGACCCTTATGTGGTCTATATTTACATCAAAATTCAAGCAAATTCGGCCTTAAATACGCTTTTTACAATGTAAATTTGAAATTTTAATGTGGCTGCCACTTGAAAACTAAGAGGCGGAGCAACTTGGTTAACAAACTCATCCAAGATGTTTATAAGGTGAGTTCGCTGTCCAAATTTGGTCCAGTATGGAGTAATAGAGAGAGAGAGAGAAACAAAGTGATTGCAATATGTCAACTTCTAAAGAAATCAGCCTAGTATGCAAGTATAAATATAAAATAAACTAAAATAGTGCTAATAAAGAAATTGTGTAATCTGAACTTAACTTGAATAACTATTTTTTAATTCCTATGTATGCAGAATGTAAGATTATTATTTAAATCTTCAAGTCATATTATCTTATTACTTAGTAAGTATTTTTTTTTTTTTTTAATATGATTGTTAACATGTGGTTGTTCAAATTTAATTGGATATACTGTTGGCCTGGTGATATATTTAATCTTATCACTTTGTGCAATTTACACATGCAGTTGATATATAAAAGTATAAGCTTATTTAATTTATATGGATTAAAAATATAAATGGTATTAAGTCTAAAGTTTAAGTTAAATATGTTATTGAAAGAAAACATTCAGTTAATTTAAGTAATGTAACTTCATTTATTTTCTTTATTAAAATAAAAATATATTTTTATTACTTACTACATTTTAGCTGACAGCTTTATCTGTTTATTGACTACTAGGAAAATATGTCGTTTTTCTTTAGCTGTTCTGTCACGTCACTGCAGCTTGCCGGTAAATGCAAATGAATGTTTACTTTATCACTCACTAGGCGGCATCAAATTTCGCGGATGAAATCATCACGCTAATTCGACGCCACGGTGATTATGGGGATTGTGTCACTCTAACCACAATCCTCTCTGAATAGCATAATAGGTGTTTGAGGAAGCTTTTTTGCTTTTTGCTTGGCTTGGCTTTGCTTGCTCACTTACTTCTCTTTTTGTTTGTTTGTTTTTATGTTACAGTTCAGCTGCCATGTTTTAGTAATAAGATATTTGAGTCGCCGGCAATTGTTTACAATAAGTAAAAGAATTCATCGTAATAGAAGATGTATTTATTAAGGTAACAGTTTTATTTTATCTTTGTTTTGGTGTGATTAGAACTCTATTGGTCTAGTGACGAAGATTAATTGTTTATGATATGAATATAGTTTAAAAAGCTCAGTTTCTGGCCATTGTCATAGTCAGGAGTTATTTATTATGTTTATTTATTTATTTCCTTGTTCAATTTAAAAGTTTTATATATTTTTGTTTTATCTCAATAAACTTATATTTCGTTTTTAAAAACCTTCTCTGTTTTATTTACAAGTTTAGATTTAAGTTACAACTCATAGAGTTTCTTTTAAATGAAAAAGCATTTAACCAACAACAGTTCCCTGCTTTATAACTCTGCAAATTAAACTGTTAATATACATTTAAGTTTATTTATTTACTTTTATGCTTTCTAGTAAAAGATTGGATGCATTATTCATCTGGCATCCAACATATTCTACGATTATTTTAGGAAAAATCTAATGTTAAAATCTCACTAATTCTTTGATTTTTAGGTAGATTCCTTATAGGAGATCTACCTATTGCAATGGTTCTCATGACACGACTTCTGAAAAATTTCTTCATATCTTCACCGATCATGACCCCTAGAACCCAAAACCACCCTCCGTTCAAAAGTTTATATATATATATATATGTATAACGCTTTTTCCCATGTTAAGTTGTGAACACGATAACTGGAGTAGTTTTTATTTAAATTTAAACAGCTCGGGATATGTTGTCAGGACAGTAAAAATGTCGGTCGAGTTCGTAGATGGGGTATCCTGCTCAAAGGGGGTGGAAATGGTAGGGGGTGGAAATTTTCATTTGCCCATAATTTCTTTAATATTGAAAATAGGAAAATACTTCAAATCAGGCGAATTACCGCCTTACCCTAAAGAACAACTTTTGTATTTAAACTTTTTCGATAACTTCAATTGCTTAAAAGTTACAAGTTAAAAAGTGATTTTTCTTGTGATGAAGCCAACATTTTCTATAGCTTTCATTGCAAAAATTTATAATCTGATGCTTATGTCACGTGCAAATGATAATAAAAAAGATCACTGAAAATATTATAAAATTTTAATCATGTTTTTAAACAATATAATAATCTGATTAAAGAAAAAGTTTAATTTAACAGAAAATATGACGTCACAATTACAACAATGTACTGAGAAAAATGAAATAAAATTTTATCCGTGATTTTAAACAAATAAAATAAAAGTTAATAAAAATATAAGTAAATAAAATCAACATATCTTAGGGCTAAGCAGATTTAGACTTAGCTTTATGACATAGATGCTATAATGTAAAAGATAAATGTCATCGTATAAAAAAAAAAAAAAACTCTTGTAAATCTATGCTAAACGAATAGGGCAGTTCCTTGTTTGTAAACAAACATCTCAACTTTTATGAGTGGTTGGCAAAAAGGCTTGGGAAAAGCATAGCGATGGCGGATTACCAATGGAAAATCAATGGTGGGCGAGGCGCGGGAAAGTCGAGCGCGCTTTTTTGCCAACCACCAGACGTCACGAGGAAATGCTCTATTAAACTGGCACAGTAGAAAAGGTAATAAATTTGGGGACATTTAGGTATCCCTTTAACAAATGAACTAGGTACGATTTTAATGAATTTTCCGTTGAAGTTTATTTTCATGAAAATTTAAATTTAAAGTATTTCAGTACTCGAATTCCCTTATTTTGAAAAATAAAATTATACCATAAAAAAAAAATAAAAAAAATAAAGAACACTCTTTTATTGAAAAATGAACTAATAAAGGTTTTAGAAAACTATTACATACTTTTAAATCTTTAGTAAAAAAAATTAATTGTTGCCACTTGACATTATAGAAATACATCCAAATCCTGTGTCACATACGATAGTTTTGTATAAGTATAGATTTTTTGTTTGCCCTTTGAACCTGCCCCTGATGGGAAAAATGCCTGGAAACACTTGTATCTAGTATTGTCATTGATTATGAAGTCTTGTGCAAAATTTCAGGTCTTTTGGACAACAAGAAGTTGCCGAAAATAGAATTGCAAAATTCCGTTATATACATTAATAGTTGTATCATATCATGTTAATAAAAGTGTGTTAATTAAAAACCTTGTTAAATGCTTTAATTAATCATTTAAAAATATAAAATTAAAATAATACGTCAATCTTAATACAAATATCGTTTGTGGTGAATAGTTTAGAATGTCAGTTTAGGCAAGAATTTAAAATTTACGATTGAGAGTAATACGTTACAGCTTCTTTTAACTTTTTATCTTGTCGAAACAAGATATTGGTCTGTGAAGAGATATGAGGTTTTCGCGTGGAAAGAAAATATAATGACGCCAAAGCTGCCTTTCTCCAAGCTCGCCAAATTTTGTCGCCAAGTCAAAATTTCGTCGTCAACTATCAACTTTTGCTGCCAAATCACAAATTTCATTGCTAAGTCGCAAGTTTTACCACCAAAATCTCGCCAAATCATACAATTTACTAAATTCATAACAATTAAATTCAGCGGTGCCAAATAGTCAAATGTTAACTAATGTTAATGTTCCAGCTTATGTGAACCAAAACAGTTTCACTTTACAATTTTTACTCATCTGACAATAAGAATCTCAAAAACACAATTCAAAACTTTCAATAATTCAATAAAAATTACAATGAAATAACTATCCAAAAACCGCTACCACTTATCCGTATTTGACTTGACCATAGCAACGCCAGGCTTACCAGAACTAGTAAGATCACAAGTACATTTTCACGTTTCTATTACTTTTTCTTTAAAAAGAATGATATTGAACAACAGTTATATAGATTTTAAATAAAAAAATATAATTTTGATTAAGCTTGGGTGGGGAGGGGGGTGTAGCCCAATAGCCCCCCCCCCGGGATTCACCATTGCTGGGATTGTATATCTTTAAGGCTTTTATTTGTTGAATGATTATGAGCTTGAATTTTAAAAAATTGAAACGTTTATAAACCAATAAATTTAGCCTAAAATTTTAAGTAGAATGAATAAAACCCTTTTGTAGTTGAAAATTAAATTTCTTGAAAACAGAATAGCGACGTAAATAATGCAATGTGTGGGAACAAAGCCATTGGCTAGGTATTAATGCATATGTAAAATTTCTTTACAATTGTAACATTAACGTAAAGGAACCTTTGCCTTTAAGTTTGCCGAAAAGGGATTTTTTTTTTAAGGCGTACGAACCACAACACATACAGTTCATAATTTTTTTTTTTTTTAATCAAAATGATTCAGTTTATTATATTACTTAATGCATTAAAATTTAAATAACTCGAGATGCACAAACACAACACCATTCAAATGCAAAAATATGGATAATAAAATTAAAACAAAAAATGAGTGCTAAAAAACACTGGGTTAAGTTATTCAGGATTCCCAGTGGCGACTAAAAATCAGCTATTTGCTACTAAAATCAACTCGGCGACTATGGCAACTATTTTTGTGTAGAAGTGGCTTAAAAGCTACTATTTTCAGGTTAGTCAGCACTATTTTCAGGAAAATGGAGACTATTTTGAACAAAAAATTCTTCCCTGCTATTTTTTCTGCGCCGTCATTGCATTTTTATTTCCATTACTAGACTATCGCAGGTAATGGGAATACTTATTGTATTTGGTCAAAAAATTCAGTTTCGAGTTTTAATCTGATTTACATGTTCTAAGGTCTCCATTGTTCAAAAAAGTGGTTTTTTGGCAATTGGTGTGGGTGGGGGGGGGAGGGGGGGGGGAGAGATCTTCTGACTACTATATCTCTGAAACTAATAAATATAGAACGATGAAACTTCAGAATTGAAGCGGCAGGTCTGATGTACAGATGATTTTTCTAATTTTTGGTGGAAATTAGAAAATCAAAAGTGGGACTATAAAACTATATATAGACATTCTCTTAGATGTCCTTTCATATATATTAGTTGGTTAGTTCAGAAAAATTGATAAGCTTTCTGTATAAGTAGGTCAATTTGAGGTTCTCGCAAAACAGCTGTACAAATTTTTTTCAAACTCGCCGTATTAACTCACGTTTAGATATCCTTTCGTATGTAATTGTTGTTTTTTGGTCAATAATTCAGTTTTCCACGCTTTAGTTAAAGTATCTCAAAAACAGCTGGAGTTTAGAAAGCTAAACTAATTTAGCTGTTTTGCCATCAAAGTGCCGAAAACAATAGGTGATTAAATTCTAAGATTATATCCACTAGCTAGTAGAAAGTAAGAAAGGGAGTTTTGTCCTTCTAGTGGTACTTTCAAAAATAGATGGAATAAAATAAATTATGGAATAAAATTTATTAATTGTTTGCAGAAACTCTGCTTACCTAAGGCCCAACCTGTAAGTATGAAGATTCAGTGCATCTTATTGGCCATATTGCATTGTAGTACACCAAACAGTGAAAGAATATGTTCATTTCTAGTGTCTCCCAATGTGCTATTACTTTAGTATAAACATTAATACTCCAGATTTGCTACATATATATATATATATGAAAGGATAAAAAGAATTAACTGGAAAGTAAACTGTAATATGTCCAAAAGCCTCAAATAAACGACTACATAAAACAACTGGATTCATTACTGAGTGAAAACCCCTCTTCATCATGGATAATGTGTGTCACAAAGTAATATTCGTGATGCATATATATTTAATATTGTGTGTCTTTTTTATTTATTTTATGGGAAATGACGTTTTGTCAGAAATAAAATGTCCATATATAACCCACACTTTCTAGTAAATTACTAGGGATGCACCAAAAGTAAGTTTTGTCATGGTTTTTCACAAGGAAACTTAATACAGAAACATATAATGACATCACAAAATACAAACCTTTCATCATTTTTCCACATGATTTCCAGATTTTTGACATTTGCAAAATTTCAGGAGAAGGAAGAAACTAGAATTCTATTATCAGGACGTCAGTTCCAAAGCAATGAAGAGGCGTACCCAGCTGTGAAGAACTTTTTTTAATTGCTGAGCACTGATTTTTATCAAAATGGTTTCTTGAAATTGGTTTTAAATTCATATCTGAAGAGTTGCAGTTTGCAGGGAATGTTTGTGTCCAGTGTTCTGGCTCACAGAGGTCTTTCTTTTAATTAATTTTCTCACTTCAAGATCCATTGATTCAGTATACTATTGTCTTAATTTAAAACAACAGAAATCCACCATTTAATTAAAAATAATAATAATAATAATAATTAGGACTCTTGAGTTGAAGGATTTTATTTGCAATATTCCACACAGCAAAAGACACAAAAGAACATTTATCTTCTGGGATGGGAGAGATTGGTTCATCTGGCCTAAAACCACAATCTTGCCCATCAGATTTCCACCTTTTTCCTACATTGAAGTCAATACTATCCGGACATCACTTGCGAAGCAGTGAGAGGTGCAGCAGAGACTGTAACTTCCTTAAATTGCTTTCACTGTACAACATGTATCAATGTTGGTGGCAACTGTGTGGGAAAAAAAGCCTAAAGTTTGAATTTTGTTATGTTGTATGTTACTGTATATAATAAAGCTTCTTTGAAAAGAAGTGGGATAAAGCTTGACAAGTATTTTTGGAATGTTCTTTATACTTAAAAAATGTTTTTATTCGATAAAATTTGTCTAGTGATAATTTTATTTATTTATTTATTATTATTATTATTATTTTTAAGTAATTAACATTGTGTGACTATTTTTCTTCTGATCTCTTTTTTAAGGTTGGTTATCCTTCTAAACCTAGTTCTAAAGCTTCTCAATATTCTTTACTTGAATTTGATTCTGATGATGATTTTGTTCTTGCTTTTTGTAGTAAGTATATTAAACTATTGATTTTTTCTTTCTTTCTTTCCCCATTGGTTGGTTGCAAATATTGAAATTAATCATTAATATATAGCACAGGGTACACATTAAAGGGTAAGATTGCAGGAGTTCCACTATATTTAAAAAAAATCCCACTCAAAAATATATCACATGGAGATTTTCCTCCAGTTTTTTTTTTACATTAGTCATTGACTATTTCATCCTTTTTTTAAGTTACATTGGATAATAATTGTTTTGAAACCTGTGATCCTTTGTTTTTAACTTCTCTAGAATTTCTTGATTTATTTAAAAGAAAAAAAAAAAAAAAAAAAAAAAGGTGGAAAAAATTGAGTAATTATTTTAAAATACTTCTTAATTTTAAAGATTAGTTAAAAGAGTATATGAAGATGTGTATATTTTATTAACAAACAGCTACAAAGTGTGGAAGCTAAAGATTGCATTTGCATATGAATTAATTTTGGTTATTCCAGTTACTGCACTTCCGTCAAGCTTACTTTGAGTACTCAAATCAAATTAAAAATAAATTTTGAAACAGATTAAATGATTAGAATTTGAGCAATTCCTTCTGCATTTCTGATGAAAATTTGTATTCTAATTATTGAAGTTACACCACTCCTTTATTAATAATAATAATAATAAAAAGTTATTAAACAACCATTTTTAACATTTACTTCATTTTTAACAATTGTTTGATTTGCATATTTGTAATTGGGAATAATAATAATAATAATAATAATTTTAAAAAAATGTATACTATGTAATTTCCCACTTAAATTTGAAAAATCCCACTAAAATTTTGTGGAAAAATCCCTCTCAATATTTTTCCTAGCATGAATCCTTATGCATGTGTATATCTATATATTATATACATATGCAGTTGAGTACCATTAAACTGTGTTCCTATAATTCACAGTCATTTGAAATCCATACTGTTCATGTTCCATACTCAGCACAAATGTTGAGTATCGTTAATTTGAGAATCTATAATTTGCAATTGCATAAAATCCATGCTGTTTCTTTTCAGTTCAGTATCATTGATACATACTGCTGCTTTCCCTCCCCTCGGAAAAAAAAATAAAAATAAAACCTCTAATTTTATATCAGCACATCTAAAACTATGCTGCATGCCTTCCCAACAGCCACACAACTTGCAACATTTCTGGAAAGCAAACTGCTAAGACAAAGGTTATTGAATACGTATGTTAAAAGTGTAAATTAAAAATTCTACAGCAAAATGTAAGAAAATAATATATTGGAATGGATCAAATTTGATGGAAAAGATCCAGTTGTGGGAGAAATGCCTGCGAAGGAAATTATTTCAAGCACTTTAAATGTGCAAATTGACTTTGAGATAAAGGAGGACAACATCTACACATTACATTTTATTTTGCAGGTGATAAAAATATAATGGAAATGTGTGCAATATTTGATTAAATAAGATTACCCCTCTAAGCATTTGAACCGGATTTTTGTAACTCAAATAGACACCTTTCAAACGGTTTAAGACTGATTTGTGTGAAGCAAAAAATCTCTCTCTAAATCGTGCGAGACATAGAATTGTAACTTAAAATTTTAAAGCTAGAGTGGTCAATAAGATTAATTTTTTTAGGCAATAAGATTATATTTTAAAGCGAAATATCATTTGAAGCTACATGCTGAGAGGGTTAATATTGAAATAATTAAATTAAAATATAAATATTTAAAATGAAAGACATATATATATAATTAATATGAAGCAAGCTAAAGTCAGAAAAAGTTTTAGCAAAAGGGCTAAAATACTAGCTGGTTTAAAAATTGTGTTGCCATATTATTCTAGATACCTCTCAATGTATAATTTTCATTTGTAACCTAAGTTTTAAAAATTAATGATAAGAAGATAATGA
The DNA here is from genome assembly GCA_963930645.1 of Salticus scenicus. Taxonomy (NCBI): domain Eukaryota; kingdom Metazoa; phylum Arthropoda; class Arachnida; order Araneae; family Salticidae; genus Salticus; species Salticus scenicus. The sequence continues at coordinate 142,283,725 of OZ005648.1, read as the reverse complement.
CTAGAATATAATTCCTTATAAAATATGCACTTGCACACACATTTATATATGAATGTATGATTTTATTTATTTATCTAAGTTTTTTGTACATTTTTTAATGAATGTTGTGTAAACTGTATGTTGTCAGATTCCAAATTCTTAGTTTCTTAATTGTAAAAAATTTTGACGTAATACATAAAAATGGATATTATTTTTGAAATAAGCATAGCAGATTTCTTACAATTTACATAAATTCATGAAAACCTCAGACAAAGAGTTAAATTTTGTAGGTCTGTGTTATTTTTATTAAAATAATGCATTAGGGTCAGGTGGGGTAAAATAGGTCAAAAACAGCATATTTTACGTTTGCACTTAAACAGCAGGAAATGTATTGGTTCCATTTGTTAAAAAATTGCTCAGAATATGCAAATGATTATTCCTCATGACATTTTAAGAGAAATATCTCTGAAAAAACCAAAAAATTTGTACTGAAAAATAAATTTTAAAATATGCTGTTTGTGACTTATTTTACCCCATGGGTTGGGGCAAAATAAGTCATCCTTTAAAACTGTTTTAAATTTTAATACAATTTACTTCATGCAAATAAAATTACAAATACACATTCCTTTTATTTTTTATAAAAACTTGATTTTGTGTTCTCTCGAGAAAAAAAATGTCTCTATGGGCCATCATTAGTTCGGGAGGAAAATTTGGAATGTACGATGCATCTGCATCAGAAATATCTTTCTCTGGAAAATCCAATAGGAGCTTCCATTTAAACTTTTTTTTTATCCCTTCAAAATTTTCAGAATATTCATGATTGTGTGAAAGAATGATGCCATGAAATATTTTCTTTGATCTTTTCCCAGGAAATTCTACTTTAACACATTTTCCAACTTTTACGAATTGATTAGTATTAATGCTGTCCAAATTTTCTTCTTAAGAAAGACTTGTTTTTTTGTTTCTTTTACAGTTGATGTTTCTGTGATTTTAGCATCTCTGTTGATTTTTTTGTCTTACAATCAATTGAAAAATAAAATGGTTGTTAAAATTACTCCTGTTTTCTGTTGCGTTCTTTTTCTGTGTGCATTTTTCAAAGCTTCTTTAGAAGACAATGTTTGATTGGGTGATAAAGTGTTTATAATAGCAGATTTTATGTACTTAAAAGGAGAATATATAAATATTATCCTGTTCCATCACTGTTGAAGTGTCACTAGAATTAATTTGTCAAATTGGTGATTGATGATCTAGATTCATCCACTCTTGCATTTAAAGTTGATGCTAAACTACAGAGTTTCACTCAGTTTCAGGGGAATGTTGTGTCCTGCCTGCCCTATGTATGAAAAATTGGCACACTTCTTAAATAAGCTCGAATTAAACAACTTTTTACTTTCTTCTATATGTAATATAGAGAAAGTATTGGATTCGTAAAAATTTTCGACCTCGGGTTTTTGATGGATTTACACGTTTTGAGAGCTGTAGAACACGATTTGACCATTTTTAGAAAATGTCTGTCTGTCTGTCTGTCTGTCTGTGTGTGTGTGTGTGTGACAAAATTTTGTGGCAACTGTATCTCAGGAACTACTATACAGAATTTCATACAAATTGGTGTGTAGTTGCACCTTGACATAAATTAGTGCCTATCAACTTTTGGTAAAAATTGTCTTACAGGTTGCGTTGCCATCCCGCTTTTTCAAAAATTTTAACATGGTGATATAGGACAAAATTTTGTATAAATGTGCATAAAGAGAATTATATTTTAGTAATCATTATGAAATTTACAAGAATTATTTATAATAGAGATAGTCAACTGGGAAAAAATTTTTGTATGTGTAGGAGCCTCGCCACCCCCCCTGGGGGGGAAGTCACCCCTCGAGGGGAGTAAATTTTCAAGATGGGTATCTTTCGAAAGGTCTCGTCAATACCTTTAAAACGAATGGTTGAACTATAAATCTGTGATAATTTAAAACAAAGTTATCGATTTTTTTTACTTTTAACGAAAAAAAAAACTTAGGAAAAAAAAATCGTTTTTTTTTTTTTTTTTTTTTTTTTAAACGAAATTTAACCAGACTTGGTATTTAGTTGGCCCCTGACATAAACTGTGGCTGATTAGATTTGGAGATCAATCGCTCAACAGGTGGCGCTGTGATCGTATTTTTTCTAAATTTTTAACATGGACAAAAGTAGTACAAAATTTCGTATAAATGTACATAATGAGAGTTATTCTTAACCTGTGATTGTGAAATTAATATGAATTATTGATAATAGTAGTAGTTAATTAGAAAAAAAAATTGGGGCATGGCTTCCCCCCCTAGGGGGAAGTACCCACCGGGGGGGGGGGGGGGAAATTTTCAAGATCGGTATCTTTCGAAAGGTCGTCAATACCTTTAAAACGAATGGTTGAACTATAAATATGTGATAATTTAAAACAAAGTTATCGATTTTTTTTACTTTTAACGAAAAAAAACTTTGGAAAAAAATCATATATATATTTTTTTTAAATATTGTTACTGCGTGAATTTGTATAAGAAAATATAGAAGAAAGTCTTGTGGTGGCCACAACATACTAGTTTAATTTCACCTACAAACTAAATGTTTTGATTCAGCTTTAATATGTATTGCCTTTTTTTTTTCTCTCTTAACATTAAATTATTTTATGTCTATGTGTATGAAATAGCTCCATAACAATATATAGCTTAATTTTAAACTAACATATTAAAATAATACATATGGAGTTACTTAAAACATAAAAAAAGTAATTAGTTACTTAATGTTTGCTAAGCCTAACATGGTTCAACACCTGACCTATTTTACCCCACATGTGTTTTTTACTCCAAAATATTAATATTTTATTTTTTTCTCAAAAGTTTCGGAAATTCATCTTAAGAATGTACTTTTTGGAATATGATAAGAAAATACTGTAAAATTTGCTTTTGAATTAGTTCAAAACCAAAGTTTTTCTTAGCAACACATTCGAGTTACTAATACGAAACCCACAAATAATTACTGGCTGTAACTAAAAAGTATCAGTTACAGTTAATTTTGCATACAAAATGAAGACTAATATAAATAATATATAAAACCAGCAAAATTGGAATTAAAAAAATGTTTGGATGTTTTTTTAAAGAGTTTTTTTGAAACTGACTTATTTTACTCCACCTGACCCTAGTTTTATTTATAAGATTTTAGTTTATTTTTATTTTAGCATTATATATGAAAAATTTTGTTTTGTCATAGAAATCCATGACTTAATTGTTTTGATTGTTGTGTTTAACAAATTTTATTATTATTTTCTACAGAATAAAATATTTATCAGATTAATTTAGTTTTGACTTTTAACTTTAATGATAATAATAATAGTAAAATAAATTTTGTTTATTAGATTTTAGAATTTTTATTTCTTTCATTTACTTATTTTTTATTTTTACTTATTTTAATTAATTTTTACTAATAATTATAAATTTTTTCGTTTAATTTTTAAATGGAAAGTTCCATGAATCAATTATTGTTTTATTGTTATTTTTTTTCAAATTTTTTTATTATTATCTACAGAATCTCGATCAGAAGTCATGGAAATTATTAAACTAATATCTAGAAAATATCCAGAATTATCCTTCAATCATGCAAGTTCTGTACTGAAAGCTCTCCACAGTAGTCAGCAGCATCCTTTTCTTTTGGAAATTGAAGATTCACAAAGTAAGTAATGAAATATGTATATGTAATAAAATCTACTATCTTTTTTATATAGATTGTACTGTCAATTTTTTTCATAACAAGATATATAGTTTTTAAATCTAATTAACTTTTTTAAGTTCATTCCTCTCCCTTAAAAAAACTGACCAGTGGCCGAGAGGATCTTCTCTCAAAAAGCCAGGTTTGATCCCAGGTCGTTCACATCGGCCTAGACATTTGGAGTTTTCTGTGGTTCTTTCTGAAACTTGCTAGGACCATTTAGAAAGGCCCTTATGAAAGGCACTCCACCCAAGCCCAGGTCCTTAGTGCAGGCAATTAGCTTTAATTCTAACACCAGCACACACTCTTAAAAATACAAAACTTCATTACTTTTAGCTTTTATTATTAGTAGTACTTGTATGATCGAATTTAATTCAGAATCATTTTTAAAAATAACTTGCAGGGTATCATCATCATTATAGGGATATTTCTTTACTTGCTGAATTTTTAGCATTATGTAGCCATATATGAGAATAATAGCTATAGCCAAATAATTAACTTTCATTTACATGTGATGATAAGTTAAAAAATTCAATGAAAATAAAATGGCGAGTGTTCATGTAAATAGCTCTTTTTGTTAAAAATTCAAAAAGGGAAATAAATTTCTGTTCATTTTCAATAAATAGAATGCATTATTAATAACATACAATATTATACATTATTTATAATATTAATTCATTTCCACAGATGATGCAGTAAATTAATTTTTTAATTAAATATAAATTGTACATTTTTCACATTAAAAAAGAAAAAGAGAGAGAGAGGAATTGTATGAATTTGAATGTTCAAATATAAAATGCTTCATACTTGCACTTAATGTTTAAAGATTAAAATATAAAATGAAAGTATGAGTTCAAAATGTAATAAAAATATATATTAAATAAATTAATCTACAAATAAATGATTAAATAAAAAGTCTGTTGTGGTTCTACACGACTTTGCAAACATTTGGTAGTTATCAGTAATTGAACAAATTTTAATCATTAAATAAGCCAATAAATAATCAAAAGTGAAAAATACAATATAGAGGGCATTTGTGTATATATTCCTCAAGCTTGAATATTTGTACAATAGACACTATTGTATCTGAATTCTTTTGTGCATCCCTGTAAAAGGTTATAAATTTTTTTCCAGTAACCACCATTTTGTAACAAAATTGTAAAATATATCAATTTTAACTTTTTTAAAAAAAATTTAATGAATGTCATGTATTTAGCACCAAAATGATGTGATATTTGCAAATTATTTCATACTCCACTGTAAATGTACTATAAATAATATGTACATCATTTCCCATAATGATCTTTGCAAAGTAATGTAGCATATATCAGAAACTATCATCTGACGAACACCCAAATTTAAGTCTACAGGTAAAAACATTGTTTCAGGCAATAAAGAATGCAGACCTGAGTTTTTGCGGGTGAGGAAGACATTATCAAAGGCAGCAGAGATACAAAGCAAGGGTTTGAGAAATGTCAATGGATTTTCTTTTTAGTTTTTATTTATAAAGCGATATGAAAGTAGTGATTTTGTTTATTTATTACCAGCAAAGCCTGCTAGTGTGTTAATGTAGATTAAGTACAGTTTGAGTTACTATTTTGTTGTATGAGATGGCAACTTGCTGGTTTGATTTCTAAGTAGAAAAGAATTCTAATATTTATTTTTTATTTAATTGATTAAAGCTGTTTGTTTTTTGCAATGAACAGATTACCAGTAGCACCTTATTTTTTTAATAGGGGTGCAATAAGTTATAGCGTAGCACCTTATTTTTTTAATAGGGGTGCAATAAGTTATAGCTATTTCAAATTTTAAAATCCTTTTAATTTTTTTTTCACAAAAATCATGAGAGCCTTTTTCATTGCTGTATCTTGTCCTGGGAGGATCATGGGGTACCAGAGAATGCAAGTTTTCCTGAAGATGAAAATAAGTCAGATCAGTTTGTCACCCTAATAATCTTTTAATTTTTATCAAAATTATACTCAAAATTTCCATGAGAATCAAATTTCCGCCATATTTTGCCCATGGCCGAGCACGGGTTACTAGTGGAAGTGGATGCTAAATTTTCTGAAGATGAGGACATTTCAGAATAAACTGTTATCTTGAAAATACTCCTAACTCTAAACTTTTATAAAATTCACCTATTTTTTAAGAAAAATGGTTTTTGGCTTTATTTTGCCCCAAGTGGAGCATGTGTTACCTGCAAAAGCTAATTTTCCTCACAGTCAGATCATTTAGTCTATGAAAACTCTAATTATCAGCCAAATTTATAGATTTTTGAGTGTGAACTTGTAATCACTATTTATAGCTAATTTTGAACTTTAATCAAAACTTGTTAAAAATTTAAGACTTAAAGGGAAAAAAAAGATTTTTGCATTCCAATAAAAACAACAACAAACAAACAAACAAACAAAAAAAAAAAATTAATTAATTAATAAAGACACTTGACTTATCATCATGTATATGAATTGAAAGCTGAAAGGTATCAAACATAGCTAAGAACAATCCTGACTAATTTAGTGTTTCTAATAAAAAATAACACATTGAAATTGTTTCATTAGTTTGAAAGTGATAGTAATACTCACACACACACAGGTAGATAGAGAATTCAAACTTATAGTATCTCTTCTTTTTTTGTCAGGAGTTGAATTTAACACCATTTCTTTGGTGCTGTCTGCCGCTGTAAGATATCTCCTGTGTTAAGTTTAAAATATTTGTAACTTTATTTTTTAATGAAAAGAGAGAAGATCCCTGTTCATGTAAAATTGATGGTAATTAATAGTAATACATTTTTATAAAAAGATTAATTTATTCCATATTTTTTAGATTGATTAACTTTTAAAATCAATGTTATAGAATATCAGGTTTGTGAAAGATTTTGATTTGTAAAGACTAGAATTAGATCTGAGATAAAATAAAATGCTGTTATTTGGAAATTAATTTTTGAGGCATTTTTCCTTTTTGCTTTGTAATTACCTCTTGAAGTATTTTTCCTAATCATATTTCTAGGTTGCATTTTAAATTAATATAATCTATTCTTTTTATGAATACATGTTTTACATATACTTAACATATTTTTCCTTTGTATTCGTATACTGTTACCATAGAAGTGAAAATTTCTTTTATTTTTAAATCATTACTTAAGGCAAGAGAAGCTAAAGAATTTCATAAGTAAAACTAAATATATCATTAGAAAAGTTTCATATATTTTATAAGAATTTCATAATAATTTCTTAAGTAAGAAAAATTACAATTGTTTTGTATTTCATAGGCTTGGATATATATTCAATCTGGGATTCTTCAATTCACTTCATAGAAGCAGTTTTTACACCTTTAATGAAAAACATGAATGAACCAGATGTTCAGGTATTTATTCAAATTTTATACTTTTTTTTTTTTTTTTTTTTAAAAAAAATCTACATTATTTCATTTAGAATTTTTAAAAGAAATATGGTATAATGATATTATGTATTTTAACATCTAAATCAATTAATTCTTCCATACTGTTTTCATTCATTGTACACTAGTAATGTTTGAATCATTATGCTTCAAAATAGCATATACTATTAATGTCATAATTCTAAATTTTCAAATCTATTAAAAAAAAAAGTCCTTAGATATAAATAAAAGTTTTTAGCAGAATTCTTAATAAATCAGGGGGGAAAAAAAAGATAAATAAATGTTTTGAACATTATTTTTCATGTTTTTCACAATTCATATAAAGCAGAATATTAGTGATAGTAGATGTTAATACAATTTACCAATAGAGATTTTACAATTATAGTCCGAAATTTGCTTTAAATTAATTAATTATTTTTTTTTTTTTTATAAAACTAATAAATTTTTATAATTTCTAATGTTACTGTTCTATTGAGAATTTTATTTTATTTTATTTATTTATTTATTTATTTTTTGTTACTTGATAATTATTGACTTATTTTGTGTTCCGTCCTCTAACAAAGCAACCTTATGTCATACAAGTCAGGTTTCATCTGTCTTGCCAGTTAGATCTTCTAAAAAACCTGTTAATGTTGGATACTTTGTCACAAATTCTATGCACCATTAAAGGGACAAGATTTTGGTCATATTATGCCTTAGCTTGGGTCTTATATATACCAGATTTATTAAGCATTCTTGAATTTCTATAAAGCTGTGAACGGCTTATTTCTAGGAAAGATTGATTGTTGCATTTCTTGTCATATTTTTGCTTTATTTTCAGTGTCAATTGTCTAGTGCAAGAAAAAAATAATCACTTAATCGAAGATGCATCTGAAAAAAAAAAAAATTACTCTACTAATTGAAAATGCATTGGAAGAAACCAGTAATTGAAATTGATTAGCTAGATCACTAACTAATTGAAGATAACTGAAATGCTTTTCTTAAAACCTCGAAATTTTTAAAACTTCGTGTCCTTTGAATCCCCCCCCCCCCCCATATTTTTATTAAATGATTTTATTAAGGGAAATTATTTCACCTAGAGTAAAGAAAATTCAAAGCATATAATTATTTCATAATCTTCCTTTTAGTAAACATGAAGTTTTAATAAAGATAATCTTAAGTATTGTATTGGCAAATCCAAAAGGAAAATAAAAACAAGAACAAAAGAACATTGCCATGATTAAAATCACCACAGTGCTAACAAAAGTTAATAAAGAAGAAAATATAAACATCCATTTTGAAAGTGTTAAAAAACTCGCTAATTACAATAACCACAAATATGCCGCGTATCGAAAAGCAATCGAAATTGGCAGCTTTCCAAATTCCTACAATGGCAATGATGTGGCGGGGCTAGACAAGAGTAGCACCGTATGCTATTAAGTGACAGCGGCCATGTGAAACAATGCAGAACAGAACCTTTCAGCACCAGGAGTGCCGCTGAGGGAGCTGGGGGACCACAGCGAAAACGTTCCAGCTATGCCGTGGAGTTGCAAAAGGTTGTGTATTTTTATTACATATAATTATTTTTTAAAGCTTCAATTATTATTATCTAAAACATCTGAAAAAAAGATGAAAATTAGATGAAAAATGTGGGTAAATTCCCCATGTGACTTTTTGAGTAAGATTTTTCAAAATATAATGGGATTTGCACTGTCCCACCCTCTAATAGTGAACCTTATTATGTTTACAAGTTTTCATTTATTTATTTATTTAAACGAATAAATCATTTATTTATCTTATTTTTCAGAAATTGTCAACTGAAGGTGTGGAATTACTTAAAATGACCGTAGCATTTAATTGTGAGGTATTTTATTTTGTTTTATACCTTTTTTTACTATTTGTTGTACTATTTTTTATTTGTCGGAGGATTTTTTTTTTTTTTTTACAGAAAATATTTAAATATAATTTATAGAATTAGGTTATATCTTAAAACTGCTGTATAATTTTTTTCATTCTCAGTGTCATTTAAACTTATTTATGAATTCCAGTGGCAGAAACACTGCGACACGGCGACATAGTCGCGGACACAGAAAAACGGCTTGCGGACAGTTTTTGTCTGCACTGATTAAAAAAAAAAAAAAAAACTGTCCGTAACTTTTGGATAACAATTCATTTATAAAAATTTCTGTATCAAAACTAAAGCTAATACTTTTATAATTTATAATTATTTATATTGTGTTGTGTCAAACATTGCTATAAGATATTTAATTGAATGAGATAAATTGAATGAATAAAATATTTTATACTGTATTGTTCAGTAGTAAAATTGTATTTGTGTATTGTTGCACAAGATCACCACTGATGTTAAGCCCACCCTTTCCCCTTCATCAGCTTTCAGGTTTTTGAGTGTAAGCCATTTTCACCCCTGATTACGCGCAAACTTTGCAGACAGATTATGAAATTTTAAAAGCCTGTCGCAGACAGCTACAAAACATTCTGCCACTGGGCATACAATGGATTTATTTCTTCTTTCTGCAATCATGTTTTATTATTATTTAGATTTCTAATTTTGTATCCAAGTTTCATTTGACTACTGTCCAGGCATCAGACCTGCTGTGATTTTATTAAAATGGTGATATTTACTTCTTATATAATTTGCATTCTGTACAAGAATCATACATTATTGTATAGAGATAATTTGATCTTAGTTTAAATCTCTGGGAATGGAAAGAAAGTAGCCATTTTATCAAATAACATGTGATAACTAAGTTTTTATCAGTTTCACTTGGTTCATTTTTTAAATATTCATAGTGTAAACACATTTTCAAAAATTGAAAAAAAAAAAAAAAAAAAAAAAAAAAGCAGTTTTTATGTAAATTAAACAACATTCATTTCATAGTTAAGAAAAGTTTAATTTACAAGAATGTAATTTTTAACCTTATAATGTGCTTATTTTTTTTTAGGATCATAATATTATGTCCTACTCTTTGTCCTGTACATCTGCTCTTTTCTTTTATGCTAATTTTTCTTCATATCTTTTGGTTCCAATTCTTAGAAAAGTAAGTAAATATATATATATTTTTTTATTTATTTTTTATTATTTTGATAGACAAGTTATTTATGTTCATATTTTAATTATATTATCTCTTTATGGGATGTATTACTTAAACTCTTTATATATATAAATGAGTTATTCACATGACTTGTTATATACATGCATTTGTTTTATTGATTATTTTGTATTATACTGTAGTATATATTTCTAAATTTTTAATATTTTTGCATTTATTATTATTATTATTATTATTATATTTTTAAGTGAATTAATTTGTTGTAAAGACTTTGTAATTAAATAAATAAATATTTGTTTGCTTGTTTAAATACATAATAAATTGTACACATGGTTCTAATTTTTTATTTATGCTTTTACTACATTTCAGATTTTTTCCAATTTAATGAATCACATAGGTTTAGATGAAAAAAACCTCCCTAAAGAAGTTCTAAACATAAGAAGACACTCTTGCTCATTGTTAATAAAGCTAGCAACTGCTCAACCTCAACTTCTTATGGTTAGTTGCATTTTCTTTAGTGTTTACTTAGACAACTTAGAAAAACTTAATAGCCAAGTAATTTTATATTTGTAGTTCAATTTATGTATGTTCAGGGTTCATACACCATTGGAGAAACTTGGAAATCACAGGGAGAAAAATTCAGTCAGAAAATCTAGAAGGGGGGGGGGTCTAAAATCAGGGGTTAAACTTTCCAGGGAAAAAAAAAAAAAAAAAAATTGCTTACTCTGAATTTAATGTTAAAAGAATGCTTTAAAAGAAATTTCTTATTTTGATTTTAAATTTGTCATATAGTGTATTAAGAACTCTCCAAATATCTCTTATTATATGTGATAAAATAAAATATATGTATAAATAAATATAATATGTATAAAAATATATTTGATAGTAGCCATATAATATCTCATTAATAAAGTTTCTCAGCCATTCATTCTGTATGCAAGTAGCAGTTTTCAGGTTTTTTGCATGTTGGGTGAGAATCCCTGTAAAATATGCCTCCAGGAAAAAAAAATAAAAAACTAGCAACTCTAAAAAAAGTTAGCACACACTGCAATCCTCCATGATTTGTATTATTACAAAATCAATCTTAAAAGAAAACAACAGCAACCAAAAAAAAAAAAAAAAAAAAAAAAAGGCAAGAGACCATTAAAAACTGATTAATCAATTGCTTTTTTATGGGATTTTTGGCTGAGTAACAGTTAGAAAATTAATCTTGTTTGCCTTTTTAAATCGTTTTTGGCCAAGTAAATAAGGACAATTCAAATCAAAGTGTTCCTATCTGATGTGGCATCACTTTATCATGGTAGATAAGATAAGTTTTGAATCAAGTGCATCATAATCATTTTCTTCAGCAAACAAATCACCATTTCTTCTCATGTGTTCAGGTCTAATTGTGATTATGGATATTTTTAGCAGTCTTCTTATGGGTTATTCTTTTTTATTTCTTAGTACAAGTGATAAGTATTCACAGTACTAGGATGAAATTCACAGTGCCATGTCATGATTTACATTTTGAAATCTTAAAATTTCACTTAATGAAAATTACAAGCAAAAACCTTTTACTCTCAAATTTTTACTGATTGTTCCAAGATATATATATGTATATTATTTGCAACAACATGGTTAATTAAGTAATATTGTGACAGAGATTATTTAAAAGCATATTGAATTTTATAATTTTCAAATAATAATAATAATAATAATAATGCAAAATTTAAAAATCTTCTTTCAGTCTTAAGCAGTTTTACTTTCTAGCATTGAAAATTATTGTCAGAGTTTCACCTTCCAGAAACACACACTTACAAAAAGTGTTTTTGATAATTACTAATGATAAGATGTCAAAAAATATCTTCTTTCCTGAAAATTAATTTGGTGATTGGATTCCAAACTACCAAATTATTTTCTTGATGTTACAACAATGTGCACCCCCTGATAACGAAATCCTTACTACTGTATACAGAAAGTTCAACAGTAATAACAAAATTATAAATTTAAAATGTGAAACATCATATAAATAAAATTAGTTGCCATTCAGTCATTAATCATATATAAATTGCACTATTAATATTTGCTCCATTGAAAAATAACTTCAGTTAGAAAAAATAAATAAATAAAAAAAATAAAGAACAGATGATGAATCAAAAACAAATTTGAAAACTTTATCACATAGACAGTGCCCAAAAAATAAATCCTGAATTTACAACCTCCATACTTATATAATAAAGGTATTTCAAATAAAATAAAAAGTGAAACAGAAAAAGAAGAAATAAATATCCCCATTAAACCTAAAAAACATATTTTAAAGGATTCATAATGAAAAAGATGCAATAACCGATTGGAAACTATAGGCCTTTGTCATATTGACTATATTAATGAAAAAATAAAACAAATGCCTACTTTGGTATGATAAAAAGGAAAATTAATAATTTAATTAAAGAGCATCAAAATGATGTTAAATTTAACAAAATAACTACAGTTTTAATTTAAATCAGAAAGAAAACTGAAATATCAATTTGGAAAATGCAAGAAAAATTGTTAACTACAAAAATCATAACTATGCCCTCAAACATAAAGCTATAAAATTTTTAACATTAGACAGGCTTGCAACGACTTGGAACCATCTTTTATAGATGCCAGATGGTGCTACATGGTAAATCCAAACTGTGAAAGACGAACTCTCCAGAGTGATAGTAGATCTGAAAATACTCTGGGCCTGGAGTGAAAGTGCTAAGATGTAAAGAAATTTTGAAGGTCTGTAAAGTTAATATTATACCTTACAGTCTTTTCAGTAAATAGGAAAATGCAGATGGTATTCAACATTGCAATAAGTTATTTTTTATATTGCCTATTTTATTTTTTATCTTTCTCAAAATGTTACTTAATTAATGGAAGAAACTCACTAAAAGATCCAACTATTAACTTTTTCAGAATATAACACCATATCAGATTATTTAATATTTCTAAAATTGTTATTTTCTTGCATTTCAATGGATTTAATTGCTATTTTCAAATTAATAACTCATTATTTAGCTTTTATCATCCTGTTATTGGTCCCCTAAAGTAAAAGACATTTCACAAAAAAAATGAATGCCTATGCAATCATTAAAGTGGTATAAGTCATTCTTTTTAATATTAAAGTATATGTGTGATTGGGTGCAGAAATTGTGCTAAATGACTCCAATTTTCGCCTGAAAGGGTCCCTGACTGGTTCAACTTATTTTCACTAGTTATCCTGTAATATCTCCTTTTTCTGATCAAGAAAGGGGGAAAAAATGTGTATGTGGGTTTGTGTAATAAGTAAAAGTTTAAATAAAATTGCATTCTTTGAAGCATTGGAATCATTATTTATAAAATAAAAATAAGAAATTTAATTATATATATATATATATAATAAAGATGATCTATTAAGCATAGTAGAAGCCAAGCAACAGATACAAGATCACTGAAACACCAATGACCAATAAGATTTAAAAAAAAAAAAAAAAATCATCAATGGATGAAATACACTAATTTAAAGAAACCAGATCTATTAATTAACAGCCTGCAAAACAAACGAATCAATAAAGTAAAACAACAAATCTTAACTTAAAACCATAAACTTATCAAAATTAATGAAAAAACAACCCAAGAAACACAAGATAGGAAGAAAGAGGCAGGCGGCAAGACTTGTGACTTGCCTGTGGGGTTACACTAGTTTTACGCCGGCAACACTCCCCCAGCCTGCCACAACCAGAACAGGAACCATATGGATTTAAAAATGCAAAATTTCAAAGCAGATGAACAACAATGAAACCACGAAGCCACAATGAAATTCACCGATTGATCACATTGTGTTTAACAGTATAATTAGAACATTAAATATAGTTGACAACTCAAAAAGGAAAAATCTGAAATTTTATTGGAAAATGAAAGTTTCCATAGTAATACAAAGCAAATGCTTTTTTTTTTTTTTTGTAGAAAGAATTTGATTTCCTATGCCAGTGTGTCAGTGACCTGCTAGAAAAACCTGAGCAATTATCTGCTCTTGAGAAAAGTGCTATATTGGAAACATTAATGATTCTCAGGTAATTATTCATATTTATTTAAATTTTCTGTGCAAAATCATTTGTGCATATTCTACCTGGAATTATTAATTATAATATGAAAGATATGCTCAGTAGTGCTAAATGGTGTGCATAAATGCCCAATATGGATTTTTTTTTTTTTTTTTTTTTTCCTTAATTTTGTCGATTTGTAAAACATATTTCTGTTTGTTAAAAAACAACCTTCATTTTAAGATTCAAGTTTGCTTGTTGTTTTAGCTTCAAAATATTTATTCTTGTTATCTGGTTTTTTTTTTTTTTTTTTTTTTTTTTGCTTAAAAAAAAAAAAAAAAAAAAAAAAAAAAAATGAAAGTTTTTATGTACTTTAAAGATGTATATTTTAAGTAAATATTTATTTATTTTGCATTTTCTTAAGAGATATCAACTGCATTGATGTTTTATAGTTATAATTTTAGTTTTAAAAGTTCTAATCTATTTAATTTTTTAATATTAAAATGTAATACTTCAGTACATTCATTTATTTTTATTTCAGTAATGAATTAAAAGACTATGACAAACAGCTGAAAATGTTGAAGCAAATGTTATCTCCTGTTTCAACTATATGGCTAAATGAAGATATGAACTTGTGAGTTGCATATAACTTATTTATATTTATAATTGAAATTATATTTGCATTATAAACATTTCTTTAAACACTAGTTGGTCTTGCCCATTTTGCTAGTTACAGTATTTAGCTGAATCACGTCCATTTAACTTGGCAAAATATGTTATCTCATTCATATTTCTTATTATTAGCGATGCAATATATGCAGTAATTAATTCTCCTGTATTTGCTGTTTTCTCAAACTTGATTATTGTGATTATTTTGCTGAAAAATTAATAAAATTACTGCTTTTTAAATATTTTTTGCAATAAACTGCCAAATTGCAGCATTATTTCACTGATGTTTAAAAAATACATTTAAGGAGAAAATACACTTATTTAAAAATACTTTTTTTTTCTCCCAATAACAGATTACTCTCTGATACACATAATTATAAGAAATTTATTTCTGAATTATGAAATAATTTCACAGCTGTTTGAAATAAGTGTGTGTGTTTGCTCACAGCTAACTCCTGAAATTAAGGATACTTCTCACAACAGATTTCTGAAATACTTGATTATTTCACTGCTAATCGCCAAAATTCCTGCTTTAAATAATCCATCTTTAATTTGCCTTTAATGTTCAAATAAACCAACAGAATTCCTGCTTTCTTTGTACTTGATTTCCAATTATACAATATTTTTGAGATTGCCAAATTACAAGATCATTTCACTAATGTATTGGAGAAAAAATTAATAGCTTTTAACTTCTGAGAGAAATGATTCTGATTTTGTTGCAAGTTCTTGAAATAACAAGATTATTTCACTATTAATTATAACACAAATTGTACTATTTTCAAAACTAATTACAAATATAAAAAATTAATTTAGCATAAAACAAAATTCTGCTGTTTTTGTAGCAGATTTTTGAAATATGAGATTGCAGTTTATCGTGAAATTTGGGTTCATTTCATTGCTGCTTTGAAGGAAAAAAACCTTACCTTTATTCAGGGCTCGAAAATTATATTGCCAGACATGCCCGGGGCATATAAAAATTCAGATTGGGCATGTACTTTTTTCTCTTACATGCCCGGTTAGGCATGCAAATATTTAATCAAAAATAACTTTCTAAAAATAATTTTAAAATATAGCATCTTATCTAAGACTTTTACTTTAATTAAAATAAACAATGTCAATATAGATATGTTGTTAAATTCTTTTCACAAGATATGTGGATGTTTTTATTAATATGCATTTGAATAAGGTGTTTGGGCATGTAAAAATTTCATTTGAGCATGTATTCTCCAGACTAGCATGCCCAACAGGGCATGTAAATTTTTTTAGATTTTTCAAGCCCTGCCATTATTCACAGCTAAATGCTGAAATTTGGGATAGTTTTTGCTACCAATTTCTAAAATACATGAAATTTTGGCATTGTTCCCTACTACTTGGAAAAATTCAACAATTTTTTCAATGTATATGTCTGAGATATGGAATTATTTCACCAAAATTCTTGTTTTTTGTTTTAAATAAATGTCTGATTAGAAATGTTCAATAATTGCTGTTTTTTTTTTTTTTTTCTGCCTACAATTCTTGAATTATATGATTATTTTACCTTAAATTAACAATTGTATCATTTATGTGTTTAAATCCAAAATGAAGATTTCTGAATTATATTGTGATAATTTTGTATCATGCATAAGTTCAGACTTTTAGGCAGAATTGCACTTTTGTGCCTGTATAAAATATGCATTAAAACAAAATAATAATAATAATAATAATGTTTATGAATATGTAATCAATATTAATAATTCTAGGATTTTATCAACTCCTGATCACTTTATTGCTTTTGTTGGACTGAATAAATCACCTGATGAAAGTGATGATACCTCCAGCAACAGAGCTCAAGTAAGTTAAAGCATGGTATAGTTCAGTTCAACCATATACTATGTGGAAAGGTAAGCACCCTATTCAATGGTGGCAGAAGTGAATGATTCCATTAAGGGGACTCTCCACCTATCGTCTCCGAAATCTGAAGCCAATGTTATTCTATGGGAAATTTTGCCCCATTATAATTCATTAGCTAACACATATTTTTAAATTCCGTTTTCACTTTCCGAAACTTCCCGACTATTAAACAATTTATCGCTTTTTAAAAATTGATTTTTTTTATTTTTAAGATTTCATTTTTAAGCTCAAAAAATGAAAAATTTCACATTGCAAAAATTCGCATTTTACAACCTCAAAATAAAATATTAAAAATTTAAAAAAATAATGTTTAGAAAGCGATAAATTGTTTAATAGTTGTGAAGTTTCTAAACGTGAAAACGGAATTTAAAAATATATATTAGTTAATAAGTTATAATGGGGCAAAATTCTCCATAGAATAGCATTAGCTCTGGCTTCTGGGGATGATAAGTGGAGAGGCCTCTTAAGAGGGGACAATACCTAATCTCGCCGGCAGCCTTCGCCCATGTTATTCTATGGGAAAATTTGTTGCGACAGTTACACATTACCTAATGAATATTTTTTAATTCTGTTTTCGCAGTCAGAAAATTCATAACCGTTAAATGAGTACTCCTTTTTGAAAAAATCATTTTTTTTAACTTTTACATTTTAATTTTGAGTTCAAAAATGCGATTTTTCACAAAATGCATTTTGCTCGTTTTCTAGTCGCAAAATGAAATACTAAAATTTTAAAAAATCAATTTTTGGAAAAGAAGTACTAATTTAACGCTTATGAATTTTCTAAATGTGAAAACAGAATTGAAAAATATTCATTAGGTAATGAGTAATTATGTGAACAAATTTTCCCATTGAATAACATGGGCGAAGGCTGCCGGCGAGATTAGGTATTGTCCGCTCGTAATAGGGACTCTTCTTAAAAATTTGGAAAGCCTTAATGTTCAAAGTTCAGGTTTGAGGTAAATAAATTTTGAAAAAATAAGCAGATTAAGCAGAAATAAGCAATTAATTTCAGAATGATATTTTAAAGTAAAGTTGCTGTTGTGAAATTAAGACATATGAATAAATCTGAGTTAATCTGACTACTTTAATAAATCACTTAACTCTATGAAGATTATGTATATAATTATATTTAATTCACAATAAAAGTATTAATTAAAACAGCATCTGCATGTTAGAAATCTTATATATTAAAAAAATTTATGAAAACTAAAGTCAGTCCGTCTGGCCGTTCTATCCGGCCGATTTCCTTCATTTTTTTTTAAATGAAAGGTATTTAGACACAGATATGTCATCAATCATTGAAATTTACTCAACTTCCACCTTACTCAAGTTATACTCAAACTCGATTCTTCCCTGTACATTTCTTATGGGACACATTGACTCAAGCAATTCGAATGCTCATAGCTCCTCTTCTAATGAATGGATCTTGATCGTTTCACTCTCAGAACACTCAGTGGATCAAGCTCTTTCTTTTGAGCTATTAACTGCTTAAATTCGTTGAGATTGAGGAAAGTTATGCTTGCACAATCAACTTTACATTCAATTTTTTCAAGATTTTTCTTCACTCAAACCTCTATAACTAGAGTTGTAATTAACGTAGGCTGTTGACACAAGTCTAAGAACACTCAGTGGATCACGTTCTTTCTTTTGAGCTATTAACTGCTTAAATTCGTCGAGTTTGAGGAAAGTTATGCGTGCAGAATCAACTATACATTCAATTTTTTCAAGAATTTTTCAAGATTTTCCTTCACTCAAACCTCTATAACTAGAGTTCTAATTAACGTAGGCTGTTGACACAAGTCTAAGAACACTCAGTGGATCAAGCTCTTTCTTTTGAGCTATTAACTGCTTAAATTCGTTGAGTTTGAGGAAAGTTATGCGTGCAGAATGAACTTTACATTCAATTTTTTCACGATTTTCCTTCACTCAAACCTCTATAACTAGGTGTAAAAACTTGGTTGAGGTGTCTAAAAAAAATCTCGGTCTGTAGATATGTTATGAAAAGATAAAAATAAAAAAAGTCGAAGGTGGCAAGTGTTAAAAACACGTTTACGAGCTTAACTCAGCTCCAAATTACTTTACAGTGAAGAAATTGTACATATAGGGACTAGAGTCAAATACCAAGAGTCAAATTCTGCGAATTTGGAATTTTCGATTTTGAAGGTGGGAAAAGGGGGAAAAATAGATTTAGAGGTGGGGGGAAAGGGGGAAATTAGTTTGAGAGGAAAACCCGTTCCAGACCCACACATGTAGCCCCTCATTTTAAAGGTCTTGAAATTTCATGTCGATTGGGGGTGTTTGTATACAATATAGTGCGCCCCCTGGTGGGGAAAAATGGAACTAGGTGATTTTGTTGTTGAGCCTATCATGTTACACCTTATTTTAAAGGTATTGGTATTTCCTGACCGTTGGTGATTTTGTACAGAACACGCTGCACTCCCTGGCGGTGGAAAATGCAACTAAATGATTTTGCAGTTGACACCACCGCGTGACACCTTATTTGAAAGGTCTTGGAAATTCAAGGCGATTGTTGATAAAGGTCTTGAAATTTCATGTTGATTGGGGATGTTTGTATACAATATAGTGCGCCCCCTGGTGGTTAAAAATGGAACTAGGTGATTTTGCAGTAGACCCTATCATGTTACAACTTATTTTAAAGGTCTTGATATTTCCTGACCGTTGGTGTTGTTCGTATAGAACACGCTGTACCCCTGGTGGTGGAAAGTGTAATTAAAGGATTTTGCAGTTCACACCACCATGTGACACCTTATTTGAAAGGCCTTGGAAATTCAAGGAGATTGGTGATATGCGTATACAACATACTGCGCTCCCTGGTGGAGGAAAGTGGATTTTGCAGTGCGTGCGTAGCATGCCTGCTATACGGTGCTGCAGCCACAGGCAGCGGTAACACGAGTCAGAGGATCGTTCGGTTCAAGGTTAATTTTTGAGAATTTTTTCATGTTATTAGCGGCCTGCATATACGTGCCGCAGGAACTGGGTCACAAACCCGAGTTCCGTTCGGTCTGAAATATTTTTTTTTTTTTGTTACAAATGATTTTTTTTTTTTTTTTGTGATGTTTTCATTTAAAAATAGAAATTCAAACAAAATCGAGTTAAATTGCAAAACCATACAAATTTAAGGTGTATTTAAGGCTATTATCATGGGCCCGGGCAATGCTGGGCGGGTTCGTTTCGTTCCAGGTTAATTTTTTGGAATTTTTTCATGGTATTAGCGGCTCGCGTATGCGATGCCGGGGCACCGGCATCACAAGGCAGAGTTTCGTTCGGTTCGAGGTAATTTTTTTTTGCTACAGCTGATTTTTTTTTTTCGCAATGCTTTTATTCAAAAATAGAAATTCAAACAAAATTGAGTTAAAGATATAAAATCATACAAATTTAAGGTTCATTTAAGGTTATTATCACGGGCCCGTGCATTGCCGGGTGGGTTCGTTCGGTTCCAGGTTATTCTTTGGGAATTTTTTTATGTTGTTAGCGGCCCGTGTATGCGCTGCGCAAGCACCGGGGTCACAAGGCAGAGTTTCGTTCGGTTCAAGGTAATTGTTTTGCTACAGATGATTATTTCTTTCGTGATGCTTTCATTTAAAAACAGAAATTCAAACAAAATCGAGTTAAAGGTATAAAATAATACAAATTTAAGGTTCATTTAAGGTATCATGGGCCAGGGAAACACCGGATGGGTCAGCTAACATATAGTCTTAGTATTAAACGACATAGAAAATGAAAGATAGCATCTGTTTATTTGGAGTACTTTGTAGAAAGTGATGTCATATATAGTATTTCTATTTATAAGCATTTTTTAGATTTTCTTTTAAGCAAAATGTAAAAAATTATATTAGATGTTTTAACTTGAAGTACATTTAAATAATGATGCGATGATTTTTGAAACATTACGGTCAATAAAGTGTCCGTCGAATTCGACGGGTTCCAGCTAGTAGACAATAAAGAAAAGTTTGTAATTGACGGGTGTCTTTAATGTTAACGTTAAAAAAAAAAAAAAAAAAAAAAAAAAATGATGTGGACACCACATGACTTCCTTATACACCCTATGGAATATACATATTGTTATGAAAATACTGACAGTTTTGTGTGTGGTAACTGATTTGTAAATAAACAGGCAAGTTCCAGTCTGCAAGCATTACTGAAAACAGAGGAAAAAAAAAAACTGCTACTTCAACAACAAAAGTCACAATAAGAGAGTAGTACCCTACAGCTTATTACAGAATCTGTGATTGGCAAATGCACAGTTTAGAGTTCAATGAAAATCATTCGAAAATATATGGTCTACTTTTGTTCTCCTTGGTGAAAATTAATGTTGAGAAACAATATCAAAATAATTAACTCTGTTAAAATTGAGAAAGAGTTTAATAATTCTGGCTGTCCTGAAACAAGATTTGCTGCCAAATTTTACCATTAACCTTGCCAAGCTGTCAAATTAGCAGCCAGCACAGTTTTTGATCTTGTCATCAATTTTGTCAACTTGGCGACTGGATTTGATGAAATTTTATAGTTTAGGGTTGCCAAAATTTGGAAGCTCTAACTTCATTAAGAAGAGAGTTCTGCAAAGATTCGTTGGTTTATAGCACAGACCTAAATTCTTAGAAAATTCTATTATTGATTAACACGTTGAGTGCCACACGAATTCTTAATAAAATCCATTAAAATTCCTTAATGATATTATCCTGTAATAAATAAAAATTAAGTAAATTTTAAATAAATTTTCAGTAATTACTTAAAACAGTGTAATATTTTTAATTCTATATTATATATTACACTATCAACCACCGATGGTTGATGCGGCTTTATATCATATTTGACACTGTCAACCACCGATAGCTGACGTGGCGCTCAACATGTTAACATGACTATAAAAAAGAAAAGTGATTATTGATGATTGTAGTTTAGAAATTGCTTATATCATTATATGCTACTTTCTGTACTGTAATACAGTAAACGTGGAAATGAATGATAGTTTTTTTATTTCCACGAAGGTGGGCGTTGACTTAGTGTGAAAGTAGGCATTCAAATGTGGTGAAAATGGTAGTTCAGAATTCTCAAAATGTCGAACCTAACTTCAACAGGAGCTGAATTCTGGAATTTTTTGTAATGATTCATTGATTTCTAGTGCAGAACTACCTTGAAAATACTATAAACCACCGACAATACTCTTGATGAATTCAAATTTCATCCAGACTTCAAAATTTACAGTTCCTGAATTAATGAAATTTCTGCTCTGTAGTGTATTTAATAATGTTTATTTGAATTCTGTTGTAAGAATGGCTGTTTCATTGGATTGTTTTGAAAATATTCAATGATTATTGATTTTTGTGGCACAAAAAAGTTTTTATTAACTGTTTCCTGAATATTCATTAAATGCTGTGCATTCGTCAGCTGGAACCTGCTCATGTCTTTAAGAATTACTTTCTACATGCAAAAATGTCGACAGCCTTCATAACAATATCATTATGGGCTCTATCTACTAGTTGAATATTCATTAACTAAAGTGCATTCGTCAACTAGAACCTGCTTACATACTTTCTACATGCAAAAATGTCTACCACTTTTATAACAATTTCGTTACGAGCTCAGTCTACGGGCTGAATATCCATTAAATAAAGTGCATTTGTCATCTAGAACTTGCTTATGTCTTTAAGAATTACTTTCTACAAACAAAAATTTCGATAACCTTCATAACAATATCATTATGTGCTCTATCTACAGGCAGAATATTCATTAAATAAAATACATTCATCAACTAGAACCTGCTTATGCCTTTAAGAATTACTTTCTGCACGCAAAAATGTTAACAGCTTTCATAGCAATATCATTATGGGCTCCAGTGGCATCGGGAGGGGCTGTGACCCCTCCCGAAATTTTGTAGAAAGTTTTAAAAAATAAAGATTAAGAGTAATATGCATGATTTCTGTACACCATGAAACATTATCGAACTTAACTCAGCCCTCCCCGAAATAAAACTATGGATACGCCACATTGGGCTCTGTCATTAACTTCTTTTGAAATCTTTATGATGGTAGGTCATATATAATGGCCAAAACCTTTGTATTTTTGGTCATTCTGAATATAATTTTCATAAATATCTCCAAAATGGAAAGTCCCAGAAAGACCAAAAAGGGAGGTGCACAACTAGATGTTTTAACAAACTTATATGTCAGTTTACAATGTTCTTTGTCTAACCATTTTTGAGTTATGCATGATTCACACACACATGCATACACATGTCATGAAAAATCATATAAAGTTGTAGATATCTCTGAAACAGGAGCTCTTATGAAGACCAATGTTGCAGGTGTGCAACTAGACATCATGTCAGTCACAAATATAAATTTGCAACATTCTACGATCATTTGTTTTTGAGCTATATGAGATACAATATCGTTTTTGCAAATCGAGATTACAATGATGCCTTATACTTTGTGTAAGGAAGTAAAATATCTAACAATTTTTTTACTTTGTTTTTCTTTTATTGAAATATAAGTGTGCAATTTGATGAATTATATAATGCATACGGGTGCTTAAAAAACCCTTACTTTCTTATGTGTTTTAAAGGTTTTCTTATTATAAAAAAAAAATAATAATAGAAATGAAAGAAAAAGAAAAACAGCATTATTGATTTTAAAATTAAAAACTTACACTAAGAGCAATAATAAACATGCAACTTTTTTAAATATTTCTCTCTCTCATCTTACTACACAATTGTTGCTAGAGTTAAAAATTATAACAAAAGCGAATAATCTAAACAAACCAATTCATAGAATAAGATATAAAGAGTAAACTCCTGCTTAATCTGTTCTTCAAACATATATTCAATAAAGTTAATATGACTAAAGATAATTATATGGTAATATTTGTTTAGAAGAGTAGGGGTACATATTGGCTGGGAAGAAGTATCAATAAAAGTGTATCATCAGTCATCATGTTGACATAATCAATTATTTTTGTTTCATTGTCAGTAATATATTTTTTGCATTGTTCTGTATATATTATAGTAATAATAATTTAAGATTTTATTATTTTTAGCATTATTGTCAGACCCGCTTTATTGTATTGGCAATCATTTGTTCAATGCATCGAGATTAAGGAAATCCCAAATTATAGAATGTGAATAAAACTGATCATTTAATGAAATTTTGGATAGGAAAAATAGACTCAAAAATCTGTATTTGCCTAGACGCTTCATAAAATAAAACATAAAATAAATAATAAACATAAAATAAATAATATAAATGGCAAATACAAAATAATATTAATGGCAAATTAATATTTTATGTATTTTTTACAGTCATAATCAGGGTCTGATTCCTATCTTAATTTGGCATCATAAAGTAGTTATTTTTAAGATGTTAACTTAATAAAAATTTAATCTAGGAAGAATTGATATGTTGGTGACTGACCTCTGTAGGCAATTTTATTATTAAAATTAAAAATAAGCTCTAAAAGTACATCCCTAAAAAAGAATATGCAGTCTTTCCTATAAATTTTTCTGGAAATTATAAAATAAATTTCGGTGTGTGACTTTGAGAAATTGTTAAAACAAATTGTTTTTACAAGCCAGAGTTAGTCATTAATTATTTTGCTATATAAACAAAAATTTCTCTTGAGCAGGATATTTCATTGTCGAAATCAGCACTGTTGTGAAAAATAGCTTACTTATGACTGATTACAGTTAGTTTCAGACAGAGAGTTAGTTAATTGTTTAATTAAAAGACGTGAAAAAAGAAATTAAAAGAAAGCTCTTTCTGTAGTGTATTTTAGCAATCAGTTTCTAAAAAAGTACGTGTTATCAATTAGTGACTAAATAATAGCCCTTTACTTTAATTGCAATTAAACATAAATTTTGTCAGTTGGCAGAAAAATTATTGCTGTCAAGATCTATATTTTCTTTTGGCTTGTTATTATTACTTTCCATACTTAAAAAAAAATTTCTTCTGCATTTTCCTTTTTTTATATGTATAGTCGAACCTGGTTAACACGAATTACTTTTAACATGAACTGTTTCCACAATCCCCGTCAAAATGAAGATTAGTTTAGTTATATGAAGATTAGTTACTTATAGCATGAACTACTGATAATATGAACACATATTTTACCCCCCTTGAGATGCACGTTAACGAGGTTCGACTGTATATATATTTTTTCGTGTATTCTCCTATTTTTTATCTTTCAGCTATTTTTTTTTTTTTTTTTTTTTTTTTTTTTTTTTCTATTTTTCCTACTTTTTTTTTATTTTTATTTTTACAAAAATTTCCTTTTGTTTTTGTTTGATTCCCCCCCCCCCCTTTGGAGAGGAAAAAAAAAAATACTATATTGATTAGGATTTTACATAGTCCTTAAAAAGCTTTCTAGAAGTTCTTAAAAAGTCTAGAAAGTCCTTACTTTTATTCATTATAAATGTGTACACAGTGTGATACTGCTGGAAGTGAACTATTGAAAAAGTGGAAATATTATTGTTATTATTTGTGAGATAGGTTGTACTATTTCTTTTGGGCAGCGATTTTTCATTGTTATCTATCATCTTGAATGTACATGCAAACATTCTTGTTTGAAAATATATAAAGCTGAAAGTTTGTATCTGTCCTGTCCAGATTATTAGATTTTATCAAAAATTGTTACAATTATCAAACAGGACAAAATCTAGCTGATGGAATATTTTTTTGTTCAATCAGACAGACAGTTCAAAAGATTTTAAATAAAAACTCCATTTTAACTGTAAAGTTATTACAAGGAAAAAAGATGCCAAAAATAAATAAGTAAATATATTTCTTTTTATGTAAAAAAAAAAAAAAAGAACATGCAAGCAATTTTTTGAAAGTAATTAAAATAAAATTGAGAAAAATCGTGCTAAAGAAATGAAACAGCTTCAGTATTAGAACTTCTTGGCAATATTTGAAATTTGGCACTGAAGTAGCTTGGACGTTTCTGACCAAAATTTTTACTTACGCAATTGCGATAGCCATTTTAATTCATCACCAAAATGATAACAAAAATTTAAAAGTTGCAAAGGGGCTCCTGTACTAATGCTATACCAAGGAAATTTTAAGAAATTTATGTAATAACTGGTGCTAGGGAATGAAACGCAGTTACTGCATGCCTTTATGTGGAAGGAATAGATTTTAAAAAGTCCTATAGTACTAAATTAAATTATGTTTTGTGCCGAATTTTATATCTATTATTTAGAAAACAAAAATAAGCTTAGGGTTTATTTATTTGTTTGAGAAAAGCCCCCTGAATTTTTTTGCAGGAGGGTCCCCAGGTTGTTATTGTGACCACTGCATAAGGTATTTGTCTAAAGTGTTAGCTACAAAATTGTATTTGTAAATTTTAACTATATGGATATTAGTTAATTAATAAGCTTTTAACTTTTTATGAAAAGTATGTTATAGTAAAAGCAAATATTTTTTACATATTTCAAGATCTTTTATTTATTTATTTTATTATTACTATTTTTTTCCCATTTGAATGTGTAAAATTTTTACATTTTATTTATTTTATTCTTTTACAGATAATATATTGTGTCAATGTGATAAAAACTTGTGCTAAAAGGTGTAAAATTGTTACTGACTCTGATGTAAGTTATTTGTTCTTTTATATTTGTTTTGTTTATTTTATATTTGTTGCAGTTTTTATCAAAGTTAAAAAGTGTTTGATTTTAGATAACCTGTCTGTTTCCATTCTCATTTCCGTAAATATTTTTTAAATACTTTGAAGCTGAAATGTTATTGCTCATGTTCACCATAGCATGTTTCCTGTTGTAAAAAGTATTAATAGCATTGCTGGCTCATGTAACAGGGGCTCACAAAATAATTCTGATACATTACAATCTATATGTGGTTAAAGCATATTTTAATATCTTTATATTGCACAAAGGGATGTTTCCTATAAAATGAGGAATGAATATACTTAATAATTAGTCTGCAGAATCACACAAAAATATTCAGATACATTATAGGATGTAAATGAAAATTGCTCTAAGAGTGTTTCTAATTGTGTTGTAAAGATTTTTTTTTCTTTTTTAATATATTAAATTTTTAGCACACTGCCAGATATTTAATCAAAAAACTATTTTTTAAACCAGGTCTGTGCAACCTAAAAGATATGGCAGACAGTTTCGTAAATGCACTTTATTCCAGCAGGCCACATTGTATAACATAAACTAAAACTTTTAAATGAAATATATGTATTATGCTTTTTACTTTTATTCTTAAATTGATAACATAATAGTTAAATACATGTGACTATAGATAAAGGTTTATATTAAGAACCTATCATTTAAATATTCAAATAATATTTTATCTACAGTAATGTGAGTGATATTTGTCTCTCTTCCTTAAACTTAGTATTTTATTTTCCCTCTGACAGTTACCCTAATTGTCCATGGTAATTTTATAAGAAGATTCAGTATACATTTATTAATTTTTGCTGTCTTGTCAGAAGATAAAAAAATTTTTATTTCCTGAATTTTGTCAGTCCATAATATCTTACAGTGCAGGCTGCATGTGATTTTGAGGGCTGTGGGTTGACCACCCCTGTTTTAAACTATTAGGATCGCGAACCAGCTGGTCACCGAAGGCAGCTAGTTTTTTAAATAAATTAATTTCA
Source organism: Salticus scenicus (assembly GCA_963930645.1). Classification (NCBI taxonomy): domain Eukaryota; kingdom Metazoa; phylum Arthropoda; class Arachnida; order Araneae; family Salticidae; genus Salticus; species Salticus scenicus. The sequence continues at coordinate 142,256,343 of OZ005648.1, read as the reverse complement.
TACTGATTGCATTCCACAATATGCAATGTTTCATAAAACATTTAACATATTGTTTGATACCAGAATCCACTAGAAATGGACGTTATTTCAGTTGATAGTGTAAATAATACTATTGATGCATTAGATCTAATTACCATAATAATATATTACTGATAAATTGCTGTTAAATGAATGATGTTGAAAGCTTTATCTTTTTGCGAGAAATATTTCAATCAATATTCTAATAGATTTATTTATTTTTTATTTTTATTTATTTTTTTTCTACTGAGAAAATAATGTGGTGATTTCTTCATGTTCATTTGATACGTTTAAAAAGTACCTTCTTTTTCCAGTTAGTAAAAGTAATCCTATCAAATGATACCTTTGATGCATTATTCTACTAAATTATTATTCTTACTGATATATTATTCTTAATTCTAATAAGCAGATGAATTTAATATCAAAGAAAAATAATGCGTATAAAATATTAATTTAAACTGTGACATTACTTAAAGAGGATTATTCAGTGTTGATTATTTTGAGAGAGCAAACAGTCATCACAATAGTATTTGCTTTGCTTCAGGTAATAGCTTGGGTTTAGAGCTAATACCCAATTGCTCTGGCTGAAAGGAATGAGAAGAATGTAGGCTGTTTATATATAACAGCTGATTTGTATGAAAGCTGGAATTAGACTTAAAGAGAGGTGGTTCCGAAGGACCAAGTACTGTGACCAGAGGTCTATTGTACAATATGAAAGCTGAGATTGAAATTACATATTTGTATGAAACTTTTTTTTTTTTTTTTTTTTTTTTTGTATTGCATATAGCAATGTATTTTATTTATTTTAATGTGTGTGGTTTTATACAGTGATTAAGCATAGTTTGAGAAGAGGATTGCATATTTAGCTTTTCAGTTTTTAGTGAATTTAATGATCTTTTTTTGATGATTTAATATGAGTTTATATGGATGATTTAATATGGCTTGAGAAAAATTATTTATGATTGTATATGACCATTAAAGATCCTGATAAAAAAATTGCACCATTTGATCTTTATGGATAAAATTTAAAGTTTAAAAGAATTGTTTCTAATTTAAGGAAGCATATTCAAAGTGCCTTAACAATGTTGAATTGTATGGCTTATATAGCCTGCTGTATTATGTATTCTTTTTTCCGAAATATAGCATATGTATTACTCACTGTAATTTGAAATATTTTGTTTGCACACTTAAGTAGAAATATTTTGGATTTAACAGAATCTGTTATTTACATATTCAGGACAAAACTTCTTGTATGACTTTTTAAATTTTCGTTAGCACTATTTAGTAATAGTGTTCCTGCCTGTTAAAACTGCATAAAATCTACTATTAGATAAAGTGAAGATAACTCTTCAAAAATATCAAGTCTCTAAAACACTAATGATATGCACTATATGCGACACGCATATGTAGTTTACCAGCTGTTATACCCATTCTTCACTCAGAAATGCAATTATTATTTGCAGTATATTATAAAAAATGGAATAGAGAATGGATTATTATAATTAATAAGCACAATTTGTAAATCTTCACTCTTATATATATTTAATAAATATTGCAAGGCTTAAAGTTGAATATAAATATAAATATTTACACAATGTTAAAAACACTAATATATAAATATTAAGATAGCAAACTGCAGTTTTGATATTGTTAAGAGTACTGTCATCAGTGCCACACAAGTGATAATACACTTAACACTACTGAAACTGCAGTGAGTATTACATGTAATAATCTCACGTTAATATTATTTGCTTGGCATATCTATGGTGTTGTCTCCCAAATAAAGAATCCAGTTGATTAACACTGTTATTTATTGAATGTTCTTTTAACAAGTTACAGTTTATTTCACATCGTCAGGTCGATAAGCATGTCGAACATTCAGATGACGTCCGAGTAGTGTCTGTATCATTTACAATCTCATCACCATACTGAAGCACGGTCCCAGAGTACATTTGGTTGGGTTTATTTAAGCAGGAAGAACATGCAAAAAGGTACCAATTTTCGCATGCAACCACTTAAAACAACGCAATTATTTTTTCTATCTAAGCATTTTTCTGCCAAACAAAAGCCTTATGGTGCATGTGCAGGTGTTTTTTACCCATATATCTAAATCAAATCAAATTTTTTAAATGTGCAATAGATATTACTTTAAATTTAGTACAGACCTAAATCTCTGCCAAGTGTCATTGAAGTCTGTCTAGTCATTCTCACGTTATACCCTGACAAAAATAGTATTACAGACATACAGACAAAATGACCACCATTCACACGCTGAAAATTTTCTGAAGTCATTTTTAGGTAAAGATATTGCAACATTTTTTGATTCTGAGAAATTTATTAAGTCAGATTTTATTAATGTAGCTGTCCTAAAATGAATAAAACAGACTTTAGTCGTATATCAACTGGCTAGTGTTATATTAATATAACAATTGTTTGTTATATACTTATCATTAAGATGGATGAGGATCTTTATCTTTTTATGTACTTTTATTTTATATTTATCTTATGTACTTTTATTTTATGAAGTTTTTATGCATTATCATTCTTGTATTTTCTTTTCAGAATGATAGCTTTTCTTTTTAAATTTTATTGCTATAATTTTATCTGTTTTCTTTAATATATAGGTTGCTACAGAAGGAAAATTCATCCATCCTTTGAGCGAAAATTTAAATTCCATCTTGTATAGAAATCCATCTGCTGAATTACTTGTACCTCTTTTGACTGGAGTATTTTATTTGATTAGGTATAATTTTTTAGAAAATATATTAATAAGATGAAAAAATATTTTTGCCAGAGTTATACTTAAAAATATTAATTTTTATTTAAATTTATTTTGCTGTGTAAATATTTTCAGAATAATGATTATGCTTAGTTCTTGAATGTTACATTTATAATAAATTGTTATGAAGTTTTCTCATGCTGCTAATTTTATAGTTTTATTTATTAAAAATGAAAAATTCCGCAACAAAAGCATGTAGCTGTATAATTCAACACTATCTTAATTTTTCAAAGTGGAGGATTAAAATCTTTTGAACAGGTACCTTATTCATGCATTTAAATTTACAAAAGTTTTTTATTGTTGAAACTAGTTTGATTTTGGCAATTCAGAAAAATTTTCATGTGCTGTTTCTGCAGTTTAAAATATAAATGGTTAAACAATGTATAGAGTCAATTTTCATTAAATAAGAAGCTAGACTTAAAGGAAAAAAGTTACTGAAAGAACAGAGGCAACCGATATAAGAAATGTTATGTCAAACAAAAAATCAGGTGAAAAAATTAAAAATAAATAAACATACAAAAGATAACAAGTGAGAAAACACTGAAAAAATAAAATTAAAATGTGTAAATAAAAACGCAACAATGCAAATTAAAGAATATACACAAACAAAATTAGGAATTAAAAAAAAAATATATATATATATATAAGAATGCAGTGTATTGCCGCTTTGACTGCAGCACTCGTGCCTACTTTGTTCACCTGAGGAAGGATTGTGTGCTTTTTCAACCCGAAACAATTGTTGCTAGATTATTGCATTTTATGGTGTTTATTCAAAGTTTTGTGTGTAATATTACACATATTGTTTATAAATAAATACTTTATTTCTTTAATTATCAATTAAATGAAATAATCTTTTAAGAAGTCTAAATTTAAATTTAAATCACTTATTCATTTTAGGCAAATAAAATCTTTATTCTAATAATAGTAAATTGCATTAAATATTCATAATGAAGCTTACTAATTAAATTAAGAACAGATTTAAAACCTTACTTGAAGTCTCATCCTAGTCTTTTCACCAGCGGGCCCTTGGCATCTTCAAAGGTGATTTCTTGTGGTGTGTGTCATTTCCAACGAGTAAGTATTCTGTTGGTCTTAGCAGGCTCCTCTTCAATAAGGCGGCACCACATTCAATGTACGCTAGCTTTAGGCTCGATGCTATTGCACAAATCAAAATTGCTAATCATTTCTGTACTCTTACAGAAGAGAGCATACGTTGAGTTTTGGTACTCCACAAGTTTCATTGTTTCGCTCAGTTCAATATTGATATTTTCATTTTTTGCAAGGGCTGTGTTATTTTTATTGTATTTGGTGTCAGAGAAATTTTCTTTTACTCAATTTTTGATTTTCCTTTTTGTCATGCCGATATAACAATTGTAATTAATTATAATTTTTTTTTTTTTTTTTTAAAGGAGAATTTTATGTATGCCGGTAGTTTTGAGGGGTCTGTTAAATCTCTACCATTTCGGATCAGTTTATATAACCAATCATAACATATATCAACTCATCTAAAATGATAAAGATTTAACCCCCTCGAAACTGCCAGCATATGTAAAATTCCCTTTTCAAAATCAAACTCTAATGACCATTGTTATATCTGCATGTGAAAAAGGGAAATCAAAAATCGTGCAAAATAACATTTCTCTAATGTCAAATACAGTAAAAATACCTCAGTCTTTGCAAAAACTGCAAAAAAACAAAAATATCAACATTAAATTCAGCGAAACAACGAAACTTGCTAAGTACGAAAACCCGGCGTACGCTTTCTTCCTTGACACTATAGAAATTATCAGCAATTTCGGTTCTTGCTACAGCAACGAGCCTATGGTTAACATAGATCGAATGTGGCACCACCTTATTGAAGAGTAGCCTACTAAGATCAACAGCAACACTTGCTCGTCAAGAAACATCACAAGAAGTCGCCTCTGAAGTTGCTGGTGCTCCTGGTGAAAATATTTTAGAATGAGGCTTCGAGTAAGGTTTTAAATCTGTTCTTTAATTTAATAGTAAATTGTTCAATAAAATTAAGATTTTTTTTTTTTTTTTTTTTAATATCAAAACTGTGTGTAGGGATCATAAACATATTTCAATTCGTAGTTTTTCCCTATAAAATGAAAATTATTATTGTTGAACAGTTTATTTTATTTATCATTAAAAAGTAATCATCTTTCATTTCCTGGTTTAAATTACAGACAGGTTATGCCCAGTAGACAATTTATGTTGGCACACAGCCTTGATGTTTAACAATTTGTTTGAGTTTTTGTAATAACTCTTATTTAAAAAAATTTCTCATTTAAAATGCATTAGAACAAAGAAAACGCTTTTTGCTTATTTTCGCATAAATTTGAGATTTTCATATCTGCTTTGGCGAGCGCATCAACTCCCAATTCACAGCTAGCCTACTGCACTTTCTCCTTTGCCTCTGCTTGTTTCAGTACACTCTCTCGTTGCGTACTAGCCCTCACCCTCTTTCTGAAAAAGACTGAGAGATGTAAAAGTTCCACAAATCGTTAAGTCTAAATCATAAAATAAAAACTTTTCACTGAAATAAGGTTTACATTTGATTTGGGAGCCACTCTGGCCCAGTAGCACTCCATAGTTGCCCTGCATGCCTCTGCCTTAGTTAAATCCTGTTTACATTTTCACTGAAAAAAACTGTTCCTCATATTTTTGCTGATTTTATACCTTCTAATAAATCTAAATCTTATTCCAGTATTTCACACCCACAATAGATTGCTTCAAAAGATCCAATTTCTAATAAAAAATTATTTATTACAAAGCTAATAAAGGTGGTTAAATTGTTCTCCTGGCCAAGCTAGATTTTTATATTTCCTATTAGGGATTTGCAGGTCATTTTTCAGAACTCGCTTCTAAACAGTGCAAAAATTTTTAATAAGCATTACTGGCTGTCTGACTAGTTGGTAAAAATAAATAAAAATTAATGCATAAGACCACAACTATTAACGAAAATTATGAACATTACTTTGAATTTTGAGCAACTGGTATGGTCTTTTTGTTCTTTCTTTACTTTTTAAATGCCATTCACATTATTATTTAACTATTTCTATATGAAAAGCATAGTACCAACTTTCATCACTGATAATAAGGAGTTTTAAATAAAAATCACCTTGTAAAGGCATCTTTTTTTTTTTTTTTTTTTTTTTTTTAAGAGGTAGAAAAAAAAATTCAAACTTTATGGAACAATTTGAAAAGTGAAGAGCCACAAACCTAAATAATGTTTTAAAATTGCTTGACAGAAACAAAACTATATAGGTACTTTTTCGTTGTTTCTTATTGTCAAACAATGATCACTCAGTACTAGTTGTCTGACATGATCGACATGGTGATCATTAATTGAAGTAGATGATCTACCAGATTGCTTGTAATCTAAAAATGATTTCCCTGTGTTCTTTAAAGTTTTTATATTCATCAAACTGGGGTAAAACTTTTCAGAGGCTACCCCTGAATTCAATGTTTTTGAACAGTTTACTCTCTCTAAATTTCATGTTAAATTATTGTGCTTTTATATAAAAATCTCATTTTGAATGCTTAATTTGCCTTATAATGTATCAAAAACTCTTCAGATATATATAGATATAAATAAACACTTTTAATAGTAACCAAATGAAACGTCATTAATAAATCTCTTTTTGCCATTCCTTCTGCATGCAAATAGCAGTTTTCAGGAGTTTTGCATGTTTGGTAGTTTGTGATCAAATATTGTTGTTTAAAAACAGGTACCTCTAAAAGCCTTTTGCAACATTTTAAATGTGTTGCTCAATTATATTCATTATTTCAAAAAATCAACAAAATAAATTTGTTTTTTTTATTTAAGACAAGTTTAATTTCAATCATAAAATACATTATTGATTGTTGCCAGATTTTATGCATAGGTTTTGCAAAAGTATTTTATTAAAGCTTGCAGATAGTAACTTTGCATGTATTTTAAATAATGCCATTGTTTTCCCCAGAATGTTTCAAAAGGGTACTGCACTCTGTGTGCCCTTTGGTTAAAATATAGCACCCTACTTGTCCCTTTTCCCAAGAAATAGTACCTTGCCCCTATTAAAAAAAAAAAAAAAAAAAACACTCTGATTGCCTTTTGTATTAGAAACAATTCTCACTAAAGATAAGTATTTGTCTATTTGTTGTCAAGCAAGTATTTTTTGCTCAAATTTCATACTCATACTATTAAGGGAATTAAATCAATCACTTTTTATGAGAATGTTAGCATATACTTGTTAAACAGCTACTAGGTATGGTGTAAATTCCTTTTTATGTCCAGTTTTTTTCTGTTTTAAGAGCCGGTCAAAGGAAATATTTCTGTATATATAAATTTTTCTAAGGAATTGTGACTTATATTTACATAAGTTTAGATAAAAACAACCTTTGTATTTAAGAATGATGATGTACTGAAAATATATAATTATTGATAATTATTGTGTACTAGCAGGCAACGCCCGCTTCGCTGGTCCCTATTTTTAAATGAATCACTCTAATTACTGAATTCTCAAATTGCATTCATTTTTATCACGTGAAAAGAAAAGAGAAACAAAATCTGATTAGGAAAAATGTCGCACCGGGTTCTCACTGCCTTCGGAAAAAATTCCCAAAATGCTCTAACTCTTATTTCTATTATTTTCCCCCTTCGCCCCCCCTCCCGTCTATCCTAATAATTTTACAAATTCGAAAATATCCGCAATCGATTTGTAGGTATCAAAAACCACTATGCACCAGTTTTGAACTATCTATCTCTATTTTTATTTTTTGGCCCCTCCGTTCCCCCCCTTCAGGCCCTCCCAATAATTTAAAAAATTCGAAAATATCCGCAATCGATTTGTAGGTATCGAAAACATCTATGTACCAATTTTGAATGATCTAACTCTATATTGCTTTTTTTGCCCCTCTGCCCCCCCCCACCTTCCCGGCCCTCCTAATAACGATACACTTTCGAAAATATCCCCATTCGACTTGCAGGCCTCTAAAACCTATCTGTACCAATTTTGAACGGCCTAACTGTATTTCTATTTGTTTTTGCCCATAGCCCCCCTTACCGCTCCACCCCCTTTACCGCCCCACCTAATAATTTTACAACTTCGAAAATATCCGCAATCGATTTGTACGTATCGAAAACCTAGATATATCAATTTTGAACGATCTAACTCTAGTTTTATTTTTTTGCCCCCCCTCTTCCCCTTCATCTTCCCGGCCCTCCTAATAACTTTACACTTTCGAAAATATCCCCATTCGACTTGCAGGCCTCGAAAACCTATCTGTAAAAATTTTGAACGGCCTAACTGCATTTCTATTTGTTTTTGCCCCATAGCCCCCCCTTACCACCCCACCCCCTTTCCCGCCCCTCCTAATAACTTTACACTTTCGAAAATATCCCCATTCGACTTGCAGGCATCGAAAACCTATCTGTACCAATTTTGAACGGCCTAACTGTATTTCTATTTGTTTTTACCCATAGCCCCCCCCTTACCGCTCCACCCCCCTTACCGCCCCACCTAATAATTTTACAACTTCGAAAATATCCGCAATCGATTTGTACGTATCGAAAACCTCTATATACCAATTTTGAACGATCTAACTCTATTTTATTTTTTTGCCCCCCCCCCTCTCCCCCCCACCTTCCCGGCCCTCCTAATAACTTTACGCAATCGAAAATATCCTCATTTGACTTGCAGGCCTCGAAAAACCTATCTGTATCAATTTTGAACGCCCTAACTCTATTTCTATTTGTTTTTGCCCCATAGCCCCCCGCCCCCCCCTTCTGCCCCGCCTGGGGCTGAATTTCTAAAATTCCTGAAATTGGTTTTTAGATATTTGCATTAGCTATATTTTAGAGCAAAAATTTCACGTATATCTATTTTTTTGTTTGAGATATGTAGGATTATGCGAAATCACGTTTTACGCATGTGAAATCACATTTTGCCCCCCCGCCCCCCTTGGGAACCGAATTTGGAAAATTCCAGAAATTGGTTTTTAGACATTTGTATTAGCTATATTTTAAAGCAAAAATTTTACGGATATCTGTTTTTTTGTTTGAGATATGAAGGATTTTGTGAAATCACGTTTTGCCCCCCCTCCCCCCCTTGGGGGGCGAATTTTGTAAAATCGCTTCTTAGTGGATGCCTACGTCATAGAAAGAACATTGTCACGAAATTTCATGCGTCTAGGTCCAGGGGTTTGGTCTGGGCGTTGATAGATCACCCCCTCAGGAAGTCTTCTTTTATATATATAGATGACAATGAACATTCATTTACACATTAATAAAAAGCAAAAGTAAAGTAAATTTTAAAAAATATTTATTGTATACATGCGTGTAACTGAATCTTGAAATGAGTGTTATGATTTTAATTTTAAATTGTGCCCTTAAAAATTTAAAAGTGCCCCCTCCCCCCCTTTTTTTTTTCTTGTGCAATAGCACTCTACCCTTTTTTAAATCTAGGGGAAACTCCGAATAAGCATTCTAGACACTGTTTTATCACAGCATACCTACCAACTCTCTCGATTTTCATGGCAGACTCCCGTTTTTTAGCTGTATTTCCAGTTTTTACGTTTTAATACATATTTTTGCCGTTATTCTAATATTTTTGAAAAATCGGACTTAAAACGCTAATTTTAGACATTTCATCAATAGATGGCACATAGGTGCCTTTTTTTCAGTTTTTGACTCTAGTTTTCCGATTTTTAAAATAATATTCCAAATTTTGATTTTTAATTATTCTTCCGCTTAAAAAAAATCGTGTATATTATTCTTTAATAAAAAGAAACCACATAAACGGGGGCAAGAAGGGTGCTTTTTTTTTTTAAACAAAGGGCATGCAGGACATATTTCATTAAACAAAAGTTATATTAAATTTTTTTAAATTTAAAATGTATCATGTATTAAATAAAATAGGTTTTTTTTTATTTTTCTCCACGAAATTGTAAATCTCCCTTTTTTCTCCCTTAAAATTATGTAAAATCTCCTGGTTTTTTTTCCACCAAGGTTGGCAGGTATCTCATAGTAATCGGCCTTCTGTTAAGTTTATTTGAAAGAACAAACCTTATAGAAAGTCATAGTTTTGTATATGTTTCTAAACTACATTCTTATTTCTAAAACTTTTGTTCTTGTTTTTCAGAACTTTAAATTCATTACATGATCCAGTTATTCAAGCTAAAATTCATCATGAATATTTAGGAGTGACAGCGATAAGTGAAACTGATAAAAATGTTATTTTAGGTATTTTCTTTTACTACTTTCTGTATGTATTCTTAAAAAATGTTGAAGTTATATTTCCTTAAAGTTTTAAGTAAATCTTTAGTGTTCCGCTTTATGCACAATATAGCTTAGTTTTTATCTATTTATTTTCAAGTTTTCTCCCTGGGGAAAGAACAGCTCTTTTTGGTGTATGTATCGTAGCATTGGGGCACTTTGGAAGCCAATGCATATACATGTTCATGTTTGCCTTTTTTCTCCTCCTTGCTTTGCATCATGTAATCTGATGAGGATTGCTCATGTTTCTGTATATGTGAAGCTCTATTTTTGTTATCCAATGTAACTGCTGCTTGTTAATGCTTATTAATTTCTTTGTGCTTTGTTCATCCATTTTTAATCTTCATTGCTTTAGAGCTTATGATGCCTAGATACAAAATATGCACATTATTTATTAAAATTTTAAAACTAAATTAATTTAAGATGTTCTTTAAAGTACAAGCTTCTGTCAGGCTTAACCTAAGTTTAAATGAAGCTTAATAAACTCTGAAAGCTTAATCATTAGTTATAAGAAAAGCTGTATTTGTGCAAATACTTAAATAGTATTCATTAAAAATGAGTACTCAAGAATAAAGAATCTGAAAGAGTATTAAAAAGCTGACCAAATAAAATTATAACAACTGAAAAATTTAGATCAAAGCAGCTCTAATTAATAATTATTATTATGTTAGATACGATGAATCAAAATAGAAAGAAAATATTAACAAAATGGACTGTAGCTTATAAAAAAGCTCAAGCAGATATCATTCTATCAATACATTCATCCAAACTTAATGAAGTTGAAAACTGTAAGGCATTGAAAAAATTATTGACTATGTTAAAAGATATATGTGAATAAAAAAGTCCTGCCAGAAAATCTACCATGATGAAACAACTTTTATTCTAAAAAATGTCTGAAGAAAAAAAATAATAAAGAAAGAATATTTTAGATACTTCCTTCACTCTCATAGACAAAGTTAAAAAGATGGATATATTTTGAATGAATATATCTAACGATTAACAAAATTATTATTAATTAGTATTCCTCAATCTAATAACAATTTTCATACTGACATCAAATCACGAGATGAATTTATGATGCTTTAAACATAAAAAATAAAATTATTAGAGAAACAGAAGGCAAGGGAAAAAAAAAAAAAATCATTAAGCCATAACGATTTACAAAGCATGTGTTATTTATGTTCTTTGCATAAGTATCCTGAAAATAAGAAGAATCTAATGTTACGCAATTCTTATTTTTTAAGAATAAAATAGTACAGATCAAGTTCAGTGATTGTAATATTGGGGAGAACCAAATGATTGTGCTTTTTTTTATTTTTTTATTCATTGATATTTTCAAAGTCCAGTCCAATTGATTATATTATTGAAAGTGGATTATTTCCTCAAAATTCCACCAAACAAATAAGATTTTACCTTGAGATCTGCCTTGCTTTGCTACTGCTTTTTCCATTTATCCAAAATCTAACCATTTATGATGTTTGTCTGGATTGTTGAAACAAACCAGTTTTTATCACAAGTCTGAATGTGGTGAATTAAATGGTCATCTTTAGGATTTTCTAGAGATTTTCTCCTTGTGTCTGTACTATTTTCTGCTTGATTTTTGATAAATCACTTAGTGCTTTTCAGCAGTGCTTGTTGTTCGTTTTTCCAATAGCATTAAAATATTGAAAAACTAATTTTTGTGGAATATAAAGTTTGGCTTGACAATCTGTGAGTACTTGCTAATTGATTGGCCATTGATGGTTCCTGTCGTAGGATGATGCAAACATGGGTCATTTCTAAGGTCTGTTTGTCCTTTATTAAATATTTTGGAGCTTTCTTTTCTTCTTTTTTTTTTTTTTTTTTTTTTCTATGATTTGAGACAACTTTTTCTTCTACTTTGCATATTTTCTTTGTTGCTTCAGTAGTTTTAAACTTTTGCTTTCAGAAATAACATAAAAATATTGAAATAAAAACTATAAAATGGTGTATTATATTGTATAAAAAGTATTTCCATCACAATTTTAAAAAATAATTTTATTGATATTATTAATTTTTTGAGCTAAACCACTTTTTGTTTATTGTAGATTTGTATTTAAAAAAGTAGTTTTAAAGAAGGATGAATAACAAAAAATATTCAAAATAAAATAAATAAATAAATAAAACTTTTATACTTTTATTCAGGGCATTTAGTGTGATCCCTAAAAGTCCCTTTTTTTTGGGGGGGGGGGGGGGGCAAAATTGTCCCTAAGTCCCTTTTTATTTCTCCCTCCACCAAAAGTCATAAGAGTTTTAGTTATGCTGAAAAAATATTTGAATGTGATAAAATCGCGTAGGCACATAACTTATAATAGAATATTAAAATAATTATATTTTCGAGGCCAATGATCTGAGGTGTAACAGGAACACTATTATTCATAGATAACTCAGAGAATGGGCTTGGGGGTAAAATTAAAAAGACTGTGTTGCTGACTATCCCTCATTGTTGTATAGCGCTAGAACCATTGCAGTTGTACTGTGGATGCATTTGATCAGGAAACGAATTATTTTCAGAAATAGTCTAGTTACAAATTCAATCCTGATTACCATCAAAGACATCTATAGACCTCCAGGATAATAGTTGGATATTCACTTTACTCAGAATTGCCACAATTTTAATTTATTCTGGAACATTATTAGTACCTGCCAATCTTTTTACACCACTTTTTTTTTGTAAAATAATTTTCTCCAATATGTAGTTACAATTAAGTAAGCAGAAAATCAATTAAAAAAATAATTGCAAGATAAAAAGAACTTTTTATATACCATGTTTTTAATTTTCTGTTGAATCATATAAACGCTACTGAAGGCAGCGGGGACCCGAAACAATTGGCTAAAAGTATTAAAAAAATGCATTGTTATCGTGTTTTGAGTTATTCTAAAAGTTTCAAATGTCTAGCTAATCAGGAAGTTAGTTAAATAAATTTTCTATTGAATCATATAAATGCTACCAGAGGCAGTGGGGACCCAAAACAGTTGGCTAAAAGTATTAAAAAAATGCATTGTCACTGTGTTGTGAACTATTCTGAAAGTTTTAAATGTCTAGCTAGCCAGGAAGTTAGTTAAAAATCGATTGCAAGATTTGTACTGGACAGACAAACAAACTAGAATACGAGTTACTAAAAGCATGGTAAAAGGGAGAGGGGTGAATAAAGAAGTGAGTACTATGATTGTTATGGCATAAATTAAAAATGTGCCAACTGTGCTTGACTGTCGTTTGCTGCATGGTCTAACAACTGGGAGTATGGGGTGCAATTTTATGTGATATTCAGACTTTATTGATTTCCATTGATGCAAGACACATTTATAGCTCAGTCTGAGATTCTGTATTCTGTTGTATCACCCCTTTTTTGATAAACCCTGGATTTCATTTGATAAGTTACATGTATAAACAATACACATCAGTGTCTTTGCTGCTTGTGTGATGGTCGAGTATTGTGGTGGCTGATTCTTCTCTTGTTTGATTTCTCGAGCCGAGTACGTAGCCATCTCTCATTAATACTCCATTAGCCTCCATACAATTGTAACTGCATTTCAGCTAAAATCTCTATTGTTTTGTGATTTTTTTTTTTTTTTTTTTTGCACAAGTAAGATTTTTGGAAGTTGCTAGTTGTTTTACATTTTTGTTGTATTTTTACATAGTTTGTACTCTAGATTTTTCTTATAACCAACTTTTATCATATTTTATTTAGCTTATTTATAAGTTCTCATATTTTTATTTAGATGTTAGGGTTTATTTTACTTAATTTATATTTCAATGACATAAAAAAACATCAGTGTATTTAAACCAACATTTAATTTCATCTTTAAAATTTCAAAACTTATTTCTTCTGTTAACCTAAGTTTTAATTCAGTGATGAACCTGAATAGTGAGATTCCATTGAGATCCCCCCCCCTTTCTTTTCTTAAATATAAATTTCATTGAGAATTCAGTTGTTTGCTGCTATTAATGTTGTGCTGATTTAGTTTTTTCATTATTTCATTTATATATTTGTTGATGTCTGTTGACGGGAATAATTTAATGCCATCAAAATTCACAATAGTGTTATTTTCATTAATTCTAATTTATCTTAGTTTTAGTTCCCCATCATACTATAGGTATGGGGAACTTAGGTAATCGTGAAAATTTTCGACCTCGGTTTTCTCACTTTTTTACACGTTTTCAGGTGTGAGGAATCCGAAAATGACAAAATTTGTATGGTGTCTGTCTGTAGGGTGTCTGTTAGTGTGTCAGTCCGGTAGTGTGTTAGTCCGTTAGTTTGTGTACACGATATCTCAAGAACAAATTGTCGCAGAGAGGTCAAATCAGTTTTAAAATATTACTTTCGACACTGGCAAGAACCCTATTCATTTGGAACATTCGAATTAAAAAACTTCGTAAGTTATTAGAAATTTACGATTTTCTTAACATGGGAGAATAGGACAAAAATTCACTTAAACGTGCATTAAATGGAAACATTTTACTGTAAAAATGTCAGACCAGTTTTAAAATATCAGTTTTGATGTCGGAATGAACATCAGTAACTATAAATATGCTACTTTAAAAATTTCGCAAGTTATTGGAAATTTATGAATTTCTTAACATGGCAGTATAGGGCAAAATTTCACATAAACGTCAATTCTGAGAGATATTTTCAACGTAAAGATGTCAGACTAATTTTGAAGTATTATTTAAGACAGTGGCATGAATATTAATGACTATGAATTTACCAATATAAAAATTTCGTAAGTTATTGGAAATTTACGAGTTTCTTAATGTGGTAGAATAGAGCAAAATTTCACATAAACGTCAATTTTGAGGGATGTTTTCATCAAAAAGATGTCAAACCACTTTCTAAATATTATTTAGGATACTAGCATGAATATCATAGATTATGGTTTTTCCAATTTAAAAAATTCTTAAGTTATTTGGAATTTACGATTTACTTAAAATGTCAGAATAAGGCAAAATTGAGCATAAATTTCCATTTTGAGGATCATAAATATATTAGACAACGTCAAAATTACATTTATGATATTGGTTTGAACATGATTGAATACAAATATTCTAATAGGAGAATTTCGTAAATTATTCATAATTTACGATTTTATCAACATAGCGAAATTGTAAATTTTTCATGTAAATATGTATTTTGAGGATTATTGCATTGGAAATAGTAGTATGAAAACTAAACAACGGAATTGACCCTGATAAAATAAATTAATAGATTAGAATAAGATAAATATATCGAAGTGAACGGTGGATAGCCTATTTGGTGGGGATTTCATTCTGTTACTGTTTACAGATTACTGTTATTCTGTTACAAGCTTTGGTCAAATTCATTTCTTTTAATATGATTATAATATGTCTCGTACTAGAAATTTATGAGAACATAAATATGGTGGGGAACTGAGCAGAGTCCACCTATGCCAACTAGTTTTGATAAAGTTACTGGTGGAACTTACGCTATTGTTTGAAGGTAGAGGATTCCACGGTAAATATTTTTCATATATATTCAGAAGGAAAATTGGACTTTCTCTTTTATTTACAACTTAGCAAAATATATGGGAATTCTTATGATTTTTAAATTTAACAAACATATGGTCTGTATTAGGTATGTGATTTTAAATTTTAGATGGTTTGTTGTTCATCCATTTTTTCTCAGTTATTAACTTTTAATTTTTCTTCTGTTAGTTTCTTTTTATTTCTTTTAGTAGACTATTGCACAAGCATTGAGGGCGGCCGGGCCCCTGGCCAGAAAGCTTCTGTATAAAACTTCAAATACAGTTTATAATTTAATTAAAACATGTTTTATTTGTCATTAAAACTTTTGCAGACATATACTTTTTAATTATTGGGAGAAATTCATGACATTTACATGCAGCATAATTATTACTTTTCATGCAAAACACATACTGGTGCATGTGTTGCAATTGTACAAAAAGGAATTTTAAAGCAACAAATCACACCAGTCATTGAAAGATCCTTTTCTCGAAGATGGTGGAGGGGAAATTCCGGATTCATACTCAGGTCACATCATAGGCCTAGCTATTCGAAAATTTCTGTGATTTTCTGAAAACTCGCATGAATATAGGCTAACAATTCTTTAAGAAGATCCCCCACGGAGGGGGGGGGGGAGGGTTACACATACATGCACAGCACACTTATAATGACAAATTTTGAGAACAGTTAATTCATTGACAGATAAAAATTCATTTAAAAATAAAATCTGAATTTTTTTCTCATTTTGCATCATAAAGAGCAGTAAAAATGACCCCATCTTTAAAATTATTAGAGATGGAGAGGCCCAAGCCTCATCTTATGGTATATCTTATCTTAAGGTATTTAGCAAAACTGAAAGAGTATGACACTGACTCTGTATATCTTTATATATTAACACTGGCTTTATATATTTTTAAATTATTTGAATTCAGATGTTACTTGGGTTACACATGGTAGGGGATCATAGAGAGAAAAAAAAAAAAAAGTCAATGTATATATATATTCCAGAACACATAAAATAAATAGGTCCTTTTATAATAAATAAGTCCCCTTTTATTTATTTATTTATTTATTTATTTTGGCCCCCAAAGTCCCTTAGTTTTTGAGAGAATTGTGCTAAATGCCCTGTTCTATTTTCATGCACATTTATATTAATATAGTGTTTCTTTAAATTTCAGCCAAATTATCGCTTTATCATTTTAAACTTTTCATAAAATATATTTTTAAATGGTACCTGTTTATTATCTAATTAAATAAATGTTGTGTGTGTGTGTGTTCCTTTGGATTTCAACAAAGATAGAGATGTACATAAGTATCATTTTTTGAAATTCTACTTTACATTCTAGGACAATCTGGGTAATCTGCTTTATTTTATAGTTTATTAAGTAGTGTTTATTAGTTAGTGTAAAACATTTATTCTTCAAAATTAAACCTAAGTTTGTATTTTTTTTTTTTTTTTTTTTTTTTTTTGTCACATTAAACAGAATTTTTTTTCCATGGATTTGTTGTTTTTCATAGTTATTGGTGAGTTTTAACACTTTCCAACAAAGTTGAAAAATTCTTATGACTTTGGTTTGTCTGTCTGTCTGTCCATACTCTTAACTTTCATAAATTTTCATGGAATTTCTTGAAACTGATATATGTTATTCATGTTCACTGTGGGATGTACCCTATTGAAAATGGAGTGAATACCAATATTGATTTGTGTATAGGTCACACCCAAAAGAATTTCAATGCATTGCATTCTATGAGAAATATTTCTGTAAACCATATTTTATACCTTTGTTTTGCACATATAATTATATTGACATTTATTATTCATGTGCACACACACACACACACAAAAAAAATGATTTCTATAGTGTAGAAATAGGATAGAATATAGCATGATTAGCATTAAGATTTAAAGGGCTACACAAAAATATTCTGTCACATTAAAAGCTGTAATTGGAAATTGTTGGAATTGCATTTCTATTTGCTTTAGAATTTTTAATGCTTTCTAAAAAGGTTTAAGAGTATATTTCAATTGTTTTTCTGACCATCTGAATGGCCATCTGTCTATCTATTCCTGTGTTTGCCTCTAAGCATCTGTACATATTTCCAGAATTTCTTCAAAATGATTAATATATCATATTGAAGTTCACTATGGCATGTTCCCTATTTAACATGGTATAAATAGCACAATTTGTTTATATGCACAGAACTTCAAAAGAATGCCTATGCATTGCATTTTATGAGTGGCATTTTTATAAATCATATTTAAGTAAGTTTTACTGCACAAATCATAATGAAATTAATACTTATTGTTCATTAAAATATTCAGATACAATAAGAGCTACAATTGGAAATTGTTGAATTTGCATTTTCATTTGTGTTAAGTATTTTTAACACTTTACGAGAATGTTTATGATTGACTATCAATTCAGTTAGCCTATCTGTCTGTATTTCAGTCCTTCTGTCTGTCCGTTGTGTGATCACATAAATAAAGTATGTATAGAAAGTTAAATGATTTAGTGAGTACGTACATTTGAAAGGTGTTAATAATCTAAGCCAATCACATGATTTTTTGTTCTTCTTATTTTTTTTTTAATTTGCAATTTTTTTAATATAATTTTTATTATTACTCTTTCACTTCCTCTCTTTCAATTTCTTATTTTTTATATTGTATTTTTACTTTTTTATACATGAACTATTTTAATATTTGAAGTTTATACAACTAAACACTAATAATATGTTTTAGGTATTTTCAGTCACAATGAAAACATTTCACAGCCAAGATCTAATTTTGAACGCATGAAAGTTTTTCTTCAAGGTATTCATGATAGCTGGTAAGTTACAGCTGTTGACTTGTTTCACTTCATTCTTAAACATACATGGGTGTCGGCACATAGAAGCAGGAGGTAAAGGGCTAAATTAACAGTCACCACTCGCCACATGGTGACTAAATAAAAAAAGATGGCAATTAAAAATTACGTATTGATCGCCACTTTCAATGATTTATAAAAAAAATTTAAAAGCTAGCGGCGGCGATCGCAATCAAACGCTTCGCGAAAACTGTGTAATTTTCAGTCTTTCTCCATCCAGAGCATAAATATGTATGGTCATTAAAAACTTGCTTTGTTAGACTCTAGAATGTAAAAGGAGATAGATTTGTTCAATATCTCACACTCACTCATGTAATTTTTTGTGCCCTCCCCCCCCCCTCCTGCTAACGATTAAAGAAGTAGAACTGATCAATATCATTCACTTTTGTGACCCTCCCATTCCTGCTAACGATCGGCATTTTTCCTTCCCATTTTCAAGTAGAAATCTTTCTTTTTTTACCTTCTTCTATAGGTAATTAATATAGAGAAAGTATTGGATTGGTGAAAAATTTCGACCTCTGTTTTTTGATGGATTTACACGTTTTAGGATGTCCTGAACACGAATTGATAGTTTTTAGAAAATGTCTGTCTGTCTCTGTGTATCACGATTTTCGTGGACACTGTAGCTCACGAACCAATGAATGAAATTTAACCAAACTTGGTATTTAGTTGCACCCTGACATAAACTGGTGCTGATTAGATTTGGGGATCAATTGCTCAGCAGGTGGCGCTGTTCTACACATTTTTTCTAAACTATTAACATGGCAGTATAGGACAGAATTTCGTATAAATGTACATAATGAGAGTTATTTTTAACTTGTGATTGTAAAAATAATATGAATTATTGATAATAGTAGTAGTTTACTAGGGAAAAAAATTCTGTGCATTGCTTCCCCCATGGGGGGGGGAGGGTAAAATTTCAAGATGGGTATCTTTCAAAAGGTCTCGTCAATATCTTTAAAACGAATGGTTGAATTATAAGTCTGTGATAATTTAAAACAAAGTTATTGATTTTTTTTTTTTTTTTTTTTTTTTTTTTATTGTTACTGAGTGAATTTATATAAGAAAATATACAAGAAAGTCTTGTGGTGGCCACAACATTCTAGTTAATGCTGCAATGCTGACAGCTACGAAGGTTATCTTAGGTTTTTCTGTATCTATACTTTTTAAAAGAAAATACCTTAACTCTATTGAAATAAAATCATTTAAAAAGACTTGTTTTCAGAAAAAAAGTAAAAGGAAAAAAAATAATAATAATAAATAAATAAATTTGCTAATTGTCTTTACACATGAGCATGTAAGGTATTGATGACGTTGAAGTGTGAAATAACAGATTATAAGAATCTTGACTTGTCCCATCTTTCTATTTCACTCAGTATTATTAGTATATTTAGCTGAGATGTTCTTGCTAGGTGATCAATACAGATGCTTACATATTGCAGCATTGAAGTGTAAACTAAAGCAAGATTATAGAACTAATTATGAAATTTAATAAAAAATAAAATTAAAAAACCACATAGTGTTTTAAGTAATTTAGTACATTTCTAAATATAGGTCACCATAACATATTATGTTTATCAATTCATTCATGATTCTCTTTAAAATAATTATAAATAATACATGATTTTACATAATAATCATAGTTTAGCAAGCAATGTAATGTATATAATATTAGGTTTTTTTTTTTTTTTTTTTTCCTGTTTTAAATAATTTAATATTTTCAAATAATTTTATTCTATAGACTGTAATGTATAAGAATTCTACTTGTATTCCTGTAAAGGAATTTGAAGTCTGATTTTCATAAAAATCTAGATAATTTGTAAAGTATTTCTCCAAATGTACATCAAAATCTCATAGTCAGGTTATTTCATATTTACTGTACTTTCTTTATGTAGTATATGTTCGAGAAAAAGTAAAATATGTATATTGTATTATATAAAAAGAGATTAAAATTGTTTGATAAAAACCATGTTTCCATTTTTTCATACATGCTACACGCTGTGCTTTTTTTTTAATTTTTTTTTTTAAATTTTTTTTTTAAATGCTAAATGATGTTTAAAAAAAAAAAAAAAAATTATACAATAAAATCATGCGTATCTTTTAATGTGGACTTCATACCCATCCACGCTCAAAAAATGCAGATCTGAGTAAATAAATTAAATAATCGTAAAATTACTGGCACAAAAACTCTGAGATATTAAAAACATAGCTTACATTCAAGCTGAATTAAAAAAAAAAAAAAAGCTAAAAATGGAAAAAGATTTGAATACATCACTTACAATCACAAAATAAAAATACCGTATTTTAATTTAAATCTCTAACTTAAGTAAAAGCACAATGTATGCTTTTATTTACCTTATAAAAATTCAGATGAATAAACCTAAATAAAATAATATGGTATCTCATTCACACGACTTTCTCTTACCTTACATTTCAATACTATAAAGTTAAATTGTAGATTAAGTCGTAAGATCGATAAGATAAGATAATAAAGTTCAATACACTTAAAAAATAATCTGAAATAGGTTTAAGAACAATTATATAAAATATAGTTCTGTGTAGGGGGGGGGGGGGGTATACCACCCCCTGAACCCACCATTCATTTATACTGATTACATTTATTTTAAAAATATATTCAAGGTTGTTATTAATTTGCCTTCAAACTTGCCAATCTTGAATAAATATTTCAAGTGGCAACCTAATATGAACTTCAAAATACCAAATTTAAATTTCCTGCAGTTATATGTTTACTGAAAATAGATATGCATACAGATCAACCCTTAAAACATGGAGTTTTGTAATCAGGTTACCTTGAAGTGTGATATACAAAAAACTAGAGTTGAAAATAGTATCGTAATGATAAGTTGGAATAAATATTTTCTTATATATAATTAGATATTATCTCTTATAGCATAATACTTCAGATATTGCATTAAGAAATATAAAATGAGAAAAATCTTTTTATTTCTTTAAAAAAATCAAAGAACAGTATAAAGTTCCTATATAGAAAATTTGATAGGTCCTACCTGTGGACTTGTGGGAAGTGCAGTAAAAGGAAGGAAAACCATCGCACAATGTAGATGACTTCTATGATTGTAAAAATAAATTTTTAATGTGTTCTCTATAGTGAAGAGTACCATCACAGAAAATTCCCTAAGAGGAAAATTTGTTTCATTCTCAAAAAAAAAAAAAAAAAAAAAAAAGAGGAACAATACTTTAAAAAAAATTTTTAATAAGGGAAATAGCAGCCTAAAAATTTTATAAATATTTAGGGTAACCCGCTAACAAAATCTTTAACAAACTAATTAAAACCAGATTAAAAGATTTTCAAAACCCCCCTTTAAAATTCACCTCTTCCATACCTTACGATCGCGGAGCATTGAATAAAATTAAAAACGTTGCAAATAAAATCGGCGTAAATATCCCTATAGAACCTAATCCGAATATTTTTCAATTAATAAGTAATGATACAGACCCCATCCCTCCTTTGGAAACCGCCGGAATTTACCAAATATCTTTCGCAAATAATCAAGACAATGAACCAGGTTCATACATTGGTGTAACGAAAAAAAAGATTAAAACCAGAGTCAAAGAACATAAAAACGATATAAAAACAGGAAAAATAAATATAGCTCTAGCTAAAACTTTCGATAATGAAGAAATGAAAATAAATTTTGAAAAAACTAAAAAGATAGTGAATTGCAATAATTATAATTACGCGATGTTTAGAGAAGCCATAGAAATAGCAACAACACTGGATGTGTGCAATGACAGCTGTGCAATGGCTCCTGACTGGATGTGGAACCAACTTATGAAGTCTATAAAAGACCACAACTCTAAGAGATCGAACACAGATCAAGATCGTTTGAAAAGAGCTGGGCGCCCAGCCGAAAATATTAACGATGAAATATGAAGTATCTATTAAAGTTTTTATATTTAATTAATTATGTGTAAAGTGCTTCATTATAATTACAATTTTATTTATTGTTTTTATTAATTTTTATAACTATTTTTTTCTTGAAACATTTCCTGTGTGAAACAGCAAAATTTTGTCTATTTCTTGTAGGACCTTAATTTTATTTTTCTACATTTACAAATAACCCCCTAACATATTTTTGATGATAACTCTATGAATACTAAAGGTAAAGTATACAAACAGTTTACTTTTCCGCACTGCCGGACTCTCAGAAATTCGAATATGAAGTCAAAATTGGGTGTTTCAATATGTAGATAACGCCTAATTCAAAATATTCATCAACATTTTCAGAAAGTGCATTTAATTTCCTGCTGAATTATGTCTATTAGATGTTCCTGATTCAATTAATAACAAAATTACAGTGGATGTTGCTTCCCCCCCCCGACTGTACATAAAACTGATTAAAAGTAGTGGTCAGATCCTAAATGTAAAATCTTCCTCTAGGTTTCACAAGTCATTATTGAATTCCCTAAGGGGAAGATTTGTTTCATTCTCCAAAAAAAAAGGAGGAACAATACTTAAAAAAAATTTTTGGCAGCGACTGCCGTCTAAAAAAAGAATGAGGTGAAGACGTGAAAAAAAAAAAAAAAACATGTCTTGCTAATACTTGGACCAATGAGATACTGCTGGTCTCACTCACTTCAAAATACCCACCTCAAAAATTCGCTAAGAGAATGTACCAATCCAATTTTAATTTCCCCTGTGGCATTTAGCATCTCTTATGCAATGACGGTGACTTTATATCATCAACTGTTAAATCTCCCAACGAGTCATTAAACTTGGCCTCCAGAAATCACACTGTGGAAGGAATCTCAAGAATGGCACACTCTTTTCCTCCCTCTCTTGCATAATGATGATGCTATAGTCTGTGTGGTCGATCATTGAAAATACGAGACGATCCGCTTCTTCTTTCCGATGTGGCGAGAGGGATGCAAATGGAATTTTCAATGACTCAA
Source organism: Salticus scenicus (assembly GCA_963930645.1). Classification (NCBI taxonomy): domain Eukaryota; kingdom Metazoa; phylum Arthropoda; class Arachnida; order Araneae; family Salticidae; genus Salticus; species Salticus scenicus. The sequence goes on along the minus strand of OZ005648.1, from coordinate 142,232,989 downwards.
TATGTTCATTTTAACTTTTGTTTCTACGATAATTCATTAATTGAGAATTACGGTTCGAGCTCCCTCTAAACAGAAGTCATCACTTAAATTAATTGTTGTTTTCATTATTATGATTATTATTATTTTATAAATGGTGATTACAAATTTAATATTTTATTTTTATGAATTTTAAAATGGCATATTTAATGAAGGGTGTCAATTTATTAACTTTCAACTAACTTTTAAATTATAATTTTCTGTTTTCTTTAGAATTGAATTTAACTTTAAATGAATTTATCTAGTAATAAATAAAATGAGACTGAGACATGTCACATTGTGACAAATAGACTTTCAAAAAATACTTTGTTTACAGTATGAGTATAAAAAATTAATTTTCCTCATTGAGCAGTATTTGTTGTGCAGTAAAATGTTACAAAGTACTTCCATCAATTATATTCAATAGAAAAGAACATTTAACTTAATTTTGGGTAGCCCTGTATATAGTCTATAAACTATATACACATCACATTGTGTACTTAAATTTAGTTTCATATAAAAATCACCTAACGCAAAATTAATAAACTTCCAGCAACATCCAAGTATAGCCCCAACATGTCCAAATACTTTGGGTAGCCCTGTAAATGAATGATAAATGATTTCCATACCACAACCTACACAAAACCTGCTTTTATGCTCATAAAAAATATGTTAATTCCCTTTTGTTTAAGTCAGCTTGTAGATGCTACACTATTTACCAGAAACTTCCCCCATAGACGTAATGTATTTGAATTTTCTTGAATGTCCCTGTTCACAAATGATCTCAACAAAAAGTTTAGTGTGACATCGCTACATGATACAGATTTAGAATACAGAGTTTAGACTTTCTGCCACAATTTATTTTTGAGATATGTTGATAATAGTTATACACAGAGACCAAACGCTAAAAAATTATTTTCAGATTTAGGGGATCTCAAAACATGTAAATATAACAAAAACTCAGTTTAAAAAATTTCACCCCAAAACAATTCTTTATCATATATATGGGTAAGAGAAAGTATTAAGTAAAATATTTTTTTAAAAAACTGCAAAGAAAACTGACTATGTAATATATTTTTAATACGAAAAATAAATAATTTGTATGCATTGCTTCATAACTAAAAGTGACAAATCATCGCAATTGAGTTGGGTTGCTTCTATTTAGCTTATTTATTTTTAATTGCCCATAAAACAATTGATTGATTAATCTATTGCATCATTAAATGTAAACGTTTTTAGAACAAATTTCATTTTCCCCCAATCACAATAAATGAATCATCTTGTTGTTTGCAGTAAAAAATACCGACCACTTATAATTTTTGAATTTCAAACAGCTTCTGAACAACAAATATTCAGAACATAACTTTTATAAGATTTTCCAAAAAAGTTTTACCTCAAATTTTATGACCAAAAATGGCTATTTTTTCATTTCTACAGTGTTCAAACTGAGCAGTTAGTATATCAGACAAAGTAGTTATACTAATAATACTGATTTTTTTTTTTTTTTTTAATCTTTTCTTCCCATTGATTATGTATATTTTTTCAGACTAAATCAATGTACATATGATAATTTTTTCAAATTTATTATATTTATCTTAATTGCTTACAAATGCATGACTCTAAATTTATTTTTTATTATCTGCTTACAGCTTGCACACTTTAGGAGATTCAACAGAAAATCTTAGCATTGATTTTTACACGATACCAGGTCTTTCTACTAATTTCACAAACTGTTTGTTTTACTGCCTTCAGTTTCTTCCAGATTACAAGTTGAGGTCATTTATTCATATCCTTTTAAAGCTTTTTTTTTTTTTTTTTTTAGTTTTTTTCTGATATAATGTAAGTACTGAAACATCATTTATATGCCAAATTTATTTTCGACCTGACTCGTATCTAATAGTTACTTAAAGTGATTCTTGCTTCTTAAATTGTATTATTAAAAATATTTAGTACTCTTATGAAAAATGATTCATATATTTTAAAGTAAGAAAAAAAGAAAAATAATAATAATAATAATCATTGATAATTTAATAGATTTAGAATTGTAAACTCAGGCAATTAAGAATTCAACTTTAAAATATAACAAATGAAACTTCCCAACCTTATTTTTAGGCTTCATAAATATATAATTCTTCAAATATGTAATTCTACAGCTTTGATCTTGTATATTTACTAAATGAATAAATAAATATATATATGAATGAAAAAATCCCATACCCTTTTGTTTTACCATTTTTATTTAATTAAATTGCCCATTTAATGTTTTATATTAGATTTTAAATATAATTTTAACTTGATATTTGAAAGCAAGGAAGACATGATTGCTTAAATAAGTAGCTGATTGAAGGTCATGCAATAAATGACACTTAGATTTTAATTTATGCTTCGGGCTTGGGAAATTCATCATGTAACTCAATAATGCATCTAAAATTTTCAAAGCTTTCAGGAATGCTATGTAAAAGTAAAATCAGTAATGATTGTTCTGCTATATCTATGTCCATCTTTTTTATTCACTATGTCAAAAAGATATTGAGATGGTCAGACATACCTTCACTTTCATTCATTTTATTAAATAGGAGCTGCTTTAATAATGTAGTTTTCTTTGCTGGATCTTTAGATTCATTGATTTCTTTCAGCTTATTCCATATTTCATAAGAGGTTGTGCAGTGTTTGATATGGCAAAGTTCACTGGGACTTATTGTTAGAATGATTCAGGGGTGCAGAAAATGCTCAGACCTCTGAAATTTCCCCTGAACATATTCTAAATCCCCCCCCCCCCCCCCCAAAAAAAAAAAAATAAATAAATAAAATAAAATAACAGAAGAACCTGTTATCAGAGGTTTGACAGTCTGTTTGACATTTTTGGCAGGAGAGGGAGGAGGAGGAAGGGGGGAATCTTTCTTAAGTCCAAATACTGAGAGAGATTTTTCAAGATGGAAAGTTTCAAGATGGATATCTTTCGAAAGGTCTTGTCAATACCTTTAAAACGAATGGATGAACTATAAATATGTGATAATTTAAAACAAAGTTATCGATTTTTTTTTTTTTTTTTTTTTTTTTTTTACTTTTAACAAAAAAAAAAAAAAAAAAAAAAAAAAAAAAAAACTTTAAAAAAACTTGTATTTTTTTTATTGTTACTGAGTGAATTTGTATAGGAAAATATAGAAGAAAGTCTTGTGGTGGCAACAACATACTAGTTTGCTTTTGGGATAAAACTTGCTGAAATATATAACATATAACATGTTCTTTAAACTCTTGAAATGTCAAGAAAATTCATCAAATACTTTTTGAAATAGTTGACAAAATGCCTGATTTACTTTCAAAAGATAAAAATAACATATAGCATGTTATTATAATTATAATTAAAAAATCATTCTAAAATCTGGAAAATGCCAAAATCTAGAATTACCGCAGTTCCAATGATATCAGATTTTCAAGGTTCAGCTGTATAAAGTTTTAATAGTGTTTGGCAAAAGAAATATCTGTGAATACTTTCAAAAGTAAGTTTGAGGAATAAATTGGGTGAAATAGTTTATAGTTCAAAAAAAGTTATAATCAAAACAGGGACATATTTTTAATAAAGTCTTTCTATCTCCATAACTATATATACTAGTCTCATACAAATGAACTATGGTGTAATTAGAAGTAGCCTCAAAGTCACATGCTACATCCAGAATGTACGTTTTGAGATAGTTGACAGAAGGTCTGCCATGAGAAATGTCCAGTCATTTATGGAAAGGTAATGTATATATTTATCATTAAATCTGGAGGAGAACAGGAAACACGAGTTAACTCCAACAATAATTATTTTCATTCCTTTCTCCTATTCTGTCATTTAATCTGCTAACCAATGAATGAAATTTAACCAGACTTGGTATTTAGTTGCACCCTGACATAAACTGGTGCTGATTAGATTTGGGAATCAATCGCTCAACAGGTGGCGCTTATGATCGTATTTTTTTCTAAATTTTTAATATGGCAGTATAGAACAAAATTTCGTATAAATGTACATAATGAGAGTTATTCTTAACCTGTGATTGTAAAATTAATATGAATTATTGATAACAGTAGTAGTTAACTAGGAAAAAAACTTTGTGCATGTGGGGGGGGGGGGGGGGTGAAGTTTCAAGATGGATATCTTTCGAAAGGTCTTGTCAATACCTTTAAAACGAATGGATGAACTATAAATATGTGATAATTTAAAACAAAGTTATCGATTTTTTTTTTTTTTTTTTTTTTTACTTTTAACAAAAAAAAAAACACTTTAAAAAAACTTGTATTTTTTTTATTGTTACTGAGTGAATTTGTATAGGAAAATATAGAAGAAAGTCTTGTGGTGGCCACAACATACTAGTTTGCTTTTGGGGTAAAACTTGCTGAAATATATAACATATAACATGTTCTTTAAACTCTTGAAATGTCAAGAAGATTCATCAAATACTTTTTGAAATAGTTGACAAAATGCCTGATTTACTTTCAAAAGATAAAAATAACATATAGCATGTTATAATTAAAAAATCATTCTAAAATCTGGAAAATGCCAAAATCTAGAATTACCGCAGTTCCAATAATATCAGATTTTCAGGGTTCAGCTGTATAAAGTTTTAATAGTGTTTGGCAAAAGAAATATCTGTGAATACTTTCAAAAGTAAGTTTGAGGAATAAATTGGGTGAAATAGTTTATAGTTCAAAAAAAGTTATAATCAAAACAGGGACATATTTTTAATAAAGTCTTTCTATCTCCATAACTATATATGCTAGTCTCATACAAATGAACTATGGTGTAATTAGAAGTAGCCTCAAAGTCACATGCTACATCCAGAATGTACATTTTGAGATAGTTGACAGAAGGTCTGCCATCAGAAATGTCCAGTCATTTATGGAAAGGTAATGTATATATTTATCATTAAATCTGATGAAGACATCAGTTAAATGTAATGCTTATTAATTTTCAAGATTGATGTTTTTACTTAATACCATTACATTACATAGCTTTTCTCTCTCTCTCTCTTTTTTTTTTTTTTTTGAGTACGAATCTTTTCTTAACTTTTTCAAGAACATTTTTAAAACCATTCTTTTATCGATGTCCTGTTAATCTTAGCGGTGATTTTGTGAATATACTCTCTGAATTCTGCAGTTTTATGTTTGATGTAAGTAATTTTTACTTATTTTTATTGGTGTGTTTAATTGTTGTCTCAGTGTGTATAATGTGTGTTTTAGGATTTTTAATATGGCTCTTACAACCGTGAAAATCTATTTTTTGCAACAATGGAAAACGAAATCTTAGGTAAAATATCTTTCAGGGGTTACCATAGCTCTGTTCCTTCATCACCACATTTGGGCATCATATGTGCCTCTTTAATAACTTTCCACTAAACATTCATATCCTTTCTATTAAATCATGTCATGGTAAGATTCAAGGCTTAACTTACTTTTATGGTAAGTATAAAATATAAATAATAAATTTAAAAAAAATTACTTAATTTTTTTTTTTTTTTTTTTTTTTTTTTTTTTTAATTACGTATATTTAGTGGAATTAATTATAAAAATAATGAAGGAACTCTGTTGTCAGGCTTGGGGACTTTTTTATTCAATAGTCAAAAATGAGTTTTAGAAGTGATATTTGCTATACAAAATAAACAAATAACAGGGTGGCCACTAGTCAGAAAATCTTGAAAAATTTAGAGGGGAATTTTGTCAAATTTTGGGGAAATAAGTCATATTTGAAAGCTTGTTATTGTAAATTGCGAAATTGTTCACTAATTTTTTTTAATTTTTGTGGGAAATAAACAGCGTAAGTCAGGGAATTTCAAAAAGTTCTAATGTTAGTCAACCTGAATAATCTTCAAAGTGATTAGGCAACCATTAAAATTAAAATTTAGTGATGGATATTGAATTAAAAATGAGTCCAAATCTGGCAACACTGTTAGAGATAAAATTTTTGCGTTGTTGGTGAAACGACCATATTTGGCTGTGCAGCAAAAAATCATGAGGTTAAAAAATAAAAAAATTCATTGTATTAGATTTATTTATTACCACATATAGACAGAAAATTATTCATTGAAATTCTTTAATTATTAGCTATTTAATTAAATATTTGTTATCTTCATTATTAATCTGAAAGAAAGAAATAGAAAAAAAAATTGTATTTTTATTACATATAATGGAAATTAATTATAAAAATAATAAGCGATGAAATTTTTGCATTGTTGATTAAACGAATGTATTTGGCCGTGTGGCGAAAAAATATTTATTGAAATTCTTTAATTATTAGCTATTTAATTAAATATTTTTTATGTTTGTTATTGGTCTGAATGATAATAAGATATGCTTACCTTCAGAACAATAAAGGGGGGGGGGTAGTAAAAAGGAGAAGGGAAAAATTAAAAGGGAGCAGATTTGTTATCTGTCGTCCTTAGTGAAAAAAAAGAAATGATCGCCAATTTATCTGGCGAATATATTTAATTTCTTTCAAAAATCATTATTTTAACAAGGTATATGTTAAGAGAACAATCAAGAATAAAAAACAGTATTTCTTACAATATATATTGTAAAAAAATACATCTGGCGTGTGTATTTCTGTATTACGTTTTTGATCACCAAATCCAAAAATCCCAAGGACGACAGATATCAGAGCCATACCATTAAAAGTTGTTAAGCTTTCTGTAAATAAAGCTTCTAATTCTAATAATTACTATACATTTTTTATAAGGAGTAATGCGCTTTTTTTACGAAGTTGAGAAAACTGTTTATTTTCAAGAAGCTGTTTCGCGCTTGCTATTAGTACTACAAAAAAGGTGTAATGAAGGAAATTGTAGGAAATTTAATCCTCTTTAAACATTACAATAGAAAAATATCGCTAAATTCAGCCATTTCTGAGATATTTCGATAAAAGCCAAAAAACTAGTAAATTTTCGAGGTTTTTCAGCCGACAAAAATTCTCCCGGGGCCGACCATGTTGGATAACTCGTTTTTTGCATATTAGTACTAACATGAACAAATTAAAAAAATAAAATCTTCTACCCCACCTTTTGCAAGGTACAATGTATTTATTGACTGGACTAATAATTTATCTACAAGAATTAATCTCAATTTTTTAAGCTTAGATCAATAAACAAGTTTTATTATTTGCAGGAGTGATTCAGATTTGATTCACTTTATTTCAGTGATTTAGTTCTAGATACTTAGATTTCCAACATATCTTTAATTTGTTAATTCATGAGTTTTCTCTGGGATTTTCATAACATATGCCCAAACTAAAAGTACTGTAGGTTAAACTTTCTCTATGATCATACTCACAAGGCCATGATTAAGGAGGTATTTTTTAAATAAATATTTTTAAACTATTTTTAAATAATTAAAATTTTTTAGACAGTTGTTCATACTTTAAACCAACAATAAACATCTATTATTTTATGATATGTTAAAACATCTATTATTTTATGATATGTTATCATTTCATAACTCTCAAATCAGAAAATGTTGTTAAAGCAGACAATGAAATATTTTCTCTTTATTTGAAATATGATTATATATTTATGTATAGCTTCCATTTCATATATATAGCTTCATTGTTGTCTTCTTTTAAAATTGTCTTTTTTTCTTAAAACACTTTATGCAAGTTTATATTTAAGATTGTCGTAATGAATTTATTTTCTACACCATATTTATTTTCTATTACCCTACTACCATAGGTAATGGAAGTATTGTATTCGGTCCGAAAATTCGATATCGAGTTTTCACCTGATTTACATGTTTTAAAGCCTCCTGAGTCCAAAAAAGAGTTTTTGGCAATTGTTCAGTGTGTCTGTCATATCTCCAAAACTAATAAAGATAGAACTATGAAACTTCACATTTGATATAGGTCTGATGTACAGATGAATTTTCCAAATTTTGGTGAAAATTGGAAAATCGAAAGTAGGCCATTGGAAACCAGAAATGGGATTGTAAGTTCATATCTCAAAAACGGTTCTAACGATTTTCTTCAAAGTTGTTATATAAACAATCTATTAGATGCCCTTTTGAATGATATAGTTGGTTAGTTCAAGAAAATTGATAGGTGTCTTGTATAAATAACCCAATTTCAGATCTCGTGAATATGTTTCTGTAAAAACAGTTGTGCAGATTTTTTTCACCATATTAACTCCCTCTTAATGTCTCCCTCTTTTGTATGTAACTTAACTCCCTTAACTCCCTCTTTTGTATGTAATTATTATTTTCTGGTCAATAGTTGAGTATACCAAGTTTTGGTAATAGTTGGTATCTCAAAAATGGCTCTAACAATTTTCTTGAAAATTGTTACATAAATCCATTTTAGATATTTTTTCTCGTATGTTACATGGTTATTACAGGAAAATTAACTGTAATCCTGTTTAGGTAGGTCTGTTTTAGATCATGGAAATTGATGTTTAAAAAAATAACTATTTTTTTTCCCTCCTATTTTTTAACTCACTATGTAAACTCTATTTTATATGTCTTTATACATGTATCAAGTTTCTCTTACTAGAAAATTCCCAAAAAAAAAAACCTCCAGAAAATGCGTATAATAAGTGTAATAGTGTAACGGAAGTTGTGTATTCGTTTCATACCATTTTATTTATTTATTTATTTTATTTTATTTATTTATTTTATTTTATTTATTTATTTATTTATTTTATTTTATTTTATTTTATTTTTTTTTTTTTTGGGGGGGGGGGGGGGAGTTACAGTTGGCCTACCATAAAAATAAAGTTATGAAACCAAGAGTAATTCATGTGGTTAAATTTGCATGTAATGGCTCTTTTCCAGAGTCTGTATAACATTAAAGAAAATTTATAATTTTATTACATAGATTAAAATAATATTGACGATGTTATTTTTTTATTTATTTATTTTTTGTGCAAAAGTATGAAAATAACAAATAACTAAAATATAATTACCAATGTAAAATGCTTTGTATGGGTGAATGATTTGCCAACAGACTTCACATCCATCCAGACAACGGCCATTTAAAACTATTAGCAAATAAAAAGCCCAGCAAAAACAATAGTTGTTTCAACATTGTCCCATATAAATTTTGTTTAGGGAAGTCATATTTCTGTATTCAATAATATCTCAACCAACATTTTTATACTGATTTTTTCTGATATACTCCATTTTGTATATATTTTTCTAATGGTAATACATAATACATATTAAAAAACATTTCTAATTTATGGCCTCACCCCTTTTTTTTTTTTTTTTTTTTTTTTTTTTCAGAAATTATCTTCTGCATGGCAGAAATTTAGACTACGATATGATACAAGGTATGTAAGTTTTTCATTGCCAGTTTTTCATTTTCAATTATTCTTTATCCAACTGTATTTTCATTCTAAATATATAAAAACTTTTCCATTATTGTTTTTAGTTTAAAATATGAAGATCAGATCACAGAAATTGAAGAAATTTTAGAAGATCAGTTGAATCGCCTATTGACAAGAGAATATATGACTTTCCTTGGTAAAATTTTGTTTTAAAAAAAAAAAAAAAAAAATTCCATCCAAATTCTTTTTTATACAAATTTTAATTTATCTTTAAGTTATTGCTTTAAATATATTAACTTTTAGGTTTTGATGGATTAATATGTTTTGGATAACTTGGGCATGGTTTAATTATTTTTAGAAAATATTTGTCAGTGAATTTGTATATTACATAAATTTTCTAAGCCCTATAAACTTTATTTCACATGAAGATTTAAATTCATTATAATAAGAAATAACCTTTTACATACTTCATAATTTGAGCTGTAATGCGTTTTCACCAGGGCATCCCGGCTTGTTCACCAGCACTATTAGTATCAGAAGCTTTGCACTTGCAGTTTTCCTTCTGTGTTCTTTTAAGCATGCCTTTCCACTGGTCATCAAGCCCAGCCGAATCGTTGCCATTACACAAATTATAAAAATAAACAATCTCAACAGCTTCGCGGTATGCAGCATAACTATGATTGTGGTAATTCGCAATTTTGGTGACATTTTCAAATTGAATATTTATATTGTCTTCTTGATTCGCTTTCGTTAACACGGCGGTGATTTTGTTTGTGGCTATGTCATGGCTGTGTTCTTTAATCCTAGTTTTTATTTTTATTTTTGATTTACCGATATAACATTTATTATTTCCTTGGCTGTCAGTGTATGGTATTTTATATATTCCTGCATTTTCTAACGGTTGGATGGGGTCTTTATCATTCCTTATGAGTTAGTATATATTAGGGTTGGGTTTAATGGGAATTTTAAGATTATTTTTAACAGCGATATTTTTAATTTTGCAAGCTGCTACGCTGTCATAGGGAATCGAAGTTGTGAATTTTTGGGGGGGCTTTTGATAATCAGGAATATTATTGAGAATTTTAATTCTTTTTGTATACATTTTATCAACTAAGTTTTCAGGGTACCAAACTTTTTTGGTATACTGTTTAATAGTAATTAATTCCTCTTTTAAATCTTTAGGTTCGTTACAAATTGTTATGGCTCTGTTTATATACGATTGTATAGCACTAATTTTGTATTTATAGAATTTTTTTTTTTTTTTTTTTTTTGTAAAGGATAATTTCGTTGCTGCTGGTAGGTTTTCTGTAAACTTTAGTATTAATTCCATTATCTTTATGGGTTACAGTAACGTCAAGGTAATTAATTTGGTTATTACGTTCATTTTCAAGGGTGAATTTTGTGTTGGTGTCTATTTCATTTAAGGTGTTCAAAATATGATCAGGGTTACTATTACTGTCAATTATTGCAAAAACATCATCCACGTATCTGAACCAAAAAAGAATTTTATTTTTAAACTTTTTCATAATTTCATTTTCTATTGTGCTTAATTTAAATTCTGCTAAAAAACCAGATATGGGGGATCCCATTGGGACTCCTTTGAGTTGTTGATAAATTCTATTGTTAAATTTGAAATAATTTTCTTTTAGTAAAAAGTTTGTGGTATTTGTTAAAGTTTGGGCTATTTTAGGATTGTTGAACTTTTTATTGATTTCATTGTTATTTAAATTGGCTATTTCATTAATATCAATTGAGGAGTACAAATTAACTATGTCAAAACTTAAAAAAAAAAAAAAAAAAAAAAAGATAATTTTCTTTAATGCTAATTTCACGGATTTTACTAATGAAATCTTCAGTGGAGTTCAAACTATGAGGTGAGGGGGAGAGCTGGAATTACCAAAAAATTTGACATTTTCAGCTACATTAATCATTATCCGCAGGAGTATTATTTTTATTATTATTTATTTAAATACATAAAAAGAAAAGAAAAGAGGGGGAAAAAAAAGTATTTTATTTGCAATTCACCTTATTTTCAAAATGAAACTTCCTCTCTCTCTCTCTCTTTTTTTTTTTCTTTTGGAGGATGGGGGGGGGTTGGTGGGTAGATTAGATGAATTTTTGAAAGAAAGTAATGTGAAAGACATTATTCTGTATTATTTTCAGTTATATTCATATATTGTTTTCTACATGAATTTACTTATGATCAGAGTGTTTAGACAAATACACATTATTTTCTTAAGTATGATAAAAAATATGGAAGATTCAAAAATTCGTATTCATCGTGGTTTTGATAATTCTAGACTTTTTGGCTTTGTACTGCTTATAGGTTGTTCTGCTGAACTGTATATAATCTTCATACTGTATAGTGTGTAAGTCTTCCTGATTACTAATTTAAAAATTTGGCAGAAATTTCTTTTTAGTACACTGATATATGCTACCTGAATTTTTTATACCTTATTATTTACAAAAAATCTTCTACCCAGTTTTTATTTAAAAAAAAATATAGAACTTGAAGCCACAGTAGTCTGATCATATGGATTAAATTTGTGTCAGTCCCTGCTCTTTTCTATCATGCATTTTGTTTCGTTATTGTAAAAATAGGTTAAAGAATTTTTTAGTGTAATGCTGTCAAGAGAATTTTGTTAAAAAAAAAAAAAAAAAAAAAAGCTGTGTAAAAAAATTATAAAATAATAAAAGACAATAAAAAAGGTGGCGGTTGGATGGGCAGATGTTTGATTACGGAGGTGGGGTGGTGTTGTAAGGCTGGATGGTTGGGTGGGTTTGTGAAATTAAATTAAAAAAAAAAAAAAAAAAAAAGTAGAAGGCTTGTTGCATTTGCTTTGTATTACTATGCAAACTTTCATTTCCCAATAAAATTTCAGATTTTTCCTTTTTGAGTTGTCAACTATATTTAATGTTCTAATTATACTGTTAAACACAATGTGATCAATCGGTGAATTTCATTGTGGCTTTGTGGTTTTATTGTTGTTCATCTGCTTTGAAATTTTGCATTTTTAAATCCATATGGTTCCTGTTCTGGTTGTGGCAGGCTGGGGGAGTGTTGCCGGCATAAAACTAGTGTAACCCCACAGGCAAGTCACAAGTCTTGCCGCCTGCCTCCTTCTTCCTATCTTGTGTTTCTTGGGTTGTTTTTTCATTAATTTTGATAAGTTTATGGTTTTAAGTTAAGATTTGTTTTTTTACTTTATTGATTCGTTTGCTTTGCAGGCTGTTAATTAATAGATCTGGTTTCTTTACATTAGTGTATTTCATCCACTGATGATTTTTTTTTTTTTTTTTTTTTTTTTTTTTTATCTTATTGGTCATTGGTGTTTTAGTGATCTTGTATCTGTTGCTTGGCTTCTACTATGCTTAATAGATCATCATTATTATATATATATATATATATATATTTTAATCACATTAGTTAATAAAAAAGATATAATTAAAATACAATTTTCACAGCAAGATGTAACATTATTCCTTACCATCTATGCTTTTAACTATTATTTCTGTATGTTGTAAATCATGATTAATTTTTTTCATATTAATTTTATACTGTTAATTATAAGAAAAATGTTTATTCTTGTTTTTTTTTTTTTTTTTTTTTTCCCCAGGAGCTTTATTGCAGGGCAAACCTATGATAGATTCAAGTGATATTCAAATAGATGATGATTCTAAATCTCAACAAACATCCCATTCAAATCATCCAAAGCAACTATCTGAACTTGGGATTAAGTTTTTTCAAATAGAGGTTTGCTTTAAATCTAAATTTTCCTACTGTGTTTTGTGATACTTATTTAATTTTGAATTAATTTTGAAAAAAAAAAAATGTTTTATTAATGGTAAAAATGGTTTTATATCATTCACCATGCATGTCATACAAGCCGGAACTTCGCTTAGGGGCCCTGGACCTTGAGAAGCCCCCAAAAGTCTTAATATTAAATTGCAAAATATCCCCTTTTTATTTCAGTAAAAATTCAAATTAATCCTGGTGTGTAAACAGTGGCAGTAGAGCGATAATTCAAATCTGGCAAATTTATATATCAGTTTCTGTTTAGTGTAAATTAATCATATTACACAATGCTTTTTTATTGTCGCTTGTCAGATAGGATATCATGAAGGGATCAGCAGAACAAATCCATTCCATATTCTATTGTATGTAGATGTATAACATAAATATTAATTGAAAATGTAAAAAATATTAATATATTTAAATAATTATTATTATTGTTTAATTTGCCTTGAAAATATTGTTTATGCATTGTACATACGACTGATCATGTATTGTACATAAACTGTGTTGCGATGGTTTCGAGGAGGCCCCTAATTTCGCTTTGCCCAGGGCCCAAACAATCATGATCAGGGCCTGATGTCATATAATTATTATATTCCAATAATATGTTTGATATTGAAATTTAATTTAAAATCATCACTTTATTTGAATGACCAAAATTCTTGTGTGTAAGCACATTGATTGCAGCTTTATTCAATTTGTATGAATTCTATGTGTTGAATTGACTTATTTAAAGAATTGTTTCTTTTGCGCTAATTCCATTGTATCGTGATATATTGGGTTATTTGGAAAGTAATTTCTTTTTTTCTAAATTGAGGACTGAGTTTTTCGTGCCAACTTCACAATTTAGCCACACTGTCTTTATATATTTTGACTGTTCATATAGCAAGGCTTGTTTGGGAAAATGTTTGATTCTGCACATTAGTTTTTTGTTTAAGTGCCTTATAAAATATGGGAAGTCAAAAGCAACATTGCATCACTGCGTGAAAATATTAAAAATATAAGTATAGTAAATAATTATGAATGATTATATATGAATATTTTAAAGGTGCCTTATTTCCTACTGAGTTTACATTAACACTATGCATGCCAAACCTTGCATTATATTACTTTTTATCAAGTGTTAAAATATTTAAAAAGTAAATTAGTGTATAAACAAACACTTTTAAATCTTCTATACAATTTTTTTTTTTTTTTTTTTTTTTTTGGGGGGGGGGGGGATTATTTTGTTTGCTTGTGCGTTGTTTTACTCAACGACAAGTAAAAATTGGAGGGAGTATTAAGTTTAATACTTGAATTCTTTCTTGTTATGTTATTCCAATCCAGAATATTACTTAAGCATTTTTCTGTTCTCAATTTGTTATTTTTATTTGTAACCAATAACTTGTGAATCTGGCAACTATTTTTATTCTTGTTTTACAGTTAGGTTTTGAATGGTACTGTGTATATAATGGAGAATTATTTCTAGTTTTTTATAATAATTTATATTTGTGAGACAGAATTGTTTAAATTCTGCAAATTCATATGAGGTTGTGAGAATACCTTCTAATCTAGTTTCCCTGAAAATCAATCATTCTAATAATATATTAAAACTTTTTTTTTTTTTTTTTTTTTTTTTTTTTTTTAATGTCTACACATTGAGAATTATGCTTTTAGGTTTCTCTCTCTTATCTATTATTTGTTTACAGTTACATATTACCGATATGTGTGCATCTAAATACCCATACATTAACTCCGTTTTTTTTTTTTTTTGTAAAGAATGAATGTTTTTGACAATGATTGTTTGTTGTAGTGCATTACTTTGCATATAATTTTTAAAATATGCTTAAATATTAAAATTTTTAGAAACTATTCTTATATGTTTAACTAACTTATAAAGTATCCAACTTCGTTAGAAGTTGCATGTTAAATTGTGAAATATGGCTTTAATTATGTTTTTTAATTTAGATGGAGATAAATGTATGACATCTTAAAATTATTTCTTTTTACAGGCTGTTCGTCGACCTATAATATTTTGTGTTTTTGATGGTCTACACTGGTTAGATACTGTGACTAATATACATTGTTTATCACTTTGTGACTTGATTCTTAATCAGGTAGTATATACTTAGTGTATATTTTAAAGCTACATATCTTTTTTTTCTCTCTCTCTCTTAAATGAGCAGTTAAAGTTTGTAAATCACCATGTCGATATTTGTAGATTACTTACATGCTCTTTTTTGAAATACTCATCCAAAATGGTGAAAGCATCATGTTCTTTTAATACCATGCCTCTGCAATGGATGTATTTCGAATACTTGTAAATACAAACTTATTTATATATATATATATAAAGGAAAATTACCTTTATTTCCCTGTTTTGCTGTTATTTGTGTTCATATGCATTTTTTATGTTTGCTAACAATTTATATAATTAAAAAAAAAGCTACTGAATGTATTATGAAGAAGGTCATTCAGACTGTAAGTTTAATTTATATATACACTAGCATGCTTTGCCCGCTTCACTGGTCACTATATTTAAATGAATATAAAAAAAAAGAATCACTCTTTTTCATATTGTCGTCTCTTCATAATAAATCACATGATAGTCTGAGCTACTGTTTTTACACAGTTCATAGACACACAGGCATTACCTTATATAGATATAGATATAAAGTGAATAGAAATTTTGGGGAGGCATGTATAATTTTAAAATACATTAAATAACCTCTCCCTCCCCCTCTTTTTTTTTAAAAGAAAGCTTAGTTTCCATTTTAATTTTGATTATTGAGTGCCAGAAAAGAGCATTTAATATACAATGATAATAAATTAAGTGGTTTGAGTATAATATAAACCAGGGCCCGAAATTTCAACTTAGATTACACTCGCTGAAAAAAAAAATTTACTCGCCACAAAATATGATTAACTTACTCTATTTTGTACGTATAAGGTGACCAGAATTTTTTATTGGAAAAAGAAGAGAAATTATGCAATGTCTTTTATTTTATAAGAAAATAGAAGCCATTCAATTTTGAAAAATAGGTCTTTTTAGATGACAAAAAATTGAATGAAAATGATTATAAAAACCGATTCAAAAGCTACTTTACACAAGTGGTGCAAACATTTTTATCTCAGATGATGAATTTGGGTTGGTACACCTTAATTTAAATTAATAATATACGGATACGACAGGAAAAATCCTTAATTTTTATAGGTGTTACTGGACAATATACATAATTTTTTTATTATTATTAATTTCTGCTATAGACAAAAAAAAATTTGTGATACTTTCATGCAGTTACATAAAAGAAGTTGGTAGACATTTTGTTTTATTAAAATCATAATCATAAAAGAAAAAATAAAATTGGCAAATGAAAAAAATAAAATTAATATTCAGCAGATGAAACAATTTGTTTAAAATAAACAAACAGTCATTTTTTTATGAACATTTTATAAAAATTCTTACAAGTATAACCTAATTAGTCTTAGTAGTTAATAAGTTTTTAAAGAAGGTATATAAAGGGGACTTTTTTCACATGTCTACATTTTGTTCATTGAAGAAA
Source organism: Salticus scenicus (assembly GCA_963930645.1). Lineage (NCBI taxonomy): Eukaryota > Metazoa > Arthropoda > Arachnida > Araneae > Salticidae > Salticus > Salticus scenicus. The sequence goes on along the minus strand of OZ005648.1, from coordinate 142,216,355 downwards.
ACAGTCGCTTTATGGGAGCGCTTCTGCCAGGATGACATAAAATGAATTCAACTAACTTTTGCATATTTTTGTGAGGTGGTGGTAATATGTTATCATTAAGGCCAATTGTCTGCACTAGGGCTCTAGGGCTGAGTAGGAGAGTCCTCCGTGGGGTCTTTCTAAGAGGCCCTATCCAATATTTACACTAGTTTCCGAGGAAACCACTAAAAACTCATAACGGCTAAACCAACGAGCGCGGCCGTGTATTGAACCCAGCGTCTCACATATACCAGCTTCGAGGACAGACCCTCTCTGTCACTGGTGGGCCTATTTTTATGAGGAATATTATTCATGCAAAATTGAGAATACACATCAACCCACCACGTATCAAGTGGAGCACCACCTTCTTAATGATTTCATGACAATTTCAATAGTGATTCCGTTCAGGGTTGCTAACTGCTCCGATTTCTGCAGAGTTTCTCCGAAAAAATTTTTAAACTCCGCAATTCCGTGAAGTGATGTTTATGCTCCGCAAATTCAGTCTTCACCACCTAACTAAATATTTTTTATCAAACACATAAAACTGAATAGTGGCAGACACTGAAAAAAAAAAACTATTTTTCATTTTTCTTTCTTTTTCTTTTTTTCCTTGCACACATCTAGGCGGAAAACCACGATCCAACCCTTATCAACTTTTGATTTTGCATTTCTAACAGTTGCCGCATAAAACATTATTCTTTGAATTTTATTTTTTATCTATGAAAGCGCTTCAACGTACCTTTAAAATAAAATAAAAAATAGCAAAACTAACTTTTACAATTTAGCTGAAGAACCACATGCTTCATTGTACAATACTCATAAATAAATAGTAAAGAAAAAGAAAAGAAAGAAAACATTCCAGTGCTAGGCATTGCACAATCGAAATATTGCTGACTCAGAACAGGAACAAGTATTTGTTTACATTAGCTAAGAGTGTGTTTAATTAAAACCACAAGCTGAAAGGGGGAAGAAAGAAACCGAATGCTATGATTTATGATTATGTGGTGTTTTGATTTTCACTTAAACTATATCAATGTGTCAGTTATCTTAATGCTTAATAAGGTCATTAAAAAATTGTTTATTTTAATTATTTATCGATAAAAATAATGGATTCAAAGCTAATGAACTTTAAGGCCGATTGACAACGCTTTATTTAAGATTTATTTGAAATAATTATGCATTTATTTTATCATTCACTTAAAGCTTTAATGATTTATTATTATATCGTCATTTGTATCTGAGAAAAAAAAATAAATAAATAAGTAAACAAATTATGACCAATAATCTGCAAAATTCTAAAGTTTACAAAACATATTGTCCCAAGCTTTGCAATTAGAGGGAGTTGACTCAGAGATGAGATCATTTACACATTTATATGAATATCGGAGATTTTGTTTTTAGATTTTTATGTGATAGTATAATAATTATTTTGACATTCATGAAAATTGTTGGAAATTTAATTTTTTTTTTTTTTTTTCCCTTTGTGCTTTCTTTTCTTTCTTTCTTTCTTTTTTTTAATGTAACTGAATAATCTACTTTCATATATTGTCTTTATTTATGTATGGAAAATATGCCATTATGCAAAAAACAAATTACTTTTGGGTTTTAAGCTTATATTCAGACTTAATTATTTGCCATTCTTATCTCTCTTCACTGTTTTGCTAAATATATTTGATTATCAATAAATATTTCTTAATTTCATATAATTATTGTTAATTTATTTTTGTTAGTAGTTTATTTCTTTTTTTTTTTTTTTTTTAATGTATTTTTAAATTTGCTCTTCAAAGTAGCCAAAATGCTCCTCAAAATTTCTCTGAATACTCCTCAAACTGTTTTTGAAAAGTTGGCAACCCTGCGTGTTTTGGACCAAAAAACCGTACAAATATAGGGTATACTTTTATTTCTTTGTGATTCGAAGAATCCAAATAGATATAAACCAAACCGTAATATGCTTTGGCAAGTTTATTAAAAAGTTGTTCTTTTGCGAACCTAAAGCAGAAAAAAGTTGGTGCTCTCTGTTCGATACAGCCAACAGCTTCCCAGTTTTGCAAAATTTTTGAAATTAAGGACTGAATCCTTTTCATTTGAAAAAAAGGACAGAGGACGAAAAATATAAAAAAAGGGGACTTTTTAGTCCTGTAATGTTTTTTTCGTTTAAGAGGGCAGAGCGTTGAAAAAGAAGACTGCCCTCTTAAAAAGAGAATGTCTGGTCACATTACCTAAGATTAGCATGATTTTACATTTTTAAATAGAATTTTTTTTTTTTTTTTTTTCGTAGCACTGTATATTGTAAGAATTCTATCTATAGTTAGACCGAAGTTTTACTCGCCATAGTAAAATTTCCACTCGCCAATGGCGAGCTGGCGAGCAGAAATTTCACGCCCTGATATAAACACATTCCAACTATGTTTAGTTCTTTTTAACACTTTCCAACAAGGATGTAAAGTGTTAATGACTTTGGTTTGTCTGTCTGTCCACGCTTTAACTCCCGTAAATATTTATGGAATTTCTTGAAACTGATATATGTAAGTTCACTATCGGATGTTCCCTATTGAAAATGGAGTTTATACCTCTACTGGTTTGTGTACAGGAACACCCGAAAGTATTTCAAAGCATTGTGTTCTATGAGAGGTATTTCTATAAACCATATTTTCATACTTTTACTGTAGACATATCTTAATGAAATTGAAATATGTTATTCAAGTTCATTATAGGATGTTTCCTGTATAAAATGGAGGAAACACATTGATGAGTCACTGCTTGAATACACAATTTTTTATTGAATTTTTTTATCATTATTAAAGGAATAAGATAAATAAATAGAAATGCTGGCACATGAATAAATAATGTAATCAATTTCATTTGATATTTTCTTTTGAAAATAATATGCATTTTAATTTTCTTTGGACAATATTTATGCTTCGTCTTATGGATGATTAAATAGATATTTCCTTTAGACACAACATTTATTTTGAGTCGTTATTGACTATTCATAGTTTATCTAAATAACAGGAAGATAAAGCTAAATATGAAATATTCATTACTTATTGATTTTTGAAGGATGCACTTATTAATTAAATGAGATGTTATTTTTCAGATGCACATATTAATTAAACGAAATGTTATTATTTCAACCTTTGTTGAATATTTTTAATCGTAGTAGAGGTATTGTTGCATATTAATTTCCACTTGAAGAAGCACTTAGGATGGTCTTATGTAATATTATAGAACCACAATGAAATCCAAGATGTTTGAAGCTGATCATCAAGAGGAGCAATAATCCAATGATGTTTACCAAATGGATTTGGATCACTTGACTCCATTATAATTTTTAATCCATATGGGGTCGTTCAAAGGAAAGCGCAGACTGAGCAGCAGCTTCAGTTGAAGATAACAGTGATACTGGGTAGGCTTCACATGATGAGAATAATCATATTGCAATGTTCTAGATTTTTCGATTATTAATTAAGTGTAGATTTAAATAAAATTAATTTATATTAAGAAGTTGAATCATAAAAAGCTACCATACGATCTCGGGTCACGCTAACGGCTTACTCTAAAGGCGAAACCATTAAGCGGGATGAGAGAACTGCCGGAGCTGTTGATAGCTGAAAAAATTTTCTCCAAGTGTCTCGGTGTCCTTCCCAAGAAGCCTGCGTTTTAATACCGACTTACCGGCAAATTGATGCACGTTAAAATAGCTTGCTCCAAATAATTTTAATTGGAGTTGATTTTATGAATAAAAGTTAATTAAGTTGATTAAAGTTTATTCACAGATTATTTATTTTTGATTCATTGAAATATTAACTTATTTTTTCTATTTTTTGTTGAAAATTGGAGAGTGACACTGTCTTTTGAAAAATGCGAATAGATACTTTCAGTAAAGAGGATATTGAACCTTTGGAGGGGAAATTCTAGGAATTCATGACGTCATAGCGTCAGCTTTGAGAGGGAAACGATGTATTTTTGAAAATACAAAATATCAGAGATATTTTTTTAGAAATAAATAGAAGGAATCCAGAACATATTCAAATTAATATTCAGATACTTATTTATTAAATATTTAGGGATTTATTCTGGATTTTGAGAAATATTTATATATATTTTTTTTTTTTTTTGGGGGGGGGGGGGGTTATTAAATAATTTTTTAGAGCTCATTAACTGAAAAATGATTATTCTGAATTTTAAATAAATTATTTCGATCCTTAAATAATCATCTCCAATTTCAATTTTTTAAATAAAACACTTCCGTTTTATTATTTTTTATTAAAAATTCATAATAGTTAAATTTTGGAACGAAGTTTTGAAATGATGAATTTTTATATAAAATGTTAAAAGTTTTACCTTTTAACAATCTACATGTAAATTTATATGAAATTCTATATATTGGTTCTTGGACTAGAGCTGCTAGAAAACTTTTGTCACAGACAGACCAATTTTTAAAAATGTTCAAATGTATTCTGGAATCCTCAAAACGTGTACATCCGTTGAAAACCAGAAGTTGAAAGTTTTTACCTATCCAATACTTTCTTCGACTTAATAAAGAAAAGAATATTTGATTTCTTTTTTTTTTTTTTTTCTTTGTACACTTTTTAGTTATTTTATATTTCTGTGTTCTGTACAAATAAGAAGAAAAACCTTTAGATTATGTATTAAAATTCTTAATTAAAAGTAAGTATAAAGTTTTTTTTTTTTACGTGCAAAACCAAAAACTTTAAATAATTGTGAACAAACATTAAGATGCAAAGTTATATAAATTGGAGGTTTGTTTTTATGTTCAGTAGAATCAAGTGGCACAGGCAATGCCAAGAGGGTCTTCTAGTATGGTGACAAAAACAACTTTATTGTGCATGAAAAAAGTGCATTGTAAATAAACAGGCAAGTTTAGGCAGTGAATGCACATTGATTCATATTCTTGAAACAATCTAATAAAACTTTTACTCATGAAACAAAAGTCATGGAAACTCAGTTATGTACACTGCAGAGCATTAATATCACTTGTTCAGGAACAGTAATCGCAATGGTTCATTTCATAGTCATGGGAAAGGTTAGGGGAAATTTTACAAATCATTCTAGAAAAAAACCTTGTTAACTTCGTACTAAATTGAGATAGGACTTCCCTAAAGCTATTACTTTTGGCCAAATTTGTTTGCTAAAGTGGCCATGTTCTACTTTCATCAAAACCAACTTTTTTTTTTTTTTTTTTTTTTTTAAACCTTTACAAGTTACAACTAATCTAATAAAAATGGATTTATTTTTTGTCAAAATATATTTATATCCGGAGTGCTGATATCCGGTACCCCGTCGGATATTTAAAATTCAGCCTGACAGGCCAGATATCCATTGCATCCCTAGAATAAAGTATTAAATTTTATTTAACTTGAAGAGAAATAGGCTGGCTTCATGTATCTATTATTGATTAATTTGCTTTATAATTTTCAATAACTGTATTTATTAATATATTTAAAATTAACAAATGGAATCATTTGCTTTTTAAATATATTCTAATATTTGTGATATGGATTAATTTTTATGTTAAATAAAACGTCATATATTTTTATATTTTTTTACAGCTTCTGAACGATAATTTAATCTTGAATTCTGATGAAGCAAATTATTTGCTACAGAGTGCTTTGTATGGCTTACAGGAGCTTGGAGAACATGATAATAATCAAGGTCTATTGCTATCTTTTTGTACACAAGCATATGAAAAATTAAGGCCTAAATTTCCAGAATTAAAGGATTCTCTTATGGCAACTGCTAATTGTGATAGTCATACATTAGATGTATGTATTCATTTGTGTTCAAGTGATTCTAAAAATACATAACATACACCATTTTCTATGCTTTTAAGCATCTTAATAATCTATGTTAATTTAATTGTTGAATGCACTATGAGAATGTTTAAATGCAAATAAAAGAAATTGCGTCCATAGACTGTAATGCAAAACTTTCCAGAATAAGCTTGTTCACTCAGCATTAAAAAATGTTGCAAAGTAAACTTGACGGCAGTGCTTTCTGATGGGCACTGGTTGCAGTACCCAAATAAAAGGCGTGAAAAATCTGCCCCTATTGTTCTTTCTTTAAAAATGTGATCTCTTATGTTTTTAATGTAAACAAGAATTGATTCTGACCCTAAATGAATATTATAGATGTGATTATTTACTTGAAATTGTTAGCGTATATTTGGCTTTAAATACAAAATGTGTTAGATATTCGCTAATAATTTCAAGTAAATAATCACATCTACAGGGTTCACTTAGAGCCAGAATGAATTAGTGCGAAATATAATTTTCTAAATCAAGTTTCTAATGTTGTAAATTGTATTGTAAATACGAAAGAAATCATGTATTAATTCAAGAAAAAAATATTAATGTACGCAGTTTTCAAAATTAAAATTTTGAAAAAAAAAATTAAATTAAAACTTTGGAAAAGGAATAGCTCATAAATGGTGACTTTATCATTATTTCTTTTATTAAAAAAAGCATTATGTTATGTCCCATAAAATCAATCAGATGCAGACGAAATCCCCTGCAAAAATTTTATTATCTAAACAAAATATGTTTGTAATCGCTTTAAAACCAAATCTATAACTAAAATAACATTTAGGATTGAACAAATATAATATTACACTAACTTATTCTAACTTCATAGCAAATCAAAGCAACCGAATTGAAAATTCCATAGATTTTTTTCTTGATCCATAATGAATGGAAAATTGGAGAAATTAAGATTTCAATAAGTATATAAATTGTAAGAAGTATTCAAAAAGTACTTTTTAAAAATTAATTGTAAAATATATTACTTATCTTAAAATACAGGAAAATATGCAAAATGTGAATATTTTAAAAATACATGAATTTTTCCGTTGAGATGTGAATTCGTTCAAGCTACAATTCTATTTTAATTTTAAATATGGAGAATCGTGGAAGTAAACAAATTCTATTTGAGCATGCACAGTTTCAGCCTGGGTAATTCAGGTACCGCAAGCATGAGATGGCTTGTGATCGATCAGTGACGTAACTATTCTATCCATTGCTCTATTGTGATGAATACACGCTCAATAGTACTCGCTTTGCTGTAATGTGTTACAGTTCTCTTGTCTGTCTCTGTGCATGAATACATGGACTATATTGCCGATTCCATGTATCTCATAAATATTGCAGAAATACATAAACTTTAAATTATATTCTTGTAGATTCATGCATCTTAAGTTTTTGTAATATAATATTTAATGTGAAATGTTTTTTTTTTTTTCTTTTTTAATATCATTCATAAAAGTAAGTTCTATTGATATAAAGACAGTTAAAATTTATCAGTTGTTTCATCAAAATAATAAGGACATAAATATTCAGCTTCTTAATAAGGGCTTAAAAATTAAATTTGGGTACATCTTTTTTTTTTCTGATTGTGTTTTGTCTATGAATCAAATTTTTTTTAATTGCGTAAGTAAAGCATCTCATTTAGTTTCCAGTTATTTTAATTAGTATTTATGTTAATTAGTTAGCTTAATTTAGTTTATTTCATCTTTTTTTTTTTTTTTTTTTTTTTTTTACATAAATTTCAAGACTACATAAATTTTAATAACATGAAATAAAAGCATAATAAATTATATACACTTCATTTTCTTTTTCTAATTAAAATCAGCTTGTTTATTGTTTTTTTATTTGAAAATAAATAAATAAATAAAAGTCTTTTACTCACGTATTTCCGGTGAAAGTAGAAAAGAAAAAAAAAATTAAATTTTACTCTCACTTCTATGCCGATGCACACTCAAAAAAAAAAAAAAAAAAAAAATCTGAATCAGCTGGCCTTAGTTTTCACCGAGATCGTTATCTTTGCTAGCTCACCCAGCTGTCATCTGTTATCTTTCATTTTATCGCACACACCGGCGCTGACCTTGACACCGTGCATTGCAAAATCCATGAACTGAAGGAACGATACGAAGGAGAAAAAGTTAGATGACGCAAGGAGACTGAACTTGACCTAATTTCTGTTGGAAGAGGCAATGGTTTGAGTGACTCTTTTGTTGACATAAAATTATTCTGAATTACTGATGGATACTCTCACTTTCATAATTTTTCTTTCCATTGATTCGATTTTAATGTTTTGGTTTGAAGTACATAGTTCTAATATACAACATGGCGAACAATATTTTTCTTCAATTATCCTTCTGGCAGGGGCAACGTTTATTTATATTGGTGGAATTTATTACCGTCCGACATATTTGCCGGGCCCCGAGAGGCACGAGAAACATCGTTTCCTTTCAGCCTAATTTTTCCATAAAGTATGGAACAAAGTTTTGGGCTTACAGGTATCACCATGCCTGCCGACTTTTTTATGTGACGTATTCCCTTTACTCCGTGTCACATAATATCTCTAATGAAGAGAGGCTTTCACTAGTTAACGAGTCCTAGGATTATAGACAGTCGTTTATTGGCCCATCTTGAACATCTTACAGGTTATGGTCCATGATTTAAGGCCGAGAACGACGGCAGCCCGCGATTACATCGCGTTACCTCCCAGAGCCGTTATTTTGACGTGAATTTACCAGGCAAGAGCACACACGAAGAGAAGCCTCAAACCCTGCACATTTTCTCTTAAATGTTGGTATTTTTGGTGCAAAACCTCACCCCTCCTTCTTTTAATCATTGGCTATTAACTTAATGATTGACAGCTTAGCTGAGGTCCAGATCGCCGGGATTAATTACTATGCATCATCTAACCACAAGAAACTGCAAGTTGCGTTTGTTCAGCACTTTATTATCCTAAAATTCGTTCACTTTTATGACTTTTGCGTTATGATCGTGCATTGTAATAAAACTTACTTTACAGGGGTAGCTTTAGAATTAATTTCAAGTTAAGACTTTCTAATGGGATTTTCTTTAAGTTATTACTCACTATTAATTTAAAATAATAATTTAAAATCTTACCTCTCTTTATCCTTTCATATATGTTATTCTTATTTCATTTTCATTGAATATGATTGTTTAAAAAATCTTTTATAGTCAGTAATTATTAATATATATATATATATATTATTTTTTCCCCTTTTAGAAAATGGAAAATTTTTTATTCGGTTTTAAAGATGGAAAATCAAGGCCTACAGAAAAACAAAGAAAGGAAGCTTTTAAAAATGTAGTAAAAAATATAATTGGGGTATGTATAGTTTTATATACTTTGCTGATTATTATTATTATTATTATTATTTTTAATATATACAGTTACCTCTCTTTAATCCCCAAAAGTTTTGTCCAAAGGTTGTACACATTATAGGTCATTATCTTTGTTTACATCTCCTTTTGCAGGTATAAAGTGAGTTATGATTAATACATAAATAGCTATAAAAATGGAATGAAATTTCTAAGAAATTGTAGAATAAAATACTTCTTCAATATTAATAAAACTTATTATGTGAAGGTAAATAATTTAAGCGCACTCAATTGATACATAGCAATGAAATATAAACATACATTAATTTGAAAATACAAAAGAAAATATATTTTAAGTGCAGAAATGAAAATTAATCATTGATTATTTTTTATTTTGTTAAACATTTGATGTTTATTTTAAATTTTTATATTTATATATACTTCCCCGATGTTCTCTGGCCTGACTTGACACTAGTCTGTGCAAACTGCAAAATAATAAGTATGAGAATCTCATTAGCATTTTTAATAGGCTTTTAAATGGAGCATGTTAAACTATAATTAATTGTTTAAACAAAATACAGTATTAATCAATTAATCAAACTATATTTATACAGTATTTGTATGTTAATCTCATATTAATATTCAGAAAGATCTTAGCATGATTTATTCTAGGGCAAAAACAAATAGATATACAGTTAGGCTGTTCAAAATTGGTACAGATAGGTTTTAGAGGTCTGCAAGTCGAATGGGGTTATTTTCGAAAGTGTAAAGTTATTAGGAGGGCCGGGAAGGGGGGGGGGCAAAAAAAATAAAATAGAGTTAGATCATTCAAAATTGGTACATAGAGGTTTTCAATACCTACAAATCGATTGAGGATATTTTTGAATTTTTAAAATTATTGATAGGGGCGGGAAGGGTGTGGGGGAGCAGAGGGGCAAAAAAATAGAAATAGAGATAGATTGTTCAAAAGTGGTGCATAGAGGTTTTTGATGCTTACAAATCGATTGCGGATATTTTCAAATTTGTAAAATTATTAGGATAGACGGGAGGGGGGGGGCGAAGAGGGAAAATAATAGAAATAAGAGTTAGAGCATTTTGGGAATTTCTTCCGAAGGCAGTGAGAACACGGTGCGACATTTTTCCTAATCAGATTTTGTTTCTCTTTTTTCTTACGTGATAAAAATTAATGCAATTTTTAGGATTCCTTATAGTGATTCGTCCAAAAATAGGGACCAGCGAAGCGGGCGTTGCCTGCTAGTCACAAATAAACTTTTGTCATCATTAAATTTAATTACATTTATTACAAGACACATGCTATCTTTTACATCACAAATCAAATGTTGTGACCTGGAATTTTATAAAATAGGGTTGGAAAAGGCAGATAATTTTACTTCTGAAATACAGTTGGAACCCTGTATATAAAACCCTCGTTTAAATGTGAATTGGTAGACCAATTTTAGGTCTCAAAAATGGGTGTCTTATAAAACAGCTTTACAGATTTTCTTCAAATTCACCATATTAACTCCTTTTTAAATGCCCTTTCACATGTATTAATTGGATTTTAGTGTAGTGATTAATTTGCTAAATAAACCGTCTTTTAGATGTTCTTTTGTATATATTAATTGCTCACTGCGCAAAAATTAATAGGGGTATTAATTAAGTATATGAGTTTTAGAGTTTGAAAATAAGTTCTCAAAAAACAGCTATACCAATTTTCTTTAAACTCACTGTATAAAGTCTCTTTTAAATGTCTTTGCAAAATATGTATTAGTTGGTTACTGTAGGAAGATTGTTAGGTCAGTTTATGTCTTCTTATCACACTAACTCTAAACATATTAATATATGTAGCACTGATTGTGAATAATAGAAGTTGTGTGGTTTTAAACTTTTTTTTTTTTTTTTACTTTTTTGTAACAGTCCTCAGAATATTTGTAGAATAAAATATCTCAAGTGTTTTTAAATATCTTCTCTTAATCTAATATAAATGAGTTATGTTTCTCATTTGGCATTCTTTCTTAGATTAATGATTTTTATGTATTTGCTATAACAAAGACCAATCCATACCAATATACAATGTCTGGAAAAAAAAAAATAATACGTTTGTCTTTAACAATTTTTTACACAAATTGCATGCATGGATGATTCTGTCAAATTGTACAATGTTTGGGTGCACATCTTTTACTACAATAGCATCTATTATGTCTGTAGTAACTGAGATTTTTTATTATAGAGGAAGACTTATCATGCCTAAGTGAATTCTTAAGTACATCCCTCAGATCCCCAGTTAACTATAACTCAGTTTGTATTGGGGAAAATTACCAAACACATATGGACGGCTCATTGTAAAAGTGGTGTAACTACAAATTTTTTAAATAAACTTATTTTTGCTTAATTATGTGACATTTTCATCTTTCATTATAAATAGGAAAAAACTCCAATAATTGCACTAAAATCCCATAAATGGCATTACATGTTTCTCTCAGAAAACTAAAACTTCTAAATACTCATTATAAAAATGAAGTATCTGAGTTACTTCAAATTATTTTTAATTTAATTTATAAATTCTTATAACTATGATTTGTATTTAACACAAAAATCGATAACACTTTCTGAATTTTGACCTTTTTTTTCCTACGATAAATATGAAAAAGGCTTATTTTAAAATCAATTGCCAAGGAGATAATTCACTTTTATAATGAACGACCCATATAATATCTGTTATACTGAGAATAACCATGCTGTTTAAGTTAATAAATTAGAATGTTTTGGAAAAAAAAAAAAAGATTTATGTTAGCTTAGTCCATTAGTTAACATTCAGTTACATATTATAGATAGTGCTATAAAACTAAATTTAGCTGTTTAATTATTAGTATTATCTTCCAAATATATCATCCATATATTAATATATCATCCAAAATTGATTTACAGAATTCTTTCTAATTGAACATTAAGTGTTTATTTATTTATTTATTTATTTATTTTTTCAGAAAAGCATTGGACAGTATCATAAAAGTGATATTATCATCAAAAATCTCCCTCCATTGTTTAACTTGAAGGTGGAGAAAAAGTGTGATATTCTAAGTGATTCCAATGAAGAAGTAGGATTGTGTAAATTGTTTGCACTTTCTGGTTAAATGTTAAAAGTATTAAGAGTTATGTTAAGGCTGCTTGAACTGTTGTGTTTATTTACAAAGCCAATGACTTTTCTTGTGCATACATGTCAATTATTTTATTTTAAACAACTTTATTATTATTATTGTTATTGTTATTACTTTACTTTTGTAAAAGAAAGTTGTTTTGTACATCAGTTTGTGATACTTTTTCCAAGTAAAATTATGAAAGGTGCTTACTTTCCCCCCCCCCCCCCCCCCCTATGTTTTACATGCTTGTTGTATTTTTACTTTTAGAACCTTTAAGAAGTATAAATGTTGTATATTGAAAGGATACAAAAAATTTTCATCAAATGGTATTTTTGTGTTGATTCTGCCTTTTCAAATTTCTTTTTTCTCCGTGAACCTATTATTATAAAAAATATTTTACGAAGAGGACCATTCTAATAAGAAATACAACTTTATGTACTAAGTTAAAAGAAGAAAAAATAGTTAAAGGGTTACTTTGGCATTCCTTTTTCCCCCCTCCCATCATCATTTTTTAACCATAAATTTTTATTAACAACTGTTGGTTATTCTTACTTTGCTTAATTAAATGTTAACCCAATTTATTTATTTTATTACATTTTATAGCTTTTGACAATTTTTCATACTATAAGGAAATAGTTATCAGTTTCGTTCAGTTTGAATAAGGTTCTGAGAGGTTTTGCTCTTGAAACTGGCAAACAGGAAGTGCCAGGTTTGATCCAGGTTACTGTTGTTGACCTAGTCATGAACCGCTTAGAAAGACCTTCTCAGAGGGTCTAGGCCTACTTAGGCCTAAGACCCTCATATAGGCAATTGGGAAAAGGGGGTATAGAGTCCTTAAACCCCATCTTGGCTATGACCTTGTCTTCACCATCCAATGAAATTTTTTCTTCTCCTAGTACTTCTTTGAAGACCCAAACAAATATAAGTGTTTGTTCTGGATTATAAAAAGATTTTCAACTATTATCTTGTAAAGTTTTTCCTTGTATTGCACTGGTTATGTGGGTCTTTCATTGTCCTGGAGTATAATTTGAGCCAGGATAAAATAGATTTTGGTTCATTATTTTGTGTTACCCTTACCAAAAGTTTATAGTCATATGTGCATTAACTAGACTTGAAAAATCCACTCGCTACTTGGCAACTAAGCAAAAAAATAAATAAATAAATAAAATAAGACAACTTACAAAAATATAAAAATTACCTTTTTTTTTTTTTTTTAATGAACTTTATAAATATTAATTTCATTAATTAACCATGTGAAAAATTCTATATTTTAGCAATTCAAACATAAATTTAGGCAGACAACAACAAAATTATCCTCATTTTGGAAATAGACTAAATAAAAATATAGCACATTTCAAAAAATAGGATTTTTGTTGATTCGTGACAAGACAATCACGTTTTCAAAAATCAACTTTAAAAAAAAGTGTGAATTTTGATGATTAACGTTGAAATGATTATTTGTTTCATCATTTAGCTGTGGTTAATTTTTTTTTTTTTTTTCCCTCATCAGTGGTGAAATAATTCTGTATTTTGACAATCAGCTGCAAAAATACTGTGCCTTATTTGCCAATCAGCTATGAAGAGTCGCAGATTTCATAATTTGACTATGGGAAAACAGAAATTTTATCATTTGACTATGGAAAAATTATAGTGTCACGGCTTATCTAGGAAATTTTGAGGTTTGAAAATGAAGCCTTCACAAAATTGAAAATTTCCAAAGGACCCCTTTGCAAAAATAGGACACTTTTCAAGATTTTTTTTTTTTTTTTTTTTTTTTTTATCAAACAAGAAAATTACTTCAGATTTCAATAATCGCTGAAAATTTTCCGAAAAAGGACGGTAAGCTTAAAGGTTCTACTGATCACTGGCAAGTAAACTAAAATTTTAATTTTCTGGCCTAGCATTAACTATTTATCACTCATTATTATTATTTTTTTATTTATTTATTTTTTTTTTTTAATTACACCATATACTGTAAATTCTGAAAAATAGTATTAAGAAAATGTCCAGCAGATTCCAAGTTTCTTTTTATGCACACTTCCCTACTATAGATGGTTTTGTTTTAGTACACCCTCATTTCATCATAGCTTTAAAATTTATATAATTTTTCTGTCATGCCAGAAATATTGTGTTAAACATTGATAAAATTTATATATGCACAAAGTAAGCAATTGGTGTTAAAATTTTATATATAAGATGGTACAACTTGCAGGTTGCTCCTCAACCCTATTTGTCGATTTTCTTCTGCTGCTATTTTGAATGATAACAATGTCGTGCTGGATTCTATTTAAAAAAAAAAGGGAATGTACTGCTTTTTTCTTTTTTCTTTTTAAGGGAATTTTTTAGAGAGAGAGAAAAATGTTTTTGGTATTTTTGGAAAAAATGTGAGTTAGGAAATCTGGTTTATATAATCTTATTTTCCCGGCAACGTTATAGCATTTAAATGGTACAAAAATGTACAGGAAGCATATATATATTTATGCATGTTCATGATTTTTACAGTACAGAACTTTATGCAGATGTTTTGTCATGGAAAGTGAGAGAAGTTAATTTCAAATGTTTGTTATATTAATAATAAAAATGGGCTTAATTTATTTGTGTACATTACAAAACAGACTCCATTTTGAAATACGTGTTTTCACTTTGTTTATGTTTGGAATCCATAGCATAGCAACTATTTCTAAAAATCGCATTTCTCCATAATGACCAAAGGAAAATCATCAAATAGAGTTGTGGACCAGCCTGCAAGTTTTTCCTAAAGGATTATCTGTTCCGATATATTAAGGTGATTGCATTTTTCTTTAAATGCTGTTGATATGTATTCTCAATTATGAGTAAACTTTTAAACTGAATTTTTGTTTTGTGACTTTTTTGTTGTAAGTTATAAAGTATCCCCTGTAACAATGAATTTAATATGGTTTTAATAAATTATTTATTTTATAATTTGTTCTGCACTGTTTATGTACTTATTTAATTTATTGAACTTACACAAATATTTGTCTTGAAAACAAAATTTTAATTATTTATATCCCTTTTCAACTGTTTAAATATATATAGGTGCTATAAGAATTATTTTACAATAAATAATTCTTATAATTCGTATTCTTGTTTTATAAAAAATGTTTTTGTCATAATTTGCGGTTATTTCTGTGATTTTTGTATAAAGGATGTTAAAAAGAAAGTGTGACTTGTTAATTAAATATTATCAGCGACTTATTTACAAGGCAAAATACAACTGTACTTGTATGACATAACAATTTTAATTAAAGTAATACAAAGACTGGTTAATGATTTTTACGATACTGTGTATTATAGAACATATTAATTTATTAGGAATTATGTGATACGTGTGAGATATTCGTAATTTTTTAAGAAGTTAATCAAAGCTTTTATATGATGTATACTGGATTCTTCACTCTATTATTTATGACTGGTTACATATGTACAATATACACAATGTACAATATAAAAAATATTTTACAAATGCTTGTATTATCTGTATTCAGATGGACACTATCTGCCAATTTAAGTATTTGGGCATTTTCGAATTTAGACATTTTGTCAAATAGCAAAAAAAATTCTTCACAAATTATCTTGAAATTTTGGGAGTGTAAATAATGTTATACCTCATATATTTCAGCAAAAGTCTTGTCCCAAAGAGAAAAAGAGTACCAGTAAAAAATTAAACAAAAATCAAAATATTTTTGATATCCCTGTAAAAAGTAATGCTTGAAATGCATTTTGACTGTACCATGTGGATATGAGGCTTCTTTTAATTATCTATATAAATTTTTATGAGGCTACCAAATATATTCATGGAGATGTAGCAATTTCTTTAAAAAATTGCAAAGAAAGAAGTTTTTTTTTTTCTTCTTTTTAATTATTATTATAAGCATGTAGGGTATTAGATTCAGTACAGAGCCATTTTTAGAAAACTTGGCATACTTCATTAGACACACATGCTGTGATCAGAATGTAAAAATGTTAAATAGCTTAAGAAATATGAGCATTTTTGCTAAATAATTTTTACCTAAGCTTGAACAAATTTAAAAAATAATAATAATTTGCATAATTTAACAATCAAAAGTATATGAAAAACCCAGTCAAATATTGTGTAAATTCAAAAAGTTGTATGTGATAGAATGAACAGATATTCAGTTCCTTTCAAAATAAAAGCTTAACTATAAGGGGTTTTATTCACATTTTTATTTTTATTTAATCTGTGGTAATGTAGTGTTCATTGATTGTAAATAAATATTGACAGCCAAATACTTTACAGTCAAACCTTGTTAATGGGAATCTCGAGGAAAAAAAAAAAAAAAAAAAAAATTATGTTATCAGTAGTTCAGTAACTAATCTTCATTTTGACAGGGATTGTGGAAACATTTCATGTTAAAAGTAATTTGCATTAAGCTTGTTCATGTTAACAAGGTTCAACTGTATTATCTTTTTTTTTCTTGACAGGAACTAAAATTCTGTTTTCTCTATCGTGTAAAACTTTTCGAATGTACAAAATATTTGCTTGGGATTTTTATATAAGTAACTCAATATTTTGGGCTATTAAATTATGCAAATGAAATTTCATTAAAACTTGCATTTTTAAGATCACTGAAATTCTACTTTTATGATTCACTTTGTAGTGGATATAATCATATTAATCAAGTTCTAGATTTTGATACCCTTTCCATTAGTTAGAAAAAGTTGTATGCCAAGTTCCTTAAAAATGGTTTTACTCTGAGTTTTAATGCCTTGAATTTTGTAATTAAAAGTGCATTATTTTGTAGATTTTTTTTTTAAAGAAAGGGCTTTATCTCCATGCATATACAGGGTGATCAGTTTAAAAGAGTACCCGTAGGTTTTTCTTACAACCCTTAAATCTGACAGATGTGGCAACTATTCTAACATTGAAGTATGATTGTTTGAACCTTGTTTAAGTGTGGGAGACAATTTCTAACACTGTTGGTCTGTTACAACTTTATTTGTGAGGTAAAACAGAAATGAAGACGCACAATTTTTTTTATCCTGTAGTAATTTTATTTTTGAAAAACATAACTTAATTCAATTTTTTTACATTATTATTCCTCACAGAAAATGTTGACAATGTTCGCCACTATTTTGAATACAAGCATGAACACATCAAACCAAGTTTCTGACACACTTTGCAGCATTGTTGGTGTTATTGACAAGATTTCTTCAGTTATGATCTGTTTTAATTCATCGATGTTTGCAGGACTTCTCTGGAAAAGCCTATGAAATGATAAAGTAAATGTAATGTAGGAATGATAATATAAAAAGTGTTAATTAAATTTTGTTTTTCATAAATAAAATTATTACAGGATTAAAAAAATTGTGTGTCTCTGTTTCTGTTTTACCTCACAAATAAAGTTATAACAATCCAACAGTGTTGGAAATTGTCTCCCACACTTAAACAAGGTTCAAACAATTAAAGTTTAGTGTTAGAATAGTTTCCACATAAGTCCTATTTTAGGGTAATAAGAAAAAACAACTGGTACTCTTTTAAATTGATCACCCTGTATGTGGTAGCCTGATAATCAGATGCTATAGCTAATATGCATTTTCAAGTATTATTTTTTACAGAATGATCAAAAACATTTTGATTTTTGTCTAATTTTTACTGGTTTCTTTTTTCTCTTCGGGAGAAAACTTTTGCTGAAATATACGAGGTATCCAATATACTTTTACTATACGTGATACTATACGTGAAATATACTTTTGCTGAAATATGCAAGAGTATATCTTTATACTTTCAATGTTTTAAGATAATTTATGAAGAATTTTTTAGATATTTGATAAAGTGTCTACATTTGAAAATGTTCAAATACTTATTGCTAGATAGTTAGATAGTGCATAAGAAGCATCCTACCTTTGGCATTCCAGGAAAAAAAAAAAGAAAAAGGTTTCTGCAGTGTCTATAACAATTCTTTCTTCATCATGCTATGATGTAAATCTCAATGGTGTTGTAGAATGTGCAGGTGCAACATTTCTTGGTTGCATAACAACATGTTTGTTATTTATAATCATAGAAATTAATAAAAATCCATATTATGTACATTTGTTACTTTTTTCAGTTTCTAAGAAAGCAGCTATTTAGGATTTTTTTTTTTTTTTTTTTTTTAAATCATTAATAATACAATTGTAACACATCTTTAGATTATCTGTATTTCATTATCTACTTTAATAAATGTATTTTAAATTTTCTATTTTGAGTTAAGCTGTTAAGACTCTAAACATTAATTTGTGCATAAGTACTAACCTCAAACCATACTCAAACGTAGTTCAAACTATATTTTCCAACAGGAAATATTTAGCAATTCATCTAACGATTCCATTAAATATACATTTTTATTTGCAGTATCTCTTTTCTCCAGATAAACTCTATGGTGCAAGACTCAGAATAATGGTAGGCTTTTCTATAGTGCATTGACCAGAAAATCAAATCCTTCTTTAACATTCTTTTTTAACCCTTTGCCTGCCATAATGCTCTAAACTGTATTGCCAGATTTTGGGACTCCTATATTCAGCTATCACCAGTAGTTTTGAGGAGTGATTTTTCATATACATAATGGATGAATAACCTTCGAAGTGATTAGGCAATTGTTACAGTTAAAAATTAGTGGTGGATATTGAATAAAAAAGTCCCATACTTGCCAACTTTTCCGGTTTTCCCGGAAGACTTCCGGTTTTTTAACGTATCTTCCGGTCTTCCGGACAGATGATGAAATCTTCCGTTTTTAAAAAAGTCGCGGATGTCGTCCGTTTTAAAAAGAAAACCCAAATGTTCTACGAAAACTCCTGATTCTCAATCTTTTTCCATCCATAACATAAATGTCAATATTCATTTCAAACTTGCTTCATGAGTTTCTAGAACATGTAAAGAAATAGAATTGTTAAATATTTCTTGCTGATGTAATTATTTTTTACCCCCCCCCCCCCATTTCATTTATCTCCAACTAGTGATCAGCAATCAAATGTTCTACAGAAGTCTTTTGTTTCCTAATCTTTATTCATCTGCAACATAAATGATAATATTCATTTTTAAACTTCCTTCATTAGATTTTAGAGGTAGAGTTGAAAGAGTTTAATATTTCTTACTCTGTAATTATTTTTGTATTCCCCCCCCCCTTCCCCAGATTGTGATTAATGATCAATTCTAGAAACAATAAAGTAATGGAAGTGCTCAATATTTCTCATGTATGTAATTATTTTTAGATCTTTATTGCTGAATTTAATGAATCTGTTTATTTTTCCTCAATTAAATTAAATATCTGTATGTCATATTTATACCAAATGTGTATGCGTGGGAAAAAAATGAAGAATAATTTTTTCAGGTAGGAAAATTTTTTCCAAATCAATTTAAGAAAATTAATACTCAGTTGGTTTTATGCACGTTTGAAACTGATAATTAACTACTCCTACTTTTTTTTTTTTATATGTATGATTAATGTACATACACAAAAATCATATTCTATTTATTTAAAAAATTAGTTATACATTAACCTAACTTAGTTTTTTGTCTATTGTTAAGTAAATTTCTTACAGATTCTGTTTTGTAGATATTTATATGTTGAAGAGGAATAACTTCATTTAAAACTTTTTTATATTTAGTGTAATCAATCTGTAGTAAAACGTTTTTATAGATTGCTTCTAAATATTAAAGTTGTAAAGCTGTATTGTTTATTACGCCAAAGAGAGAAAAAAAGTATTAAAAAAAATCTTCCCTTTCTTTATGAAATCTTTTTTTTCAACAAAAATCTTCCCTTTTTTTATTGAAATTGGTTGGCAAGTATGAAGTCCCTAAATTTCGCAACACTCATCAGAGAAGTGAAATTAAATTGGACCAGCAAAGGGTTAGATCTGTTCATTAGTGTTGTGGTGCTGTTATCAGAAATCCTAACAAGAAATTTTTTGCTTGTTTCCTAAAAAATTTTTCCAAGAATCTATGTTGAAAGCAACATTTTTCCAGCTTTATTTTTTCCAATTTGTTTTTTATTTATTTATTTTTGCTGCCATCATTTTAAACACTCATACCTTCCAGAAATTATTGTTCTGATTTACAACTGTAGATTTACTAATTTTAGCATTTTTTTAGTGATGGGACCTCAAAATGTGAAAGTTCACATTTTAAATTTTCGTAGTATGCTGTAATTCTCTAAATAGTGATCTGCTTTAGGGATCTTCAAAGATCAACACAGATCCAGCATAACATACAAATTGTTTCTTTCGCATAAAATCTAGTAGAGCACTAATTTTTACAACTATCTAATCAAACTACATGCAGAACATTAACCCTTTCATTCCATGTGATGCTCATTTGAATCATAACTTTTAAGATTTTCTTTCTTACCATCTAAAACTCCTACTGATTATTAAGTATAATAAAGATGATCTATTAAGCATAGTAGAAGCCAAGCAACAGTTACAAGATCACTGAAAAACCAATGACCAATAAGATTTTAAAATATATATATATATATCAGTGGATGAAATACACTAATGTAAAGAAACCAGATCTATTAATTAACAGCCTGCAAAACAAACGAATCAATAAAGTAACACAATAATCTTAAAACCATAAACTTATCAAAATTAATGAAAAAACAACCCAAAAACACAAGATAGGAAGGAAGGAGGCAGGCGGCAAGACTTGTGACTTGCCTGTGGCAGGGCTGCCAACCTCTGGGAGTGCTAAAGTGTAGTTAAAAAGCAAAAAAAGTGTAGTTTTAAGCTACAAAGTGTAGTCGCTAAAAAATTAGAAAATACTTAAAATATAAATAAGCATAAAATCTTTTGTTTACATTATGACTTACTTTCTGAAATTTATTGATTTTTAATAATCAAACATTCAAAAATAATAGAAATTTTATCCAAATTTACCTTTTATATTAACATGGATACATGAAAATACACTAATTCTAATATAATACACTAATATGCAGGGTTGCCAACTTTTCAAAAACAGTTTGAGGAGTATTCAGAGAAATTTTGAGGAGCATTTCGGCTACTTTGAGGAGCAATTTTAAAAATTAAAAAAGAAAAAGAAAGAAAGAAACTACTAACAAAAATAAATTAGCAATAATCATATGAAATTAAGTGAAGGAAAAAAAAAAAAAGGTAAGATGTAGGTATGCATCAAATTTTTAGTTATTCAGTATACTGAATATTCATTATTCAGTAATAATCAAACATTTAGTGCATGCCTATTCAAAAGAAACTTGTTTAATTACAAGAACAAGACAATTGATGTGAAAATAATTTCAATGCTATACTTCAAACAGATACAAAAATTGGATTTTTTAAACAAAATCTTAAATTTTTGGAGTAACAAAAGTCAAAATAATGAACAATTTTAACAGTTTAGATATTAGAAAATGTAATAAAACTGAATCTACAATAAAATAATCATTGTTATTAAGGATGGAAAAGGATTGAAATTGTATAACATTAAATTCAATTTCAGTGCAAACTGACAGCCATCAACTTTTCTAAAACTTTTTTTTCCTCCTTAAGATTATTGCTAAATATACCTAAAAAATCGAGTTTCCGTAGAGGGGGGGGGGGGGGGGGGGGGAGGTAGAATTACGTTTTTATCATTAATTAAATAAATATGCTATTTTTCTCGTATTTGACAGAATTCGCAATATTTTTACGACCGATTGCCGAAATTCGTAATTATTTCACTGCAAATTTACAAAATCTACGTTTAATAGCAAATAATTGCTAACATATACTATAATTTTGCTCTAATTGATAAAATTCACTCTTCTTTAAAGGTAAATCCTAAAATACGCGATTATTATGCGGCCGATTGCCGAAACACGCTATTATTTAGCTACTAATCTATGCAAAATACGTTCATCTAAAAGCTGAATCTTAAATACTCAACTATTTTGCCACTAATCAGTGAAATTTCCTTTTTTTTTTCTTTTTTCAAAGTGTAATCTCGGAAATCGGGAATAATTTTGAAGTAGTTTTCGCTAATACGGGATCGCTTACCCACTAATAATCAAAAATTTACGTTTTATATGCTATCATTTGGCTGCTAGCCAATAAAGGTTTTTTTTTTTTTTTCCCAGTTGATTTCAGTAAATCGCGATATTTTTGTAGCCGATGACGGAAATACGCAATCATTTCACCGCTAATTAACAAAATTTATGTTTAATCGCTGAAAAAGGCTTTATTTTAATGCTAATCGATGAATTTCTTGCTTTTTTCAAACATGATTTACATTATAAGTATAATTTTGTGGCTTTTTATAGAAATACGGAATTATTTTACAGCTAATTTTTAAAATTACGTAATCGTAAACTAATTGCTAAAATAGATGTTATTTTTCTAAAAATGTCTAATTATTTAGTCATAAATCAGCTTTTTTTTTTTTTATTACTGAAATGTCATTTTTTGCGGCTGATTTATAAAATACGCAATTTTCTTGTGCTATTTTTGTGATGAATCCATTTTAAATCCGACGATTTTTGTGAAAGTCCCATTTTCAGATATGAAAATTTCTTAGAATCACCCACGCACTATAAAAACTAAGTTATCGCGTATTCAGTTATCCTAAGAAAGAGCACAGGAAATATTCTTTTTCTTTCTCCAACGGTAGATACTTGGTACGATAAAGTTCGAAATTTTCCATGATTTTTTCAGAAACTTGTATATTAAAACACTTAAGAAAGTTTCCTATTACAGAGGGGCCCACCAGCGGCCGAGCGGTTCTGCGCTCAAAGCTGGTAGATGGGAGGTGCCGGGTTCGATCCCAGGTCGCGCTCATCGACCTAGCCGTTCGGAGTTTTCCGTGGTTTCCTCCGAAACTCGCGTAAATACGGGCTAGGACCCCTTAGAAAGACCCCCACGGAGGGCATTCCCCCCCTAGGCCTAGGACACATCAGGAGTCAATCGGCCTTAAATCCTACAACCAACCTATTACAGAGGACAATTCCTCCGTTAAAGTCCGACTTTATACTGTTTTCTCCAAAACTCGTGTGATTAAGGCTTCAGACACTTTAGAAAGTCTCCCACGGAAGATAGCTCTTCCTGGTCTTAGTTTCCTTGCGTTGTCAATCGTACTTAAAGTTCAGTAACTTTGAATCCATTTTTTTTATCGATAAATAATTAAAATAAACAATTTTTTTCGTTAGAAAGTATTATTTTTTAGCGACTTATTAAGCATTAAGATAACTGAAACATTGATAGAGTTTAAATGAAAATCAAAATACAGCATAATCATAGCCATGAAGATAATCATAGCATTCGGTTTCTTTCTCCCCCCCCTTTCAGCTTGCGGTGTCTGGCGTTGCGGTTTTAATTAAGCACACTCTCAGCTAATGTAAACAACTTGTTCCCGTTCTGAGTCAGCAATATTTCGATTACGCAATGCCTAGCAGTAGAATGTTTTTTTTTTTTTTTTTTTTCTTTACTATTTATTTATGAGTATTTACGATGAAGCATGTGGTTCTTCAACTAGATTGTAAAAGTTAGATTTGTTATTTTTATATTTTCAAGAAGCACTTTCATACATAAAAAATAAAATTCAAAGAATAATGTTTTATGCGGCAACTGTTGGAAATGCAAAATTAAAAGTTGATAAGGATTGGATTGCGATTTCTGGCTAGATGTGTGCAAGGGAAAAAAAAAAAAAAAGAAAGAAAAAAGATGTTTTTTTTTTTTTTCAGTGTCTGCCACTATTCAGTTTTATATTATACTTTTTTAATCCGTGGTGAAATCGGAGTTCGCTCATTGTAAACAAGATGACGATGAGGAAAGGAAAAGCGTAGCTTTAAGTATACGATGCGTAGAGTGTAGTAGAAGCAGGCTAAAGCGTAGTTACTACGCCAATTGCGTAGTTGTTGGCAGCCCTGCTGTGGGGTTAAACTAGTTTCATGCCGGCAACACTCACCCAGCCTGCCACAACCAGAACAGGAACCATATGGATTTAAAAAAGCAAAGTTTCAAAGCAGATGAACAACAATGAAACCACGAAGTAACAATGAAATTCACAGATTGATTACATTGCGTTTAATAGTATAATTAGAATATTAAATATAGTTGACAACTCAAAAAGGAAGAAACTGAAAGTTTATTGGAAAAAGAAAGTTTGCATAGTAATACACAAAGTAAATGCAACAAGCCTTCTACTTTTTTTTTTTTTTTTTTTTTTTTTAATTTAATTTCACAAACCCACCCAACCATCCAGCCTTACAATACCACCCCACCTCCGTAATCAAACATCTGCCCACCCAACCGCCACCTTTTTTATTGTCTTTTATTATTTTATATTTTTTTTTTTTTTTTTTTTTTTGATATACACAAAAGTGTACACAGCTTTTTTTTTTTTTTTGTACTGACAGAGACATGGTTAAGGATATAAAATAGAAAATACAAAGTTTTTAGGAAAACCCATTTTAGCAGTGGCTGTGATCAGTTTATTAATATTCTTGTTTTTAAACTTTGCAGAGCATAAGTTATTAATTCGAAATAAATGGTTTATGATGATGTTTCTAAATACCAAAAGATGCAGACATGAATTAAAATGTGTAAATAAGGTTACTTTAAAACTAAAATCTTGCCGTTTGTCATAGATATCTGTGTAAATTTTATTGCCATCGATGATTATTTTGAGATCTAAAAAGTTAACTGATTGATTAGTTAGAGTATTTTGAGTTAGCTTTAAATTAGGTGGATAATTGAAGGAAAAGTCATTTTGTGAGTGCTTGTTGAGATAAAATACAATAATATCATCACTGTAACGATAAAATCAAATATCATCATTGCAAATTTGCTTTTCATAAAAATAAAGATAGAGATCTGCCAAAATACTGGAGCTACAACCTCTTTGTGGGATGCCTAATAGTTGCAAATAGATATCGTTGTTGTGTAAGATATAATTATTATGGATAACAAAGTTAAGATGTGTTTTAAATTTTTCTGCTTTAAAATTGTGAGGAAGCTTAATTTGAGCTTTATATTCTTGAAAAAGACTGTAAATGATATTACTCAGATCTGATAACTCAATATTGTTGAAAAGATCTTGAAAGTCAAAAGTCATAATATTGTCTGTTGAAGCGAGCGATTTGATGTATTGAATTAATTGAAAGCTATTTTTAAGACAGTGTAAATTATCAACTTTGCAGGTACAATTGTAAATTTGTTTTAGAATATCCAGTAGAGCTTTATTAGCATTGTTGTTATAAGTGTTACACCCAACAGTGACAGTGCGAAATTTAATTGGAGATTTGTGAAACTTAGGTATGAGAACTATATAAGGATAATTAAAGTTATTGAAGGGAAGTTGAAGTAGTTTATAGTAATTATGTATTTTTCGGTTATTAATAATAAGGTTATTATTAAACTGAAGATGTTACTATTAGTGACTGAAGACAAATAATCATCTCTTAGTTGCTTTGTTAACTGTATTAATTATTACTGTGTTATTACTCCTAATTTCAACTAGTATGTTGTGGTCACCACAAAACTTTCTTCTATATTTTTCTAGAAAAATTCACTAAGTGCAAATAATTTATTAAAACTATTATTTATTAAAATTATCTAACATAATGAATGCAAATGATTTTCATCTTAGAGAAAACTAACACTAAATATCCAAAGAAAGACAGTTTTATTGTCTGTAAATAACATCTTAAAAATTGCATTTTATAGTGATTATCTCATATGTCAAGTTTTGTATTATTATATGCCATAGAAATTGAGATATAGCCTTCCTGTTTTCGAGGAAATTTCAATATAGCAGCACCACCTATTGGCCAATAAGCATCCAAATTGAATCAGCATAATACCTCGTAATGGCCTTCTTTCATATCAAGTTCTGTTTGATTATATGAAATAGAACCTGAGATATAGCCTTTCCTTAAATTACAGAAATCGCTGTGTAGCAGCACCACCCGTTAAGCAGTTAACACCAACAGTTGATAGAAACTAATTTATGTAAAGGTGCATCTGCATATAAATTTATATGCAATTCTGTGCAGTAGTTCTTAAGATATAGCCTTCCCTTAAATTGCAGAAATCTCTGTATAGCAGCGCCACCTGTTGGCCAATAAGTATTCAAATTGAATTAGTATAAGGTGTCTCATAATGGCTTTCTTATGTATCAAGTTTTCTTTGATTGTACACAATAGAACCTAAAATATAGCCTTCCCTTTAAATTGCAGAAATCACTGTATAGCAGCGTCACCTGTTGAGAGGTTGACAACAAAAGTTGGTAGACACTAATTTAGGTCAAGGTGCATCTACATATAAAATCATATGCATTTCTGTGCAGTAGTTCCTAAGATATAGCCTTCCCTTAAATTGCAGATATCGCTGTATAGCAGTGCCACCTGTTGGCCGATAAGCATTCAAATTGAACCAGCATAATGTCTTATAATGGCCTTCTTACATATCAAGTTTTGTTTGATTATACGCAATAGAACCTGAGATATAGCCTCCCCTTAAATTGCTGAAATCGTTGTATAGCAGCGCCACCTGTTGAGCAGTCAACACCAAACGTTGATAGGCACTAATTTAGGTCAAGGTGTATGTACATATAAATTTATATGTAATTCTGAGCAGTAGTTCTGGAGATACAGCTACCACAAAATTTTTGTAACACACACACAGACGGACAGACATTTTCTAAAAATGGTCCAATCAAAATCTAGACCTTTCAAAATGTGTAAATCCGTCGAAAATATTTAAAAATCCAATACTTTCTTCTATTGAATATAGGAAGAAAGTAAAAAATATTCATATTAGTTATCATACTATAGGTATGAGGAACTTAGGTAATCGTGTAAATTTTCGACCTCGGTTTTTTTACTTTTTTACACGTTTTCAGGTGTGAGTAATCCGAAAATGACAAAATTGTATGGTGTCTGTCTGTAGGGTGTCTGTTAGTATGTTAGTTTGTTAGTCTGTGTACACGATATCTCAAGAACAAATTGTCGCAGAGAGGTCAGATCAGTTTTAAAATATTACTTTCGACACTGGCAAGAACCCTATTCATTTGCAACATTCGAATTTAAAAACTTCGTAAGTAATGAGAAATTTACGATTTTCTTAACATGGGAGAATAGGACAAAAATTCACTTAAACGTGCATTAAATGGAAACTTTTTACTGTAAAAATGTCAGACTAGTTTTAAAATATCAGTTTTGATGCCGGAATGAACATCAGTAACTATAAATACGCTACTTTGAAAATTTCGCAAGTTATTGGAAATTTACGAATTTCTTAACATAGCAGTATAGGGCAAAATTTCACATAAACGTTAATTTTTAGAGTTATTTTCATCGTAAAGATGTCAGACTACTTTTGAAATATTATTTAGAACACTGGCATGAATATTAATGACTATGAATTTTCCAATATAAAAATTTCGTAAGTTATTGGAAATTAACGAATTTCTTAACATGGCAGAATAGAGCAAAATTTCACATAAACGTCAATCTTGGGGGATGTTTTCAGGGGTGGACTGGGCCACCGGCCCTCAGGCCGATGCGCCCTCTTAGGCATTGGGCTGGTACGCCCTCATGGGGGATAGTTTTAAAAAAATTGATTGATTTTTTCTATTAGAGGCTATTCTTGCCAGTAGTGGCACCAGAAATTCCCCGACAGGGGGGCACTATATAGAAAGAGTTTATTATATGAATATTTATCAAAAACTGCAGTCTTGTTAATAATATTACTGTTAATATTTGTACCATTCCATTTGTTAGCATCCTCGTGGTAATCTTCGTATTCGTTGATCACTGTGGATTTCCCTAAGGGGGCTGTCCATCGTGCCCTGGAAAACTGCCTCTCCAGACAGGTGGCTTTTCTATAGAAGTTGTCTTCCTATTCACGGAGTAAATTACAGAACATCAGCGCCACCTATCAACTCATATGCACCTAAATTGAATCAGTGTATTGTTTTAAAATGACCCTCTCATACACCAAGTTTTATGTAATTATATACGATAGAATCAGTGGTGGCTCGTGAACCGAAAATAGGTGGCTAAATAATTTAAAACTAGCCATCAAAAAACTTTCTTCTATATTTTACCATACAGATTCACACAATACAAATTATTTGTTATTTTTTTAATTCACTATAAATGCAGACGAATTTCATCTCAGTATTACACAAAATGATCAACAAAAGTGAAATTGTACCGTGCAGATGACATTCTTTACGTTATCGGGAAAAACTACAATTTAACTGCGCCACCTATGGCGGATATACTCAATTTAGTCAGCATAATGTCTCATAATGGCCTTTACATATATCAAGTTTTGTTCAATTATACGCAGTAGAACCAAAGATACAGTCTTCCCTTATATTGTGAAAATTGCTGTATAGCAGAATCACCTGTCAAATGATTGGCACCAAAAGTTGGGCATAACCCAATTTATGTCAAAAGGCATTTACATATAAATTTATATGCATTTCTGTGCAGTAATTCCTTAAACATAGCCTTCCCAGAAATTGTGGAAATCTCTGTATAGCAGCGCTACCTGTTTAGTGATTGGCACTAAAAGTTGATAACATTAATTTATGTCAAGGTGCATCTACATATACATTTATGTGCATTTATAGGCAGTAGTTCATGAGATATATCCTTCCCTGAAACTGTTGAAATCGCTATATAGCAGCGCTAACTGTTGAGAGATTAGCACCAGAAATTGAAACACTAATTTATGTCAAAGTGCATCTGCATATAAATTTATATGCAACTCTGAGCAGTAGCTCTTAAGATACAGTCGCCACAAATTCTTGTCACACACACTCACATG
The DNA here is from genome assembly GCA_963930645.1 of Salticus scenicus. NCBI lineage: Eukaryota > Metazoa > Arthropoda > Arachnida > Araneae > Salticidae > Salticus > Salticus scenicus. Next base: position 142,187,254 of record OZ005648.1, on the reverse strand, counting down.
CATTTTTTAATTAAGGTCAAATTGTGTTCTGGACCTCTCAAAACATGTAAATCCATCAAAAACTAGAAGTCGCAAATTTTTACGAATCCAATACTCTCTTCTATTGAATAAAGAAGAAATTAAAGCTACCGTAATTTCACGTATATAACCGGCGGCAGAAGGTAACCCGCAGCACAAAAAAATTATCTAAAAATAATTATAACCGAAAGATATCCCACACTAGGAGATAGCCCGCACTTCTAAAATCACATGGTCAGCAATCGCCGTTTGTAATTTCAATACTAATTGCTATTATTTTAATAATAAGTAGGAAAAGATACAAATAATAAACAGGTATACAAATAAATATAAATAATAAACAAATAAATTTACTTACCTATAATGAAAGAGCAAATAATCGTAACTTATTATTCTTTATCTCTATATAAATTACTATATAAACTGGAGTAACTTCTAATGATTAACACCTTTATTCAATTTATAAGAAAATTATATATTAATAATATATTTATTTACAAAGTTCATTCAAATCCATAGAATTTGGATTTTTCCGTATCCGAATTAAAATGTTACAGTATTGTTTGAAACAGTTTGTCTTCATCATCCTTATTATCCTCCTCATCAAGTTCCTTTTCACTGTCGTCAATTTCATCATCATTATACGTTAATAATCTAGACTTTTTTAATTCAGATTTTACCGTTTTGATAGTAATAAAGTCCCAAACGTTTATTACACATTCAGCTACTTTCACTAGAGATGCATTGATTTTCTCCTTGTTCGCAATAGATACCCCGCATCAGATGATAGCTCGCAAGACATACAAAGTTAAGTTTTATTAATAGATTACCTGCGGGTTATATACGCGAAATTACGGTAATTAAAATTTAATAACTAAAAATACAGCATTATGTGCTCCCTTCTACCTTCCCCTTCCTGTTAAATAATGTGTGTGCAAAATTTGGAACCGATAGCTCAGGATAAAGGAATGCGGCGCAAACAAACACTCAACTTTAGTAGATTATTATGTAAAATATTGCTCTTTATCTGTAAAATTCCTGAACAATCCCTTTTCCGTTACATATAATTAACTAATGGCGACTTGCACCCTCCGAGAATCCAAGGTATGCGCCTTTCCAGAGAACCCAGTCCGCTCCTGGATGTTTTCATCGTAAAGATGTAAACCACTTTCGAAATATTATTTTGGATACTGGCATGAATATCATAGACTATGATTTTTGCAATTTAAAAAATTTGTAAGTTATTTGCAATTTTCGATTTACTTAACATGTCAGAATATGGCAAAATTGAGCATAAACTTCCATTTTGAGGATCATAAATACAGTAGACAACTTCAAAATTACATTTATGATATTTGTTTGAACATGATTGAATACAAATATTCTAATAGGAAAATTTCATAAATTATTCGTAATTTACGATTTTATCTACATAGCGAAATGGAAAATTTTTCATATAAATATGAATTTTGAGGATTATTGCATTGGAAATAGTAGCATGAAAACTAAACAACAGAATTGACCCTGATAAAATAAATTAATAGATTAGAATACGATAAATATATCGAAGTGGACAGTGGATAGCCTATTAGGTGGGGATTTCATTCTATCACTGTATCAAGCTTTGGTCAAATTCATTTCTTTTAACATGATTGTAATATGTCTCGAACTAGAAATTTATGAGAACATAAATATGATGGGGAACTGAGCAGAGTTCACGTATGCCAACTAGTTTTTACTTTCTTCTATAAGTAATATAGAGAAAGTATTGGATTCGTGAAAATTTTCGACCTCCGTTTTTTGATGGATTTACATGTTTTGGGATGTCCAGAACGCGAATTAATAGTTTTTATAAAATGTCTGTCTGTCTCATTTTTTTGTGGATGCTTTATCTCACGAACCAATGAATGAAATTTAACCAAACTTGGTATTTAGTTGCACCCTGACATGAACTGGTGCTGATTAGATTTGGGGATCAATAGCTCAACAGGTGGCACTGTGGTCGCATTTTATGGAAATTTTCAACATGGCAGCATAGGACAAAATTTCGTATAAATGGGCATAATGAGAGTTATTTTAAACTTGTGATTGTAAAATTAATATGAATTATTGATAATAGCAGTAAGTAACTAGGAAAAATTTTTTTTGCATATGGAGGCGTACCGCCCCTTCCCCCCCCCCCCCCTGGGGTGGAAGAGTTTTCAAGATGGGTATCTTTCGAAAGGTCTCGTTTATAATAGCAATAGTTAACTGGGAAAAAAAATTTGTGCATTTAGGGGCACCGGTTTCCCTTTCCCCCCCCCCCCCCCCCCCTGGGAAAGTAAATTTTCAAGATGGGTATCTTTGGAAAGGTCTCGTTGATAATAGTAATAGTTAACTAGGAAAAAAAAAATTGTGCATGTGGGGGCATCGGTTCTCCCCCCCCCCCCCACTGGCCCCCCCGGGATGCAAGGTTTCAAGATGGGTATCTTTCGAAAGGTCTCATCAATACCTTTAAAACGAATGGTTGAACCATAAATCTGTGATAATTTAAAACAAAGTTATCGATTTTTTTTTTTAACGAAATTTAACCAAACTTGGTATTTAGTTGGTCCCCGACATAAACTGGGCTGATTACATTTGGGGATCAAAAGCTCAACAGGTGACGCTGTGATCGCATTTTATCTAAATTTTTAACATGGCAGTATAGGACAAAATTTCGTATAAATGTGCATAATAAGAGTTATTTTAAACTTGTGATTGTAAAATTAATATGAATTATTGATAATAGTAGTATTTAATTAGGGGAAAAAATTTGTGCATGGGGGGGCATCGCTTCCCCCTTCCCTGGGGGGAGTAAATTTTCACAATGGGTATATTTCGAAAGATTTCGTTGATAATAGTAGTAGTTAACTAGGAAAAAATTTTTGTGCATCTTGGGTATCAGTCTTGGGTATCACCCCCACTGGGGGGTGAAGTAACCCCCCTCTCTCCGGGGTTGCAAGGTTTCAAGATGGGTATCTTTCAGAAGGTCTCGCCAATACCTTTAAAACGAATGGTTGAACCATAAATCTGTGATAATTTAAAACAAAGTTATCGATTTTTTTTACTTTTAACGAAAAAAAAAAAAAAAATCATACTTTTTTTTTTTTTTTTAAATATTGTTACTGATTGAATATGTATTGCTTTTAACAAAAAAAAAACTTTGAAAAAAAATCGTACTTTTTTTTTTTTAATATTGTTATTGATTGAATATGCATAGGAAAATATAGAAGAAAGTCTTGTGGTGGCCACAACATACTAGTTTTACTTTTGAAATATATTTATGATTAAAGTATAAGATTTATTGTTTTATAAATGAAAAAAAAAATGGTAATGAAAGGGTTAAAGTACACAAAAGAAAAGAAGTTGCTATAAAATAGCACTGAACTTTAGTTCTAAAAAATATGTTTCATTGATTGCTGAATTTCAGTTCATAGTTGCAATTAATCACTCTTGTGCTGTTAATATTAAATAGGGTTGCCACGCTACCTTGGAAAACCTGGAGAACCTGGAATAGTCAGGGAATTTGAAAATTGACCATGAAAGTCAGGGAATTTGACTATTTTAGCCAGAATCTGGAAAAGTCAGGGAATTTCGTACAATGATTGTCAAAAAAAAAAAAAAAAAAATCCTCCAACGTAGAGTCATTTTTCTTTCTTTTTTTTTTTTTTTTTTTTTTTAGCTTCCGTCATGTTTTTAAAAACAAGACCTCTTAGAAAGACCCCCGCATGGAGAGCAATCTGTCCTTTGGTCAAAGTAATATGTAACTTTTGTGTTTTCAAGTCGTACCATAATTGTTTTGCCCTCATTACAACCAATGCACAATATATGGCTAGACTTGAATTTTCTTAGAACACGTCTGGAAAACCTGGAGAAGTCAGGGAATTGCATTCTGCTATTTGAGTGGCAACCCTGATTATAGCACCTGTCTGTTTTATCTGAAAAGTAGAGAGGAATGTTGAATTTTCCTTATGGCATTATCTTTTAAATAATTAGTTTTCTGTTCATATGGTTACTTTTTAAAAAATTATTTGTTATTGTAAAAAGTTTATTAATGAAATAATTATGTTTTGCCATAGATTAAATTTTTCTTTTGAAAATATTGTTAAAATGATGTCTTCTCCTTTTGATTATTCTTCTCATGCTATGTGGATTCCATTTAAGCTGTTTTATGTTTAAAATACTATTATATTATTTTGATTTTACCATTTGCTTTTTAATTTGCTTAAAACATGAAATAAACTCTAGAAACACAAGAAATTACTAAAACTTACAGACTACTTTCTGTAGCATTGAGTTTAAACATCATAAAAAATAAAAAAGGAAAACAAAACAGAAAAATATTTTTGGTGATATATATACCAAAGGAATGGGAATAAATTGTAATGTTAAAGGTAGTATCAAAATCAATTAGAAATTTTCAGCTATTTCTTATTGCGGTTAATTGTTATTTAAAAGTATTTTGTTGATTCAGCATCAAGTATTCTACTTTTAATGATCTAGCAGCACTACAGCCAGATATTGAAGGTATAAGGTTTAAACACCTTTTAAATTTTTACAATTTTTTTTTTTTTTTTTTTCCAACACCAGATGAATAAGAATTTTTAACCTTTAGGTAAATAATCTTGTAGTTTAGCTATTAAAAAAGTAAGTTTCATCAATATGCAGTGCAATAACTGCCCATTTCAGTGATCAGCAATGGAAAAAATAGATATATTTAAGCAATTAAATGTGATTAAGCTCAAATTTTGCACTGTGGGCTGTAAAATTAGACAATTAGCAATTTACATTAATTCGGATTTTTTTCTTTCTTTTCTTTTCTTCTTCTTTTTTTTTTTTTTTTTTAAGTATTTTTCTGTTTGCACATTATTTTTAGGGATGTTACTTTGTTAATGAGCAAGGTGAGAAATTTGCACCCAGTTTTTTCAACTCTGAAGCGAGAACACTACACTGCCAGCATCACCCATAAAAAGCACATACAATATAAGAATCTCATCTTCATAAAAAGAATGGCCTTCATTATTACACAGCTACCACAATTCTGGTTTGAACCATTCTGATTGAGATTAATGTCATAGTTGCATAATGCCAATAATGCATTGAAGTAAAGAAAGAAAGTTTTATCCATGGTTTGAAATGAATAAATAAATAAAAGAAATTAACTGGAAAATATAGTATCATAGTGCTATATTAATGTATTGAGAAAAAATAAGTAAAGTTTTATTTATGGTTTTAAACTGATAAAATTAATAAAATGAAAAGTTAATTTAAAAGGGAAAAAAGAAATGTTTATTGTAAACATATTGATATCTTTTAACTTTATTAATTTAATTTTAGGCATAATTTTAACTAAGCAATTGATATATTTTTTTATTATGTATTTACTTATTTATTTTTATTTGTATTGTTTTATTTTATTATATTTGTTTTATTTCTTTAAAAAGTAAATAAATAAATAAATAAAGATGTAGTTTAACTCATTGCCTGGTGTACTTTTCACAATTTGCTAACTTGGTGCAATATTCCATCTTAAGTTCCAACCTTCAATAATACAAAGAAAAGAGCAAAAATATAGCTAACAAAATTTGGAGCATAATTTGGTGTGTGTGGATTGATGTGGAGTAGAATCACCCGAATCTGCAACAGAGAATTTTTGTGATCCACACCCAACCTGAACCTGCTTTTGTTGTACTTGAACCCCATCCAAAGCCCGATTTCTTTTTACCTGAAAACTAAATGAACATTACTCATTCATCTAAAAATCGTACAAAACTTTTTTAAATAATAAAATAAGGTAAATTTTAATTGCCGCACAGTTGGTAAATTACTTTAAAAAGAATTAAAAGTGTAATTACTAATTGTATTAAGTTAAAAATTTAAAAATCTGAAAAATGGATTAATAGCAATTTTCAACCATTTATGTGAGTTTGTACTTCAAGCATACAAAAATATGCTTCAGATTAAGTGTTTGTAGTTTATTGTTTAATGCTTATATTTTGGGGGAGGGGGGGGTGTATATTTGTTCATTGCCTTCTTTTGTTGTGGATGTTTACTTTACTTTATTAATTTGTTGTTAAAACTACAAAATAGTTTTAACATGGCTTACTTTATAATTCTGAATAGAAATACTCAGAGAAAAACATTTTCAAAAAGCAACCATTCTAAAAGAAGGCTTTAAGAAGAAGAATCTGAATTAAAATGCTAAAAAACTTCGACTTAACGAAGTGGCTCTCCCGCATCGGCGGGGAGGCCTGCTTTACTACAGGTGTGTACTCTCTTGTTCTTCTTGTGGTCTTTTTCTCTCATCATAGCATCCATTCTCTTCCCATCGCCTCTCTTTTTCATCCGTAATGCTGCGCAACGTAATGCTGTTGCTCCGTAAGACAACATTCCGATCGGTTGCTGGAAATACAATCTCCCGTGAAGGACAAAATTTGTTCCTTGGGAACCTCATTGGCATGCGGCATGGGTGACTATGCAGAACTTCAATCCTATAATTAAGTGAAAGAATCATCCGATGAATGAATTTCTCGTGCAATTATTATCAACGACTAGAACATGGCTAATTAGCATCTGATGACAGTGTTTAAGATGAAGTTCATAAATTCTACATTAAGTTAATACTTTGTGAATCATCCTGAAATTGACTTAACCACTTAACCGTCTGCTTCTATATATCTATCTGCAGTCTACAAATAAAGATCAGGCTAATTCTTATCAATGCATTTAATATAATAATAATCTTATGTGCTCAATTGACTCGAACATTTTCTGCAACCTACAAATAAAGATGAGGCTAATTCTTATCGATACATTTAGTATAATAGTAATCTAATGTGCTCAATTGGACAAATTGACTCGAATATTTTCCTAGTTGCGATTATTAATCAGTATGTTCAAATTAACTCAATTGACTCAATCATTCTCCAAGATTGTAATTATTAATAATAAATCAAATCATAAACCATATTAACTTGTCATATGGAAAATGTGATTTATAAGAACATGTTCTTCAATGCATTAAGAAAAGAAATTTGTATGGCCAATATAATAATTTTTTATGTGCATCATAAAGTCAGTGCTCCGGAGCATTAATAGTATTTTTATCATCAATGTTCAATAAAATCTTCACTGTATTTTTTTTATTTCCATTGCAGCCATATTGTTACAGCTGAGTTTGGAGAATTTCAGATTTAATGTAAAACTATCAAAAAAAAAAAAAAAAAAGAAAGAATAATAAAATAAATAAATAAGATAATTAATCTCAAAGATAAATCTATCTTCGACCTCATCTGTATTGAGATAAAATGAAAATAAAATTGATTCATAAATAAATTATTGATAACTAAATCACCATTAATCCACTATTTTATTAATCAAGTAATCTCATGATCATCATATATATATATATATATATATATTTTTTTTTTTTTTTTTTTTTCCTAGAAATTTAACATTTGTGTACTATGAATATGATTCACAGTTAAACTTAAACATCTGCTTTTGCACAATCACTTTAATTATAGATCAGCAAATCAGCTTCCTCCAGTTGCAATCTTGGTGCATTGTTTATTTATTCTAGTGGAGACAATAAAGAATATTATATGTTTTGATGAGATCAGTCTACCAAATACTTATGTTAAATGATTCAAACAGGCCTGAGAATTAAACAGGAATAGAATAATAATTTTAGAATTATGTTTATTTTGAATTATAGACTGCTAGGTGGGCAAAGGCCAACTAATTGTTTTAGATTTATCTAAAAACAGTTTTTTAGTAAATACATGCACATAAAAGGCGTTATGAAGGAAACAGTAAAAAACATTCAGAATGGTAAATTTATCATGCTTAAGTACATTCTTTAGTTTTCTGCATCTATTTATACAGTTATGATTTAGTCAATTATAAATGTGCATTAATATTTTATTTTTAAATGATTTTTGTTTATCAAAAAAATAGAAGCTTCTAATCTTTGTCTGGCTTATATAAGTTTTGGGGAAAAAATTAATGTATGAAGTTGAAAAAGTTTGCTGAATATGAGTCTTATTGAAAAAGTTTTTATCCATGATAAATCCATCATTAATCCAAAAAAGAAGTTAAATAAAAGCATATATATACCGTTCGATTGTCTGTATGAACATAAAACCATAGGTTTTGAATAGACAGTTTGAATTGTTCTTTCGAGACAATTCACGGGAGAGGTGCCTGATGCTTATATTTTTCTTGTCATTTAACGAAATTATTTTGTCATTTGTAATAGAGATTTGATTATGAATTGGCCGATTCTTAAATCGTTTCTTGATGATTGGCACATATTTTTGGATTGTAGCTCCGTTTGATGATATAGACTTAAACTTTAGTTTTGTATTGGTTTCTGTAAAGTTTACTTCCAGAATGAAATTATTATACAAATTTTCAAATTTATTGCCATTATTTATGTTTGAAACAATTTTTTCTTGATTTAAAACTAGTCTGGTGAAATGTTCCAAGTTTGATACATTAAAATCTTGAAATTTGTCTGTTGTGGTGACTAAGTAACCAAAGACGCTGTTTTTTAAAAAAAGAAATGCTCATTGTGAAATTTAAATTTACTTTCTTTTAATAATTCAAAAAATAGAATGTTTCTTATAAGAATCAGAATGGTGCTAGGAATGTGAAAATTATCATCTGCTAGATTAATTACAGATGGAATGTTTAAGGATGAAATGTCAAATTTATTAGCTGGAGTTTTATCCACTCTTTTAGGTAAAATAGCAAAACTAATAATTCTTGAAAAGTCTTTTTTTTTTTTTGTTACTTTTTAGATGATATTTTATTTTTAACAATTGTTTGTCCTACATTTATGCCGATAATTGATGCATTTATTATTTGTTCTATTTTCAGTACTAGTTTAGTTGTTAATTCAGAAGTTAAAAAATTCAAATTACTTCTGGAATCAGCGATTCCTGTTACTTTAAAGTTTTTTTTTTTTTTTTTTTTTTTCTATTTCCTTTAATTTTTTTTTTTTTTTTCCAATTAATTTTCTTTTACTTTATTTTTTTTTTTTTTTACATTGAATATTCAATGTAAGCATAAATGTACATAAAAGACTGTTAGAATCTTCAGAATTGGTAGTTTTTGATTTCTTTCTTCTCTTTCAATTTGTGATGAAAGATTGGAAGTGCCAGTCATTTCGTGCTCATTTAAATGAAGCAAAGTGTTGTGGTTTTCATTGCATATTTTACTTGTGTATGTAAAATTACAAGGCTGGGAATGGAATTTTAGGCAATTTGTACATAATTTGTGTGAATTGATTATATTAATCCTTTTCTTTGACATTTAAACTTTTAAATTGATCACATTTATATATCGCATGGAAATCATTACATAATGATCATTATTTTGGAAAAGATTTTTTATTTGCGTTTTTCTTGGAACCAATGAGAAATGAATTTTGTTTATTTACTAAATATTGGTTTCGAATTACTAAATGTTGATTGCGACTTTGAATTTTTTCTTTTTCTAATTTATTTAATTGATCCAAAACAACGGATCTTGGCTACAAAAACTCTATTAAATCATTTAATGATGGAATTTCTTTAGAAGATACTGATAATTCATATGCCTTTTACATATCTTTGTCCAATTTGTCTAGGAATATATTTACAATTGTTGCATTTGACAAATTATTTGATTCTAAATTAAGCAGTTTTAATGCTCTTAAAGATTTATTCACAATGTCAGTAATTTGTTTTAAACTTTTTGTGGACTCAAATTGTAATTTTTCTAACTTTAAAATTGATTGAATATATGAATCCACTACTAATCTTTTGTTCTCTTAGCAATTTTTGAGCACCAATAACAACAATTGGAATGTGTTATTTGTGGATTCAATTAATTTCGTTTCTCTGCTAACGAAGTCTTTAAATAAAATAACTTTTCTTCATCATTTAAGTTAGCATTCTTATTAATCATAATTTTAAATTGTACTATTGTTGAATATTCTTCTATTTTTTCACTAAATATTGGTAATGGAATTTGTGAAAGTTTACAATACAAATAATATGATTTAGAATTGTTTTTATTTTCATCATTTAAAGTGTCATTATATTTTATTACGTTTATTTTAGATAGTAAGCATTTCAAACTTACCCCTAAAGCTGATCTTTGATCCTCCAAATCATAAATAGCTGTATAATTACTGGATAAAGTTTCTTCTTCTTCAGGATTAATTTGAATATATTCCTTAAATAATGCATCAATTTCATATTTCAATTCAATGATAACCTTTTATCTTTATTCAATACTAATGTTGTCTATTTTAGAATCCTGAGATTCCTTGAATTCCATTTCAAAACTGTTAGTTTTGTTTTGATTCAATCTCGAATTCTGTTTAATTTTTTTTAAATTAATTTTTTCAGTAGTCTCCATTAGGGCATGTGTTCGACTCCTGGGTTCGACCAGGACCACATATATTAAGTATAAATGATGGACCATTAATAATAGAAATTATTTTATTTTTGATTTCTGGAGTTAGAGAGTTGACGCTTACCAGTCAATGTTACATATTTTTCTCTACTGATGAATTTTTATGTTGCTTCACTAGAGGGTGTAACAAAGGGCGTTCAGATGTCACAGAATATTTAGTAATTGTGGGAGGGAGAAATGCCATACCAACCAGCATAACTTAAAAGTTAACGAATGAAGAAAGCTCAAATTTGATATATTAATGAATATATGTAAGATGCCACTTGAAAATTTTGACTTTGGGGGAGGGGAGAAGGTTATCCCCCTCAGACAGAAATATATGCCAAATAAAATTGTTTCTTTCTAAAATTGGTAGAGTAATAGAAAATAGAATGATAAATATTGCTTGTGTATTATTTTTTATCCTCACGTATTTTATTAAGTCACTATCGTATCGTTTCTAAAAAAAATTAATCGTAACTGGACCACGTTAGAGAATTATATAGATTGTAATTGATAACCTACCTAGTAAAGTGGCAGCACTTGTAGCTAAAAATGACCTTACCTCAAGAGAAGTAAAATAAAAGTACTGAGGGTCTACTAGAACCTAGGCTTCTCTTGGGTAATGTCTTTCCAGGTTACATGGAAATAGAATTTTTTTATACTGAAGCTGTTCCCTAATGCGAATACATATTTAGTTTGTTTTAAATTAACTGTGATTCTAATCAACATAATAAAACTCAAATAATTAAATGTCATTTATATTTCATTAAAGGCAGTATATTGCGATACTTGCCATGGTCATTTGCTGAAAATATGGCTCAGTTTTAGTATGGAACACCTAGGCAAAATTTGAAATTTGTCACCGCAGTAGTTTGGGTGTTTCTCACCAAAATCTTTGCTTACACAATTGTGGTAGTCAATTCATTGCCAAAATGGCAAAATACTTTAAAACTGGCAAGTGGGTACCATACTAAAGTTATGCCAAAAATAGTCACCAATTGAAGCATATTTATTTACACATCTTAATTCTTTTTTTATCATTTAAATATAGTAACCAGCGAAGCTGGTATAAAGACTGCTAGTATAAAAATAAAACTGAATTTTCTTTTTTCTTTCTAAAAAAAAAAAATAAATAAATAAATAAAAATCTATGTTTCTCAAAAGTGTCCTTGTGATATTAAGTACTTCTTTATTCTTCAAAATACCCTGGTACTCCATGATGTGTAATTCTGCTTCATTGAAGCATTAATTATTGACCAAATTTTAAATTTCCACTTCAGTTATCTTTCTTTTATTTTCTCTTACCCATTTATTATAGAGAATGTATTGCTTTTGCATAGGTACCAAGTCTCTGTTATTTCAACGGAGGCTTCATACCGGAAAGTTTTTATAAACGTTTTCAGTTTATTTATTCGTCGAAAATATATATGGCAGAATCCTTTTTATAGATACTGGTGTTAAATCTGATTTAAAAATTAGAAATGTTGGCAGGTATGCTTTTGGGTCAAATTTTTTTAATTGAGATTTTGCTGTATTCTATACATTTTAAGGTCCTCTGAATCTGAAAATCAAGTTTTTAACAATGGGTCTATGAGTTTGTATCATCATAACTTAAGAACAAATAATAGCAGAAAGCCTGAATTCATTAATCTAAATCTGTATCATTAGAAATGCTACTTGAAATTTTGTATTGGAATAAGGCAAACTGTTCATGTACAGGAACCTACCAAAATATTTAGATATGTTTCATATAAGATTTGAATTTCAGGTAGGTACAGTTTAACAGATTTAGATTGCACTAAACAAAAAGAAATTGACATAGGGGAGACCGGGATACAATGAACCAATTTTGGAAATTTTAAGTGTTTACTCATAAAGTAATGATTTCTCGCTATTGAAAATATGTGTGCATATTACCTATATATTGGGTTTAATGTTGCACTCAATCAAAAGCAATAATTATGTTTACTTTTTTTATATAATTTTTTTCATAGCAACTGACAAAATGGACCATTGTACCCCGACCCCAGGGTACAATGGTCCATGACACGAGATACTATGGACCACAGGATAAATGATGAATATGGATAAATTAAAAAAGTATACTAATGTAGTGCGTTTTTTAATAGTATAAGATGTAGAATATATTTTGTTTATTTACGTCTTCGATTCATACAAATAATGTAAATTAATGAACATTAAAATTAGAAAATGATATACCAAACAATTTTTGTGTCGCTGAAAGTCTGCGGTTTTCTTGTGAAGATGTAGGGTCTGGAAGACTCATCATTACAATAGCTTGAAAATTTACAAGAGATGTATTAATAATACTCTCAGGAAAAAATGTAGAGATCTTGATTAGGTTTTCGTTGCATGAATCTCACAAAAACAGATTCATTATCTTTTATTTCTGTGATTAAACCAACAAAATGTAAAACCGTCCTTTTTGCCAAATTTATTTGTATTATTATTTGTTTAATTGCATTATTTAAATCAGTTTATTATAGCTGTATGATATTTGTAAAAATATAAGAATACAAAAGTAACTGAATGGTTATTAAAAATAAATAAGAAGAAACCTCAAAGTAAATTACTTTCTTATTCTTCTTTGAAGACATAATAGGTCTAATTAAGGTTAATTATGAAATTTTTAAGTGTAATTATAGCTAACACTTCAAAAATGTAGATTTCGTAAATCAGTTTATTATAACAGAGAACTGGGGTAAATGGACTATGGTCCATTGTACCCCGTGTGGATTTCTGACAGTAAATGTTAAAAAAAAAATAACAAATCCATTTAAAAAATATTTTAATGAGATTAAATATAATAATAGATAACCTTAGCTCTTTATTGTGCTAAATAGCCTCTTCCAGATCATAATTCTTGAATGATGGAAAAAAAATGTTTAACTCAAAATATTTACTTTTGGTTACCGTAAACCAAATTTCATGAATAAAATGGCTAAATTGTCAGTTAGGCATGGAGTTGTTGGCTAAGTTTCATCACTGCAGTGCTGACATCTATGTACCAAAATACGAACCATAAAATAAATAAATACAATTATAGGGAGTGGTCCATTGTACCCCAGTCTCCCCTACATTCTTTCTATGCACAAAGCGTGTTTCACATGAAATATGCTATGAAAAATATTTCTCCTTCATTTACAGGACCACACAAAAGAATTCTGATATCAGTTCTATATTTGAAAATAGCTCAAAGTGCATTTAATATTGTATCTTTTTTTTTTTTTTCCTGTGATAAATTTAGTACATTGTTTGGTGAGAATATAATTTATAAATAACATACAGGGCTACTCAAAATTAGTCAAATTTCAGAAGGTGGTGTGGGCAGCAATTCTCTGGATAATTTGAAATAAATTTTAAAATAAATTTAAAAGCATTGAATATTTTATTAACATAGCTACAATATTCAAAAGGGGGTTAGGAGTGATATATGTGAAATAAAACTGTTTTTCAACTCTTGTTTAAAGTTAAAAAGAAATGTGCAAATAGAGTATCTCATATCTTATACCTTAAACTATAATATTATTTCTATATTAATATATGATAAGAGGAAGTAATGTGAGTACCGAAACACAATGTTTTATTTAAAAATTATTTTTTGTTTTTGCTTTAGGGAAGATAAATAGTAATTATGACTATCTGCAGGTATTTTGATTTGTTTTGATGGAGTCATATGACATTCACAAGCTTGTATGTTGATATCAGGCAAAAATAAATAAATGAAAATAGATTTAAACTGTAAAATTTCAATTGTTTAAAAATCCGTCCTTAGTGCACATGAATCACTGATTGCAGAAACGAGACATGTCAAAAAAACCTAATTTTACAGGAGCCACAAAAAACTGTTTTTACAAATTTTGCGCCAATTTAAAATTCTGAAAAAATTACACAGTATTTTTATTGCTATCCCTAACACAAATAGCAAATTTTAATTAAAATTCGATAATATATATGTCCATTATGATCCTTTTTGCACTCAACATCTATTGTTACTTTCTTCGATATTCAATTGAAGAAAGTGTTGGATTCGTAAAAAATTTTGACTTCCGGTTTTTGAGGGATTTACACGTTTTGAGAGGTCTGAAATTTTTTTCTCTCCCCAAATATTTCATCTAATTATTTGTAAAAACTTTTTTTTTGAATCGTCCAATTTTTAAAAAGAGCTTGTTTTAAGTTCGCTGTTTTTTATGTTAGTGACCTTTCACAAAAACGGACTCTTCAGAAATTCTCTTTCAAGATCGTCGATTTAGTGAAGGGTTTTTGGTCTGAAATTTTCTTTAATAAACTCCTTTAAATGTCATCTTTCCATAATTAGTTGATGAAATTTGCGATTTTTCTTGCTTCCTCTTACTTATATAGTGAAGAAAGTATTATTTTGGGATTGAATTCCTGAAATTGAATTTTTGTTAAATTTACACATTTTCAGGTTCCTTGAATCCAAAAATCAGGTTTTTAACAGTTGGCCTGTGTGTCTGCCATCAGCATAACTGAAAAATAAATAGTATCAAAATCTTTATCATTATAGAGATGCTATATACTAAACTTTTCATTGGGATCAAGCAAATGGTTTGTGTATACACACACACACACACAAAAATAAAAGTCAAATACATTTGCAAAAAAAAAATTTCTATAATTTATTTTTTTTGCACGTTCACTGGCCCCTTCTTTCTTTCTTTTTTTTTTTTTTTTTTTATTATCCGTCTTTGTCTGTCTGAAGTTAGTGACTTAAAAAGAAGGACGTGGCGTCCTCTCCCCCGCCCTCAGAAGCTTATTATTATTATTTTTCCCTGTTGGAGGACAGAAAAAAAAAAAAAAAATGCAAGTGATAATTATGAATGAAGCTAAGAAAGGATACTTAAGCCAGCAAATCCTTTGGTGGAGTCAGTGTGAAATTATCTGAAAACTAGTATATTGTGGTCATAAAAAAAACTTTTCTTCTATATTTTCCTGCACTAATAAATATGAAAAAGTCTTTTCCAAAGTGAGCTTGAACATTTTTAATCCCAGAAAAATATAAACTTAAATGTTGAAAAAAAGTCAATTTTATGCTTGGCAGATGGTATCTTAATAAATACATTTCCTTTTAAGATTTTTTTTTTTTTTTTTTTTTTTTTTTGTGGTGGTGTTTGTTAAAAAATATCGATATATTTCATTTTAATTTATCACAGAGCATGGTTCTATCACTCGGTGGTTTGACCCTCAAAAAATATTGTGCTTAAAATCTGCATCTGGGAAAGCAATGGTGCTATGTATTTAAAAAAAAAATTACTTTATTTGACTACTACTGTTATCAATAAAAGTTTCAAATTTCACAATGATTGGTTAAAAATAATCCTTGTGTACATCTATAGGAAATTTTGTCCTATGCTGCCTTATTAAAAAAAGAAATGTCAAATGTCGATAGGCATCAAACGTTGATAGATTCTAATTTGAAGGTGCATATGAATATAAATTTTCATAAAATTGTGTGTATTAGCTTTTGATCTAGTTCAGACATGAAACACAAACATCATTCCTAAAATGGTCAGTGTTCAGAAACTTTTAAAGTATATGAAATCATAAAACTTGAAATTGAATTTTTTTTACAAATCCAGTACTTTTTTCTTAAGAATATAAAAGTATAAAATTAAAAAGTTTAATTTGAAGAAATCAAAAAGACAAAAAAAATCTAAATTTGTAGAAAAACAAAAGGAATTACTAAAGTCTTCAGATATTCTCTGTACAGGAACTACAGAAAAAGCCTACTAAAGCCAGCAGTAAAGATGATCAAGAAGATATATGAGTGGTATAAGGCCTCATATGGATCAGAAAAAATAAATCTGGTGTGTATCAACTATACAATTTGAAGGGGTTGGGGACAAAATCTCGCCGACATAAATGAATGAAAAGCAAAATAATGTGAGTGATGATTGTGTTTTAAACAAATGAAATGACACATTTTATTTGAATGAGTTGGTAATTATTAGTAATCTTATTAAAAAAAATCATGACAGCACATTTCATATTTACCTTACTAGGAAACATTCAAAAGGTGTCGTCTTCAAAAAATATTGAAAAAAATATATGTGATTCTACTCTTCATGAAACACCAGAAAGTAAAAAAACTATCGGCTGAAATGAATTACAGCGACCACAAAAAATTATCAAAATTAAGCATTTTTGGTGATTTAGCGCATTTAGGTAATAAATTCACTAGCCCCGAGGTTGCCGTGTACGAACAGAACCGTGTTTTGCTTCTCCACCAATTACTCAAAATCAATCGCCTAACAGTGTGAAATCGCCAAATATGGTTAATTTTGATAATTTTTTATGGTCACTGTAATTCATTTCAGCTGATAATTTTTTCGCTTTTTGATGTTATATGAAAAGTAGAATCACACATATGTTTTTCAATATTTTTTGAAGACGACACCTTTTCAATGTTTCCTTGTTAGTCAGAGCACTGACATACAGACAAACCCATCACATCTGAATTAATTTTATAATTTTTAATTCAGGTTTGTAAACAGTGTTCAGCTTTGTCAGCAGTGATGTACAATATTTTTAAAATGGTGAAAATCAGATGATAACTTAAAATTAAATATAGATAAAATAATGAAATTCCACTCTATGATACATATATATATATACTAAGGATGAACAGGATATCCAGAAAATATCCGGTATCCGGCATATCCAGCTGATTTTTCAATATACGAAATACCGTCTGATATTCGGATAAAAACTACCGGATATCCGGCTCTTGAATATCTGTTATTTTCGTTCATAAGATATGGTAGGACACGTAAGAAACAACTTTTGCCCCTCCGTTTGGGGGGAACCTTAAAAAAATAGCTTTTTTAATCATGTCACTAAAGAAATAATATCATAAAATTCCACCTCTGTATCTCCATTAGCCTGAATGGGTATAGCTGAGTGAGCAAGCAAGTCAGTCAGGAGATCTGCCTTCACAGATGTACATTCCTGCAATTCATTTCTTTTAATTAAATACACTAAGCGACAAAAAAAAAAAAAAAAAAAAAAAAAAAAGCCTCACTGCAGAAAAAATGATTTATACATTTTTTATTTGTAATAACTTTTAAATTAATGTTTGAAACTAATAAAACTTTCTTGTTTGCATAATACCAATGTGATGAAATGATAGCTATGCACATTTTCGATTTAATAATTCGCTTTATTACACTTTACGAAGTACTTTTTAAAATTCTGCATAAAACTTTCTTTATGAAGATAATGCAATAACCATACACTTTGTATTCTATTATGATTTATTATATGAAATAAACAAGTTATATTTTAATATATGATATAAAAGCTATTTATTTGTTAGATCTAAGCAATTTTTTGTTAAAAATGTGTATTCTGCATTGGGTTAATTTCACCTTTATATGAAATTACTGCTTTAAAGTGCAATGGCATAGTTTTATACAGTGTTTTAAGATAAATCTCAGAAATTTCAACGTGCCGAATATCACAAATAATTTTTTCTAGTTCTTACAGAGTTATAGGCTGCAAATTTCGAATCCTCTCCCCTCTCCCCCACCTTTTTGTAGACGAAACATTTTCGAGCAGATTGCGATTAGTACTATTTCCTTGTCTGGTAAAGAAGAAATTCTACTATATCCTTTGTGGGATTTAACTTAAAGTAATTATAGGTTCTCATGGAATGTATAGAAAATTTTGACAATTTGAAGTGAATAAACTTACCACAGACGCCATGTAGTAAGGTGCACTATCATCTTGAAATGCTGTTTATGGAAATGTCCAAGATACCTCCAAAATAGTCAGTCAGGCACCACTTTTATGAAGATTGTGTTTTATTTCGAGTTAATTGATCCCTTGAGCATAAAAATTTGTCCGACTGTTTGAAAAGTTATGCACCTCTGTACCATAATGTACAGAGAATGTGTCACTGTTTTAAAAGTGCGATTTTCATTAAGTCGGTCATATTTTCGTTGTCAGATCTGCTTGTTTTCTTTAGCTCGAAATAAATTAAACTTGACTCATCAAAGAGAACCAGTTCAGCCCAAAAATTAACTAATCATTTTTTAATTATTTTAGCCGTTTGAGGTCTTGCTTTCCAAATTCTCTTCACTAAGAATGGATTTTTTTCAAATTTTCTGTCATTTAAACCTGCTTTGTTTAATAGTGGTTGCACTGTATTTAAAGAAATTATGTTACTAAACACTTTTTCTGAATCTCTTTTATGTTCTAAATGTAATACAAACCGATTTTATAAGCAATGGCTTTTTAACTTACGGTCATCTCGCTTGGATGAGCAAAATGGCCACCTAAAACCAAATTTCCAGTTTAAACGGCTAAAAATTTTATATCTTGCTGAAAACCCTTTTACCAATATTTCGTTAACATTTAATTATTTTGCCATCTCACGTATTAAAATATTTTTTGATTTTCATTCAAAAATTAATACTTTTTGTGGCATTGTTAACTGCCTTATTCTTACCATTTTTTAAATAATTTCTAAAATTACAATTTTCCTGACAACTGCATTACACTGGACTCAAAGCTAAAGTGTATGTGGAGGATAACATAATAAAATCTGTTCAAAAATTTGCTTTTTAAATGATAAAATTGGCGGTTGTAGAAGGCAAATAGGAAAATAGGGTTGAATGGGACGCAGGATGAATGGGACAATAGCAAAATTTTTATGTTTTGCAAGCACCATAAACTTGACAATTTTTCTGATATATGGCGGTACTGAGGTCATTCATCAAGTGTAGTTTCAGAATTGTGCTATCTATAGAAGGGCAGAAAAAAATTAAAGTGTCTTTTTCTGCTGCCAAAGTAGGTTTTTACTGATTCAATTAGTAGTAGTTAAGAAATTAACTATTTGTTTAAAGTTAATATAACTCTTATATGATGAAAAGGCATAATATTTTATGGTGTTTATGATATTCAAGAAGAGGTACCCCGTCAAAATAGCCCAAGACAAAATAGCCCCGACAAAATAGCCCCAGACAAAATAGCCCCGACAAAACAGCCTTGACAACAAAATGGCCCCGACAAAACAGCCCCAGACAAAATAGCCCCGACAAAATAGCCCCCGACAAAATAGCTCCAGGACAAAACAGTCCCCGACAAAATAGCCCCAGGACAAAACACCCCGACAAAATAGCCCCGATAAAACAGTTCAAGACAGAATTGCCCCAACAAAATAGCCCCAGACAAAATAGCCCCGATAAAACAGTTCAAGACAGAATTGCCCCAACAAAATAGCCCCAGACAAAATAGCCCCAACAAAACAGCCTCGACAAAATAGCCCCGACAAAATAGCCCCAACAAAATAGCCCGTAAGCATTTATATGATTTAGCAGGAAATTTATTTAATTAGCTTCTCGACTAGCTAGATATTTAAAACTTTTAGACTAGCTCAAAATACGATGACAATGCATTTTTTTTTTTTTAAATACATTTAGCCAATTTTTTCGGGTCCCCGCTGCCTTCGGTAGCGTTTTTATGATTCAATAATCATATAACTTCCCGACTTAAAGGTGTGCACGGGCCGGGTTCGGGCCGAATTTTTCAATTTGCTCTCGGGCCGGGCCGAAGTGGATGATATTTATTCTTGGGCCGTGTCAGCCCGAATCTTTTTTAGTTTCCTCGTTAATCAAGGAAAATGAAAAAGATAAAATATTTCTTCAGTCATTTATTTTACATAATTTCACAGGCTTGTGTAGCACATAAAATTTTATTTTGTTAAAAAATGTCTGTAACTTCAGTTAAAATGAATATCAGTGTGCCTTCATTTTCCGCAAATATTTTTAGCATGTCTCGAAATTAATATATTTTACTTAATGTAATATTAGATGGTTTCTTATTCAAAATAGCATGCATGTCATTACTAGTTTGCACACATGTACAAACAAAAGAAATTTGATACTCTACTGTGTATAAGGCTTTGTGTCCTACGGTCTGAAGTGTTTAGGTGGTATAAAGGCAGTAAAAATCATTCCATTGTAACTTTTACGCGAAAGCTCCTTTTTCTTATCTCCTGTGCACTGGATGAAAGTAGCACCATTTCTAGCATGTGCAAAAGCATCTTTTCTATTGAATATGGTTGGATTAGCATTAAAGTTTTGTTTATCGGATCACATGAAATATTCAGATACATTACGGTATATAAGAGGAAATGGTTGAAAGTACATTGGCTATATAAAATCTCTACAAAACACATACTAAAAATCTTTTTCATAGAAAGGCATGCTTTTTTTTAAAAAACGGGCCGGGAGGGGCTTGGGCCTCAAAATTTCAGCCCGTGCAGACCTCTGTCTCTAATAGCTAGAAATTTGAAACTTTTAGAAAAGCTCAGAACACGAGGACAATGCATTTTTTTTATTACTTTCAGTCAATTATTATGGGTCCCCGTTGTCT
The DNA here is from genome assembly GCA_963930645.1 of Salticus scenicus. Taxonomy (NCBI): domain Eukaryota; kingdom Metazoa; phylum Arthropoda; class Arachnida; order Araneae; family Salticidae; genus Salticus; species Salticus scenicus. The sequence continues at coordinate 142,166,347 of OZ005648.1, read as the reverse complement.
TCGGTAGCGTTTAAACATACCTGGTAACTTTTATAATTTATTCCGGAGTACTGTTAGCTCCGCCCTATTTCACACCAGTATGATTGTAGAGAAATTTTCTCCAATATATAATTACGATGAAATAAGAAGAAAAGTGCTTTTAAAATATACTGGTATGAATAAAGGGCGCTGTTAACAGTACTCCGGAATAAATTATAAAAGTTACCAGGTATAGTCGGTAACAAAAGTCTCCGAACACTAGCAAAAATTCCTATATAAAAAAAGTAAAGTTAATACTGTTTTGTTAAATAAATCTTTGTCGAATCATGTTCTTAGACTGACTAAGAACAGGATTCGACAAGGATTTATTTAACAAAACTGTATTAAGTGTACTTTTTTTAAATAGGAATTTTTGCTAGTGTTCGGAGACTTTTGTTACCGACTGTATGTTTATATTATTCAACAGAAAATTTTAAAAACATGGTACATAAAAAGTTCTTTTTATCTTGTAATTATTTATTGTAAAACATAATGTATTTTCGTAAATTGTAAATGACTATTTTTTTAAATGTGAATTTGTTATTTTCTTTTATATACCTAAATAGGGAATGAAATATCACTGAAAATTTTTGATTTAAGGTTTTCTATGAATTTACACATTTCGAGATATCTGTCTGTGTGTGTCAGCAAAAGTTCTGGTCGCTGTAACTAAACCAATAAGCAGAATTTAACAATACTTGATTTTTTTTTTTTTTTTTTTTTTTTTTTTTTTTTTTTCAATCTTGAGTTAAATTTGCTCTGATTAACTTTTGGGATACATCGCCAAACAGGAGAGCTTTTATCCAGCGATTAAACTCATTTATTCTAACACTGTGGCGAACTCCCACTTGGGGCCTACTGTCCCTTAATCTATCCTCCAAATAACTTTACACTTTCATAATTAAAAAAATAAATAAAAAATAAAAATAAACTTGCATAATTTTATTTTAAGATAAAAATGATTTAATCAGCAACCACTTCAACTTTATGAGTACATCGACGGCAGTGTTATGCTCCGCTGAAATAATTTAATCTTGTGTAATTTTAAGCAAAAAAAAAAAAAAAAACTTTTTAAAATTTGTGTGTACAAAATAAATTATCTTGATTGTATTTTGGTATTTATTATCCGGAAGGAGGCGCTATTCTTCTGCTTATTCCACCATTTAGACTGAGACTATATCTCAGCTTCTATTGAACATTATATACTTTAAAAAAAGTATCCGTCGCTTAATTTTCTTTCTCGTGTTAAAATTTGCGTAAATATCGGCCGAACATTGGTTCTGTTATGTTCTAATTTTCCTTGTTTCTAAAAAATCCATGACTCAGAATCTAAAATGCACAACAACACCATTGTTGTCCTCACTGGATTTTAAAATTGTGTGTATATGGACTGAAAGGTGGTGTAGTTACGTTGTAAATTTTGTTTAAATTTGTGTTTATATCGGCCGAAAGGTAGCGCTATGCTGTCATTTTCTTTGTTTATGAAAAAGTTTATCTTAAAATGTAATGATCATAACTGCATCATTTTTTGAATTCTGTGAATATTACACGAAATGTTTTTTGTTATCGGTCGGAAGGTTTTATGTTGTAAATTTCTCTGAATTTTATTTGCTTATGAAATACTACACATCAAAATCTATTGTGTATAAGTGCACCATTTTTTCCCCACTGATGTTTAAGTTTTTGTGTGTATAGGCCGATAGGTGGCGCGCTAATACGCTGTATTTTTCTTTGATTCTGAAAAAACTAATGACACACTTCCGGTTATCCAATTTTCACCAAAAGTTCGAAAAATCACATGTACACCAGACCTGCAACAATTCTGAAATTTCGTAGTTCTATCTCTTTTTTTTTTTTTTTTTTTTGAGATATGATAGTCAGAAAATTTTTCATGTACAAAGAAAGATACGTACAAATTTTCTCGGGGACTATTTTGTCGGGGCCATTTTGTGGGGGGCTGTTTTGTCGGGGCTGTTTTGTCAGAGGGCTCTTTTGTCGGGGCTATTTTGCCTTGGGGCTGTTTTGTGTGGGGCTATTTTGTCTGGAGCTGTTTTGTCGGGGCTCTTTTGTCCTTTGGGCTCATTTATCGGGGCCGTTTTGTCTTGGGCTTATTTGACGGGTCACGTCAAGAATATTGACAATTGTTCCTTAAGCCTATTTCCTGTTTTACATGATCATGTGGTGGTGGGAATGAATGAGACATTCCCCACTATGTGCAAATTTAAAATTGTACACAAGAATTATATTAAATCGTAAATAGATTTTCATTTGATTAAAATCACAATTTCAATCAAGCTAATTAAATAAATACTTGTGATTATAAATGTAATACAGAATAGAATGCTGATTTTTCCCGATCAGTCTGAAACAATTATTTTGCTGGATAATTTGTACTCTATTATAATGATTTATATCTTTCTAGTGTCTTATTTATTTTTAGATTAGATCTTATTAGATTAAGTTACCAAAGCCTAGAGCACTAGGAACTGTGTGAAACAAAGGATTTTGCCTTTTGATGTTAATTTGAGTCAATACATCAGTTTGTGTTAATTTTAGTAAATTCGTAGTGTGTAATAAAATCACATAAACCAATTTAACTTTAAAAATTTATTTATTTTCCATTTTATTTTATTTTATTTGTTAGCTCCAGTCCTGTCCTATTCATCCCCATAGGTGGGGATGAATGGGACAATGCGCATGCATGTAAAAAAAAATTATTATTAATTAAAAATGATAACTTTTTATAAAAGTTAGTAAAAAAAAACATGTAAAAAAAATATTATTAATTAAAAATGATAACTTTTTATTAAAGTTAGTACTATGTTTATATGTAACTGATTACTGAAGTGTACTTATGAGCAATGTTGTTACAAAATTCTGAATTACATATGGTGAATGTTATTAATAAAAACATGAAAAATGTCCCATTCATCCCCACTCTCCCCTATATGTAATGACTATTCAGCAGTTTTCTTTTGCATAACCTTTTTTTTTTTTTTTTTTTTTTTTTAAATTAAGTTTTGTCATCTATATGCATAGCAAGGCAGACAAAGCACGTATTGTATATTATATTCTACTAACCTAACTATTAAAAGTGACACATAAGCAAAAGAATTGATATTAAACTAGTAAATTGTAGCCACCACAAGACTTTCTTCTATATTTTTGTATACGCATTCACTCAGTGCAAATAATTTATTAAAACTATTATTTATTAAATTATTTAACACGATGGATGCAAATGATTTGCATCTTAAAGAAAACTAACACTAAATATCCAAAGACAGACAGCTTTATTGTCTATATATAACATATTAAAAAATGCAATTTTGTAATGATTATTTCACATATTAAGTTTCGTACAGTTATATGCCACAGAAGTTGAGATATAGCCATCCCGTTACCGAGGAAATTTGCAGTATAGCAGCATGAAGTGCCAGGTTCGATCCCAGGTCCCGCTCGTCGACCTAGCTGTTTAAAGTTTTCCGTGGTTTTCTCCGAAATTTGCGTAAATACTCGCTAGGATCCCTTAGAAAGACCCCCCACGGAAGGCAGTCCCCTCCTCAGACCTAGGACACTAGTGCTGTCAATTAGCCTCAATCCCAATAACCAATACCAATACAGCAACGTCACCTACTAGAAGTTAAACATCCTAATTAAATCAGCAAAATGTCTCGTAATAGCCTTTTCACATATCAAGTTCTGTTTGCTGATACACAATAGAACCTGATATATAGCCTTTCCTTAAATTGCAGAAATCACTGTATAGCAGCGCCACCTATTGAGCAGTTGACACCAAAAGTTGATAGGCACTGACTTAGGTCAAGGTGCATCTACACATAAATTTATATAAAATTCTGAGCAGTAGTTCCGGAGATACAGTCGCCATAAAATTTTTGCCTCTCTCTCACACACACAGACAGGCATTTTTTAAAAATAGTCAAATCGTGTTCTAGACCTCTCAAAACGTGTAAACCCGTCGAAAACCGGTAGTCGAAAATTTTTACAAATCCAATACTTTTATCTACTGAATATAGAAGAAAGTAATAAAATAAAATAAAACTATTATGGCTTATCATATCCACTTAAATTGAGATTTGAAATCATTATGTGCTAAGCGTTCTGCTTTTATCTTTGACAGACTATTATTTTTCCATTTTATGTCACTTTTTTTTCAATTTGCTATTTTTGATCAATTAAAATTTAATGGATATTAAATTCCAAGTTGTCATGAAAACTAGTATGTTGTGGCCGCCACAAGAGTTTCTTCTATTGCGATTCTAAATTCACTAAGGGCGAAAAATTTATTAAAATTAACACGATGAATGCAAATGATTTTCATCTTAGGGAAATCTAACACTAAATATTTAAAGAAAGACTGTTTTATCGTCTATAAATAACATCTTAAAAATGCGTTTTTATAATGGTTATCTCATATATCAAGTCTCGTTCACTTATATGCCATAGACTTTGAGATATAGCCATCCTGTTATCAATGAAATTTGCAGTATAGCAGCGTCACCTATTGGCTGATAAGCATCCAAATTGAATCAGCATAATGTCTCGTAATGGCCTTCTCACAAATCAAGTTTTGTTTGATGATATGCAATAGAACCTGAGATATAGCCTTCCTATAAATTATGGAAATCGCTGTATAGCATCTCCACCTGTTGAGCGGTTGACACTCACTAATTTATGTTAAGGTGCACCTACATACAAATTTATACGCAATTCTGTGCAGTAGTTCCCAGGGCATTTAGTGTGGTCCCTAAAGTCCCTAAAAGTCCCTTAATTTATTTTAGGTTCCTAAAAGTCCCTTTTTTTGGCAAAATGGTCCCTAAGTCCCTTTTTTTTTTCTTTGCCTATCAAAAATCTTAAGATTTTTTAGGTATGCCGGGAAAAAAAAAAAAAAAAAAAAAAAAAAAAACATTGAAATGCGATGAAATTGCTTGGGCACATACTTTATATTATCTACAGAATACTGAAATGACTAACTTTTGGCAGCCAGTTATCTGATGTGTAACAGGGACACTAATATTCATAGATAATTCAGCAAATGGGCCATGGGGAAGGAAAGGCTAAGATTAAAGAGGTGCTAACTGTCCTCTCACCATTACATAGCGCAATACCACAGTTAGTTGTACTGCATGCATTAGGTCAGAAGCTTGATTATTTTCAGTTCAGTAATGAGCCCAGTTACAAATTCAACTCTGATGACTAGCAAAGATATGTATATCTTTAGGTAAAAAAAAAAAAAAAAAAAAAAATGTTGCATTACCCAGGGATCGATCCAAGCAAAAATTGGGACCCTTTTGCTGCCCCTTTTCAAATTTCTAAAATGAGTCCCTTTACAAAATTCAAATCTATAAAATAGGCTCCTTCACAAAATTTAGATTTATAAAAAAAATCCCTTTCATAAGATTTTGTTTTGTAAAAATGATAATTTTTTAAAAATTTTCCATGTTTCCACTTCCAGTATTAATTTTAATGAGCATCTATACTTGGTTCAGTGAAATGCTATTAACTTGATGTTAAACATCAGATAGAGTAACTGCTAAAATGAAAGGTTTCATACAGTAATAATTTTTTTCGCAAAAATAATCAAAATTTCACAAAAATAAATAAAAATTTCACAAAAATTATTTGTTTTTCACAAAATGGGCCCCAAAAGTTAAAACCTGTGTCAACCCCTGGTACTGTAACATTACTACTTTGCTTTGGCCTGGTAATAAATAGTTTAGATTTAAGTCTGAATGGAAATCTGGTACCTTTAACACAGTTAAGGGAGCACATATGAAAATTTGGTACAGTGAAATACTTCTTAATACTAAATGAACATATCCAAAAATTATCTCAATGCCCAATTGTTGTGCAGTCATCAAGGCCAGGGGTGGCCCCATAAAGTGTTAATGGCATAGGATTTCCACTACGGTCGCATTTTCCACAAAATGCGTGTATACAGAACCACATGTATACAAAATGCGAAAATTAAACAAGAAATTTTTGCTTTTATTTGCTGAAGCATTTTATTAAACTGTTATTAAAAATAAATAAATAAAAAAAAATGTTAAATTTTTAACACAGAATAAAAAGAAACAAGAACAAAAAATCATGTGGTATACATTAATTATTAGCATTTTCCAATTGTACATACTTGTTGTGTCATTATAACCTTCAGTATTCTTCATCTACGTTATCACACAATGAAAAGGCAGACAGGTAAACTATATCACTCTTAAACATTGTTAGAAAGTGTAATGCTTAATACAAATGAAAATGTAGCCATTAATTTCTAATTGCAGCTTTTAATGTATCTAAATATTTTAGTGTAGGCCTGTAAATCTTTAAACATATTATTCTATACAAAACATTATTTTATCATATTCATATAAAAGTCAACTTCTTTATGATTTTTGCAGTAGATAGTTATTAAAATGTGATTTATAAAAATGGCTATCCTAAAAAGCAATGTATTGGCCTTTTTTTTTTTTTTTTTTTTTTTTTTTGGGGGGGGGGGAGATGTCCCTGTATACAAACCAAGTTGTGGGGGTCTCATTAATGCTATTTTAAATAGAGACCATTACATAATGAACTTGAATAACATATATCAATTTTAAGAAAATCTGAAAATATTGACGAACACTGGAGTCAAGCAGATAGACAAACAGATAGCTGGGCAGACAAATACATTATTTCAAATCTTAATCATCATCAACTTCAGGGATTAGGCATAGTGCCTGTTCCGGCTTCATTGTTCAGTCCACCGCTTTCTCGGTCGTCCTCGATCTCTCCTGCCCTTTGGGGAGTAGTCGAGGGCAGCTCTACTTAAAATTTTTTAGAAAGTGTTAAAAATGCTTGAGGTAAACAAAAATGTAATTGCAGCAAATTCTCAAAAATAGTCCTTAAAGTAACTGAATATTTTTATAGTCCCTTTAAATTTTATTGCTATTCGTACTACATTCTTTTGTACATATAACATATTTCAATTTCATTAAGATTTGTACCAAGTGGTAGTGTGGGCCTGTATGGTTTATAGAAATACTTCTCATAGAATGAATGCTTTGGCATATTTTCAAGTGTTCTTTTCTTGTACAGAAATCATTGGTGGTATTTACTCTATTTTCAATGGGAAACATCTGATAGTGAACATGAATAACATATTTTAATTTCATTAAGATTTGTGTAAAGTATATTAAAATCAGGTTTATTGTAATACCTTTCATAGAATGCAATGCTTTGGAATACTTTTCAGTGTCCCTGTACACAAACCAGTAGAGGTATTTACTCCATTTTTAATAGGGAATATGGGATAGTGAACTTGAATAACACACATCAGTTTCAAGAAATTCCATGAATATTTATGGGAAATGGAATACGGACAGACAGACAAACTGAAGTCATTAGCACTTTTCAATCTTATTGGAAAGTGTTAAAAAACACTGATATATATTACATTGTTTTATTCATGTATGATCATTGTATGAAATGATGGGCATACTATGCATAGTTCTTTTTTCGAGAAGTATAAAAGATTTTATTTATATCACATCCTATGGGGACTAATTTTCTTAAAACAAATTAAGTATGAAGTTAAACTAATGTATGTTTCAGAATGTTCCTACAGAATTACCGAAATTGCATGTTTACTATTTTATTTTCTTTTACTGGGATGCCTAAAAATTTCAGATATATTACTTGTATGTTCATTGACGGTTATATGAATTTGGGACTACAAACATACTGACATCATGTCCACTTTTATTTATTTACTGAAATATTCAGCGGTTCAAATTTGTTTAAACACCCAGTAACTATACTAAATGTTCAGAATGTCCATGGAAGCGACTTCAGATTTTTTTAAAGATGTCATAAAATTTAAAACTTAGTTTGGAAAAGAAAAATATAACATAAAGAGACATCTATAATAGCATACGAACAGGTATCATAAGCCTAATAGTATTGTAGCATTTTGCTTAAGACGGTTTTTTGATTTTAGCTTTTTCAGTAAAAAAAAATTATGAACTCAGGTTAAACCCTGTAGTGGCAGCCGATGTTGGTATGATTCTTATTTCCACTTGTAGCTTTTAATTGCATTATTTATTTGGCTAATATCTAACTTTGTTAGCAACACAGAATAAAGTGGGCTTGTACCTTTTAATCAAAATGCCATGATTATTATTTTTTTTTTTGTCACATCATGAAATGCATTACATGTTTTGTCTGTCATTCAAACTTTTATAGACATATACTTTTTTCTGTTATTTGCAGCAGTTCATGACAGTTGCATATAGTATAGTTACTGCAAAACTCAGACTGCACCTGCGGCATATTGTGCAATTTTTTCTTTGCACATCTTAGTTCAATTTGCCCTATTGTGCAGAAAATGACCTTAGAGCTAAATTCTTTTAATAGTTAGTATGGTTTTGCTTAGGTTGTTTACAAAAAAGATTTTTGAAGCAACAAACCACACCAGTGGCTGAAAGGTTCTCTTCTGAAACCTAGTTGATAAAAAATGCCAGATTCGGGTTACACTTGTGGGCCTTGCCTAGCTATTTAAAAATTTCGTTTTCTCTGAAACTCGCATGAATACAGGCTAAAATCCCTTAAACGGATCCCCTAGGGCAAAACACTCCAGGAACCTTGAGTAGGTAATAGACTGTTCCTCTTGTTGACCCTCCCACACACTTGGGACAACAAATTTTGAAGACAATAAATTGATGGGAAAATATGTATATTCTATTTGCCAAACATAGCTTTAAATGTAAAATCTGAAACTTTTCATTTTGTACCATAAAGAGCAGTAAAAGTGAGCGCTCATCATAGAAATTACTGGAGGACCAAGAGTCTCATTGCTTATATAACTCAATGCCTATATCTTAAGGTATTCAACAAAACCAAAAGAGTATGAATTCTTTTGACACTGGCTGTGTATATTTTTAAATTATTTGATTTTGGGCATTATAATTGGCTTATACATGGTAGGGGATCCCATAAAAGAGTGTGTATATATGTATATTACTGATATTTAAGCATAAAATAAATAGGTCCCTAAAGTCCCTTTATTTTTGAGGGAGTTGTGCTAAATGCCCTGAGTTCCTGAGATATAGTTTTTTCTTAAATTGCGGAAATCGCTGTATTGCAGCGCTACCTGTTGGCCCACAAGCATTCAAATTGAATCAGAATAATATATCATAATGGTCTTCTCACATATCAAGTTTTGTTTCATTATACACAATAGAATCAGAGATATAGCCTCCCTGAAATAGCAGATATCGCTGTATAGCAGCGCCACCTATTGAGCGGTTGATGCCAAAAGTTGATAGGCACTAATTTAGATCAAGGTACATTTACATACAAATTTATATGTAATTCTGAGCAGTAGTTCCGGAGATACAGTTGCCACAATTTTTTTTCTCACACACATGCAGACGGACAGACAGACATTTTCTAAAAGTGGTCACATCGTGTTCTAGACCTCTAAAAACGTTCAAATCCGTCGAAAACCGGAATTCGAAAATTTTTACGAATCCAATACTTTCTTCTGTTGAATATAGAAGAAAGTAATAAATATAAGAATTAATTAAATTACTCATTAGTATTGTCTTGAAAATAGTCTTACAGCTCCAATCATTTTTCCAATAAGAATACTTATTTATATCACATTTTAATGTATGTGAATGGAATCCAGTTGCATATAAACCAAATGCAAATACCTTTTTACTTTCTTGGATTCGTAAAATTTGCAACTTCCGGTTTTCGACGGATTTACACGTTTTGAGAATTCTAAAACACAATTTGACAATTTGTAGAAAATGTCTGTCTGTGTGTGTGTGTGAGAGAGAGAGACAAAAATTTTGTGACGACTGTATATCCGGAACTACTCCTCAGAGTTCTATATAAATTTATATGTAGATGCACCTTGACCTAATTTAGTGCTTATCAACTTTTGGTGTCAACCGCTCAACAGGTGGTGATGCTATACTGCGATTTCTGCAAATTAAAGGGTTGCTATACATCAGGTTCTATTACATATAATCAAACAAAACTCTATATGTGAGAAGGCTATTATGAAACATTATGTTGATTCAATTTAAGTGCTTACCAGCCAACAGGTGGCACTGCTATACGGCGATTTGCACATTTTAAGGGAAAGCTATATCTCGGAAACTAAACTACTGCACAGATATGCATAAAAATTTATATGTAGATGCGCCTTGTCAAAAATTAATGCCTATCAACTTTTGGTGTCAAGATTCTGGACGATTCTTTGCTAGAATCTATCGGAAAATTTCAGAACTCGCTTTACATGGAAAATTATGTCTTATGGCAGCAATTGTCTGAGGTACAATAAATTATTCTATAGAGATTGAAACCTACACATATTTTAGAATTTTGCTACAGAATTTTAGAGTTTTTCTATGAAACATAAAAAGGTTGTTAAATAGTTATAATCCACAAATTGAATTGATATGCATAATTGGAATAATGTACTTGTTCATACTTAAAACTTTATACAGAAGACATAGACAATATTGTTGAAAAGGATTAAACCTTTTTCCTGTATTAAATGTGCTGTTGTAGAGAAAATAGATTTACACTCAAAGTGAAAAACTGCAGATAAAACTTCGGAAACTCTAAACTATCATTTCTCGCCAAATTTGTTCCCAAGGCCGACTTTAATGAAAGTGAATGGACTGTCATTTGCTTTCACTTTACTGTAAATCTACTTTCACTGCAGCAGTGCAGCAGCACTTTTGATACGGGAAAGAGGTTCAATCGTTTGCAGCAATATTATCTTCTGTATAAAGTTTTTAAGTATGAACAAGCAAAAATATTCTCATTATGCAAATCAATTCAATTTGGTAATCATGATTATTTACCTTTATATATATATATATATATAGCCAAATTTTAAAACGTTGTAGCAAAATTCTAAAATATTTATCGGTTTCATTCTCTATTGAATAATTTAATGCATCTCAGACAATTAGCTTCCATAGGACACATTATCCTTCTAATATTTTCGTGCTTCGCTGTAAAAAGAACTAAAATGAAAACAAATGCACATAATTCCCTATAATGATAACACTTTAGGAAAACAATATAACATATATCAGTGTTTTTCTGTTTAAAACAATTTAACCTTATTAAAACGAATTTCATATAACTTGAGTCTATAGAATTAAATGTATAAAAATTCTTCTTTCGTCCTGTAAAAGGACTACACTATCTACCGATAAGTATTTTGGACACTTTCGAATTTAGACGTTTTGTCAAATATCTAGAAAAGTTCTCTAGGAATCATCTTGAAACTTTGGTACTGTAAATAACATGTCATACCACATATATTTCAGAAAAAGTTGTGTCCTGAGGAAGGAAAGGGGATCAGTAAAAAATTAAACTAAAATCAAAATATTTTGGATCACCCTGTAAAAAGTAATGCTTGAAATGCTTTTTTTCATTATCTGCATAATTTTTTTATGAAGATACCATATATATTCACGGAGATATAACTTTTTTTTTCACTTTTTTAATTATAACACGCAGTGTATTAGACCTAGTGCAAAGCCATTTTTAGGAAATTTAGCATACTACATTAGACACAGTGGACTACAATCAGAATGCACAAAAGTTAAATATCTTGCGAAATATGAGCATGTTTACAAAATAATTTTTAAATACGCATGCGATAACTCTTAAAAAATTTCATTTGCAAATTTAATAGCCAAAAGTATTAAGCAGCTTATATGAAAACCCCAAACAAATATCGTGTAAATTCAAACAGTTATGAGGGATAGAATAAACAGAATTTCAATTATTCTCGAAAAAAAAAAGATGATAGGGGGTTTTATCAATATTTATTTATAATCAGCGAACACTGTATTACCATCGGGCATTGATTGAATCGAAATAAAAATTTGCGTAAAACCCCTCATAATTTAGCTTTTATTTTGAGAGAACTAAAATTCTGTTTATTCTATCTCTCATAACTTTTAGAATTTACACGATATTTGTTTGAGGTTTTTATATAAGTTGCTTAATACTTTTGGCTATTAAATTATGCAAATGATTTTTTTTTTTCAGCTAGCGCATGCGTAGTTAAAACTTATTTAGGAAAAATGCTCATATTTCGTAAGATATTTAACATTTTTTCATTCTGATTGCATTGCATTTTGCTGTGTCTAATGTAGTATGCCAATTTTTTTGAAAATGTCGTTGCACTGAGTTTAATACCCTACTACGTATTATAATTAAAAACGTGGAATTTTTTTATAATCGTTATATCTCCATGAATATATGTGGTAGCTTCATAAAAATTTATACAGATAATGAAAAAAATCCTCATAATCACATGCTACAGCCAAAAAGCATTTCAATCATTACTTTTTACAGAGTAATCCAAAATATTTTGACTTTTGTTTAATTTTTTACTGGTCCCCTTTTCCTCTTCAGGACACAACTTTTGCTGAAATATGTGTTTTGCACTACCAAAGTTTCAAGATGATTCCTGAAGAAATTTTCTAGCTATTTGAAAAAACGTCTAAATTCGAAAGTGTCCAAATAATTAGTGGTAGGTAGTGTATGAGACCTACATCATAAAAATAAATAGTTTTTGTGACGATGACTCACAATTTACCAAATTTCATCTTGTAGATTGTAGAGTTTAGACGCTAGAGGATTTTAAATAATTTTAATCCACAGTTCATAATGTATGAGAGCTCTTTGTGTTTCTGTAAAACAACTATAAGTAATTTCTATTGTGAAAAACTACATAATTGTTCGACAATGACCTATAACACACCTACCAAATTTGAGTCAATCGAATAAAGCATTTAAATCTAGGATTTAGATGCTATTTTATTCAAACACCCATGAATACGTGTTACTTCAATACGTAAAGATATACCAAAATTTCATGTTCCCCCCCCCCCTTCATAACTGCAATACTTTTGTTACATCTTACATAGTACATGTTCTGAAAGCAAAAATATATGTACTTATCATTTTTAACCAGTAAAATTTCACTGTGTCAAAATAAAAACTTCCCATTTAGTAAATACATTATTAATTAATAAAATTAAAACTTAACATCAAGAAAATTTGACAATTAGCTGTTAGAAGCATTGTTTTAGTACAAATATAAAATAATAAATTAGTAATAAAAAATTGTGTAAGAAAATGAAGAAACATGTAGGTTTACCTGTGCTTAAAGCATGTTATCATAAAATTAAAAAAAAAAAAAAAAAAAAGACATATAAGGTGATTTAAGTAAATAAAAGATTGTTGTGTATATATACAGTCGAATTTCGTTAACGTGAATTACTTTTAACATGAACTGTTTCCACAATCTTCGTCAAAATGAAAATTAGTTACTGATAACATGAACACATTTTTCATCCACCTTGAGATTCACGTTGACGAGGTTTGACTGTATATATATATTTAAAAATGCTTAAGCCACCAGCATAATAAAATAAAAAGTAAATAAATAATAATAAAGCTTATAATCAAGTAACTTTCTTTCAAACATTTATTTAAAAAAATGATTTATCACATTTTAAATTAAGTAATCTTTTTGTTTTTTCATTAATATTATAAAAAATAAAAGTCTTTTACTAAATGTGTAAGAATAAATTTTTTTTTTTTTTTTTTAAAAATATATATATAATAAATTGATAAATTACTGTTATGACTAGAACAATCACACCTTAATTCTTTTTTTTTTTTTTACTTTTTCATTTGTAAATAAATGTCAAAAGTCTTTATTAAAAAATTGGCAATATTTTAGCTTCACCTTTTCTTGTGGTTGAGGGCTGTGCCGTAGAAGTTGTGGTTTTTCGCACATAGCAACATTCACATCCAATGACATAACACATAAGTGTTTTTCTGTACGCTCTCCTGCTAAGCGCAAAATCACCCCATGTTGGAGCAAATATTTTATTCCATTTCATATTAACAGAGGCATTGCTCCATTGAGCTAATCCATCAGATTCCAGATCAAACAATGGATTGATCTTAATGTGACTAATATTCGCTGTTTTAGCTGCAGATCCTGTTACATGCACATCATCCACCCAAAAATAATTCATTTCCATAACTGCTTTCACTAACCGGTGAGCTGCTTCAATCGTTGTTAAATAGGCCCATCCTGAACAGTAATTTTCAAATATATTTGACGGATATTCAGTTTTTGATACATACCATTTGCTAACAGGATCGCGTACCACTGGCATACCACTTTGCAAAAAACAGGCTATACTTCGCCTTAATTTAGATTGGGTAAAATGTTTAGTGATATAGTCTGTAAATTGATATATATCCATGAATATATCATCATCCATTTTCATCAAATATTTAGCGTTTGTACAACTTTCAGAAGCCCATTTTAATCCCATCACATGCTTATATGTAAGATTGTGATAAGAATCTATAAAATTCCCTTGTATAATGTCATGATGTAAATTGTTTTCTTCCGCAATATCGTTTTGCAGCTCTTGAGAAATTGCAAGGAGGAACGCAACTTTAATTTTAGGAAGATTTGCATCAGGTCGACCCCATGTATTTCTAATTACATTCCTATGATGAAAATGACTTGCAGCTGAATGTATTAATATAAGTAAAAAAATATCTTCATTGCATAAATCATTTTTAACAATGTATTGAAAATTATCGAAGTGTAAGTGTAAATTTTTCTTGTAAGATCGATTATCATAAATTTTAAATTTAATATAGAATACTGTTATTAAAAAAACTATAATGAAAAACAAGTATTTTTTAAATATTCGCTTGAAATAAAATTTATAATGTCCACACATCATAAGTACTACATATCATAAAATCTATATTACTACTTTATATTGTAAAAATAATTATTTCTGCTTTTTTTTAAATATTCATATGTTTTTTTTTTAACACTGTTGGATAGTATAAAAGGTTCAGATTAGATGAAATATTTTATATCCTTCACTAAAATTATTCTGTTATGACTTTGAAAATTAAGTAAGTATGCAATCATACCTGGGTTTTTTTTTTAGGATGTTGATATTCCACAACCTTCATTTTGTTAAATTATCTAAGAAAGTAATGTTGAATTTCAAAACATCCAAGGATCCATATGGAAATTTAATCACGATTATATTTCTCTTGCTTCATATTATTATAATTATAGTATCAGTCCACAAAAATTAATTATTTAAATAGTTTTCTTCTATAATTATATATTAAATTTATTTGATATTTAGCAAGAGAACTAGAAATTTGACGATTTTATCCTGTGAGAGTGCACACATCTGATCATTCCACAGCATTTTACCGGTTTATCCATTAAAATCAAAATAATATAAAAATTACATGTGATCAAATATGTAAATATAAATTAAACTTTTAAATGAGCATTTCATAATATCCGTAAAATCGTGAAAAGTAGTCTTTCTCCGTTTTACATTCGATACTTGAAAATAAAGTGTTTGATTTTCACCTCCGCAACATCCCGACAAAACTGAGTGGGTTTCGGTATTATCACATGATTAAAACCGGAACGTGGATTGGATATTTTGTGCTCACTGTAGTGACCTACATCACTTTTGCTTGTTTGCTTCAATGTAGACTTGTTTCTTTATATGCGCACTTTCTCATTTTCACCTGAGGCATTTCTTATTTTTCCATATTCAAGATTCAGAATATTAAAAAAAGAAAAAGAAACTTGTTTATTCATAGCATCGTGAAATACTTATCAACATTTTCTATTCTCTTACGAAGGATGTTGTAACAAAAAGACATTTCTTCATTCTTGTAAAAGAATATATATACTAAAAGGGTGTAGAAAAGAATCTAAAAATCAGACACTGGAAGCACAAAGTTAAAATTCTGATGTTTTACTTTATTTTAATTTTATTTAAGGGGACGCTAGCATTCTTTATTGATAAACATCGATCTGTCTCTCTCTCATCTATCAACTCCATCTCTCTGTCTGTCTATCCTCTCTTTCTTTTCTCTGAATCGGGGGTGTTTGCGTTCCAGATTTTTTATTTTATTTCCTACCACTAATTTTTTAATAGTGATATTATTAGTAGTTTTCTAGTAATGTTTAGCAATTAAATATAGCCAAAAATAGAATTCGTAATTACTGGCGGGAAATAAAATAAAAAATCCAGAACGCAAACACCCCTGCTGAATGCTGGTAAACAGGAGGTGCCGGGTTCGAACTCAAGCCTTGCCATTCGGGGATTTTAATACGTGAATACGGACTAGGACCCGTTAGAAAGACCTTTCCATGAAAGGCACTCCAACCCAACCTAAGTCCATCATGTACTCAATCGACCTTAATCCCAAAAACACACTTCTTTCTTTGCAACTAATTTCGCAATTATATTTTAGACTCTTTATATAATTCATTTAATTTTTTGTCCTAGCTTTTTAAAACTGCGTAAAATTCATAAAAGATTTTTAATAATGCATCACTTGCTGTTAAAATAAATAAATAAAGAAAAAATATACACTAAGAATTAGCCACTTAATAATACTTATTATCTTGAAAAATGTTCATATCATGAGAAAAAAAAAAAGAAAAATTCAAGGATATTCGAATTTATCACAGATAATTTAAAATCATGGCCAAGTGTTCAAATCAAAGATTGTTTTAGATCATTTTTGCATAAGCTTATGAATACACTATCTACCAATAAGTATTTGGACACTTTCGAATTTAGACGTTTTGCCAAATATCTAGAAAAGTTTTTTAGAAATCATCTTGAAACTTTGGTAGTGTAAAGAACATGTTATATCTCATATATTTCAGCAAAAGTTGTGTTCTGAAGGAGAAAAGGGGATCAGTAAAAAATTAAACAAAAATCAAAATGTTTTACATCACCCTGTAAATTGTAATGCTTTAAATGCGTTTTTGTTGTAGCATATGTTTTAAGGATTGTTTTAATTATTTGTATAATTTTTTATGAGGCTATACCATATATATTCCTGGAAATACAACGATTTCATTACAAAATTGCAGGAAAAATTGCCACTTCTTTTTATTATGCTACGTAGACTTACGTTAGTACAAAGCCATTTTTAGAAAACTTGGCATACTACATTAGACACAGCATACTGTAATCAGAATGCAAAAATCTTAAATAGCTTGCGAAATATGAGCATTTCTACCAAATAATTTTCAACTACGCATGCGCTAGCTTTAAAAAAAAAATTGATTTGTATATTTAATAGCCAAAAGTATTGAGCAACTTGCATGAAAACCTCAAACAAATATTGTGTAAATTTAAAACTTTATGAGAGATAGAATGAACAGAATTTCAGCTCTCCCACTCTCTCTCAAAAAAAAAAAAAAAAAAAAAAAAAAAGAAAAAAAAAAGATTAGAGGTTTTATTAATATTTATTTACAATTAGCGAACACTGTATTACCATTGAGCATTGATTATATCAAAATAAAAATGTGAGTAAAACCCGTTATAGTTTAGCTTTTATTTTGAGAGAACTGAAATTTTGTTTATTCTATCTCTCCTAACTTTTTGAATTTACTCGACATTGGTTTGAGGTTTTTATAAAAGTTGCTCAATACTTTTAGCTATTAAATTATGCAAATGAATTTTTTTAAAGCTGACGCATACGTAGTTAAAAATTATTGAGTAAAAATAGTCATATTTCGTAAGATATTTAACATTTTTGCATTATGATTGCAGTACGCTGTCGCTGTGTCTAATTATGCCAAATTTTCTAAAAATGTTTTTGCATTGGGTCTAAAACCCTACGTGTTATATTTAAAAAAGCGGATTTCTTTTTTTTTTTTTTTTTCGATTTTTTTTCTAAAAAATTGAAGTGCATCATAGTAATGCCACCTGTCGGTCGGTATTCACTCAGATTAAATCAGGATAGTTTTTCATAAGGGTCAACTCAAATGTCAAGTATGGTGCACTTATACACAATAGAGGCTGAGGTAGCCTTCTCATAAATGAGAAAACTAATAGCAGCCCCACCTGTTGGGCGGACATGCCAATATCTAATCAGCATCAATATATATATATATATAAAGGTCTAACCAATAATAGAGTTCTGTGGGATTCAGTCCATAGTTTTGTGAGATATAGCGCTTACAAAATTTTGATAACAAACACACAGACATTACCCATAAATAGTCAAATCGGGTTCAAGACATCTCAAAATGTACACATCCATCGAAAACAGGGAGTCGAAAATTTTCACGAATCCAACACTTTTTTCTTGTGTATAAAAAAAGTAATAATAAAAAGAGGTGACGTTACGCCTTGTTGACGAATAAAGCTCGTAAGAATAAATGCAATATGCATTTTTTCAAGGCTGCATAAAAGTAGCTTTTCTTGCAAAGTGAAATGGGAGAAGTTAGAGAGAGAAGAAAATAAATGTAACGTTGAGTAGCAAAGCATGCGTAGTTACAAATTTTAAATTAACTTTACTTCTCTTTTAAATATTATTTACTTACAAAACGCAATATACATGGCTTTGCCACGTTTCATTAAAGACATTCATAACTATCTACTTATAGTAGTTCGAAAAACATTACCTCGGCTTTAATTTCATTGATCATAAGACATTATAAATTATAAAATCGCGTAATAAAAGGTACAGATACATAGTTTTATAAATTAAAATAAAAATTTTAAGGAAATCAATTTCAAGAGTTACAAAATTTAAATGTTTACACGTCTCCCGTTCAAAGATTCTGTTCCTTTTCAACGCATGTTTTTGTAACTTGTTTTGTTATACATGTCTGAGATCAAAAGTAATTAAATCCGAGGTCAAGGATTTTCGAATATATCTATGTGTGTGTGTGTGTGTGTGTGTGTGTGTGCACGCACGCACAAATAAGAGTAATACCATGCTATGGCTAATAAATCACTATATAAGGTGTTCCAAAAATATTAAAACGTGGTTTTATTCTTGACATTTTATAAGATAAGCGGGAAGTATAAATTGTAAAAATGTTCAAAATAAGACTTGCGTTATTGAAAATTTCTTCCCGTTAATTTTCATACAAGTTAAATTTTTTAAATTTTTATAAAACTTCCCAAGACAATTTTAGTGAAATAGGAGAAGGGGGACTTTACTTTTAATATAGAATATAATACCATTACAATAAAATAAAATAAAAATAAATATTTTTTGAGTTATCCTGGACGAAAGCTATAGATGAAACCTAGGTAAAAACGCTGTGTATTAAGTCTTACGTTCTCTTTCAGAAAAATATGTGCCCGAATTGCGTGATTGCATAAAATGAAACCCAGGGCTGCATGCGTTCCGCAGCTCACCAGAGATAAACCACTGTTTAATTCGTATATATTAAGACTTTATTTGTGCATTTGAGATTTTTATTTCCATTACCCGACTACCGTAGGTAATGGGAGTATTGCATTCGGTCAAAAAATTCGATATCGAGTTTTCACTTGATTTACATGTTTTAAGGTCTCTTGAGCCCAAAAATGTGGCTTTCGGCAATTAAAATGTTTGTGTATAAATGTGTGGGGGGTATTTTCTGACTATCATATCTTCAAAACTAATAAAGATAGAACGACGAAACTTCAAAGTTGAGACAGATCTGGTGTACAGATGACTTTTCCAACTTTTGGTGGAAATTGGAAAGACGGAAGTGGAACACCGGACTGTAAGTCCGTATCTCAAAAACGGTTCTAACGATTTTCTTCAAGGTAGCTATATAAACACCCTATTAGATGTCCTTTCGTATGTATTAGTTAGCTAGTTCAGGCAAATGGATAGGCGTCCTGTATAAATAAGTCAATTTGAGATCGTGAAAGTTTTTTTTTTTTTTTTACTCGCCATATTAGCTTCTTTTTAGATATCGTTTCATATATAATTGTTGTTTTTTGTTAAATTTTGGGGGAAATCGGTATCTCAAAAATGGCTCTATCTACTTTCTCGAAAATTGCTGCATAAACCTTTTTTAGATACCCTTTCGCGTGTATTACGTGGTTATTACAGGAAAATTAACAGACATCCTAATTAGGTAAGCCAGTTTTAGATCTTGAAAATTGGTGTTTCAAAAACGGCTCTAACGATTTTTTTTTTCCCTCATACATCTTTACATTAGTATCAGTTTTCTCTTACAACAAAATTATTAGGTGTCTAATTTATTAGGTTAATTTTATGTCTTGCGACCACGTTATCTCCAAAAAGTGCACATAGTATGTGTAATTAGTGGGTAATGGAAGTCGCGTGATTGTTAGACATCAGATAACACGTTATTACATTTTTTATCTAAAAAAAATCTAGTACAAATTTGTATAAAATGTCTGTTATTACCGTAGAAAATCTTAAATAATAGGGGAAAATGGCATAAGATATTTTTTTCTATATCGTAATTTAACCAGGAATAAACTACTACGTCAGAAACGCCAAAGAAAAATTATTGAGGTGCATACAGCTGTTTCGGTAGCCTAAAGCGTACCGTCATCAGTGCAAAAAGAATATTCTTTTTGCACTGATGACGGTACGCTTTAGGCTACCGAAACAGCTGTATGCACCTCAATAATTTTTCTTTGGCGTTTCTGACGTAGTAGTTTATTCCTGGTTTAATATTCCAACGCCAAGTCTCCTGCTATTATCGTAATTTAGTTATTTTTAAAGAAAGAGCTATGCGGGTTTTCTAATGGTCTTGTTGAGTGTAATATAAACACTTTCTAACTGGTCAAATTTGCATATGAGGGTCGTATAAAAATTTTAAAAGTGTAACTAGTTTGAAAATTAACAAGCGGATTTTTTCCTTAACGTAATATTATTTCCTATCTTATTTTGAATTTCTGTTATTTATTATTATTATTTTCAATTTAGATTGCCCACTTACATCTAACAGATAAAGAATTAAACCGCGTTTTAATCTTTTTTAAGACGCCCTGTATAATATACTTATTGTTTGTGTAACACAAATCTTCATTATGTAATAGTATTTTCCATCAATCAGTAAATAAATATTCCAAAAAGAAAAGAAAATAGTGATTATACAGGTCTAGAACGACCCAGTTCATCGTGCTGTGTTTTATTTGATACCTAACCTTATTATTCAAAGACGATTTTAAACTTACTCTTGTAAACTTCTCCGCTGACCCATTTTAACCACGGAATAAGAAAATGTCTGAAAGATTAATTTTCAGTGCATTGTATAAATAAATTTTCAATAAGTGTTCGATTTAACAAAATAAATAAATAAAGAGGACGGATGCTAAAAATTTGAAGAAAACTATGAACAAAGGAAGCTGCGAATGAACAATGGGCTTAAAAAAAAAAAAAAAAAAAAAAAAAAAAAGTTTAATTTGCATTTTTTCCAAAAGACATTATTGGGGTGGCAGAACAAAACATCTCCTAAAATGCTATTATTTTATTACTTCCATGATTGTACAGTGCAATTAATAATAATAATAATAAAGCAATAACTTTTCTTGATTTTAATTTTCTTCTGTGTTTAATAAAAGAAATTACTGAATTTGTAAAATTTTTCGACTTCCAGTTTTCTATGGAATTATATACTTTAAGAGGTCAGAGGTACAGTGGCGCACCCACGGAGGGGGCTTAGGGGGCTTAAGCCCCCTCCAGAACCAGCTGACATAGTAAAAATTTTCAGATATGCATGAAAAAAATATATATATTACTCAAACACAGATACTGTAAGCAAAAATAGTTTATTAATTATACATTAAATATCAGGAATTTTTGAAATCCTTACTGTCAAACACAAAAACAATGAGCTAGTTCTTTGATTTTTAAGTGAAAAATACCCTAGACATTCCATTGCAGTTTTTAGGGATAGGCTTCTAAGGTCTTAATGCATATACTGTTATCACGAAATCGAGTATCTAAAAAGTCAGGCAGAAGAAGCAATCTGATGTGGAAGTAAGCAAGGATATATTTGTCAGAAAAATGGGATACCAGGCTCATACAATTTTGTATTTTAACCCATTAAACGCCGCTATATGAACGACACCGAAAATATTTGAATTTTTGTATGTTATGAGATTTAATATACTTCTCTAATCATAAGCAGTTTAAATTTTTCAAAAATCTTTATTTGTCTAGAAGATATGATAGGGTCCCAAAATGGGAGACTTGGCGCTTAATGGGAGTAACAGATATTTCCGCCAAAATGTAGAGAATTCAATGTTTAATTTTAATATCTTGAAAATTAAGTTAGAAATCACCTAGAGTATTTTTTATATTATTAAAAAATTAATTATTGATAACTTAAATGCATATTAATTATGTTCAAGCTTTAAAATAAAGAAACTCGTAAATTTTCTTACCTGTTTAATTTCTTTTTTCTTTTACATTTTTGTATGAAATAGACCTAAGCAGTTTTTATGCAACATGACCTTACATTTTTCGCACCACAGGCGAGTATTCTTTTTACAAAGTTTACATTTTGATTGTTTTCCAGACTGTGTGATAAAGTGATTCACATTATCAAAGCGTATGTGAGCGTTTATGAGTATTTATAGCATTTTTGTGAAAGTTTGTTTTGTTCCTGGGCAAAATTAATACATTCTCATCGGCAAATGAAAATTCTCATTTGATGTAAAATAAAAATTAGCCCTGCACTTAGTCATTCCTCTAAAACTAAATTTTAAATTAAAAATGGACTTTGCATATTTGTGTTAAACCCTTTAAATGCCGCTAGTGCAAATACATACTAGTGGAATTTTGCATCAATTGCTAAAGATAAAATTTAATGGATTAATCACAAATAATTATTTTTCTAAAAATATACCGATTTAGAGGAATGCCAGAAGGCGTAGTTTACTGTTCAAAGTAGGAAAATGCCCCAATTTCAATATGTCAAGATATTTTACAGATGCTTGAGAGGGTGAATGCACTTATTTTTTTTATAGACCATACAGTAGGATCCATGCACGGTTTTCATTTTTGCTTCTGATGTCACTGAGATCTAAGCCCCGTTCTTGGATAATGCAATTTTTGCCTGTTATAAAAATTCAAATTCCATAATATATATATATATATAATTGGACTACAATATCCTGTAATGACATTGCTCTGAAAGATAACGCTTGTAATATTTACTAACAGTACAAATAATTCTAAGTAATATATTATATATTAGAATTAATGTTTTAGGATATTAAAAGGTTCTGCCCCCTGCTTGCTGTGTTGACTAACCCCAACGAAGACTACATGCCCGATTTTTTCTGTTAACCGAACCTAGAAGGAGCATCGCCCCTATACTCCAGATAATTAAATTAAAATAGCCATATAAAAATTTACATGGAGATTCTGTTATAATTCATAGAGTATTAAATTTGATCAAAGTCTATTTTCGATGGAAATATTTGGGGGGGGGGGGGGAGCATTTCATTTATGGCGAATTTTATGTTCACCAGCTTGTGATATTGCACACGGCAGTTTTTGATCGTAGATGAACCCACAACTTTATGTTTGCATACTCAATTCCAACCCCAACTGACCGAACTAATGTAACTTAGCACGTTATATATCAAGATAAATTCCTCGATTGCACTATTCAACTTAAATTCAGTTTCTTTCATTCGTTTATTTATTTCAAAAGAAACATTTAAAACTGATTCTTTACTATACGTATGTCTGCATACCAGCGGCGGCTCATGAACCGAAAATAGGTGAAGGGGCATTTCACCTAATATTTTACACTGTATTCATTTGTAGAGTATAAATTTACATTAAAATAAAGTGAGTATTCTTAGTTAAAATTATGCTTAATAAAAATAATGCATTAAAACTACTTAAATGTTATTTCTCAGCTCTTCACCTATTTTTCGTTTACAAGACGCTGCTGCTGCGTATATGGCCATAAACCTATTACTATAACTATAGGACCCAATTATTCTTCAGCCCCCTCCAGACAGAAATTCTGGGTGCGCCACTGTCAGAGCAGTGGCGCACCCACGGAGGGGGCTTAGGGGGCTTAAGCCCCCTCCAGAACCAGCTGACATAGTAAAAATTTTCAGATATGCATGAAAAAAATATATATATTACTCAAACACAGATACTGTAAGCAAAAATAGTTTATTAATTATACATTAAATATCAGGAATTTTTGAAATCCTTACTGTCAAACACAAAAACAATGAGCTAGTTCTTTGATTTTTAAGTGAAAAATACCCTAGACATTCCATTGCAGTTTTTAGGGATAGGCTTCTAAGGTCTTAATGCATATACTGTTATCACGAAATCGAGTATCTAAAAAGTCAGGCAGAAGAAGCAATCTGATGTGGAAGTAAGCAAGGATATATTTGTCAGAAAAATGGGATACCAGGCTCATACAATTTTGTATTTTAACCCATTAAACGCCGCTATATGAACGACACCGAAAATATTTGAATTTTTGTATGTTATGAGATTTAATATACTTCTCTAATCATAAGCAGTTTAAATTTTTCAAAAATCTTTATTTGTCTAGAAGATATGATAGGGTCCCAAAATGGGAGACTTGGCGCTTAATGGGAGTAACAGATATTTCCGCCAAAATGTAGAGAATTCAATGTTTAATTTTAATATCTTGAAAATTAAGTTAGAAATCACCTAGAGTATTTTTTATATTATTAAAAAATTAATTATTGATAACTTAAATGCATATTAATTATGTTCAAGCTTTAAAATAAAGAAACTCGTAAATTTTCTTACCTGTTTAATTTCTTTTTTCTTTTACATTTTTGTATGAAATAGACCTAAGCAGTTTTTATGCAACATGACCTTACATTTTTCGCACCACAGGCGAGTATTCTTTTTACAAAGTTTACATTTTGATTGTTTTCCAGACTGTGTGATAAAGTGATTCACATTATCAAAGCGTATGTGAGCGTTTATGAGTATTTATAGCATTTTTGTGAAAGTTTGTTTTGTTCCTGGGCAAAATTAATACATTCTCATCGGCAAATGAAAATTCTCATTTGATGTAAAATAAAAATTAGCCCTGCACTTAGTCATTCCTCTAAAACTAAATTTTAAATTAAAAATGGACTTTGCATATTTGTGTTAAACCCTTTAAATGCCGCTAGTGCAAATACATACTAGTGGAATTTTGCATCAATTGCTAAAGATAAAATTTAATGGATTAATCACAAATAATTATTTTTCTAAAAATATACCGATTTAGAGGAATGCCAGAAGGCGTAGTTTACTGTTCAAAGTAGGAAAATGCCCCAATTTCAATATGTCAAGATATTTTACAGATGCTTGAGAGGGTGAATGCACTTATTTTTTTTATAGACCATACAGTAGGATCCATGCACGGTTTTCATTTTTGCTTCTGATGTCACTGAGATCTAAGCCCCGTTCTTGGATAATGCAATTTTTGCCTGTTATAAAAATTCAAATTCCATAATATATATATATATATAATTGGACTACAATATCCTGTAATGACATTGCTCTGAAAGATAACGCTTGTAATATTTACTAACAGTACAAATAATTCTAAGTAATATATTATATATTAGAATTAATGTTTTAGGATATTAAAAGGTTCTGCCCCCTGCTTGCTGTGTTGACTAACCCCAACGAAGACTACATGCCCGATTTTTTCTGTTAACCGAACCTAGAAGGAGCATCGCCCCTATACTCCAGATAATTAAATTAAAATAGCCATATAAAAATTTACATGGAGATTCTGTTATAATTCATAGAGTATTAAATTTGATCAAAGTCTATTTTCGATGGAAATATTTGGGGGGGGGGGGGGGGGGAGCATTTCATTTATGGCGAATTTTATGTTCACCAGCTTGTGATATTGCACACGGCAGTTTTTGATCGTAGATGAACCCACAACTTTATGTTTGCATACTCAATTCCAACCCCAACTGACCGAACTAATGTAACTTAGCAC
This sequence comes from Salticus scenicus, assembly GCA_963930645.1. Taxonomy (NCBI): domain Eukaryota; kingdom Metazoa; phylum Arthropoda; class Arachnida; order Araneae; family Salticidae; genus Salticus; species Salticus scenicus. The sequence continues at coordinate 142,140,462 of OZ005648.1, read as the reverse complement.
GTTATATATCAAGATAAATTCCTCGATTGCACTATTCAACTTAAATTCAGTTTCTTTCATTCGTTTATTTATTTCAAAAGAAACATTTAAAACTGATTCTTTACTATACGTATGTCTGCATACCAGCGGCGGCTCATGAACCGAAAATAGGTGAAGGGGCATTTCACCTAATATTTTACACTGTATTCATTTGTAGAGTATAAATTTACATTAAAATAAAGTGAGTATTCTTAGTTAAAATTATGCTTAATAAAAATAATGCATTAAAACTACTTAAATGTTATTTCTCAGCTCTTCACCTATTTTTCGTTTACAAGACGCTGCTGCTGCGTATATGGCCATAAACCTATTACTATAACTATAGGACCCAATTATTCTTCAGCCCCCTCCAGACAGAAATTCTGGGTGCGCCACTGTCAGAGGATCTAGAACATGATTTGATCATTTTTAGAAAATGCCCGTCTGTGTGTGAATAGTGAATGAGTGACAAAAAATCTGCGAAAACTATAGCGCAAGAAATACTGCACAGAGTTCCATACAAATATATATATAGTTGCACCTCTTGATTTTTAACGCCTATCAATTTTGATGAAAATCGCCCAACAAGTGGCGTTCCTGCGCTGATTTTTCATAATTTTGAATATGGCAGTATAGAACAAAACTTCGCATAAATGAGCACAATAGAATTACTTTTAATAAATCATCGTTAAAAAGATATCATCATTAAAAAGAATTATTTATAATAATAATACAACTAAGAAAATTCTTTTTACTTTCCGAACACTATAGTGAGGAAAGTATTGTACTCATGTCAAAAATCCGAATTTGAGATTTAGATGTTTCTATACGTATCGAGGTCCCCCGAGTCCGTTTCCACTATTTTTACGATGATGTATGTATGTGTGTGTATGTATGTCTGTGAGTGAACATGCTAGCGTCTAAACGCTTTGTTCGAATAAGCTGAAAGTTGGTACGTATATTGTAAGCATGGACGTACACTTCTCTAAGTCCGTGATTGTAAGTCACCATAGTACGAACCCTATAGATTTTGGTGAATCTACCATTTATAGTTTTTTTTTTACAGGGACACAAAGAAAAATTCTTTATCATTATGGCCTATGGGGCCAAATTTTTAAAAGTGCGATAGCGTCTAAACGCTTTATTAATCTGAGCAAAAAATTTGTACACATGTTATAGGTCACAGTTGCACCAACAGTATAGATTTTGGTGAATTTAGCACTTACAGTTTTTACAGGGGCACAAAGAAAAATTCTTTATCATTATGGCCAATGGGGCCAAATTTTTAAAAGTGTGATAGCGTCTAAACGCTTTGTTAATCTGAGCAAAAAATTTGTACACATGTTATAGGTCACAGTTGCACCAATTGTATAGATTTTGGTGAATTTAGCACTTACAGGTTTTTTACAGGGACACAAAGAGTAATTCTTTATCATTATGGCCTATGGGACCAAATTTTTAAACGTGCGATAGCATCTAAACGCTTTATTCAATTGAGCTGTAATTTTATATGAATATTATAAAAAATTGTTGCACTAACTATAAGCATTTTGGTGAATCTAGCATTTATAGGTTTTTACAGGGACACAACGAAAAATTCTTATCATTATGATCTTATAGGCTCAAAGTTCAGTAGCGTTAAATAAAACATCGTGTAATATATGGAGAAAAATACTCAAACACTTTATTATGGTTTTCTCTCTTTTGTTTATTTAACAACTCCTCTTTCTTTACTTTATCTACAAAACTGTTAGTGTTAATTACTCAATGTTCGGAAAGTCGAGTGGAGTCACTCCAGATTTTTATATATGCAGAAGTATTCTTAAAAAGAACTCATCAGTACCCTTAAACGAGTGGACATACCATAAATCTGTGATAATTTAAAATAAAACCAACTCATTGATTTTTTTCATTAAAAAAAAATCGTCTATAGGGCACGAAATCCACTCTTTTCGCATTTACTGTTATACCTCTCCGAGATGAAAATCGTTAACATCTATCTCGGAAAATAATTTTAATAAATAATTTGTACAGTAAGAATTTGTTTAGGAAGTCATAATACGAAAGTTTTTGGTTAGCTACAGCATACCGGTTTTATTTTAGAGCTGTTTTTGTGGGCTCTGATTTACACTATTAGTTTTCTTTTCTTGAACATTCTCCTTGTATTTTATTAGTTGAAGAAAAACAAATATTTCAATCTTTAAATTTCCAAGCCGATTTCCACTTTTTAAGGGGACTTTTTTCATGAATTTATGATCTTTAAAATGCTAAAAGTTCTACAAATATTTAAGAATAATATGTTTTTCTGTACGTTTAATAGAAATTACTTCAAAGAATTATTGGTGGACTTTGAAATTAATTAGTTTTTGAGGAAAAAATGAAATGAAAAGTGCGTGTCAATGTAAAATTTTGTCTCCCCCCCCCCCCCACCTTTAAAAAAAAAAAAAAATAAAAAAAAAAAAAAACAGGATTTTTGTTAAATTTTCATTTTTAATATTTTTTTCTTTTAAAGATATTGCAAAATCCACTCCTAATTCTTTTACGCAGGTTCTATTAAACATCCAAAAGAAATATCAAGTCTTTCTTAAATATCGATAGATGTTTTAGCATTTTTAAAGATCATGAATTCATAAAAAAAAAAAAAAAAAAAAAAAATGCAAATTAAAAACACGAAATTTAAAGATTTCAAATCTGTAAAAATTATATCAAAAACCATAAGAATTGTTACCTGAATATATATTTTATTGAACAAATCTAATATATTTCAATTTATAAATATTAAATGAAAATCTAAGCTTTTGTATGAAACCTTCAATTGTGCCAAGTCCTCTTATGTAAGAATACAAGCCACAGGGGTTTAAAAACAGTTTATGTAAGTTTATTATAGTTTCATTTCTTCTATCCAATCATTCTTATTGGAGTAAGTACTTCAATAGTTTTTTTTAAATATTCTAACTGAAGTAGTCTAATAGTTTAAATATACCAATTGTTGAAATATTCTAATTATTGAAATCTTAAATCTATTTTTAATAATCAATAATTAAAATTTTTAATTTAATTAAAAAAAAAAAAAATTCTTGAAAAATTTCAAGTATTTGTTTCCGAGACTAAAAAGTGAGCGGAGGCGGATATTCCGGCAATGTTTTTTCGTAGAATCTTTATTGGACCAATTAATTTGTTATATTTTTATTTAAAATCCAAAAAACATAAATTTCAAATAGGATCTTTAATCTATGAAGTTGTCGTTGTCACTATCATTTGGTGAGCAGTATTGACAAATTTAGGGACTTTTTCTTTTTTTTTTAAATCCAATATCCATCATTAAATTTTAATTGTAACGGTTGCTTAACCTCTTCGAAGATTAATCGTCTATTATAGAGGTGCACAACCTGCAGCCCGGGGGCCACATGCGGCCCACTAGCCATCAATTTGCGGCCCGCGGAAGGACAGACATTTTAGCTCGCATTAATCATCAGCATGAGAGAAAAAATGAAAAAGAAAGAAAGAAAAAATATTTCATTTATTGCATTTACAAAAACTTTTTGTTGTTGTTGTTTGTGTGTGTGTGTGTGAGGGGGGGGGGGAGAGATTGTTGGTTTATATACATATTTCTGCTTGAGAGCTAAGTTTTCCATTCTATTTCTCAATAATGTAACCCACAGTATGTTCCTTCATTTTTTATTGGAAAAATCATGGAATAATCTACTGGTGTGATCTTTATCTATATCAGTGATCTTTATCTATATGAGAAGATTAAAAACTGAAAAATGTAACAATCTGTAAGTAAAAGCTCATACCCCCCCCCCTTTTTTTTTTCTTTAAATATTTCCCTTATGTGTGTTAAAATTAATGATGAAGAAGCATACATTTATAACAGTAATTAATTTCTATTGAAAAGCTAAATTAATTTCTGCCCGGCGACATAAAAAAGAAATACATGTCCGGTGGGTTCTTATTATTTTGTTAAACTGATAAAAACACTGATCGCGGTAATGATGGCCATCATTTATGATTTATGAAGTTGCAAACAGAAATGGGGCAGCGGCTAAAAGAATGTGTAGATTAAACCAAGATTTTCAGCAGTATATTCAGTTGCTAATGGTAACTATTATGATAGTTTAGCTGATTGCAAGCAGGGACGTAACTACAGATGTTATCAGTAGGAGGCATGTAGGAGGCTGAATTCCTAATTTGTATAAAGGGTCAAAAATAAAAAAATATTTAATTCAGAAATATCTAAGGTACAATACAAGCACCCCTTTCCTTGGCATGTGCCCTTGGTTGCTGTCATAATAGTTTAGCAACCAAATCCTCATTAAATTCATTAAGACTTTTGCAGACCATGTTCTTTCTGTTACGGCAGAACAGCAAGGTGATGCAATAGTACATTGTTTGAAATTCATGAGGAAAATGACAATTAAAACCCTGAGAAGCTTTTTCATTTATAGATCTCGGCAGTGCCATCTAATACCTCAAAACGGTATTTTCATACCCATTTACCTACACTAAAACTGCTTATTTTGGTACCTCTAACTGCCTTTACAATTGTGCTAGGTGTTTTTGAGAATCCCAATATAACCTTTTTTTTTCCCTCTCTGTGCAAAGCAATACATTTTATTTATCCTTTTTTGTAATTTATACGATACATTTAATTCTTTTGCTTACTATTAAATTACTTTATGATTATTACACTTTGAGATTCACTTGACTTGCTGATTAAAAATTTTATATATATTTTAAGAAACACCCATACACACACATATATCTATATATATATATTATACAGCGAGTACATCTGCACAGTTTCATTCTTTTATATTACCTCGTCTGTGGCCCTTCATATCTCACTCAACAGCAAAAGTGGCCCACCAGTCAAAAAGGTTGTGCACCCCTAGTCTATTATGTATATCAAGTATCATTCTTCAAAATTATTGGTGATTATTGAATAAAAAAAAAAAAAGTCCCTAAATTTGGGAATACTGTTGGTGAGTGGCTTTACATACATTTATTCACTGATTTCCATTGGATATTCGGGGCACATGACTAAGGCCCCTCCATGTTTCTAATAAAATTGTGCTCTCTTCCTTTTTTAGGCTGTAATTTAAAATTACAGAAGAAATGCATTAAAAATATGTTTTCTCATAATCTGCATTTTGTAAAGGGCCCACAGTGTCACTGCAATTTATCATTCACAAAGGTACAGAAACAGACATATGTTAGCACTTTCTTTTTCTTTAAATTGAAAATGGTATAAACCTCTGAAGGTTACTGAAGGAAGGAGGTCATCCGCATCCACAGAAAATGAAAATATTAAGGGGGTCCGGAAAATAATGTTTTATTACAATAAATTCAAATAATTAACAAATTTTTATTTTTAATGAATTATAAAATGATCCTGTTTATCAATCACCTTTTGGCATCTAGTGTGCAAGTTTTCAATACCAGATCCATAAAAATCAATTAGTAAAAAAAAAAAAAAAATCTCTGGAGATCACATTTTGAACATCATCTAAATATTAAAATTTTCTGCCACTTAAAAAACACTGTAGCGTTTGAAATAAATGGAAATTCAATGGCACAATATCAGGCGTGTATGATACATGAGACAATACCCCCCCCCCTCCCACCCTTCATTATTTTCTTCATACGGTTAGTTTTGCGCTGTGCTGTCTTTCAGAATAACGCCTTTTCTGTTGACAACATTGGCACTTTTCAATTAAAGATTCATTTATCTAATCCAACTGTTCACAGTGAAGGTCTATATTCACACTTTGTCCAGGTTGCAGCACTTCAAAATGCACTACCCTGCAAGTACTCCATCAAACACATAAAAATGCCTTTTTGTGATGTAGACCCCTGGCTTAGCTATACTTATTAGTAATTCATTCAAAGAGAACCACTGCATTTAGCATTTTGGATAAAGGACCCATTTCCATCTCCAGTGATCATGTGAACAATAAGTGCTTCTATATTGATCTACTGAAGTAACAAGTTGCATGCACTTGATCGGCTAGCTTTGTTTCCTTCGGACATATTATGTGAGACCCAAACACATGCTTTGCTTACTTTGTCAATCTGCTGAAAATGTTCTTGGAAGAGAAACAAAGGTTGGTTAACAGTTTAAGACAGTTTCTTGATTGTTTGACATGGATTTGCTTCCACTTCAGATCTTAACATGTCCATGTCTAAAGTTGTGTGTCTGTCTGTAGCAGAAATTTAATTATAATTATTCACATCTCTTACAAACTATAAATTCTATATACAGTAACATCCAATTCACATATGAAATAGAAAATAATGGCTGACTTCCATTCCTTCATACCCTTGATTCACACACTGTAGATGGATATTCTACCACTGCCTATCGTAAAAATTTTGCAGTCTCTCTACTTCCCCATGCCTGTTCATGTCACTCACCTACCCCAAAAATAACAGCTTTCTATACTTTTGTTAACTGTGCCTTTAATATTTGTTCCGAACCTGTTTTATTAAGGGGACTCTCTACCTATCGTCTCCGAAAGCCGAAGCCAATGTTATTCTATGGGAAATTTTGCTCCATTATAATTCATTAACTAATACATATTTTTAAATTCCATTTTCACTTTCTGAAAATTCACAACTATTAAATAATTTATCGCTTTTTAAAAAGTGATTTTTTTTTATTTTTAAGATTTCATTTTTAAGCTCAAAAATGAAAAAATTCACATTGTGAAAATTCGCATTTTACAACCTCAAAATAAAATATTAAAAATTAAAAAAAAAAATATTTTTTAGAAAGCGATAAATTGTTTAATAGTTGTAAAGTTTCTGAATGTGAAAACGGAATTAAAAAATATATATTAGTTAATAAGTTATAATGGGGTGAAATTCTCCATTGAATAACATTGGCTCTGGCTACTGGGAACGATAAGTGGAGAGACCTAAGCTCTGAAAATAAAATATATTTGTAAGCCATAGCAATTTACAGATTACAACTCTTCCATTATAGATAGAGCTATTCAAAAATTACAACTTCCTCGTACTTTGTCTAGTAAATCAGTTTCTTCTAATAACAGTATTGTTTTATCCTAATTTCCTAAATCCAGTCATGCCATAGCTAAAATTCTCAAACAATATGATTTTTAAACAATTTTTTACCTTCCAATAAAAATAAACTTACCTTTTATTCATGAATTCATTCTTTGATTTAAATAAATAAACTTACTTTTCTCAATTAAAAGATCCTATAGATATGTATAATTCTTAGGGCATCTATAGCATTTCCTGCCAGTGTGGTTTATCATACATAGGCCAAACTAAACACAGTCTTAAATTCCACCTTAAAAAACATATTAATTACTTCCGTAAAGCAAGAAATCAATAAATCTGCTATTTCCATTGCTATATATTGCATTGCTGGGAGGAAAACTATAATTTTAAATTTGACTCAGCTAAAATAATTTGCAGGCCTAAATCCACTCATGAACTCGATTTCGTTGAAGCTTTTTATACTTATAAAAATCTTTAAAATATTGTTAATTGTAATTTCGCTGTACCCCATTTGTCTGATTGTTGGGAATTTTACATACAATCCACATTTTCTTAGTTTCTTCCATATTTTTCACAACTAATGTTTCGTAATTTCCTACTGACTGGCACCCACATTCCACGTAACTCTATTGGCTGATCATCCTGAACTGAACCTGATCCCTTTCCTATATATAAGAGCACTTCTCTCTCATTTCTTTATGCACTGAAGACAACCTGCTAAATGCTACCAAATCAACTGTCTGCTTTCCTATTACTTCTTTTTGGCATTCTAGACGTGTTGTTTGCCTTGAAATTATGATAATACCGCTAATCAAGAAAATTTCTGCATTTTTCTTTCTTTTTAAAACTCATTCCTGAAACATATGATATTTTACGGCTGACTTCCAAAATATGAGATTATTTTGTTTCTTATAGAGCTGTACCGAGTACTCGGCTTACTTGGCCAATTTGCTGAGCATTTGGTATTCGGCCAAATTTTGAGTGTGTCAATACAGAGTAGCTGTAAGAATTTCGTCATTTTTATTGATAATTAAACTCAAAAATGATGAAAACATTCTGAGTCACAATCATTAAATTACAATACAAACTCCTTATAGATAAAGTTCTGCTATAAATAGCTTTCTACAGTTAAAACGAATGAGTAGATTGATACCAAAATTGGTATAGAAAGGACATATGAGATGTGTCTGTCCATTTTAGCTATAGGGGCTGTTTATACAGAAATTTAATAATAAACATCCTGTACACTGTTAAAAATTTTTTTGTGAATTTACAGAGAATCTATTGGTAATTAATTATATTAAGTCTTATGTAAATTTACGGAGGATTAAAAACAGAGATTCTGTCAAAATATAGAGAAACTACACTGTATATTAATCATAGTCTCTGTAAATTTACATAGATCAAAATATTCAAGTCTCTGTAAATTTAAATATGTGAAACATCATAGTCTCTGTAAATCTACATATGTCAAAATATGCAAGTCTCCGTAAATTCGATCATGTAAAAGCATATAAGACTCTGTAAATTTACCATTGTAAAAAAAACCACGTCTCTGTAAGGTTACATATGTAAAATCATCCAAATCTCTGTAAAATTACATACGGAAAAACATCCAAGTCTCTGTAAAATTACATAGGTAAGAACATCCAAGTCTCCGTAAATTTCGTATATAATATTATGAAAATCTCAGTAAATTTATCCATGTAAAAATACCTAATATTTGAAGGCCCCACCATTGGCTGAGAAGCTCTACTCTCAACGTTTGAAGGCGGAAGGCGCATGGTTCGATCCCAGGTTGCGATTTTCGACCTACCCATTAGGAATTTTCCGCGGATTTCTCCAAAACTTGTATAAATAAGGGATAAGACATTTTAGAAAGACCTACACTTACGGCAATCCCCACAGGTCTAGAAACCTAGCACATCCAATCGGCTTTACCTAACGCCGATTAAATATTAGTATGTTTATAAGCGTATCGAAGACACTCTAAATTGGCATATTACTTAAAATAAATTTCATTATTATCAATTTATAAGTACAAAAATATCCAACAGTAAGTTTATATTCATGAATATAGGTAAGAATCTGGTAAATACGTTACATAAGTACAGATTCAACTTAAGGAAAAGAAACTTAAAGTTGGATGTTTTTGCACTTGTAGATTCATTGTTCAGCCTTGGGATTTATTTTAAATGCGCGTCAGTTTAGAGTGTTTTGAATATAGGCTTCTAAATATACTAATATTATTGTGGTGCTAAAATCACATTGGTTACTCCAGAGTTCTAGGCCTGTATAGAATGCCTTATGTGTAGGTCATTCTAAGGTGTTCTATCCCTTATTTACAAAAGTTTTTAAGAAAACCTTGGAAAATTTCGAATGGGTAGGCTGAAAATCTCAACCTGAGATCGAACTTCGCACCTCCCACCTTCAAACTTTGAGATTAGAACTCCTCGGAAAATGATGGGACAAGAAGACCGGACTTTAGTATCTACATTAAAATTCAGAAGTATAAAATTGGTTAAGCTTGTATTACCTTTGGTAGGATTTGTAATGATGCGCTTTAACAGGTTTTTAACTACAATTTTTATTAATGTTGTGGTACATTTTGCATCCATTAAACTTTTAATAAAAAATTTAAAAAAGAAGCTAATTTATACCCTAACAGCACAGTTAGGCTTAACTTATCCACAGTACATCTTAAGGATGTTTCTGGGATGTCTTTTCATCCAGAAGACATCTTGAAGATATCCTGGGGTGGTGATGTGCTGTCTGGGTATTATGGTACTTCTAATAAAATGATCAGAAATAATTGCAAAATATATCATATGTTTGCTTAATATTGCTCGGTTATATTTAGTCCATACCAAAATAAAAACTTAATTCCCTCATTTAATATGACTCAATAGTGAACGATCTCACAGGTCTAAATCTAAAATTTTGATTTGATAATTATGACATATTGATGGTTTTTGCTCGGCTGAAACCAAAACTAGATTTTACTCTATCACATACATATATTTATCAATACAAGGTGCGCTATTTTTTTCATGACTCTTCCACCAATATAATTATACGGTTACTTTTATAGTATGATTCCATGATTAATTACAATTAATCATGGAATCATACTAGAAACTACCGAAAGAGAAGGTATTGTGTCGGTAGACACCCTGTATTTGCAAAATCTACGTGTAACAAAGGAAAATTGGCTTCATTTTCGGCTTCAGCACATTAGAAATAGGTATCAACTAAAATAAATTAAATTTTGCCAACATTATATTTGTAGATCTGTGTTAACAACCTCAGTTTCTTTCATTCAAAAAATACATCCACTTTTTAAATACACTTTAAAAATAAATATTTTAACTAATATACATATATCTATTACATTTTGATTAGATATTAACTTAAAACAATTAGGAATGTAATTAAAACACTAATCGTTTAAAATTCATTATGCTCTTTAAAAGGTGTAATTTTCTAAATTGGGGGGAAAAAAAGAAAGGAAGAAGTGCTAAAAATTTGTTAGGTACACTACCTTTCCATAATGACCGCACACTTTCGATTTCAGACACTTTTTAAAGTATTTCAAAAAACGTTAAACAAATCATTTTGAAACTTCAGGGATGTGAAAGGAGGACCGGTAAAAATAATTAAAGTAAAATGAAAGTATTTGGCTTAACCCTGTAATAATTAATGCTTGAAATACGATATGGCAGTAGCATCTGATTATAGGACTCTTTCTCATTAACTTATTAAGTTTATATGTCTCTAACGCATATAATCAGGGAGATAAAGGTTTCTTTAAAAAATTGCAAAAAAATTTTCTTTCTTTCTTTTTTTTTTTTTTTTTAAGCAATAACACGCAAAATATGAAAAGACTGTGCAAAGTTATTTTCAGGAAACTGGACATACAATAATAAACACTGTATACTGCAATCAGAATGAAAAAAATATTAAATATCTAATGAAATATGAGTATTTTTACTAAATTTCTAACTGCGCATGCGTAAATGTTCAGTGTAATTTCATTTTCAAAATTTAACAGTGAAATTTTTTGAGCTACTTATATAAAAACCCCAAACAAAAATTGTGTAAACTGAAAAAGTTCTACGTCATACAGAGCTGCCAACCAAATCCGGCAAATTGTTAGTACCCCTCTCCCCCCCCCCCCCCCTTTTCCTACACCACTAAATTTTTAGAGTAATTCTCTTCAAATATATTTACGATGAATGAAGAAAACAAATATTCTAAAAATTAAGTGGTGTGGAAAAGAGGCGGTAGTAACAATTTGCCGGATTAGGAGCAGCTCTGGTCATAGAATAAACTGAATTTCAGCTGTTCCCCAACAAAGAAATTGTTAAGAGGGTTTTCTCAATATTTATTTACAATCACAGAAAATTGCATTACAGTTCATCGAATTAAAATAAATATGTGAGCAAAACTCCTTATACTTTAGCGTTTCTTCGAGAGAAACTGAAGACCAGTTGCTTCTTTGGCGAAGAACTTTTTGAGTTTACACAATACTTGATTGGGTTTTTATATAAGTAGTTTAATGCATTCGGCTACTAAATTATACCAATGAAATTTAGCTAAAACTTAGTCATGCGCAGTTAAAAATTATTTAGTAAAAATGCTCACATTTCATTAGATATTTAATATTTTTTTCATTCTGATTGCAGTATGTTGTATCTAATGTTGTATATTGGGTTTCCCGAATATAGCTTTGTACTGGATTTAAAACCTTGCATGTTATAGCAAAAAAAAAAAAATGTTCGTCAATTTTTTAAAGAAATCTTTATATCTCCCTGATTACATGCGGTTGAGACATAAAAATTTATACAGAAAATGAGAATGAGCCCCATAATCATATGCTACAGCCAGAATGTATTTCGAGTATTATTTTATACTGGGTGATGCCAAATGCTCTCATTTTTCTTTAATTTTTTACTGGTCCCATTTTCACTTTTGGCACAGACAAATAACTGAACTACGTGAGGTGTAACATGTTTTTTACACTCCTGAAGTTTCAAGATGATTTGTTAAGTACTTTTTGAGTTATTTTAAAACGCATCTGAAATCGAAAGTGTCCGGTCATTTATGGAAAGGTAGTGTATTAAATGAATTTGAATTTTTAAATACTCACATTGATTTTTATATTAGCTAAAGAAAAGAAATTACTAATTCATTTCCATATAAAGGTCTCTCTTAAGAACTAGGCATACAGTTTTGGTAGTTTATTTACAGGGCCGTGCCTACACTGTTAGCCGCCCTGGGCGAAAGGTTTTGCCGCCCTCCTAGGCAAAAGATTTTAGCCGCCATACTAGGCACTAAAATTATTTCCATCCTTCTACTTTTGAAAACTATCCTTTAAAGCCAAAAACTGCCGGGTTGCCACAGATGAAAAGTTATCAAGTTTTTTTTTCTCTGTTTTAAAAATAAGCCTCCAGCGGCCGAGTGGTTATGCGCTCGCGCTCAAAGCTGGTAGACATGAGGTGCCAGGTTCAATCCCAAGTCGCGCTTGTCGGCCTAGCCGATCGGAGTTTTCCATGGTTTTCTCCGAAACTTGCGTAAATACGGGCTAGGACCCCTTAGAAAGACCTCCACGGAGGGCACTCCCCCTCAGGTCTAGGACCTACAGCTGTCAATCTCCCTTATTCCCAAATCCAATCCAATCCTGTTTTTAAAAAATCTAACAATTTTAGTAAACCTAATTTTTAGCTGAAATTTTGTCATTTTTAGCCGCCCCTAGCTGTTAGCCGCCCTGGGCGACCGCCCCGGTCGCCCCCCCCTAAGCACGGCCTTGTTTATTTAAAAAGTAAATTTGTGGAACGCATTAATGAAATGCGTAACTTGTCACTTAAACCAAGACTAACAAATTTGATGCAAATTTTATTTCAAACTGCAACAAATTTTGAACATTTTTCAATATTCTCTTTTTAATAAAATTGGTTTTTAAAAGTTATTTTATTTGAAAATAAAAATTCTCATTTCAGATCAGATTTCTAATACGTTATCGTAGAAGTATAGGAACGTATTAAAAGTTTGATACCTAAATAGTTTTAGTTTTTATAATTAATTCATTACAATGTGTAGAATAATTTCCTTAATTATTGTAGTTTCTGGGATATAAATATTTTTAAATAGACGGCAAGTGGAGAGAAAATGTTCGTACGTATTAAATAGTATATAAAGAAATATAGAGCTTTTAATATTTTTAAATATTAATTTAGGGTTCAGTGCAGATGAAACTCGGGTACTCTTTTGGTTTTCGTCACTAGTTTCATAAATTCAAATCTTTAAAATATACAACTTTTGTTAAAAGAAACCATTAGATTATTTTGAATTAAAAAAATTTCGACTTTCTTTTTTTTTTTTTTTTTTTACAAAAACAAATTTTAAAACATTTTTTTTCTACAAAATAGGATTTAAAGAAGAAACAAATTCTACGCTTTTACACATGAAAGCAGCATCCCGGTAATTTACTAGAATCATTGCAAAAAGCTCACTAAGAAGAAAAACATCTTTGCTGCAAAGAAAACATACAATTAAAAAGAATTAAAAAATAAAACATACTGAATTAGATTAAAATTAAGCTTTATTTTACTAATATAACACTGACCGTATCTTTTTTTTTCTAAATGACATTAACAAAAGATAAATGGTGAAAAACTCTTTAACAGGATAAATATTTGGTATTTGTAAATGTCTCTAATGAGGGTATTTTGCGGCATTTTCTATTTTCATATTTCTTAGACAACTTGTTTCATTTCTTATATCAGGATCAATTTCCATTATAACTAGAAAAAAGAAAAATTATGAAAAATTACTATTGTAGGAAAACACTTCAACTATAAATTTTTAAAACAAAATCTACATCCTATGACATTTTAAGCAAATAATGAAAAGAAAGGATTGTAATTACATGGCACTTAAAAGAAAATTAAGTATACATAAGCGAATTTTAAAGTGTATCTTAAATAACATTACTTACAAACTTTGAATAAACACCATAAAATGCTATAAACTCGCAACAATTGTTTCGGGTCGAAAAAACACACGACCCTTCATCAGGCGAACAAAGTAAGCTCGAGTGCTGCAGTCAAAGCGGCAAAGGTGCGTTCACTCGTGCTTACTTTGTTCGCCTGATGAAGGGTCGTGTGTTTTTTCGACCCGAAACAATTGTTGCGAGTTTATTGCATTTTATGGTAATTATTCAAAGTTTGTAAGTAATATTTTTTACAACGCCAGTTTTGTGGTGCTTTTTTATTAAATGTATCTTAAATACTCCATCTAAATAGAACCTAATGAAAAATCATCTAAAGAAAATAAAAAGAGATAAACATGGTATTTTAAATCATTATTACAGGGAAAAAATCACTTATATAATGAAATCATAAGATATTTAAGCACCATTTTATGAATGCCAGTGTAACAGGAATATTTTTGAAGTATTTTATATTAAAAACAAGTATGAATTGTATTGTATTTGGGTATAAGGCCGATTGACTGCTGTAAGTTCTAGGCCTACTTTGAAATGTCTTTATCCCCAAGAAAAGATTCCCCCCCCCCCCCGCACTTCTTATATGAAATTTTAAAGTTTGCCCCTGAGTTCCCTTTTTTTTTCTTTTAACAAATGCCTTAAAGTTTTCAGAAATTCCGAGACATTCCCAAAGTACAAGGAGTAGAGTGGGACTTTGATAATTATATATAACGACATTTTCAAAAAATATTGAAAATAATTTAGACATTCTTAAGTAAGCCTCAATTTATTACCGAAAACCCCAACGTGGGTTGACTTTTAAGGGGTATTAGCCCATATTTACAGGAATTTCAGAGAAAACCTTGGAAAACACCGAACGACTAGGACAGCATGCGCGACTACGTATCGAATTCATCACTTCCCGTCTACCAGCTTCAAGAACAGATACTCCTGTCCCCAAGACCCACTTTTGCCTATTGGATTATTATAGTAATAAGAAGTAATACATAGTTCTGCAGCAAATTCTTTTTTACACAATTCAATTACGAAATATTTCCAGTTTATTAAATATATTTAAAAATTATTTTCTAAATATTATTTGGTCTTTAATAATTATATAAACTAATATAAATGCAAATTACAGTAATTTTTTGTGGTCTTAAGCTACAGGTAAATTCTTTTAATTAATATCCTTCTTTATTTCCATTATTAATATTATGATAATTACTTAAATATTCTATCTCCAAAAATTTAAATATTTAATGAAAACACTTTCCGCTGGTGAAGCATTAACTCCACCCCTCTCCTCAAACCCCTCAAAAGAAAGAAAAGAGAATTAAAAGTTATAAATAAAATAAATAAATAAAATAAAAATTGAATCACTTGATAAATAAGAATTCTCTAAAGATAAAATCTTTATTTTGTATTTCAGTTTTTAAATTTATAAAATTTTCAATATGTAAACTATTGTTTATACAAGATGTAGGCGATTTATTTCAATTCTACTCAAATTCTTGCATTTTGATTTCGAAAATTCAGATAATGTTTCAGTCTTCACGTAGAAGATATAACGGTAAACATTTTTAATGGCATAGAGAGTTGTATAAAGAACATGAAAAAACTTGAAGAATATTAAAATAAAAATTGAAAACAACCGGTAGCAGATTATAAAAGAATATCATAGGTGAAAGTTTTCAGGGGCTATCTTTATTTCCAAATTCTGCCCCCCCCCCCCCACTTCTAAATTTTCCCTTACAATGCCTTCAGAATTCTACAAATATCATCTATTATGGGAATAAACAAACATTTTAAATAATAGCCACGTAATAATAACCTTAATCTATTCTTCTACGATTAATTTTGAATACAAATAGCAGTTTTTAGGGTTTTGTTATGTTAGGTAGTTTTTCACCCTTAGAATATGGAAAAAAAAACAATTTATTGTCTCCTGAGAGAGTGAACTGCTCCTGAATCATCTCTAAACTGTACGACTCCGTGAGTGGCCGTGCCATTCTACGCTCAGAGCTGATAAACGGGAAGTGTTGAGTTCAATCCCAGATCTAGCTTGTCGACCTAGCTGTTCGAAGTTTTCAGTAGTTTTCTCCGAGACTCATAAAATCTGGGCTGGGCCCCCTTAAAAAACATCCCCCCTCAGAGGGCACACTACCCCAGACCTAGGACCCTCGAGTCCTAGGCCTGGGGACTCGGCCATAGTTCCGCCTCCCTTCATAAACATGTAACCGCAGTCTTGGCATGCTTATGATTATGGTATATTCATCCAGGATAATTCAAAAATACTGTTGGATTTTGTACTTAAAAGTAACGTTTTATGTGTATCGGTTATTTTGATATATAAATTAGTCCGCAACATATAAGAGCCTGGATAAAATTTCGTATTAATTTAAACATTTCCTCACTCAATTTGATATACACTCTGTACTTTGAATCCTTAAATATCAAACTGTATTCAGAAAAATATTAACTTGTCAGAAAATTTAATTTGTCCCCCAACCCACCCTTCTATTACCATTGCTCGGCAACAGTAACAATAATTTTCTTTTTCTTATATTGTGGTTTTTTAACTTGTGCATATATATACAGGCATACATATACACGCGCAAGCAGATTTTCAAAATTTTCAGAAAGCAAAATTAATAACATTGGACGGTTTAGAATACAAACCGTCCTCCCCTCCCTTTAAAGAAAAAAAAAAAAAAAAAATTAATTAAAAAAATTGTTGGATAAAACTAAAATCTACAAAATCTTTATTTTGTATTTCGATTTTTAAATTTACTTATTTTATTATTATTTAAACTATTAATTATATAATGTGGAAATGACTTACTTTTTCCTCAATTCCTACTATTTTGATTTAGGGTAATCTAGATTATTTTTCAGTCTTTCAGCAAATGCCAGCAAACACTTTTAATGACAGGAAGAGGCTGTAAAACGAATATATAAGAAAACATATAGAAATTTCAGACGATATTAAACTAAAAACTAGTATGATGTGGCCACCACATGACTTTCTTCTATATAATTTTACACAAAACTTATTCAATAAAAATTACTTATTAAATTATCAAATTCTTTTCAATTATAAATGCAGAAGATTTTTATCTGATAGAATTATCACTAAATGCCGAAAGATGTTTGTTTTTTTCCAAATCAAAAGAAATGACTTTTTTTCAAGTTTTTTTTTTCGTAAAAAGTAAAAAAAAAAAAAAAAAAAAAAAAAAAAAAAAAATGGATAACTTTGTTTTAAATTAGCACAAATCTATAGTTCAACCATTAGCTTTAAAGGTATTGACGAGATCTTTCGAAAGATACCCATATTGAAAATTTACTTCCCCTGGGGGGTACTTAACCCACAGGGGAGAGCGATGCCCACATGCAATTTTTTTTCCCTAGTTAACTACTACTATTATCAATAATTCATATTAATTTTAAAATAACTCTCATTATGTACATTTATACGAAATTTTGTCCTATATTGTCATGTTGAAAATTTAGAAAAATGCGATCACAGCACCTGTTGAGCGATTGATCCCCAAATCTAATCAGCACCAGTTTATGTCAGGGTGCAACTAAATACCAAGTTTGTTTACATTTCATTCATTGGTTCATGAGATACAGCGTCCACAAAAAAGGGATACAGACAGACAGACATTTTTTAAAAACTATCAATTCGTGTTCTGGACATCCCAAAACGTAAATCCATCAAAAAATGGAGGTCAAAAATTTTCGCGAATCAAATGTTTCTCTATATTACATATAGAAGAAAGTAAAAATAACCGCTAATATAACTAACATAAACAGTCATTGTTTTTGTTGTTTATTAAAATAGGATAAAAGATTGTATAAAATTTAACTTACCTAATTATGAATTCCAAATGAAAACATGAATTGCTTTAAGTTCTTCAATACAGTCAACATACGAAGATAAACATCCCGCAGAAACAGTCTAATTTTCCCTAACGTTCCCTTTTTTCTCCCTTTTTACGTAATAGTACACTGAAATGAAACAAACTATTCAGTATATTTCTGCCTTCAAAACTTCTAGTTAAATAAATCTATATGTATAAATAGGTATTTATTTTAATATAAAAATAATTTTAAGGTTATGTATATATATATAGTTTTTTTATTTAATGTAACTATCAAAATCCCTACAGGGAAAACGTTGTTTAGAAAAGGAAAATATCTGTAAATTAAGAACTGAGTTTCTTGATTCAATGCTTTTAACAGAGAACTCATGTAAATTTACGGAGAGTCTCAATACTTTTTCTGTACTTTTACAGAAATTTTTAACAGCAAACTGAGTTTCTTGATTCATTGCTCTTAACAGTGAACTCATGTACATTTACGGAGAGTCTCAATACTTTTTCTGTACTTTTACAGAAATTTTTAACAGTGTATGCATTATATATTTAATAAAAACTTCCTGTATGTAATATTATATATTTAATAAAAACTTAGTACATAAAATTGTATATCTATAAAATAAACCAAAATATTTAGAAAAATTCTTTACCTTAAAATTTTAGTTATACATTTAACATTTGTACAAATGAACATAAGCCACTTTTAAAACTATAAGAAAAAATATTTTTATGTATTTTTTAAAATCAAAATGTAAAAAAAGTAAATACCTACACTTAGATGCTTATTAAAAATATATTTTAATAATGAAATGAGTTGTTTTGCAAATTATGATCCAAAAACCACCAATCATTTTACATTTCTTGTATCTGAAGATTAAGTAAGCCTATTAAGTTTGAAATGATAAAATATTTATTTTAACATTTTTATTTCATATAATTAGTGCTGTCCCTAGGCTAATTTGGCACGGTGCTCCCCCCTGTGGTCCTTTTAAAACATTTTAGTATCAAGTGGCTTTTTCAAACATTTTAAATGTTCAGAAGTCTTTAGATACTTTTCTTCCTGATATATAACCTTCTAGCAATAGTTTTACAGCATTCCAGAAACAACAAAAGCATATAACCTACACATACACACATAAAGTTACTTTTGTCTAGGGATGAAACGGATAGTGATTTTGCCGGATACCGGATATCCGGAGCTCCTTTGCCTGCCGGATACGGATATCCAGACCGGATATCCGGCATTAGTTTTGTTTTTTGTTGTGTTGTATATTTCTTTTCTTTATTTTAAAACAATAAAATATAAACATAATTCATATATACTATTCTTTTAAACACATTTTAAATATAATTTACTTAAGCATATTTATTTAGCATTCTATTTATTTGTGCAATATCGCGATGAAGAATAAAACTTAAGTCTAACATACTCATTCCTACACTTGCAATTTGTCACAAAAATATAGGTTTTGTTCAGAATTATAAAACAAAAACTTATCATTTACACATTTTTTACAGTTCTAAAAAATGTGTGTTTGATACGTATTAAAAAAAAAAAAAAAAAAAAAAATGAAACAAAATATTTTACTAATATAATCATAGTTGAAGGGTTGGTTATTTTTATAAAAAAACTTATTTATTGTGGCCATCACACACCACTTACTGTTTAAATTGTGCAAAATTTTAACCATAGCTTCACACAATAAATATTTTACATATGGAGTTTGGTGCAATTTTAATAAATAGATGCTGAGATTTAGGCTTGTGAAAAATCTTAATAGCTGATCCACTTGTCGGCTGATATACACCTAAATAAGGCTGACATCAGTTGAACGGAATTTTTGTCAAACACACACACACACAAACTTTTAAAAATTGATCAAACCAGGTTCTGGACCTCTTAAAATTATCTTAAATGTATCCAGCGAATACCAAATGTAGAAAATTTTCATGAATCCAATATTTTTGTTTGAGATATTTATAAGAAAACACAAAAGAAAGAAGCAAAAAAAAAAAAAAATCTAAAAGCTTCAATGGCTTAGTATGTTATGGCCATTACAAAACTTTCTTTTATATTACTCTACATAACAAAGCTACACGCTGTTTAACATGCACAAAAGAAACTTAATAATAGCTTCACACAATAAAGATTTTAGATATGGAGTTTAGTGCAATTTTAATCAAAAGATTGTGAGATGTAGCCAAGTGGAGAATCATAGAAGATGAGGAACAACTGCGACATCTGTTGGTCAATATACACCCAAATTAAGCCAGCTTTCGTTCTCTTATTATTTATCTTGCATATCAAGTTAAGTGTAGTTAAATGTTACAGGTGTTGAGATTTAGCCTTCCCATTCACAGGGTAAATTGCAGCATAGTATAGCCACTTATCGACCAATATGCACCAAAATTGAATCAACATGTTTCATAAAATGGCCCTCTCACAAACCAAATTTTGTGTAATTATACACAAATAAATCCAAGATAATTTCTCCATTCACGGGAAAATTGCAGCATAACAGCATCGTCTATTGGCCGATATGCACAGAAATTAAATAAACATATTTCATAATAGCCCTCCTTTAAATGGGAGAAATCACAGTATAGCAGCGCCACCTATTGAGTAATTTGCAACAAAAGTCGATGGGCACTGTTTTTTTTTTGTTAATGCGCAACTATGTATAAATTTATATGAAATTCTGTGCATTAAGTCTTGAACTAGAGCTGCTACACAAAACTTTTGTCAGACAGACATTTTCTAAAAACGGTCAAATTCAAAATGCTGGTTCACTGAAAATGCGTAAATCCAAAAACGGGAAGTTGAAAATTTTTACGAATAAAATGCTTTCTTCTATTGAATATAGAAGAAAGTAATGATTCAAAACAAATTTATATTTTTGTTTCTTTAAATGCTTTTTACTTATTTTATATTTTTATATTCTGTACAGATAAGAAAAAAAAAATAGATTACTTATTAAAATTCTTTAATTAAAAGTAAGTTCAGTTTTCCTAATGTACAAAATAATAAACATTAAATAATTGAGCTTTTTTTTTATTCTTTAACAATCTGAAAATGAAAATACAGACTTCCTGAAAATTTAAATATTACTTCTATTTGAAGTAATTTTAATTTTTGGGACTATATCTATGCAGCGCAATGGGAAATTCTAAATTCAGGTGTTTTAGCAAGATATTCCATTAAAAGTGCACATTTATATAAATTGCAGTGCTTATTTTTTTAAATCCAAATCGAATAGGTAGATGACATGTTTAATTGAATAGGTAATGGCACAGACAATGATGCCAGAGGGTCTGCTAGTATAAATATATGGTCACAAAAACAACTTTCTTGTGTAGGGAAAAGTGGATTGTAAATAAACAGGCAGGTTCTAGTCAATAAATGCACGTTATTTGACTCATTCTTGAATTTATCTAACAACTTTTACTTCCAAGACTAACAATATTACTAAACATTCTAAACTTATTAAACAAAAGTCATGAAAACAGAGTTATATGCACTGCAGAGGATGAATATTATTTGTTCAGGAGCAACAATGAACAGCTCTTTTTATTGTTATGGCGAAGATTAGGGGGAATGTTATAGATCACTCTGGAAAATCCTAGCTAACTCTGCACAAAATTAAAATAGGCTTTCTATATCTCTTAAACCTGATGCTACTTTTTGCTAAATTTGTTTGCTAAAGTCGTCAAAATTCGACTTTTGCATTTTTTTTTACCTTTACAAGCTACAACTGATCTAAAAAAAAAAAAAAAATGTCGCAAATTTTTCATCTGAGGGGAATTTAAGCTTGAATTTTCTCCTCCGGATATCCGGCTTGAAATTACCGGATATCCGTATCCGGGCTACTGATATCTGGTACCCCGTCGGATAATAAAAACTCAGCCGGATACCGGATATCCGTTTCATCCCTACTTTTGTCACATACCAAAATCACAACATTGAAGACTGCAAATTATGCCCTTTTTATTGATCCCCCCCCCCCCCTTCCCGGTGGCACTTTTATTCTAGAGTCAGCACTACATATATAAATTTCAGGAATGCTAAATAAAGTCTTGATAAATAGGAAGTTTTATATTCTCAAAAAATTATCTGAGGATGATAATTTTGCACCTTAAAAAGATTTTAAGAATAAAGTTATCACTTTTATGATTTAAGTAATCGATTAAGTTGGAATCTTTGCAAATACAGCAATGAACCTAATTGTGTATAGTACACCATACAGCTTAGTACAAAAGTTATGAAACTCTCCATGAAAACATACTGTTTGACAATTAACCAAATTTTATGTTTAAATTGCCTTTTTTAAATTTCAAGATGTGCAAAATTCCTTAATTTAATAGTTCTTAAAATTGTGCTATTACTCCTTTAGTGTTTTCCCACATTCACTCTGATAGTGGAAAGATTTAATGAAACTTAAAATAAATATATATATGTATGAATACCTAAATTTTAAATACAGCATCAGGTTAACTAGCAGCACTGTTTGTAAGTTGTTTTTGTTTACATTGCTATCTTTACTAGAATTGCACTGAATATTCAATTACTATTCCATATTCGGCCTATTTGGCAGATGACACTGAATAGTACAGTTAAATTTAAAATTAAATTAAAATATTGAAATTGGTAAAAATATTTTTATCCTATAAAATTAAATTGATTATGTAGGTACACTTTTTTTTTTTTTTTTTTTTTTTAATTCATCATTCAAAGAATATATAAGTAAAAAATATAAGTCTAAGTTTCTTAATTTCTAACCTAAATTAAAATAGTCTGTATTAAAATGTAATACAGTGTTCATACTCAAATATATGAAAAAAATTCCCTGAGTTTTCAAGACAATTATCAAGAAAATATTAGTGACATATTACAAGAAACGCTCTTCTAGAGAGGAGAAAATACATCTACTTCCACTGTATGATGTTATATTACTGCCGATTATGATAAAAATTTAGGTAGAAATCATTGTTTACATGAGTATTTTCATGATACTTAATCATTTGAATTTTGCTATGAAGCTAAACAAGAAAAATATAATTTGACAGAAAAGAAATATTTGATTTTCCCTGACTTTTGATGAAAATTTTAATATTTTCTGAGTTTTCCCTGACTTTTTTTTTTTTTAACAAAATCCAAATTCCCTGAGTATTTCAGGTTTTTCCTGAGTAGTATGAACTCTGTAATACATTTCAAAATAGTCCCTTATTGTAGTTTAATGATGGGGGAAATTGTGACAGTATTTAAAACTATATTTACTTACAAATAGTCAGTATAAAATAAAAATAAAATAAATAATAATAATTACGTATAGGAAATATAAAAAACAGTCACTGTATTTAAATTTTGGCAAATTATGATGTAGGAGCAGAAGTTTTCTGGATGTATGTATTTGAGAGACAGCTTGTTGCATCTATTAGATCAGTGATTCTCAACCTTTTTTTTTTTTTTTTTTTTTTGCGTCACACTTTTAATGATCTCAAAATTTGGCAGCACACACAAAAATATATATATGTATTTAAAGGCTTAAATAAAAAGTGTGTGTACAATACAGAAATTAAAAAACTCAAAACTACTTTCTTTCCTACGGAAAAATCACATAATATTCATTCTCGTCTCTCTCTCCAGGTCTGCATCACATGATAATTTCGCTGGGAAGCTGCTTCATGTCCCAGACAGATAATGATGGGGGATGCGTGGTCTATCTATATAAGGTCTATGGGTTGAGAATCACTGTATTAGATAATCTTGTTTAGTTTTATTATATTTTCGCTCTCAACACATTTTTAATAGTTACTCTTTGTATATATAAATTCAAGTCTTTCTTCCTGGTGTTTGATCATTATGATTTATATATAAATCAGGATTGGCAGGTTTTTGACACGTGACAGTTTTTGACGGTTTAAACCATGGTTAAAACCGTCATGTCAAAAACCTCCTTGTCAAAAGTGTCAGAAACTGTCAAAAACCTATATTATATATATAATTTAATTGTCATATAAAAACTTAGTTTAACAAAATATAGTTTATAAAGATTTTCTGAAAAGTAAATAGATTGATGTTCTTTGAAAAACACATTGTTACAACATTTTGATTAATATATATAAAAAAAACTTTAGGCTTTTAAAATTTTATTATGAATTATTTCTTTGTTCATTCAAAATATGCTGTGTTACTTTTATATATTATTACGAAATTTATTTATAACTATGCTCAATATAGTATATGTTAAACTTAGTTATGTGATACTTTAAAAATATAGTTGTTTTTAATAAGATATTATTTATAAGTATGTTTTAAAAGGTAAACATATTAATGTTTTTGGAGAAACATTATTATAGCATTTTGATTAATATAAAAACAAAACTTTAGGCTTCTAAAAATTCATGATTTATAAATCATTGATAGATCATTTTATTTGCAATACAACATTGCATATTTTTAATTTTTTAGTATTGTGATTTTAGTACTATGTATTTAACCAGTAAAATAAAAATACATAGCCTAATATTTTGTATTTAAATATTTTATAAAAATATATCTTTTTTTTTTTTTTTTGTGACTGCTGATATTGCAAGTTTTAAAGAAAAAACAATAATTCTGAATGTTAAACAAGCTTGAATTGCATCTGAAATTCTTATAATTACCATGAGACAAGAGAAATACAAATGCTTTCTGAACATGTATAAATTGCAATAAATTTAATATTTACTCGTACAGATTTTAAAAAAATTTATTAGTCTAAGCTGTAGGGCCCAACAACGACCAAGCGGTTCTACGCTCAAAGCTGGTAAATGTGAGGTGCCGGGTTCGATCTCAGGGCGCACTCGCATCGGCCTAGCCGTTCAGAGTTTTTCACCAAAACTTGTATAAGTACGGGCTAGGACCCTTTAGAAAGCACTCCCTCTTAGGCCTAAGACCATAGAGTAGTCAATCAGCCTTACTCCCAAAACACCAATAGTCCAAGCTACAAACATTTATATTTATACAATCAATAATAATAAAAAATAGATAAAAAAAATATTAATAAATGATAAGTGTAATAAATACAGATTATAAATATAATTATTTTCAAATTCATATTAATTTACTGCATACATATATTATGTTTTACTTAAAGAAGAAGAAAAAAAATCCTGTATTCCTGTGTTTTCATGGCTTATGTGAAAATTCATAAGTAACTTTCGAATTTTAGAATTTCATAAATATTAATATAAATAAACATATACATACAAAATATCTCTCTGCATACTTTGTATATATTTCTTAGGTTATAAACCAGTATATTTACCTAAATTTTTATAAATTATCTACAAATTGTTTTAAGATTTTTTAATTTATAAACAGCATATTATTTAGATATTCACTTGTATATGGCAACTAAATCCTATTTCTAACCAGATTCTAGCTCATTTATAGATTTTCATTGTGAAAATACAGGTTTTTGACGATAAGAGGTTTCTGATGGTTTAAACCCTTGTCATGTCAAAAACCACTTTTTGACATCAAAAACCCAACCCTGAATTATGCAATATGCCTACATGTAAAATAAAATTAATTTTTGATTTTATTTATTCTTATTTAAGGTATTTGGCAATATTTTGTCTATTTACTGAAGTTCAAAATTTTACAGAGAAAAAGAAAGCAGTGATATAAAAAATACTTTATTTCATTTTGGCTATAAAATTTATCTTTAAATTAAATGATTAGATTTTATGTTGATACTTTTTAATGCACACTGCACATTTTATTTCTTTACATTCAATAAATGTTAAATAATTAAGCTATTCTGGGTATAAAAAAAAAATATTTTACACTGTAATTTAAGTATTTGACTGAATACCAAATATCAAGTTAAAATTTTCACTGAGTATTCGGTACTCGTCAAAAATCACTATTCGGTACTTCTGATCTTTAGAAAACAAAACTTTTTCAATATCAGTGTTGCAAGCATATATAATCTTAGATAATGTCATGATGATGCACATAAATGCCCATTTTTGTAGGTATATAAAATGATTATTTTTCATTGTAATTAATGAAATGAAATGTGTGCCCAAATAACCTCATATTTTTAAATCATTAATTATATCAAAACTATTAAACATAAATGTTTCAATTTAATAAAAAATTAAAGCAAACATATGTAATGTATAGTATATACCTAAATTTGGGAAAATATATAGCAGCAGATTAATTAGCAACTAGCAGAGCTGTTTGAAAGTGGTAGTTGTTTTGTTTGTATATCTATCTACAGAAACTAAAATATTTTTGTCAGTTTCAATATCAGTGTTGAAACATATTTTCAGCATAATCATAGGTAAAGATGATGTACATAAATGTCAATTTTTGTAAGTGTATGAAATTATTAATTTTTATTTTATTTAATAAAATATAATTCATACTCAAATTACCCCCCCCCCCTACTGAGTACTCAGTAGGGATGAAATGGATATCCGGTAACTATCCGGTATCCGGCTGAGTTTTAAATATCTGATGGGGTACCGGATATCAGCACTCCGGATACGGATATCCGGCAATTTCAAGCCGGATATCCGAAGCAGAAAATTCAAGCTTAAACTCCCCTCAAATGAAAATTTTGCGAGAATTATTTTATTTTTTTAGATCTGTTGTAGCATAAAGTTTTTTTTTTTTTTTTTTTTTTTTTTTTAAGAAAGAAAAAAAAGTAAGCCTTTGTGAATTTTAAATTAGCCTCTTTAGCAAACAAATTTAGACAAAAGTAGCTTCAGGTCTAAGAAATATAGAAGCCCTATTTTAATTTTATACAGAGTTAGCTAGGTTTTTCCAGAGTGATCTATATCAATTATCATTCCCCCTAATCTTCCCCATAACAATAAAAAGAACTGTTCCTAAACAAATGATATTTATTCTGTGCAGTGCATATAACTCTGTTTTTATGACTTTTTACTTTCCGAACACTATAGTGAGGAAAGTATTGTAATCATGTCAAAAATCCGAATTCGAGATTTTGATGTTTCTAGACGTTTCGAGGTCCAATGAGTCCGTTTTCACTATTTTTACGATGATGTATGTATGTGTGTGTGTATGTATGTGTGTATGTCTGTGAGTGAACACGCTAGCGTCTAAACGCTTCGTTCGAATAAGCTGAAAGTTGGTACGTATATTGTAAGTCACCATAGTACGAACCCTATAGATTTTGGTGAATCTAGCACTTATAGTTTTTTTACAGGGACACAAAGAAAAATTCTTTATCATTATGGCCAAGGGACCAAAATCTTAAAAGTGCGATAGCATCTAAACGCCTTATTCAATTGAGCAAAAACGTTATACACATATTATAGGTCACATATACTCAATCTGTATAGATTTTGGAGAATCTAGCATTTATAGTTTTTTTACAGGGACACAAAGAAAAATTCTTTGCCAAATTTTTAAAAGTGTGATAGCGTCTAAACGCCTTATTAATCTCAGCAAAGAATTTGTACACATGTTATAGGTCACATTTGAACCAACTGTATAGATTTTGGTGAATCTAGCACTTACAGTTTTTTTACAGGGACACAAAGAAAAATTCTTTATCTTTATGGCCTATGAGACCAGCGATAGCATCTAAACGCCTTATTCAATTGAGCTGAAAATTTGTATGAATATTATAAATCACTGTTGCACTAATTATAAGCATTTTGGTGAATCTAGCATTTATAGATTTTTACAGGGACACAATGAAAAATTCTTTATCCTTATGATCTAAGGGCTCAAAGTTCAGTAGCGTTAAATAAAACCTCGTGTGATATATGGAGAAAAATACTCAAACACTCTGTTATGGTTTTCTCTTTTTTGTTTGTTTAGCAACTCCTCTTTCTTTATTTTATCTACAAAATTGTTAGTTACTCAATGTTCGGAAAGTCGAGTGGAGTCACTCCAGATTTTTTAATATGTTGTTAGATTGTTTAGTAATATTGTTAGTATTGGAAATAAAAGTTGTTAGATTGTTTCGAAAATGAGTCAAATAATGCACATTTATTGACTAGAACCTGCTTGTTTATTTACAATCCACTTTTTCATATATAAGTAAGTTCTTGTTTTTGTGATCGTATATTTATACTAGCAGAGCATTTACATTGCCTGCACCATCTACCTATTCGATTTGTATTTAAAAAAAAAAAATATATATATATATATATATAAATTTACGCTTTTAATAGAATATCTTGCTAAAGCACCTGAATTAAGAATTCCCATTACATTGTATAGATATATTCCCCAAAATTAAAATTACTTCAAATAAAAGTACATATTTAAATTTTCAGAAAGTCTGTACTTTGACTTTCAGATTGTTAAAGGAGAAGAAATTTTTTTTTTTTTAATGTTCAATTATTTAAAGTTTTTGATTTTGTACATTAGAAAAACTTAACTTTTAATTAAAGAATTTTAATAAACAATCTAAACTTTTCTTTCTTATCTGCACAGAATATGAAAATATAAAATAAGTAAAATTTATACAAAGAAAAAAACATAAATTCATTTTGAATTATTACTTTCTCTATGTTAAATAGAAGGAAGTATTAGATTCGTAAAAATTTTCAACTTCCAGTTTTCAGTGGATTTACACATTTTGGGGGAACCAGAACACAATTTGACCATTTTTAGAAAATGTCTGTGTGACAAAAATTTTGTGTAGCAGCTCTAGCTCAAGAGTTAATGCACAGAATTTCATATAAATTTATACATAGTTACACCTTAATAAAAAAAAAGTGTTCATGAACTTTTGGTGCAAATCACTCAACAGGTGGCGCTGCTATACTGTGATTTCTCCTATTTAAAGGAAGACTATATCTCAGCTTCTACTATGTATAATTTAAAAAAAAACTATGTCACAGGGCTATTATGAAACACGTTTATTTAATTTCTGTGCATATCGGCCAATAGGTGGTGCTGCTATGCTGCAGTTTTCCCGTGATTGGGGAAGTTATATCTCAGATTCATTTGTGTATAATTTCACAAAATTTGGTATGTGATATGTGAGAGGGGCATTTTCATAAAACATCACGTTGATTCAATTTTGGTGCATACTGGTCAATAGGTGGCTATACTATGCTGCAATTTACTCTGTGAATAGGAAGGCTAAATGTCAACATTTATAATATTTAACTGCACTTAACTTGATATGCAAGATAAATAATATGAGAGCGAAAGCTGGCTTAATTTGGGTGTATATCGACCAACAGGTGGCGCAGCTGTTCATCACCTTCTAAGATTCTCCACAGGGCTACATCTCAAAATCTTCTATATCTAAAATCTTTATTGTGAGAAGCTATGATTAAGTTTCTTCTGTGCATGTTAAACAGCATGTAGCATTGTTATATAGAGTGATATAGAAGAAAGTTTTATGATGGCCATAACATACTAGTTTAAACCTTTTAGTTGTTTTTTTTTTTATGTTTTCTTATAAATGTCTCAAAAGAAAATATTGAATTCATAAAAATTTTCAACTTCTGGTTTTCGATGGATTTACACATTTTAAGAAGTCCAGAACCTGGTTTGATCAATTAAAAAAAAATATGTTGGTGTATATGTGACCAACTGTACTTCTGAAATTACTACGTATGAATTTATATGTAGTTGAACCATAATATAAATCAGTGCCTATCAACTTTTGGTGCATATGGCTCAACAGGCGATGCTACCGTACTGCGATTTATGCAACATAAAGAAAGGCTATATCTTAGGAACTACTGAACAGAATTTCATAGAAATATATATGTACATGCACCTTTGCATATATTAGTACCTATCGAATTTTGGTGTCAATCATTCAGCAGGTGGTGCTGTTATACAGCACTTTTTGCAATTTCAGGTAAGGCCATATCTTAGGTTCTATTGCATATAATTACATGAAACTTTATGTTAGAAGGGCATTATGAGAAATTATGCTGATTCAATCTTGGTGCATGTTGGCCAATAGGTAATGCTGCTATATGGAAATTTCCCAAAAAAACGAGAAGGCTATACCTCAGATTCTATTGTGTATAATTGCACAAAACTTGGTATGTGAGTGAGACAGCCATTATGAAACACTATTGTGATTTATTTTGGGTGTATATCGGTCAACAGGTGGCAATACTTCGCTGCAATTTACCTCATAAATGGGCTAAGTCTCAATTTCTATGACATAAGTGCATAAAACTTGATATGTAAGACAACCATTATGAAAACGAATGTCGACCTTATTTAGGTGTATATCAGCCGATAGGTGGAGCTGCTATTATGATTTTTCACAAGCCTCTATCTCGGCATCTGTTTATTAAAATTGTACCAAACTCCATATGCAAAATATTTATTGTGAGAAGCTATGGTTAAACTTTTGTACAATGTAAACAGTAAGTGGCACTGTTATATAGAATGATATAACAGAAAGTTTTGTGATTGCCACAACATATTAGTTTTCTTATAAAAATAACCCTTCAACTATGATTATATTAGTAAAATATTTTATTTCACTTTTTTAATACTAGTACTGTAAAAAATATGTAAATAATAAGTTTTATTCTTGTAATTCATAACAAAACCTATCTTTTTGTGACAATACTTTTCATGACAAGCTGCAAGTATATGAAGGAGTATGTTTGCCTTAAAGTTTTATTCTTCATGGTGATATTGCACAAATAAATAAAATATTAAATATGTTTAAGTAAATTATATTTAAAATGTTTTTAAAAGAATAGTATATGAAATCTGTTTATATTTTTTGTTTAAAAAAAAGAAAAGAAATATACAAAAAACAAAACTAATGCCGGATATCCGTATCTGGCAGGCACAAGAGCTCCGGATATCCGATATCCGGCAAAATCACTATCCGTTTCATCCCTAGTACTCAGTACAGCTGTAGATTTAATTTTTCATTAAATTCTATTTCATAAAAAAATTATTCCTTTATGAAATTTTTCTATGCTGAAACCTCATTAACCCTCGCTTGGTGAAAATCATCAGCACCACATCTTTTTGTATCGTTTAGAACAAATCCTCGTGCAACATTCTACTGGCTACGTTTGCTATTTCTGGCGAATTAGTGCATTTTTTTTAATAAAGTGGGCTTAACTAAATTTCAACTGCAAAATGGGGTCAAAATAACGACATCTTGGAAAAGCGAGGGTTAAAGCTTACTTTCGATGTCATAAACCTTCTGCCGAATCAGAGTTAAAAATGGAAAAATAAATTAGAAATATCAGACCTATCGTTACAAATTCCGTACCGAATGAAAGGGCCGATTTTTCTGAATTCAGGGGTGCAGACAGCTTTTTGATACTAGTGCTGCACCGAGTAGCACTTTGGCCGAATAGCCGAGTACCGAGTAGTTGTAAGAAAGAATAATTGCAATTGAAGAATTTTGCACATCTTGAAATTTAAAACAGGCTTTTTGAACACAAAATTAAGTTAAATGGCAAACAGTATGTTTACATGAAATGTTTCAGAACTTTTGTAGTGTATATACACAATTAGGTTCATTGTTATATTTGATACCTCCAGCTTAGTGGATTATTAAAACCATAATAACTGATAACTTCATTCTTTATTATATAGTCTTTCTCAGATGCGAATCATTCTCAGATAATTCTTAGAGAATATAAAAGTTCTTTATACACTCAGGCTTAATTTAAGATGCATGAAATTTACATATGAAATGAGAACATTAAAATAAATATTTTATCATCATTTCAAACATGATAGACTTCATTAATCTTCAAATTCTAGAAGAGTAAAATGGTAGGTGGTTTCGGGCCATAATTTGCAGAACAACAAATTTGATACTATATTTTTAATAACATTTTAAGTGTATTTACCTTTTTCATAATTATTATTTTTTAAATTAAAAATCAATCTTTTTTTTACAGTTTATAAGTGTCTTACTTTTATTTGCACAAATATGTAACTAAAGTTTTATCTACTATAGTAGTATTATATAAGGGGTTCTTTTTTTTAAAATATTTTATTTTTGTCTGTTTTATAGATACAATTTTATGTACAAAGTTTTTGTAAAAAAAAAAAAAAAAAAAAAAAATGCATATTACACACATACAAGAGGTTATACTTAAATTCTTGCCCAGTGGCAGAAAGTTTTGTAGCTGTCTGCAACAGGCTTTTAAAATTTCATAATCTGTCTGCAAAATTTGCATGTAATCAGGGGTGAAAATGGCTTACACTCAAAAAGCCTGAAAGCTCATTTGGGGGGGGGGGGGGGGCTTAACATCAGTGGTGATCTTGTGCAACAGTACAATTTTACTGCAGAACAATATAGTATAAACAATTGTGTGTATTCATTCAATTCATCTCATTCAATTAAATATTTTATAGCAATATTTGACACAACACAATATAAATAATTATAAATAATAAAAGTATTAGTTTTAGTTTTGATACAGAAATTTTTTTTAAGTGAATTGTTATTCGAAAGTTGCAGACAAAAACTGTCCGCAAGCCGTTTTTCTGTGTCTGCGACTATGTCGCGGTGTTTCTGCCACTGGGAATTCTTGTAACTAAAATGGATAAGCTCAAATCATGAATCGTCTCTATATCGAGTTTAGTGGCAATCTACTTGCCCGTTTTAACTGCAGAAAGCTGTTTGCAGCAAAAGTTTAATGACTATGTTTATATTTTCATATTTTTTTAGTTTAGTTATTAAAAAACAACTCCTATGAATACATTTCTTTCAATAATACATAAAAATAATGAAATTCTTACAACTACTCGGTATTGGCCGAATACTTAGTCCATATTTGGCCGAGTACCGAGTATATAACGAGTACTCGGTACAGCTCTATTTGATACGATCATTAGATTTAAAAAAATTAACTAACGTATGGAATTTAGGTGGCAACCCTTCATTTTAATTCATTTCAGTCATTTAAAAAAGTATGTGACTCGTTTCAAACAGGGTTGTTGATTTTTTTTATTTTTTTCAAAAAAATCGATTTTTTTGATTTAAATCAAGATTTATTTGATTTTAATGATTTTTATTATGTAATCATACATTATTGTACAACATTTGTATTTTATTATGTGTATATATGTGTGTGTATATATATATGCACAATATACACACTATCAATTATTTTACTTAAATTATAAAAATAAAAATAGTATTCTATTCCTGTAGAAAAAATCCATGTCAGGCATTTATTACCAATATTTTTATTCAAAATGGTATCTTCGTAATAAGTGTAATTTTATGGCAATCATAAATGCGGTAGTATGAGCCACTCAACTTGTAACTTTGACTTGTAGCTACAATAATGTATTGAAATAAAGTAAAATCTTACCCACAGTATTGAACACGTAAAATAACTTTGGAAAAGGATAATTCAATAGGAAAAATGACATAAAACTGAAGCAATGGATTAAGAAAAAGAAATTTTTATTCATGGTTTCTGATCAAAATAAAAAGAATAGGGAATTAAAGGGAGAAAAAAAATTATATCCTAAAAAATTCTTACTTAAGTTTAACAAATATCATTTGAATCAAGAAATTTTTTTCACACTTTACCCATTAACAGAATTCACATTTTCATTACCGTCTTAATACTTTCACTTGCTTTTTTATCTGTTTTTTATATTTCAGGGGTCTGTTCAGAGGCAAACCTGGGTCCATTAAAGAACCTTTCATAAAATTTTATATCATAAAAAAGGACCCTTCACAAAATTATTTATCCCAAAACAGGACCCTTCACAAAATTTTTATCATAAAACAGGACCACTCACAAAAATTTTTAGCCTAAAAAAAGATCCCTCCGCAAAATTTTTCTCCTTAGACCTTTGATAAATCTCTCATTTTCAAAATTAATCTTCAGTGGAACGAACATAGACTGCCTGAATAATGGGATGTTTTTGTTGTATTTCTCCCGAAAAGCTGATACTCAATTTCTAATTTATAAAGGACTTCTGTGCATACGTGTGAGTTTAGTTCTATAAAACTGAACTGTCATTGTCAAAAATTAAATCTTAATTGCAATTTTATTTTGCAAAATTACATTTTTCACAATTTCACAAAAAGAAAACCCTAGCCAAAAGTTTGTGAAGAACATTATTTTCACACTAAATTTAGATTTACGAAATTACGTGTAGAAATTTTCACAATTTCACAAAAACAGGACCCTGTGTGAAAAGTCTGGACAGACCCCTGTATTTGGAGGGTACAATTCATTAAACAAGCAGTGAGAGCAGCCTCGAATTATAGTTAACTGGTTGTATGTTGTTAAATTAAAAGGTTATGATGTTTTTAAAACTTTTTGGAGCCTTCAGGGCTTTTTAAACACTACAATGTAAAATATGCTATTATTTTTAAAATATCATTCATATGAAACATTGTTAATGACATAAACTGGTATGAGAGCTAAACAAACAAGGAAATATTTTCTTTTTGAAATATCACCCACAAGGTGGGCAAAGGTGAACTGGAATATATGTATAACATCAATTAATGCATTGTATACTAATTAAATATTTACAATTCATACACCAGTGCTTGTATAAATAATTAAAATATATAATATGTATAAAAATAATTAAAAAAAGTTAAGGTATAATTTATTTTTGTGTTTATTAATGTTGCTTAGTAGAGATGAATCTAAAGTTAAGAAATGAGAAATATTAGTTCGTCTAATGAAATATTTTGTCATATTTTACGAACTTTTTTCAAAAATTTACATAAGAAATAGTTAAAAATCTCATTTTTTAAAGTTAGATAAACAATTTCATTCCATTGAAGCCAATAACTTTGGTATTTAAAAAAAGTGATTTAAATCAGTGATTTTTTTCAAAAAAATCAATTGATTTAAATCATGATAATTGATTTAAATCACTACAACCCTCGTTACAAATGAAAGGGGCGATTTTTCTGAATCCAGGGGTGCAAACAGTTTTTTGACATGACAATTAGATTTTTTTAAATTAACTAAAGTATGAAATTAAGGTGGCAACACTTCATTTTAATCTTTTCATACCTCTTAGTGCGAATTAAGCTAATAGAGAATGTCTTTAATTTAAATTTTATTTCATTTTCAGTATTACAGTTGATAATTTGAGTTGAACAGCACAGGATATGATGAACTACTGAAATTAGAAAGGAAAATTTAAATTAAAAAAAAAATTGTGAACTAAATTAAAGACCTAAAGTTAAACAAAAAGATTACTAAAGTAACAGCATATTTGCATGTAAAAGCTTAGGCATTAAAAAAGTTTTTTAAAGTTGTTTGACTTCATACTATATTTACTCTTGCGAAAAAAAAACAAAAAAAAAAAACAAACACTGTATTTACAATTAGAACAAAAATAAATAAGTAGATAATTCTGCAAAAAAAAAAAAAAAAAATAATAATAAAGAAATGTAGCTATAAATTATTTTTGTGTTATAAAATTCAACATAATTGTAATGAGGACATTTCTATATAGTCATAGAAAGGAATAGATTAATAAAGAGTAAAGATATAAAATTATATTAGAAAGAAGGAAAAAAAAAAAAAAAAAAAAACTCTGAAAAGCTCTTAAAGTGGATCCAAAACTGGCATTTGCTTAGAAATCTCAAATACCTCTTACGAATGCAAATCAATGAAAAATGTAACTTAAAACAATAATGATACAAACAAAATGTTGCAATTACCTTTATTAAAGATTCAAAACATTATCAATTGTTTCTGACAAAGCTACAGCAACTTTATCATTTCTTTTTCGCTTTTTCTTCATTTGCTTATACTTCTTTTTTAATGTTTTATTCTTTTGATATTCTGCAAGCAATATACTTGGATCATCTTCAGCAAGCTGCTTTTTTTCTTTTTTGTTTACAAACTCTACAACAACTTTGCTTCGATCATCATCAGCTTCCATAGCTTCAATTTCTTCGTCATTTATAATCCCATCTGTAGGTTCAGCAGATTTAACAGCTACTCCTTGACTGGGAAACAATTCAGGGGCTTTTTCAAGTTCCATTTGTTCTTCCATGTTTGATATATCAAAAGCTTTGCCCATTTCAGACACATACTCAGCACTAACATGTATAGACTGCTGAAATTGTTCAGGAGGATGAGTATAATATTTAATTTTACCATTATTCCAATCATTTATCAGTTTCCGAGCTCCATCTTCAAAATTCGGTACTCCTCCTTTTTTATATTTTCCCATTTTCTTAGCCAATAAACACAGTAATTCATGACAGGAAGAAAATTCAGGTACACAGTAATGAAGACATAACTGTGTATGATCTGCTCTTTGAACAATTGCTTCAGCTGGTGAAATGACATCTTTTAAAGACTCTACTTTGACAGCATTACGTAAAGCTAATGTTACTGCTGAACCATCTTTAGCAAACACAACACCGGGACTGTCTAAAATCTTGATATGTTTATCCAAAGATACTTCTTGAACCGTTTTGGTAACACCAGGAGTTGCTCCTACAGAACAGGATCGAGAACGCTTCAAGCTATTAATTACACTACTTTTTCCGACATTTGGAAATCCAACAACTCCAACTTTAATGAAAGTTAGTATGTTTTGATTTCTACAATAATTACCAAGTAATTTCATTAGAAAAGAGGCGCCCACACAATGACGCGAAGATTGTAAACTTTGGTTTATGTGTATTGCAGCAACTTTAGATTGGGCTAGATTATCATTTTGAGATTGGGTGGACGCTTTAAATGCAACGGTAGGTAATTCTTGGCGAAGATATTTTAACCAAGCATCTAAATTTGACTTGGGAATTAAGTCAATTTTATTTAGTACTAATACTAGTTTTTTACCAGCATTTATAACAAGTTGCTCCACTTGAGGACATCTACTTCCTAAAGGATCTCTTGCATCCAAGACTTCTAAAATAACATCTGCAGATTCAACGACCTTCTTAAATTCTTTATAATAAGATTTAAATTTTTCGCTCGAACTTTTACCATAACTTTCTTCTATCTGATTATCAGTATTGAAACTTTTATCTCTTTGCAGTGCATCTGCAGCTAAATCATCTATACCTCTATTTTGCATTTGTAATTTTTTTCTACTTTCCTTTTGGGCAGCACGTAGATCCGTTGCTCTTTGTTTACGCAGTTCAGCTTCACGTAATACTTCATCTTTGAAAGGCAAACTGTTCGGAACTCCAGGATCTTTCGGTTTTCTGTGCTGAGGATTTTTTTTCTGTTCTTTTCTGAGTTTTCGCTTATGCTCTGCAACTTTTTTAATGATTTTATACTTTTTCCTACAAGACATACGCTTGCTTTTCTTTTTATGAATCTTAACCATATTTATACTTTATTACTACTTACACACGTTGAAACTCTTACACCACATGAAAAGTTTTGTAAACATAGCATAGTAGAGGAATTGAAAGTTGTAGTTAGGATTTTTGTGTAATTACGAAGTGTTGCGAACACAATTTGGTAATTTATCGCAAACGCAAATTTGGCTTAATTCAGCTTCACTTGTTTACAAAACCGATCGCAAAATTGCGATCGATAACGATAACAGAGAAGGCGCTAATGAATTAAGGTGACCAGTGTCTTCATTAAAAAAGTTCTAAATCAGCCATTAAGTGGTATTGAAAAAAAGAAAAATGAATTTGAAACTGTATCTGGAGTTTTTCATTCACCTTGAGTAAATAAATTATTCATGAATTTTATCTATTAAATTATCTGTGTGCATTCTTGTGTGTAATTTATTCGAGGAAAGACAGAGTGCCTTTCTGTCCATTGGAGTGTCTTTCCTCGAAAAAAAGGCATCACTTTTCCCCCTTCCTTGATCAATCTATGTCTTTTTACTATATCTATGGTTTGTCCAGTACAAATCTTGCAATCGATTTTTAACTAACTTCCCGACTAGCTATACTGACCAAACGTCCCCATTTTCTGGGGACAAACATGGACGCCCTTTTTTTTTGAAGGCATTTTTCTAAGTTTAAAAAAAATGTAGAAACTAAATTATTAGTCAATAACACTTTATTTTTAGTCCTTATTTATAAAGAATGAAAAAATACATCCATATTTTGATAATTTTAGAAATTTTTAATGCTTCTCTATTATAAAGGTACTTTGATCTGGTCAGCCTACGACTAGCTAGACATTTGAAACTTTCAGGACCACTCAGAACACGGTGAAAATACATTTTTTGAATCGAAGTGTCTATTGCTACGGCAGTCACAAATGAATCTGTATCGCTCCCACTAAGAACGACTCTTTTGTGAATCAATCTCGTAGCACACTTGTTGACATTCATGACGCCATTTTTATATTTATTATTTTAAATGATCGCTTTACTATCCTTGCTTTTTGTTGAATGCGGCATTTTAATTTATTTTTTGAGCTAGTGTGTTCGGGAAAAAATGTTGAAATCAATGTGGGAGATTTATTTCCCTCATATAATGATTTCGGAACGGGATTTCAATCAGAAAATAATTGAACCATCGATCTGTGATAATTTAAAATACAATCGATTTATTTTGCAAAACATAAAATTTACTTTTTTTTTTTTTTGTATATTCTGCGTTATACTTCTCTGGAATGAAAATCGTTTGCATAATTTTTTATAGATTATTTGTATTGTGTGAATTCTTATAGGAAAATGAACATAGTTTTGTCATGGCCGCAACATACTAGTTTTTTCTCATATCTTTTATTTGTTTTGTACCATAGTAGAATTTGTACTTATTTCAAATATTAATTGTTATAATAAATGTGATTAATCTTTTTTAATATTGCTGTGGAAAATTTAAAATATTTGCTTTTTTTTACATGATGGGTGTAAAACCGCTTAGAAAGCAAAAAACTGTAAACTTCTACTTGCATGCAGAATGAATAGTGAAGGAAGGCTTAATAATAGTATGTTATCTGCAGGATTCGCTTCAGTTGTGTCTCTGAATTTCATGTTATTTTGTTTTTATAGAAATTTTTCATTTTGAATATTTCATTTGCATTGTAATTTTCTTAGAACTTCGTAAATATCATATTATCATTTATGATTAGTGTAAATAAATATTTTTAATAATAGCCATTTTATATATCATTAACAAGTCTTGCCATTCATTCTGCATGCAAGTACCAGTTTTCAGGGTTTTTTGCATGTTGCGAGCATATAATGCCTAATATCACTGACAATTATTGTATGGGAAAATTTGTTTCCATAATTATTCATTACTTAATGTATTTTTTAAAATTCTATTTTCACATTCAAAAAATTCGCAGTCATTAAATTAGTACTTATTTTTCAAAAATTAATTTTTTAAATTTTTAGTACTATTTCATTTTATGGCTAATAATTGAGAAAAATGCACTTAATGAAAACTCACATTTTTGAACTCAAATTTGTAAAATGAGTACTAATAGTTTTCTGAATGTGAAAATGGAATTAAAAAAAAAAAAAAACTATCATGTTGTGGCCACTATATGACTTTCTTCTGTATTTGGAACAACTTCAGTATATACCCACAACAATATTTGGCGATTATGGCTAAATCATAAATGATAAAATGACAAATCTAAAATAAACAACATATAAGCTGCCATATTATATCGCAAACAGTCCAGAACGACATTGTTATCGTTCAAAACAGCACCAAAGAAAAATCGCCAAATTCAGCTGTGGGTGTATACTGAAGTTGTGCCCTATATTTTCATAAACAAATTATCTTAGTAAAAATAATTTATTAAAATTATTTTCCATGATAAATGCAGATGATCTACATTTCTAGAGAAGTCGTAACGTCAAATATCCAAAGAAAATCAATTTTTTCTCCAAATAACATTTTATAAAAATAAATTTTTTTCTTTCTTTTAATGAAAAAAATCAATAACTTTTATCACAGATCTATAGTTCAATCATTCATTTTAAAGGACATAGTTAAAGCTCTTTGAGTACATAATAAAAATTTACAGGAGACAGATGCAATGCTCCTACATATACAAAAAATTTTCCTCAGTTGACTATCACTGTTATAAACAATTCTTTTTAATTTCATAATTATTAAAAAATAATTATCTTTATGCACATTTACACAAAATTTTGAGATATATCACCATGTCAAAACTTTAGAAAAAGCAGGTTGGCAAAGCCACCTTTAACACTATTTTCACCAAAAGTTGACAGGCACTAATTTATGTCAAGGTGCAACTACATACCAATTTGCATGAAATTGTATGCAGTAGTTCCTGAGATACAATTGCCACAAAAATTTATCACACACAGACACATTTTTTAAAACTGGTCAAATCGTGTTCTACTCCTCTCAGAATGCGTAAATCAAAATCTATTGAAAACCCAAGGTCAAAAATTTTTACGAATACAATACTTTCTTCTACTAAAATGTAGAAGAAAGTAATAAATGAAGTTTTATAAATTTGGCTAATTGAATAGCTTACCAAATAATTGGATATTTCGACAAACTGAATATTCATCTAGCCAAATAGTTTCAGATTCGGCCAAATGGAATAATTAGTAATATGGCCAAATATTTGGTATATCTCTGGTATGAATATTATGTAGAATATTTCAGTAATCTCCATCTCCAGCAAGATTATAAATAAAAAATACAGATCAATTGTTACAAAATTCCAATTTATGAACAGTTTGTGCAGCTGCAGATTCAGCCGTAATTAACTAAAACTTTAAAAATTAAGTATGACTGCATATTTAAATAAATTTTAATTTAATACAGTATATATTTTTAATTGAAATAATTCTGCTAATTTCTTTCATGCCAATTAACCCTCTCGCTGCGCATCCCGCGATTTCCATGGGCAAAATAGAAGTAGCAAAATTTGCGCAACCCGCGATTATCGCGGGGATGCGTTTTTGCCGTCTATTTAAGTGTGCAATCCGCTCTTTCCCCGTTCATGGTTTCATTTCGGCTTTTCTGTAATGTTTAATTGTTTATTTAGATGTCGACTAACAGATGGCGTTAGTTGTCCACGTTTCTGCGAAATATAAAAAGAATTTTTTTTAGCATTTTGCGTGCGCTTTTCAGAGCTCAAAGATGTCTGGCAGGAAGCGTTTCGCGAGTGATATGACCTATGTTCCTGACGATATTTCCGACACTGACAGTAGTTCTGACTCTGATTCCGAGTATATTGATGATATTTATAGCGGAACTGATGAAAATTTCGAGGATTGCGAGGTCGGACTTTGTCTCGAGCCTTGTTTCGAAATTTATCATACAAAACTTCATTTCTAATAAATGTTTTGTAAGTATTTTGCATATTTTCATTAGTATATACTTTTTACCTTTGTATTTTATAAAATAAATCTTAATTTAACCAAAATTGATTTTCAAAATTTTGCTTTTATATCATTATTCTTCAATTTCAATATTCTGACAACTTTTTTCTATGATCTAATTCTATATTGAAAAAAAAACTCTTTTACAAAAAATTTTTGTATATTTTAAGTCTAAAATATATGTAGATTTGAAATATGTAATAAAACAAATACGCAATTTTTGAACCTATTTTGATAAAAAAAAATACGCAGCGAGAGGGTTAATCACAAATTTCTTTTTAACACGCTTTTATTAGCTTCACCTGTATGTATGTATATTTGTTTGTAACTTCTCTGGGAGCAAACAAAAAATTTATATTGTAAAAAAAATACTTTCCCTACGTGAACGATGTAGCATTGAGGTAAGGCGCCGCGCTACGAACCTAAAGGTCCAGCGTTCGATCCCCGTGAGGGGAGATTTAAAAAAAAAGTTTTTTGTTAATTCTAAGTTATTTTAATTAAAGATTTAAATGTATGTAAATATTACGGTGTGTCACTCACACGATTTTCTCTTACCCTGAATTTTAATACTAAGATAGATATTTTGTGCATTTTAGTTCACATTTCTATAAAAGCGTGTTCTTTAATTTTTTAAAACTATAATATTATTTTAACACACTTTTATTAGCTTCACCTGTATGTATGTTTGTTTGCAACTTCTCTGGGAGCAAACAAAAAATTTATATTGTAAAATAATTACAAGATAAAAAGATCTTTTTATATACCATGTTTTTAAATTTTCTGTTCAATCATATAAACGTTACCGAAGGCAGTGGAAACCCGGAGCAATTGGATAAATTTTTAAAAAAATTCATTGCTCTCGTGCTTTGAGCTATTATAAAAGTTTCAATTGTCTAGCTAGTTGGGAAGTTAGTGAAAAATCGATTGCAAGCTTTGTATTGGTAACGCTGCCGAAGGCAGCAGGAACCCGAAACATTTGGTTACAAATATTTAAAAAATGCATTTTCACCGTATTCTGAACTATTCTGAAAGTTTCAAATGTCTAGCTAG
Source organism: Salticus scenicus (assembly GCA_963930645.1). Classification (NCBI taxonomy): domain Eukaryota; kingdom Metazoa; phylum Arthropoda; class Arachnida; order Araneae; family Salticidae; genus Salticus; species Salticus scenicus. Next base: position 142,098,254 of record OZ005648.1, on the reverse strand, counting down.
TCAGGAAGTTAGTTAAATAAATTTTCTGTTGAATCATATAAACGCTGCTGAAGGCAGTAGGGACCTGAAACAGTTGACTAAAACTAGAAAAAAAAAATGTATTGCCACTGTATTCTGAGCTATCTTGAAAGTTTCAAATGTCTAGCTAGTCGAGAAGTTACGGAAAAATCGATTGCAATCTTTGTACTGATAACGCTGCCGAAGGCAGCAGGAACCCGAAACATTTGGCTAAAGGTATTAAAAATATGCATTGTAACCGTATTCTGAACTATTCTGAAAGTTTCAAATGTCTAGCTAGTCGGGAAGTTTGTTAAATAAATTTTCATTCGAATCATATAAACGCTGCCGAAGGCAGTAGGGACCTGAATCAGTTGACTAAAAGTATAAGAAAATGTATTATCACTGTATTCTGAGCTATCCTGAAGTTTTCAAATGTCTAGCTAGTCGAGAAGTTAGTGAAAAATCGATTACAAGCTTTGTAATGGTAACGCTGCCGAAGGCAGCAGGAACCCGGAGTAGTTGGTTAAAAATATTTAAAAAATGCATTTTCACCGTGTTCTGAACTATTCTGAAAGTTTCCAATGTCTAGCTAGTCGGGAAGTTAGTTAAATAAATTTTCTGTTGAATCATATAAACGCTGCCGAAGGCAGTGGGGACCTGAAACAGTTGACTAAAAGTATTAAAAAAATGTATTGTCACCGTGTTTTGAGCTATCCTGAAAGTTTCAAATGTCTAGCTAGTCGGAAAGTTAGGAAAAAATCGATTGCAATCTCTGTACTGATAACACTGCCGAAGGCAGCGGGAACCCGAAACAGTTGGCTAAAGGTATTAAAAATATGCATTTTAACCTTCTTCTGAACTATTCTGAAAGTTTCAAATCTCTAGCTAGTCGGGAAGTTAGTTAAATAAATTTTCTGCCGAATCATATAAACGCTGCCGAAGGCAGCGGAACTTGAAGCAGTTGACTAAAATTATTAGAAAAATGTATTGTCACCGTGTTGTGAGCTGTCCTGAAAATTTCAAATATCTAGCTAGTCGGGAAGTTAGTTAAAAATCGATTGCAAGATTTGTCCCTGACAAACACACAAGAATCGAAGTTAATAAAAACATGGTAAAAAATACTTTCCCTACGTGAACGAAGGTAAGGCTCCGCGCTACGAACCTAAAGGTCCAGCGTTCGATCCCCGTGAGGGGAGATTTAAAAAAAAAGTTTTTTGTTAATTCTAAGTTATTTTAATTAAAGATTTAAATGTATTTAAATATTACGGTGTGTCACTCACACGATTTTCTCTTACCCTGAATTTTAATACTAAGATGATATTTTGTGCTTTTTAGTTCACATTTCTATAAAAGTGTGTTCTTTAATTTTTTTTAACTATAATATTATTATAATTCTGAAGAACTATATAACTTACTAGCAGGCTTTGCCTGCTTCACTGGACTCTATATTTAAACGAATTCTCAAAATTCCATATCATTATTATAAAATCTCAAAAATAAAAATACTAAAATCAGTTGAAACCTAAGTTAAAGTTTATGTCGCATTCAGTAAAGATTTTCTCGCTTGCAGCATGAAAAGTTCAGGTTCCCACTGCCTTCGGCACTGATTTACTCCCCTGTCCACAGCGGGAAACAGTGGCGGATCTAAGGGGGGAAGCACCTCCCCCCCCCCCTCCAAAAAAAAAAATACTGGCATTCATTTCACATTTGAATATTACAATTGTAAAATTTTCATTGATCTGGAATAGCATCTTGACAAGTCTTAGCCCCCCTCCCCAAAAAGTTAAGTTCTCGATCCGCCACTGGCGGGAAAATCAGAATTTTCAATAAATCGAATCGGAGAGAATATTGCATATTCTTAATCAATACTCACAGTGATGCCGCTAGTCTTTCAAAATCTTGGGACAGTGGCGGATTTAAGGGGGGGGCTAGGGGGCTGAAGCCCCCCCCCCCCAAGACACTGACATTCACAATTGAATATTACAATTGTAAATTTTTTATTGGTCTAGAATAACACTTTGAAAAATCTTAGCCCCCCCCCCCCAAAAGTCAAGTTCTGGATCCGCCACTGTCTTGGGACCCATGAGTTTAAAAAATCTGGGTCAATTTTTCAAAAAATGGGTCCCCACATGAATGAATTTATACATTACAGATATAATTTTTTTTTTTTTTTTTTTTTTTTTTTTGTAAATGAAAAACAGATTTTTAGGAATTTTTAACCAGCTCTTTTTGAAATTGTCTTAAACTAATATTATGTAGGAGGAAAAGATCTTTTTTCCTTCTTCAGAGCAGAATGCTTTAAAAATATAAAGAAAATATTAGTTTTAAACAAGAAATATATTTTAAAATATATTTTTTTCTTTCTTTGTTTATTTCTTTATTATTTTTTTCAAGAATAAAAATTACATGTCTGCTGGTACACGGCACAATAAATTTTTCACGTTTCTGCCTCCGATTTTTCACGTAATTTACGCACTATAGCACATAAACAGCATCTCTGACTCATATGCCAAAATTCGCCATTCCATGAAAATTTGAAGCATATTCAAACTTGAAACTGTTTTTTGCTGAGCCTACCCCAACGGACGGTGGTAGTATGTGTGTGTGTTGGGGGGGGGGGGGTAATTTTGCGAAACCCAACCCCTTTAGAGTGTGTGTTGCATACACATACCAATTGATGCATCAAAAAATCTCTTTCCTCGGATAATTTGGAGCAGAGTTATGCTAAAAACGTGTCTTTGCACACACCCTGATCCTAAAGTGTGGAAAAAGGGGAGAATTTTGGAAAATCTTTTTATACTACCAAGGGTCGATCCAGGCAAAATTTGGGTCCCTTTTGCGGCCCCTTCACAAAATTCCACATAGTAAAAAGGGACCCTTCACAAAATTCAAATTCATAGAAAGGGACCCTTCACAAAATTCAAATTTATGAAATGAGTAACTTCACAAGATTTTGTTTTATAAAAATGATGCTTTTATTAAATGTTTTCATATTTTCAGTATTAATTTTAATTAATGCCTTAATTTGGCTCAACGAAACTCTATTAACTTGATAATAAACATTACATAAAGTGATTGTAAAAACTGAAGATTTTACACAATATGTTACTTTTTCACAAAAATATTTTATATTTCACAAAAATAAATAAAAATTTCACAAAAATATTTTGTTTTTCACAAAAAAGGGGCCCAAAAATTAAAACCTGGATCGACCCCTGACTACATATTGGTTACATATAACTGACCCACACATAAACAATTACTGTTCTACAATAATTTGAAGCAGATTTAACCTTGAAAACTTTCTTTTTATTCCCATCCCCCCTCTTTCTATGGGAGGAGGTAGAAAGTAGTTTCACAAAATCTCTTTGTGGTGTGTGTATTGGGTATGCATAACCAACCGACATCAAAAAATCACTTTCCTAAGATAATTTGGAACAGAGTTAGTCTTGAAAATGTATTTCCTTCCAACCTTTAAAAGGGGGAAGGAATAATTTCACAAAATCCAATTATAGTGCATGTTGGGTATGCATAACCAACCCACACATTAAAATTAATCTGACTGAGATAATTTGGAGCAAAGTTACACCTGGAAACTTTTTTTTCTCCCCCCCCCCCCTTGAACCCAAGGAGGGAAATCTCATTACAATAGGTATTGGATACATATAAACTATGCATTAAAATACATGACTGCAACTTACCTATATTTCCCAAGACAAATGTAGCGCTGAAAGGGGAGGGGGGGGGGGTCACGAATTTGCCCCCTTGCAACACAACTCTCAAAATCGAAAGTCACAAAAACATGAATGGGATTTTGGAGATATGTACTGAAAACAGCCATGCGTTTTCTTTAGAATATGTACCACTTTTTTGTAAAACTCTACTCAAAAATTTCCCCCTACCCCTCTTAAAAATTGAAAATTTTAAAATTACAGAAAATGCTTTCTTGTACTCAGAGTCCTGCGCACCCGACCCGAACCCAACAGATGAATTTTATATCAACCCGAACCCGACAAAAAAAATTTTATCAACCCAAAAACCGACCTGAGCCCGACTAAAAATTTTTCATCAACCCGCACCTGACCCGAAACCCGAGAACTAAATGAAAATTACTTTTTCATCTAAAAATCATGCAAAACTTTTTTAAATTATAAAATAAGGCAAGTTTTCCTTGTCATAAAGTTGATAAATTATTTTAAAAAGAATTTGAAATGTAATTACTGATTGTTTAATTTAAAACTGAAAAAAGGATCAATTATAATTTTTAACCATTTATGTGAGTTGTGAAATTCAAGAGTAAACTAGTATGTTTTGGCCACCACAAGACTTTCTTCTATACTTTCCTATATTTTACTAAGTGCAAATAATTTATTAAAAATGTTATTTTTTAAGATTATCTAACAGGATGAATGTAAATGATTTTCATCTTAGAGATAACTAACACTAAATATCCAAAGTGACAGTTTTATTGCCTATAAATAGCATCTTAAAAAGTACATTTTTATAATTGTTATCTCACATATCAGGTTTCGTAGAGTTATATGCCATAGAAGTTGAGCTATAGCCTTCCCATTATCGAGGGATATTGCAGCATAGCAGCTCCACCTATTGGCCGATTAGCATACAGATTGATTCAACATAATGTCTCCTTATGGCTTTCTCACATATCAAGTTTTGTTTGATTATACACAATAGAACCTGAGATATAGCCTCCCATTAAATTGCAAATATTGCTGTATAGCAGCACCACCTGTTGAGCGGTTAACACCAACAGTTGAGATATTAATTTAGGTCAAGGTGCATCTACATATAAATTTATATGCAATTTTATGCAGTAGTTCCTGAGCTATAGCCTTCCCCTAAACTGCTGAAATTGCTGTGCAGTAGCGCCACCTGTTGGCCAATAAGAATTCAAATTGAATCATCATAATGTCTCATAATAGCCTTTTTACATATCAAGCTTTGTTTGATTATACTCAATAGAACCTGAGATATAGCCTTCTCTTAAATCTCAGAAATTGCTGTATAGCAGCGCCACCTGTTGATCAGTTGACAAAAATTGATAGGCACTAATTTAGGTCAAGGTACCTCTACATATAAATTCATATATAATTCTGAATAGTAGTTCCAGAGATACAGTCGTCACAAACTTTTTGTCACACACACAGACAGATATTTTCTATAAATGGTAAAATCGTGTTCTAGACCTCTCAAAACATGTAAATCCGTCGAAAATTTTTATGAATCCAACACTTTCTTCTATTGAATATAGAAGAAAGTAAAAAATGCACTTCAATTTAAATGTTCATAATTTATTATTTATAGTCTGGAAAAAAAATAAAGATGTATTATTCTTTATTGCTTTTGTCCGATGTAGATGTTTACTTTACTATAATAATTTGTGTAGCATGTATGTGATTCGCAGTTAAACATCTGCTTTTTAAGGATCACTGATCATTTTAAATTCGCATAATCAGCAACTTAGCTTCTCGTTTCAGTTTTCTGGTGCATTATTTATTCGTTCTAGAGAAGACAATAAAGAATATAATCTGCATGGATGGTATTCGTTTCCTTTATGTGTTTATTTTACATTACTTTTTTTAATTAAATCACGGCAAGTATTCCCTTTATATTTGCTGTATATACAAATGTAAATGGAAGAAAATTCAAAATTTTGTTAGATACAAACGAGTATTAAAATTCATTGAAAATAAAGATATCTTTAAAAAAAAAAAATGTAAATTGAGAAATAACTTAAATTTCCAAAACGTAAAAGTGAGGTTATGTTGTATTTCTTATATATATTAACAATAGTCAATAAAAATTTATACAGTACTTTAAAATTTTCATACAATTTCTACATATGATCAGTTTTAGATTTGTTTAAGAAAAGAAAACATATACGAATATTTTTTTTTTCGGGTGGATATCCGTGTATAGGAATATGGAGCTCCGACACATGTCTAAAATCAGTTAAAGAAACTATAATTATGTCTACAAATTTATGCTTTCAACTGTAAAAATTTTTTTGAAAGGTGTTCTCAAGTCGACCTGACTCATAGAAAGCTAAACCTGACCCGCAAGAGAAAAAAATTTGTCAACCCGACCCATGGGTCGGGTCAAGTTCAGGTAAAATTGGGTTACCCAACCCGATGCAGGACTCTATACTCAATACTCTCCACATGTGCAATTACTTCACCGTGAAGTAATGTGAAATTGACTTATGCTTACAATTACAGACGTGTTTTTGCCTCCTGCTCTCCAGGGAGAAAAGGGGGGGGGGGGGGTCATAAAATTCCATTACTATAGATGTCAGATACATATAAATAATCCACCCACTGAAATTCATGTCAGCTCCTACAGTTTTTCCAAGACAAATTCAGCACTAAAGCACTAGCATTGTGCACAAATCGAATCCCTAAAAAACTACAAAAAACAAAAATGGGTAATTGGAAATTACATGGCTCTTTTCAACATCTTTGTTAACCATTTTTGGTAGAGTTCTACTCAAAAATCGGGAATTTGTGAAATTTTCCACCAAAAATTTATTTTCTCCTCCCCCCCCCTAAAAATCAAAAATTTCAAAATCATAGAAAGTTTTTTTCCTTTTTGTCCTCAAATCTAGTCTCTCCATGTGCAATTTCCTCATCGTGAAGTAATTTGGAGCTGAGTTATGCTTACAAACCCCTTGGAAGGGGAGAAAATGTTGTAAAAGTTGATATATATAATTTTAAGTTGCTTTAAGACCTAAATTCCTGCAAAGTCTCCTGCAATTCAGTTTAGCCGTTCTCGCGTGATACTTGGACAAAAATAAAGTTACTGACACAACAATTGCAAATTTTTTTATTCTGAAATTTACAAACAAAAGTCTGATTTTATTAATATAAATTAGTAGAAAGACAATATTAAAGTTTGCATGTTAAAATAAAATAAGCTTCATTTAACCACTTGACCAACTAGTCAGAGGCACACTATAGCTGTCGTCTACACATTACTGCAGCCTGCGAAGTGGTTAATACTTAAGAGTACTACCTAACCTTTGAAATTTGTTTCCAGAATTATTGATTATCCAATTTATTGTAATTTTGTTTTGACATTTAGAAATTTTTCAACTGTTAAATTGGTTCTTTTAATATTTTGAGTTTAAATATAAAAAAGTAACCAAGTATATCATTTGCATTTTTAAACTGCAAAATAAAATGTTAAAAGTTTAAAAAATAAATTTTTGCAAAAGAAGTACTAATTTATTGTTTGTGATTTTTTCTGAATGTGAAAACGGAATTTAAAAAAATACATTAAGTAATGCATAATTATGGAAACAAATTTTCCCGTGCTTTATAAATCATTTTTTATTTTTCATTAAATATTAGATACTTAACTTATTGATGTTTAAATTAATAAATAAATTTTCTTTGTTAGTATAAATATCAATTACTAGTATGAACATCAGAAAACTAGTTTTTTCTTATACAATTTGAATACTTTATGCATCCGTGATTAGTTTTAATGTACATTGTACCTGTACATTTTAATGTATGCAATGTTTGATACACATAAATGTACATTTTGACGTCCGAATTATAAACTATGTTTACATATTATCATTTTCACATTTTTTTTTAGAGTCCTAAGATTTAAAAAAAAAGAAAAAAATTAAGTTACACCTTTTTATTTTTTGAATGATTGATTATTAACATGCCATCATTGGCTTTTGTTAAAAAAAAAATTTTAGATGTTTGAGATCAATTTATATATCAGTTTTTATTTTTTCAAAACCTTCTGCTGAAAGGTTGAAGGGAGGGGGGGGGGGGGGGGGGGCGTCAAAATGGACATTTGTAGGGGTGAAACTACCTAATATGCAAAAACCCTGAAATCTGCTATTTGCATGCAGATGGGGGGGGGGGGATTTAATAATGGTATATTATATATCTACCTGTAATAAATAATATTTAAAGGGTTCTTAATGCATTTTAAGGTAAACAATCAAAATGACAAATTTCTATAAAAACAAAATAATTTAACATAAAATTCAGAAGCAGCAAAAATTTTAAAAACCCTGAATTCAGGGGCAGCCCCTGAAAAGTTTCACCCCTGCATTTGTTGATATTTATACTAACAATAGCAGCTTATTTACAATATGATTGCAGCAATAAATAACAATACAATCAGAGGCAGCGGATTTGAGTTAAATTGTACCCTACACCCATTTCGATATGGCACCCTCCCCCTCCCATGTTTTGAAATATATTATGCATTTGTAATAGTAATAAATATAATACAGCTAAAGGAGAAATATTTTTCTTAGATATATCAATCTCTAAGCAATCTTTATATAATAATCATTACATAAGTAAAAAATAATCATATCTGATCATGAAAAAAATCAATTACTTTATTTGGTTTCTCCTACAAAAAATGTTAATAAGCAGAATTTATTTTTTTATTTAATCACTTAAGAACTGACTAACTTTCTTTTTATATTTTTATTAATCAAAATAGAAATTATTTTGATTCATAAGTAGATACACTGTAAAAAAATAACTATTACCAGCTGCAAGAAACTCTCTGTGATCGGAGAAAATAATTATTTTCTCCAGAGAGAGTTTCTTGCAGCTGGTAATAGTTATTTTTTTACAGTGTAGGTTAATTTGTTTAAAAATAGTTTCTTTACAGCTTCTTGTTCGATATTTTATATTTAAATCATTGCATACTTAATTATTTTCAGAAAATAATTTCTCCCATCAAATCATAACATGTTTGACTCCTGACAGAAGCAGATCATGCTTTGAAATTTGTATTATCGACTGAAAATCTATTTGATTGCTCTTAATGTTTGGATTTGTGTTCAAAATTAAATCATTTTTAAGAATTTAATAAGCTTAAAAAAAATTGCCACACTCTACCTGGATCTAAGCATAATCCATTGCTGGACGTTTAATCGCCATAAGAAAACAGCAGCATCCCTAGCTACATATTGCCGCTGCTTAGTCCAGAGGATCAACCGTTCAAATATAACACTATCATTTTTTATTAATATCACACAATCAACAGATTGGGAAGAAAATCATATATAGAGAAAATTCATTTTTCCAGCTCAGTGAAAATAATGGCAGGACCAGGAGTCGAACCCCAGATCTTTGACTTACATGGTCAAAGATCTTAGACCGTGTAAGTCAAAGATCCGGGGTTCAACTCCCGGTCCGGGCATTATTTTCACTCAGTTGGAAAAATCAATTTTCAATAACACTACCTATTCGTATATTTCAAACCACTATCTAAAAATCTGTAACGTGTTAAACAGGGATTGATAAAGTGTTTTATAATTGGCAAAAAATAAAAACAATTAATTAAAAATGTTTCTCATTCCTATTAAATACTGGTTGTCCTTCAAATTTAACTGCCACTACTGTTCAAATTTTAATTATCTTAACTTAGGCACCCCTAGGCACGGGCCTAAGCCAAAATCTGTCGCTAAAGTCAATATTAAAAAAAATAAACTAGCTTTTAATAAACAGCTTATTCTTAATAAAATTTGAATTTTCTCTTTTTTTTAATACTTTTCATTAGCTTTTCTTTTAATCTTAAAATAATAAAAAATACACCAGAGAACTGTTGAAAAGTAATAAGTGAAAAACTAAATAAACACTATAAACTGCAAAAAACCTAAAACAATTAAGTTGGCACGAGTGCCGCAAACAAAGCGATGATGCACAATTTTTATAGTGTTTTATTCAAAGTTTTTTACTTGATAGCTTTTAAGCTTGCTTTCTAAACCTAATATCTTTAATCTTTTATATTCTGGTTTTCCTAAAACATTTAATAACCGTTTATGAGCTTTAAATGTTCTTGTTTCTGAGCAAATAAAATGAAAATAAAAAGCTTAAGTACTTTTTTGTTTGAATAAAATATCTTAAAACTGTATTTCATTGAAAATATCCCCTCTTCCTACAAAGAAAAAAGAATATGGAGAATAAAGCTAAATATACGCTTTTTGAGAACAATGAATGAGTTATATTTCACATGCAAGGTTTAAACGTGTTTTTCATTTTATCTAAAAGAGAAAAGGATATTCTCACTTATTTTCTAAATGTTAGTTTCATAAGGATATTCCTGTTATCCAAGAATATTTTCACTTCACGTATTTAATATTTTAAATATATATACATAATAATTATTTTGGCAGAAATAAATGATTTTACGTGGTAAAAAAAATTATATAATAATAATTTAGGCTTATTAAATAAAAAAAAGGGGGGGGAGGGTACTTTTTTCATAATGATACTATAGGGCTGTTATAAAAAAATGTACTGTCAAGGTCAAGGTACTAGTACTAATATGATAAAGCTATTATGAAAATTTTTAGTAATCCCATGGGGATGATGAAAAAGAGAAGTATACAAAAACTGTTTTTCTTTTATTAAGAATATGACATAACAGATTTAAGTTATTAATGTTACTGAAGACTAAAGACATTAGCTCATTAAAAAATTGTGCATAACATTAAAATCATCTAAATTATTAATAAATATCAATTTTGTAATGATTTAAAACTTTTCAATAATAATGCTTACACACATAAGCATATATGATTGTGTTTGCAAACTTGAAAAAGAAAAGAATGTGAAAAGCTTACTAATTTATAGTTATTAATGAAGTACACTTTTGACTGCAGAATAATTTATTATATTTTTGTAGATTTAATGTTGATAAAGATTTACGATCCGTTACGGTAGTTTTGGTTTTCAATACGGGTAAAATATAATGTTTTAATACCTAGTAAACAAGACATAATAAACTATGTAACGAGACAGAAAGACAAAGTGAGTATAAACTTAAAACTAATTTTAATTGAACAGAAAGTAATTACGGAAATTGTACCTGAGGGGAAAAAAACTGACAGTAAATTCTAATTTTAATTACATGTATAAAAAAAGATAATTTAAAATACACATCGGTACATAAGTAAAATATGTACAGCTTTGTAAAGACAATTTATTAAAAAAGGAATGTTAATCTTAAGTGCAATTTTTTTCATCGTCTTTAACTAACACTCGATAAATTTCATAAAAATGTATTTGATAAAGATTTAAATAATAACAATAAACGTTCATTGCTTTTTTATTTGTACAAGGATCAATATAGTCCAAGATTATTAATGCGACAAACACAGGTAGCATTATTCTGGGCTATCGAAGAAAAAACATGGCTGAAAAAAGTAAACAAATAGACTGCCGGATACAAGAATGCAAGAATCATTCAAATAAAGAATCATTCTTAAAAATTCTCCGGCAGTCTCACTGCGCAAGCGCAGTCAGACTGCCGTAACAATAATATTGTTACGGATGCCGTAGCAATAGCCACAGCCTTTTTGAATACTTTTAGCCAACTGTTCCAGGTCCCTACTGCCTTCGGCAGCATTTATATGATTCGAAAGAAAATTTATTTAACGAACTTCCCGACTAGCTAGACATCTGAAACTTTCAGAATATTTCAGAACACGGTGAAAATGCATTTTTAAAATACTTTTTACCTGTTTCGGGTTCCTGCTGCCTTCGGCAGTGTTACCAGTACAAAGCTTTCAATCGATTTTTCACTAACTTCCCGACTAGCTAGACATTTGAAACTTTCAGGATAGTTCAGAACACGGTGCCAATACATTTTTTTAACACTTTTAGACAAATGTTTCAGGTCCCTACTGCCTTCGGCAGTGTTTTAATGATTCAACAGAAAATTTATTTAACTAACTTCCCGATTAGCTAGACATTTGAAACTTTCAGAATTGTTCAGAACACGGTGAAAATGCATTTTTTAAATATTTTTAACCAACTGCTTTGAGACCCTGCTGCCTTCGGCAGCGTTACCAGTATAAAGCTTGCAATCGATTTTTAACTAACTTTCCGGAAAGCTAGCCATTTGAAACTTTTATAATAGCTCAAAACACGATAGCAATTAATTTTTTTAATACTTTTAGCCAATTGTTCTGGGTTCCCGCTGCCTTTGGTAGTGTTTATATGATTCAACAGAAAATTTAGAAACGTGGTATATAAAAAGTGAGGTAAAAGTTATCTTGTAATTATTTAGACATCTTTCTCAGTTTTGAAAATTTTCAATGAGGACCATATTTGTCCCCATTTTTAAATATTCTGTCCTTATTTTCTGAGAATTACTAAAAATTTTCGTATTTTCATAAGTTAAATTTTCCTTCCACCAATTCTTAAATATTTATACTCTTTATTTTAAGGTTGTATCTAGGTTTTGAAAAATGTTCTTTGGATTAGACTTGGGAATAAAATGAAATTTTGCGTATAAAGTAAGATTATGCAGATAAAAGCCATTATACAATTTCATTAGTATGTATAAACATGAATTACTGAAATAGTATACATTATTTAAATCATAAAAATTACAAAGTAATAGAAAGTCTCTAGTTGAGCTGTGCCTTATGTAAAAAGAAATTTCTTTTAAATGCATCTGAAAATACATAATCTGAATTCAAAATTTGGTATTTTGAATCGGCTGAAAATATAGGCAGTAAAATCTACAGATGAACTGGATATGAATTTTACCGGATCCGGCATTCTGGATATTCTGTCATGAATTCGTGATTGTGATTTAAAAAAAAAGTTATTTAGTATAGAGCCTGATATCCGGTCACATATGTGGTGGTCTTGATCCGGATATCTAACGTTTACGTTAAACAGTAAAAAAAAAAAAAAAAAAAAAAAATCTTTTTCGAGAAAAGTGGTGTGAAAAACTGTGGGTACTAACAATGCGGCGGAATAAATTAAAATGTTTTAACTTGAGATCTAGATAAGAATGTTTCTTGTAACGTCAGTTTATGAGCAGCAAATTTACTGATTTAGTTATCATTCATTTTTCATGCTTATGATTTAGAAATTTTTAAATTAAATTTTTATAATGCCAATTTATTCCCTAAATCTAAACTGCGTCTAGAATTTCTTTCTTTCCTTCTTTCTTTATCGACTTATTAAAAAAGTCGATAGCACGTCGGAGAGTTAGCCCAGACCTAAATTGCGATGACTTGTCCATCGACTAATAATCAATTATTTTATGTCTGTATGGCTTATTATATATCTATGGTAAACTGACCAAATGTTCCCATTTTCTGGGGTCAGCTTTTATTTTGAATGCATTTTTCTAAGTTTTTAAAAATTGTAGAAAGTAAATTATTTTTCATTGATATTTTATTTTTAATCCTTATTTATTAAGGATGAAAAATACATCTGTAATTGGATAAGTGTAGCAATTTTTAATGCTTCTCGGTTATAAAGGTACTCTAATCTGGTTACTATAATCATAGCCTTCTTTAGTAAATGCCTTCCGACAGCGCAGATTTCCTATGTTAGCTTGTTAGCTGAAGCAACACTTAAAAAACGAAACTACTACTGGATGGCAACACTTACGCACCGACACACTCTTGCATTTAATGGATAATATATATTTTTCATTCAAACAATTAGCTATTAAATTCAATTTTAAGTCGAAAATTTCAAACTTTTCCTTTTGTTTGAAAAAATAAATAAAAGTGCAAGCGCTTTATCGTAAATATATTAAGGAAAAAAATCAAATGTTTAATAAATGTTTGGTTTAATTTCATTGGAGAGTGGACAAGAAGACCGCTTTTCACTTTACAACTAACTGAATTATTTTTAAATTTTCAAAATATAAAACTTATGAAACTATCAAATAGTGTAACACATTCAACATCAAATTTATTTTTTGCATATTATTAATTAAAAAACGTAAATTTAATTTTTAAATTCAGTACGCAAACGGTAATTCTAAATTTTTACACATGTTAGATCTATCACGTTATTAAATAAATTTATATATTTATTTATTAAAAATTTAAAACTTAATAAAAACTGATGTGGGCACCACATGACTTCCTTATACACTTTTAGAAATATACATAATGTTTAACATTCCCGAAACAGTTGGCTAAAAATATTTCAAAAAATGAATTATCACCGTATTCTGAGCTTTTTTGAAAGTTAGTTAAAAACCGATTGCAAGATTTGTACTGGTAACACTGACGAAGGCAGCAGGGACCCGAAAATATTCGCTAAAATTATTTAAAAAATGCATTTTCACCGTGTTCTGAACTATTCTGAAAGTTTCAAATGTCTAACTAGTCGGGAAGTTAGTTAAATAAATTTTCTGTTGAATCACATAAACGCTGCTGAAGGCAGCAGGAACCTGAAGCATTTGGCTAAAAGTATTAAAAAAGATGCATTGTCACCGTGTTCTGAGCTTTTCCGGAAGTTTTAAATGTCTAGCTAGTTGGGAAGTTAGTTAAAAATCGATTGTAAGATTTGTACTGGTAACGCTGCCGAAGACAGCAGGGACCCTCAACAGTTGACTAAATGTATTTAAATTTAAAAAATGTATTTTCACCGTGTTCTGATCTAGTCTTAAAGTTTCAAATGTCTAGGTAGTCGGGAAGTTAGTTAAATAAATTTTCTGATGAATCACATAAACGCAGAAGGCAGCAGGTATCGGAAACAGTTGGCTAAAAATATTTAAAAAATGCATTGTCAACGTGTTCCGAGCTTTTCTGAAAGTTTCAAATCTCTAGCTAGTCGGGAAGTCAGTTAAATTGCAAGATTTGTCCAAACCGTTTTTGAGTTATTACCGTTTTTTGATACATTATGGCCCAAAACTATATATTTTTGGTCATTATGAACCTAATTTTCCTAAATATCTGCAAAACGGAAAATCATACAAAGTCCAAAAAGGGAGGCGCACAACTAGATGTTATAAAAAACCTATGTACCAGTTCACAACTTTCTACGTCCAACCGTTTTTGAGTTATGCGACACACACACACACATACATACAGACGTCACGAAAAACCGTGTAAAGTCCCTTATATCTCTAAAACGAGAGCTCGTGTTAAGATGACACTGGCAGGCGTACAACTAGACATCATGACAGTCACACGTATAAATTGGCAACATTCAGCGATCATTCATTTTCGAGCAATGTGAAATACAAAATCCATTTCGCAAATCGGGATTACTATACTTCCTTTGAAACCTTTGGACGGCCCCTGCCTGCCTGGGCTCGGCCAAGCTTAACGGGTTGGATGCCGTCCGCCGGAGCGAATAAATCGCCAGATCACCGCATGGAAGCTGCTGGGCAGCAATGTAACTAGAACGCCAAAGCTCAAGAATTGCAGGGTATCGACTTCTGCTTTGGACACACAGCTCGATTTGTACACCACACCCTCCAAGATAGCTATGGTGGAAAAGCACAGACACGCTCCAGGATGTTAAGGAATTTGGAATAAGTGCACTTACTAGCTGAGAGTCGAAATAACCTGAATTATACAAATTAAAACAATTTTGAATTTAGGCAGGGAGGGAGAGAAAAAAAACTAGTTGGCATAGGTGGACTCTGCTCAGTTCCCCATCATATTTATGTTCTCAGAAATTTCTAGTGCGAGACATATTACTAGTGGATCTGCAGATCAGGAGCCTCAACGTCCTATTTGCATCAGACATTATTCAATAGGTCATTTTTATTTATTCCTTATTATATAATAGTATATATTGATTCGATCGACTTATTACCAAAATCAAATACATTCCTGAGGGGGGCGGCAGCCCCCCTCAACCCCCCGTTGTATCTCTCTTTGTATACCTATTTGTATATGATATAAAGTGTTACGAAATTGTAAATAATTGCATTTATTTTTGTATAAATTCTTTCAAAGAGGTTTAGTAAGTTGATAAAATGCTAATTTTGTGCCTTTATAGTCGTTTTAGCGTTAAAATAGCCAAATTTTCCTTTAAAAACGCATTAAAAAGCTCCTATAAGGGAAGAAATAAATTTGGCGCCAAATTTGGCGACTATTTCCCTCCTTGGCGATTTTTTTGGCGATCTTGGCGAGAAAATCCTTATTAGGGATATACCAAATATGGAAGCTCTAATCTCATTGGCTGATGTGATACGAGAATTTTCCAGAACAGTCTGTTTGCGATAGAAAAGTATAAAAGGAGCATTATTTTCGCCAAGGCGGTCAGTCTCAGATCTATATCAGTTTCGTCAAATGCTTGCTCAATGGGCTCATGAATATGTGTACCAAATTGCAAGTCAATAGCGTTATTTTGGGGGCCGCTATCGCGGTACATACAAATTCTTCCCATAGGCCATAATGGCAAAAAAAACTTTGGCGTGTCCCTGTACACGAACTTACAAATGGAATGCACACCGAAAACTATACAGCTAATTTCGTGGGCATCATGAACATGTGTACAAAATTTCAAGTCAATAGCGTGTTTTTTGCGGCCGCTATCGCATGACAGACAGACAGACAGTTAGTAGTGCTAAAGTTAGTAGTGCACACAATAATTAAAGCCGAAAGAGGAGGCCATTTGAAAAGGGGAAGGGACTTAAGAATTGAGAAAGACAAGCTGAACGAGGAAGGAACAATAAGATTATAAAAAAAAAAAAAATATTACGTGAAGCCACTGGGGGATGGAAGATAGTTTTGGGCGCATAGCGAAAATTTTGAAGTTTTTGAAGTGGGAAGGCCTAAATAATCCTAATTGGGAGGGAAATTACTATGCGCAGGGAGGCCGAATGGAGAAGAGAAAGAGGGACCATCGCAATTTTGATCCACCACGGGGGATGGTACCCCGCGTTGGTAGCCCGATGACTGCTAAACGACCCCATCGAGCACTTGACGGTGCAGCACAGATTAACGAGGACCAGACACCACCACACCCTCGTAAAAAAAATAAAATATAGAATAAAATAAAAATAAAATAAATAATAAAATAAATAAAAATAAAATAAAATAAAATAATATAGAATAAAAAAAATAAATAAAATAGAATAAATAAATTAATTAATTAAAGTAAGTAAGTAGTTAAATTAAAATTGGTGCGGGTCAAAACCTGATGAGTACCAAAAAGAAATGTGACAGGAAATAGTTCTAGGCTTAACAAGGAAAGTATTACCCCTATAATTGAGAAAAGTGCGTGTCAAAACTAAATGTATGCCAAAAAGACTAAGTTGCCAGGATTTGTATGCTGTGCGACCTGTTATGTCCTGCACTCTTGATGATATTGTACAAATCCGGAAATGGAAAACACCATTTGTTTAATGGTGTTTTCCATTTCCTGCGGCTTATTTCTGTCGAGCTATCTACATGATAGACCAGAGATGTTTCTGCCTAAAGGTTGTCTGAGTGAGTAATGCTGGCCGGTTGTCGGCCTGGATAGCTCAATTGGTAGAGCCTTGACCTTGTAAGTCAAAGATCTGGGGTTCTTCGACTCCCGGTCCAGGCATTATTTTCAGTCAGTCGGAAAAATAAAATTTCAATAAATAAAAACTTAGTTTGCTTACCAAAATCTGTAGTGTTTATTTCACAAATAGAACAGTGGCAAAGTTCTAATATTTGACATGGGCGATCTGTCAAAGAGTAGAAATGTACGCAATTTTTTAGACTTCTAAAACTATTACTGTTCCATATTTGATTTTGTTTTCTGAGACTATGGTATATCAAAGAAATTTTTAAACAAACGTATATGATGGCTATCAGCTTCTCAGTTGAGTTATAAGCCGAGGTTACACTTACCTCCTGATTACACTTATCCACACTTTATCCTGTATTACTATTCAAAGTTAGTTATATTTTATAATTTGTGCGCTAGAATTCTTCTAACTGAAAATTACAGATTTAATGGCAAAATAATATTTAATTGAAATCAAGGTCAGGGAATTTTATGAGGTTACTTTTACACATGCTTCTTCTCAATGATATGTCTTTACATTGTCTAAATTTTTGCTATGCTTTAATCAAAATATAATTTTTGCTAATTTGATGTAATTACCCCTTTTTGCAGAAAATAATATAAATGCACATAACGCACCTAATCAGCACCAGTTTATGTCAGGGACCAACTAAATAAAAAGTTTGGTTAAATTTCGTTAAAAAAAAAAAAAAAAAAAAATATATATATATATATATATATGGTTTTTACTTTCTTCTATATTCAATAGAAGAAAGTATTGGATTCGTAAAAATTTTCGACTTCGGGTTTTTGGTGGATTTACACGTTTTGAGAGCTGTAGAACACGATTTGACCATTTTTAGAAAATGTCTGTCTGTCTGTCAGTCTGTCTGTGTGTGTGTGACAAAATTTTGTGGCAACTGTATCTCAGGAACTACTGCACAGAATTTCATACAAATTGGTATGTAGTTGCACCTTGACATAAATTAGTGCCTATCAACTTTTCGTAAAAGTTGCCTTACAGGTTGTGTTGCCATCCCGCTTTTTCTAAATTTTTAACATGGTGATATAGGAAAAATTTTGTATAAATGTGCATAAGGAGAATTATTTTTTAGTAATCATTATGAAATTTACAAGAATTATTTATAATAGAGATAGTCAACTGGGAAAAAAAATTTGTGTGTGTAGGAGCCTCGCCCCCCCCCCCGGCCCTGGGGTGGAAGTCACCCCTCGATGGGAGTAAATTTTCAAGATGGGTATCTTTCGAAAGGTCTTATCAATACTTTTCAAACGAATGGTTGAACTATAAATCTGTGATAATTTAAAACAAAGTTATCGATTTTTTTTACTTTTAACGAAAAAAAACTTAGAAAAAAATATTTATTTATTTATTTATTTTTAACGAAATTTAACGAAACTTGGTATTTAGTTGGTCCCCAGCATAAACTGGTGCTGATTAAATTTGGGGATCAATAGCTCCTCAACAGGTGACGCTGTGATCGCATTTTTTCTAAATTTTTAACATGGCAGTATAGGACAAAATTTCGTATAAATGTACATAATGAGAGTTATTTTTAACTTTTGATTGTAAAATTAATATGAATTATTGATAATAGTAGTAGTTAACTAGGAAAAAAATTCTGTGCATGTCGGAGCATCGCTTCCCCCCCTGGGTGGGGGTAAATTTTCAAGATGGGTGTCTTTAGAAAGGTCTCGTCAATACCTTTAAAACGAATGGTTGAACTATAAATCTGTGATAATTTAAAACAAAGTTATCGATTTTTTTTTTTACTTTTAACAAAAAAAAAAAAAAAAAAAAAAAAAACTTAGAAAAAATCGTTTTTTTTCTTTTTCTTTTTTTAATATTGTTACTGAGTGAATAAGAAAATATAGAAGAAAGTCTTGTGGTGGCTACAACATACTAGTTTTTTCAGTTTTTTTCGTTAAAAGTAAAAAAAATCGATAACTTTGTTTTGAATTATCACAGATTTATAGTTCAACCATTCGTTTTAAAGGTATTGACGAGACATTTCAAAGATACCCATCTTGAAAATTTACTCCCCTCGAGGGGGGACTTCCCCCCCAGGGGTGTGGGGGGTGGCGAGGCTCCTAAACATACAAAAAAATTTTCCTAGTTGACTATCTCTATTATAAATAATTCTTGTAAATTTCATAATGATTACTATAACATAATTCTCTTTATGCACATTTATACAAAATTTTGTCCTATATCACCATGTTAAAAATTTAAAAAAGCGGGATGGCAACGCAACCTGTGAAACAATTTTTACCAAAAGTTGGTAGGCACTAATTTATGTCAAGGTACAACTTCATACCAATTTGTATGAAATTCTGTGCAGTAGTTCCTGAGATACAGTTGCCACAAAATTTTGTCACACACACACACACACAGAAAGACATTTTCTAACTAGTATATTGTGACAAGACTTTCTTCTATATTTTCCTATGTACATATTCAATCAGTAACAATATTTAAAAAAAAAAAAAAAAAAAAAAAAATTACGATTTTTACTTTCTTCTATATTCAATAGAAGAAAGTATTGGATTCGTAAAAATTTTCGACCTCGGGTTTTTGATGGATTTACACGTCTGTCTGCCTGTGTGTGTGTGACAAAATTTTGTGGCAACTGTATCTCAGGAACTTATGCACAGAATTTCATACAAATTGGTATGTAGTTGCACCATGACATAGATTAGTGCCTATCAACTTTTGGTAAAAATTGCCTTACAAGTTGCGTTGCCATCCCGCTTTTTCTAAATTTTTAACATGGTGATATATAGGACAAAATATTGTATAAATGTGCATAAAGAGAATTACTTTTTAGTAATCATTACGAAATTTACAAGAATTATTTATAATAGAAATAGTCAACCTGGAAAAAAATTTTGTATGTGTAGGAGCCTCGCCACCCCCCCTGGGGGGGAAGTCACCCCTCGAGGGGAGTAAATTTTCAAGATGGGTATCTTTCAAAAAGTCTCCTCAATACCTTTAAAACGAATGGTTGAACTATGAATCTGTGATAATTTAAAACAAAGCTATCGATTTTTTTACTTTTAACGAAAAAAAAACTTAGAATTTTTTTTTTTTTTTTTTTTTTTTTTTTTAACGAATTTAACGAAACTTGGTATTTAGTTGGTCCCCAACATAAAATGGTGCTGATTAAATTTGGGGATCAATAGCTCAACAGGTGGCGCTGTGATTGCATTTTTTCTAAATTTTTAACATGGCAGTATAGGACAAAATTTCGTATAAATGTACATAATGAGAGTTATTTTTAACTTTTGATTGTAAAATTAATATGAATTATTGATAATAGTATTAGTTAACTAGGAAAAAAATTCTGTGCATGTGGGAGCATCACTTTCCCCCCTGGGGGAGGGGGGGGGTAAATTTTCAAGATGGGTATCTTTTGAAAGGTCTCGTCAATACATTTAAAACGAATGGTTGAACTATAAATCTGCGATAATTTAAAACAAAGTTATCGATTTTTTTTTCTTTTTTTCTTTTTCTTTTTTTTTTTTTTTTTTTTTTTTTACTTTTAACAAAAAAACACTTTGTAAAAAAATCGTATTTTTTTTTTTTTTATTGTTCCTGAGTGAATTTGTATAGGAAAATATAGAAGAAAGTCTTGTGGTGGCCACAACATACTAGTTTTCTATGGTTTTTTTTTTTTTTTTTTTGTTAAAAGTAATACATATTCAACCAGTAACAATATTAACTAGTATGTTGTGGCCACCACAAGACTTTCTTCTATATTTACCTATACATATTCAATCAGTAACAATATTAAAAAAAAAAAAAAAAAAAAAGTACGATTTTTACTTTCTTCTATATGTAATATAGAGAAAGTATTGGATTCGCGAAAATTTTCGACCTCCGTTTTTTGACGGATCTACACGTTTTGGGATGTCCTGAACACGAATTGATAGTTTTTAAAAAATGTCTGTCTGTCTGTCTGTCTGTGTGTCTGTGTGTCTGTCTGTATCATTTTTTTGTGGACGCTGTATCTCACGAACATGTGAATGAAATTTAACCAAACTTGGTATTTAGTTGCACCCTGACATGAACTGGTGCCCATTAGATTTGGGGATCAATAGCTCAACAGGTGGCGCTGTAATCGCATTTTATGCAAATTTTTAACATGGCAGCATAGGACAAAATTCCGTATAAATGGGCATAATGAGAGTTATTTTAAACTTGTGATTGTAAAATTAATTTGAATTATTGATAGTAGTAGTAGTTAACTAGGAAAAAAAATTTGTGCATGGGGGGGGCATCGGTTCCCCCCTGGGGGGTAAGTACCCCTCCGGGAGGGTTAAATTTTGAAGATGGGTATCATTCGAAAGATCTCGTCAATACCTTTAAAAAGAATGGTTGAACCATAAATCTGTGATAATTTAAAACAAAGTTATCGATTTTTTTTTACTTTTAACAAAAAAAAAAAAAAAAAAAACAAAAAAATTCGATTTTTTTTTTTTTTTTTTTTTTTTTTTTTAAATTATTGTAAGTGATTGAATATGTATTAATTTTCACAAAAAAAAAAAAAAAAGGAAAAAAAAATTTTTTTTTTTTTTTTTTTTTTTTTTAAATATTGTTACTGATTGAATATGTATAGGAAAATATAGAAGAAAGTCTTGTGGTGGCCACAACATACTAGTTTTTTTTTGTTTTTTTTTTTGTTAAAAGTGAAAAAAACCGATAACTTTGTTTTAAATTATCACAGATTTATAGTTCAACCATTCGTTTTAAAGGTATTGACGAGACCTTTCGAAAGATACCCATCTTGAAAATTTATCCCCCCCGGGGGGGTACTTCGCTTCCCCCCATGCAGAAAATTTTTTTCCTAGTTACATACTACTATTATCAATAATTCATATTAATTTTACAATCACAAGTTTAAAACAACTCTTATTATGCACATTTATACGAATTTTTGTCCTATGCTGCCATGTTAAAAATTTAGATAAAATGCTATCACAGCGCCAGCTGTTGAGCTATTGATCCCCAAACATAATCAGCACCAGTTAATGTCGGGGACAAACTAAATACCAAGTTTGGTTAAATTTCGTTAAAAAAAAAAAAAAAAAAAAAAAAATTGTGATATTTTTCTAAGTTTTTTTTTGTTAAAAGTAAAAAAAATCGATAACTTTGGTTTAAATTATCACAGATTTATCGTTCAACCATTCGTTTTAAAGCTATTGACGAGATCTTTCGAAAGATACCCATCTTGAAACTTTGCCCCCCCGGGTGGGAACTTCCCCCCCCGGTGGGGGGGGGAACCGATGCCCCCACATGCACAAAAATTTTTTCCAAGTTAACTATTACTATTATCAACGAGACCTTTCGAAAGATACCCATCTTGAAAATTTACTTCCCCGGGGGAGGATTTCCCCCCCCAGGGGGGGAACCGATGCCCCCCCATGCACAAAATTTTTTTCCTAGCTAACTACTACTATTATCAATAATTCATATTAATTTTACAATCACAAGTGCAAAATAACTCTCTTTATGCCCATTTATACGGAATTTTGTCCTATTCTGCCATGTTAAAAATTTGCATAAAATGCGATCACAACGCCACCTATTGAGCGATTGATCCCAAAATCTAATCAGCACCAGTTTATGTCAGGGTGCAACTAAATACCAAGTTTGGTTAAATTTCATTCATTGGTTCGTGAGATACAGCGTCCACAAAAAAATTATACAGACAGACAGACAGACAGACAGACATTTTCTAAAAACTATTAATTCGTGTTCTCCATATCCCAAAACATGTAAATCCATCAAAAAGTGGACATCGAAAATTTTCGCGAATCCAATACTTTCTCTATATTACATATAGAAGAAAGTAAAAAAAAATTACGATTTTTTTTTCTAAGTTTTTCTTTTTTTTTTTTGTTAAAAGTAAAAAAAAAACTTTGTTTTAAATTATCACAGATTTATAGTTCAACCATTCGTTTTAAAGGTATTGACGAGATCTTTCGAAAGATACCTATCTTGAAAATTTACCCCCCCCAGGGGGGGAAGCGATGCCTCCACATGCACAGAATTTTTTTCCTAGTTAACTATTACTATTATCAATAACTCATATTAATTTTACAATCACAAGTTAAAAATAACTCTCATTATGTACATTTATACGAAATTTTGTCCTATACTGCCATGTTAAAAATTTAGAAAAAATGCGATCACAGCGCCACCTGTTGAGCTGTTGATCCCCAAATGTAATCAGCAGCACTTTATGTCGGGGACCAACTAAATACCAAGTTTGGTTAAATTTCGTTAAAAAAAAAAAAAAAAAAAAAAAAAAAAAACTTTACTTAAAACTTTTTTACTTTTCGTTAAAAGTAAAAAAATCGATAACTTTGTTTCAAATTGTCACAGATTTATAGTTCAACCATTCGTTTTAAAGGTATTGACGAGATCTTTCGAAAGATACCCATCTTGAAAATTTAACCCCCCCCCCCTCCGGGGGGTACTTCCCCCCAGGGGGGAAGCGATGCCCCCCATGCACAATTTTTTTTTCCTAGTTAACTACTACTATTATCAATAATTCATATTAATTTTACAATCACAAGTTTAAAATAACTCTCATTATGCCCATTTATACGGAGTTTTGTCCTATGCTGCCATGTTAAAAATTTGCATAAAATGCGATCACAACGCCACCTGTTGAGCTATTGATCCCCAAATCTAATCAGCACCAGTTCATGTCAGGGTGCAACTAAATACCAAGTTTGGTTAAATTTCATCCATTGGTTCGTGAGATACAGCATCCACAAAAAAATGATACAGAGAGACAGACACACAGACAGACAGACATTTTCTAAAAACTATCAATTCGTGTTCAGGACATCCCAAAACGTGTAGATCCGTCAAAAAACGGAGGTCGAAAATTTTCGCGAATCCAATACTTTCTCTATATTACATATAGAAGAAAGTAAAAATGGTCAAATCGTGTTCTACAGCTCTCAAAACGTGTAAATCCATCAAAAACCCGAGGTCGAAAATTTTTACGAATCCAATACTTTCTTCTATTGAATACAGAAGAAAGTAAAAATGAAAGTTACTCTATTGTAATTGAGTATTTCTCCTCAAGTTCGTATGTATGTAAAATGGACCGTAATATATCAGAATTCTTTTGTACGTCTCTCTAGGACTATAAATGATGCGCACAAAATATCCAGTAAGGATTATGCTGTACCAAAATTTTAAAATATATATTAGTTTCACTGTCTTTTGAATAATTTAATGCACTTTTAATATTTATCTCTTATAAGACGTAGTAAGAGTTCTTTTGTTCTTCCCAATAAAAAACTAGTATGTTGTGGCCACCACAAGACTTTCTTCTATATTTTCCTATACATATTCAATCAGTAACAATATTAAAAAAAAAAAAAAAAAAAAAAAAAAAAAAAATACGATTTTTTTTCTAAGTTTTTTTTTTGTTAAAAGTAAAAAAAATCGATAACTTTGTTTTAAATTATCACAGATTTATGGTTCAACCATTCGTTTTAAAGGTATTGACGAGATCTTTCGAATGATACCCATCTTCAAAATTCAACCCCCCTGGGGGGGTACTTCCCTCCCAGGGGGGGAACCGATGCCCCCCCATGCACAAATTTTTTTTCCTAGTTAACTACTACTATTATCAATAATTCATATTAATTTTACAATCACAAGTTTAAAATAACTCTCATTATGCCCATTTATACGGAATTTTGTGCTATAAAATGCGATCACAGCGCCACCTGTTGAGCTATTGATCCCCAAATCTAATGGGCACCAGTTCATGTCAGGGTGCAACTAAATACCAAGTTTGGTTAAATTTCATTCATTGGTTCGTGAGATACAGCGTCCACAAAAAAATGATACAGACACACAGACAGACAGACAGACAGACAGACAGACAGACAGACACACAGACAGACAGACAGACAGACATTTTTTAAAAACTATCAATTCGTGTTCAGGACATCCCAAAACGTGTAGATCCGTCAAAAAACGGAGGTCGAAAATTTTCGCGAATCCAATACTTTCTCTATATTACATATAGAAGAAAGTAAAAAGTTCGGAATCCACTTTAAACCATATGTCCTAGTCTAATGATCTTTAATGGGCAAAGTAAGATCATGAATGACACCCCAAGACAAAAACGAAACTCAGTAGAAAAGCTATAAATAACGCGCATATTATTTTATCAAGAGAATGTAAAATATATCAGTTTTATTTTCCGGTTCAAGGCAGCGTAGCCAGATGTGGCCTTTTTTTATTCAATAGTCACCAATGATTTTGAGAAGTGACATTTGATATACATAATAGACTATCAATCTTCAAAGTGATTAGCCAAACGTTACAAATAAAAATTATTGGTGACTATTGAATAAAAAAAAGGCCAAATCTGGAAACCCTGGTTCAAGGGTGCAAGGATTTCCGTCTCAAGTCGGAACTTTCGCATCAGCATTTTTTTTCTCTTTTTTTTAAATCTCTCTAAAGGAAGTATGAATCCTACATTCATAAAAATATATACGACGTTGACCTATAACATAGCTACCAATTTTTAACTCAATCGGATAAAACGTTTTGATGCTATCACACTTCAAATAATTTGAGTCCATTGGCCATAATTTTAAAGAATATTTCGTCGTGTCCCTATAAAATAACTATTAGTGCTAGACTCATCAAAAGCTATACTAATCATGCTACAGTGACCTATAACATGCCTACCAACTTTTATCTCAATCGAATGTTTAGATGCTATCGCACTTTAAATAACTTGAGCCCATACACATAATGGTAAAGAATTTTTTTTTTTTTTTTTTTTTTTAGTATTTAAAAAAAATCTATATATGCTAGACTTATTGCAATCTATACAGTTTGAGAGACGGTGACCTATAACATACCTACCAAGTTTGAGCTGAGTCGATCAAAGGGTTTAGACTTTATCGCGTTCACCCACATGCAAACACACAGATACATACATCACCGTAAAATAGCCAAAAATGAACTCAGGAGACCTTAAAACGTATAGACGCATAAAAATTTCATATTCGAATTTTTCATGATTATAATACTTTCCTTACATAATGTATGTTCGGAAAGTAAAAATAGAAAATAAGATCACAAAATTTCAAAAAACTAATTTTAAGTAATTTGAGTCCATACTTATTGAAAATTTGCACTTCCGAGGCAGATACTTCCAATCTGGGTGTAGGTGTGTGTGTGTGTGTGTGGGGGGGGGTGATCATACAAACATTTTCTTCTAATTGACTATTACTATTATAAATATTTTTTTTTTTTTAATTTTACGACTGGTTAAAAATAATCTTCATTGAGTACATTTATACGAAATTTCAACATATGCTGCCCTCTTAAGTGCCAGTTGCGTGATATGTACCAAAAGTTGATACATATCAATTAATGTCAAGGTACAACTAAATATAAAAGTTTTCTTGAAATTTTGTATCTTAGTTCTTGAGTTGAACTATCATAAAAGTTTTGTAACATACACACATACAGACGGACATCTTTCGAGAAAAAAAAAAAAAAAATCAGGAACTCTTCAAACGTATGAAAATATTAAAAAATGCAAGTAGAAAGTTTTTACTAATCCAAACTTTCTTCTTACGGATATAGAAGAAAGTTATAAATTAGGTACTTTTTAAAACTATGTGGCTATGTAGCAGATTGATAATAGATCGTTATTTAAATGCATATCATTTCGCATGAATTTTGGAAAAAATGAATTATTCTACACACCTAGGAAGTAAACAAAATTAATTCTAGAGCGTTAATGTTAATGATAATGATACTGCGTTTTCTTGAGATTATTTTGCTTGGCTTAAATATTTTCTAGAATGCACATTGAAAACGCGTTAGTAAGCTAGACGTGACTATTCTTGAAATAAATAGAAATAAAGTTGATGGAAATTAATTCAGGGGCACGTTACTGTTCTAGTGATCTTGACATATAAATCCATTTCATTCTTTTGAAGTACTTATTGAAATTTATCTGACGGGAGCAAAGCGTGGGAATCCAAAAATGAATTCCTTTCTTGCAGTTTCTTTCTTATTGACGATGGTAAGATCATTTGTATAAAAATTTTCAAAAAGTTTGATTTTTTTTTTTTTTAATTTAAATTTTTGTAATTTTTCCAGCGAATATTTTTGATTGTTTTATATAATGTTGAAAAACTTGTTATTTGGGAGATTTGAAGATTGTGGATATTTTGAAGATAAACTGGATAAAACTGAATTAGCTTAGGTTAATTTTTGTAGATTTCAGATTCCTTTTTTTTTTTTTTTTTTTTTTTTTTCAAAAAAGTATTATTACAGATACAGATTGTAACTATTAAGGAAAGTGTATTTCTATCTTACATTGGAACTGTGATAAAAATACGCATAGATATACTAATAGTGTTATAATTTAGAAGGCAGTTTAGCATGCATCGGCTTTGAACTTCAAGAGTCCACTAACTATTCTCCAGTTAAAGAAACAAAATTAAATTTGTACGCTTTATTTAATTTGTTTCTTCTTATTTAAAACACAATCAAATAAAATCTATTTGAAATTGTTTTTCTTAAATGAATTTACTACACTTTAAAGTTTGCATAAACTAATGCAATTATGAAATAAAGTAAGCCTATTGTTCTGTATACACATGAAACATGAAAAGGCAAATTCATTTAATCAGTATACAAATAGCACTTGTTATTATTTGTTTACTCGCTGCATCTTTAATTGCTTAAGTGTGCTACTATTATAATTCTCTTTTTTCTAATCTTCATATTCGTGTACGTAGGTTAGCAACACCTGATACGTGAAAAGTTAACTCATCTGTAAACATAACGCGTTGTAAAACAATTTTTTTATTCTCTATTTTTTGTAACATCTCTTCTGCAAATATTTGTCGTCAAGACTTATCGTCAGGTTTTAACTCATGCAACAATTTAAGTTTATATGCATAAAGCCATAAATTTTTATGCACTAAATCATGCACAGTTGATCTTGGTATTTGTAACTGCTGCACCACGCTGCGAATCAGTTTACAGTGTTCTTTCTACAGTGTTAAGTTTCTTTCATTCGCTTTACGTCATCGAAGTTTCTGCTAGAGCGGCCAGATTTTGGATTTGGCAAGCACTACGCTATCTATCGTCATAAACTTCTTATGTCGTACTTTAACTGTGGGTCCCGTAGGATGCCTTCGATTGATAGTCCAAATTTTATGTTACACCTGTCTTTCAGAATTCAGTTCAATAAACCATGCTACAGCTTACTCTTGTTTTAGCGGTGAAGTCATTTTAAAAGGAGAATGTTGCAAAACATTAAAGTAGCTGCATATAATTTACACTATTTAAAATGAACTTTGATATTTTCTTTATAAAACATGAAAATCGTAAGAGCATATGCTTGTTTGTTTATTTGTAATTGTTTTTTGAAAGTGTAAAGACACATTTCGAACATCTTGTACGTCCACCAGAAGAAACTTTGCAAAGTTTTCAGTGCGTTTGCTTTATACAACTACCCTATTCATTTTATATATCATCACTATTTTTAGAAGACGAGATTTCGCAGTAACAACTGATGCATTTTAGTACCTGTTCCATCAGAATACATGAGTTGAGCACCACCATCATACGTAATGCACCACCATATGCCCCACCAGCATGCGTTTTTATAATGCATGCTGAATCGCGACTGTTGTCGTCGATCTTGGAAACTAATATACAATATTATTGTTGATAAAGGAATTTGGTTGATGGAAGGAAGGATCTAAACCAAATGCTGTCTCTTTAAGGTAAGGACAGAAATTGTAGAAATAGTATTGTAATAAGTTAAATTTCTACACTTGTATTATTTCACTAAACTGAATCTGTTTCCTAGGTTAGCGCCTTTTACATCTGGCTCGGTGTACTCGATTAAAACATCATCTCGGGCCTCTCTACAGATCTGAAAGCAATGTTTTAGCTCATTAAATGGGATAACTAGCAATAATTGTATTGAAGGAAAAATATTTATTCGGAGCACTTATATTATTTTAAGAAATTCTAAAGAAAAACGATTATGAAAGTACCCAAACAGCGTATTTGTGCTTTAATCATTCACTCTGAAAACAGGATTCGTACAGTCCTTAACTTTTTGCTACCATTATTATTATTTTTTAAAGCAATTTCTGTCATACAATAAGCATAAAAATTAAATAAAATTTTATTATACAAAAGTTGCGATGAAAGAGCCCTTACGAAAGGACGGGTCTGTACGAACCCTGAAAAATATGAGCTGGTCGATGCAGAATATGGCTGACAGCGAAATTTTTGCTCTTGTTCTGAGTATAGAAAGAACGGTACAAATTTCTTCTGGGTTGTATAAAATTTTGGAAACAACCTATAAAGATGGATCAACTGATATTGATTTAGTAGAGGCGTAGAGGTGAAAAGAAAGCGGAGTAATTTATTTATTTATTTTGCATTTATCTGATTTATTCTAATACTCATTATCTTATTATTATATATTTACTTTGCAATAATTTTATATACACGTATATCCTTTTAAGTACAGTGCAGCCACGTATCCTGAAACTAGCAGTGAGGATGCGTCCAAAATGTTGGAGGGATGCCAGCTTGACCGACAGTTTGAAATTTGGAAAACATCCAGTAATTACGCGCTCTGTGTTATTGCTCATTTTCTCTGAGTCGATGACTGTCACCCCTATTTTAGCATTGGGCTCGTTGAGTTAGCACTTGCGCAGATGCTTCCATGGTTTCATAAAATGTGGTCGAAGAATACTTAAATTTTGATTTGTTTATTAATTTTTAGTATTAATTTTATCTAATGTAATATTTTAATATATTTTCATTATATTTTTACTTTCCGAACATACATATGTAAGGAAAATACTGTAATCATGTCAAAAATCCAGCTTTGAGATTTTGGTTTTTTCTACACGTTTTAAGGTCTCCTGAGTTCATTTTTTCTGTTTCTATGATGATGTATGTATGTATGTAAGTGAACACGATAGCATCTAAACGTTTTGTTCGAATAAGCTGAAAGTTGGTATATATGTACTAAAAGGTCACCATAGCACAAACGCTATTGATTTTGGTAAATCTAGCACTTATAGTTTTTTTTTTTTTTTTTACAGGGACACAAAGAAAAATTCTTTGTCATTATTGCCTATGGGCGCACATTTTTAAAAGTGTGATAACGCCTATATACCTCATTCGATTGAACTGAAAAGTTATACAAATCTTATAAGTCACCGTCGCACAAACTGCGTAGATTTTGATGAATCTAGCACTTATTGCTTTTTTAGAAGACATAAAGAAAAATTTCTTATCATCATGGCCTATGTGCTCAGTGCGATTGTATCTAAGTGCCTTATTCGAATGAACTGAAAATTTATGCACATATTATAGATCGTCGTCACACAAACAGCATGAATTTTGGAGAATCCAGCGCTTATAGTTTTTTTTTACAGGGACACAATGAAAATTTTTTTTATCATTATGCCCTATGGGCCCAAATCCTTTAAGGTACAATAGCATCTAAATGCCTTGTTCGATTGAGCTGAAAATTTATATGAATATTTATAGATCCTCGTCACACACGAACTGTATGAATTTTGAAGAATCTAGCGTTTATAGTTTAATTACAAAGACATAAAGAACTAGTATGTTGTGGCCACCACAAGACTTTCTTCTATATTTTCCTATACATATTCAATCAGTAACAATATTAAAAAAAAAAAAAAAAATGCGAATTTTTTTTTTTTTTTTGGTTAAAAGTAAAAAAAATCGATAACTCTGTTTTAAATTATCACAGATTTATAGTTCAACCATTCGTTTTAAAGGTATTGACGAGATCTTTCGAATGATATCCATCTTCAAAATTTACCCCCCACGGGGGGGTACTTCCCCCCCAGGGGGGGGAAGCGATGCCCCCCATGCACAAAATTTTTTTCCTAGTTACGTACTACTATTATCAATAATTCATATTAATTTTACAATCACAAGTGTAAAATAACTCTTATTATGCACATTTATACGAATTTTTGTCCTATTCTGCCATGTTAAAAATTTAGATAAAATGCTATCACAGCGCCTCCTGTTGAGCTATTCATCCCCAAATATAATCAGCACCAGTTTATGTCGGGGACCAACTAAATACCAAGTTTGGTAAAATTTCGTTAAAAAAAAAAAAAAAAAAAAAAAAAAAAAAAAAAAATACGATTTTTTTGTAAGTTTTTTTTTTTTGTTAAAAGTAAAAAAATTCGATAACTTTGTTTTAAATTATCACAGATTTATGGTTCAACCATTCGTTTTAAAGGTATTGACGAGATCTTTCGAATGATACCCATCTTCAAAATTTAACCCTCCCGGGGGGGTACTTACCCCCCAGGGGGGGAACCGATGCCCCCCATGCACAATTTTTTTTTCCTAGTTAACTACTACTATTATCAATAATTCATATTAATTTTACAATCACAAGTTTAAAATAACGCTCATTATGTACATTTATACGAAATTTTGTCCTATTCTGCCATGTTAAAAGTTTACATAAAATGCGATCACAGCGCCATCTGCTGGGCGATTGATCCCCGAATCTAATCAGACACTTTCCATGTCAGGGTCCAACTATACACCAAGTTTGGTTCAATTTCATTCATCGGTTCGTGAGATACGGTGAAAAATAAGAAATTTTGCGATTACAGCGCCACCTGCCGGACGATTGATCCCCAAATCTAATCAGCACCTTGCCCCGTCAGGTTCCAACTATATACCAAGTTTGGTTGAATTTCATTCATTGGTTCGTGAGATACGGTGAAAAATACGAAAATTTGTCCTATACTGCCATGTTAAAAATTTACATAAAATGCGATCACAGCGCCACCTGATGAGCTATTGATCCCAAAATCTAATCAGCACAATGCCCCGCCAGGGTCCAACTATATACCAAGTTTGGTTGAATTTCATTCATTGGTTCGTGAGATACGGTGAAAACACTAAACCACAGACAGACAGACAGACAGACAGACAGACATTTTCTAAAAACTATCAATTCGTGTTCAGGACATCCCAAAACGTGTAGATCCGTCAAAAAACGGAGGTCGAAAATTTTCGCGAATCCAATACTTTCTCTATATTACATATAGAAGAAAGTAAAAATTCTTTATCATTGTGATTTATGGGCTAAAATTATTTAAATTACAATAGCCTCTAAACACCTCATCCGAGTGAGCTGAAAATTTATATGTATGTTATAGGTCACCGTCGCACGAACTGTATAGATTTTGATGAGTCTAGAACTTATACATTTTTACAGGGACACAGCGAAAGGTTTTTTATCATTATGATCTATGGCCTCAAATTAATTGAAGGGCAATAGCGTTAATTTTAACAACATACTATATAGAGAAAAATACTCAAACACCCTGTTACAATTTTCTCTTTTGTTTATTTAACAATTTTTTTTTCAACTTTAATTCATTTACGCAATCGTTAATTACTTAATATTCGGAAAGTCGAGTGGAGTCACTCCAGATTTTTGTCATTTTCAAGCTAAAAATAAGTGAAATGTTTCATTATTTTTTTGTCGTCTGCAAATTAATGTAATATGTAAACGTAAGAAAATATTGAATTAGGTTATTTAATAAATTTCAAAAAGTTAGATTAAAGCAGATTTTTCCATAAGCCTTAATTGTACAGTAGCAACTTTACTTTAATATATATTTCAGAAATTAGTTTTTCTTTTTTAAACATATTTAACTCACATCTGAGCTTTGAGCGTTTTTGCTTTCCGAAAGTCTGAGTAGAGCTCCTATTACTTAATACTAACTCTAAACATGATATTTAACTTTGCAAATAATTTGTGGTTGATCTATATAGAGAATATTTTTCTTCGTTGGGACGAGATAGAAGATTAGAATGCATACCCACAAACAGCAGCACGACCCTTCGTCAGACACAAACTGTAACACCAAAAATGTAGACACAACTGTCAACTGCAGCACCAAAAGAGTATTTTATACAGAACTAAGCATACATCCAGAATGAGATATTTTATCTAATTT
Source organism: Salticus scenicus (assembly GCA_963930645.1). Lineage (NCBI taxonomy): Eukaryota > Metazoa > Arthropoda > Arachnida > Araneae > Salticidae > Salticus > Salticus scenicus. Next base: position 142,064,898 of record OZ005648.1, on the reverse strand, counting down.
GGTGCTGCTTTTTTCATGCCTACATTTTTCGCTTGATGAAGGGTCGTATTATTATTTTCACTCGAAACAATTGCTACGAGCTTTTGCAATTTATAGTGTTTAGTTGCAATGTTTTATTGGAAGATTACTTCGAATTTAGAAATATCTGGATAGCCCCCTAACTATCTAGCAAAGCCAAGCTTACGAGTTATCTACCTCGAAAACACAGCAGATTTCCGTATAGTGACTTATTAGTACAAGACTAATAACCTAAAAGTCCAAATGAAATGAACTGTGTCCTGTGATTTCATCCAGACTACGTGAGAAATGACTTGTTGAGTAACTAGAGCTTCTTTGTTTTTTTTTTGGAAATATATGTTTGACTAAACACACCCGCACCTCCGAGATAGCAAAGAAACTGGATCACTTACAGAGAACGAACCAGGATGAATTTTGAAAAATATGTACGTTTAGCTGTCGAAGATTTTGGAAGAGACAGAGAGTGGCCTGGGATTACCGCAATAGACACATATGCAGGGGAAAAAATAACTGATAGGGGTTTGCACGAGAAGGGGGAAGGGGAAGGAATGATACAATTTCATAATAGTTCTGCGCTGAACTACTTAAACATTTTTACAGCCTGGGTGTGGGGAAATAAACTGCTAGCGCTAACAGGGTGATGCCACGTGAGGTGGGAGAATGGACTATTAGAATTTTCAGGAGATGCATAATTTAATTTTGAAATTAAATTTAAATGGCACAGATGATCGCAGTCACAAAACGTGGAAATTATGCGTAGGATAAAAAGCTGCGTAAGAAGTTGGAGAAACCATCGCAAATTAGATACACAACCGGCAAAGGTTTCCGCGCGTTACTAGATCAATGGGCTGCTAACGACTTGAGGGGGCAAAACCTTTTAAAGAGGACCGATAACCTCAACCAATACCAGCCACTACCCGAGGACAAGTACTAGACACAGCAACGACCTCGGTTACAAGGTTACTTTAAATGTATTACTGATGTCTAAACAGTGCAGAAACACTGAACGTGGAACTTTGATGACGATTGTTTTTCTTTTATGAAAATATGCATATACGAAATCTTGAACAATTCAATAACAACTATAATATATATATATATATATGTAATTGAAGAGGATAAAATATCAAAAGGTTAAAAAAACGAAAATGGATAGTAAAAATCCAACCATTCGTAATTTTCCGCTACAATAGATAAATATTTTTTCTTTCTCTTGGTAAGATGTGGGGGACCAAGAAACGTTTAGATCTTGCTAGTATCTCTTGAAACATCTTACAGTTCTTTCGTCACCTTGCAAATGAGGGGTCTCCCTGACGATAGCCAATGTTTTTTGAGTTTATTATCTTTCTTGTCTTATCGTTATTTTCTGTTTATACTTATTTAATTTTATATATATATATATATATATATATATATTAGACATTGAAAAAAGTCCTTACAGAATTTTATAAGAAATAGGGCACATCACAAGGATTGAAAATTGCATAGGAACCCAACACCGCAAACACTATTTTAACACTCTAAAAAATGGATGATTTTTGTTTATTTTTAACAGTGAAATCCCCATATTGGCGTATTTTTAAACGTTAATTTTTAACTGAAAGTTTTTACGCAACAATAGTTACATAAACAGATTATAAATTGCAATAGTGTTGTTAAATTTTAATAATGGATGTTTCTGCAGAGAAAAAAACCGTTATATCACAATTTGATTATTAATATAATAACCTTTATGATGTTTTTAATTGTAGCAGATGATCGTATTCATCAAGGCGAACAATATTTACTGTGGAACCTAGGGTCGTTTTTCTCTCTAATTAGCAGAAAAGCGTAAGATGAGATGGTGAAATTGAGCTGCAAACTATGAAAAGGCAAAGAAACAATAAAACTTATATTGCATAAACCCATTCACTGAAAATAAGTCTTGCTGATTTATTGTATTAATAAGAATCTTGCGTATGATGTTATAAATGTAAAATATTGGAATGTACAAGATTTTAAAAATTTTACGATACGCGGAGTTGAAAACAACCAAAAAACTCTTTACATTGCAAAAGAGTCTTTACAAAATAAGAGGGTTAAATGTTCTCATCAAGAAAAACAATATTTACTATGGAACCAAGGGTCATATTTCACCCTGAGTACCAGAAAAGCGTAAGGGGCGATGGTAAAAGTTCTAAACTGTAAAAATGTAAATAAATGATAAAACTTATGTTGCATAAACCCATTTATTAGCATAAGAAAAAGACTCAAAGTAGCTGCTCAAAGTGGCGGCCAAATATGGCGCTGTACAAGTCACACTGGCGAAGGAATGACTGGCGCGACCTCTCAAAGATTCCTAGTGTCGTATTGATCCTATCTTCTGAGACAACAATTCTCGTTACAAGATTTTCGGCGCTGTCAACTAGGGACTCGTATATCAATGATTTCACCCCCCCCCTCCCCAAATAAAAAGAAAGAAAGAAAATAATATAGTGGTTTGAGATTTGGTGCAGTGAAAGCCAAATGATAGGTCCGCCACGCTCAATCCATCATTGGAGATATGTAGCATCAGCATCCAAGAAGTGCCGGACTTTAATAGTAATGTAAATTTGGAACCATCATACCTGAACCACACGTGTGTATGTGTGGTGGATGGAACAGGCTACAATGAACAGAAAGCACTTACTCCAGGAAGATAAGGTACATTTCACATGTCAAATGACTTAGCAAAGGTGAGAGTCAGTCTGTCGATCACCAATGATACTTGCCCACACGTTAACGGAAAATATCTCCCGGTATTTTCGTGAGGCAGTTAAGTGGGGATTGCTCTCAACCGAGACGCGTTTATTCTGAGTGTTGAAAATGCCCTCTCTCTGATCGGTAAATAATACTAAGGCAGGAAAATTCGTTTTTATTTGGAATATCAACATTACAAAATCTAGATGGCGTCGATCACCGTTTAAACATTGAAACTTTTGCCAGTGGAAGTGATGTCTTCTTCATGTAGAACATGCCACGCCGTAGTGGAATTTTGAATATACACTAGTGTCGGTTACCACCGCTCGAGTACTTGGTGAAGACGCTCCTCCAAATCTGTCCATTACATATTCTTCTGTTTCTGGCTCTCGGACGTTTCATGCCTTTATTTCAGATAGCGAAAGAGCCAGTTTCCCACAGTCTTCTATCAACACTGGAAAAAAGGGAATGGCATGGATGGCGATGATTCGGAATTAATTAATAGTACAACCTTCGTGCTTCGTGTCCATTTATATTTGCTTGACCATACATTAGATGCACATCCGCCAATTCCTTGTATATGTAATCCATCGTAGTTTCTACGAAGGTGTTCCGGACAATGTCATCACTGTACAGAATTGTCAAGTTCCTTAATTTATTCCGTATCATTTTTAGCCCAACTTTTTTTTTCATATTATAAGAATATTTTTTTTTTATTTTATCGTAGTTATATATTACAGAAAATTATTTTATAAATTAAATGATGTGGAATAAAGGCGTGGCTAAAAGTGCTCCGGAATAAATTAAGAATTCGGCAACTCTGACTCTATTAATATAGCATTGAGGGTGTGCCGCCTATAAAGAACAATATTTGATTTGACTGGCTTCGTTCGGAACCGTGATTAGCTAAACAATTGCAACCGTCGATGCTGGTTCTTCTTAATGGATATTTGCATACGTTCAATATTTGACAGTATAATTCTAGAGATATACTTCTCCGCCATGAGAAAAATGATGTAAGAAATAATGACTTAAGCTTGCTGGTTGTGTTTTGACGTCACTGTTTTCTGCTACCTTGAGTATAATGAGACTTTAGATCCCATAGTAAATACTGTTCGTCTTGATGAGTACAATCACCCCCAGTTTTGCTAAATTTAAGGACGTTTTTATTAAATTATCTACCACTAAATTTTAATTGTAACGGTTTCCTAATCACTTCGAAAATTAATCGTCTATTGTGTATATTAAACATCACTCCTCAAAATTATTGGCGATTATTGAATAAAAAAGTCCTTAAATTTGGCAACACTCATCAATCCTCTTATTTTGTAAAACCCCTTTTGTAATACAAAGATCCTCTAGTATTTTGATTATTTGTAACTCCGCCTATAGTGTACTTTTTAAAATTTAGTATATTCCAATGTTTTACAACACTTGGATAACATTCTCATTAATACAATCAGTGTGCTAAATACATCGATTAGAAATAGCAATATTATAATTTATTTTCTTTTTATGTTGTAACCATGCGTGAACGTCGACACATAGGGCCAAGAGGGGAAGCACTTGCCCTCTCTTGGAAATTCTAATAAGTAAAAAAATATTATTATTTTTTTTTTAAATTGCATTTAAAGCATTAAAACTATGCTATTTGATTTCAAACGATTAGCCAATTAAAATTTATATGACATAGCCAACTAAAGATAAACTGACCCGAATTACGTTCAGGTTGGCTCTAAGCTTGTCTTACGAATAGAGCTCGAATAGAATTTTTCTGATTCACAGGGATGGAACACGGTCGTAAAATTCATACCACTATTAATGTCAGAAAATTTTGTACTTCTTAAATCAACGATATTACAGTTAGAGAAATTTTTTAAATAAATATCGGTATGAATTCTGCGCCGTGTTCCATCCCTGGATTTATGTTAGTTTGGAACAAGTGTATAATTTTTGTAAATAAAAAATCTTAGCTTAAATTGCATACCTATCATGATCTTGTAGCAGATGCTCAAATACAGGCTTACTTAATCACCTCAGTCAACCAACCAACCATTTGAATTTAATTTCTAAAATATATGGAAATTTTGTAATTATAAATTTGCTCTTCCTGAAATTATTTTTGACGCAAAACTTTTAGTTAGAAATTCAACATGCAAAAACCATGCCCATATATGGATTTTGCTTTTAAAAATTAACAAATAACGTTCATTTTTTAAAGAGTAAAAAAAATTATGTTTGCGGTCGTGGGTTCCGATGCAGTTCTCAGTCATTGTGAGGAGTCCTACCTCCCTAGAATTTTGTAAGGACATCCTGTATACATAGTACAGGGCTGGCCAAAAGCGATTTTGTTTTATTATCTTCGTGCCACTCTTCGTATAACATAAAATTAATAGTAAATTTATGCAGACAAAGTGCAAATTTACCTGCAAGTATTGTAAATTTTATTTTTTGCAAATAGGGGTACAAAAAGAATATAAACTAGTATGTTGTGGCCACCACAAGACTTTCTTCTGTATTTTCCTATATACATATTCAATCAGTAACAATATTTAAAAAAAAAAAAAAAAAAAAAAAAAAAAAAATTACGATTTTTTTTTCTTTCTTTTTTTTTTTTGTTAAAAGTAATACATATTCAACCAGTAACAATATTTAAAAAAAAAAAAAAAAAAAAAAAAAAAAAAAATACGATTTTTTTTCTAAGTTTTTTTTTGTTAAAAGTAAAAAAAATCGATAACTTTGTTTTAAATTATCACAGATTTATAGTTCAACCATTCGTTTTAAAGGTATTGATGAGACCTTTCGAAAGATACCCATCTTGAAAATTTACTCCCCTCGAGGGGGGACTTCCCCCCCAGGGGGGGTGGCGTGGCTCCTACACGTACAAAAAATTTTTCCCAGTTGACTATCTCTATTATAAATAATTATTGTAAATTTCATAATGATTACTAAAAAATAATTCTCTTTAAGCACATTTATACAATATTTTGTCCTATATCACCATGTTAAAAATTTAGAAAATCGGGATGGCAACGCAACCTGTAAGACAATTTTTACCAAAAGTTGATAGGCACTAATATATGTCAAGGTGCAACTACATACCAATTTGTATGAAATTCTGTGCAGTAGTTCCTGAGATACAGTTGCCACAAAATTTTGTCACACACACACACACACACAGACAGACAGACAGACAGACAGACAGACAGACAGACAGACATTTTCTAAAAATAGTCAAATCGTATTCTACAGCTCTCAAAACGTGTAAATCCATCAAAAACCCGATGTCGAAAATTTTTACGAATCCAATACTTTCTCTATATTACATATAGAAGAAAGTAAAAAAGTCTTCTGTGACAGCCTTGTGTATATATAAAATAAAAGTTTTCATAATGGATACATTTTACAGATAAAGATAGCAAATTAACTTTTAGTCTTGAGAATTTAATTTTTTCATTTTATTAATTGACCCTTTAAGTATTCGAACATCTAATTAATTTCGATTCATATAAAAAAATCATAAGTGGCGTCAAATTTTATGGAAAGGTAACTGCAGTGAAATTGAACGAAATTGTAAAATTTATTATTGTTTCATCTACTTATTTACCCGTTTATCTATTTATATACCTATCTATATAGTATATGTATTGAAAGCAGCTTTTTTAAGACCAAAGATATTTTTTTTTTCCAAATTTTAGATTGCAACAGTTAATTCTCAACAAGAAACATGCGGGATATTCCGGAGAAGATGTCGTGTAAATGAGTGCTGCTTTTTAGGAATAAGATGCAGACCTCGAACTGCAGAGAGTGAGCATTATTATTATTTTTATATTTAAATAAATGATAAACCTTAATACGTCATATCATGTATTATTGGTTTACACTAATTTGCAGTTTTTTACATAGAGTTTCGTTAAAATGAATAAATAAAGGGAAAAGTTAGCGAACTGCCCACTTAAATTTTAATCATATAACATGGTTCGGAATATTTTTGTTATATTTATGTACTTGCGAGTAAAATATTCCGATTCCTGTTACATGATTATAATTTTAAGTTTGCAGTTTTACTAACTTTTTCCCTTTATTCCTGTATGTACACTAGGGAGTTTCGTTAAAATACGAAACTCTCTATGTAAGAAACCGCAAATTAGTATAAATGTATTCGCGAACGAAAGAATATATATATATATATATATATATATCTTCTTTATATGTATATTGTATATTATATATATATATATATATATCGCTGAGATAATTCAAGTTTATGTTCCAACCAGCACATGTGAACACCAAATTATTGAGAAATTCTATGAGAATGTGGTGAAAATCCTCAGCAAAATCAAAAAGTACTATCTTAAAACCATTATGAAAGATTTCAATGCACGCATTTGGTACCAAAAACTCAAATGAACGTGTAGTTGGTGCATTTGGGAAGGGAACAGAGATGAAAGATAACACAGACTGATTGAATTTATAGTATGTGAAAAATTTTATGTCATAAATTCATAAAAAAAAAAAGGGAGACGAAATGGATATGGAGAAGCCCGAATGGAGGAACTAGCGCAATTGACTACATTCTAACTGACAAGAAATACATTTTTACTGATTTATTCGTGATAAATACATTTAACTCTGGAAGTAATAATAGACTGGAAATTTAATTGTGATAGGAACTGTGATCCAGGAAGTTTAATTGTGATATGATCCAGAATGCCATTGAAGAAAATAAATGTTTGAATACTGGGGGGGGGGGGGGATGCTTAGTAGGAAAATAATAGGTATCAACTTGTACGCTTTTTTAACAGCAGAAATTCTTAAATATATATATATATATATATATCATGTTTAATCAGAGAAAACTGCTTAAAAACATATTTAAAATTTCGATAAAAAATTTCCGGTAGCAAAAAAAAAAAAAAAAAAAAAAAAAAATGTACAAGTTTGCAAGTATGCGATCGAAATCAAGAGCAGCAAATTTTTATTCAGGATTGTACAAGTTCATTAGAACAATTCAGTGATTCACCTACCTGCCCCATCAAATACAAACGACGTTATACCTGCGATATTGAAGTAAGAAGTAGCTAATGCAATAAAATTAATGAAAAATGGAAAAGCTTCAGGTGAAGGCAAATTGACTTCAGATATTTTAAAAGAAGCAGGGAATGAAGGCATTCAAGTTCTTACTGAACTCTTCAACAAATGTATAACATTATGTGATCAATGTGATGTTCCAAAGGACTGGAAAAATGATATAATCTTATTTTTTTTATTTATTTTTAGAAAGAAGAAAAAGAAGGTATTAGAAACTATCCTGCGTTCAGTCTGCTCTCAATCCTGCATAAAATTCTGATGAAAATTCTGACAAATCGTTTACAAAAACAATTAGATGCAGTACAAACTAAAGAACAAACGGGATTTCGAAGTGGTTTTAGTACTATCGATCATATTTATGAAAATAGAGAAACTATTGAAAGAAATAATGAATATAAACTTCCTCCCTGTAGGGCATTTGGGGACTATGAAAAAGCTTTTGACTCTTGTATCATCACATCATTACTAGCAGTTATGGATGTATTAAGGAATACTAATATTAATTCAAGATTTATTCACCTTATTGGAAGCATTTATAAAGTAGCAACAACTAAATTAAAACTGCACAAAATGAGCAATGATTTTAAAATTAGAAAGAGTGTAAGGCAAAGTGACACCCTAAACTGTTCAATGCAGTACTTCAAGAAGATTAAAAAAAAAAAAAAAAAAAAAAAAAAGAATATGGGAAGAAAAAAGCGTAAAATGTGATGGTGAATTTATAAATCATTTGAGATGACATTTTACTGCTTGCTTTCTAATTGAGAATTTGCAAGAAATGCTTCAAGAATTACAGAAGGCAAGCTTATTGGATTGAAAAGGAACCTCCATACTTGCCAATATTCTAATTACGACCCGGAAGATTTTTAGTACACGCCCCTTTTTCTACACCAGTAATAATTAATTACGATTAAATACGAAGAAAAACACTCTCAAAATAAATTGGTGTGACAAAAGGTGCGTGTACTAAAAATCTTCTGGTCTATAATTAGGATGTAGGCAAGTATGAACCTCAGTTAGCCAAAAGTTATGTCAACTTCCATTGTTTCTCCAATGATTCCTCCTTAAAATCGATAAACAACCAAACGCACTTTGTAAATGCGTAAAAAATTAGGTAGCCCTTTTCGAAGAATATATTTGAAAAATGTTCATTAATTAAAAGCAATTTTAAATTTAATAGTAATTAAACAATAAGGCAAAATTTAAAGCAATATTATTAAATCCATATAATTATAATAAGCTGAAACGTATTTATAATACCTTAAACGAGTATTACTCATTTATGAAATATAAATTTTAACACTACATCCGCTGACTTACCTTTCTCTGTTAATGAAATGTAATCTGTCTAAATGTAATTATTATTTTACTTTATTTATTTATTTTATCGTTTTAAGCTTTCCTAAAAAAAATTTTAAGTACAATTTTCTATATATTTCTTATTAATAAATTTAACTATGGTCTTCTGCCCTAGCAGGACCGTAGACAATTTTTTGTCTCCTATGGGAACAAAAATTCCTATTACCACGCGGTTTGGGACCCACAGTGAGAGACCAATGTATCAATGTTTCTCAATGAAGATCACTGCTGATATGGATGAATTCGAAATGGTATGCAGTTATACATATTTGGCACAAGTCATTACTATGAACGGGAACATCATGGATGAAATTAGTAACTGTGTTTAACTTGCAGGGAGAAAATTCGGAAGAAATAGCGTTGTATTGTAGTAAAAAGCGATCTCCCAAAATGTTTAAAAAGTAAAGTTTTTACTTTCTTCTATATTCAATAGAAGAAAGTATTGGATTCGTAAAAATTTTCGACTTCGGGTTTTTGATGGATTTACACGTTTTGAGAGCTGTAGAACACGATTTGACCATTTTTACTTTCTTCTATATGTAATATAGAGAAAGTATTGGATTCGCGAAAATTTTCGACCTCCGTTTTTTGACGGATCTACACGTTTTGGGATGTCCTGAACACGAATTGATAGTTTTTAAAAAATGTCTGTCTGTCTGTGTGTCTGTCTGTCTGTCTGTCTGTGTGTCTGTCTGTATCATTTTTTTGTGGACGCTGTATCTCACGAACCAATGAATGAAATTTAACCAAACTTGGTATTTAGTTGCACCCTGACATGAACTGGTGCCCATTAGATTTGGGGATCAATAGCTCAACAGGTGGCGTTGTGATCGCATTTTATGCAAATTTTTAACATGGCAGCATAGGACAAAATTCCGTATAAATGGGCATAATGAGAGTTATTTTAAACTTGTGATTGTAAAATTAATATGAATTATTGATAATAGTAGTAGTTAACTAGGAAAAAAAATTTGTGCATGGGGGGGGCATCGGTTCCCCCCTGGGGGGTAAGTACCCCTCCGGGAGGGTTAAATTTTGAAGATGGGTATCATTCGAAAGATCTCGTCAATACCTTTAAAAAGAATGGTTGAACCATAAATCTGTAATAATTTAAAACAAAGTTATCGAATTTTTTTACTTTTAACAAAAAAAAAAAAACTTAGAAAAAAAAATCGTATTTTTTTTTTTTTTTTTTTTTTTTTTTTTTTTTTTAACGAAATTTTACCAAACTTGGTATTTAGTTGGTCCCCGACATAAACTGGTGCTGATTATATTTGGGGATGAATAGCTCAACAGGAGGCGCTGTGATAGCATTTTATCTAAATTTTTAACATGGCAGAATAGGACAAAAATTCGTATAAATGTGCATAATAAGAGTTATTTTACACTTGTGATTGTAAAATTAATATGAATTATTGATAATAGTAGTACATAACTAGGAAAAAAATTTTGTGCATGGGGGGGCATCGCTTCCCCCCTGGGGGGGAAGTACCCCCCCGTGGGGGGTAAATTTTGAAGATGGATATCATTCGAAAGATCTCGTCAATACCTTTAAAACGAATGGTTGAACTATAAATCTGTGATAATTTAAAACAAAGTTATCGATTTTTTTTTACTTTTAACCAAAAAAAAAAAAAAAAAAAAAAAAACAGAAAAAAATTCGCATTTTTTTTTTTTTTTTAAATATTGTTACTGATTGAATATGTATAGGAAAATATAGAAGAAAGTCTTGTGGTGGCCACAACATACTAGTTAGAAAATGTCTGTCTGTCTGTCAGTCTGTGTGTGTGTGACAAAATTTTGTGGCAACTGTATCTCAGGAACTACTGCACAGAATTTCATACGAATTGGGTATGTAGGTGCACCTTGACATAAATTAGTGCCTATTAACTTTTGGTAAAAATTGTTTTACAGGTTGCGTTGCCATCTCACTTTTTCTAAATTTTTAACATGGTGATATAGGACAAAATTTTGTATAAATGTGCATAAAGAGAATTATATTTTAGTAATCATTATGAAATTTACAAGAATTATTTGTAATAGAGATAGTCAACTTGGAAATTTTTTTTGTATGTGTAGGAGCCTCGCCAACCCCCCCCCCCCCCTGGGTGTAAAGTCCCCTCTCGAGGGGAGTAAATTTTCAAGATGGGTATCTTTCGAAAGGTCTCGTCAATACTTTTAAAACGAATGGCTGAACTATAAATCTGTGATAATTTAAAACAAAGTTATCGATTTTTTTTTTACTTTTAACAACAATTTTTTTTTTTTTTTTTTTTTTTTTACGAAATTTAACCACACTTGGTATTTTGTTGGCCCCTGACATAAACTGGTGCTGATTAGATTTGGGGATGAATCGCTCAACAGGTGGCGTTGTGATCGTATTTTTTCTAAATTTTTAGCATGACAGTATAGGACACAATTTCGTATAAATGTACATAATGAGAGTTATTCTTAACCTGTGATTGTAAAATTAATATGAATTATTGATAATAGTAGTAGTTAATTAGGAAAAAATATTTCTGCATGTAAGGCATCGCTTCCTCCCCCCTGGGGGGGGAAGCACCCCCTCCGGGAGGGGGTAAATTTTCAAGATGGGTATCTTTCGAAAGGTCTCGTCAATACCTTTAAAGCGAATGTTGAACTATAGATCTGTGATAATTTTAAACAAAGTTATCGATTTTTTTACTTTTAGCATTTTTATTTTTATTTATTTATTTTTTTTTTTTATATTGTTACTGAGTGAATATGTATAGGAAAATATAGAAGAAAGTCTTGTGGTAGCCACAACATACTAGTTGATCAGTGTATTTTGCCTGTATTAACTTATGCATTAACGTGTAAAACTATACAAAAGCTTCGAAGAATCCAGAGAATTATGAAGAGATGCATGTTAGATTTCCTCCGAAGAGGTTAATCCCCCAAAAGTGAAATACATGGATTAAGGAGCAAACCCAATGTGGTGATGGTTTTTTTTCCCATCTGCTTGAAGCGTACACATGTGTGTCACTGTGATTACTGCATTATACTGCTCTCCCGGATTTTACGTAATTTAAGATAATTTAATTTAAGATTTATGTACTGCAATGTAAAGGGTGTTGAATAAGTTTTATCCGCTCTGTTTTATTATAAATCATAATATAATCAAATTTTCAGTGAAAATATTTTAAACTTTTGGATAGAAAGTTATGTTATTTAATATAGGCCACAGATGCTCTGGCGCATCTGGTTCAAAGGTCTTTCCAAGCCGTGAATGAACTTTGTAAAAGTCTGGTGTCTTACATCACACAGGATTATTCCCACAGAAAACGAGGTCATTGTTGCTGTCAAATGTTTTCTTACGTAAGTGAGATTTCAAAAGCCCAATGAGAAAAAAATAAGGCGGAACCACGTCAGGGTTATAGGAAGAATGGTAACTACTTCCCTCCCCATATTCCTGATTTTCTGCTGAATCATGATGGCTGTGTGTCTGTGAGGTCTTACATTGTCATTATACTCCACCATGACAACGCCTTGTATTGTCACCTTATTTACTTGAATTATTTCCGTTATATTTTATAGCTTTATGCAGTTTAATAAAGTTGTTTGATTAATTGCATTACACGAATGTTGAGAAAAGAAAATCATTGCAACACAGTTCTTTTAAATGCATCGTTTTTTAATTATTGTGAAACAACTTTATTTTCAGTGTATCCATAAAATGTAATATGGCTACATTATGGTTTCCGGTATCAAATAATATTTGATTGTTATACATTGCATTCTTTTCTTATACGTCAGAATAAATTTTTTTATTAATTTAGAATAAATTCTTCATGTTTTTCATTCCATTCAGTTGTTATAACTTTTTTTTTTTTTTCCCTTTCATGTTTAGATCGACGTTGCAGTAGAATGTCCAATTGTTGTGCTCAAGGTTTAGAATGCGTAAGTAGACGTATTATGAAACTGGTTTTATTTGAAATATTTTTATCAATGTAATAGTACTAATATTTTAGTTAATGTAGATTAGCTAGGGAAGGTGTTAATAATCTATTTACAAAAACTTTTAAAACCCAAATTCTTAATGTCACATAAATCTTTTCAAAGTCAGAATAAAATTTAATTAAAAAAAAAAAAAAAAAAAAAAAAAGTATTTTTTTTGTTTATTAACCAAAAAAATTAATGAAATTTGAAATGCAAGTTGGTCTTGTGGGGCTGTATATTATATTTTTGTGTTCGCGAAAGAAAAAAAAAAAAAAAAAAAAAATTGTAAACTGCAATTTTTAACCCTACTTCAAAAACATGTGACTTAATGTGAAGCAGATTTTTTTATTTTATTTCTCCTAACGGTTTCCATACAACCTTCTGCTGTTGCGACCTAAAATTCATACTTTCGTTAATTTAAAAAAATCTAATTATCCGATCGATAAGCTGTTTAAGCCATCGGATTCACAAAAATTTTCCCTGTCATTTGGTACCTTATATTTGTAATGATACGACTGATATTTCTAATTTATTTTCTAATTTTAAATAAATGTACATTTTTTTAATTCTGTCGAAAAAAAAAAAAAAAATGGCAACAATTAAATTATGTTGAGATTCACAGACATACCGTAGTGAATGACAGTAAGTACATAATAACTTGGGGGAAAATGTGCTGATTAAGCTTATCATAATATTTCATAATATTATCATAATACAGTAGAGCCATGGTAATCCAAGCTCCGACTAACCGAGTTCAGGGTTAACCGAGGTAGACAGGAAAAGCCCACGTCCAGAAGAGGCGTGGCTTTTGACAAATCGCGTAGATAGCTTTGACAAATTTTACTATACCATGGTGCATTTTATAATTTATGTATGTATTGTATTTTTAACTGACTACATTTAAATATGTAATAGGCGTATTTTACTCCATTGACTACGTTTTCATTCATTTTAATTTTTACCATATGTTTCCCACCTCGATTTACGACAGAGTCCGTGTTATCCGAATTTTCGATTATCCGAGGTAACCTCGGTCCACATTACCTCGGATAAGCGAGGCTCTACTGTATCTATATATTTAAAACGCAAGGCAGATATATATATATATATATATATATATATATATATATTAATTGCTACTTTTGTATTATTAACTACTGTATATTGTTGCGTACTCGGGGTTCGTGAATTGTCTGTAAGTGAAAGGCGAATCTTACAGAGGCTTAAAAGTTTATTTACATTTTTCCAGAAGATTACAGGTCTGTAAACCAAGTATCAACTTCAGCTTCACCAGAAAACATAGCTTAAACAACAGCTGACAACATCAGGGTCACAGCATAAATTATACACTAGCATTAACACAAAGCAATAGGTGGCAGTCAATAGGAGAGACTTAGTGAAGCAGCTTTACGTTGCTTTACATAGCAATGCCTTGGCAAAAACCGACTCGGCAGCGATGCAATTTCCTAACATACCCCCGTAGAAAACGAGAATTTCCGAGTAATTTCTCAACTAATAATCAAGTTAAAGCTTAAATATTCGATATATCGATAAAAAAGATTTTCTCGCAAAGGTCGCTAAAAAAGTCGCCAAGGAGCAGATAGTTGTCAAATTTGCCTTGGTAAAGTGCTTTAACTTTAAAAAAAAAGAAAAAAAAAGGGGGCTACTTTAACGTGAAAACAAGATAAAAATGAAGAAAATTTACATTTTATAACATGACTAAATCTCTTTGAATGAAATTTCATAAAAATAACTACTATTATTTACAGTTTCATAACAATGTTAATTATCTATTCTGTATTATTAATCTACTTTTTTACTTTCTTCTATATGTAATATAGAGAAAGTATTGGATTCGAGAAAAATTTCGACCTCCGGTTTTTGACGGATCTACACGTTTTGGGATGTCCTGAACACGAATTGATAGTTTTTAAAAAATGCCTGTCTGTCTGTGTGTCTGTGTTTCTGTGGTTTCTTGTTTCCACCGTATCTCACGAACCAATGAATGAAATTCAACCAAACTTGGTATATAGTTGGACCCTGGCGGGGCATTCTGCTGATTAGATTTAGGGATCAATAGCCCAGCAGGTGGCGCTGTGATCGCATTTTATGTATATTTTTAACATGGCAGTATAGGACAAAATTTCGTATTTTTCACCGTATCTCACGAACCAATGAACGAAATTCGACCAAACTTGGTATATAGTTGGAACCTGACGGGGCATGGTGCTGATTAGATTTGGGGATCAATCGTCCAGAAGGTGGCGCTGTGATAGCAAAATTTCGTATTTTTCACCGTATCTCACGAACCAATGAATGAAATTGAACCAAACGTGGTATATAGTTGGACCCCGACATGGAATGGTGCTGATTAGATTTTGGGATCAATCGCCTAGCAGATGGCGCTGTGATCGCATTTTATGTAAATTTTAACATAGCAGTATAGGACTAAATTTCGTATAAATGTACATAATGAGCGTTATTTTAAACTTGTGATTGTAAAATTAATATGAATTATTGATAATAGTAGTAGTTAACTACGAAAAAAATTTTGTGCATGTGGGGGCACCGGTTCCCCCCCCCCCCCTGGGGGGAAGTACCCCCCCGGAAAGTAAATTTCCAAGATGGGTATCTTTCGAAAGGTTTCGTTGATAATAGTAATAGTTAACTAGGAAAATAAATTGTGCATGTGGGGGCATCGGTTCCCCCCCCTCCACTGGGGGGGAAGTAACTCCCCGGGGAGGCAAAGTTTCAAGATGGGTATCTTTCGAAAGGTCTCGTCAATACCTTTAAAACGAATGGTTGAACTATAAATCTGTGATAATTTAAAACAAAGTTATCGATTTTTTTTTACTTTTAACAAATAAAAACAACAACAACAACCAAAAAAAAAAACTTAGAAAAAAAATCGTAACTTAGAACTTTTTTTTTTAAACGAAATTTAACCAGACTTGGTATTTAGTTGGTCCCCGACATAAACTGGGGCTGATATACATTTGGAGATAAATAGCTCAACAGGTGGTGCTGTGATTCCATTTTTTCTAAATTTTTAACATGGCAGTATAGGACAAAATTTCGTATAAATGTACATAATGGAGTTATTTTTAACTTGTGATTGTAAAATTAATATGAGTTATTGATAATAGTAATAGTTAACTAGGAAAAAATTTCTGTGCATGTGGGGGCATCGCTTCCCCCCCTGGGAGGAAGTACCCCCTGTGATAATTTAAAACAAAGTTATCGATTTTTTTTACTTTTAACAAAAAAAAAAAAAAAAAAAAAACTAGTATGTTGTGGCCACCACAAGACTTTCTTCTATATTTTCCTATATACATATTCAATCAGTAACAATATATAAAAAAAAAAAAAAAAAAAAAAATACTATTTTTTTTTCCTAGGGGTTTTTTTTTTTTTTTTGTTAAATGTAATACATATTCAACCAGTAACAATATTAAAAAAAAAAAAAAAAAAAAAAAAATACGATTTTTTTTTTCCAAGTTTTTTTTTTTTTTTTTTTTTTTGTTAAAAGTAAAAAAAGTCGATAACTTTGTTTTAAATTATCACAGATTTATAGTTCAACCATTCGTTTTAAAGGTATTGACGAGATCTTTCGAAAGATACCCATCTTGAAAATTTACCCCCCCCGGGGGGTAACTTCCCCCCCAGGGGGGGAACCGGTGCCCCCACATGCACAAAATTTTTTTCGTAGTTAACTACTACTATTATCAATAATTCATATTAATTTTACAATCACAAGTTTAAAATAACGCTCATTATGTACATTTATACGAAATTTAGTCCTATACTGCCATCTTAAAATTTACATAAAATGCAATCACAGCGCCATCTGCTAGGCGATTGATCCCAAAATCTAATCAGCACCATTCCATGTCAGGGTCCAACTATATACCTAGCTAATTTCTAAATCCACTGGAAAGTTTTTCAGGAGGAAAACTAGTATGTTGTGGCCACCACACGACTTTCTTCTATATTTTCCTATATACATATTCAATCAGTAACAACATTAAAAAAAAAAAAAAAAAAAAAAAAAGTTACGATTTTTTTTTCTTTTTTCTTCTCTTTTTTTTTCTTTTTTTGTTAAAAGTAATACATATTCAATCAGTAACAAGTATGTTGTGGCCACCACAAGACTTTCTTCTATATTTTCCTATATACATATTCAATCAGTAACAATATTAAAAAAAAAAAATTACGATTTTTTTCTAAGTTTTTTTTTTGTTAAAAGTAATACATATTCAACCAGTAACAATATTTAAAAAAAAAAAAAAAAAAATTACGATTTTTTTTTTCCGTTTTTTTTTTTTTTTTTTTTTTTTTTTGTTAAAAGTAAAAAAAAAATCGATAACTTTGTTTTAAATTATCACAGATTTATAGTTCAACCATTCGTTTTAAAGGTATTGACGAGATCTTTCGAAAGATACGCATCTTGAAAATTTACCCCCCCCCCCCCCCCCCCTTCACAAGTTTAAAATAACGCTCATTATGTACATTTATACGAAATTTTGTCCTATACTGCCATGTTAAAAGTTTACATAAAATGCGATCACTGCGTCATCTGCTAGGCGATTGATCCCAAAATCTAATTAGCACCATTCCATGTCAGGGTCCAACTATATCAGGGTCCAATTGAACCAAGTTTGGTTCAATTTCATTCATTGGTACGTGAGATACGGTGAAAAATACGAAATTTTGCTATCACAGCGCCACCTGCTGGACGATTGATCCCCAAATCTAATCAGCACCATGCCCCGTCAGGTTCCAACTATATACCAGGTTTGGTTGAATTTCGTTCATTGGTTCGTGAGATACGGTGAAAAATAGGAAATTTTGTCCTATACTGCCATGTTAAAAATATACATAAAATGCGATCACAGCGCCACCTGCTGGGCTATTGATCCCCAAATCTAATCAGCACAATGCCCTGTCAGGGTCCAACTATATACCAAGTTTGGTTGAATTTCATTCATTGGTTCGTGAGATACAGTGAAAAAACGAAACCACAGACAGACAGACATTTTTTAAAAACTATCAATTCGTGTTCAGGAAATCCCAAAACGTGTAGATCCGTCAAAAAACGGAGGTCGAAAATTTTCGCGAATCCAATACTTTCTCTATATTACATATAGAAGAAAGTAAAAAACTGAAAAAAAATTGTATTTTTTTTTTTTTTTAAATATTGTTACTGATTGAATATGTATTACTTTTAACATAAAAAAGAATTTAGAAAAAAAATCGTATTTTTTTTTTTTTTTTTTTTAAATTTTAATATTGTTACTGATTGAATATGTATATAGGAAAATATAGAAGAAAGTCTTGTGGTCGCCACAACATACTAGTTTGGTCTTAAAAGGATGAGTTTAATTATTATTTAAATCTAAGAATTCTAAAATTATCTAAAGAATCGACTCTAAGTCTATAAATAATAACTAGCCTTACGGACACAACAACATTTAATATATAAACGAAAAGTATAATTAAAAGAATTTAAAAAAAAACATATCTAGCTCGCAAGTGCTAATTTCTAAATCCACTGGAAAGTTTTTCAGGAGGAAAACTAGTATGTTGTGGCCACCACACGACTTTCTTCTATATTTTCCTATATACATATTCAATCAGTAACAATATTAAAAAAAAAAATTACGATTTTTTTCTAAGTTTTTTTTTTGTTAAAAGTAATACATATTCAACCAGTAACAATATTTAAAAAAAAAAAAAAAAAAAAAAAAAAAAAAAAAAATTACGATTTTTTTTTCCGTTTTTTTTTTTTTTTTTTTTTGTGTTAAAAGTAAAAAAAAAAATCGATAACTTTGTTTTAAATTATCACAGATTTATAGTTCAACCATTCGTTTTAAAGGTATTGACGAGATCTTTCGAAAGATACGCATCTTGAAAATTTACCCCCCCCCCCTTCACAAGTTTAAAATAACGCTCATTATGTACATTTATACGAAATTTTGTCCTATACTGCCATGTTAAAAGTTTACATAAAATGCGATCACTGCGTCATCTGCTAGGCGATTGATCCCAAAATCTAATTAGCACCATTCCATGTCAGGGTCCAACTATATACCAAGTTTGGCTCAATTTCATTCATTGTATCGTGAGATACGGTGAAAAATACGAAATTTTGCGATAACAGCGCCACCTGCTAGGCGATTGATCCCCAAATCTAATCAGCACCATGCCCCGTCAGATTCCAACTATATACCAAGTTTAGTTGAATTTCATTCATTCATTGGTTCGTGAGATACGGTGAAAAATACGAAAATTTGTCCTATATTGCCATGTTAAAAATTTACATAAAATGCGATCACAGCGCCACCTGCTGGGCTGTTGATCCCCAAATCTAATCAGCACAATGCCCCGCCAGGGTCCAACTATATACCAAGTTTCGTTGAATTTCATTCATTGGTTCGTGAGATACGGTGAAAACACTAAACCACAGACACACAGAGAGACAGACAGACAGACAGACGCACAGACAGACATTTTCTAAAAACTATCGATTCGTGTTCAGGACATCCCAAAACGTGTAGATCCGTCAAAAAACAGAGGTCGAAAATTTTCACGAATCCAATACTTTCTCTATATTACATATAGAAGAAAGTAAAAATGTATACTTTTGCGCGAATGCGCTTGCTTCAACGGAGCAGGTGTGGCGTAAGCCAAAATTGGGAAATCATAGTCCTTTAATTCTCTCCAATGTATCTCGATTTTGCCCCCTCGTAACCCCCTCCTTTCCCCACAACAACAATAATAATAATAATAATAATAATAATAATAATAATAATAAAAGGGGACTAATGTGCAAGTTGTACCTAACGGGACTAAAGTGAAAGTTGTACCTCAAGGGACTAATGTGAAAGTTGTACCTTACGGGACTAATGTGCAAGTTGCACCGGACGAACAAACTATTTCTTTCAACGAAAATGCCTACTAACCCTGGACGATAGGTCTAATATATCGTATCATATTATATATCGTATTTATCGTAATATAACTCAATACTTATTTCGCTTCCTTCTTCGACTCGTTTTAATACGCATTTTTTATATGCATGAGCAGCCCCCGAAAAACAAAAGCATTAAATCATTAAATTCATTTTGTACTTATTTTTATTTCATATTATTTCAAGCGCACTTTTTATTTCCTAATTCAAAATTATTAAAATAACTTTTTCGATATCGCTTGTAACGATACTGATTATTATTAATTTTCTTTTCTTTTTCTTTCAATAATAATAATAATAATAATAATAATAATAAATTGATGAAATTCTGGCGAAATCAGAATTTAGGAGGACTATTAGTTTTTTTTTTTTTTTTTGTTCTTTTTTCAAATTATAACATCGCTTTCAAATTATTCAATTATATTTTCGATAAATTTTAGATTTCGACACTCCGATGTCCAACCGATGTCCCTCCGATGTCCAACTATCGAAATTGACAACGCAAAAATCCCAGATTGAGACTAATAGGCCCTCAGTCCTAAAAAAAAAAAAAAAAAAAAAAAAAAAAAATCACAAAAAACCAAAAATGTGTTTTTGGAAATATCCTAAGGAAGTCACATAGCGTTTTTTAACATCTTTGTGCAATTTTTGGTAGAGTTCAACTCAAAAATTTAGAATTTTGCGAAATTTCCCGCCAAAAATCGATTTTACCCTCCTTCTTCTTAAAAATTCGAAAATTCCTAAATCGCAGATAACGTTTTATTTGTACTCATGTCTAGTCTGCCTATGTGCAATTTCTTTACTGTGAAGTAATTTGGAACTGTATTATGCTTACAAACTTGTTTTTGACTGCCCCCCCCCCAGGGCGAACGAGGGAGAATTTCGAAAAAGTTGATAGATATAATTTTAAGTTGGGTAAAGATCTAAATTCCTGCCAAGCGCCGTTGAATTCCGTTCAGCCGTTCTCACGTGATACCCGGATAAATATAGCGTTACATACAGACACACGATGACTGACACACACAGACAAAATTTTCTTAAGTCATTTTAGGCTTTCATGGTGTGTGAAACATGAAGATATCGCAAAATTTTTTTATTCTGACAAATTTATAGTCAAAATTCTGATTTTATTAATATAGATTTGAAAATGCATGAATACAGTAGATTCAGAGGATTTTTTGCTAAAAGTAAAAAGCGCTTCTAAACATGTCACGAATGTTATGTCCAACAAGTGATAACTATATTTCATTAAAAAAAAATTATAATTAAAAAATACGATAGGAACAATTTTTTGCTTAAAAAGTCATGTAAGTAAGGTACTTTCACTTTGTCAGTATTTTCACTATTCAAAGTTTTAGCTTTAAGTAATTTGTATAACTATAAAAATGTTAGTGAAAATTCAGTCTAATTGACCCACACGTGGCAGTTAGAATCACTCACACATATATATATATATATTGAAAACCTTTTCAAACATTCCACAAGATGAAACTAAGGTATCGCATGAAGAACTTTAAATAACATGAATAAAGTTAAAAAAAAAAAAAAAAAAAAAAAAAAAAAAATTAAGCTTCCTTTATTTAAAACATACAACTTCAATACTTTTTCAAGGGTATAAATTGAATGTTGTACGCAAATTAGGTGTTATTTTTGTCTTACTGTACGCAATTAGCTAAAATTTTACATTAGGCTATGTCCTATAACCTAAAGGACGTGTGAAAAATGTGAAACTCAATGAGAAAAAAGGAAAAACCAAAAGACAAACATACTTTTCAGTTCTACAGTTAGCAATATTACTATAAAATTAATCCTAAGAATAAATAATAAAACAAAAATTATTACTTACTAAACAATGGCAAAAATCGTTGATAACGCTTCAAGCTTATCAGAATAGCCACCAAGCTAAATAGAGTTAAATTCACAATTAGACGAAGAGTCGTAGTTAATTTTTATACTATTGAGTAAAAATAAAATTTAAAATAAAATGTAACTGCTAATTATAATAAGAAATAAATTATAAAAATTAAAATTAAATTTGATTAAATTTTAATTTAATAGATAGAAAATTATGATATTCGTAAATTCGCAATGCAGAAGTAACGTTCGAATGTGAAGGTTTTTTCAATGGATTAAAAAAAAATGAAAAATGGAGGGATGATGGCTCCCTGTATTAGAAAGAAATAAAGTAATGACCCACGTATATATATTTTTTAATTTAATGTTTTGTTTATGTAAACCTAAACAAATGGTTGCTTTAAAAAAAAATCCTATTAGAAAAGGGGACACTTGATAAAAAACACAAGGCAGAAGATAATTAAAAGTAATTATATAAAACAGGTTAGGAAGTTTAACAAAGGTTTTGCGGTTAAATTCTCTTCAAAGGAAGCTTAAAATAATTCTTTATAAAGTCAAACTAATTAAAATCACCATAATAAAAGTAATTAATTTTCTTTTAATCTTTTTTTTTTTTTTTTTTTTTTTTTTTTTTAATAAATACATTAAGAAAAAAGATTGATCAGAATTTGATAGTTAATTACGAAAGAAAAAATTATTAGAAGTTAGAATTTGTTAAAATTTAAATTTAAAAAGCAATAACCCTTTTTCTTTTCTTTTTTTTTTTTTTTTTTTTGTGTGTGTGTGTATGCGTGATATGTAAACACCATAATAAAGATTAGAAGACATTAAAAATAAGATTTAATTATTGATTTTAGTAGATATTTAGAATAATGATAAAGTCTAGCCTGAAAATAGATAGATTTAACGTTTTAATTTTATATTTATCAGAACAGAGACATTTTATCCTATATAAGAAATTAATTAGAATATTTTTATAAATAGCTTTTATGATATATATATGTATATCCATTAAGTAATAATTGAATATGTTCATAGAAATAATGGCTAAATATATTTTTCGTGTTATGTTGCATTTTAGTATTCGCAATATTCTTTTTCAGGTAAGAGGCGATCGTGGAAGGTATACATGTCGTGCTTCTAGTTCAGTGGCAACCACTACAAGCTCTTCCTGTTTTACTACCCCTGCGATTTCTAATTCATCTCCGATCTTTCCAAGCAATTTTACAGGAAATTTTACGGATATGCCAACTGGTATGAATACAGAAACATCGAGCCCTATCACTACTATACCTGTTATTTCTACTTCATCTCCAACTATTTCAACTAATTTTACAGGAAATTCTACAGATATATCTACTGATGTAAATACAGATACCTCGCGCACTACAACAACTGTTTAGGATTAAAAAAAAAGAAAAAAAAAGGAAGAAAGATAAATAAACTAACAATATAAAAAGGAGAAAACTGCAGTTCTTAGATGTAAATGAATGCTTCCAGTTGTAATAAAGCATATTTCTCATAAAACTGTTGATTTTTTTCTTTCGCTTACATATTGGTTCATTAAGTTTTGTATGAATTACAAGATTTTTATAGAAGATATCCATTTTTACCAAAGTTACATATCAGTTGTTACATATCAGCAACTAATTTTCTTCCAAAGTTAGAATGACTCATAAGTCTCATGTTTTAAGTTAAGCCAATGACAATAATAATACGTCTTCTGGCAGAACTAAAGAGACTTAAGAAATTATGTATAGTTATGTATTTCTGAATGTTATAAAATATTGTCCGGAAAGTTCCCAAATTCTTAATAAAAAAATATACATATATATATATATATATGCAATAAAATACGCAAGGTTAAAAGATTTGTAAAGAAGGAAAAGAAAAGAAAACTAGTTGGCATAGGTGGACTCTGCTCAGTTCCCCACCCTATGTATGTTCTCAGAAATGTCTAGTGCGAGACATATTATAATCATGTTAAAAGAAATGAATTTGACCAAAGCTTGATACAGTGACAGAAGGAAATCCCCGCCTAATAGGCTATCCACCGTTCACTTCGATATATTTATCTTATTCTAATCTATTAATTTATTTTATCAGGGCCAATTCCGTTGTTTAGTTTTCATGCTACTATTTCCAATGCAATAATCCTCAAAATTCATATTTATATGAAAATTTTACAATTTCGCTATGTTGATAAAATCGTAAATTACGAATAATTTACGAAATTTTCCCAGTAGAATATTTGTATTCAATCATCTTCAAACAAATATCATAAACGTAATTTTGAAGTTGTCTAATGTATTTAGGATCCTCAAAATGGAAGTTTATGCTCAATTTTGGCTTATTCTGACATGTTAAGTAAATCGTAAATTCCATATAACTTACGAATTTTTTAAATTGGAAAAATCATAGTCTATGATATTCATGCCAGTATCCCAAATAATATTTCGAAAGTGGTTTGACATCTTTATGATAAAAATATCCCTCAAGATGGACGTTTATGTGAAATTTTGCTCTATTAAGCCATGTTAAGAAATTCGTAAATTTCCAATAACTTACGAAATCTTTATATTGGAAAATTCATAGTCATTAATATTCATGCCAGTGTCCTAAATAATATTTCAAAAGTAGTCTGACATCTTTACGATGAAAATATCGCTAAAAATTGACGTTTATGTGAAATTTTGCCCTATACTGCCCTATTAAGAAATTCGTAAATTTCCAATAACTTGCGAAATTTTCAAAGTAGCATATTTATAGTTACTGATGTTCATTCCGGCATCAAAACTGATATTTTAAAACTGGTCTGATATTTTTACAGTAAAAAGTTTCCATTTAATGCACGTTTAAGTGAATTTTTGTCCTATTCTCCCATGTTAAGAAAATCGTAAATTTCGAATAACTTACGAAGTTTTTAAATTCGAATGTTGCAAATGAATAGGGTTCTTGCCAGTGTCGAAAGTAATATTTTAAAACTGATCTGACCTCTCTGCGACAATTTGTTCTTGAGATATCGTGTACACAGACTAACAAACTAACGGACTAACACACTAACCCACTAACAGACTAACAGACACCCTACAGACAGACACCATAGAAATTTTGTCATTTTCGGATTCCTCACACCTGAAAACGTGTAGAAAAGTCAAAAAACCGAGGTCGAAAGTTTAACGATTACCTAAGTTCCCCATACCTATAGTATAATGGGGAACTAATTCACGATTACCTAAGTTCCCCATGCCTATAGTATGATGGGGAACTAAAAAGTGAGGGATAGATTTAAGAATTGATTTAAGCTATATATGAAATATCCTCTTAACAGTAAAGTCCGGTTTCCATTTGCGCTCACTGGGCGCTTTCTATTCAGAATCCTTTGATGTGGTTAGGCTAGCTCACATGAGCTCAAAGCCTTCGGACGGGCTGTTTCTAACCCCCTGCTGAGATAATTGAGGGGCCGGGAGGCAGATATCTTTGTCAATTTTGCATGCTTTCCTTTGAGTTAACTGCGCGATCTGATAAGAAAGGGCTACAACTGATGACAAGACATTTGGCTCTTTGTGTCGGAAGCGTGATTAATGACCGTTTTGAGCGTTGATCTTGAGCCCAAGTCGAAACTGGCCTTTCAAATACTTGGGATGTAATATAATAGAGATTCTATGCTCTTTATTTACTTCACAGTTTAATACTTAATGAGCTCTAAAATAAAATGTTGTAATTTTACTTAATGGGAGTTAGGGCAAGTTAGTCCGTATTGCTACTTTTTATTTTTATCTTATATATACACTGCATAAAAAAGTATATGGACACTTCTTTACAATTTTTTAAAACCCCGTCTTTGTTTAATAGGGAATGTCAATTAAAATTCTTTAACATGTTTATACTTATCAATCTTCATATTTTTGACAGAAATAAAAATATTTAATCTTCTATATCATTATATAAAGCGCAAAAAATTGTTTGTTTGTGGAGGGTAATCTCTGAAACTACTGAACCGATTTAAAAACTTCTTTCACTGACCGAAAGCTACAGTATGCCATATTGTTATAGGCTATATTTAATTTTGATAAAATAAATTTTAGTTTAAAATCTGAGCATTTTAATTAAAATCCCCATAGAAGCTGTTATGACTGTGGTGGCGAGTAGCCGCGTATTGATGAAGATAATGATGAACTTTTATAAACATTTAATTAACATTTAGCACCATACATTACTTTATACATATATACAGATTCTAAGAGCATTTTGATGTAGTTTGATAGTCGATAATATTGTTCATGGAAAATAGTCACATCGATGTAAATAGAAAAGAATAGAATAATTTTTTCATCTATGTTGCCAGATTCCTTTACAATAATTCTCCCCCGCTTGAAAACATACAGTGCCGAGTCAACCTTTAAGATAAAATATAATCTTGCAGGTATGCTGGTTGGCGCCTCGTTCTAGTAGATCTTCGTACAGGTGGTGAAGGAGTCTGTGGTTGATCTGTGGCTGGATATGTGTTCAGCTCATTTCCTTGAGGATTGATAACTTGATAATAAGCAGGGTCATGATTTGTGTTATGGGAGGATTTCTGGTGTGGAATTGATGGCGATGCTATATTTTCCCTTTGAACATTTGATTTCTGTAGTTGATTAATATGCCTCTTGATTTTCCTGCCTTCATCTAATTTAACTATATAGTGAATATGTCCAAGTTTTCTAGTTATAACTCCTAGTTTCCATACGGTTTTATTGTTTATAAAGAATTTTGTTCTCACTCTCTCCCCCACATAGATTTTTCGAGTGTGAGGTCTAATCTTCTGTTCAGATTTCTTTTCGTGGTATGGAAACAGTGCGTCAAGTTTAATACGAATTTTGCGATTTAGATACATTTCTGCTGGTGACTTCCCATTTGCTAAAGGCGTTGCTCGATATCGAAAAAGAATCTTTTGAAGTTTTAAGTGGATGGGAAGATTTTCTGTGGCCATTGATTTTAGTCGATCTTTCAGTGTTTGCACGTTACGTTCCGCAAGGCCATTGGTCGCTGGGTGTCCTGGTGCGATAAATTTTTGCTTTATTCCATTCATACGACAGAAATTTTTAAATGTTTCCTTCGTGAAAATTTTAGCGTTATCAGAAACTATAACTAGTGGATATCCATGCATTGCAAAAATTTCGTTAAGTAATTTCATGGTAATGTCAGCATTTGGAGCTTTCTGTGAGACTTTGATTTCTACCCAACGTGATTTTGCATTCACAACGAGTAGGTAATAAAATCCCTGGAAAGGACCTGCATAATCGATATGAATTCTATCCCAATTATTAATTGGTAAATCCCAGTGGTGAAGGGGTGCCTTCGCAGGATTATGTCTCACTGAAGAACAATCTGGGCAAGATTTTACTAAGTTTTCTATGTCCTTGTCGATATTCTTCCATATACAATAACGTCGAGCTAACTGTTTCATTTTTGTTTTTCCAATATGCGTGGAATGTAATTCTTTTAGGACTTCAGGCTGTAGTTTTCTCGGTATTACAATGCGATTACTCTTAAATAAAATTCCATCATCCAAAATGTAGTCACTGTTGATGGAGCTTGATTGAAGTTCTTTTTTGATCTGTGACAACTCCTGATCATTTTCTGTTTCTCATATGATAGTATCTGCAGTTAGAGTTTCAGTTGATATTTCAAAAATATTAGATGCACATATTTGATGAACTTCGTCGTTTATATATGTGTCTGCCGATGCGTAATTCTGGTTGACAGGAGATCTAGATAAACAATCTACATTTTGATTTTCCAATCCTTTCCTAAATTTGACGGTGTAATCAAATCCAGCTAAATAAGAAGCATAGCGCAACAGTCGAGCTGATGTCATTTTTGGAAGACTTGCTTTTCTATGAAATATCCTGGATAAGGGCTGGTTATCAGTGATTAGGACGAAATTTCTACCATAAAGATAATCGAAAAAGTGAGAAAATCCAAATACGATTGCTAAAGCTTCTCGGTCAAGTTGAGAGTAATTTCTTTCAGCTTCTGTTAAGGAACGGGAAGCAAAAGCGATTGGCTTTTCTACATCATCGATGGTATGTGATAAGATAGCAGCAACTCCGACTGGACTAGCATCCGTCGCCAGTGTAACAGGTAATTCAGGATTGAAAGGCACTAACACTCTGTCACTGGATATCTCTTCTTGAAGCTTAATGAAAGCCTGCTCACTTTCTTTATTCCAGCAAAATTTCTGATGTTTCCGCAGAAGCTTGCGTAAAGGGTAAGTAATGGTCGAAACGTTTGGTATGAATCGAGAATAGTTTCTTGAACATTCTGTGGCATGCGTGTTATAGCTTCAACTTTTGTAGGTGATCGTGATATTTTATTGTTTTCTATTACATGACCTAAATATTCAATTTTTGTTCGAAAAAATTCACATTTCTTGCTATTCACGTGTAAATCGTAGTCACGTAATCTTTCTAGACATGCAAGGAGGTTCTTTGAGCATTCTTCTTTGGTTTTACCATGAACGACAATATCATCGAAATAAGCGATGGTTTTTGGTAAACCCTTCAGGATTTGATCAGTTACCCGGTTAAATTCAGCAGGTGCAGTTTTAATTCCAAAGCTTAACCTATTCATCCTGTATGTCCCTCGATGTGTCGAAATAGTTTGGATAATGCTGCTCTCATCATCAGTTTTTAAGTGAAGATAAGCTTTAAACAAGTCTAACTTGCAGAAATACTTCGAATTCCTAAGACTGTTTAATACTTCATCGATTTTCTTTATTGGATAATTTGTATTCACCAGTAGATCGTTAACTCCAACTTTATAGTCAACGCAGAGTCGAACTGTTCCATCCGCTTTAGGAATTACAACCAACGGTGATCCCCAATCACTTGTAATTGATTTAGATATTATTCCAGCTGCTTCGAGATCATCAAGTTCTTTTTCAACTTTTTCTCGTAAAGCATAGGGTACATTTCGTTCAGGAGTGTAACTAGGTTTTGCTCCATCCCGTAACTTCAATTTGATTAAGAAATTCGGTACACAACCAACCTTTTGTTTGAACACTTCTGGAAAAAGATTTATAATCTCAGAGACATCATTGATTGCAGCGATTTTATTTCCTATTCTATTTTGGGGGTTGTTTTCTGTATCGATTTCATGTAGATTGATTTTTAAATGTCTAACCCATACTCTGC
The DNA here is from genome assembly GCA_963930645.1 of Salticus scenicus. NCBI lineage: Eukaryota > Metazoa > Arthropoda > Arachnida > Araneae > Salticidae > Salticus > Salticus scenicus. The sequence continues at coordinate 142,035,747 of OZ005648.1, read as the reverse complement.
CTAGAAGAGGATCATACCCATCAGGAACGACATATAAATATTCATTAGATATACACCCTTTATATTCAACCTTCACTCGCACTTTCCCTAAGGGCACAAACACATTTTCAGTATATGATCTAAAAACAATATTTGTTGGTTCAAACTGTTCCTTGAGACCTAACCTTTTAAATTGACTTTCTGGTATGAGAGTGAATCCTGCTCCTGTGTCGACTTCAAATTTTTGATAGCGATTTTCGATTTTTACTGTAGTAAAATATTTCTTAGCATCAGGGGTAGAATCTGAGATATGGTTATCGTAAATATCAACAATCGTGTTTATGTTATTATTTTCATATATTTCTATTTGATTAAGTGGTATTCTTGGACTATTTGATCTTTTAGCTTTAAGTAATGTCTTGATACAGACTCTTTGTACATGTCCAGTTGATTTACACGAATTACACTTCAAATTATTTGGATTAATGCGACAGTCTTTTGATAAATGGTTGTTTTTCGCACAGCGTAGGCACAAATTATTTATGCCAAGTTTTTCGAAATCAATTTGATTTTGTTTGGATTTCATGCGCTGATGTGAAACTGCCTCTTTTTTCTTTATGTTTTGAGTGTTAAAGGATGTTTTCACGTATTTCGATTGCCTATTACTTTTGGTGACTTTATTGATATCCTCTGAGATAGATGTACTGGTATTTAAAGTTTTTGATAACTCGCGACTGTCAATTTTTGAAGCTTCAAGTGCAATAGCTTTATCAACAATATCGTTGAAATTTTTTAATTCTGATTGCAAGAGTTGCTCTTTGATCCAACTATCTTTAATGCCACGAATAAATTGTGCTCTAAGGAAAATATCAGCAACAGATACCTTTTTACTGCATTCACAGTCAACACTAAACTCGCATTCGGAAATATCACGCCGTAATTCTGCCACATATTCGGAAATAGAACTGTCCTGTTTTTGATAAGTTGACAAAAAGTAATGTTGTGAAACTAAAGGATTTTTCTTTGGTGCTAAATGATTTTCTAACACTTTAAGTAGTTCATCATATTCTAATTCACTGGGAGCCTTTGGCGCAATAACAGCCGCCAAGATATTGTAATTTGATGCTCCTATAGAATTTAACAAAATTTGTGCGCTTTTATATTTATCAGGAAAAATATCTTTCATCATTAAATAATTTTCGAAACGTTGATGATAATATTTAAAATTTTCTTTCTTACTATCAAAACTTTCAAAAGGAGGAATATGGGAAATGTTAACAACTGGAATCTTTGTTGAGTTAGTATCACTGCTATCATTAGCCATTTCAGATTTGTCTCTTGACAACAACTGTTCAATAAGCATTTGTTGGCCCCGATTTACAGTATCAAGCAATTTCTGAAATTGTTCTGGATCCATTATCTATTTAAAATGTAAATTATAACTTTTTCAATAAATAATTATATTGTATATAAAAATTATTAAGTTGAATTGAAAATGAAACAACTTTACCTCGTCGCCAAAACTGTTATGACTGTGGTGGCGAGTAGCCGCGTATTGATGAAGATAATGATGAACTTTTATAAACATTTAATTAACATTTAGCACCATACATTACTTTATACATATATACAGATTCTAAGAGCATTTTGATGTAGTTTGATAGTCGATAATATTGTTCATGGAAAATAGTCACATCGATGTAAATAGAAAAGAATAGAATAATTTTTTCATCTATGTTGCCAGATTCCTTTACAATAGAAGCCGTAATAGAAATGGAAATAATGAAATATTGAAAAAATTAGCTGCTGCCAACATAAAAGAAACATTTACATATTCATTTCGTTTTTAAAATATCTTGACGTGAAAAGAAAAGAAATATATTTGCACGTGCATTAAATTCAAATTCATATAAAGCTTTTTTAATTGTTAAACTTACACGTTAAATCTGACGTCATTATAGAATTAAAAGTGTTTATTTTTCTAATAATTTAATTTGATATGATATGATATAATATCTAAGCATCAATGTTTAAACCACGGAGTCTTTATTACTCCGTGGTTTAAACTGATGTGTGTAAACGAAATTGGAATTTAAAAATAAATAAATAAATAAAATAAAATAAAATAAGAAATTCAGAATAAAATAATAAAATATTATTTATTTTAATTTATAATTGTTGCCAAAAAGATTTACGAATAAATTTATTTTTAGACATATAATAAAATATATTTTCACGCGAACAATAATATAAAAAGTGAACTAGATTTTTTGTAAAAAAATAATAAAGATCGAGGAAAATTATTTCCCCATTTTAATCCCCATATTTGGATATAGATATGTATTAGTTATCATGTGCATCCGTTAGATTAAATTGTTTTTGTTGTAAAATTGATAAAATTGGAATTTTAAATTTCAAAACTCTAGAAAAAAAAAATGGCAAATTTCCATATTCGATTGAAAACATAAACATTTCATTTCAAAGGATGATATTTACACAATAAACATCCAACCACGGAGTAATATTAATAGGAGTTGAAGGTCCAATGGGAGAAAGCTACGAAACTGTGATCTAAATTTTTGGTAAATATTGAGGGCGCCACTTGTCATTCCTCCCTACCTCGGCGCGGATATACTGTTGTTTTCAATAGAATTTTGCTGGAGTACATTTAAAATTTTTTATTTTAAGCAATTTAATTTCTTTGTAAGTTCTTAAAACTGCAAAATTCAGATGTTTCAAATAAATGCTTCGTTCCTAGTTGTAAAGCAGGCTATGATAGTGATAAGAAAAAAAAAAAAAACCCTAGGAGAAAAATAAAGTCCCAGTTCGTGTTTTCTGCACCTAAAGTAAGTTTATGTTTTTTTCTTTACAAAATTTATCCATTCTTCTTCCTCCCAATTGTCTGTTTTAGCTAGCTTCGCTTCATAAGAATCGTCATTTTTTAAAAGCTCTCTTTCAAAGTAAAATTAGTATAAAATGGCTCTTAAAAAAAAAACATGTTGGTTAGAATACTCTATTTAATGAAATTTGCTTTCAATCGAAATTTTTTCAGCTTGATATTATTTTTTTAAAAATAATTAAAACGAGACATTTCCCCATTGAATAACATTGCGAAAGCTGGAGAGAAGGAAGGATTGCACGCTGGCACCGTCTGTAAACATTAGAAAACAACATCACAAAATTTCAGCGTTACCTTCTTCTCCTGTCTTATTACTCCGTGCATCCAACTAATAAACTAATTAAAAGGGAAAGGATAAATATTCTATCATAATTTGAAGTCAAATTTGTTTTCAAATGTCTAAATAAAGTATCTGATATAATATACTAATATGTTGCAGCGGAATAGATTTGATATCCGTCATCCTTGGCAGAAAAAAAAAATATCGCCAAATTATCTGGCGAATATAATTTAATTCCTTTCAAAAATCATGGTTATTTTAAAAACTTACATTAAGAGTGTAACGAATAATATGAAACAATATTTCGTACAATACATATTACGAAAATATACATTTGGCATGTATATTTTCGTATTACGTTTTTGATCGCCAAATACAAAAAACGCCAAGGGTGACAGTTTTGAAATTTAAAATTAAAATTTTGTCAATTTGACAGCAAAATAACTCAATCTAACGCATGCATACAATAACTAATACATATCTATACCCAAATATGAGGATTAAAATCGGGAAATAATTCTTCTAGAATTTTAATAAAAAAAAAAATCCAATGAGCGATTAACATGGAAAATCTTTTTCTTGCATCCACGGGCGGTCAGTGATGTCATACTTCGCTTGCGTATTGAGATGTTTAAATTTATTTGGCGACTATTTTTAGCAACTAACAGTTATGGCAAGTAGCTCAATATACATAGCGCATACAGCCATTACTGAAATGTAAATAGCATTTAATTATTTGAGTTACATTATGTTGACTAGAAACCTATTTAATATACCTATGCTCTATAGCTATACTAATATACAAAAAAGAAAGGTTTATATGCATATGTAGAGAACGATCGCTAGAACTAAAAAGCCGATTGCTTTTTTTTTTTTTTTTTTTTCAATAATCAAAAGTTACACTGTCTCTCTCTAAGTGCTAGAAGCTATAATAAATTTTGGTAAAATAAATTTTTAATTAAAATTTTCAATATTTTAATTGAAAACAAAGCATAGATTTGATATCTATCGTCATTGGCGATTTTTGTATTTGGCGATCGAAAACGTAATACGAAAATCTGTATATTATCGTAGTAAATACGAGATGTATGTGTTTACTTCAATTACCCTACTACCGTAGGTAGTGGAAGTATTGTATAGGTTTTGGCAATTGGTCAGTGTGTGTGTATATGTGCACGTGTGTGTGTAATCTTCTGGCTGTCATATCTCCAAAACTAATAAAAATAGAACTACTAAACTTCACAAGTGATTCAGGTCTGGTGTACAGATAAATTTTCCAAATTTTCGTGAAAATTGAAATACCGGAATTGGGTCATCGAAAACCAGAAATGGGACCCTAAGCCCATATTCAAAAACACCTCTAATGATTTTCTTCAAAGTTGCTATATAAATAATATATTAGATGCCCTTTCGATTGAAAAGTTGCTTAGTTCAGGAAAATTGATAGGCGTCCTCTATAAACAGCTCAATTTCAGACTTCGCAAGTGCGTTCCTTTAAAAACGCCTGTACGGATTTTTTTCAAACTCGCCATGTTAACTTCCTATTAAATATCCTTTTGTATGTAATTATTGTTTTTAGGTCAATAATTGAGTATGTTAAGTTTTGGTAAAAGTTGGTATCTCAAAAACGGCTCTAACGTATTCTTGAAAATTTTTTCTTTAATCCAATTTAGATAACCTTTCTCAAGTATTACGTGCTTATTACAGGAATATTAACGGTCATCCTGATTAGGTAATTAAGTTTTAGATCTCGGATATTCGTGTTTAAAAAAATAACTATCTATTTTTTTCCCCTTATTTTTAACTCGCTATGCAAACTCTGTTGTATGTGTCTTTATACGTGTATCAAGTTTCTCTTACTCGAAAATCTCAAAAAATGCAAGTAATATCTCCAAAAAATTGTATATATTACGTGTAATAGTGGGTAATGGAAGTCGTGTGGTTGTTTCACACCAGATTCTGTAATAGTATATATTGTACGAATATTGTTTCATATTATTGATTTCTCCTTTAATATACATTATTAAAATAATAATCAATTATGGAAAAAATTAAATATATTTGCGAAATGAAAAAATAAATAATAATTAAAGCTATTATGACGTCAATTTTATCAAAAACATTTTCATGTCATAGGTTTATTTTCAATATTTTTTATTCATGAGTAAAGAAATGTTTCTTTTTATGAAATAAATAAATAAATAAATAAATAGCATTAAGTAAAAATTGCCAACATTTAACAACTAATTAAAAAAAATAATTGTAAAATTATATTTTGACTTTCCAGTTAATAATATTGCCTGACTATAACATATAAACTGACATATTTCTTGATTTTTTACATATCAATCCATCTTTAACTAAAATTTGTTCATCAGTGCGAAGCCGGACGAGTCAGCTAGTCTATATATATATATATATATATATAAATGAATGTTTGTCTGAATGTCCATTATAAAATCGTAAACGGCTTGGCCGATTTCGATAATTATTTTTTTGTCTTTTTCCTTATAGGTCAGGGATGGTTTAGGAAAAAAAAATTGAAAAGTTCGCCCCCCCCCAAGGGGGGGGGAGGGGGGAAAAACGTGAATTTAAAAAATCCTTCATATCTCAAACAAAAAAACAGATATCCGTAAAATTTTTGCTTTAAAATATAGTTAATATAAATGTCTAAAAACCAATTTCTGGAATTTTCGAAATTCGGTCCCCAAAGGGGAGGGGCGGGGGGCAAAACGGGATTTCACATGCGTAAAACGCGATTTTGCATAATCCTATATATCTCAAAAAAAAAAAAAAAAAAAAAAAAAAAAACAGATATACGTAAAATTTTTGCTATAAAATATAGCTAATACAAATATGTAAAAACCAATTTCTGGAATTTTAAAAATTCAGCCCCCAGGTGGGGCAGCAGAGGGGGAGGGGCAGCAGGGGCAAAAACAATTAGAAATACTTTTAGGCCTTTCAAAATTGGTACAGATAGGTTTCAATAGCCTGCAAGTTGAATGGGGATACTTTCGAAAGTGTAAAGTTATTAGGAGGGGAGAGAAGGGGGGAGGGGAGAAGGGGGGGGGCAAAAAAAATAGAGTTAGATCGTTCAAATTTGGTATATAGAGGTTTTCGATACTTACAAATCGATTGCGGATATTTTCGAATTTGTAAAATTATTAGGAGGTGCGGGAAGGGGGTGGTATGGGCAAAAACAAATAGAAATACAGTTAGGGCATTCAAAATTGGTACAGATAGGTTTTAAAGGCCTGCAAGTCGAATGGGGATATTTTCGAAAGTGTAAAGTTATTAGGAGGGGCGAGAAGGGGGGAGGGGATGGGGGGGGGTAAAAAAAAATAAAAATAGAGTTAGATCGTTCAAAATTGGTACACAAATGGTTTTCGATACTTAAAATCGAATGCGGATATTTTTGAATTTGTAAAATTATTAGAAGGGGCGGTAAGGGGGGTGGGGCAGTAAGGGGGGCTATGGGCAAAAACAAATAGAAATGCAGTTAGGCCGTTCAAAATTGGTACAGATTGGTTTTAGAGGCTTGCAAATCGAATGGGGATATTTTCGAAAGTGTAACGTTATTAGGAGGGACGGGAGGGGGGGCGGAGGGACAAAAAAAATAGAGGTAGATCATTCAAAATTGGTACATAGAGGTTTTTGATATTTACAAATCGATTGCGGATATTTTCGAAATTGTAAAATTATTAGGATAGACCGGAGGGGGGGCGAAGGGGGAAAATAACAGAAAAAAGAGTTAGAGCATTTTGGGAATTTTTTCCGAAGGCAGTGAGAACCCGATGCGACATTTTTCCTAATCAGATTTTGTTTCGCTTTTTTTTTCACGTGATAAAAATTAATGCAATTTTGAGAATTCAGTAATTATAGGGATTCACTTTAAAATAGGGTCCAGCGAAGCGGGCGAAGCCTGCTAGTTATTTATAATTTTAATGTAGGGAAATGCAGAAAAGAGAAAAGATACACATTTGCACAATATATATATATATTTTTTTAAAGTAGACGGACACTGGTCAAAAACTGCAATTATCTAAGTGGGTGTTTCTTGCGGAATACCAGTTTTGCATGAACATGTAGATTTGTCATTTTGCCAATTTCTAACGTGCTTGACAAGCTGGTTTTACATAGCTAAATTTCTTGGAGATACATGCGCCATGCCACGAAGAATTCCTCTAACTGATTACCAGAAAAGACAGATTATAGCGCTGAAAAATGTTAATAAAGGAGTCAGAGAAATTAGTAAGCTACTTCTAATAAGAAAAAGTAGCATCAGCGATGTGCTCCTGAAGCCCATGGCGTAAAGGAAAAGAGTGACCGGCCAAAGAAACTTTCGCTTAGAGACCAAAGAAAATTTTTTACTGAGCTGAAAAAAACTGGAGCATCAATTTCCAGAGTTCGAATAAGCACAGAGGAATTACTAACGTAACTTCTCAGACAATTTATAACTACATTAAGCACTCAAAGCTCTTTCAATATAAGAAGAGAAAACATCATCCATGCTGGAAGGCTCACCACGTGCCTACAGTGGGCTCAAAACCATATATCTTGGACTGCAGAATGGATATCTGCAGTTTTTTCAGATGAGAAAAAATTTAATTTAGACGGCCCAGATGGATATCAATATTATTGGCACAGTTTCGGGAAAGAAGACGAAGTATACTCTACTCGGCAAGTTGGTGGTGGTGGCGTGATGGTGTGGCTAGCTGTTGGCTATGGTGGAAGGACAAATTTAGTGTTCCTAAGTAAGAAGCAGACTCGCAAATATTATATTGAAACACTAAGCAGTGAGCTTTTGCCATTTGCGTGTGATCTTGGAGGAGAAAACTGGATTTTCCAACAAGATGGAGCGCCAATACACACCGCTAACAACGTTAAAAAATGGTTTCATGAGAACAACTTCAATGTTTTACCCTGGCCAGCCAAGAGTCCGGATATGAATCCTGTAGAAAACATTTGGGCTATACTTGTTCATAAAATTTATGAGGGTGGACGTCAGTATGAATCAATTCACCAGCTCAAAGGAGCTCTTAGAAACATTTGGGAAATTTTCTGTCAAAAAAAGATTTAGAATCTCATTGATTCGATGCTTAACACGTATACGAACTTATTAAAGCAAATGGGAAACGTACCCCTTACTAAAATCGTTTTATTTTAGAGATACAAGATGTGTCCGTCTACTTTTTTAAAGAAAAATTACAGTGCAAGTATGCACCATTTTTTTTTCCTGAATTTTTCCACTACATAATTCAAAAGGATTGAATCTATATCCACAAAATAATAATATATGATGTCTCAAGAATATAATTATATTAGAGAAATGAACCTCATATCTCTAATTAAAGAAATAAATGGCTTTAAAGTATTACAAGTAAGTGTCCGTCTACTTTTTTTATGCAGTGTATAAACTATACACTTTTATTGTTTCCCGTCAGTCTAATTATATGTTTCTTACCATCTAAGAATTTTCTCAAAGCTTTCTGCTAATAGTATTTTTATATTTAAATTATTTTACGGAACTCTACAGAGTGTACCAAGGTGCTCCAAGTCTTTGGTATGTTAGTTCACCTTATACTGAACATTGGACCATATTACACCAAAAAATGTTAGTCACAATATTGAAGATAAATCTTATCCTATGTTATAACTAAATAAATTTCTTTTGTATTTAAAATTAAACACACATTTTTTAGGATCAATAGAGCCTATTAAATTATTTGTAATCAAAAATAGTTCAAAACTACTAAAATTTACTGAAAACTATTAAAATATCTATTTTAGGGGTGCACAATCTTTCTGGCGGGAGGGCCACTCTCATTGTTGAGTGGGACATCAAGGGCCACAATTCAGCATTTATTATTCTAATTCTCATTTCAAGAATTCTTTATTTATTTATTTATTTATTTGGTCTCTTTGATATTTTTTAATCGTTTTCTCATTTCCGATTACCTTTTTCATAACGTTGATGGTTTAAGTAAGATAACTTTAATGGAATATGCAAACATTTCTCTCATCGATAGGCTTATGTGTTATGGTAATAGAAGTTCACTTCTGCGTAAGTAATTTTAAATGATTTAACTATTCATTGGTCTTGTAATTAAATTAAAGAAAAAAAATCTGTGAAAACATTTAAAATGAACTGCATTCTCTTTTAATTTTGTAATGTTGGTAATTTCATTTATCTTTTGATTGCTGAGTATTATAATGGCATTAAATTATTCAATATATATATATACACACACACACAGGAGTGCACTATCAGTATCACACGTTTTTGTATTTAGAGCTTCAGTTTGCATCATATGTTATCTTTTTTTAAAAAAAATCCTTTTATAAAAAATTTTCAGTCAGCGGGTCAAGTGAATTTCATAGCGTAAGAATAACGAAGTTATTGAATAGTAAGCAAAAGAATTAAATAAGTGTATCATATAAAATACAAAAAAGATAAATTAAAAAAAAAAAAAGGTTTGCAGAGAAGTAAAATATATATATATATATATATATATATATATATATATATATATTGGGAGTCTCAAAAAAACCTAGCACAAATGCAAAGGCAGATAGAGAGTACCAACATAAGCAGTTTTAGACCACTTTGAGGTATTAGATTGCACTGGCGGGATCTGTAAGTGAAAATGCTTTTATGGTTGTAATTGTTATATTCTGCATAAATTAGGCATCGTTACACCTTCCTGTTCTAATATAACATAAACAATATAGTTTGTGAAAATCTCAATGAGTTTGTGAGGATTTGGTTGGCAAATTATTTTGATAGCAACCAAGGACATTGCTGAGGGGAAGGAGGGGTTATTCAGATATTTCGGAATTAAATAAATTTAAATTTTTGACCTTTTAAAAAAATTAGGAAATCAGTCTCAGCTCCCTATTTATGTCTGTGTTTACTCCCGTGTTAGCAACCAGGGCATCTATTCTCCGATCTGACCGCCATAACGACCGTCCTTAAACGACGACAGTTGTCAAATCAAAAGTCGGAAAATGACGTCACGTGATCAAAATAACGACTGCAACAGTCGGAATTGAGGCATAGTTTGGTCGGAGAATACATGCCCAGATGAACTATCATGATAGTAACCAGCAGCAACTACAACTACTACTGGAAATGTGTGTGATATGTCTTACATTTTTGAGAATGTACTCCAATGCATATGCCACCACTGAAAATCTGGGTGGTATCACTCTTGGTGGTTGTTTTGAAACACAAAACGATCTGCTCTCACCGGGTAAAAACATTTCAATGTTTTGCGACTCCTCCACTATGCCTGCCATAAAATCGCTCCCTATACGTTCTTTTAGCCGTGGCTACATTTCTATTTGCAACCCCATAAAAGATTGCTATCATTAGTGCGGTCTGTGTTTTTATTACTTCTACAAAATAATAAGTATCAATTGGTCTTTTATTCTTTTTACATGTCGCCAGACAGAAATAAATTCGACTACCTGCACATTTAAAGTTTTTTTTTTTTTTTTTTTTTTTTTTTTTTTCAAGGAAATTAATTGCTACCATCAATTTACACTTCTTCATCATTAATTTTAATGCATGTAACTATGCTTTGGAGGCAGATTAAATAATCTGGCGTGTCACACACACGACTTTCTCTTACCCTGAAATTTAATACTATAAATACAGGTTGGAGATTAAGAGGTAAGATAACGATGTTATGTAAACCTATATTAAACAATTCAAATTAGGCTTCGGAAGAGATTTATATGATAATTAATTCTGTGTGAGGGGCGCTACCGCCCCCCTCAACCCCCCGTTTCATTAATGCACCTAGATTTATATAAAATTTAATTCGGTTATTAAAAAATAATTCTGTTTTTAAAAATAATTTATTAAAATTATTATTAAAAAAAATATCTTTTATGATAATGCAGACAATTTCCATATTAGAGAAGTTGTATAACACTAAATATCCAAAAAAAAAGTCCATTTTATTCACAATATTAAAAAAAAAAAAAAAAAAAAAAAAAAAGGTGAAAAAAATCGATAACTTTCTTTTAAATTATCGCAGATCAATGGTTCAACCATTCGTTTTAAAGGTATTGGCGAGCTCTTTTGAAAGATACCCATCATGAAAATTTACTTCCCTCGAGGGGGGACTTTCCCCCCAGAGGGGAAGGCGAGGCTCCTACATACACATTTTTTTTTTCCCAGTTGACTATCTCTATTACAATATATATATATATTCGTTTCATTTGGTTTAGTGCAGTCTATAGACGTTAAACTCTACTTACCTGCAATTTCCCCCATAGACGTAATGTATTAGAACTCTCTTGATTGTCCCTGTACACGAACCATTTTCTTGATCTTAACGAAAAGCTTACTGTAGCATCTATATATGATACACATTTAGAATACCAAGTTTGGGATGTCTGCTACTATTTGTTCTTGAGATATGCTGATAACAGACAGACACACACACAGACACACAGACATACACACAGACCATTTGCTAAAAACATGATTTTCGTATTCAGGAGACCTCAAAACGTGTAAATATAACAAAATCTCACTTTCCAAAATTTGACCCAAAAACAATACGGTAAAAATGTGCTTTACGGTCCTTCTTGGCGATTTTTTTCCGAACTCGCCGAGTCTGCGCGGTGTTTATTTTCTCTCCCGTCCTTTCCAAAATGGCGGACAGGAAGCACGGTTTCCCAGTTTTTATAACCGTTCCAAGAAGGCCGATTTACGCAATTTAAAGCGATTATGTAAACATAAAGCGTCAGAAATATCTTACAAATACTTGAGTAAAGAAAAATAGCAATTTAGCGTCAGAAATATCTTACAAATACTTGAGTAAAGAAAAATACAATTTTTTCCGGACTGGAAGCACGGTTTTCATACCCATCCTTTCGAAAAGGGCCGATTTACGTGCTTTAAAGCAATTATGTAAACATAAAGCGTCAGAATTATCTTACAAATACTTGAGTAAAGAAAAAGTACAAATTTTTCATAATTGTTATCTACTAAAACTAAGAAATATTACAAAACAAAAACAGCACAAATAACTTAATATACATAAATAAGCAATTAAATAAAAAAGAGTTTTTTTACTTACCCGTTTCATAATTCCAGTAAAGAGTAGCACTTTCGTCAGAAATATCCCCTCTGCATATTACGATAAAATCATGTACACCAACGACATAAACATGACTCTAAACACTAATCCAAAGCTTTTTTTTCATCATAAACATTCAATTGTAAAAAGTAGCACTTTCGTCGAAAATAGAAGTATCCCCTCTGCATATTACGATATAATCATGTACAACAACTACATAAACATCACTCTAAACACTAATCCAAAGCTTTTTTTCAGCATAAACATTGAATTGTACAAAACCAATAAATGACAATTTTACATAAGAAAAACGACAACTGCGACACCAACCACATAATACACCACTTCAAACACTACTCAAAAGCTTTTTTTTTAAGATACTCAATCTAAATATTCAATTTTACAAAACCAACAAATTACAATTTTACATAAGAAAAGCGACACATTGAAACAACGTTACTCTTGGAAAAACGAAGAAAATAATCTCTGGAGATTTCGATTTTATCATGTACACCAACCACATCAACACAATTTCAAACCGTCCTGAAACGCATTTCTTACGATATTCAACATAAATAATTTAAAATAAATCATAATTTTTCAGAAGAAAAACAACAAACACAAACACAATTACGAACGTGTGCCTGCTTGACACATGCAATGAAACGGCCTACTGTTGCCAAAATTCAAAAAACAAAAGAAACAAATCGAAAAACCAGACTCTTTCTGAAAGGACCAAAAAAAAAAAAAAAAAATCACTCAGACTTATCTTTAGTCTGAGGGGGATAAACTTTCTTTAATGCCTCCAAAAATAAATTATAAACATCATCCTTGAGAGAGTGGGCGTGACTTCTCCTCCACATGTACTCGAACAAATAGCTATCAAATTCACCAGCTACGTGGTTGGTGTTTTTTCGCAGTTGTCGTTTAATGCCGGACCATGTCCCCTCTATACTGTTCGTGTGCGCGCCCGTCTCGGGATTCTTAAAGTGCAGGCTGTGATTCACAGTGAGATGTTGGAAGCCTAACTCTTCCAACCCTCCATATGATTTCCAACAATCAGATATAATGGTGGATCCCGGACGGACAAACTCAATAATTGCACTTTCCAAGCTTTTTTTGGACCTATCTGCAACCTGTTTAAAAAAACATTTATTCGTCCCCCTTTCAACCCCACCTATCACCCACTGCCCCTCCACATACTTCCCTCTTCCATACTTCCTTTTGCCAAACTTACTCTCATCCACTTCCACTCCTTCACCGCCAATCACAACACTTTCTTCCATCACAGTCACCCAACAAACCTCACGACAAAACATATACCAATCAACCACTGCATGATCAAACACTCCTATCTCTTGCATAACCGACTCATTCGCCACTTTCAAGAACCAGTACCTTGTAATCAACATAATCTTACATAAACTCAAATGGCTGTGGCTGAACCACGAACCTTTCCTGACACTCCTCTTCACATCATGCGCATTCACTTTCCCTTGCTTTCTACATCGCCACTCATACCCATCCGTTAACTCCTTTCGCTCACTCAATCGCATTTTCTGACCACACGTGGGGCAAAGATAAAAGCTAGCAAGCAAACCACCTTTCATAAACCATTCAAGTATTTCTTTCTTACCTTGCATTTCCAACAGAAAATAAAACTTCGTTGTGCATTCATTCGTCTCTTTCAACACAGCAGATAGATCCATAGTAAGCAGAAAATATCCAACACAAACGGGAACCACAAACAAATACAGAAGTTTCACCCTTCACGGCACAAAACTTTCCAAGAAAAAGGCAGCAAAAAAAAATCTCCCAACAGCAAAACAACCAGTTAACATCAAAGAAACCGCTACAAAAACCATCAAGTTGGTTGGTTGTGTTTAACGTCGCACTAGTGCTGGGCAATTGGCGACGGTGTGGGACACAGCATCACAATTTTGATCCTTCATGGAAGGGATGGCTCTCCCGCTTAAAAAAAAAAAAAAACCATCAGAGAATACAACAATAACCTTAAATATAACCCAGATAAGCAGAGTGGATTTAACGTCACACTACTACTGCGTTATGGGCGATAATCTCGAGAGATACGCAAGTAATGTTGCATTTAACATCGCACTAGCACTACGCTTCGGCGACAATCTCGGAGATACGCCAGTAAGGTAGCATATAACTTCGCACTAGCACTCCCAAGTAACACAGACTGTTGGCCCAACTGCGATTTATTGTTAGTTCGTTGGGGAATGGTTATCGTTGGGAAAAAGGCTCAAAATAACAGTGGGCCAACAGCAAATAGTATTGTTGGCCCAACAGTCCTAAAATGCTCTTTTTTCAACTGCAAAATATAACAGTTAGCCTACAATGTGTTCACCAACAATGGGCCAACAGTTCGCCAACCAGGAACCAACCGTTCCATAGTTGGGCCAACTGTCACCCAACGGTTGGCTCAACCGAGGGCCGACGGCCAAAAACAACCGTTGGCCAACGAAGAAGGAATCGTAGGGCCAACCGTTTCCCAACCATTCCGTGTTACTTGGGACGCTTCGGCGACAATCTCGGAGATACGCCAGTAAGGTAGCATTTAACTTCGCACTAGCACTGCGCTTCGGTGACTTTTCGCAGCAATGAGTAATATGCAGGTTTGTACGGTCCGCGTATATGAAAACCAAAAAAAAATAAAAAAACACTGGATACTACACCCGCATTGTGCATGAATGTATAAAACATACGAAATTTTGTTTTGCAGCAATCAGTAAAATTAAAAAAATCCCTTTATTTTGCTTCGTTACTCATGCGTCCACTGCAAGCGGGAGGCACCGAGGACGCGGAGGGCCCTCCGGCGAAAAAGCTTTATGACATGAGTAACGAAGCATTCGTTTTGCAGGGAACAGTAATATGCACGTCTGTACGCTCCGCGTACATGAACCCCCCTCCCCCCCCAAAAAAGCACTGCCCCCCCACAAAAAAAAACACTGCCCCCTTCCAAAAAAAACACTGCGCCCCCCCCCAAAAAACACTGCTCCCTCCCAAAAAAAACACTGCCCCCCCACAAAAAAAAACACTGCCCCCCCACAAAAAAAACACTGCCCCCCCACAAAAAAAAAAAAAACAAATTTCACTGCCCCCCCCTCCCCCCAAAAAAAACACTGCCCCCCCCAAAAAACACTGCTCCCTCCCAAAAAAACACTGCCCCCCACAAAAAAAACCACTGCCCCCCCCCACAAAAAAAAAAAAAAAAAAAAAAAAAATCACCCCCCCCTCAAAAAAAAAAAAAAATCACTGCCCCCCCCAAAAAAAACACTGCCCCCCCACAAAAAAAAAAAATCACAGCCCCCCCACAAAAAAAACCCACTGCCCCCCCACAAAAAAAAAAAAAAAAAAAAATCACCCCCCCCCCTCCCTTCCAAAAAAAAAAAAAAAAAAAAAAAACACTGCCCCCCCCCCCCCAAAAAAAAAAAAAAAAAAAAAAAAAAATCCCCCCCCCCCTCAAAAAAAAAAAAAAAAAAAAAAAAATCACTGCCCCCCCCCCCCCTCAAAAAAAAAAAAAAAAAAAAAAAAAAAGATACCACTGCGCCCCCCCCCCACAAAAAAAAAAAAAAAAAAAAAACACTGCCCCCTCCCTTCCAAAAAAAAAAAAAAAACACTGCCCCCCCACAAAAAAAAAAAATTTCACCCCCCCCCCACACAAAAAAAACCTGCCCCCCCCCTCCCCACACACAAAAAAAAAATTCACCCCCCCCCCCCAAAAAAACACTGCCCCCCCCCCCCCCCCACACACACACAAAAAATTCACTCCCCCCTCCAGAAAAGAAAAAATAAATCACTGCCTCCCCCACACACACAAAAAAAAAATCACTGCCTTAAAAGCACATTTTATCCAAATGATGTCCTCCGGACGAAATGTCGTTTTGCAGCGACTAGTAATATGCACGTATGTACGCGGAGCGTACATGAAAACCACAAACAAAACATCACTCTATACCTCACCCGCATTCTGCATGAATCTCTTAAACATACGAAATTTCGTTTCGCATCGATCAGTAAAGCGTACATAAAAACCAAAGAAATATCACTAAATACGTCTCACACAAACTCCATGAATCTTTAAAACGTAGGAAATTTCGTTTCGCATCGATCAGTAACACGTATATAAAAACCAAAAAAAAAAAATATTACTAAATACGTCTCACACAAACTCCATGAGTCTTTAAAATGCACGAAATTCGTTTGGCAACAATAACGTACGCGAAAATCAGTTTCAAAACATCATGGGGAGGTTACCACATTTCAAACATCGATCGTTCAGCGGCGCATAAACACCGTGGTTACTAAGGTTGGCATCTTTATCCGCGAGTCGCCAAGAAGGACCGTAAAGCACATTCCAACCAACAATACTTTCTCTACCTTATGAGTAAGAGAGTGTAAAAAGGTGAGAGGAAGAGCTTTTACTTACTAACTGTTACATTTTTCATTTTTACTTTTTCTTACCCATAAGCAGTGTTGGGCATAATTGATTAAAAAGTAATGGAATTACAATTAAATTACAATTATAATTATTTTACTCTCAATCGATTAACGAGTAATTGATTACAAATAAATTGAATTACTTTTGCACAGCTTGTAATTCAATTATTTTGTAATGAAAATAAAATCATTCTCAATTACAATTGACAAAAGTATTTGAAAATACTTGTAATGGATTACAAATTAATGTCATTACGTTTCTTTACAGTTTAATTCAATTAACTTGTAATGCAATTGACAGTTAATTCCATTACATTTTTCAAATTGTAATTTCACGTGTTCGCAAACAATTACAGGTTAATTTCAATTAAGTTTTCGAAAATAATTAAATTAACATGTAATGAAATTACAAATTAATTCCCATTATATCTTATAAAATGTAATTCAATTAATTTGTATTTGAATACAAGTTAATCAAATTACATTTTTCGAGAATATAATTAAATTAATCTGAAATTGAATTACAGGTCAATTCAGTTATAATTTCTAAATTATTCCATTAAATGGAATTAAATTACTCTAAAATCCGTCAAAAGTTAATTTTAATTACATTTATTATGTAATGAATTTTTCTCCGGTTGTTTAGAAGAATTTTATTATCATTATTTAGAGCGTAATTATACAGCCAAAAAGTCATACATATATATATATATATCTTTATATATAAAAATTACTATGTTTGTTCACGATGAACTCCTAAACTAATGAGCCGATTTTAATGAAATTTGGACACTGTGTGCAGTTTGGTCCAACTTGAGAGATAGGATAGTTTTTATTACAAAGGGATAGGATTTATTTTATTCCCCCCAAAAGGGGGGAGGTATCAATACGTGATTTCACAAACAAACAAATAAACAAACAAACAAACAAACAAAAAAAAAACAGAAATGCAGATAGACTGTTCAAAATTGGTGCAGATAGGTTTTGGAGGCCTGCAAATCGAATCGTAAAATTATTTAGAATAGTCGGGAGGGGGGAGGGCAAAGGGGCAAAATAATAGAAATAAGAGTTAGAGCTTTGAAAATTAGTATTATTAAGTTTTAAGGCCCGATAAATCGATTGCGAATATTTTCGAAAGTATAGAGTTATTAAGAAGGGCGGGAACGGTGGGCGAAGAAACGGTGCGCACAGTTTGCACAGGTATGCGCTGCCGCAGGCAGTGGGGGTCCGGACAGATTATTCCATAGATGAGAGAAGATTTTTTTGTATTTTATATCATTTCCCTTTCGATAATATATGGATTCATTATGAGTGTCGAACATTTTTGCCTATCAGATTTTTTTTCTCTTTTTTTTCACCTGATAAAAATTAATGCAATTTTGAGAATTCTTTAATTATAGTGAATCTGTTAAAAATAGGGACCAGCGAAGCGGGCTATGCCTGCTAAGATCAAGGATGTTATCAAGGATGGTCTTTATTCGTAAATAATAATTTTAATGTATTGAATATTTTACTACAATATAATTCCACGTATAACATAGCCACAGCAAGGCGTAGCCGGGTCTGCTAGTATATATATATATATATATATATCAAGACAATTTTTACGCTCTAATATAATATTGCGATCATGTTATTCGATAAAACATTCATATTTATAACTACATAACTTCGATAAAACGATATCTAGTTAATTCTACATTGTAGATTTGCCATAAAAGTTGTCGAGCTCTTAACATTTGATCAAATATTAGAAGTTATAGTACTTAGATATAAAATTGAGAATGGATGATACTATATACACAAATTCAAATATTGAAAACACCACTGAAGTTAAAAGATTATCTGCTAAAGGTTTGAAATATAAACACAAATTTTAATTTGAACTGTAGATTTTCGGTGAGGGGAGCAGCAATGAGAAACTTATTTCAAACTGCAGCCAGGAAAACATTTAATAATTGAGAAGACAATTTAGTGATATTATTAAAGACTATATTTATATAAATAAGTTTTAAACAAGGTAGCATGTGAGACTAAAACAAGTTTACAACTTTTTGAAATAAATAAATAATAAAAGTAAAAGATGTGTTTCCATTTAAATAAAATATATTAAATTTGAAAAGCATAGCTTAATTTCCCCCCCCCCCCCCCTCCCTCCTCTGCGTTAATATTGCCTAAGTTTTCACTAAGCAAAGTCATAATTGAAAAAAAAAAATTAGAAGTTTAGAAGTTTAACAGTTATGATAGTTTGTAACAGTGGATATGTAAAGGATCGAGCTATAAAAAGATTATATTACACATAACAAAATATAACGATCTCGGGGGAAAAAGTGTACTTAGAATAATAAAAAGTATCCGTAATAGGAACTTTTTCGAATTTTTACTTTAGAAATGCATTCTAAATAGTAAAAAAAAAAAAAAAAAGTAAAAGGATTGGGAAATAAAAGAGAAAAAAAAAAAAAGAGATATATATATATACTATATATATTTATATATATTTGCTTTTTACAAACAAATTTTTCACAATTCTTCTTACTAATGTAGAAAAAAAATCCGAGTAACAGATATATCAGACGAAAGGGTGGAGGGATTAATGAAAAACATTTTTATCACTTTTTCTTCGATTGCTGCAAAATTAATGAAGCTGTATTTTGGAAAAATTCTGGGGAGAAAAATAGGTTCTAACCGCCTTCGAGGCAAGGGGTGGCTGTGAATAAAAAATGGGGAAGGATATATATATATACATATGTGTGTGTGTGTGTGTGTGTGTAAGTATTATTTATTTTTTTACTTTATTTTTTAAGCACAACTAAGTACTCTTATTCAATATTGATTTCCTTAGCTATTCTTGGGAAGCAGAAAGGAGAAGGGAGGGGGGGGGGTTTCTACGCAACCCAGCCGTGGCGATTCTATACAAGATAGAGTAACAAATTTTGGTGCGCAGATTGGTTTTAGGACCCTGACTTCCACTAAGACAGAATTTTTTGCCCCCCCCCTTTCCCCTGTGGGGACAGAAGGTAAAAATACGTTTATAAACATAAATCAGCTCTCAAATAACTTCACGGTGAAGATATTGCAGATGGGGAGACTAGACTTGAGTACAAAAAAGTCATTTTCTGCTATTTTGGAAATTTGAATTTTTAAGGGGGAAGGGAGAAAAATAATTTCTATGGGAAATTTAGCAGAATCCTGATTATTGAGTAGAACTCGTCCAATAATAGTGCAAAAAATATTGACAACAGCCGTTCGTCTTCTTGAGGATATTTACAAAAACCTATATTTGGTTTTTGCGATTTTCGATTTTGGTGGGAAGGGGAAGTTTAAGGGAGAAAATTCGAGACCTTCCTTTTCTAGCACAATACAGCTCGTGGCGATTCTGTGGGATATAAAGACACAAATTTTGGTGTGTAGATTAGTTTACGGACCCTGACTTCCACAAAAACGGTATTTTTGCTAAATCCCCCCCCCCCACTGTTTTGCGAAAACGAAGGCAAATACGCGTTTGTAAGCATAACTCGACTTCAAATTACTTCACGGTGAAAGAATTGCACATGGGGAGACTGGACTTGAGCACAAAAAACTGTTTTCTGCGATTTTGGAATTTTAAAAGAGGGAGGGATAGAAAACGATTTTCTGGTGAAATTTCAAAAAATCTGGTTTTACGAGTAGAACTCCATCAATAATGCTACAAAGATGTTGAAAATAGGCGTGTATTTTCTTGGAGATATTTCCAGAAATCCATCTTTGTTTTTTGAGATGAGTTACAAGGAAGCGAGTTCGAGACCCCCCCCCCCCTCCTTTTTATCAACAGGAGCTGCGGTCAAGAATTTTGTTGTGTGGGTTGTTTATTTGTATATCCATTGTAACGAGATTTTGCGAAATTTAATCCTTCCCCCTCTCCTTGGAGACAGATGGGACAATAAACATTTTTTTCAAGCACATATAACTTTACTTCAATAAATTATCTCAGTAAGATTAATTTTTTATGATTTTGTTAGACGTACCCAACACGCACTATAAAGGGATTTTGTGAAATTTCTCCTTACCCGCATTTAATGGCAGGGGGAAGGGGGGGGGGCAAAAAACTTTTAAAGAGTAACTCTGCTCAAAATTATCTCAGGAAAACGATTTTTGAAGTGAAAACTTCTTTAGGCGCGTTGAGCAGTTTTGGGTGAACAAAAATCATTGAACTCGCGTCATCGTTAGCTGAGGCTTTCCATTTGAAGTGAAAAATTTTGGGTGAACAAAAATCATTGAACTCACGTCATCGTCAGCTGACGCTTTCCATCCTTGTATGATACAAATAATGTATCATACAATTAACTTGCTAATGTGAAGTGTTAATAATTATATACTGTATATTGTTTTAAAATCTGGTGCGGCTCTACACGACTTCTCTCATCTTCGGGCACTGTCTCTATTGCAGTTAGACCTCACAAAACCGTGAGAAAGGCCAAAGCCGCCATTTTTTTCACGTTTTTACAATCTGCTGCGGCTCTACACGACTTCTCTCATCTCCGGACACTGTCTCTATTCCAGTTAGACCTCACAAAACCGTGAGAAAGTACAAAGCCGCCATTTTTCTCACGTTTTTACAATCTGGTGCGGCTCTACACGACTTCTCTCATCTTCGGACACTGTCTCTTAAAGATTGCAGCTGGAAACGTTGCAGTTAGACCTCACAAAACAGTGAGAAAGGCCAAAGTCGCCATTTTTCTCATGTTTTTACAATCTGGTGCGGCTCTACACGACTTCTCTCATCTCCGGACACTGTCTCTATTGCAGTTAGACCTCACAAAACCGTGAGAAAGGCCAAAACCGCCATTTTTCTCACGTTTTTACAATCTGGTGCGGCTCTACATGACTTCTCTCATCTCCGGACACTGTCTCTTAAAGATTGCAGCTGGAAACGTTGCAGTTAGACCTCACAAAACAGTGAGAAAGGCCAAAGCCGGCATTTTTCTCACGTCTTTATAATTTGGTGCTTCTCTACACGACTTCTCTCATCTCCGGACACTGTCTCTATTGCAGTTAGCGCATTAAATGAAATTGTAATATAATTTTTGTAGTAGTAGTTTATATTAATGAATAAAAAAACACTTCATTTAAAAGTATTTCCTGCACAATAAAATATTTCCTGACGATTCAAGAAATACACTCGTAATTGTTCACGTTTTCACTTCTGTCGGCACTCCCGGAGTCTTTTTTTTTTTTTTTTTTTTTTTTATGTGTCGATTGATTATAAGTACCCAATACACACTACAAAGTATTTAGCGAAATTCCTCCCAATACCCTCTTTGGGGATCGGGAGACAAAAAACATATTTCCATGCATGAATGTGCTCCAAATAATCATACAAAGGCGTTTTTTTTTTAATGTGTCTTATACGTACCTAAAATATAGTATAAAAATATTTTGGGAAAGTTCACCCCCCCACCCCCCCTTAAGGGAGGAGGCAAGAAAATTGTAACTCTGCTCCAAATTATCTCAGGAATGCGATCTTTTGATCAGTCGCTTAGTTATGTGTACATAACACGGACTCGAAACCATTATGCGAAATTATTCACTCGTCCCCTTGTGGTGGAGAGGCAAAAAACACGTTTTCAAGTTTTACTCTGCCCCAAAGTATCTCCGAGTGGCGAAATTTAGTGTGTGGGTGCTGGTTAAGTGTACGCAATATGCACTTTTCTGGGATATTGCGAAACTTCTAAGTTTATTCGTGGAGAAAGAAGGAACAAATGCATATTGCATATATTCCTTAAAGCGGGTAAGGCGCTACCGAAGGCGGTAGGGACCCGATTCGGCAGGCTGCGAGCGTGAAAACCACTACCGAATGCAGTGGTCAATATTTCATATAGGTTTCGATGATTACAATGATATATTTTTATTTATTATTATTATTTTAATTAATAATGATGTGAAATTGAGAAATCATTTAAATATAGTGACCAAAGAAGCTAGTCTGATGTAAAGTACAAAAACAACGAGATAGCATTTGTTAACACAATAAAATGTTTCTGAGCAGATTTTTTAAGAATCTGCTGCTTGATGGGATGCTTAAGATTCACAAAACAAATATTATCTACACATGCAAATTTTTAATTAGAAAATTTATAACTGTAAATGTTAATAAGTGAATAAAAATTTTTGAAATTATTATTATCATTACTGAAAAGAAAAAATTGACGTATTTCTTTCTTTTCTCTTCTTTCTTTCTTTCTTTCTTTTTTTTTTTTTTTTTTAGTTAAAGCTCTTTCGAATAGGGTTAATAATGAATATTATCAATGAAACTACAATATATATTATAAATTAGCTGCATTTTCGCGGAAATAGTTTCATAACATCAATGAATCCAGCTGCCAAACATTTTGCCCCTTTCCCCTCCCTTCACCACCACTTGGAGGACAGGTTCTTGAAATTGCTTTTAGGTAGACGTATTTGGATGGATATGTGCTTTTACT
This sequence comes from Salticus scenicus, assembly GCA_963930645.1. Classification (NCBI taxonomy): domain Eukaryota; kingdom Metazoa; phylum Arthropoda; class Arachnida; order Araneae; family Salticidae; genus Salticus; species Salticus scenicus. The sequence goes on along the minus strand of OZ005648.1, from coordinate 142,012,569 downwards.
TTCCGAAATAAATATTATTATTAAAAAAAAAGGGTAATAAAAAAATTCAATTATAAAATTTCAGTGTATCCATACATTAAAGTGTTGTATGTATTTACAGAATTCACATGATAACGTGTAAACGTTCATTCGATTAAACTCAAAGTTGGTACTGTATATTATAGAACCACGTAGCGTGATCTATATTGATTTTGATGAGTGCAGGATTTATAGCTTTTTCCAGGTAGATATATATATATATATATATATATATCGTTATCATTATGGATTGTACATTTACGTTATTGCAGTGCTCTAACGTGTAAATTATATATTGAATTACAAATTGGGAAGGCATGGTATAGATCATAGTTATAAGAACTTTATATAAGTGTAGAACTTCTTGTTCTTTATTACTTTCATCACCCGACGACCGCAGGTAATGGAAGTATTGTTGTCGGTCAAAAATTTCGATGTCAAATTTTCATCTGATCTACATGTTTTAGAGTCTCCTGAGTCAAAAAAAAAAAAAAAATATGTTTTTCGCAACTGGTCAGTATGTTAGGTAGTGTGCAACTGGTCAGTGTATGTATGCAGGTAGAGTCGGTAACAAAAGTCTCTGTTCTTAGTTAGTCTAAAAACTGAATTCGACAAGGATTTATTTAAGAAAACTGCATTAAGTGTTCTTTTTTTATATAGGAATTTTTGCTAGTGTTCGGAGACTTTTGTTACCGACACCGACTGTATATGTACGAGGAATATTGTGACATTCAAATCTCCAAAACTAATAAAAATAAAACTACTGAACTTCAAAATTAAGATAAGTTTAGTGTACAGGTGATTTTTCCAACTTTTTAATGAAAACTGCAAAACCTGAAGTGAGACCGCACATCCGTATCTCAAAAAGACTAACAATTTCTTCAAAACTACTATATAAACACCGTTTTGGATGTCTTTCCGTATGTGTTAACTGAATAGTTCAGGAAAGTTGCATAACACTCTGAATAAATAGGTCAATTTTAGATCTCGCGAATGCATTAAATTAAAAACAACTCTATGTATTCTCTTCAAATTCACCATACTGACTCCCTTATAGATCTTTTAGTATATAATTGTTATTTTGCAGTGAGTTGATGAGTTTGACCAGTTTTTATGAAAATTGGAAGGGGGATTGAAAGTCGATGTCTCAAAAACAGTTCTGACAATTTTCTTCAAATTCGCTACTTGGTTACTACAAGAAAATTCACGGGGTCTCACGGAGGGGGAGCAGAAGAGAAAAATGATTGCTTAAATATCATCGTGTTACCGATTTTAATTAGAATTTGAACAACTATCATCTACCTTTAAGGAAAAATCACAGAGTGCGTTAGATATATCTACGGGCCAAGGGGAGACAGAGGGAAAGAAAATGATTGTTTTTACGCATCCCTCTTTACATTTATAGGAAACTTTGTACAGATATCACTTATTGTTCGGGTAAAATTACAGAGAAGATTATCTTATTCAGGGAATAGGGAACAAACGGAAAGAATATGATATTTTTATACCACGCTGTTGCCGATTTAATAAAACTTTGCTTAACCCTTTGCGGCGCAAGGTAATCGAGATCATTTAAATTGGACTGCCACCGGAATTCACGAACAAAATTAAAATAGAAAAAATTTTAAGTTTGTAAAAACGGCCTTTTCCTGCTACGTTATAAAAGAAAATTTTTTATAAAAAATTTCAGGGATGAGTATTTGCGGCTGGAACTTAATAATTGCGTCCTCGCAGCGAGGACAGCGCACCACAAAGGGTTAAATATTACTGTTTATGAAAAATTTACAATGAGGGTTACGTGTCATAGTGTCTTTATCTTCCTAATACTCAAAAATTCAGTGTTTGATTAAAATCTCTGAAAAGATAATTCAAAAACGAGATTTTTTCGTTTAATCTGTCCTCTTAGTGCCCTCACGCAGGAAACAAAAAATTACGTTCTCGTAGATTTTTAGCATGCATCTTACAAGTGTCAATAAGGAAAAGTGTTCATTTTCCACGATCCGGAAGAAAGAGTGCCGGAGGGCATTTTTAATAAATGCTACTTGTTAAATATATGTGTCCTGAAAAATACTTTGGAGGGCTATAGGGGTGAGAAAAAGAAAAAAAGATGCTATAATAGAAAAAAAAAAAAATCCCCACTGTACTTTAACCCCCAATATATTTGCAAGCCCCAAGTTTTTTTTTTCTTTTGCAAGTAGCATTTGTGAAAAGTCCCATTTTTTTCCGGCGTCCAAAGAATAAGGTTGCTTTCCTTAATTATTAATTGTAAAATACATGCTAAACATCAACAAGTTTGTAAATATTTTTTTCCCTGGAGAAAAGACAAAGGGGGCACATTAAAAAAAAAAAAAAAAAAGAAAAAAAGAAAAAGAAAAAGAAAGAGAGAGAAAGAAAAAGAAAAAGGTTTTTGTTTTAACTTTTTACAGTTTTTAATCAAAATGTAAAGAAAAATTTTGAATACTAATTTCAGAAAAGAAAAATCTCTGTGATTTGTAACACTCACTCTCATTTTCCACAAACATGGAGTTATATTTCTGAAAAGTTCAATTAAAAACGGTAATAAGGCGGTATAAAAAATCATTTTATTTCAGTGTGCCCCATGCCATCTCGGTATATGTAGCCGTCACAATATTTTTTTTTAAATAGACAATAATCGATATTTAAATCAAGTTTCCTATGCATATGAAAAGATGTAATGTTGAAGAGAACTTTTCTAACTGCCTTTCCCTCTGCTCCCTTTCGCCCCCCCCCCCCGCTCCCAACTATATATAACGCTCACTGTAATTTTTCATGAAGAGTAAGTGATAGTTATACAAAATTTCATTAAAGTCGGCAACATGGTCATACGAAAACAATATATTTCCCCCCCCCCTCCGCTCTCTTTTACCCCCGAAGCTATATGTACAGTCGGTAACAAAAGTGTCCGAACACTAGCTAAAATTTCTATGTAAAAAAAGTACACATCATACGGTTTTGTTAAATAAATCCTTGTCGAATCCTGTTCTTAGTCAGTGTAAGAACATGATTCGATAAGGATTTATTTAACAAAACCGTATGAAGTGTACTTTTTTTTTACATAGGAATTTTTGCTAGTGTTCGGACACTTTTGTTACCGACTGTAACACTCACTGTAATTCTTAATAAACAGTAAGTGATAGTTATTAAAATTTTTATTTTCAATCTTTCTTCATCCACAGCATAAATGTAAATATTCATTTTAAGCTTGCTTCCACCGCTAACGATTGGTGATCACACGTCCTACAGAAGCCAATTTTTCTCTATCCACATCATAAATGTAAATATTCATTTTAAACTTTTTTTATTAAATTCTAGAATCTATAAAGAAATAAAATTCTTTAATATCTTTCACTCCTAATTTTTGATGACCCTTCTCACTTCCGCTAACGATTGCTGATCACACACTCCACAGAAGTCTTTTAATTTCTAACCTTTCTCCTTCCACAGCAAAAATGTAAATATTCATTTTAAACTTGCTTTACTAGATTCTAGAACCTATAAAGGGGTAGAATTGTTCAGCATATATCTTTCTCTCATGTTATTCCCCCCCCCCCCCCCTCCCGTTCCATTTTCAACAAGCAATAAACGAAGCACAATCTTTTTCTCTAATTTTCTTCTATGTAAATATAAAGATGATTGTTTGTTTGCTTGCCCAGATTTTTTTGTTCGCAATACAAATCTATACCGTTCAACCGACAGCTGCGAAAAATGCCACATTTATTACTCAGGGAAAAAATCTAGCTAACGCCGTTTTTTTTTTTAGCTCATTCGGTAATTGGATCAAAAGATATTAAATAAAAACAGCATTTTAATGGCTCCCTACACTCAGATATATGTAACACTCATTGTGATTTTTTTATCTTTTTTAACAGCAAGCGACATTTACTCTAAATTTCACTAAATCGGATACATTGTGGTATAAAATAATCATTTTTTTCTCACTGCTTTCCGTGACTCCCCCCATTCTCAGATATAGGTAAAACTTTTTGTAAATTAAGTAGTTATTTACGAAAGATTTCATGAAAATCAGTATCAAGTTACTTTTTATAAGATCATTTTATTTCTGTACCCTCCCCCCCCCCTTCTATCTGAACCAACCTCTCGTTGTAATTTTCATAGATAGTAATTGATAGTTTTACAAATTTTCATAAAAATCGGTAACAATTTCTTCCCCTCTGCCCCACTAACCTCCCCCCTCCCAAGTATGCGTAGCACTCACAGCAAATTTTTAAAAATGGTAAGAGTTCGTTGTTCAAATTTTCATTAACTCCCGGAAACTTGCCGTCTGTGAGGCTGCTGTGTCTACGTACCTACCCTCTACGCAAAAATGAACATCTCCAGATTTTATCATTCCACCTAATCTTTCACCTAATGGGGTGATGGTAATACATTAATATAAAAGAATATGTGTTTAAGTTTACTATTTGTAAAATATTTAAAGTTTTGTTTATTTTAATTTTTATAGAAAATTTTTGAATGTCAGCAGTCTCACAGACTGCACGGTTTTGTTTGTGTAACAATTTCGCATGTTTCTAGTTAAGGGATATATATACCAACCCGATTAGGTTATAATTTTTTTCGGCACTTTGTTAGAATACCATGGGCCGCTGAAGATCCGAGGCATGTTAGAATACATAATTTTTAAGGAAAAAATCTGATAAAATTTTTTAACACTCTTAAATTTTTCTACTTTAAGTTCAGACAAAGAATATTAAAAAATAAATAAATAAATATTTTACTTTTCATCAGGAACACACACACTTCCCCAAAATGTAGGTATTGACAAGAAAATTCATAACTTTTGAACAAATTAAGGTATTTGAAACGTTCAAATTGCATAATAAAGCTTAAGAATGGTATTTTTACCGAAAATTCAAAGAAAAATGGCTCGGGTGTCTATGGACCTACGATAACCTCAACTGGTTAAGGATTTTCTTAAAAGTAGTAAGATGACATCTTAAGATATAAAATTGAAATAAATAAAATACCTTTATATATATGTGAAGTTATTTCTTTCTTTCTTTCATTTTTTCAAATGTCAAAAATGAAAAAAAAACAGAAAGCCTCATTTTGCTTATAGTTTAATAGAGATACTCAAAGTATATTTAAAATATAAAAACATAAAAATCGAAAATGACAAACGACATATTATATTTGTAATGTTTTGATAAATTTTAAAATATTATTTTTTTTCCTTTAAAGAAATAAAATGTATTAAATATATGTATATATATTTAATATAAATATATATTTAAATATATGTATATATATTTAAATATATATATATATATATATATTTAATTTCATTTCTTTAACTTTATCGGATGATAAATTAGTGCTTCGTTTTTCTAGCTTTTCCAGAGTCATTAGAAATAAAAAGGAAAATGAAATATAGTTATATGTATATTTATACTATCAGGTGTTGCGTGCTTCGCAGGTCACTTTGTTTAAATTAAGACTTAAAATTACATATAAATTATTAAAATTTACCCACCCGCAAATAAAATAAAATAAAGTGATTGATTGAAACTTGTCAAAAACCTCAGTCTTTTTGCCCCTTCCCTTCCCACCCCGCCGAAGTGTGTGGGGGAGAATAAGGTAAGGCACCATGGGGGGTAAGACCCTTTTCCCTTTTAACGGTGCACTCTTTGTCATATTAACAGCAAACCAACTCCAAATTTAAAATTTCGTGAAGTTTGGACCATAATTTTTAGTGATAAGGCACCATGGGGAGTAAGGCCCTTCCCTCTTCCAACAGTGCTGTCTTTATTATAGTAACACCAAACCAACTCCAAATTTAAAATTTCGAAAAATTAGAACGGTAACTTTCCGAGATAAGGCACCGTGGGAAGTAAGACCCCCTTCTTCAAACAATCTTTGTTAAACTAATACCCAACCAATTCTAAATTTAAAATTTCGTGAAGTTTCGACTACAATTTTTCGTGATAAGGCGCTGTGAAGGGGGAGGCCCTGCCCTCTTCCAACAGTATTCTTTATCAAAGTAACACGAAAACAACTCCAAATTTAAAATTTCGAAAAAATGGAATAGTAACTTTCCGAGATAAGGCACCATGGGGTGTAAGACCCCACTTCAAACAGTGCTGTCTTTGTTAACCTAACTCAAAACCAAATCCAAATTTAAAATTTTGTAAAGTTTGGTCCATACTTTTTCGAAATAAGACACCGTAGGGGTAAGAGCCTCTCCCTTTCTGTCGGTGCACTCTTTGTCATATTAACACCAAACGAACTCCAAATTTGCAATTTTGTAAAGATAATAAATTTACTAGATAAGGCACCGAGGGGAGAAAGGAGGTAAGACCCTTTTTCTTTCCAACGGTGCAATCTTTGTTATAATAATAGCCAACCAACACCAAATTTAAAATTTCTTAGAGTTAGGACTGTAACTTTTCGAGACACTCCCCCTTTCCAACGGTGCAGTCTTTGTTATAACAGCACCCAAACAACTGAAAATTTAAAATTTCATAAAGTTCGGACCATTATTTCTCGAGATAATGCTCCGTGGAGTGTAAGACCCTCTTCCCTTCGAAAGGTGCAGTCTTTGTCATACTAACACCAAACCAACTACAAATTTTAAGTTTCGTAAAGCTAATGCCGTAACTTTTCGGTCCACCAGCGGCCGAGCAGTTCAACACTCAAAGCTGGTAGACGTGAAGTGTCGGGTTTGATTCAAGGTCGCGCTCGTCAGCCTAGCCGTTCGGAGTTTTCCGTGGTTCTCTCCGAAACTTGCGTAAATACAGGCTTGGACCCCTTAGAAAGACCTCCACGGAAGGCACTCCCCCCTCTGGCCTAGGACCCAAGAGTAGTCAATCGGCCTTATTCCGCAACACCAACATCGTAACTTTTCGAGATAAGGCAACGTGGGGGGGGTAAGACCCTTCCCCTTTCAACAGTGTAATCTTTGTTAAACACTAAACCAACCCCAAATTTAAAATTTCGTAAAGTTTGGAACATAATTTTTCGAGATAAGGCACTATGGGGGGTAAGACCCTATTACCCTTCCAACGGTGCACTCTTTGTCATAATAACACGAAACCAACTCCAAGTTTAAAATTTCGTAAAGTTAGGACCATAACTTTCCAACATAAGACATGTGGGGGTAAGAACTCCTCCCCCTTCCAACGGTGCAGTCTGTTATACTAACACTCAAACAACTCCAAATTTAAAATTTTGTAAAGTTCGGCCCATTATTTTTCGAAATAAGGCTCCTTGAGGAGGGGGGGGGGAGGGGGGGAGGTAAGACCCTCCCCCTTCCAACAGTGCAGCATTTGCCATACTAACACCGACTATCCCGAAATTAAAATTTCGTACAATTTGTACCCTAATTTTGGTGAGGGGGGAAGGGGATAAAACTCTCCTTCCTTTCAATGGTGCAGTCTTTGTTATACTAACAGCCAACCAACCACAAATTCAAAATTTTGTAAAGTTTCAACCATAATTTTTCGAGATGAAGCTCCGTGCGACGTACACGTAAGATCTTCCGTCCCCTTCCAACGGTTCGATTTTTGTCATACTAACACCAAACTTAAAGTTTCTTAAAAGTTCGGACCATAATATTTGAGATAAGGCAAGTTGGGATCAGACCCTCCCCCTTCCAGGAATGCAATGTTTGTCATACTAACACTTAATTCAAAATTCAAAATTTCGTGTAGATCGAATCATAACTTTTCTTCAGAACATAGCGAAGAAGTTAAATCGATCTCTACCTAAATGTAATTTGAAATCCAAAATCACAATTACAATATTATAATTATAATTATATCGTCAATAATTACAATTACATTTCTAATTGCGTAAAATAATTAACCATTAAATTACATATAATTGCAATAGTAAATTTTTAATTATAAGTACAGAAAAGTAATTATAATTATAACGTTTCTAATTACAATTATATTCTAATTCTATAAAACGATTACCCATTAACATTACATATAATTGTAACTGCAACATTTAATTATAATTACAGGCATATAATTATAATTATAATGTTTTTAACTGCAATTACATTTCAATTTTATAAAATGATTATTCATTACATTACATGTAATTGTAACTAAAACTTTTCAATTATAATTACAGTAAAGTAATTATAATTGAAAGCTTTTAGTTACGATTAAAGTAATGATTAATTGCAGATGTTCAGTTACAATTACAAGTAATCATAATTGTAATTGCTTACTGTCAATTGAATTTAATTCATTACAAATTAATTGAATTACGATTTTGCCCAACTCTGCCCATAAGGTAGAGAAAGTATTGTTTTTGGGTCAAATTTTCGAACGCGAGATTTTGTTATATTTACACGTTTTGAGGTCCCCTGAATACGAAAATCATGTTTTTAGCAAATGGTCTGTGTGTGTGTCTGTGTGTATGTCTGTGTGTGTCTGTCTGTTATCAGCATATCTCAAGAACAAATAGTAGCAGACATTCCAAACTTGGTATTCTAAATGTGTATCATATATAGATGCTACAGTAAGCTTTTCGTTAAGATCAAGCAAATGGTTCGTGTACAGGGACAATCAAGAGAATTCTAATACATTACGTCTATGGGGGAAATTGCAGGTAAGTAGAGTTTAACGTCTATAGACTGCACTAAACCAAGTGAAACGAATATATATATTTTGTAATAGAGATAGTCAACTGGAAAAAAAATTGTGTATATAGGAGCCTCGCCTCCCCCCCTGGGGTGAAATCCCCCTTCGAGGGAAGTAAATTTTCATGATGAGTATCTTTCAAAAGAGCTCGCCAATACCTTTAAAACGAATGGTTGAAGCATCGATCTGCGATAATTTAAAACAAAGTTATCGATTTTTTTTTACTTTTAACGAAAAAAAAAAAAAAAACCCTCAGAAAAAAAAAAAAATTGTATTTTTTTTTTTTTTTTTTTTAATATTGAGAATAAAATGGACTTTTTTTGGATATTTAGTGTTTTCTACTTCTCTAATATGGAAATCGTCTGCATTATCATAAAAGATAATTTTTTTAAATAATAATTTTAATAAATTATTTTTTAAAATCAGAATTATTGTTTAATAACCTAATTAAATTTTATATAAATCTTGGTGCATTAATGAAACGGGGGGTTGAGTGGAGCGGTAGCCACCCTCACACAGAATTAATTATTATAAAAATCTCTTCCGAGGCCTAATTTAAATTGTTTAGCATAGGTTTACATAACAGTACTCTTAATCTCCAACTTGTATTTATAGTATTAAATTTCAGTGTAAGAGAAAGTCGTGTGAGTGGCACACCAGATTATTTAATCTTCTCATATAGATAAAGAAATAATCACTTACCAATAGATTATTTCAGAATTTTTTCCAATGGAAATTAAGGGTCATACTGTAGGTTACATAATTATGAAATAGAATAGAAAACTAAGCTCTTAAACAGAAATATGCATAAAAACCATTTTCATCCTATCTCCTTCCCCTCCAACCCCCTCCCCCAACCAAAAAAAAAAAAAAAAAAAAAAAAAAATGTTTTTGTAAATACCAGTTTTGCAAATGCAACAAATAAAATATATTTTCTTTCACTTTTTTATTTTTCTGAACAGAGAAAAAAAAATCACCTCTTTTCTCTCTAAATAAAACTGCTGATGATTAGCTCTTCACTGGGCCTCAAATTGATGGCTCCTGGGCTGCAGGTTGTGCACCCCTTATCTATTTCTTCTCATAAACTTCTGTTATAGGTCATACTATATAGAGCAATAAATTTGGGATGCTCTACCTTCCAACCCCTTTCCACACGGTAATCTGTTATGCTAGTGTCAGTTTTGTATTTCAGTTTTCATACAATTCCATGCAACTTTCTATGCAAAATCTTGATAATTTAAATTTATGCACAGTATTACTGTTTTCTGCCACGTTATTAAAACCTTTGATTTTGGATAACTAATGAACTTTTAAAAGTAAACTTTTAATTTTCAATCTAGTTATCGCCAGTATCATACAATAGGTAATCAAATGATTTTTTTTTTTTTTTTTTTACATTTTTTCGATTTTCTAAGAAAATACTAGACAAAATGACCTGGAACTTCACACATGCAAAGAACATTCAAAAACTCATTGTTTCCACTATCGATTTATAGTCCAGAGTGCAATTAGGGGACCAACCACAAATTGAAGAAGAGCGAAAATACTTTGGATCACCCTGTATCATAAAAAGCTACAAATGCATTGTAACTTTAATACAGTATTGTACATACTAGGTCAGGGCCCGAAATTTCAACTTAGATTACACTCGCTGGAAAAAAAAAGTTACTCGCCACGAAATATGATTAACTTATATATTTTTTACGTATAAGATGGCCAGAATTTTTTATTGGAAAAAGAGGAGAAATTACGCAATGTCTTTCCTTTTATAAGAAAATAGAAGACATTCAATTTTGAAAAAGTGGTCATTTGGAGGACACAAAATTTAATGAAAGTTAATATAAAAATCGATTTAAAAACTACACACAAGTGGTGGAAACATTTTTATCTCAAATGATGAATTTGGATCAGTATACCTTAATTTAAATTAATAATATATGGATACGAGAGGAAAGATCTCTAATTTTTATAGGTGTCACTGGACAATATAGATTTTTTTTCATTATTATTAATTTTTGCTATAGACAAAAAAACCTTTTTTTGTGTGTGTGTTACTTTCATGCAGTTACGTAACAAAAGACATTTTTTCTTTATTAAAATCATAATCATAAAAAATAAAATAAAATTGGCAAATGAAAAAAATAAAATTAATATTCGGCAGATGAAACGATTTTTGTTTTAACGAACAGTCATTCTTTATCAACATTTTATAAAAGTTCTCACTAGTATAAGTAGTTAATCAGTACAAGTCTTATTAGTTAATAAGTTTTTAAAGTAGGTATATAAAGGGGATTTTTTTCACATGTCTATATTTTGTTCACTGATGAAAACAATCGCTTTGTGGGAGCGTTTTTGCCAGGAATATATAAAATGAATTCAACTAACTTTTGAATATTTTTGTGAGGTGGTGATAGTGTTATCATCAAGGCTAATTGTCTGCACTTGGGCTCTAGGCCTGAGAAGGAGAGTTCTCCGTTGGGTCTTTCTAAGAGGTCCTAGTCCATATTTATGCTAGTTTCGGAGAAAACCACGGAAAATCCCTAACGGCTAAGCAAACGAGCGCGACCAGGTATCGAACCCAGCACCTCACGTAGACCAGCTTCGAAGACAGAACCTCCCAGTCACTGGTGGTCCTATTTTTATAAGGAATATTATTCAGGCAAAAGTGAGAACACACTTCAACCCACCGCATATCGACCAGAGCACCACCTTCTTAATGATTTCATGACAATTTCAATAGTGATTCCGTGTTCTGGATCAAAGAACCGTACAAATATAGGGAATACTTTTACTTCTTTGTGATTCAAAGAATCTGAATGGATAGAAACCATTATATGCTCCGGCAAGTTTATTAGAAAGTTGTTCATTTGGGAATATAACGCAGAAAAAAGTTAGTGTTCACCGTTCGATACAGCCAACAGCCGATTGAGCTTCCCAGTTTTGCGAAATTTTTGAAATTAAGGACTAAATTCTTTTCATTTGAGAAAAAAGACAGACGACGAAAAACATAAAAAAGAGGACTTTTTAGTCCTGTAAAGGGCAGAGCGTTGAAAAAGTAGACTGTCCTCTTAAAAAGAGGAAGACTGGTCACCTTACCTAAGATTAGCATGATTTTACATTTTTAAATCAATATATATATTAGTAGCACTGTATACTGTAAGAATTCTATCTACATTTAGACCGAAATTTTACTCGCCACAGTAAAATTTCCACTCGCCAATGTCGAGCTGGCGAGTGGAAATTTCGCGCCCTGTAACTAAGTACAATGTTTGCATGTTTTGATGATGGAATTGTGCAATTATTTAGGCGGATATACATATATATATATATTTATTTTTCAAAAATTACTAATTTTTTCGACAAGTTTTTTGTTTATAACTAGAACAGATTTTTATAAAATTTTACAAAACTTGCAAAAAACTTGACAAAACATTAGAGAAACATTCTGAAACATAAAATCCACACATGTAATATTCGTTGAGATATGAGCATTTTTAGTAAATATTATTTTACTGCGCATGCGGGAAAGATAGAAATGTTTTATTACACAGGATAAAAGCTAAACATATTGCGCAACTTTTATCAAAAGTTCATTTGAATAGAGTAAAAATTAAGCAAATTGTCGGCAAAAGAACGAGCTAGAATTTAGGTAATTTCCTGAGTTGAAATTTCATAAAGGGTTTTTCACATGCCGCATATTTAATTTGAAGATCCAATTATTTCAACTACATTGTAAAAGTTCTTTTTTGTGAGAAACCCCTCATAGTCTTGTAACTTTAACATATTTTTATTTATTTACTAAGATTTGTGAGTTTATTATTTAACATGCTATCGTCACACAAATTTCATCCACAAATTGTACTGGGTCTGTGTTAGTCTGTCCTAAAGTTACAAATGATTTTGTTCATTTAATGATGCAGGGTGATCACAAACATTATTGAATTTGCTCAATTTGTTACCGGTCCCTTAAGTGTTGTCTTAAACCAATCGTCACTGAAAAACATGAGGAAGACCACATGTTCTTTAGATGCCCAATGTTTGAAAACATTTCCCCGAGAAATAAGGTTTAAAAAAGAGAAAGAAAGAAAACTGATAGTTTGTAAATCTTGCTAAATTTTTGAGCAGGGGTGTAATATGTTGCCGCCACTACAAGACTTTCTTCTGTATTTTCCTATACAAGTTCATCCAGTACAAATTGTATTTATTTCTTGTTTATTAAAATTATTTTCCATGATGAATACAGACGACTGTCCTTTCAGAGAAGTATAATACAAAATGCAGAAAGAAAGTCAATTTTGTGCCGACATCTGCAGAATGCATTTTTTTTTCTTTTTTTTTTTAAGTTAAAAATAAAAAAATCCATAATTTTGTTTTAAATTATCACAAATCTATGGTTTAACCATTCGTTTTAAAGGTATTGACGAATTCTTTTGAAAGATACCTGCCTTGAAAATTTACATCTCTGTGGTGGGGGTGGGGGTGGGAACGATACACACGCAGTTTTTCCCCAGTTTACTACTACTGTTATCAATACTTCATATTAATTTCACAAACATTCGTTAAAATTAACTCTAACTATTCAATTAACTCTCATTTGTCCTATATTGCCATGTTAAAAAATAAGAGAAAATGGGAGGATAGCGCCACCTGTTGAGTTATTAATTCCAAAATTTAATCAGCAGTAGTTCAGGTCAAGATTCAACTAAATACCAAGTTTGGTTAAATTTTGTCCATTGGTTCGCGAGATATAGAGTTCACAAAATTTATTATACACACACACACACACACAAAGACAGACATTTTCTAAAAATGGTCAAATCTTGTTCAGGACACCTCAAAACGTGAAAATCATCAGAAAACGGAGGTTGAAAATTTTCATGAATTCAATACTTTTTTCTTATATATATAGAAGAAAGTAAAAATGAGTAAAAAGTAACCTCTCTTGGCGCAAAATTTATTAAATGCAATCATACTTATTACATACATTATACCATTCATCTATCAACATGGAGACTAAATCGCAAAAGCTAAAAACATGCCGTTATACAGTAAGTTCTTTTTATGACTAGAGGCTCACAAAGAAATCGAAGTTTTTTAACCTTTTCAGCGTATCGCTGCAGTGGTTTCCAATAGAAGTTTAAAGTTTAGCAAAATTTCTCCTGATACGGCCTAATTAAGGTAAAAGGTGAGAACCTTCCGAAGTTCAGTCCTTATGGGAGTGAAAAGGGGGTGTCTAACAGTTCTAGCATTTCTTCACTCTTAGAAAAATCGCAGTTGTTTCCCATAAAAGCTTTAAATTTACTAAAATGTCCCTTTTTAGTCCGAAATTAAGGTTAAAAAAGGAGAATTTTTAGAAATTTAACCCTTAATTGTGTGAAAAGGGTGCCTAGCATTTCTACCCGTTCTTCACATTTGGAAAATCACAGTGTTATCCATCTGAATATTTCAATTAATTTGAACAAAGCTTGGTCTTCAACAGAACTCAAAATAAACAATCTTTTGCCAACAGGTCAAACTACAGTAGAACCTCGATTATCCGAAGTAATTGGGAGCGAACTCACTTCGGATAATCGAAATTTTCGGATAATCGAGAATTCATCAATAATCATCTAAAATATTTATCAGCACTCGTAGTTTGGAAAGGATGGCTTGCATACAAAAGGAATGTGGGAAAAAAAAAAAAAAAAAAAAAAAAAACTTTAAAAATACATGTTTGTTAAGAGAAAATTTTGGATGATAGTAGAAAGTGAAAAAAAAAGTGAAGAAGAAACCGACTTCGGTTAACGGAGAGTTTCGGTTAATCGAGGTGAGTTTCGGTTAATCGAGGTTCGGATAATCGAGGTTCTACTGTAATTAGCTTTGCTTTCAATTTTTCTTTTCTCTTTTTTCCACATGCAAATAACGGGTAGAATTGCTAATTGTATTATAATCAGGAGTTAAGATTAATATTTCTTACTACTTATTCTATCTCTAGCACATAAAACCCCACACAATCATAGTAAAGCATAGCAGTTTTAAATGCACTATTGAAATGCTCTTTTCCTATCGAATGACTTTAAGAAATAGCATAATTTTTTTAGATGATAGTATTTCATTTGGAAGATATTTGAAAGTGATTTCTAACATGTTTTAAAAATTATTTCGATTTTAATTACGTTAAGGCAGTACGTTATTTGGACGTATTCACAATATACTGTTTAAATCGCATGCATGAAATTTTGACAAAAGCATAATTTTAGGACGTTTCTTTTTAATTTTTTCTTTGTTCTTTATTTTCGAATTTTTATTAAAAAAATTTCTTTTTTAGGGAGAATACATACATTAGAAGTAAACCTACATATTGAATTCGAAGTTTCTTGCTACATTATTACTGTTAAAATTATACAAAAATATGATTTTCAAGAGGGCATTTCTTCTCCTTCTCCCCTTGCACATGCTCTAAAAATTTGAAACACCCATAGTACTTCAATCTTGGTCATAAGCAATAACTGTATCACGTTTGGTTCAGTTCGGTTCAGTGGTTTGGGAGGAGATGTAAGATGCACTACAATGACTTTTTTCTTTCAAGATTATTTGAAAAAAGGTCATTTGTATTTCAGGAAAATTAATTTAATGTAAAATCAGGTAATTTAGAAAAGAAATTTTTAAGCTAAATTTTCAATTTTGGCGGTATTTTATTTTATTTTATTTTATTTATTTACTTATTTTTTGTATTATTATATTATTAATATTATTGAAGTTTTTGTGATTAGTATGCATAATTGTCCCAACTTTTAATTGTTCAGCATATATTAAGAAAAAAAAAAAATCATTTCACTTGGGGTCCAATAGCTTATTGTAAAATCTGCACGTGATATTGTGTGTGTGTGTAGGTGTTGGAGTAAAGGCCAATTGATTACGTTTAAGTGTTAGGCCTCCGTGAGGCAGTCACCGGGGTTCTTACTAAAGAGTGAGTCTAACTGCCCGTATTCTTGCTAGTTTTAAAGAAAACCACGAAAAAATTCAAACAGCTAGGCTAGAAAAGACGAACGCGATGTGGGTTGTAGCCTGGTAGTTACCATCTATCAGCATTGAGAAAAGAACCACTCGGCCACTGGTGGGCATCAGCATAATAGTGAAATCAAACCAAACCGTAAACATAATTTTTTATTTTCTTATATTACACGTAATGAATTTTGATTATAACTTCTTATCTATCTGAATGTGGTTTTTATTTTTTATAGGTACGATCATTCAATATTCGCGGAATTATTATGAAGAAATATAAAATTATGACAAATGATAAAATAAGCGTCGTTATCCGAATTAAATCATTTTACTCTGTATCTTATTAGCATATGCTCCATATAATGTTCAGCTGTCAAAAAGATTGCAAAAATGTAACAGTGTTTTAATCAAGATTCCGTTTTCTTTTTCGACTGATTATACCTGAATTTATTGATCCCAATATCGAATGCTACGCAAGTGGAAATGATCTTATCAATCATTCCAATCTACAGGGAAGAGCGATAATAATATTGTTATCAATCGACCTGCTAGATGCAGTGATAAAAAAGACTACTGTAGGCGCCAAATTCCCATTTGAAAAAGCAGACATCAAGGTCATAACAATAAACTATATATCGTTCTTAATGAAAGCAATTCCGTATATTCTTGGATTTAGCTTCTTCCTCGCTGTAAGTTATTTCTTTTTAACTTTATAAACTTAAACTTAATTAACTCCGATCCTAAAATTGAGAGTCATTCTATTGTGACGAAAGTAAAATTTTACCACTAGTTAAGCCGATTATTTTATTTATAATTACATTAAAAGCTGCATAGTAAACATTTTCTTTTCTCCCCCCCCCCCCCTTTTTTTTCCATTTTTAATATTGTAAGTTACGTTCAGAAATCATAAAAAATACCTTGAATATTAAATTGTAAACTAATATCTATTTTTTTTTTTTTTTTTTTTTGGGGGGGGGGGGCTAAATTAAAGATTTGTGACCGAAGTAAAAAATTTTCGACTTTATAAAATGGTAATTTAATTGTCAGAATTATTCCTCTCAAACATACAGCCTTATATAATTACCCATTACCCTTTGTGTATTTTTAAACTTAATAATGTGAACATTTACTTTTAGTATGTCATAAATTCTAATTACGTCCCAAATTCAAACTAGATTAAAATAATAATGATAATTTTAGTGATTAGCTTCATGTTACCAATTTATCAGAATGTAATATACTCCTAACCAGTATATTTATATATATATATTTTAAATATGAAATAGTAATAAACTATACTGGGCCATACAAAATGACCTCCATTTCAATAACTGGAATGTCACCATAATAGGTCGCTTGAACCCCGTATTTCAATTTAGAAACTTTTAATTTCTTATCATATGAGATTACATTACAGTCTTACACTAGTTAGGACCCGAACCCAAAGTATGGATTTTAAATCAATCCGAATCCAACACAAAAATTTTCAGCAACCCGAAACCTAAATAGAAATTAATAATTCATCTAAAAAACATGCAATTTTTTTTTTTTTTAAGTTATAAAATAAAGTAAATTTACATTGTCACACAGTTGATAAATCATTTTAAAAAGAATTAAAAATGTAATTACTAATATACTAAGTTATGAATTTAAAAATATGAAAAATGGATTAATAATAATTTTTAAACATTTATATGTCTGTTTTGTACATTGAAAGTACAAAAATATGCTTCAAGTTTAATGTTTGTAGTTCATTGTTTAAGTCTAAAATTGTTAACGTATATTTGACGTTTCTTTGTATATTGCTTTTCTCCGATATGAATGTTTACTATAATAATTTGAATACGCGTATATTTAATCATGGGTATACATGGTATGTTTTTATCAATGTTATACAGTTATAATTATATCAAACAAATTTCTGTTTAATAGGATAACATCTTTTTCTTTTTTATTTCATGGTTATGATATTTTATGAAATATATATATATATATATATATATATATATATATATATATATATATATATTAGCAATGAGTATATGAAACTGAAATAATGAAAACATAAGAAAAAAAAAAAATAAATAAATAAAACTTCAAAAGCTTTGAAAATTAACACATTGTTAAAATTTTCTAAACTTGGTCGAAATAAAAAGGTAAATTTAGACCTAATATATTGGAGATCTCTTTCAACTATCGTTTCAACGCATTGACTATTTCAGTATTCTTTTCAAAATAAACCTACATTAGTGAAAATGCTTTTAATATTTTATAATACACACATAAACACACACACACACACAAAGAAAAAAAAAATCAATGAATACTTCGATTGTTTTTATCATAATCTTATTTTAAAAACAGAACTATCGAATAAATTAAAATTCATTAAAATTTTCAGAAATAAAAACTAATAGTGTAAAATAAAGGAAAATATTAACAATTATCACATAAATTATATGTCATGTAAATAATTGTATGTAATATGTCATGCAACAAATGTCATGCAATAATTGTAATGTTATTAATGCTTCAATATATTAATGGGAAAACCGTTTTGTCTTTTACAATACATACAGTTGGTAACAAAAGTGTCCGAATAGCAACAATTCCTATGTAAAAAAAGCACATTTCATACGGTTTTGCTAAATAAATCCTTGTCGAATCCTGTTCTTAGTCTAAGAACAGGATTCAACAAGGATTTATTTAGCAAAACCGTATGAAGTGTGTTTTTTTTACATAGGAATTGTTGCTATTCGGACACTTTTGTTACCGACTGAACATAAATATTTTTTAATATTTTACTTATTAGGCAACTATATGATTGCTGGGAATTTAGCTTGGTATCTATATACATATTTCATTCTATAAATGTTATCACTTAGGCTAATAATACTAAAAGTAAAACAAGCCGTAAATCCTATTTTTCAAACTGGCGTATGTGAGTGTTATAATGCATAGATTTATATATAGGACGTATTGAAGTATTATAATCTGTAGTATATACAAACAATAAATAATGATTTTTAATAAGATCCTTCGTACTTTATCTCATTTCTGGCAAGCAATAATTGCCTTTGATAAGCATATAGTCTACATACAGTCGGTAACAAAAGTGTCCGAACACTAGCAAAAATTCCTATGTAAAAAAGTACACTTCATACGGTTTTGTTAATAAAATCCTTGTCTAATACTGTTCTTAGTCAGTGTAAGAACATGATTCGATAAGGATTTATTTAACAAAACCGCATGAAGTGTACTTTTTTTACATAGGAATTTTTGCTAGTGTTCGGACACTTTTGTTACCGACTGTATATTTCGAATTACATTATATAGAATTCATCAAAATAATGTATGATAAAAAAAAAAATCATATACTGATTTTGGTGTGTCCAACGTCAATATTTTTCTAAAACTGCAGTAATTGTTCGTGTTTTTCGAAAAGTTTTATTTACCAATCTTCAACAATTAAAATGGTTTGGTATGGCACTCACACTATTTTCTCTTACCCTGCATTCTCATAGATGTATATTATAATTTGAGGTGTAATACATGAAATACTGTATCTGAGTATTTTACTGCATCTATTCATTACTAGTGTATTTTACACAAAAGTTCAAAGCAGTTTCATAAACAGTTTTACATAAGAAAAAATTCTATGCGGTGGAGCTATTACCCCCATTTGACTATTAAAGCTTTATTCATAAAATATTTAAGGCTTTTATTAAATTTTAAAATTTGCTTCAATTTATTCAGGGAATTGCTAACCAAACTTCCGAAGTCTCGGTTCCGACTTCAATTTGATTCATGTTCTTAATTTAGAGTAGAAGGCAATCAGAAGACTCAGATTAAAAGAGACATCAATCTTTATTTTATCTTAAACGTAAGGAAGGGCATGAGGATGCAAAAGAACTGACTAAATGAACTTAAACTAAGAAATTTAGATTTATCATAAAAATATCTCACCACCGCAGCCTGCAACAGTAATAGCCGAAAGTCGACAATCTTTCCAGAGAGCAACTAGTAGCAACTTTCTTTCTATAGCAAACTCCGTGAATATAACTCGTCACACTACTATATCACCAACAACACCAGTTTTCCATTTTAGTGATCTATTTAAAATCCTCATAATAAGAAAATACGATTCACTTCATTTTACCAAAACACTTTTCTTCAGACTATCCGCATTCAATTTTTACACACCTTTCGCAATCTACGTCTATCCTGTTTCCAGTTTAACCAACTACCTATCCAATAATTAATGACACTTGTCAGGTTTATAACCCTGATTAAGCAGAGTTGAAATAACTGAGTCCAGTGGAAACTGTATTGAGCAGGTAAAAAGAAATATGACAAGTTTTTCTTTTAAATAAAATCATTTATTTAAAAACTAGATTGAGATTTATCTAGTGAAATAAAAATATGGCAAACGAAAATAAAAATTATAATACATTTAAACGATTCGTTTAATATTCTTCAGGGCAGATATATTAGTACTAGTACAGAGTAGTTACTGAAGCCTATACTATTACTGAAAGAAGCTTAAAAGTTTACAGTTTTAAAATGACTATCATCCTCGAATTAATCTAAAAATATTTACTTAAACCTCATCTAAAAAACAACAGCTTTCTACACAAGCTTTAATATTGTCGAGGTTATCAAGGAAAAATTTAAACTGGAATATACAAAAGCTTCTTTATTACCGGGATTCACCTCGGCACTAACACCGAAAAAGCCACCCGATTGCTTTTTTGCTACGCTACTTATTCAATTCAAGCAGATGACGTAGACTTATGTCATTTGCATACGGATAGCTTCGGCTAACGTATTAATATTTTATGCTAAAATAAATTTTAAATAAACTGTGAGTTTTTAAATATTTATTAACTTAAAATTATAAAAGTAAATAGAAGATAAATTACTTAGATTTTTAATAACCATCGGTTTTAATAAAAAGGAAAAATAGTTAAACTAAAGAGGGAGTGAAACTGAATAAAACATTGAGTGTCAAGAACACGCTAATATTTTAAATTCCTGAATCTAACAAATTCCTAAATAATTAATGACACTCCATGCTAACACAACTTCATTTCTACTCGACACCTTCAACCACCAGCTACTTCACCCATAACATCGCCAAAATATCCTGGACCCAGCTATAAACTTTGTCATTCTCAACCGAACATCTTACATCGACTCGATATTATCACCTTAGACTACTTTCAATACTAAATTCAACTGGCGACCTTTACTTACTCAACCCAACTCACCACTATCATTTGCAACTTTCTCCAATACCGAATTCCATTGGCGACCTTTACTTTCTCAACTTGACGCGCCTCATACCTTACAAGCTGCTGTCTGTAGCTTATAAGAATAATTTTGAGTAGCACTGTATTTTATCTATCTTATCTACAAATTATCTACGTACCAAACAATGTAATCTTACTTAGAACAGCACACATACTCAAAATAATGCTTAGCGCAACTTAAAATGAGTTCAAGCCATTCCCAAACACAGCATTAATATATTAGAACTCTTTGGTATGGTCCTGTAAACGAAGAATAAATATTTTAATACCGTATTTTATGTGAAACATGCTTTGTGCATATAAAAATGTACAAAGTCAATTTCCATTTATGTAGGGCAGTCTAAAAATGCTAAACTGTACCTTTCGGAAATTTGGCTATATATGTAATATACTTGAATACTTTTGTATGTCTCTTTTTAGTGCACGAATCATTTGTTCGATTTTAATTAAAATAGCACACACGCACTGAAAAAAAGTATTTTGTTTAAAAAGGTTATTTTGTTGACTGGTTTTTAGATTTATTTTGTTATTTTAACAGTAATTCTGATGTGTTAAGCAAATCACCTTGCTTCGATTGACCAAAAGAATATGGTTGAAAGAAGAGTAATTGTAACTGGATAGTTTGATAAACAACGTCATTCGATAAGCTAATCGATCTGTAACCAGCCAATGAATGAGCGATGTGCTAAATCAACAAAACTATTTGTCATCAAAATAGTTTTGTTATATTAGTTCTCGAGCTAGAGTTGGTAAATTTTTTTGTGGCACAAACGCAGGGAGACTGGCATTTTCTTAATATGGTCAAATCTGGTTCAAGACGTTTCAAAACGTATAACTTCATCGAAAATTGGAAATAAAAAATTTTTACTCTATACTTTTTTTATTGAATATAGAAGAAAGTAAAAAGAAAAAAAAAAAAAAAAAAAAAAGAAAAGGAAGAAACCACGTTAAAAAATTTTTGGGTCTCAAAAATGCTTTTTTCTGTAGTTAAATTAAGCAAATTTATGAATATTTGACTATAAGTGCAATTAATAGAAACATACAGATTTTTTTTTTGTATTTAAGTTTAAACTATAATTATATTCAACGTAATTGCTTAATTAAATGCTGTAGTTTTTAACTATATATTTTTTAAAACCGCATCTTCCTCTGTGAAAACTGGGGCGAGAAAAAATAAAAACGTTATACTGGTTTTGATTATTATTATTATTATTATTACTAGCAAACCCGTGCGAAATATTCGCATTTTATTTCTTTTCTTATTTACCTTTAAAATTTGAAACTCATAAATGTTATACCAATTTCACCACCTAATTAAAATTCTAATTTACCAGAATCCAAATTATTATTAAAACCAAATTAATATTGCTCAATAGTGAAACCAAAATTATTCAAAGAAAGTTTTCCAAATAAAATTCATGGTTCACGACCCAATTTTCATACTTCCACTGGCAGTACAGTTTTAATGTAGGACTCCCATGACGCCTTTTAAATTTTTGTCGTCGTGTTGGCGATAACTTTTATTAATTTTGGTATATATATATTTTAAATAAATAAATAAATAAAATAATCTAATTCTTATTTTGATTATATTTTTACTTTCTTCTATATTCAATAGAAGAAAGTATTGGATTCGTAAAAATTTTCGACCCCGGGTTTTTGATGGATTTACACGTTTTGAGAGCTGTAGAACACGATTTGACCATTTTTAGAAAATGTCTGTCTGTCTGTCAGTCTTTGTGGCAACTGTATCTCAGGAACTACAGCACAGAAATTCATACAAATTGGTATGTAGTTGCACCTTGACATAAATTAGTGCCTATCAACTTTTGGTAAAAATTGTCTCACAGGTTGCGTTGCCATCCCGCTTTTTCTAAATTTTTAACATGGTGATATAGGACAAAATTTTGTATAAATGTGCATAAAGAGAATTATTTTTCAGTAATCATTATGAAATTTACAAGAATTATTTGTAATAGAGATAGTCAACTGGGAAAAAAAATTGTATGTGTAGGAGCCTCGCCAACTCCCCTGGGGGGAAGTCCCCCCTCGAGGGGAGTGAATTTTCAAGATGGGTATTTTTCGAAAGGTCTCGTCAATACCTTTAAATCGAATGGTTGAACTATAAATCTGTGATAATTTAAAACAAAATTATCGAATTTTTTACTTTTAATGAAAAAAAAACTTAGAATTTTTTTTTTTTTTTTTTTTTTTTTTTTTTTTTACGAAATTTAACCAAACTTGGTATTTAGTTGGCTCCTGACATAAACGGGTGCTGAGTAGATTTGGGGATCAGTCGCTCAAAAGGTGGCGCTGTGATCGTATTTTTTCTAAATTTTTAACATGGCAGTATAGGACAAAATTTCGTATAAATGTACATAATGAGAGTTATTCTTAACCCGTGATTGTAAAATTAATATGAATTATGATAATAGTAGTAGTTAATTAGGAGAAAAAATTGTGCATTTGGGGGCATCGCTTCCCCCCTGGAGGGTGGGGGGTGGGGTAAATTTTCAAGATGGGTATCTTTCGAAAGGTCTCGTCAATACCTTTAAAACGAATGGTTGCTCTATAAATATGTGATAATTTAAAACAAAGTTATCGATTTTTTTTTTTTTTTACTTTTAACAAAAAAAAAAAAAAAAAAAACTGAAAAAAAAAATCTTTTTTTTTTATATATATATATATATTGTCACTGAGTGAATTTGTATAGGAAAATATAGAATAAAGTCTTGTGGTGGCCACAACATACTAGTTTATGATTGTGCTTTTTAGTCAGTTTATGACACAAAAGTTCATATTCTGTATATATCTTTAAAATATTGCGAGGTTTAAAATGGCGCTTGCAATTCCGAAGAAACAAGTGTTAAAAATATATTTTTTCGTAAAATAATCTCATCAGACAACTGTCGTTATTTTTTCTAATTAGTCCATTGAGCTAAGTCCACGTGCTTAAATATTGTCCATGTATAAATATTATTTTTTTATCCTTGCGTATCGTATCGTTTCGACAAAAAATAATTGAAACTGGTCCACGTTAGAGAAATATTATATTGATTATTTTTCATGGTGCATAACTTGTAGCAATTCAAGTTCTATATTTGGTGCACAAGCATTCTATTAGTAATAGCTAAGGAAAAATCTGATCAAATGTGGTGCATAAAGTAAATTTTCCTTAAGGATTTCGCATATTACTAACATTACCGAAAACAAGTGCAAAATCTTTCAAAAATATATTTTATTCATAAATGTGTTAAACTGTATTTTACCAACTGTAGTGATAATCAAAAGAATTCTTTTTTTTAAATTTATTCAAATACTTCTTCATTATTAGTAGAACGAAAATTAAACAGAATTCACGACATATTGGCGTATCCCCTGCCAATGAAATGAATTATTTCGTAATATTGTTTTTTTTTTTTTTTTTTTTTTTTTGGGGGGGGGGGTGTAGGGGGTTGACTTTTACTTAATTTCGAAAAAACCTTTTTTCGGTAGTCTACGGTGAATGAGAAAAGTTCAGCCTATTTTAAGATGAAGAAGATACCGTTAGCCCTTTGCTTATCTAACAATAAGAAGGTCTCTAAATTCGCAGTAATTTTTATTACTTTTTTCACTGTGTCAAATGTAGTTATATTTCGTTAAATTTTATTGAGCTTGGTAAATAAATTTTGGATACACCGTTTAATTTTCTTTTTTAAAATCTAATAGAGTACACATTGATTATCATAACCTATCGTTAACTGGTAACAACGCTGTTTGAATAGAAAATGATCCATAAATTTATATATTTTAGCTAATATTATTTTTTCCAAAAACAAGCAGAGCAAGATAATCTGAAATGTGTGAATATTGCCTAATTATGTAAACTCTTTTTTTTTAATTATGTGTAGCAGGCTTTAAAAAAAATTGACATTGGTGGACTCTGCTCAAATCTCCATCATATATTTGATCTAGTAAATTTTTACAGCAAGGCATACATAGTCACGTTAATAGAAATAAATTTGACTAATGGATTGACACAGTGACCCATTGAAATGCCCCCACCTAATAGGCTACCCATTGTTTAGCTCAATACATTTACCTTATCCAAGTCTTTTAATTAATTTTATTGGGGGTTAGTTTCCTATTTTAGTTTTCATGCAATTCCATACTGTTTCCAATGTAATGATCTCGCAAGCTTATACGATATATTGCCTTATTCTGCTATGTTGTTGAAATCTTAAACTTCAAATAACTTACGCAAAATTTCAAATTAGAATATTTGCGGTCAATTACGTTCAAGCTAGTATCATAAATACTTAAAAAGTCGTCTGACATCTTTACAATGTCCCTCAAAATGGACAATTATGCGAAATTTCATCCTATTCTGCCATGTTAAGAAATTTGTAAATTTCGAATAACATACGAAATTTTAAAAGTAGAATGTTCAGTGTTAATGCTGTTCATCTCAGCATTAAAACTCATATTTAAAAGTTAGCATGACATCTTTATAATAAAAATATTTCTTTCAATGCACGTTTAAACGAAAATTTGTCCTATTTTCCCATGCTATGAAAATCGTAAATTTCGACTAACTCACAAAGTTTTTAAATTTGAATGTTGCTAATCATTAGGATTTTTGTTAGTGTCATAAGTAATCTTTTGAAATTTGTCTGATTTCTCTGAGATCATTTATTCTTGAGATATCGTGTACACACAGACTAACAAACTAATAGTCATCCTAACAGACGGACACCATATCAGTTTTGTTATTTTCGGACTCTTCATACCTTAAAACGTGTAAATCAGACAAAAGCTTGAGTTCGAAAATTTTCATGATTACCTAAGTTCCCCATCCCTATAGTATGATATGGTAAACTAAACTATTTAACATAGGTGGATTCAACTCAGTTCCGCATCATGTATATGTTCTCATGAATTTCCAGTACTATATCTTATACTATTAAGCGAGCAAGATTTGTATACTATATATATATATATATATATATATATATATATATATAAATAATAGATAACGTAATAAAATTTAATCTTAAAATTTAGCAATTAATAGAACTAAAACAATAACAGCACACTAAAATATAGAACTGAATTTAGCATAGAGGATATATATATATATATATATATATATGTATGTATATCTTTATATATAAAAATTTCGTGTCACGATGTTTGTCCTCGATGAACTCCTAAACTAATGAACCGATTTTAAATGAAATTTTGTACACTGTGATCAGTTTGGTCGAACTTGAGAGATAGGATAATTTTTATTTCAATTTATTGTCACAATATTTTTTATTGCAAATTATTTGTTTATTATATGGCAAAGATAGTTTTAAATAAGCCATTTAAATATTAGCTATAATTTAATTGTAAAAAAAAAAAAAAAAATACGAGTTTATTTTCTTTTGACATAAAAATAAATGCATTTGATACTTTAAAAAATTGTAAAAGGTTAAATTAGGCATCTCACAAAAATTGCTGTCATTGTAACTTTAAAAATTTTCTACACATTGATAAAATGCTAATGTAGTTCACGATGCTAATATATGTTGTTCTGAAAGGATTAATATTTTATTTTTAAAACTAAAGTTTTTTCTTTTTCATTATTATTAGTTCACTGAACTGAGTCCGTGTGCTTAAATATTGCTTAAATATTATTTTTTATTTTATTTATAATTAAATTGTTTCCAAAAAAATTTACGAGTTATTTTATTTTATTTTATTTTATTTATTTATTTTTTCGACAGAAAAATAAATACATTTACTTAAACTTATACAATAAAAAATTGTAAAAAAATTAAATTATGCATCTTACAAAAATTGACGTCATTATCACTTTAAAAATTTTATACACGTTGATAACATAATAACATAATAACATACATGATTCAACAGAAAATTTAAAAAACATGGTATATGTATATAAATAGTTCTTTTTATCTAATAATTATTAATTTAATTTCAATTTTTGTCTGTATAATTTCGTTAGTAGATTTTAAATTAATTATCCTTTTGATAGTTTTTTTCTTATTAATTAAAAATTAAATTTAAAATTAGTGCCAGTCCATTAATCAGCATTGAACTACTATTAAAATGAATGAAGTTCGAAACTTTATTTATTTATTTTGTATCTTTTCTCTTATATTATCTAATATTTGCCATTATTTTCTTTTTCTTTAAGAAATTTGTGATCTATAAATATAATTTTCTAAACAAAAAGTAACCGTTTCAGTATTTTAAAATTTATTTAAAATGGGAAGATTTTAAGTCTGTTTCTTTTTTAAAGCTAATCTATATGGTCGATGTTCGAAACTTTAAATAATTATTTCTCTTAATCTTCTTTTACTTTTCTTTAATAACTTATCAATTTACTGTTCCTTATTAAATTTGTGATTTATACATGTATTTAACTTTAAATTTTGGCTCACATTTCTTGCTGAAAAATGATCTTAAAATCTTGCTGTTTTCTTATCTTAATCCTCAATGTTTCCCATCTTGATTAACTTGAATTTACTATTAAAATTTTAACATACTCAAAATCTTCTCATCACTTCGTTAAAATATATTAATCTTTTCCAAAATCTTTACCTTTATTTACTTTAAATTCTCAATATTTCATAAAATATCCTGTATTAAAGTTTTAAAATATTTATCAAATTTACTTATTTTTCTGGCTTAGCCATATTGTTTTCCTTTTCATAACTACAGCTGTTGCCATCTTTAAAATATTTAAAATGACGAGACCATTTTATAATAAAATTATCAATAATATCATTAGACATTACCCATAATAGCACTATATTTCACTCCTCCATAAAAATTGATTTTAAAATCAGCTGCTTCTTTTATACTTTTATTTTAATAGCATTTAATAAAAATTAAATTACATATTTGTCATTTTAGCATTTTAATCCAAAATAGCTTATGACCATAAATAAGTCTCAAGGCCAAACGATGACCATTTGCGGCTTATACATGAAAAATACATGTTTTTCCCATGGGCAATTATATGTTGCACGCTCACGTGTGGGAAAACCATCGAATCTATTTGTGTTAGCAAGAGACGGGTTAACCAAGAATATTGTGCACCGATTAGCGCTGAATTAAACAAAAATTGAAAATTTTTATAATTCAAAATGATGAATTTAATTATTAAAAATAATGAATAATCTACGGTACCTACCGCATTTATAAAATTAATTGTTATATGTTATCAACTAAGAACTTTGTAAGTTACACATTTATTACAAACTGTACTTGAATATATGAGATGAATAAAACATAAAATTCAAAATTTTATCTTTATTTGTGCTTAATATCAACTCCATGAAATTTTTTATCAATCGCTTCCAAATTTTGACCTAAGGTTCAAATCTCAATCCCTTGGGTTTTCACATCGGCTACAACGTTTTCGTTTTTATTCGTAAACAATAATTTGACTGTATTGAATAGTTTACTACAATATAATTCAACGCATAACTTAGCCACAGCAACGCGTGGCTGGGTCTGCTAGTTCCTCTAAATATATAATTTTATTAACATGATGAATCATGATGATTGATGAGCAAAACAATTTGACCGTCATTTGCGGTAAACAAGGAAAAAAAAAAAAAAAAAAATTAAAAAAAAAGTAGCATCGCTTGTGCTCGCATAAGAGTTACCTTTAGTTTTAACATAAGAAATTATTCCTATGGTAGAGATTACTTCTATAAAATTTAAAAATTCAAACTATATAACAAAATGCAACCAACATCGTTGCTTTCTTTATTCTATTCTATTTCTTAAAACAATTTTTATAGATGCCACACGCACCACATAAACTTTGAATTTTACATCTACTTTTTAAGATAGCACGCGATCATGTTTTATGTAAAAATTAAATCATTAAATTCATTTTTTTACTTATTTTTATTTCATTTTACACGCGCACTTTTTATTTCCTAATTCAAAATTATTAAAAAAAAACTTTTTCGACAGTGTTTGTTTTGATACTGATTATTATTAATTTTCTTTTCTTTTTCTCCCCCCCCTTCCCCCCCCCCCCCCCAAAAAAAAAAAAAAAAAAAAAATTGATTTTGATGAAATTCTGGCAAAAGCAGAATTTAGTTTAAGACGGAGGACTATTAGTTTTTTTTTTTTTTTTTCTTTAATTATAACATCGTTTTCAAATTATTCAAGTATATTTTGATAAATTTTAGATTTCGATAAATGTCCAACTATTGAAAAATGACACCGCAAAAGTCCCAGATTGAGACTAATAGACCTCAGTCCTAAAAAAAAAAAAAAAGACTCTTGATGCGTATAAATATTTAAATAATATTCTACAATGTTTACTAAAAAATAATAAACGTACTGTACAGATTTGAATTTTTAGAGTTAGTTAACCTATGTGTATTTTCATATATTGACACACTAAACGATCAGAATTTTTTTTTCCTCTTTGTGATATTTGTTTGACTGTAAAAACTCAGGATGAAATCTGAAGCCTTAAAAAATTCAAACATTGAAAACTTGGAAAGACCTTCTAAAGCACTTAACTTTTTTAATGTGACATGATTTTTGTCATTGTTTATATTCCATGATTTTTATTAAAACAAGTTTAGAATCATGATCAGAAAACTTAATGTAAAGAAAGTGTTTTTAAATCACATCGAATAACTTGGAATTCATGACTTCTGCGAGGAGAGGACTAGACTATTGGGGACTGTGCTCTTAGAACAATTTTTCAGTGAATCTCTTTAAGATTTGGCTTCTATTTAACTTTTATCTGAAACAAATGCGAGAGGAGGATAGAAACTCATACTTGGTTCTCCCATCCCCAAAAATTGGCCCGAGCTTTTTATAACGATACTGAATAAATCAATATATTCTAGTATTTCTATATTCTGGTAAAAAACTTATAATCGTAAAATTATTGCAGTTTTATTATTCAATTTTAAATGTTACTCTCAAAACAAATAATAAAAATCATAATAATCACATTAACCCTCCAAGTGCTCACTCTCAAGTGTTCTTTTAACCCTTTCAGGACCATAAGATTTCCAAGACTAAATATGCCAATACAACACAATATTTTAGCTATTGTGGGTGTAAAGTAAGAGAATATCACCAGAAAAACATAGCAGGGTGTATAGGTTTCCTATAATTTCATGGGAAATACTTTCCCTATGGACCATAAAAGTAAATAAACGAAGAGTTAGGTTTATTATATTGGTATTTTATTTATTGCTTTGTAATACAAATTTATTGCTTTGTAATATAAAAATGATCAGAAAAGTAAAATAAATAGCTAGTTATGGTATTCTACGAAACAATTTCGTTTACTTGTGAAGCACAGGTGTACATTGCACATAACACATTTATTATGTGTCCTATTTTCTATACATTTTTTTAAAATTATTATTCGTTCAGAAACACATTTGCTGCCTTGGACATACGTTTTATTTTGACATTCAGTAAAAAAAATATCGATTCAATAATAATTGAACAATCGATAACGATTTTTGTAGAAGGGAAAAATATTTCCCTTGGGCGTGAAAGGGTTAAGTTGTTCTTTTAGTTGTTTAAGTCTGCTTTTTAAGACACCGTGCATTTCAAGTGAGACTATTCGTAAAATCGATTGATATCTCGATTTTACGAGTTGTTATATAGATTTTACGAATCGTGTCACTGCAAGACGATAGCACACTAGCGGGGATCCGAATCGTCTCGCAGCGAGACGATAGCACTTCGAGGGTTAAAAAAAAAAAAAAAAAAAAGCTATTTGAAATACCTACTTTTAATTTGAGAATACCATCACTTCTCTTACATAGAGAAAACACTGACAGTCAAGTTCTGAGACCATCACTAGTACGTTCTCCACTGTTGTTACTAGAAGAATCGCCCATTAACGCTGTTGCTGTAATCCAGGGCTCACAGCGTTCCTATATTTTTACGATCGTTTTATTATACACTCACCACAATTTTTAAAAGAGAAAATTTTCCTGAGGTTTTCATGCTAAAACTACAGAAAGTCTTATGAGAAAATTATCTTTCTGAAAATTCTGGTAAAAGAATAATAAAAATAATGGTAAAAATATAGGAACGCTGCGACTCTACCTTGTATTTGTAGATCTGTTTTGGATTACTTTGTCAAAGTGAGTTCGTATTAATTCTAAAGCATACACTGTGTTTTCTTGTATTTTCTATTTCTCACATTCAATATAATTTTAGAATAGTGTAATACGAAATTCCTATACGTATATTTATAGCAAATGACATCTTCCAAGAAACGTGGCATGAGAACTTAAGAGTGGGTAACTAAGCTAGTCTTTTATTCAGTGCCAAAGTTCCCGATTCAATTTCCACCACGTCCAGTCCAGATCTCAATAGTGATGTCTCTGGACAGTGAAACAAATATGTATCTAACATCATCTATACTTGAGAATAATAGATGTTAACACCAGCCATTCCCTTGTTGAGTCCATAGTACGGCACCAAAGCCGATTATACATAGAAAGTGATGAAACTTCAATTAACGATAGGTGTGCAAGGTTATTTGCTTAAAGGTCAAAATACGACTACTGCGATCCTATAAGGGGGCGTAAGTATATTCAATAACAAAGCGCGTGCCTATGCTTCATCGAAGCACCCAATGAAATTTAAGAATAGGAGGCTAACTAAGTAGCTCG
Organism: Salticus scenicus; assembly: GCA_963930645.1. Taxonomy (NCBI): domain Eukaryota; kingdom Metazoa; phylum Arthropoda; class Arachnida; order Araneae; family Salticidae; genus Salticus; species Salticus scenicus. Next base: position 141,980,946 of record OZ005648.1, on the reverse strand, counting down.
TCAAACGTAAATATGTCGTGTCACCATCTGTTAGATTAAAAATGTAACTCTATTTCAAAGAGTTGAAAATTTGTTTTTTGCTGAAAATATGGGCATGAATGGTATTTATTTTCTGTCTTGAACTCTTATTATAACTTAATTTTTTATTATTAGCAATTTTTACACTGCAAATAATACATTTTCTACGTGTTGTATTGTTTTGCGATGTGTTATTTTTCGATTAAGCCTATTTATTTATCCAACTCTTATACGAAATCTATAGTGTAACCACGTTTCCTAAAACTAGCAGTGAGGACCAGTCTAAATTCTTGGAGGGGTGCCAAATTGACTGAAAGTTTGGGATTTGAAAAACATCCAGTAATTTGGCGCTCTCTTATTGATTATTTTCTCATTATCACCCCTATTTTAACACTGTACTCGTAGAGAGTACAGCTTGCGCAGAGGCTTTTACATACTTGCCAACCATCTCATTAATAACCGTACAATTGTTAACGCCCCCTGAAAGAACGCCCCGTTTCTCACACTACTATATTTTTAGAGTAATTCTCTTCAAATGTTGTTACGATTAAATAAGACTAAAATTACTCTAAAAAATTATTGGTGTGAAAAAAAAAAAAGCGGATACTAAAGATTGTACGATAAATAGAGAATAAGACTTCTTCACACACCATAAAATTTAAGCCAGCACAACCGGTTTCGAAAGGACGTAGCCTTCTTTCATCAGGTGAAAAAAAAACAAAAAAAAAAAACACGTGCTACTGCCTTGGATGCAAAAGCAAGACTGAAAGCAGGGCAAAATCCAGAGGGGGAGGAGCAACACAAACAACCAATAGGAAGCATCATGCAGGACCAATCAGAGAGGAACACACATGCACACACAAAAACAAAAGGAGGGAGGTTAAGGATTATTTATTTATTTTTATTATTTATTTATTTATTTTTTTTTTAAATTAATATTATAATAATAAGTAAATTTAATAAAATTAATTAATTTATTATTATTATTTTTTATTTATTTATTTATTTAAAATTATTTAATTATAACTATTATTATGTTATAAACATAATGAAGGAATTCCTTCATTCCTTCATTATGTTTATAACATAATAATAGTTATAATTAAATAATTCTAAATAAAATAATAATAATAATAATAATAAATAAATAAATTTTATTAAATTTACTTATTAGTATAATATTAATTAAAAAAAAAAAATCATTAAAAAACAAAATAAAATTAATTGTTTATTCCTTCCCTCCCTCCTTTTGTTTTTGTGTGTGCATGTGTGTTCCTCTCTGATTGGTCCTGCATGATGCTTCCTATTGGTTGTTTGTGTTGCTCCTCCCCCTCTGGATTTTGCCCTGCTTTCAGTCTTGCTTTTGCATCCAAGGCAGTAGCACGTGTTTTTTTTTGTTTTTTTTTTCACCTGATGAAGGAAGGCTACGTCCTTTCGAAACCGGTTATGCTGACTTAAAATTTATGGTGTGTGAAGAAGTCTTATTCTCCATTTATCGTTTGTACACCAGTTTTGCATTTAGTTTTGGTGAAAAATTGTACGGTTCATAATGAGATGGTTGGCAAGTATGCTTCTATGGTTTCAAGAAATATGGTTGAAGAATATTTATTGCAGTAATTTAAAAAGGAAATAAAACTTCGTATTCCTGATGTAATATTTATTTTTTAAATACGATACTATCTTATTTTATTATTTATTTCTTTATTTTTAACTTTTAAATTATATATAATCTATAAAATAAAAACACATTTTAATGTAAAATTTTCCTATGCATAATATTTGTTACATGTATTTTCCTTCTCAAATAAACTTTAAATTTAAATTTGGTAAATATTGTATTACGTATGCAAGTCAAAAAAGTAATATTTTGAAAGAAAGAAATGATAATAGAGTGAATTTTTTATTGTATACTTTTATAATATAATGTTCATCTATTAATTTCGTAGTGTTTCTTTTTTAAACTGTGTGATATTGTAATATGGATATGTCACAAGGCATTATGTATTAACGTAATTTGAAAGAACTCTACAATCATGAAAAATTATCTGATAATCTAACTAGAAGACTTTTATACGGCATGTGTCATACATTTTATGCCTGTGAAGTCACTACTTGTTAGATTTAGAGTTCAGCAGTTATAATGGAAAAGTAGATCAAATAAAGGTAATGTTTACCCTTTTACATGTATTCTGCATGTTTAAATTATATAATTAAAAGTAAAAGAAAAAAAAAAGTTTAAATATTATAAAATTTGTTTTTAGTATTCACAGATTTCAGCTTTTAATTTCATATTTGACATTTATTGTTTAATAATTATTTGAACTTAAAATACTTCTATACTAATATATGCATTTAACTGTGATATAAGTCCTTACTTTAGTGCTGAGGATGTCCGCAGGATGTACTTTAAATCTTACGGATATTTTAAGAATGTCCTGGGGAGAAAGGGTACCTCCAAAGAAGTCCTTACCCTGTCCCTGCATGCTGAAGAAAACTGATAAAAGTCCCTACGCCTAGGGACAGATACCTACAGTTGGCAACATTGATCGCAAATAGTCAAGATTTTCCCCCAGTGGACGAGGCGGGGCTACGCGTGTTACGTACTTGATCAGTAATTCTTACATCTACTTTCTACTACTTCGAAATTTGTGGCGCTACAATCAGGTGCAAGTTAGGGACCCTATATATGGAGAGACTGGACATTGACCGAAAGTCGGCCATTTTAGTGCCAATTCCGAGTGATCCCCGTAGAACGTAATGCTTTTTTCTTCGCGATTGACGCTTTACTATACAACATAAATGAAAGGAAATTGTGCTAAATTTGTGCAGAAAGTAATGCAGAATATAAATATGTAATTTTTTTTGTCTTAGAGAAAAAGAATTTGAAGAAAAACGAATTTTGTTTTAACCTTCGACATGGTTACTTTTTCAATTCCTATCGGAAAACAGAGGAATTTTTTGTTGTATATTTTTATATTAAACAAAATACGTTGATTGTGAAAGCAATTCTACCTTATTTTTTCTGAGGACATACATTCTATACATAAAAAGTTAGAAAATTTTTAACAAAAATATGTTTATCTTAGTTTTTGCCAAGTAATTCATGAATGAATGTAAAACTACGGCAGAAGAACAGAAATTATTTTTTATTATTTTATAAAAATATTTACGTAATATTTTTACAAGCTGAAGATACATATTTTATTTATTTCAATTACGCATTATTAATAATAATGACATGACTTAGTTAAATATTAAAAATAAAAATTTTATTAATAATAATTTGTAAAAATATTAACTAATATCTTAAAAAATTAAAAAGGTTTTTATTTATTTTATTTACATTTGCTAATTTAATTTTTTTTAAATATTATGTAAATAAACATATTTACTTATTTAAATATTATTTATAAAATTTATTATGGCAATTATTATTTAAAAGAAATTTTTATTTCATATGTTAGCAAACAATATACACCTTATTTTCTTTATTTTTATTAATTTATTTTAAGAAATCTGATACATTTTGCGTACTAGCAAAAAACCCAAAAAAATATTTTTATATAGCTATTTTAAATATGTATTTTAAAATATATCAGAAAAATGCATTGAGATCTAACATATTAAATATATTGCACAACAGAACTTAAAAACTAATAGCTAGCAAATAAATAATGTAATAATCTCATATGTTAGGAAATAAATACGTAAAACAGCATGCTATAAGAGAATTCAAAGTATTTAAAGCATGATATAAAATAAATAATTATGAATTTTTATCTTTTAAAAGTGTTCCAAAATTAAAGCAATTTATCGCCCAACAAAGTAAAAATGTAATAAGTAAGTTCTTTTTCGATTATGACGTAAAATAATCAAAATTTCTTCTCAGCGTAATGATAAGCAATGGAGCAACTGGCACTAAAATGGAGAATATCGTCAAAAAGCCGGCGCGCCAATGTCCAGTCTCTCTCTATCTAGGGTCCCTAGTGCAAGATTTTAGTATAAAGTGTAAACGCTTTGAATGTAATCAACATTGGAACGGCACAGATACGAATGGTATTTTGACAGTATCACGTAACTTCTTTCGTTAATATGAGTCATATCGCTCGTCCGACGTCATACTTACTCAGAAGAGAGTATTGCAGTGACATCTTCTTGTTTTCTGAGAACTTAGCAATGAATAATTGAGATACAGTTGGCATCAAAATTACTGAAGCCCTAGAGATACTTCGTATTTAAAAGATGCACCTAATACGGTTTTGTTAAGTAAATATTTGTCGAATCATGATCTTAATCTTTATTCTGTTTATAAAAACGTTAGTTGATGATAAAGATTAGCGATCGGACTAAAAGAAACAAAAAAAATATGAATAATGTGGATTAATAATTCAATAATTTTGCTGCCGACTGTAGCCTTTTGCTTAGGCCAATCTTCTTTCCTACAGTCTCGTAATTCCCCAGTTCTATTCCTGAAGCGTCCAAAACTTAACAGTGGTGACTCTAAATGGTGAAATAAGCACTTTCTTAATAACATAATTTCTACTCATGAGCAACAGATGCCAGCGCCACTACTCTCTTTAGTGAAGCTTGTGAAAACTCAAGCACGCCACATAATGTACGGCAATCAAAACAAATATCGTACGGAATTCTGACAATACAACCTGGAAACTACTACCGTCAATACAAGTCATATCGCTCACTTGACCCATATTCTCTGGGAAAAGAAAGTTGTAGCGACACCATTCCGCATGCAGTATAACACGAGAACATAGCAATAAGTATCTAGTCTTTTGCTCAACCCCAATTCTTTTACTTATTGTCACATAGTTAAAATCAATCCCCTATATTTAATGAAAAAGAAAATTAACGAAATGTAATATTCAGTTAATGTGAATGCTTTCTGATTTCTCCTAACAATTTTTATTTCTGTTCTTGGAGATAGGTGCTCCTCGAGTCAGCGAGGGGCAAGACATGTCTTTCCAATTCAGAATGTCGAGAAGATGAATGTTGTATGACCAAAAGCTCTCTTATAGGAGGATGTCGATCTAGAGCATGCGAAGGTAATTGTTTTATACGAAAGCAAATACTTTAGAATATTTTAAGATTAGTGTCAACTAAAAGTGGGATTAATGTTAAATGTGTTAATAATTTTAGAGATCTCATTAATAAATATAATACCATGAATGATATATGTTCTAAATACTACTTGTAGGGAAAATATTATTAAATTTGCGTAACATAATATTAAATATTATGGCAACTTTTTATACTAAATATTAGATTAAGTAATGTTGAATATATTTAAAATACTTTTAACAACAAAGTTATCTATGATATCTTTGATAGATAGCCTAAAGAATCATATAGTGGATAAATTGTAAATGTTAAATTTAAGAATCACAATAATCCGCTAAAAAACAAAAAGATATTAGACTACCACAACTAGGGGAAATAAACCAAAGTAGTTATCACAAATTTGTTTTATTTGAATATAATACTATTATAGATGTTGTATAAATAAATATAGCAGCAGTGAAAATTGAGTATTGTAGAGTCTAAATTCATAAATCGCGAAGTTCACAGCCACAGAAAAACTGAAAATAAAACCAATTTTTGTACACAAACCTGGCTTGTAAATCAATTAGGAATAAACTTTAATATGACGTCCGAAAAACAAATAGCGTGATTACGCGCTTGAAGATAATAACATCACCATAAAATGAATAAAATACGGAGAGAATTACATCCATCTTCATCGGTTTCTTTACGTATTTGGGTAAAAAACTTGTGTCTTAAGTATATAAATTTATAAATTATTTTGTTTTATTAAAATCCATTAACATCTTTCAGTGTCTCAAGTACCCCAAGCACCACAAAAATAGTTAAAAATTGACACTGATATAAAAACTAAAAAAAATCTATATTACTTATCGAGATGTGGGAAAGTTGTGTCAAGGATATAGTAGTTTATATATATATATATATATATATATTTAATTAAAATCTATTCATATCTTCCTCTGCCCAAGTGCCCCCCCCCCCACCTCAAATTTTGCAATAGGAATTTTTTACGTTTTTGGGGATGCTTGGGGTGACGGACGATGTGAATTGATTCCAATTGATTAAAAAAAAAAAAAAATTGCATGCTATAATATCTATGACAGAGCTCTCCCTCCCATACTATAAGTAATTTCTAATATATTGCTATTTTATATATATGTATAAATTTTCTTTAAAATGTCAATTTTTAAGTGTTTTGGGCACCGGAATAAATGAATGGATTTCAATAAAGAAAATTATGTAATTAATATAACTAAGATACAAATTTACCCTCCCACGCCAAAAGTAAAAAAAAAAAAAAAAAAAAAATACATTTTTTGCTCTGCGATTATCAATTCATAATTTAAAATAAATATTGTTCGATCTAAAATTAAAATACTTATGCATCTTGCCTCATTTTAATTCTCCTGTATGTATTTGTAGTTTTGTTTTTCAGATTAGTCTTATAATTATAGGCTATCTTGCTCTCTATATATATTCAGTAAACTATGCACATAGAAAACAAGATAGCCTATAATTATAAGACTAATCTGAAAGATAAAACAACAAAATAACAACAAATACATGCAAGGGAAAATGTTAGATTCATTATAAGGACCATTCTAAAAAATCTTATAAAAAAATAGGTTGATTTTTTCAATTTTCACTTTTCAATATTCTACTATAATCATTAGTAATTGCTACATTTCATTTATTGTACAGTCGGTAACAAAAGTCTCCGAACACTAGCAAAAATTCCTATGTAAAAAAAGTAGAGTTAATACTGTTTTATTAAATAAATCCTTGTCGAATCCTGTTTTTAGACTGACTAAGAATAGGATTCGACGAGGATTTATTTAACAAAACTGTATTAAGTGTACTTTTTTTACATAGGAATTTTTACTAGTGTTCGGAGATTTTTGTTACCGACTGTATTTGTGAAGAAAGACCTTACATTTGATTTCCTTACAACACCATCCTCATACATCTTTTAAAACATCTTAATTACAGAATTTACACTGTTTGAAAAATGATAAATAAAAAACTACATAAAAGTTTACACTTAAAATATATCTTGTATTGACATTTAAAAACTATCTTTAACTTAATCTAGGTTGTACATGTCTTCCTAAAATTCCTAAATCTGGTTTGGGAGATATGTTTATGATGTCATGTCCTTGCTTAGAAAATTTAATTTGTGTTCCTGGAGCTGTTATTGAAAATACGGAAGATAGAGTAAGTTGTTCTATATCATCCAGACTAATTTTAGTTAGAGCTCTGTCTATTCTGTCTTTTAAGGGGAGGGAGGGAAGGAGTAATCAAGATTACTCCTTCTCTCCCTCCCTTTTTGTGGTGTGTGTACGTGTGTTCCTCTCTAATTGGTCCTGCCCTGCATGATGCTTCCTATTGGTTGTTTGTGTTGCTCCTCCCCCTCTGGATTTTGCCCTGCTTTCAGTCTTGCTTTTGCCTCCAAGGCAGTTGCACGTGTTTGCACCTGATGAAGAAACGCTACGTCCTTTCGAAACCGGTTGTACTGATTTAAAATTTATGGTGCGTGAAAAAGTTTTAATTTCTTTCTATTGACTGTACGCCAGTTTTTGAATTTATTTTTGTTGTATATGTTGTTTTTCTGCCATTGTAATAAATTATAAAAAAATTATACGTTGGAAGTTTGTAAAAAAATATCTGTTTTAGTTCACATTGTGTTAAATGAAAAAAATGTCAAAATTATATCTGATTTAAAAGATACATAATGATATAACTTTTAGAACTGAAGTTATTGCTCAAACTTTAATTGCTGTCGTTTATTTTTTAACACTTAAAAATTTTTTTTCGATTTCGTTCAACTATTTCAGTTGTCGAATTGATGTAACAATCAGCAGCATAATAATGTGCTTATGTGAATGAACTGCAATATCATATTTTATTGTATATATTTTTTTATTCTTGTTTTATAACTGTATTTATATTTCAGAGTAAAATGTTAATAAACCAATTAAAATTTATGTGCTTTTATTGTTGATTGTATACATATGTTTATAAAAAATAACATATCTTTGATGTTATAAACAGCTTTGCCTGTATTTTATTGGGTTTACACTTTATTAATGTTGTTGTTATTGAGTTCTGTGAAATCTGGGTATTACTTAGACAATGATGGAGGAAAGATCATTCATACAGAAATTAAATTAAGAAGAAAGAAAAACAGATTATTTTATAATCATCATTTTATGCATATGCATATATCGAACTAGAACTACTCTACGGTATCAAACTTATGCTACAAAACATTTGAAAAATGATAAATAATTTGAATATATATATGTAGTGTTAATGCCTAAATGTATCTGTTGCTCTGCTTTCACTATGTTTTAAAATATTATGTATGTATATATATATATATATATATATGTATATGTATATATAATATATAGTGTTAATGCCTAAATGTATCTGTTGCTCTGCTTTCACTACGTTTTAACCCATTAGTAGTCGCTAGTTCTTCGATTCGCCGCCCATTCCTTCAGTGTTTATTCAACAGCCCCCAAATATTTTTAGAAGTGGCATTTAATATACATAATCGACGATTATTCCAGTGGATTAGCCTTTTATGTATATCAAATGCCACTTCTAAATTTTTTTGGTGGCTGAAACGATGGGCGGCAAATCGACCAACTAGCGACTACTAACTGGTTAAAATATTTTATATATATGTAGGATCCGACTTATGTGGGCCTTCAAAACAGAAACTACTAATTCAATTAATTACTAATTATTTAAAATTTAATAAAGAAAGTTAAGGTATAATACACTATGTACAAAACGATAATATGAGTTATAGTTGCTGATCCAATGTTCATTTGATAGTTCAATTAAAACAGTTCGCGGCACAAACATATCACTTATTACTTCTGTTTTCAGTTATTCTAACATAAAGTACGCAGTCTCGCACTTTGCTCCGACACGGCTAAATTGTCATCGAAAACAAGCGGCGCACCCGTCGATGTGTCGTCCTTGTCATTCGTCCGTCGACTCTGAACTTCTTCTCTTCGAACGCTCTTAGCAGCCGTGCCTTCCGGAAGCTGCGCCCGTCTACGTCATAGTCGCATCTTTCCGTTAATATTCTGCACTCTCCGTCGAAGCTCAGCTGTTTTGGATTCCAGGTACGGCAAAGGAAAACTGAGTAGCTTTAGATTCCAATGTTCGGGGAAGTAAGGGCTTGTCACTATATTTTCGGCCATCCTGCGCCGGCTGGTCCTCCAGGCGGCCACACTGAAAAATACAAAAAAAAAAAAAAAAAAAACACAAAAGCAACACAAAATAACAACATACTTATTTACAGTTTATGTACAAATCTTCATATTTTTTGCTTTTATACTAAGTGATCCCACGTTTGAGGATCTTAGCATGAATAGATGTGCAACGGGAGCCTTCATGACATCCATTATTAATCATATCATAAATGTTTTCATTTTTAATTTTTACTGTTTTACAGTCACAGAAGAAAATCAGTTTTGGCTTTACGGCAACTTGGTTGCCTACGGTAACAGTTTTTGCTGGTTGTCTACTCAATTTATATTTTGATTTATTTTTCTTTTTAACTTTGGAAAATTGTTCTTGGACATGTGTACGCAAATCTTTACTTTGGAACTCGAAGTTATTTTGGCACTCGAACTCGAGAACCTCTAATTGCTCATTTTTAGTTTTAATGTCTTTTAATGCTTCTATAGCATCAAGTTCAGTCGAAAAGTCTATAATAGCAGTCTTATATGCAGGGAAAACTTCTAATTTTATTTGCACGGCTTTGGGAAATTATGTAGCTATTTCGCTAATTGTAGTCGTCAATAGAAGTGATGGAACGAACAACTTTCTTAAATTTATACTGGCAGTCTCTTCTTTTGGAATATTTAGTCTTTTACAGTCAACGGAATCTATCGCCAATGACTTTTTTCTCAATTTCTTTTTTTTAAGGAGTCTGGAATTTTCTTCAACTTTTCCCTTCAACTCTTTCAGCTCTTCGGCTAACTGCGAAATTTTTTCAAGTAGGATTCGTTTTTCATCTTTCTTCGAATAAGTGTTTTCTTGATTTAGCGACTTCATTCGGGAAACATTCGTCTGACTTCGTCCCTTTCGTCGAGGCTCCTCCTCTTCCTCACTATCATCATCTATTTGGAAAGTACTCGTCTGACTTTGTTTCTTTCGTCGAGGCTCCTCCTCTTCCTCACTGTCATCATCTACACTATTATCGTCCTTCAAAAGCATCTTCTTATCGTCATCACTTTCGTCATTCTTGTCGTCGTCGTCATTTTCACTTACGGCTTTTTCGGAAGATTCTAATGATTTTTTTGACAGCGTAGCAGATTGAGGGGTTTTATTTTCATATTTTCCAACACTAATTAATGTTTCATTTATTTCTGGGGATTCCTCAAGAATTTTGTTTTTACAGTTAATAGGGGCATCAATAACAACATTCGTTTTACTTTCTTTTTTATATGCATTTACTGGAAGAACTGTTACTAGATTTACCTCAAGTGAGTTAGATTTATTTTTTATGAAAATGCCTTTTCGTTTATTGTCATTTCACCCAACATTAACACGTTCATGCCGATAATTATATCAAATAGTATTACGTCATTATGTACAACATAAATATAAGTTTTAGTTTCAAAATCATCAGCTTTAAGATCGGCATCAAATGAGCCTAACGGCTTTATAGAACTTTTCCCGATCCCTTTCAAAGTAGTACTCATAGAATTCACTATTCAATTCACATTCAATTTATCAAAAGCATTTTTGTGCAACAAAGTTGCTTCACTTCCCGTATCGATTATGCCTATAAAATTTACATTGTTTATTTGTATAATTTTACTCATATTTTGATTTACACCAATATACAATGCCTCAACTTCGGGTTTTGAACCTGGACATTCCGAACTTTTATGCTCAAATTGTTTGCATGCAAAACACTTCAGACCTTTTGCTTTGTGGGGGCAGTCCCTAGACACATGGTTTTTATCACCGCAATTATAACAGAGTTTGTTTACTTCACTTTTAGGACTAAATTTTTCATGTACGTTATATCGTACAGTTTTCAATTTTGCATTATCTGTTTTATCAAATCTGAATTTATTTTTCTCATTGTCTTTTTTGAAAATTTCATATAATTTAATTTTTTCCTTAAATTCATGTAAATTTTTAGCCCCATACAACATAATTTTATGTTCAGATCTGTCACTAATTCCTTGGATCACATAGTGCATAATAGCATCATCATCAATATGCCCATTCTTACTTAACTCTCGAATTTTAAAGAAATATTCTGTAGCAGTTTCATCGCCTCTCATTTTCTTTTTACGCAATATTTCATGCAAAGAGGCGGAATTTATCTCGATTTTAAATTCCTCAATGAGTGCATTTTTTAATTTTTTATATGTTAGTAATCCTTTTTCAGATTTAATAAACAATAAAGCGTTTCCGCTCAAAGATCGTTTACAAAAAATAATTTTCTGCAACTCATTTAAATTAAACATTTCAGCTATTGCTTCGAATTCAGTAAACCATTCGATGATGTTCTCATGCTGCTCACCGCTAAATTTTGTGATATTATTTTCAAAGTCATTGAAAGAAACAGTTGCACCATGTGATCCAAAATTCACATTATTACTACAATTTGTATTTTTTTTAGTTTTATTATAATCACAATCACTGTCATTATCATTATTTTTATAGCATTTATCATCATTATTTATATGGCATTGCACCGAGGAATCAATTTTCGTGGCGTCATTATCGCCACTTTCCAATTGAATTTCGGATTCACTGCTCAATTCGTTCTCTTCATCATCTGAATTATTCTCGGAATTTTCCTGTTTTAATAGTTCTAAGTCACATAATTTTAATAACAACCTGTCTCTTAGTTCTTCTTTAGTCCCATCAAAAGGGACATTTAATATGTTACAGATTATTATCAACTCGTTTAGTGAGAAATTATCGTCAATGAATTTCTTTTTTTTTTTAATATAATTTTCGTCTCCAACGGCGAAAGTGAATCCTGTAATTTTTTTTATTCTGTATCTGTTCCTCCTATCACCGTCGTCATCGAATAAAAACCGATGCAGAATTCTAATTTTACTATATTTCTCCGTTCCCAGTGCAACGCTAATTTTAGGAATGTTTCCAAGAGAAACCATCATGCAACAAAACAAAAACACACGTACCTTTGTAGAACCGAAACAGCAGCAGATGCTTGATTATCCTAAATTTCTTACTGAAACTTCCATCTAGATGATTCGTGGCTGTTCCGCAGAATTCACAGACTCTTCGTTGCTTTAATTTAAGCAGATTTCATAGGTGTGTAAATTTCTGTCGATCATGAAGCAACACTAAACACTTTAAAAATTATTCATCCAATATGAATTAAGCATGTGAAGAAATTCCAACACATTTCTTAAAAGTTCAGTCAATATTTCAAAAGTTCAGTTTATCAACTTATATTTTATCAGTCCAGGCGCATCATCATTTGTAGAAACGTTTTATAAAAGTAAAAATAGTTCTTTTTTTTTTTTTTAACCTACTATTAAAATTTACTTTAAATTAAAATTTACGATCGATCAAAATTTATGTTAACTAAAAATTAACGTTTCATCAAAATTGACATTCTATCCCGCTTCTGATATTTTATGTAGGATCCGACTTATGTGGGCCTTCAAAACGGAAACTACTAATTCAATTAATTACTAATTATTTAAAATTTAATAAAGAAAGTTAAGGTATAATACACTATGTACAAAACGATAATATGAATTATAGTTGCTGATCCAATGTTCATTTGATAGTTCAATTAAAACAGCTCGCGGCACAAACATATCACTTATTACTTCTGTTTTCAGTCATTCTAATATAAAGTACGCAGTCTCGCACTTTGCTCCGACACGGCTAAATTGTCATCGAAAACAAGCGGCGCACCCGTCGATGTGTCGTCCTTGTCATTCGTCCGTCGACTCTGAACTTCTTCTCTTCGAACGCTCTTAGCAGCCGTGCCTTCCGGAAGCTGCGCCCGTCTACGTCATAGTCGCATCTTTCCGTTAATATTCTGCACTCTCCGTCGAAGCTCAGCTGTTTTGGATTCCAGGTATGGCAAAGGAAAACTGAGTAGCTTTAGATTCCAATGTTTGGGGAAGTAAGGGCTTGTCAGTATATATATATATATATATATATATATATATGTATGTATAAGGTTTTTTTAACCAAAAATGAGGGACAACTGTAACAGTCGCCGTGAAATAATGTCCCTGGAGTAATATTAATCCTATGGGTGTGCCAACTGACTTCGTATGCGGGGTTAGCTGTCATAGTTACAAGCTCCCAGGAAAAGTATTTTGAGGATCGCTTAAACACGTATTTAATTATTGAGTCTCACACCAATTTGTATCCAAAGTGTTAAGCTTTCCGATACATTTATTTCTGTAAGTATTCCACAAGAAAGCTAATGAAGTGTTAAACAAGTTTTGCCCATTCGAAATCAGACATATTACATCAAATTGCTTTTTATTTATTTATTTTTATTATTATTAAAAGCTGTTTTTAGCATATGTACTCAATTTGGCAGAACGAAATATGCGTGTATCCATAAATCATGATATGCATATACATATAAGAATATAAAAGAAACAATATTTAATTTCAAAATAGTTAATATTAAATTAGGAAAAACCCTAACTAAAAATGTAGATCGAAAAAAATTTGTAGTGTTTTTGTATATTTGTAGAAAATAATCCCCTTCAATCGAACATCCCCAAGATAGTTCTTTATAACGTGAGATTCAACAATAGGAAAAATTTTAATCATTTAAGCTAAGTGTACTCGACACTGCTTTCATTTTTGTCATAGTTGCATCAGGGACGTATGAAAGAAAGGGGCTCAAGGGTCCCACTGTTCATCATTACGAAATTTTCTTTAAATGCCAAATGAAATAATCACCAATTTAAAGCCAAAATGAATGTTTTATAACTGTTCATAATTAGTGATATTTTATAATTAATACCCATAATTAGTGAATATTAATTAACATTCTTTAACTTATTTTCTCAAAATTAATTTTGAGAGCTTTTTAAAATAAAATTTTTTGAGCCCCTTCCATGATTTCTGAATTGTTACGCCCCTGAGTTGCATTAATTAATGCAGACACCATTTGACTTAACGAGTTCCAAACTGTCGACTAAATAGCTGATTAGCCATTAGCGAGTTTTTGCGATGTTTCAGTAGCTAACTAAATCTGCGTCCTGGCCTCCTCCGTAAATGCGGTGCCCCGTTTGATGGTCGAAAGATAATAAATTCTGGACACTCGTGATTTGACTCATAAATGGATATACGTTAATAAAAGTAATAAATTTTGGCCATATCGTCTCTTTAGGGAGCAACATGACTACTTCTCCACCACATTACAGAAAAATTATATCTTAGATCCTTTTCTCTAATTTTACATTAATTCTTTTAGGATTAAATATTACTTTTTAATGTTTTCGTTTACAGTCTGTGAGATTTTATTTAACTTATAGGCAATTTTGTGCTATTAATCCGTACCCTGAAGGCAACAGACCAACACTGGCTGTGGCTGTCTTAATTCCAAAGGGAGACCACCGGCCAATCCTTCTAAGATCAGTTTAGACAACCCTGACAAAAAAAAAAAATGTTAAGTTGAACCCAAATGTTCCAACGTAGCAAGAGCATGCTTTCCGAAGCAGACCATAATATTACTCTAGCCTCCCAAACAGAATAATAACATTCTTGTCAATAAAATAATGACATTTTCTTTTTTATGCGAACGCTTTTTATAGATATGATGGTTCAGTTGTTAAATATTGCACATACTACCGGGAGGAGAAAAGAAGTTGGATAACAAAACATAAGTCTCGTCGTCAGGGCTTGACTTAGCTTAAAGTGCTACATGGGTTTGAAAATTTCAAAAAATCATTTTTTAAAAATCTAATAGTTCAATATGTATATAGAGAGTATTTTCCCAAAGTTTCAAGTCGATTGGAGTGAAAGGTCTAAGAGTGATTGGAAATTTACCACATTAGGTTCGTTTTATTATTCCTACTTAAAACTTTAATAGCTTTTTTCTAAAAACACCAGTTTTAAATTTCGTGGACACATTATCTCAAAAACTATGCTTCGATCGTATTGAAATTTTCCATACTTTTTCAAAAGGAAATTGACAATTTTTTTTTTTTTTTTTTTTTTTTTTTTTAATATATATACAGTGCTATACTGTAGGAAAATTAGAAAAAAAGAAATTCTTATTAATGCTTATTTATTTATTTATTTTTAGACTGTTCAGTATCTAAACTCAACTTGCAAAACAAAAGAAGATCTTCTGAAACTGTACAAACAACTGCTGAAATCAGACGTTCATCCAAAGCTTCTAATTTCTGTTCTTAAAGATATCATGGAATAGCCTCTTTTTCTATCAAGAAAAATGGAGAACAAACTAGAAAAAAGAGAAAAATATGCTGTATAATACTTTATTTTAAGATTTTGTATTTATGTAAAAACTGATTTTTGCGTTATTTTTCATATTTTCTACACAATTTAATGTCTTGACAAATTTTAAACTGAAAATAATATACATTAATTATTTGTTATGCGAAAAACACTTTTGTATTCCTTTCGTTTTATTTGAAAATATTTTGTATGATAGTTTATTAAACTTTGTTTTTTAAATTATGTCTTTTATCAGTTATTTATTACTTTTCAACTGTTTTTATTTTCAAGTGATAAGATATAAAACTGCAAAAACAAAACAGTTAATGATAATATTAACAATAGCTATTCTTTCAGTAATTATTAATATTATAAACTTTAATTCAAAAGAATAATGTATATTTGAATGTTATCTACTTAGAAATAATAGTAAATAAACACAAAATAAACATTGCTACGATTCTACGTTTCGCCTGAAAGTCACCTCATGCATAAACATACAGATAATCTACAAATGAATGCATTGTTTTCTATTTTTTAAATTTTCAGAAAAACATTATCCTAATAACAAAGTAAAAACACGAAAGAAAATTCATTGTCTTTTCAAGGGTTACGGTAACTTTAAGACATATTTAGTTTTAATTTAAGTTTTATTTCTTACATATATATACAAATTACTTCAGGCAGCTCTATAAATAGATAGTGCTATACATGCAATTTTTGGTAGACAATAATATTTTTTTGTCAAAACATAATAGTAAGAATAAAGAAATATATTCCACTTATATATGCTGTCAATTAAATTATAAAAATAGTACTAAAATCATATTTTTCAGCATATCAAACTATTTAAAATATCTTTACATTTTGACGTTTCGGTTAATATTCAATTTTTAACCATCTTCAGGGAAATGATGTACATAAACTATAAACATAAATCAAATTAAGCCATTCTTGGATATTACAAACAAAATTCATAAAGAAATTGGTACGTGATTCCATAAATTATATAAAAAACACTCTACATGCATCTTAAAATGAGTTAAAAACATCTAAATAAATCCCAATCATGCACATTACAAGAAAAATAAAGCTCTTTAATAATATGGAGTCAAAGGATCACACTGCAGGGTTGCCAGAAAAAACAACAAGGGGTTACCTTAAATTATTTTAAGTTTAAGAAACGAAGCCAAATTGAGGGGGGTTAATGGATGTCATTACAAATTTCGGATTTCCTTTTTATAATTTCAAAAGATTCATAAAGTAGAGCTTGGTTTCTATTGTTAGTACTATAAATTATTCGGGCATTTTCAAAATCAGGTTCGATGGGATTAGTTTTATAAGTACGTGAAAGAGCAGTGCAGGATCTGTTATATTTTAAATCTGCTATATGTTCTTTCAATCTATCACTAAAAGGTCTATTGGTCATTCCTATATAATAGTTAGTAAACTAACTATTATATAGGAATGACAAAGAGAGGAGCACAACTAGATGTTATAACAGACCTATGTACCAATTTGCAACGTTCTACGTTCAATCGTTTTTGAGTTATGCGAGATACACACATACATACACGTACATTATAGACGATGTCAAGAAAAATCGTGCAAAGTCGCAGATATCTCTAAAACGTGAGTTCGTATTAAGACCAGTTGCAGGCGTACAACTATATATCCTGACAGTCACAAATATAAATTTGCAACATTCTACGATCATTCATTTTTGAGCTACGCGAGATACAAGATCCATTTCGCAAATCGGGATTACAGTACTTCCCCACAAACAAAATTTGTATGGGCCAACATTGAAACAACGGTGCGTTTTTTGTTGGCCAACATAAATGTCCGTTGACTAGATTGATTGCACAATCGTTGGCAAACCATTGATCCATATGTCGTATTTTACTTTGTCAATACATTTTCGCATTTGTCATTTGTTATTTACTATTTTTATTTTATTTTATTTATTTATTTATTTATATATTTATATTTATTTATTTATTTATTGCGAAAAATCAACATCCTGGACGATAGTTGAATGTGTGTAATAAAATTATATATTTTCTTTGAAGTTACGCAATGGTTAGAAATGAGCTATTATACACAAATTTAACACATCAATTATTTTTGATCTCATAACGTTTTTCATTGTGGTGGACCAACTATAGCTACCCCCAACAAGTAAAATGCCAACATAGAAAAAAAAAAAAATAATAATAATAATTTGAAAAAAGAAAAAAAGAAAAATTATACAGATACGACATTATTTCATTATTTAAAACATGAAAATCTGACATTGACAGATTTTAATTTAGTACCAGAGGCCTACTGCTAAACTTGTTAATATCGACAAATTCTTCTTTAGTTAGTTCGTGACGATCTAAATTCCATGATAAACTTTTCATTAAATCAAACCAATGTGTTTCAGCTGCAGATATTGTAACAAATATCGTTGGAAGTCCAAACTGTCTTATAGCCGCAAAACAACGTTTTTTCTCTTTTTCCCAATGAGGGGGAGGTGTGCCTTGGGGGGGGTCTCATGTCAAAGGTGTGCCTTGGGGGGGACTCATGTCAAAGTTGTACCTTGGGGGGGGACTTATGTCAAAGTTGGGCATGGGGGGGACTCATGTCAAAGTTGTACCTTGGGGGGACTCATGTCAAAGTTGGGCCTTGGTGGGACTCATGTCAAAGTTGGGCCTGGGGGGGACTCATGTCAAAGTTGGGCCTTGGAGGGACTCATGTCAAAGTTGTACCTTGGGGGGGGACTCATGTCAAAATTGGGCCTGGGGGGAACTCATGTCAAAGTTGTGCCTTGGGGGCACTTCATTCAATAAATCCCCATTCAATAAACCGACTGAAATAGGCCTCTAGCACTAATTAACAGTGACCTATAAAAATTCGACAACTGTACCGACTGAAATAGGCCTCTAGCACTAAAAAAAGAAAGAAAGGAAAGAAAGAAAGACGTTGGGCAACTGCAACTATCCCAATTAACCAAGTGCAGACCGCGCGAACCATTATCTGCTGATGGGTCAACGACTCATGTTTATTGGGTTACTTATACTAAATTTAAGAAAGTAATAAAACATGAAAATCTGACATTGACAGATTTTAATTTAGTGCAAGAGGCCTACTGCTAAACTTGTTAATATCGACAAATGCTTCTTTAGTTAATTCGTGACGATCTAAATTCCATGATAAAGTTTTCTTTAAATCAAACCAATGTGTTTCAGCTGCAGATATTGTAACAAATATCGTTGGAAGTCCAAACTGTCTTATAGCCGCAAAACAACGTTTTTTCTCTTTTTCCCAATGAGGGGGAGGTGTGCCTTGGGGGGGGGTCTCATGTCAAAGGTGTGCCTTGGGGGGGACTCATGTCAAAGTTGTACCTTGGGGGGGGACTTATGTCAAAGTTGGGCATGGGGGGGACTCATGTCAAAGTTGTACCTTGGGGGGACTCATGTCAAAGTTGGGCCTTGGTGGGACTCATGTCAAAGTTGGGCCTGGGGGGGACTCATGTCAAAGTTGGGCCTTGGAGGGACTCATGTCAAAGTTGTACCTTGGGGGGGGACTCATGTCAAAATTGGGCCTGGGGGGAACTCATGTCAAAGTTGTGCCTTGGGGGCACTTCATTCAATAAATCCCCATTCAATAAACCGACTGAAATAGGCCTCTAGCACTAATTAACAGTGACCTATAAAAATTCGACAACTGTACCGACTGAAATAGGCCTCTAGCACTAAAAAAAGAAAGAAAGGAAAGAAAGAAAGACGTTGGGCAACTGCAACTATCCCAATTAACCAAGTGCAGACCGCGCGAACCATTATCTGCTGATGGGTCAACGACTCATGTTTATTGGGTTACTTATACTAAATTTAAGAAAGTAATAAAACATGAAAATCTGACATTGACAGATTTTAATTTAGTGCAAGAGGCCTACTGCTAAACTTGTTAATATCGACAAATGCTTCTTTAGTTAATTCGTGACGATCTAAATTCCATGATAAAGTTTTCTTTAAATCAAACCAATGTGTTTCAGCTGCAGATATTGTAACAAATAACGTTGGAAGTCCAAACTGTCTTATAGCCGCAAAACAACGTTTTTTCTCTTTTTCCCAATGAGGGGGAGGTGTGCCTTGGGGGGGACTCATGTCAAAGGTGTGCCTTGGGGGGGGACTCATGTCAAAGTTGTACCTTGGGAGGGGACTCATGTCAAAGTTGGGCCTTGGGGGGACTCATGTCAAAGTTGGGCCTTAGGGGGACTCATGTCAAAGTTGTACCTTGGGGGGGACATGTCAAAGTTGGGCCTGGGGGGGACTCATGTCAAAGTTGTGCCTTGGGGGGACTTCATTCAATAAATCCCCATTCAATAAACCGACTGAAATAGGCCTTAGCACTATTAAGAGTGTATTATAAAAATTCGACAACGCTGTACCGACTGAAATAGGAGTATCTTGGGGGGACTCATGTCAAAGTTGGGCCTGGGGGGGGGACTCATGTCAAAGTTGTGCCTTGGGGGGACTTCATTCAATAAATCCCCATTCAATAAACCGACTGAAATAGGCCCTTAGCACTATTAAGAGTGTATTATAAAAATTCGACAACGCTGTACCGACTGAAATAGGGGTACCTTGGGGGGGACTCATGTCAAAGTTGGGCCTCGGGGGGGGACTCATGTCAAAGTTGTGCCTTGGGGGACTTCATTCAATAAATCCCCATTCAATAAACCGACTGAAATAGGCCCTTAGCACTATTAAGAGTGTATTATAAAAATTCGACAACGCTGTACCGACTGAAATAGGGGTACCTTGGGGGGGGACTCATGTCAAAGTTGGGCATGGGGGGGGGACTCATGTCAAAGTTGTGCCTTGGGGGGACTTCATTCAATAAATCCCCATTCAATAAACCGACTGAAATAGGCCCTTAGCACTATTAAGAGTGTATTATAAAAATTCGACAACGCTGTACCGACTGAAATAGGGGTACCTTGGGGGGGACTCATGTCAAAGTTGGGCCTTGGGGGGACTTCATTCAATAAATCCCCATTCAATAAACCGACTGAAATAGGCCTCTAGCACTAATTAAGAGTGACCTATAAAAATTCGACAACTGTACCTACTGCCTCTAGCACTAAAAATAAAAAGGCCCTATGAGACAGAAGATTATGACAATAGTATCTCTACATGATTCATCAGAGGAAGAAAACCCTATTCGAAAATAAGATAATATTGCCTCTTACAAAATAGAAGTCTATTATGCTGGTTAGAAATGCATTCTATTCAGGCTGTATTTTGTATAATGGCAGCCATAAATGTGCTTTTAACAATTTAATAATAATAATAATAAAAGTTAAAATAATATATCCCAATAGATTCCAGACCCGAAATATAATGGAACAAAATTTTATACTACAAATTAGGGTTTTTCTCTTTTAGTAATTACACTATCACTAACATTTTGTATCCATTATTAGAAAACTACTAGGGGCGTTAAAAAGTAAGTTACACTTGATCAAAGTACATAAAAACTATTCTATTCAGGAGTCACTATAAAATAATACGACACACAAACAATACACTATTTTTCTACAGAATTTTCGAGTCGCTGCAGGCATTTCACAAAACGTTGTATTAGTATTTGAATGTCCTGACGATAGAAACTCGCTCCTTGATTCTGGAACCGGTGACGTACGACGGATTAGTGACGGATGCTGGGCTCATGACGGGCGATGGACTGAGCACCACCAAAAGATATTCCCAATTCCTGTGCAATGCATACGATGCTCACTTTTGGAATACTGATAATAATGCCTTTCACACACTGCACCATGTCTGACGTGTTCACCGTTGTTGGACTTCCTGGCCTTTCGGCTTTCCGCATCGGTTAAGTCTGTGCGACCGCCTTCGAACTGCCGGCACCATTTCATAATGGTTGAATGGGATATTGCATAAGGCCTATACACTGCTGATATTTTACGTTGAATCTCTGTACTTATATAGCGTTTTACCAGCAAAAAGTATGCTGTCCCGCGTGTTTCAATGCTGGAGCAAGTTTCCTGCTGATACGCCATTTTTTTTATTGTACTATGTAGCAACACTTGCAACTATTCGAATGAAATTGCTTCGATAGGTAGCCATATGGAACTCATTAATCATCGACACAAGTTTCGTTTTATTTCGCAATGCTACCATCTATAGGGAAAAAAGTGTAATTTACTTTTTGAATGCCCTAGATATATTTAAAGATGTTGTATGTTTAAAATTTTTTAGAAATGTTAAAAATTGCATTTTTTACAGTAGAAAACAAAACATGTCCCTTTAGCACCAGACTTCCCTACAGTGTCTATTATTGCGAAAATCCTGACCTTCCTTACGTGAAGAAAGAACTTCGTAAAGAAACAGGCAGGTTTTAGCCGATGAATGCACGTTGTTAAACGTATTCTCCAAAGAGTTCAGCAAAACTGTCGCTTTAGCGGATAAACAGACAAATAAATCAATCACTTTGTGAGGTCTAGACTATAGACCATCACCAAAGTTGGGACTGTCAAATCACTTCGTCGCCAGTGACTCGTCGAAAGTCTTGGTCGGATGAGTTTTATGTCGACATGGTGCTGCAATGAAGGAATTAGGCAGTGAGAGGTAGATGAATTAGAAGTGATTTTAAAAGTATTGATTGAAATGAAGAGAAAGGAAGTTGTAGAATGTAGTATAAGATGGAGATTGTTTTGGTAGATAAAAGAATGAATTGGTAGCTGCTTAGTGTGAGAGGAGGTGGAGTAAAGAGTAATGTTGGTGGTGATAGTTTTGTGCATATGTTAAGTGATGGTAGAGAGGTGTAGTGTTGTAGCGTAAAGTAAGAGAAGAATCTGTCGCGTCTCGGGAATCCAGCCGACGATTCTGGTGTGAGAATAGTTAGTGATAACAGAGAGCAGCCGTCGACAAGATCAGTTTTGGGGAGATAAGCTACCTTTTATTTTATGTTTTGTTAAAGTTATTTCCTGGGGTATATTGAGAGCTAAAATTGAGTTAGCCCAACACCCACCTTGATATTGAATGTTAAATAAACTTTGTTATTTTATATTTAAAACCTTGTCTCGTGCTCTTCTTATTATATAATTAAGTAATTAAGTTAATCTTTAAGATCAAGATTGAGGATTTGAGATCATGGCAGACTCGAATTCCTCACAACTTGTCCCACAAAGTTAAAGTAAACGGCATTAAATACATCACAGAGCAAGAATTTCACTGTTGAGGAACAATGATCAATAATTTGAAACACAGTTTCTATGAGACAACCGATAAGAATAACTCTTTGAACACACCTGGATTTAATACAGACTCTGCTCCTTTTTGTGCCAGAATCCAATGGAAAATTCCAGAACTCGGCTTCTGTTGCAGGTAGAGATTAGAAACTTCAGCAACCTTAAACTGGCTTTTTTAAAACCGAATTTAGTTGTCAAATTACCAAATATTCATTTAACAGTACAATTTAAAAATGTTTAATTGCTAGTTTCAAATAGTTAGGCAATATATATTAACTTAGAAAAAATATAGTTTAACAAAACATTTGGATTAGATACGATTTAAGTAATTAAATGCTCTTTTTAAAAACCGATATGTCTTTGTATGCAGTCCGTAGTTCTATATCTTCCTTAACTATTAAGGAAACTATTCTGATATACAGCTAAAAATTATATAACTAAAACGATCAATTGATTTATGACTGAATTTTCCAAAAATAAAAAATTTAAAAATTGTGAATTTTTAATTTCTCTTACCCTTACGGTAGAGAAAGTATTGTTTTAGGGTCAAATTTTCGAAAGTGAGTTTTTGTTATATTTACATGTTCTGGGGTCCCCTGAATACGAAAATCATATTTTTAATGAATGGCCTGTGTGTGTGTCTGTCTGTCTGTTATCAGCACATCTCAAGAACAAATAGTAGTAGAAATTCCAAACTCGGTATTCTAAATGTGTATCATATAGGGATGCTACACTAACAAGGGAAGTGTGAATTAGTGAAATCGCTATTGAAACCAAACCAACCTAAAATTAAAGAGCATGGTCGAAAACATTGGGTACCGCACAAATTTGCTGCAACAACTCCCATGGGGGTGAGATATGCCCTCTATTAGTTTTAGTTATTTCTATAAAAACCAACAAAACAGGCAGCGCAGTGTGAACAGATGGTGCAGTGCTAGCGTGCTTGACTTCGGATACGGAGGTAGTGGGATCGAGTCCTCGCAAGTGCGTTTTGTATTTTATTTTTTTATTTCAGCTGAAATATTTATTTTTGACATTTTTAATTAAATTAAATCAATATTTTAAGAGAAAATATTAATTATATTAAAACAAGTTTTTTCTTTCTTTCTTTCTTTCTTTTTATTTTTCTTTCTTTCTTTCTTTCTTTATTTTTTTCAACGCGGACAATTTAATATATATTTTTATTTTTAACCAATTTATTTATTTATTTATTAAATTTAAA
Organism: Salticus scenicus; assembly: GCA_963930645.1. Taxonomy (NCBI): domain Eukaryota; kingdom Metazoa; phylum Arthropoda; class Arachnida; order Araneae; family Salticidae; genus Salticus; species Salticus scenicus. Next base: position 141,956,923 of record OZ005648.1, on the reverse strand, counting down.
GAAATTAATAATTTAACGGGAAATACTTTTATATTACATTTTGGTAAGATTTTGTTAATGGTTACATTCAGATAAAATTTTGTTATTGATTGTTTTATATAAATTTTTAATTACTATTTTTTTAACGACGACAATAGCAATAGTTAATCGTCTGCTCTCAATTGTATTATTTATTCAGGCAATTTTTTTCATGAAAAATCCTGAATGATGAACAGCTGTTACTTAACTATTCGACGTCGCATTTATAGCTTTTATTTCAAATATTTCATTAAACAACTGTCAAATTTAGTGGTGTCGGAAGAACTGACAATAATATTGAAGACAATGACAAATTTTCTCAAAATGATTTTTGCTAATTTATAATTAATTTACATCTAAAAAAATTCAAAATCTGGGTAAGTATGAATTTTACAAATCAAGTAATCTCGACGAAAAGCCAAATATTTGACAAAATTTTCGTGATGAACAATAATTGACGGTGAACAAAATTGAAATTCAAAAATTGTGATCAATCTTTTTATATTTCTTGTTCTAATTGTGAAAAATATTTATGGTTTCATGATTTTTCTACTTTTAATCATAATTGTTATAAATTAGAAACTATATTCGTAGCTTTAAACGTGGTTTAACTTTTTATAAATAAAAAAATTAAAAAATGCATTTTTTAAATTCATTCTCAGTACTTTATTAATTGGAATACTCAAAAAAAAAAAAAAAACTTCTTAATGTAATAAATATTTTCTCTTAAATTAATAATTTAATTTAATTAAAAACGTATAGAAAAAAAAATCGAAAAAATTACAAAACGCCCTTGCGGGGACTTGATTCCATGACCTCCGTATCCGAAGTCAAGCATGCTAGCACTGCACCATCTGTTCACACTACGCTGTGCGTTTTGTTGGCTTTTATAGAAATAACTAAAACTAAAAGAGGGCATATCTCACCCCGTGGGAGTTGTTGCAGCAAATTTGTACGGTACCCAATGCTTTCGACCATGCTCTTTAATTTAAGGTTTGTTTCGTTTCAATAGCGATTTTACTAATTCACACTTCCCTTGTAAGCTTTTCGTTGAGATGAAGCAAATGGTTCATGTACATAGACACTCAAAAGTATTCAAATACATTACGTCTATGGGGGAAATTGTGGGTAAGTAGAGTTTAACATCTATAGACTGCACTAAACCAAGTAAAACGAATATATATTTTTTGTAATAAAGATCAGTACAAAAAACCCTTAACGGCTTAAAAGTTTGTGACGCCGCTACTTTATGACTATACGAATTTGAAATATGAGTCTTAAAAATAATGATATTAAATTTTAAGTGACGCTTTGCAATTAGTTAAAATATACATAAATTTTCTTATTTGATCATTCACTTTTATATTTTATTTATATTTATAATGCAAACGTAATATTTTTAACTTGAAGATCAGACAGATATATAAAATATACTTCACTGATGCTTTTTCATTCGCACTTCAAATTCAAAATAACAGTTTTAAAAGGAATGATATAAAAATTCCAGTGGCGCCTCGGTGTTATTTTAAAAGATTTGTTTTTAGATTCCAATAAAATTACTTTGTTTTGTCTAATATAGTATATTTACACATTTAAACAGTGCTTTTAATTTTCAAATATACTGTCAAATAATTATACTTTCACTGAGTTAGCATTATAAATTAAAATTATTTATTTCAATAAATAGATTTATCTTTTGCATCACGCTATCCAAAACATAGTATCATAGTGTCCAACTAAGTGAAAATTTGCTCAAAGAGGTAGTGTGACATAAAGAAAACATTTACACAAATTTTACTTGCAGTTTTGGATAGCGTGACGCAAAAGATAAATCAATTTATTGAAATAAATAATTTTAATTTATAATGCTAATTCAGTGAAAGTATAATTATTTGACAGTATATTTGAAAATTAAAAGCACTGTTTAAATGTGTAAATATACTATATTAGACAAAACAAAGTAATTTTATTGGAATCTAAAAACAAATCTTTTAAAATAACACCGAGGCGCCACTGGAATTTTTATATCATTCCTTTTAAAACTGTTATTTTGAATTTGAAGTGCGAATGAAAAAGCATCAGTGAAGTATATTTTATATATCTGTCTGATCTTCAAGTTAAAAATATTACGTTTGCATTATAAATATAAATAAAATATAAAAGTGAATGATCAAATAAGAAAATTTATGTATATTTTAACTAATTGCAAAGCGTCACTTAAAATTTAATATCATTATTTTTAAGACTCATATTTCAAATTCGTATAGTCATAAAGTAGCGGCGTCACAAACTTTTAAGCCGTTAAGGGTTTTTTGTACTGATATCATTACTTTTTAGTGGTTATTGATAAAAAAATTAAAACAAGTCCTTCTCGCTCCTAGGAAAGGTAAACTAATTTATCTTTTCTTATGAAGTTGCTACTATTTTTTTCAAAATGGCAGCTACAATTTATTAATGGACTTAGTGGATTTATAAATGAAGGCTATGTGTATATGGAGTTTTAAGCAAATCGGTTCAAAAAACCTTTCTAATGTAAATTTGAAATTTTCAGTGTGCTGGCACAGGGAAACAAGAGGGTGGACTAAGTTGGCAAATGAACATATCAAATACATTTCTGAGATAAATCTACACTACAAATTAGTGTGAATTAATTCAGTATTTCAAACGTTATCATATTGACAAATTTTCAAGTAGCCTGCCACTTGGAAACAAAATGGAGAAGCTTCGCACTAGGAAAAAATATTGACTGGGATTCTCAAACTCTTTAAAAAAAAAAAAGAAAAATTAGTGAAAATTTTCAAATTTAAGTTAGAATTACGTAATTTACATTTTGCAAGTTTCTTTTTAGAGAATTACAAATTGAACAGTTAAAGAAAAAATCAAGTAAATGTTAAAAATGGAATTTTATATATTTTCTTTCCCCTTTTGAGGCTAAGTATACTGCTCCAATATTCACAATTTAAATTTTCATCAAAAGTGCAGGTAAAAATTACTTCGTATATATTTTCATATAAAACGTTTGGGGGAAAAATAGACAAAATATAAATTAAGCTTTATATTTCTATAATTTTAAAAATAAGATAAAATCACCTGGAGAAAATTTTTATGGATAAGCTTTTTATTAAAGCTTAAAAAAAAATGAAATTTTTGCATAAAAATACTATTTTATAAATATATGTACAACTACAATAAACAAAAAACCCTCCTTTAATTTTAAATAATTATTTCTACATGTTTCGAAGCAATTAAAGTTTTTTATTTATTTATTTATTTATTTTTTAAGAAAAATAAATTAAATGTAGTGGCGCCATCTAGTAGTTTATATTAAAAATCATATACATACAGATTTAACTTTTTTTTTTTTTTTTACCGAAAATGTTTAGAAACAGGTAGAAATAGTTATTTAAAATTAAAGGAGGATTTTTTGTTTATTGCAATTGTAAATATATTTATGAAATAGAATTTTTCATGCACAAATTAATTAATTAAAAAAAGAAAAGAAAAGAAAGAATAATTTTTTTGAAATAAATTATTATGGGTTTCAAAGTAAAGATGTTATTTACTTATTTTGACGTGTTTTTTAATAATTGCTATTTGACACATTTTTCATGAATTTTAATAAAATTCGTGAAAAATGAATTTTACTAAAACACTGTTTAAACACTGTTTATTAAAAACACTGCTTTTTCTAATAAACAGTGTAAGCACTGTTTCATCCCGTAGTCATTATTGCTTTGAATAATAATAAAAAAAATTTTGATTATGTTAATATTTAAAATATGTGTTATTTTAAAGTCTGAAACATAAATAAATGAATAAACTCTAACTGTATTTTCAAAAGAGATTTTTAATATTTAAAAAGAAAAAAATATATATACATGTATTTACGAAATAGTATGTTTGAAATAAAAACGATAGATGGCGCCAAAACTCTATTTGCTGTTTTTTTGCATTCCCTGCGCGTAAGGATACATGAATAGGAATTGCAAATCATTGAGTTATTATAAAATCGATGTTCAGGAATGATTAAAAATTTTTTAGCTTTAAAAAATTGTAAATTCATCATTATTATGATAAAATGGAATATCTAAAATTACAAAATACTTCCTTATTTAAAATATCATCTAAATATTTTTTTGACTAAATATGAAATTTTGAAATCAAAAATATTTTTTTCATAACAGAAGAGAAAATATATTTAAGTGAATTTGACTTAGTATACATACAATAAATATTTTAAACATGTAATAAAGTACTTTTGCGTTTAAAAAAAAATTCTAAATAATTCGTTGGCTGCATTCAAGTCGGTCAACAAACCAACCCGCATACCTCACAAGTAAGAACCGGATAACAGCGTTTTCACCCGAAGAAACATATGTAATTGGCGGAGTAATATAGTTCCATATTTAAAGCGATTTATATAAAAAACAAGAGTTTTCCTGAAAAAAACGAAAACGTTACTAGATTCAGAAAAATCCTATTAACAACATATATTAATTATATGAAAATCCTTCGAGCCGTTTTAGAGATATTTTTCAGAATTTCAGTCCATTACACCAACCTTTTTCCCTTTTTGGCTTTAAATTGAGATTCAGATCTCAAAACATACTGCGTGTAGAAATGTAAAATTTTCAGGATAGATTAAGACCGAAGATAAAAGACTATTCTGAAAAGATCAGAACAAAATATGGCATATTTGCTGAGATATTAAGTGTCGGCTTTTACAAATCTCTTTGATGTCAAACTAGCCGTATATTATGAGTTCGCAGCGTCCCGTTTGTCCCTCCGCTTGCGTCACTCAAAAAACTGCCGTTTTTCATGATATATAATCAATTTGATAAATATGCAGAAACTTAAAGAGAAATAATAAAAATGTTGAGTGACTCCAGTCGACTTTCTGAACATGAAAGTAATTCACTGTTGTTTAAATAAAATAACGTAAGAGAAGTCATTAAATAAACAATCGAGAAAATTATTTGATTATTTGCTCACAAATAATATATTGTTTAATGGAATGGAATGCATCCAAATTATTTTGTGTATATCTGTAAAAGAACTAATAGTGTTAGATTCACCAAAATGTATAGATAGTTTGTGTGACATATACTTAAAATTTGTATATGAATTCAAAGCTCAATCAAATAAGGCTTCAGACGCCATCACATTTTAAATAAATTCAGACTATAGGCCATAATGTTACAGAATTTTTCGTTATTTCCCTGTAATAAAAACTATAAATGCTAGATTCAGCAAAATATATCTATACGATTCATTCAACAGTGACTGATAACATGTATATAAAAGTTTCAGCTGAATTGAATAAGGAATTCAGATGCTATCACACTTTAAATTATTTGAGCCAATAGACTATAATGATAAAGAATTTATCTTTGTGTCCTGGTTAAAATAAATAAATAAAATTGTGCTAGATTCTCCAAGATGTATACAGTTTGTACTACGATAACCTATAACATATGCACCAACTTTTAGCTCATTTGAATAAAGCATTTAGACAATATTGTGTTTACTCTACTCAGATATGTACATACATTATCGTAAAATAGCAAAAATGAACTCATGGAACTTCAAACATGTAGATACACCAACTTCACGTCAAATTTTTGTTATAATTACAATACTTTCCTTACCTATGTATTTTCAGAAAGTAAAAAATTCCATGAAATATATGTGAATCATTCATTTCATCATGCTTAATAACAAATTTTTTAAAGGTGTTTACGACTATGAGGGAGGAGATGATAATGTAGTTGAAAGCAGTGGAGGGGGGGGGGAAAGGAGGGGAATTAAAATTGAAACTATAAACTATACTTTTGCACCCAATTCACCCTTAGAAATAGATATATTTATTTATTAAATATTGTTAACTTTGCATGCCTATTTCAATCATTTATGTCTATTTTGAAATATTTAAATTGATTTTAATTACATACACAGGTTTAACCTGGCAAAAAAATTACTTTAGCATTTTAGCGAAAATAGGCAAGCACTATTTTAGCTTTTTCGAAAGTTAATTAATTTTTTGGATACCATTGATTTCTTTTACGTACAAGGAACATCACCCAAGCGTCCGGCTTGGATTTCAATGAGAGAGAGGCGTTTCTTTCATATTTGATATGCTATCAAATTTTACTCAAAAATATGCGAAAAATTTGTATTTATACAGCAAATGAATACTCAAATGAATAATTCAGTTGAAATAATTTTCAGTACTACTATAAATTTTCATTTGTAACTTAAACATGAAAGCGCAAAATCATTTAGTATTTTTAAGTCACACCCAAAGTCGGAGCTTACTGTTGATATGTGGCTGATGTGGTTTTTAACATTTTAAAAATTCAATAAATAGAGAAAACATGGATGATAGCAAAAATTTCTGTGATAAAAAATATTTGGTACATGCTCTCTATCAGAAATTAAAGTTTCATTAAAATCACAGCCAGACACGGTGTTCCTTGTTAGCTTTGTTATCCTCAATTTTGTTTTCTATTCCTTTTGTTCATTGATGATTTTAACCAAGCATCCATATTTGTGACTTTAAAAATATGAATCAGGAAAACCATGTTTTGATTTCAACAATAGAAAAAGAGGTACTCATATCATACATGTAAAATGAAAAAGCAATTTAAAAATTAAATAAAGTGTTTTGGTAGATAATCGTGAAATACTAGTGCTAAGAATGCTTCTATGAAGCAAATTCTGACATAGTTTTAAATATTTTTGCATTTAAATTCAATCATTAAAAATAAATCCAAATTACTATACAAATAATGATTCCCAAAAATTTCAGTTCTTTCGTAGTTTTTGCCTGCAAATATTACAAAAAAAAATCTGAGTTATTATATAGAGATATTTTATATAGTTATCCAGTTTTAGCTTTTTAGTGAAATTCTGACCAACATGTTTTAGCAAAATGCTAAAAAAACTTATGGCAGTTTAAACCCTGCACAGGGTTCAGGAATTTATTAAAAAATATGGTCGCCAACAAAAAATTATGGTAGCCCATAAAAAAATATTCTCCAACATTTTCTTTCTTTCTTTTTTTCTTCTTTTTATTCCGTTTCAAAATTTACTTGAATATAGCAGGGGTGCAGAATATGTCCGAACGTGTGAACGATGTTCGGGGGGAAATTCTGGCTGTCTGGGGAAATTTTGAATAATTATTATCTTAGAATAAAATAAAAATGAAAACGGAAGTAAGAAAAAATTACTGAAAAAACAAATTTTCGAATATTAAACTACAAATTAACAGCTGTATTCTTCTTTTACAAGTGTATTCCCTTTAAATACCCGTTACCCCCTCCCCCCCCAAAAAAAAAAAAAAAACTTTCAGATAATAGGTTGATGCGTTATTTTTGGGGAAATTTCAGAGGTCTGAACATTTTCTGCACCCCTGGAATATAGAAATTAAGATTCTATATACCAATTATTATACCAACTAAAAATCAATTATTTATTAGGCTGGAATGATTTATTTTTTACATCAGGAAACACTTGTTTAAATTTAACATCATGAAACTGGTTTTATTATTTTCACTAAATTAATACACCATCGGCAATGGTACATCATTACACAGGTACAAAAATTCAGCACCAGATCGATAGCATGCACAGACAGGAGCAGTGTAAACCAATTCCCTAAAACGGTGCAATAATTTAACACAGAGTTGTGAAACATGCACGGAGATGTGTAAATTCCCTAATTCAACACAGTGTCTCAAAAAGTGGTGAGGGCAAAACAGCGAAAGTAGAATTGGAGCCCGATTTCGGGACCAATTCTTTCACCAAAATATATATATTAAAAAAAAAAAAATCCTTAAAGTTGAAAACATTATTACTAGTTTTAAAAAATATTGGTCGCCAATGGCGACTGTATTTCACAAGCTCTCACATACACATAATGATAAAGAATTGTTTTATATATATGGAAAGAATAAAGGTAATTTTTAATTTAGGACTCGCAAATAATTAATAGTGGACAAAACGGTATTTTATCCGGGGCGATTTTAACCAGGTTTTTTCCACTGGAAAAAACCGAACAATCCTGACCCAAAGTACCCCATGTTTTAAAATCATTAATTACATTAAAACTATTAAAACATAAACGAGGAGCAAACATTCAAACCATGTTTTCACCTTTAGATACAATTTTTTAGACCAAAAAAAAAACTAATAAATTAAAAAAATAACTCTTTTTTTTTTTTCTTTTTTAAGAAAAAACTTGATTTGAACATTTGCTCCCCAAATGTTTCAATTCGATAAAATGTTAAAGTAAACATATATAATGTGCAGTATATACCTAAATTTGGAAAATATATAGCAGCATGTTAATTAGCAGCACTGTTTGAAAGTACTTGTTTTGATTGAATTGCCATCTTCAAAAACTAAAATATTTTTTGTGTCAATTTCAATTTCAATGTTGCTAATATATTTTCAGTATATAATTATAGGTAATGATGATGTATATAAATGTGAATTCTTGTAGGCATATGAAATTATTAGTTTTCATTTTATTTCATGAAATATAATTCATACCCAAATCCAAAATTATCCCTATTCTATTAGCAATTCATGAAATGCATAAGATTTGCAGCTACAAGGAAAATAAATTACAAATATACGCTTCCATTACTATGATTTAGAGGCAAGTGTTTTATAGTTTTATTTTCTAAAATGTAGTTATTCATATTTCCGAAAAGTAAATAAATGTCTGTTGATCTGTTGGCTAAAACAAAAATATCTTCAAGTATAAACAAATCACTTGTAACCTCTATTTTTCGAATATGCCTGTTTTAAAGTTCCACACTTCAATATTCAAACATTTACTTGAGAAATTAATCTTCTAAAAAACAAAATATTAATTTAAACTAAATGTAATTTAATTCACTTTAATTAATAGTAAATTCTGTTTCTAAACAAAAAAGAAAATGCAACTTATTCATGCACTATGTTCCAGTGGCGGATCTAAAACTTTTTTTTTTTTTTTTTTTTTTTTGGGGGGGGGGGGGGGGGTTATGATTTTTCAAGATGTTATTCCATATCAATGAAAAATTTCCAATTGTAATATTCAATTATCAGGGGTCGATCCAGGTTTTAATTTTTGGGTCCCTTTTTTGTGAAAAACAAAATATTTTTGTGAAATATAAAATATTTTTGTGAAAAAGTAAAATACTGTGCAAAATTTTTCGTTTTTACAATCATTTTATGCAATGTTTAATATCAGGTTAATAGTTTCGTTGAGCCAAATTAAGGCATTAATTAAAAATAATACTGAAAACATGAAAACATCTAATAAAAGTATCATTTTTATTAAAAAAAATCTTGTGAAGGGACTCATTTTATGAATTTGAATTTTGTGAAGGGTCCCTTTTCATGGATTTGAATTTTGTGAAGGGTCCCTTTTTATGAATTTAAATTTTGTGAAGGGTCCCTTTTTATGACTTTGAATTTTGTGAAGGTTCCCTTTTTACTATGGGGAATTTTGTGAAGGGGCCGCAAAAGGGACCCAAATTTTGCCTGGATCGACCCCTGATTATGAATGTCAGTACTTTTAGCCTAGCCCCCCCCCCTAGATCCGGCGCTGCTATGTTCTTGCATGCATGAGCATACCACAGTTAAAAAGAAAAAAGTGGCAGAATGGCTCTTTTTGCAATGTTTACCGCAAGAGAGTTTTCTGTTTTCAGTGGTGTACAGAATGAAATTCAAGAGGAAAAGAAAAAGTAAAGATATTAACAGACATGCTACTTTTCAGCCTTTTTAAGCTTGAAAATTATTATTCTTGGGATCAATGCAAATCTGCATTAAAACTTTTTGGACATGTGTAGGGGGGGGGGGGGGTCAGCCTGAATTTGTGCAATATATTATTAGCAATTTCTATGTGATTGGCTTTCAAGAAATGTCAAATTCAAACTTTGAGAAAATGAAAAAGAAATAGCTCTTCAACTGCATTTTCCTAATAAACTAGAACTACATTATTCTGCTAATCAATTGCCCCAGCAAACAATGCTTCTACAGAATAAACTTATTTTCAAGTATACGTAATAAGTTTGTCTGTTTTTTAAGCACTTACAACTATTTTAATTATAATTAATATGATATTCAATATGAGATTTATTGTTCTGATTTTGTTTATTGTGTGTGCATGTATGCAATCAAATTTAACATTATTTTTATTATTGAAAAATTTATATTGTGTCAGTTGCCTGATACCACTTTTGAGGGGGGGGGATCGGGAAAAGTTCAGCCTTTTTTTCTGTAAGATTGTACCATGTCTGTATTAATTAAAACTTTAGCTCTACGAAAATAATCAGTTTTAGACACTTTTCATGGTTAATCTGTTTATTTAATGATTTTGGCCGAATGCCGAATATTTGTCCAGCTAATTACTGACAATCAGCTGTCAACTTCCTAATTTTTTTCGAACTATTTAAATAGTACCATCTACATTTAGTAATATTTTACTTTTTTAATTATGAGAAATTAACATAAAAAATTCCTTTTCAGAAATGGTGATTGATTTAAATGTAGAAAATTACTAGAAAATATTACAATACACAGTGGCATGATGCTGAGCTCACAGCAAAGAAAGTTATTAACTGTTAGATTTCTCAATAAATACTTAAACTTTCTTAGATGACAACATCATGTTGCACCCCAGCAATAAGAAATAATCTTTGAGAAAAATCAACTTAAAGATAACAATAAAGCATTGACTAGCTTACAATAAAACTAACAAAAATGCCTCTCACTCAGGTGGATAAACTGCATGATATAGCTTAGGTGGGACACTTTTCATCCCAGTGACATAAAATTTTGTAGCTGTCTGCAACAGGTTTTTAAAATTTCGTAATCTGTACTCAAAAAGCCTGAAAGCTGAAAGCGGCAATCTGGGAGGAGGGGGGGTGTTAACAACAGTGGTGATCTCGTGCAACAATACACAATACAATTTTACTACAAAATAATATAGTATAAACAATTATAAAATAATAAGTTTAACTCATTCAATTAAATATTTCATAGCAATGTTTGACACAACACAATATAAATAATAAAAGTATTAATTTTAGTTTCGATACAGAAATTTTTATAAGTGAATTTTGAAGTGGAGGAGAAGTTTTGGAGCAGTTTTAAATGAAATTAGCACTTTCCTAGATTCCCGTAGAATCTCAGTAACAGGTAACAGGAGAAAAAGAATACATGCATAACACTGCCTATCAAGGGAGATCTAGGCTCCTAGGTCGCCCTTGTTAAGCACTGTTTTGTGTGTTCCTACCAAGACACCTATAGGGAGCTCTAGAGTTCCTACCACAGAGCGTCTAAGACGTCATACATCAGTAGCACATTGTCGTGGGCAAAAATATCTAAATTGCAGACAATTTTTTATGACTGCAGACAAAAACTGTCTTAAAGTTGTGGGAAATTTTTTTTTTAGTAGTACAGACAGAGTGTCTGAAAGTTAAGGTCAATTTTTTTTATTAGTGCAGACAAAAACTGTCTGCAAGCCGTTTTTCTGTGTCCGCGACTATGTCGCCGTGTTGCGGCGTTTCTGCCACTGGGCTTTTCATATGACATAAACTCAAATTCACTATTTTTTTACTTGTATCATGTATCACCTTTTTTAACGGGGGTGGACATAATATTTGTTTGATCTCCTAAAATGTCCTAGATGGCAACATTATCTAAAATACGTGCACTCCTTGTTAACTCGATTTTAAAGATATAATCTTTATTTAAGTACTGTTGTTAACAAAAACAACTTTTGTTAGATATTAGTGCTACACCAAATAGAACTTTGACCGAGTAGTTGCTGAGTGCTTGGACGAGCACCGGATACCGAGTAGTTGCAAGAAAGAATAATTGAAGCATACATAAAAATTTGCACATCTTAAAATTACAAAAAAAAAAAAAAAAAAAGGCTTTTGAACATAAAATTTAGTTAAATGGTAAACAGCACGCTTTCATACAGAACTTTTGTAGTGTATTTACATAATTAGGTTCATTGCTACATTTTGATACTTTCAGCATAGTGAATTACTAAAACCAAAACTGATAACTTTATTCTTAACATCTTTTTTAGATGTGAAATTATCATCCTCAGATAATTCTTAGAGATTATAAAAGTTATTATGTTGTAAGACTTAATTTAAAAAAAAATAATAATAATAATAATTGTGTATTACGGCGATCGTAAGCAAAAAATATTTCAGGAATAGCTTGAAAAAGAAAAAAAAAAGTGCAAATTTTATTGATAAGCAGCGAAATAACAGCAAGTATATATCATTATTTTCTAGGTTACCGAGCAATACATAAACATGGAACTAAAAAACAGGCATATTATGATTACAGGCGATTATGAGTAATAATTTGTTTAGGCTTGGCAGTGCAAACAGATCAAAGATAAGATATAAACACATTTACTGACTATTCGAAAAAAAAATATGTAACCATAATAAAACACGTACCTCCGAATTCTAATGTTGGTTTAAATATTATTTTCTTTGTAGATGCAAACATAGTATTAGGTTTCGCTTTTCTCAAATCATTTACTAAAACCTTCCAGTATCATATAATTTAGGGTTATAAACTAGAATATCTTATTTCTTTATTAAATAATACACTTCGAAGTAATCTATAAAAGTAATATATAAAATAGAAAAACCTGATGAAAATGAAAGCTTAATTGGCGGAGGAATACAGTGCAAAACCTCGATGGTAAACAATTAGCGCCTGTCTACAGCGAGTCAGCGAGCGCCAAAAATTTTGGATGTACGCATGCGCTCCAAAGATCATGAACCATGGTATAAATTTGTGTGCATGAGTGATAAACTTTTTCGCTTTAAAAAGAAATTAATTCATTATAAATAACGATGAAATAGAATATCTATGATTACAAAATACTTCTTTTACTTTAAATATTATCTAAATAATTTTTTGAGGAAATGGGAAATTTTAAAATTAAAAATATTTTCTTCATAACAAAAAGTTATTGACTGCATTCACGTTGGTCAGCCAACCAACAAAGCCTTGCAAGCAAGAAGTAAGAACCGATTTACGGCCATTTTTGCCGAAGAAAAGCATGCAATTGGCGGAGTAATATAGTTCTATTTTTAAAACAATTTTTATAAAAAACAAGAGTTTTCCTGAAAAAAACGAAGACGTTACTAGATTAAGAAAGATCCTATTAACAGCATATATTAATTATATGAAAATCCTTCGAGCCGTTTTAGAGATATTTTTCAGAATTTAGTCCATTACACCAATCGTTTTCCCTTTTTGGCTTTAAATTGAGATTCAGATCTCAAAACATACTGCATGTAGAAATGTAAAATTTTAAGGATAGATTAAGACCGTAGATAAAAGACTATTTTGAAAAGATCAGAACAAAATATGGCATATTTGCTGAGATATTAAGTGTCGGCTTTTACAAATCTCTCTGATGTCAAACTAGCCGTATATATGAGTTCGCAGCGTTCAGTTTGGGCTTCCGCTTGCGTCACTCGAAAAACTGCCGTTTTTCATGATAGTCAACTGGAAAAAACTTTTGTGTATGTAGGAGCCTCACCTCCCCCCTGAGGGGGATGTTCCCCTCGAGGAGAGTAAATTTTCATGATGGGTATCTTTCAAAAGAGCTGGCCAATATCTTTAAAACGAATGGTTAAACCATCGATCTGCGATAATTTAAAATAAAGTTATCGATTTTTTTTTTTTTTCATTTTTAACAATTTTTTTTTTTTTTTTTTTTAATGTAATATTGAGAATAAATTCAACTGTTTTTGGATATTTAGTGTTATACTACTTCTCTAATATGGAAATCGTCTGCATTATCATGGAAGATAAATTTTTTAAATAATAATTTTAATAAATTATTTTTACTGAGTGAATTTGTACAGGAAAATATAGAAGTAAGTCATGTGGTGGCCTGGCCACAACGCACTAGTTATTTGTTGTTAGTGGATGTGCTTTATTAATAATATTTTACCATTTCAAGGAAAGCTGGTCGGGGACTAAAATAAATTCCTCATAGAGATATGGTAAATAATGTATGTTTTAAGCTAAATATTGATCACTTGTTTTTTGTATATTTACACATTTTGAGGCTTCCTGATTACCGTAGTCAAGTGTTTTAACGTTTGATCTTTGTCTATGTCTCGTAGAGTAATTTAAAAACGAATAATTTTAGGAGGTCCAAATGTTGTATTTTGAAGTTAATATAAGTTTGTTGCTGGAAAAGTTTGATATTGATAAGTTTTAATGAATGTTGCGTGTTAAAACTGTCTGTATAATTTTAAGTAAACTTTAAATTTTAATAACAGAATTAAATTCTATATAAATGTAGGCGCATTTAGGAAACGGGGGGTTGAGGGAGACGGTAGCCCCCCTCACACAGAACTAATTATCACATAAAACTCTTCCGAAGCCTAATTTGAATTGTTTAACATAGGTTTACATAACAGTACTCGTTGTTTTACCTCTTAATCTCCAACCTGTGTTTACAATATTAAATTTCAGGGTAAGATGAAGTGGTGTGAGCGACACACCAGATTATTTATATTAGCAACATCAAAATAGCATTGTTTTTGGAACGGTTTTAAAAGATCGTCATATAATATTATATAAATAAATATTATGTAGATAAAACATTTAATTATGTAACTTCAAGAAATGTTAGATACATATTACTCTGAAAAACAAAACGTTTTTATGAAAATTTTATTAATTTTTGTGGAAAAAAAAATAATAGCGTATAAAATTTTTATTTTAGAAGTTGCACTCTATAATGTTTAAAATTGAGTTCATAAAGTTTAATTAAATCAAGTAAAGGCAACCGTTTTAAAAAATAGAAAAAAAATAGAAAAATTTCATAAAACTATCATTTATATTCAACGAAATTTTGTGATATAACTATTTTTATAAATTTAAATTTTGGGAGGAAACCATTTTAAAAATTTGAATTTTGTAAAATGGCGGTTTTTAAGAACACAAATTTTGTGAATGGGTAATTACAGGGCCCCAGTTTTTGCATAAATCGTCCTCACTTTTAATTTTTTTTTTTTTTTTTTTTTTTTTTTTTTTAAGAACAGGATTATTTATATTCCCGTACATGTGTTTTAATGATAGGTTAAAAATTCCGTGTACGATTATATTTTCCTAAAATATATTCTCTATCTAAAATTGAAGTGTTACGTATGTAAATATATTCTATATTTGAAATTACATAAACTATGCAAGTAAAAGTTTTAATTATTTTTACTAAGAGAAAAATATCTGATTTTAAAGGGTCACGCGGGTTTCGAAAGTTGAAAAAGGCACATTTTCTCTAAATTTTTTTTTTTATACAATAAATATTTTTTTTTTTATTAAAAAATTTAAACGTATAAAAGAACAGCATTTAAATAATATTTTATAACATTTTCATTAAAATTTTTGGAAAATTCAGCCGATAGGTCCTCGTTTCCGGAGACCCTTCATAAAAGCGTTAGACACGACTTCTCAAAAACTAATGCACCGATCTTATTTGAATTTTGCACATTTCTACAATATAAAATTGACTAGTGCATAAACGAAAGATTTTTCTTTCTTTTTCTTTTCTTTCTTTCTTTTTTTTTCTATTACAACTAATTTTACACAGGATGAAATGTGCCAAAAATGCATTGTTTTTGCATACAATTTCTCCAATTTATGTTTTTTTTTCTTTCTTTTCTTTGTTTAGTTTTTGAGAAATTGTGCCAACCGCTTTTGTGGAGGGTTTTCGGAAAACAGGGCCCACCGATTGAATTTTCCAAATTTTTTAATGAAAATTTTATGAAATATCATTTCTATGTTGCTCTTTTATATGCTCAAAATTTGGTATAAAAATTTTTTTATTGATTACATATAACTTCTTAAATATGTATTCAGGCCAAGAGAGTCATTACGAGAAAATTTATTATAATATAATTCTTAATTCATTAAGTTACACTTACTCTGTTGTATTATAAAATAATTTTTAATTCATTAAATTAAACTTGCTCAGTTATAATCTCATTTAAAATAATATTTCTTTTTGTCAGATTTATTATTATTTTTTTTATTTATTTACCTTTTTCTTGGAATTTCAGTAAAATGCATTGAATGAATGAGTGAATGAGTTTTATGTTGCACTAAGGCTACACCATCATAGCTGCCAACATCCTAATTAATATTTCTTAGTACTGTTAGTACACGCCCCTTTTTCTACATCGCTTTCTTTTTAGAGTAATTCTATCTGAATGTAATTACTATTAAACGAGAAAAAAAGACTCTAAAAAAAGACTGGTGTGAAAAAAATGGCGGGTACTAACAATACTACGGAATATTAACTAGGATGTTGGGAGGTATGCACTATGAGCAATTGGTGGCTGTCTGGGTCTCACTTCTAAGGGACATCACAATTTTGATCCTTCATGAAGGGAATGTCTCCCTTGCTTTGGTGACCTCCCCCCCCCCCCCCAATGTACAAAATGTACCGAAATACTCGTGCTGAATGATTTCGATTAAAACTTTGTCAGTAAATAAGCATCTCATAAAAAACAATACTATTGTAAAAATCACCCCGCCCAGCAAAAACTCTTATCTTTCTCAGGCAGACAAAAGAAAAAAAAAAAAAGGATTGATATCAAAATTCTCCGCCGCTATTAATTCCCGGGAACTCCAACACCTTGCTTAATGAAGATCTGTCAATAACTCTGCATATATCTTTCTAATAAATCCTAGTCGCTTTCAACATTCCTTATTAGCTGTGTTAGTTATTTTGCTGCATTATAAAGCGATAATTTAAAGTATTTTTACGGCGGGGTGCTTAAATAATATTTTATTGTTCACTAACTAAATTTTTATTAATTAAAACTTCTACATAGGGGACGCACCCCACCGTAGAAATACTTTAAATTATAGCTAATGGTATTTGCTTACTTTTTTTTTGTTGTTGTTTTTAAGGACGGAGGACTATTAGTTTCAATTTTGGAGTCTTTGTGAAACACCAAAACAATATAGAAATATTAGTCCTATCGTTACAAATTTGATACCAAATGAAAGGGGCGATTTTTCTGAATCCAGGTGTACAAACTGTTTTTCGAAAAGATAATTAGATTATTTATAATTAACTAAAGTATGAAATTTAGGTGACAACACTAACACTTCCTTTTGATACATTTCAGTCATTTTAAAAAGTACGTGACTCGTTATAAATTTAGTCCCAAATGAAAGGGGCGATTTTTCTGAATCCAGGGGTGCAAACAGTTTTTCGACACGATAATTAGATTTTTTAAAATTAACTAAAGTATGAAATTTAGGTGGAGACACTTCATTTTAATTCATTTTAATCATTTTAAAAAGTACGTGGCCAAGTTTTACGCTGAAAAAAATGAGATAAAAAATAAATTAAAAAATAAAATTAAAGTAAAAATTTTACTGATTGAAATTAATAGTCCTCCGTATTAAACTAAATTCTATCTTTGGAATAATTTTTCTTTTTCTTTTTTTTTTTATGATCACAAGCTGTGTTAATTTTAAGTACACAAATTGTTTTTCAGACTTCAGTTACTTATACGCAGAATTTTTTTTTTTTTTTTTTTTTTTTTATGATTTAAAATAACAAAATATAGATATTATTATTATTATTATTATTATTATTATTATTATATTTTTATTAATTCATTTTCTTTCTTCAAACAAACCACTGTTAACGCATAATAATTGTTCTTTATAGCAACTATTTTTTGAAATTAATTATTGCATCAATCTCATAAAAAAAGAAAAGAAAAAAAAAAAGTGGAACTTTTTGTTGTTTTATATTACAACGAAACAAGACTGATTATTAAATCTTATTACTTAAAGAACCGAAATCTATGCAAAAATTTAAATTTATTTAATTATTTCAGAAATGTGTTTTTTTAAGTCAAACGTCTTCTAAAATTAATTTTTATCATAAATATATTTTTTTATTTACACAATTTTGTATATAAAAGATATCATTTTTCCTGACTCAGTACATAATATTTATCTATCCGCAGCTGTAACGTTCTTTTAAAAGAGCAATTACTGTGTTCAAGATATAGAGAGAAAAAAAATTCTATAAGAGGTTTGTTTGACTGTAAAGAAAGAAATTTTCCCACGTTCCCAATGGAATAATATGACTGAAAGCATTTATCAGATATATACCAACGAAATGCAGAGTTCAAAGGTGATAGTTATCAATAATTTTCTCTACAAATATTGGATATACTTATAAGTTTGTATTTGTTCAATATTGATATAGTCAAAATATTAGAAAATATTAGAAAACACCAGAGAAAAGAAAAAGTTACAAAAGTCACAGTGAATATATATATATACTATATACACCACCGTTATCTCGAAAGAAAAATTAAGCCATTTTCAGAATCCCATAAACTAGAAATATAGACTTACGAGTTATACGAATAAAGCAATTAAATAAACTGCATAAAGAAAATGATCAATGATTTCTAGTCTATAGTTTTCTAGATGGTGAAACAATACGTTATATTATGAATCCTTTAACCTGCGAGAAATTCTCGCGTGATTTCTAGAATTGATTCACAAACTAGAACTATAGTTAAGTTACTAAAACTGGCTTCGCATTTGCAAAGATTTTTAAATAAATTTGATTACGGTATTATCAGAAAACACACCTAAATTTCAATAGCATACTTGCCAACCATCTCATTATGAACCATACAATTTCTAGTACCCGCCTTTTTTTTTTCACACCAGTAATTTTTTACTTTCTCTTACCCATAAGGTAGAGAAAGTATTGTTTTTGGGTCAAATTTGCGAACGCGAGATTTTGTTATATTTACACGTTTTGAGGTCTCCTGAATACGAAAATCATGTTTTTAGCAAATGGTCTGTGTGTATGTCTGTGTGTCTGTATGTCTGTGTGTCTGTCTGTTATCAGCATATCTCAAAAACAAATTATGGCAGAAAGTTCAAACTTGGTATTCTAAATGTGTATCATATAGGGATGCTACAGTAAGCTTTTCGTTAAGATCAAGCAAATGGTTCGTGTACAGGGACAATCAAGAGAATTCTAATACATTACTTCTATGGGGGAAATTGCAGGAAAGTAGATTTTAACGTCTGTAGACTGCACTAAACCAAATGAAACGAATATATATTTTTTGTAATAGAGATAGTTAACTGGGGAAAAAAATTGTGTATGTAGGAGCCTCGCCTCCCCCCTGGGGGGGAAGCCCCCCCCTCGAGGGGAGTAAATTTTCATGATCGGTATCTTTCAAAAGAGCTCGCCAATACCTTTAAAACGAATGGTTGAACAATCAATCTGCGATAATTTAAAGCAAATTATCGATTTTTTTTTGCTTTTAACGAAAAAAAAACATAGATTTTCTTTTTAAATATTGAGAATAAAATGGACTGTTTTTGGATATTTGGTGTTATACTACTTCTCTAATATGGAAATTGGAAATCGTTTGCATTATCATAAAAGATAATTTTTACTTTCCGAACACTATAGTGAGGAAAGTATTGTAATCATGTCAAAAATCCGAATTCGAGATTTTGATGTTAGTATACGTTTTGAGGTTCCCTGAGTCCGTTTTCACTATTTTTACGATGATCTATGTATGTGTGTGTGTATGTATGTGTGTATGTATGTGTGTGTGTATGTCTGTGAGTGAACACGCTAGCGTCTAAACGCTTCGTTCGAATAAGCTGAAAGTTGGTGCGTATATTGTAAGTCACCATAGTACGAACCCTATAAATTTTGGTTACTGAGTGACTTTGTATAGGAAAATATAGAAGAAAGTCATGTGGTGGCCACAACATACTAGTTAAAAGTGCGATAGCATCTAAACGCCTTATTCAATTGAGCTGAAAATTTATATGAATATTATAAATCACTGTTGCTCTAACTATAAGCATTTTGGTGAATCTAGCATTTATAGGTTTTTTACAGGGACACAACGAAAATTCTTTATCATTATGATCTATGGGCTCAAAGTTCAGCAGCGTTAAATAAAACATCCTGTAATATATGGAGAAAAATACTCAAACACTTTAATATGGTTTTATCTCTTTTCTTTGTTTAACAACTCCTCTTTCTTTACTTTATCTACAAAACTGTTAGTTACTCAATGTTCGGAAAGTCGAGTGGAGTCACTCCAGATTTTTTAAAATAGTAATTTTAATAAATTATTTTTTTAAAACAGAAATATTTTTTAATAACAGAATTAAATTCTATATAAATGTAGGTGCATTAATGAAACGGGGGTTTGAGTGGGGCGGTAGCTCCCCTAACACAGAACTAATTATCATATAAAACTCTTCTTACCCATAAGGTAGAGAAAATATTGTTTTTGGGTCAAATTTTCGAACTCGAGTTTTTGTTATATTTACATGTACTGAGGACCCCTGAATACGAAAATCATGTTTTTACCAAATGGTCTGTGTGTATGTCTGTATGTATGTGCGTGTGTCAGTGTGTGTGTCTGTCTTTTATCAGCATATCTCAAAAACAAATTATGGCAGAAAAATAAACTTGGTATTCTAAATGTGTGTCATATAAGGATGCTACACTAAACTTTTCGTTAAGATCAAGAAAATGGTTCGTGTACAGGAACACTCAAAAGTATTCAAATACATTACGTCTATTGGGAAATCGCAGGTAAGTAGAGTTTAACATCTGTAGACTGCACTAAACGAAATGAAACGAATATATATATTTTGTAATAGAGATAGTCAACAGGGGAAAAAATTGTGTATGTAGGAGCCTCGCCTCCGCCCCTCCTGGGGGGGGGGGGAAGTCCTCCCTCGAGGGGAGTAAATTTTCATGATGGGTATCTTTCAAAAGAGCTCGCCAATACCTTTAAAACGAATGGTTGAACGATCAATCTGCGATAATTTAAAACAAAGTTATCGATTTTTTTTTTTTTTGCTTTTAACGAAAAAAAACTTAGATTTTTTTTTTAATATTGAGAAAAAAATGGACTGTTTTTGGATATTTGGTGTTATACTACTTCTCTAATATGGAAATCGTCTGCATTATCATAAAAGATAATTTTTTTAAATTATTATTTTAATAAATTTTTTTTAAAAAACAGAATTATTTTTTAATAACCGAATTGAATTCTTTATAAATGTAGGTGCATAATTGAAACGGGGGGTTGAGGGGGGCAGTTATCATATAAAACTCTTCCGACGCCCAATTTGAATTGTTTAACACAGGTTTACATGACAGTACTCGTTATCTTACCTCTTAATCTGCAACCTGTATATATAATATTAAATTTAGAGTAAGAGAAAGTCGTGTGAGGGACACACCAGATTATTAGAGTAATTTTAGTCTTATTTAACCGTAACAACATTTGGAGAGAATAACTCTGAAAATATAGTGATGTGTGAAAATTGGCGTTTTTTTTAGAGGGCGTTAACAATAGTACGGTTATTAATGAGATGGTTGGCAAATATGCAATAGGGATTTAAGAAGTCACTAACAAAAGGAATTAGAATTTATAATTATGACGTGAAACTATTTTTTCTCGAGCCTCAATTCATTTTTTAGATGCCAGTGGCAGCTTTTTTTTTTTTTTTTTTTTTTTTTTTTTGTGTGTGTGTGTGTACCTACCAGCAACAGATGGGGAACGAAATGTTGTAAACACCTTTAAATTTAGACTTTTCGTCAAATATTGGGAGAAATACCTGGTAGACTCCCTTGGAACTTCGTAGGTGAAAAGAACGTAACGTATTATACTACATATATTTCAATTAAGATTAGAACAAATGGGACTAGTAATACAGTTCTTTTAATTACAGTAGAACTGCAGTTACCCGAGCCCCGTTCAACTTATATCTGGTTAACCGAGGTGGTTCCGAAAAATCCGCATCCCGAAGAAAGCGTGGCCTTTGACAAATGACATGGATAACATTGAAAAATTTTACCATACAATACTGTATTTCATAATTTATGTATGTATGCATACTTGCCAACATCCTAATTAATATTCCGTAGTGTTGTTAGTCCTGCCCTGTTTTTCACACCAGTAAATTTTTAGAGTAATATTCTCTAAATGCAATTACGATTAAATAAGAAGAAAAGTACTCTAAAAAGATACTGGTGTGAAAAAGAAGGCGGGGCTAACAATACTACGGAATATTATTCAGTATTTTGGCAAGTATGTGTATGTATTGTATTGTATTTTAAACTGTGTGTGTGCGAACTGCATTTAAGTACATAATAGATGTATTCTTTTACTTCATTGACTACATTTCATTCATTTTAAACCTTACTGCATGTTTTCTCCACAATTTATCAGTGTCCGTGTTATCCGAGTTTTCGATTATCCGAGGTGCCCTCGGTCCCCATTACCTCTGATAAGTGAGGCTGTACTGTATCTGCATTTATTCTTATGCCAGTACCACGTGTATTCAAGAAGATATAAATGTTTCTTTAACAATATTGGAAATATTTCGCACTGATATTGATCATTCCACGTAGGCATTTTAAACCAGTGCAATATCCTTTTTAGAAAACTTCCCATTCTTCGTTAAACAAAATATACTGTACTCAGAATATAAAAATATTAAATATCTGGTAAATGAAAATTTTAAAATAAATAATATTATAATAACTAATAGGAAATAAATAAAATATGAGGAAATTTCTGGGGGCCAATAATTCCACTTAAATTTAATACTTGAAACAATTAATAAATTAAACTTTCTGAACCTCTCGCTATTGCTATTCTTTTTTATACCAATTCAAAGGAAAATACTACACGCTTATTAACATGTTTTAAATTCAATTTGGAAGATTGATCTTCCCATTTAATTAAGCTCTGTTAAACGCTTAACAGCAAAAATTTTCATCTTAGGTTTTAAATCCTGAATTAATGCATAACAATCTATATAATATTTCTCTAAAGTGGACCAGTTCCGATTATATTTTCTCAAAACGATAGTGATGTAGTTAATAAAATATGCGAAGATAAAATATAATATTTATAAATTGACAATATTTAAGCACGCGGACTCAGCTCAATGATCGAATAGGAAAAAATTACGACATTTGTCTGATGAGATTATTTTATGGGAAAAATGTACTTTTAAAATTTGCATCTTCAGAATTTTTGCATGCGCCATTTAAAACTTACTAATACTTTAAAGATATATACAGAATATGAATTATTATCATAAATTGACTAAAAGACACAATCATAAAAAGTATAATGAAAAAAGGAATTAGTCTTTTTTTAAACAAAAAATTCTGCCAAAATAAATAAATAAAAAGTGATCACCAAAATGGCGATAAAAATTTAAAAGGCATCATGGGGGTCCTGTACTAAAACTGGACGAATGAAATCTGGGTCGTCGACCATGAATTTTATTTTAAAACCTTTCTTTGAATGATTTTGGTTTCACTGTTGCACAGTATTAATTTGGTTCTAATAATAATTTGACTTTTTGTAAATTAAAATTTTAATTAGGTGGTAAAATTAGTATAATATTTATAAGTTTCAAATTTTAAAGGTAAATAAGAAAAGAAATAAAGTGCGGAAGTTTCGCACAAGTTTGCTAGTATTTATTATAACAATTATTACAGTATAACAACAGATTTATTGTAAAAATAAAACGCGTGTTTTTCAATGCATCAGTTATCAGCAGTAAATTTAATCTTCATTGAAATTTTTTATTACAGTATTAAAACAATTTAAAAACAAGTCTTGCGGCTTATTCGGAAGGGTAGGTTGGTTTCTTTCTGCTTATCAAATATCTGCCATTTTAAAAGAAAATGGCGGCTACATATTATTAATGGACTTGGTAGAAATAATGATGTGGGATATGTACATATTGAATTTTAAGCAAATCGGTTCATAAATACCTTTTTACGTGAATTTGAAATTTTCAAGTGGCACTTGGAAACAAGATGGAGGGCCAAGTTGGCAAACAAATATATATGAAATGCATTTGTGAGATAAGTCTACTGTACAAATTTAGTTTGAATGAATTTAGAATTTCAAAAGTTATCGTGTTCACAAATTAAGTGGCCGCCACTTGATTCAAAATGGCGGAGCAAGTTGCTTCGTGAACTAATCCAAGATATTTGCAAGATAAGTCCACTATCCAACTTTGGTTCGAATAAATTCAGTATTTCAAAAGTTATTGCGATAAAAAGTTCTCAAATGGCCGCGTTCAAGTGGCCGCAACTTGAAAACAAAATTGCAGAGATACTTGCCCACCGAAATCATAGATATTTGTATGATAATTCTATTTTTCAACTTTGGTTAGAGTTAATTAAGTATTTGGAAAGCTATCGTGATAACAAATTTTCAAGTGGACGCCACTTGGAAACAATATGTTACATCAAGTTGTCCAGTAAACTCATCCAAGTTATTTGAAGCATAAGTTCACTGTCCAACTTTGATTCGAATCAGTGCAGTATTTCGAAAGTAGTTATTGTTATGACAAATTTTCAAGTAGCAGTCTAAGTAGCTGGAAAAGATATTTCTATGATAAGTTCACTGTCCAACTTTGGTTCAAACTAGTTCAGTATTTCAAAAATTATCTTGATAAGAACATTTCAAGTGGCACCGTGATTTCAAGTGGCCACCACTTGGAAACAAAAAAATGGACTAAGATACCCAGAGTTCTCATCTGAGATATTTGAATGATAAATCCACTACCCAAATTTCATACGAATTGATTCAGTATTAGAAAAGTTATCATAACGGCAAATTTTCAAGTGGCTCACTTGGAAATAAAATGGCAGAGCAAGTTACCAAGCGAACTTATCCAAGATATTTGAACTGTAAGCTCACTATCCAACTTTGGTTTGAATCAGTTTAGTTTTAAAAATTATCATGAAAGCTCATTTTCAAGTGGCAGCCTGATTTCAGGTGACCGAAACTTGGAAACAAAATGTCGAAACAAGTTGCCCAGTGAACTCACACAAGATATTTATTTGATAATTTCACTGTCTAGCTTTGGTTCCAATTGAATCAGAATTTAAAAAGTTATTATGATTATAAATTTTCAAGTATTAGCCTGATTTCAAGTTGTCCCGCTTAGTTTATAGCATCCGCACTTTGTTAAAAATGGTGAATAAAGTTCATTAATAAACTTAGTTGAGAACCTTATGTGATTTGTGTATACATCAAAATTCAAGCAAATCCTGTCTAAAATACTCTTTTTACAATGTGAATTTGAAATTTTCAATGGCCTTCAATTAAAAAAAAAAATGGCAGAGCAACTTCGTTAACAAACTCATTCATGATACTTAAAAGGTAAATTCGCTGTCCAAATTTGGTTCTATTTGGAGTATTATTTCGGAAGTTATGGTCATTGTAAATTTCCAAGTGGTAGTCTGATTTCAAGTGGATGCAACTTGGAAATAAAAAATCGGAACAAGTGGCCCAGTAACTCATCCAAGATATTTATATGATAAGTTTGCTGTCCAACTTTGATTCGAATTGAATCAGAATTCGAAAAGTTGTCATGATTAAAAATTTTCAAGTGGTAGCCTGATTTCGAGTTCTCCCGCTTAGTTTATAGCATCCGCACTTTGTTAAAAATGGCGGATAAAGTTTATTAATAAACTTGGTTGAGACCCTTACGTGGTGTATATATACATTAAAATTCAAACAAATCCGGTCTTAAATACCCTTTTTATAATGTGAATTTGAAATTTTCAAGTGGCCTCCACTTGAAAACAAAATGGCAGAGTAACTTCGTTAACAAACTCATCCAAGACATTTATAAGATAAGTCCACTGCCCTAAATTGGTTCAATTTCGTGCATTATTTCGGAAGTTATCGTAATGTTAAATTTTCAAGTCGTAGTCTGATTTCAAGTGGTCTCGCTTAATTTAAGATATCCCCCACTTTGTTAAAAATGGCGGATAAAGTTCATCCATAAACTTGGCTGAGACCCTTATGGGGTTTATATTTACATCAAAATTCAAGAAAACCCAGCCTTAAATACGCTTTTTATAATGCGGATTTTAAATTTTCAAGTGGACGCCACTTGAAAACAAAACGGCGGAGCAACTTGGTTAACGACCTCATCCAAGATATTTATAAGATAAGTTTGCTGCTCAAATTTTGTTCCATTTGAAGTAATTTTTCGGGAGTTATCGTGATAACAAAATTTTCATTACAGATAAATAAATAGATATACATAAACGAAGTGATTGCAATAGGTCGATTTCTAAAGAAATCAACCAAAAAATCTGTTGTGTAACAACCACACGACTTCCATTCTCAGCTATTATACATACAGTGCTGGAAAAAACATTAAAGTCAAGCTAAAAACATCATTATGTTTACCAATGCGTATTTAAACTTTTCGTAAATTTAAACATAATGCTGAAAACAATAGTTATAATTATGAATATAAAAATATTATGACAAATGTACATGTTTTTTACTTTCTCTTATCCATAAGGTAGAGAAAGTAATGTTTTAGGGTCAAATTTTAGAACGTGAGTTTTTGTTATATTTACACGTTTTGAGGTCCCCTGAATACGAAAACCATGTTTTTAGCGAATATCTGTGTGTTTGTCTGTGTGTCTCTGTGTGTGTGTGTTATCAGCATATCTCAAGAACAAATAGTAGCAGAAATTCCAAACTCGGTATTCTAAATGTGTATCATATAGGGATGCTGCACTATGCTTTTCGTTGAGATGAAGCAAATGGTTCGTGTACAGGGACACTCAAGAGTATTCTAATACATTACTTCTATGGGGGAAATTGCAGGAAAGTAGATTTTAACGTCTGTAGACTGCACTAAACCAAATGAAACGAATATATATTTTTTGTAATAGAGATAGTTAACTGGGGAAAAAAATTGTGTATGTAGGAGGGAAATTGCAGGTAAGTAGAGTTTAACATAAATAGACTGCACTAAACTAAATGAAATGAATGTATATTTTTTATCAATACAAAAAAACCTTAACGGGTTAAAAGTTTGTGACGCAGCACTGTACTTTATGGCTATAAGAATTAGAAATACGGATTTTAAAAATAATGATATCAAATTTTCAGTGACGCTTTGATATTAATGAAATTATACATAGATTTTCTTATTTGAATTTGCTTTTTCCTTTTATTTATATTTACAGTGTAAACGTTATTTTCAACATAAAATAATATATAGCATTTACTCATTGATACCTTTCCATTAACATCTCTTATACTATGAAAGCATGTGTTTTAAAAGAAATTACATGAAATTCCAGCAACGCAGTGGTGTTACATTAAATGATTTGTTTTTAAATTTCACTGCAATTATTTTGTTTTGCATATTAAAGTATATGTGCACATTGAAATGTTGCTTTTAATTTTCAAATACACTGTCAAATATATCACTTTCATTAAGCTTATATTATGTACTGAAATATATTTATTTCAATGAATTATTCTATCTTTTGCGTCACGCCATCCAAGAAAAAAATTTCCACAGAAAAAAATTTCACAATTTTTTTCTTTGCAGCACAATATCTATTTGCATGCATTTTCAATTTATTTGGATGAAATGACACAAAGTAAACATTTCCATATATTTTACTTACAGTTTTGGATGGCGTGACGCAAAAGATAGAATAATTCATTGAAATAAATATATTTCAGTACATAATATAAGCTTAATGAAAGTGATATATTTGACAGCGTATTTGAAAATTAAAAGCAATATTTCAATGTGCACATATACTTTAATATGCAAAACAAAATAATTGCAGTGAAATTTAAAAACAAATCATTTAATGTAACACCACTGCGTTACTGGAATTTCATATAATTTCTTTTAAAACACATGCTTTCATAGTATAAGAGATGTTAATGGAAAGGTATCAATGAGTAAGTGCTATATATTATTTTATGTTGAAAATAACGTTTACACTGTAAATATAAATAAAAGGAAAAAGCAAATTCAAATAAGAAAATCTATGTATAATTTCATTAATATCAAAGCGTCACTGAAAATTTGATATCATTATTTTTAAGACCCGTATTTCTAATTCTTATAGCCATAAAGTACAGTGCTGCGTCACAAACTTTTAACCCGTTAAGGGTTTTTTGTATTGATATCATTACTTTTTAGGGGTTAATGATCAAAACGTAAAATTAAAGGAGCATGGTAATGTGTTATAACACTGTATAAAAAATGTTGTTTTGTAGGTCATACTCAAACAAAATAACAAACTAAATGAAATTTCAAAATTTTATAAAAAGTGATTTAAAAAAAAAAAAAAAAAAAACTTTAAGGAAGAATATTTTTGAGGGATGGAAACATGCAACATTACAAAGGCATAATATAGTACATTTTAAAAATGACAAAAATTTCTACAAATAAAAAAATAAATAAGAATGATTTTTTATTACTTTCCGAACACTATAGTGAGGAAAGTAATGTAATCATGTCAAAAATCCGAATTCGAGATTTTGATGTTTCTATACGTTTCGAGGTCCCCTGACTCCGTTTTCACTATTTTTACGATGATGTATGTATGTGTGTGTATGTCTGTGAGTGAACACGCTAGCGTCTAAACACTTTGTTCGAATACGCTGAAAGTTGGTTCGTATATTGTAAGTTACCATAGTACGAACCCTATAGAATTTGGTGAGTCTAGCACTTATAGTTTTTTTTCAGGGACACAAAGAAAAATTCTTTATCATTATGGTCTATGGGTCAAAAATCTTAAAAGTGCGATAGCATCTAAACGCCTTATTCAATTCAGCAAAAAATTTATACACATATTATAACTCACAGTTACTCAATCTGTATAGAGTTTGGAGAATCTGGCACTTACAATTATTTTACAGGGGCACAAAGAAAAATTCTTTTTCATTATGGCCTATGGGGCCAAATTTTTAAAAGTGCGATAGCGTCTAAACGCTTATTTAATCTGAACAAAAAAATTTGTACACATGTTATAGGTCACAGTTGCACGAACTGTATAGATTTTGGTGAATTTAGCACTTACAGTTTTTTTACAGGGTCACAAAGAAATATTCTGTATCATTATGGCCTGTGGGACCAAATTTTTACTTTCTTCTATATTCAATAGAAGAAACTATTGGTTTCGTAAAAATTTTCGACCTCGGGTTTCTGGTGGATTTACACGTTTTGAGAGCTGTAGAACACGATTTGACCATTTTTAGAAAATGTCTGTCTGTTTGTCTGTCAGTCTGTGTGTGTGTGTGACAAACATTTGTGGCAACTGTATCTCAGGAACTAATTCACAGAATTTCATACAAATTGGTATGTAGTTGCACCTTGACACAAATTAGCGCCTATCAACTTTTGGTAAAAATTGTCTTACAGGTTGCGTTGCCATCCCGCTTTTTCTAAATTTTTAACATGGTGGTATATAGTACAAAATTTTGTATAAATGTGCATAAAGAGAATCATTTTTTAATAATCATTATGAAATTCACCAGAATTATTTATAATAGAGATAGACAACTCGGAAAATTTTTTTGTATGTGTAGGAGCCTCGCCTTCTCCCCCCCCCCTTCTGGGGGGGGAATTCCCCCCTCCAGCGGAGTAAATTTTCATGATGGGTATATTTCAAAAGAGCTCGCCAGTACCTTTAAAACGAATGGTTGAACCATAGATCTGCGATAATTTAAAATGAAGTTATCGATTTCTTTTCATTTTTAGCAAATATATATATATATATATACATATATATATATTTAAATGTAATGTTGATAATAAAATTGACTTTTTTTGGATATTTAGTGTTATACTACTTCTCTAATATGGAAATCATCTGCATTATCATGGAAGATAATTTTTTTAAATAATAATTTTAATAAATTATTTTTACTGAGTGAATTTGTATAGGAAAATATAGAAGAAAGTTATGTGGTGGCTACAACATACTAGTTAAAAGTGCGATAGCATCTAAACGCCTTATTCAATTGATCTGAAAATTTATATGAATATTATAACCCACTGTTGCTCTAACTATAAGCATTTTGGTGAATCTAGCATTTATAGGTTTTTTACAGGGACACAACGAAAATTCTTTATCATTATGATCTATGGGCTCAAAGTTCAGTAGCGTTCAATAAAACATCGTGTAATATATAGAGAAAAATACTCAAACACTCTATTTTGATTTTATCTCTTTTGTTTGTTTAACAACTCCTCTTTCATTACTTTATCTACAAAACTGTTAATTACTCAATGTTCGGAAAGTCGAGTAGAGTCACTCCAGATTTTTTTATTCAATATTCAATTTCTTATATAGCTCATTGGTTCAATTATTTCTTAGATAGTTCAACAGAAAATTCAAAATAAATGTTTAAAAAAATAATTTGTGTACGAAAGTTTTTGTAAAAAAGTGTTTCTAAAGAATCTAAAGTTTCGAAAGAATTTTCACCACATCGATTTTGGTTGGATAACAATTTAACAAAAATTTTTAAATGGTTAATCGACTGAACAAAAGATAAATATTTTGTTATTTTTAAATTGTAGATGCATAAAGTAAAACTGTTTAAGGATATGACAGTAATTTTCCAAAATACCTAGCACCATTGGGGTGAGGTTCAGATCCTCCCTTGGAAACTCTGACAATTCTAAAAAAGATGCTTAATCAATTTGAAAGAGATTTTGTTTGGTTTAAAATTAATTCAGCTGGGGAAAATAGGAGCGGGGTTACCAGTTAGATCACTTAGAAATTTTAATAGGGAAATCGCTTTTTAGAAAAAAATTTCTAAAAAACATGCATTAAAATGTTATGCATCTAGTTTTATTCTATCTGATTAAACATACTGTACATAGTCCCCACATTCTTCCTAGTATTTCGGAATCACTTTAGAATCCCTAAAAATTTTCTGAAACGTAGTGCAGGGATTTTGGACTTTGCCTCATTTTCGAAAATTGGGTTATGGGGGTATAAAGTGTATATGAGAGATCTAACTTTGAAATTTTAAATAATAAGGATTTTTTAGCACTTTGAGAAATCTTCTAAATATAATCACTTAAAATGTTTCCAGCGATACTTTTTTAAGGTTGGTTGGTTGTAGGTTTTAAGGCCAATTGACTGCGCTAGGGCCCTAGGCCTATAAGTACATTGCCCCCCGTGAGGTCTTTCTAAGGAATCGTAGTCCGCATTTATGCAAGTTTCGGAGAAAAAAAAATGAAGGAACGGCTAGGTCGAAGAGTGCGGGATGGGATCGAATCCGGCACTTCCCATCCACCAGCTTTTCAGCGCAGAACCGCTCGTGGGGCATTTTTTAAGGAAGCCTATATATATATATATATATATATTCTAAAAGTCCCATTTTTCTTCCCAAATTGTGCCCTTGTGCCAAAACGCCTTGAAAGTTTTGAAAACGTAAAAAGCGTGCATATTAAATATGAGTCTAAGTAGAACTTTAAATGAGCTCCTAATTCCCCTCCTATTCGAAATTTTAATGTTTGCCTCCTAAGGTTTCTTTTATCTCAATTCAGCTTCAATTTCTTTTTTTCTTTTCCTTTCTTTTCCTTTCTTTTCTCTTTCTTTCTTTCTTTCTTTCTTTTTTTTTTTTTAATAAACCAAACGAGATCAAACGACGTGATCCTGAAATAGGAACATGATGGAGACTATTTTCAGTATATTTAATAAAAAAAAAAAAAAGAGGCAAACAAAATATATAAAAAAAAATTTTGTTTGTAGAAGACATTTCCGACAAACTATTAAAAGAACTTCATTTGTTTAAAATTTCAAAGATGTGCCTTTCACCTCCCTGTTTTTACTGTTCGAGTTTCCAAACAAAACAAAGATCCTTCAAACTGATTAAAATCCCGCCCCCCCCCCCCCCGCCTCCTTTTTCTTTACAGTTTTTAAAATTTCCAAGGTATTCTCGAGACACGAGGGACGACTTTAAAAGAAACATTTTCTTTCTTATTTTCCTAACAAATAATTATAGAGAAAAACATTTTGTGTTAAAATGTTGTTTTGAAAAGGTCTTTCCATCAAACTAACAGAGATTCCCCCTCCCTCCACCCAAATTTCACATTTATAAAATTAAAATTTGCCCACCACTGAGTCCTTATGCCCCTTCCCTTCCCCTACCATATACATTTGTTTTATTCTTAACTAAACAAAATTCCGTAAAAATTCTCTTAGACGTGTTTTACAGTATGTAGAAATTCCGAAAATTACTAGATAAAAACAAATTGAATAATTCGTATTCGACACTGTTTGGCTAGATTTAGTATGAAGTTTGGAAACACACTTTTCTAAAATCGATGAAATTAAATTAATATAAAAATTCTACAGAACAACTTGATTAGTTTTTTATATAATACAAAATGAGTTTAAATCAGTTTAATTTAAAGTTGTTTTCGTAAAGAATTTGCCTTTACGATTTTTATAATATAATGCAAACTCAAGTTACTGTAACAATGTTTGTGATAACGGTAATTATTAAGCTAAGGAAAAATCATTTAATTTAGTATAAGTATTAATCGTTATTACTGTTGGTTTGGCCACGACTTTTAAGTTTTTAAACTGATTAATAGATTAGTTTTACAAAGTGAAAACAGTTACATATTATAATTTTACTTAATTTTTTGCGTTTGATTAAAAGCTTAAAATGGTCTCAGTTTACCTCGTAACACTTTTAAGATTTTATTGATATTGTATAGGAAACCTATATTAAAAAATAAACAAGTACTTACACAAATTTCAGAACAATATGTTGCACTAAATAATGAATAACAGAGGTTTTTAAAAAAATATGTGATAGTAAAAAAAAAAAAAAAAAAAAAAAAAAAAAACCTTTGTAATGGAAATAAACATCCTTGAATCCTATTTGAACCTCTATGTCATTTAATCATTTGAATGAGATCATTCACAAAAAAAAAAAAAAAAAAAAATTCCTCAAAATTTTATGCCATATTTTTTAGAATAGTGTGTACAATATTTACAATGTTATTATTAATTTCTAATTTAAAAGTTGCAGATGCATGGTAATTTCAATTTTATTTTATATCTCTATTATATCTAAGAAATAAGTATATACGAGTTAAGGAGGATATTTTTTTTTTTTTTTTTCTGGAGTAGTTTTTATTGTTATATTCATGCCAACTCCCTACTGTTAAATTTAAGAAAGAAAGAAAGAAACGCGAATAATTTTTTAGGTATAGATTTGATTTAAAAGAGAAAAATAAATAATAATAGAAAAATCTTTAAAAAATGAAATTTTTATACTGGTAAATATTTAAGTAGTATAGTTTGTTAAGAATTTAATTAAAAAAAAAAAAAATCTTAATCTATTCAAAATTTTATTATAGCTTAACATTTTGTAATTTATATATATATACTAGAAACTTAATGAGCAAATTAATTATTTTCAAATTCTGTTTTAAGAATTTTTTCAATCCGTAGTTTAAGTGATTTATCACCTAATTTTGAAAAAATTACAAATATTTGCACATGATTATCATATTATTTGTCATTTTTATGAAAATGAAGAAAAAAATTTTTGTTGTTGCAATCACTTTTTAAAACAAACCTGTTTTGAAAGTTAACAACGTATCAGCATGAAAACAATGTAAATACAATGAATATTTTTGATAAACAAATCTCATATAAAATACAAGTACCTAAATAAATAACTTATTTAATATATATATTAAAGAAAGAAAAATATTTTTTTATATTTTTGTGTTTATTTGTAACGCCAATTCCCGATAGAGGGAGCCAAAACGATTATTTGAGATTGAGTATTTCAGATGGAAGAGAAGTCTGTATTCGTCCGCGAAACTGCCTTATCACGGTATTTTCGGAGTAAAAAATAGTTCGATTTTCAAACTGAGTTATAAAAAAACAAGAGTTTTCTTGGGAAAAAGGGAGATGTTACGCACATCAGATAAAAGCGATTAATATCATATATCAATTAAACGACATTCTCCCGAGCCATATTCGAGAAAAATTTGTACTACACATAGACCGTCCATTTATAACTTAAATAAGCCAATTCATACCTCAAAATATATTGCACGCAGAAATGTAGCGATTTCAGGGTAGGATCAGACAGAAGGTAAAAGACTATTTTGAAAATATCAGAAAAAACATCCCGTATTTCCTGAGATATTATGTGTCGGCTTTTAGCGGTTTCTTTGATCTCAAACTAGCTGTGTATATGAGTGTCGCAGTTTTCGTTTGTATTTTCCGCTGAGTGTCGCCGCGTTCGTTTGTTTTTTCGCTTGCGTCACTCGAAAAACTGCCGTTTTTCATGATATGCGTAAAAACATGTTTCATGTAAAATATGGTAGGGAAATCATTCACTGTTTATTTACAGGGCTACAGAAAAGAACTAGATTATAGTGTGACAGTAGCTGAAAATTGATGGAAGTGTGTTTTAGGATGAGCAATTTATTATTACTATAGGCTTATATTTAGTTACACCTTGTGGTCTGTACATAATCTTAAAAAATATACAGGGCAGCAAATATTTAAGCGATAACATTCTTTTTTACTTTCCCTTACCCATAAGGTAGAGAAAGTATTATTTTAGGCTCAAATTTTAGAACGTGAGTTTTTGTTATATTTACACGTTTTGAGGTCCCCTGAATACGAAAACCATGTTTTTAGCGAATATCTGTGTGTTTGTCTGTGTGTCTGTCTGTGTGTGTGTGTGTGTGTTATCAGCATATCTCAAGAACAAATATAGTACCAGAAATTCCAAACTCGGTATTCTAAATGTGTATCATATAGGGATGCTGCACTATGCTTTTCGTTGAGATGAAGCAAATGGTTCGTGTACAGGGACACTCAAGAATATTCAAATACATTACGTCTATGGGGGAAATTGCAGGTAAGTAGAGTTTAACATCTATAGACGGCACTAAACCTAATGAAATGAATATATATTATTTATATGCGTAAAAACATGCCTCATGTAGAATGTGGCGGGGAAATCATTCACTGTTTGTTTATAGGGCTACACAAAAGCACTAGATTATAGTGCGACAATAGCTGAAAAATGATATAAGTGCATTTCAGATTGTGCCGTATGTTATTACTATAAAATTATATTTAGGTGCACTATGTGGTTTGTACATAATCTTCAAAAGATATACAGGACTGAAAATATTTAAGCGATAACATTCTTTTTTATTGTGAGTGAAAGTGCTTTGATATGATATTTTACTATGTCCAGGAAAGCTGCTCAGGAATTGAAATGAATTCGTCATAGACATGTGATATATAATGTATATTTTTAAGCAAAATATTATCGCTTGTTTTTTGCATATTTACACGTTTTCAAGCTTCCTGATTATCGAAGTCAAGTTTTTTAACATTTGATCTTTGTCTGTGTCTGTTCGAGTAACTTAAAAACGTATAATATTAGGAGATCCAAATGTTGTATTTTGAAATTAATATAAATTTGTTGCTCGAAAAGTTAGATCAATATTGATAAGTTTCAAGGAATGTTGCATGTCAAAATCGTCTGAATAATTTAAGTGAACTTTTAATTTTAATAACAGATTTAAATTCTATATAAATGTAGGTGCAGTAATGAAACGGGCGGTTGAGGGGGGGCGGTAGCCCCCCTCACATAGAACTAATTATCATATAAAACTCTTCCGAAGCCTAATTTGAATTGTTTTAACATAGGTTTTCATAACAGAACTCGTTATTTTACCCCCTTAATCTCCAACCTGTATTTATAGTATTAAATTTCAGGGTAAGAGAAAGTTGTGTGAGTGACATATCAGATTATTATTGTTAGTGGA
The DNA here is from genome assembly GCA_963930645.1 of Salticus scenicus. NCBI lineage: Eukaryota > Metazoa > Arthropoda > Arachnida > Araneae > Salticidae > Salticus > Salticus scenicus. The sequence goes on along the minus strand of OZ005648.1, from coordinate 141,921,160 downwards.
AGTGGCGTGCTTTGCTAAAATATTTTACAATGTTCAGGAAAGCTTCTCAGGAATTGAAACAAATTCCTCATAGACATATGGTAAATAATGTGTGTTTTTAAGCTAAATAAATATTCATTGCTTGTTTTTGTATATTTACACGTTTTGAGTCTTCTTGGTTACTGAAGTCAAGTTTTTAACGTTTGATCTTTGTCTGTGACACTTAGAGTAACTTAAAAACGAATAATTTCAGGAGATCCAAAAGTTGTATTTTCAAGTTAATATAAGTTTGTTGCTGGAAAAGTTTAATCAAGACTGATAAGTTTCAACGAATGTTACATGAAAGTTGTCTGAAAGTTGCCTGAATAATTTTAAGTGAACTTTTAATTTTAATAAGAGATTTAAATTCTATATAAATGTAGATGCAGAAGTGAAACGGGGGGGTTCAAGAGAGCTGTAGCCCTCTCACACAGAACTAATTATCATATAAAAGTATGTCGAAGACTAATTTGAATTGTTTTAACATAGGTTTACATAACAGTTATCTTACCTTTTAATCTCTAACCGGTAATTATAGTATTAAATTTCAGGGTAAGAGAAAGTCGTGTGAGTGACACACCAGATTATTTAATTTAAAATTAATTTTCGTTTTTATAATATGCTACAACTTGGAAAATATAACTAGCCGATCTCACTTTTACAGCTTTTCTCTTTTTATTTATTTTCTGTGATACTTTATTGCCAGCGTGTTAGCGGAGCTACTTTAACAATTCACATGGGCCCTCCGTGGCCAAGTGGTTATGTCATCACACTACTAATCGCCTTCGAGCGTAGGAGAGTGGGTTCGACTCCCGCTCTGGCCCTGGGTGTTTTTCCAATTATTCGCATTGTAATTCTGTCATGTGCTATCTGTCTTTATCTGACGAAGATTTACAAGCGGACTCCCCGAGTGAAGCATATAAATCTGATGTATATGTGTTATCAATAAAATACTCCGAGACAACGCTGCCGTAGGGCACAACATATCTCATGCTCTCCTCTACCTTCTTTCTTACCTACCTAACTATAAATAAACGGAAAAAATAAACAATTCACACAGATGACGCAGATGGAAATTTCAGCATTTATGAAAATGGGAAGAGATGATAAATTAAACCTAATTGGACAAGGTAATATTTTGAGTTTTAATCAACGTGGTTTTCGGAAAATAGGTAAAAGATTAATTAGATCTAAAACTATCTATATAATATTTCTCTAACGTGGACCAGTTTCAATTATTTTTTATCGAAACGATACGATACACGAGGATAAAAAAAAAATATTTATACATGGACAATATTTAAGCACGCGTACTTAGCTCAATGGACTAACAAGAAAAAATGACGACATTTGTCAGATGAGATTATTTTACGAAAAAATGTATTTTTAACAGTTTCTTTTTGAGAATCTTTGCAAGCATCATTTTAAACCTAGCAATATTTTAAACATATATACAGAATACGAACTTTTGTGTCATAAATTGACTAAAAAACACAATCATGAAAAATATAATCAAAATAGGAATTAGTTTATTTTATTTTATTTATTTATTATATATATATATATATATATACACCAAAATTAATAAAAAGTCATCGCCGAAAATTTAAAAGGCGTCGTGAGAGTCCTGTGTTAAAACTGTACTGCCTGTGGAAGTATGAAAATTGGGTCGTGAACCATGAATTTTATTTGGAAACCTTTCTTTGAATGATTTTGTTTTCACTATTGTACAATATTAATTTGGTTTTAATAATAATTTGGCTTCTGGTAAATTAAAATTTTAATTAGGTGGAGAAATGGGTATAACATTTATGAGCTTCAAATTTTAAAGGTAAATAAGGAAAGAAATAAAATGCTAATATTTCGCACGGGTTTGCTAGTAGTTAATAACTTTTTAAAAAATATTGATAATCACGCTCAATGGAAAGGTACCTACATCACATCCTTCGATTCCATAACAAGTGAGAGATGTTGTTAGGCGAGCAACTCAAGAAAATCTTTCTTCTTCCCGAATTGCAACTGATTTGAAACTTTCTTGTACCAGATAAGCTGTACAAAATGTATTATCAAAAAATCCAAATGTAAAATAATAATAAAATGAAACGTCAATGCGCCTAGAGTTTGGAAACAAATCTGTTGCTTTAGAGGATAAATGGCAAAACGTTGTTTTTTGGGCGAAAAAAATATTTAATGCCAATGGGCCGGACAGTTTTAGATAATACTAAAACGATCTTCAGAGTATTTTTTTTTTTTTTTTTTTTCTTTTTTTTTTAATCTTAAAGCGTCAGTTTTGGGGTGGCTCTGTGGTGTTTTGGGGCAGTTTAATGGAACAACACCAATTGCTTTATCTAAAAACGAAGAAAATTCGAAATTCTCTCAACATATTCTTGCAGAAAATACATTGCCAGAGGCACCTCTGATAGCATCTGGCGAGTACATATTCCAGCAAAAATAATTAGTCAATTCACAATTCAAGCTTCGCAAAATCCAGATTCCAAAATAATCACGCCCAACTGCTTGAATGGCCATCAATAAGCTCTGACCTGAACTCAACAGAAAATTTATAGACATTCTGGTATATGACGTTTATGGAAATAGTAAAACTTACAAAATTAAAGATGAACTGAAAATGACCACTTTTAAATAGCTGGAAAATCATTTTAAAAGACATATTAGAAAAAAAAAAATCTATGATCTCGAGAATGATTAACCCTTTGCCGGTCTTATTTTATTTCATTCTTCTGGTGAGTATTGCTAAATTAAAGGACATTTTTATTCAATATCCACCACTAAATTTTAACCGTAACCATTGCCTAACAACTTCGAAAATTATTCGTTCATTATATATATCTAATAACATTCTTCAAAATTATTGGTGGAAGTTGAATAAAAGTCCTTAAATTTGGCAATACTGTTTAGAGCGTTTTAGAGCGTTAGGCCCAGCAAATGGTTAAAGTTACAATGAAAAAGATTTCTATGACTGACATTTATAAAATAAATTGTGTCTTTATTAAAAATAGTTGCTTGTCATCCTTATAAATTCTATCCCCTTTTATAGCGAGTTCTAAAAACCCCTATTAGAATTCTAGAGCGTTTTTCTTATATTATCCTGGTGAAATTTATTTAAAATCTCTGCAAATATGTGTGACCATAAGAGGTGAATTTTAGTAACTACAATTTTGCTTTATGACCCAGTTCTAGGATATCAAGCGAAAATTTCTCGCAATACAAGGAATTCATAATATATATATTCATAATACTGTTTCGCTATCTGAAATAGCATAGACAAGAAAAATATCGATTATTTCGTCTATCCAGTTTTTTTTTTTTTTTTTTTTTTAACCTTATACGTATAACTCGGAAACCTATATTTGTAGTTTAGGGATTCCGAAAATGACTATTTTTTCATTCTAGATGAAGGCGGTGTATTTTTTTCCTCGGTGTAATTGTAAAAAAGGAGCAACTTTTGGAATATTAGCAGTTTGTTACATAATATCTTACGTGACATCAACATTTAAAAAAAAAAAAATATGTGTAAAAGAAACAAAGTTTCAACTATGAAATAGTTTAAGTTCTTACAATATTTTTATAGATATAATTGAAACTGCCATTTTTTTCATTGTATTGAAATTTGCATAAAATATAAATATATATGCATTCGTATGAATATTACAGACTTTCAGTTGGCCTTAATGCTTTTTCCAGCACTCTATTATAAATTCTTTTATGAGATAGTGTGGTCATAGATGACATGAAATTAACTTAACCAATCAGATACTTAACAAATGTTCCTGAAGTAGCAAGCTAATACATACATCATAATCACATTAAATAGAGTTTACAGAGCAAGTTTTTAAGAATTCGGTAAAGCCAGTTTTTTTTTTTTTTTTTTTTTTTTAGAAACACCAATTTTCGAGGTTAAAAACTGCTCTACCTAATCTTAGATAAAATCTGTAGAATTTTCCTGCAATAATCAAGTAATACATGCTGAAAAACACCTAAAAAGGGATTTATGCAGCAAATTTGTAGAAAATCGTTAGAGTCGTTTCTGAGATACTAACTCAAAAACGTTTCCAACTTCCGATTTTCACCAGATTTGGAAAACTCATATGGTCATCGGAAACTGCAATTACATACAAAAGAACATCTAAAAGGAAGTGCTTTTGGTGAGTTTGAAGAAAATTCGTAGGGCCGTTTTTTAAGAAACCCACTTGCGAAACCTAAAATTGAGCTCCTTATTCAGGTCACCAATAAATTTTTTTGAAGTAACCATTTAATGTATGCGAAAAGACATCTAACAGAGCATTTATCCAGCAACTTTGAAGAAAGTTGTTTGGGTCGTTTTTGAAATACGGACATACGATCCCACTTACCGGTTTCTAATTTTCACCAGAAGTTGACAAAATACCTGCAAAAAGGATCCGTCTTAATTAGGAAGTTTAGTCGTTCTATCTTTTCCGTATGGAGATATGACAGTTTGAAGCCCCCCCCCCCCCCTGCACGCACACACACGCACATCTATATAAACATACATGCGCACATACCCACTGACCAATTGCAAAAAATAACTTTTTTGTACTCAGAAGACCTTAAAAAATGTAAATCAGGTGAAAACTCAATATCGAAACTTTTGATCGAATGCAATACTTCTTATGGTGGTTTGTCTCCGGACCACCTCTAGGGGTGAGTCCCAGACTGTCGCCAATTGCCATTGCACAGCACTAGTGCGACGTAAAACCCAACCAACCAACCTACGGTAGTTTATTTTTATTTTTTTATATATTTTAATTGGCTACAACTTTTCGCCGAATCTTTATGATAATACTTTATTCAGTATCAGAAATGCTTAAAGCTGAAGATTTCTTTTTATAATTCGCACAATGACTGTAGAGATACTGTAAGCCATAAAATATTTTTAGTACGACAAGACTATTGCTTTTAATCTGGCATTTCTCGTCATCATCATTTGCGGTGTTTCCCTTGTATATGTCAGGATTTTTTTTTTTTTTTCTTTTGGCAAGAAGTTAAAAAAAAAAAAAATGAATTAAAATCTGCAAAAGAAATGTCAGAAAATGAATGTAATAACCGTCGCTAAGGAACGCAACTGCATATTTTAAGGTAAAATATCAGTTATCTATCTTATTTTAGTTACTTAGTTATTTATTTGTTACTTATTATGCTTCTTATATGTTTAGACCCTTTGAAAAACATTTTTTCTTTTTTCTTTCTGGCATCGAGTTAAAATAAATATTTAAAATAAAATTGAGAAAAATCGTGTGAAAGAAGTTTTATAAAATGAATGTAGTAACCGTTGCTAAGAAACACAACACAGTTACTCCATAGCTTTATATGGAATAATAGACTTAAAAAAAGTCCTCTCGTATAAAATTAAATTCTGTTTTGTATAGAATCTTACATTTTACTTATCAGGAAACCATCTCAATAGTGTAATAATAGAAATCAATTAAATTATGCTCATTCGAGAGGGCATAATCTAACGTGATTTTTGACGCATAAACTGTTAGCCCTCGTAAGCCCATTCTCGTGAAATATATATTTAAGTTTGAGTAAAAATGTAGTAACGAGAAAGGAGTGGGAGGAGTCCCGTGAAAACGTGCCAGAACCATGACTTTTACCAATTTTTTAAATCTATTTTAGCGAATTTTTAGACATTACATCTCGATTGAATATATCTCAAAGCTGAAATGGGCAACTGATTATTTAATCAAAGAACACGTTTGTTTATGCTCTTTCGATTTCTGCTTGTTTTGGATTTCATTCATTAGTTCAGTAAGGCGTGGTGTTATCGATTCAGGCGAGGTTGCTCCTATTATTAGCAAACTTTCAGAATTTATAACTCGAAAACGAGCTGACGAGGGCTATTGTTTTATGCGTCCGAAAACATATTTGTATATGCTCTTTTGATTATTGTTTGTTTGGATTTTTTTTACGATTACAGTATGGGATGGTTTCCTGATGAGAAAATAAATAAGCTTCGGTTTCTTTCTATTTTTATCTTTTAAATTTTTACTTTCAATAATATTTCAAATTTTTCTATCCTAAATAATTCTTAACATTTATTCATTTAGTTAGTTAGTTATAATTAGACAAATCTAATATTTGTATATTAATTATAATCGACAAATTAACAGTAGTGACCAAAGAAGCAAAATACTCATCCAGCTAATGCGATCAGAATCAATTTATTGCATATATATTTCGCATTAAAATTCAACAGCTAGATATATTATTAAATATTAGACTACTGTTTATACATCAAACAAAACTTAATAGATTATTTCTGAGGTTATTCCTCCTAATATCCAAAGATGTGCACAAGTGCAAATAATCTCATAACACAAGATGTTCGAATCTGCAAAGAACAGCAGAAATAATAGCATTATCAACAGACAGGCTGTTGTAACGATATTAAAGAACTATATAAGGTATCAAATTTTCATTCAAAACACCAATACATCGGTCTAACACCAAGATTGTAATAATAGAAATTATTAGAATCAAAAGAACTTCAAATGAGAGCCATTCGCTGTATAGTTTTTAGTATTTTCGCTCTTGCTGTAAGTAGTTACTCTTTAACTTTATACTTAACATAGGTACTTAAATTTACTACTTATGATATCAATATATCATTTTCCATGTATATATATAAATATATTTTAATCTTTTTGAATAATTTATTTACGACATATTTAAAACTGTATTTTCAGAGTTTTTAATGCATATCTAAGATTAAAAAAATTATCACATTATTAACCGTTTGTACTCGAAGGCAAATACCAGCAACTCGAAGCTATTTTCGATATTTGGTGATCGGCATATAAACCTTCGTAATTTTTCCGGTACTCATGGAATAATTTTTGCTACTAGAACATGTTTCTGAAAAGGGCGTGGCTTGAGAACAGAATTAGAATTGTGTAAGAGATCTATTAAAAAATATAGAAGTACAGCAGGGTTCATAGTTTCCGCTTTTTAGCTAGTGCTAGTCTAGCTAAATCTAATCTAGCTTAATATAAGATCTGGCTGTCCTTATGTTATGCTGGCCACGTAATAAAAGGCTAGCATAATGCACCTTTTACGAAGGCTGCGCCTTCTTTTTTGTCAGTGGCCTCTTTTATGTCGACCACTTTGTTTTTTCCAAATGTGCCGGCCTGAAGTGAGATGGAAAATTAACCTTTTGCATTCGAATCTTCTTTTAGTAAGCGTAATGAGCTACTCGACAATAGTTTTAATAAAAAATGCAAAATACGAAACATAAAAATTTTAACTATAACCATTTTATTTCTATATTTGATGCATATTTACATATTACAAGCATTATATATGAATATTGTGATTTTTAATTTTCCATCGTGTGATATTTTACAAAGCATTCTTGGCCATTTACCAATGACCAAAGCAAGCAACGTCCAAACGCACTTAATAAAAAGTATGGGTGGAGTCTCTTTCTTAACGAAGTATACACCTGTTATAGCACTTTTAGTTCTAGAACATTATTGATGGATATAAGATATATAGTAACTTAATTGGTCATGGCGCTTCTCGACCGCCGTTCGAGTTGAAGTAATGAATCGGATGCCGTCTGAGAGGCGACGTTCGAGTGCAAACGGTTAACATTTGTAGAATTCGTAACATTGTCCAAAATTAAAATAAGAAATATAAAGGAATTATCTTGAACTTTGTACACAGATTTCTTACGTTTTGAGACAACAAATAGTATCATAAAAAACAAATAAAAGATAAATGTTTATAAGATGTAAATGAATTTTGCAAGATACATATTCAATACAAAACAAGCTTTTTTGCATCTGAATAAAGTATATTAATTTCTTTATGTTTTGTGCAGAATAAAAGCACTAAAATATGTTTTAAAGAAATACCTTGTATCGATCGTAAAGTATCCGAATTTTTTCGTGAGTCCCTGTACACAAACCAGTAGTGAAATTTTTACCAGTTTATATGATAAAAGTTTTTCATTGAATCTGAATACCATATAGTCAGTTTCAAGGCATTTTAAAAGCACTTACACAAATTAGAGCGGAGATATACAGACAGACGAACAAAAGTCATAAATAATTTGTTAGAAACAGTTTAAAAAAAATGGAAAAAACGATAAATCTCATTTCCTTATAAAGCTATAAAATATTAATAATTAAAATAAAACTGTCCCAGTCATTTGAATATGTCTGCATTTTTACTTTCATTTTAATATAACTATAGCAAACTAATAGAAGAATTTCAAAATGGAAAAAGCTAAACGTTTTCTGATTAAAAACGTCGTGACGAGATTTCCCTCAAATATCTCCCCTCTAATAGATATCAGGAATTTAGATATTCGTGAAAATTATCAGATTTTATTTTTTCCCATTTTAGATATGAGGAATTCGAAAATTGCTTGTAATAGTTGTGGCATCCGTCAAGGTTTTGATGTTTTTTGCTGTACATCTGTAGGCTTGTCTATTAGTTCGTTAGATTGTATAAACATTATCTCAACAAATATTGATCGTACAAAAATTAAACCAATTATAAAAATATCATTTACTAAACTCTCCAGAACCTTATCCAATTTCAACATTCTACTTTGAAAATTTCGTAAGTTATTCAAAATTTAAGATTTTCATAACATGACAGTATACACTAAAATAATTTCACTTAAATGGTGCATTATGAAGATTCTTTTTGCTGTTAAAAAAAAAAAAAAAAAAAGAAAAAAGAAAAAAGAAAAAGAAAAAAGGGAAAAAGGGAAAAAAATTAAATCTAGAAAGCAATCGTTGGGCCACTGATCTCTCCCAAAATGAACGACTGGCCAATCTCTAGAACGTAAACGAAGACTGACGAGTGAAAGTGTAGTGCTAATATTTTGTCCTAAACTTCTCTTTATTGAACTTGCCGCCGGCCCATTTATCTCGAAAACTATATGATGCATCAAAGTAACATAAAAGACTTTTCCTCAAATTTTTCATGTGCTTTAAAATGAGATCTGAACGAAGTGTCTAAGATAAAAATTTCCGATATTTCAATGACACTGATTTTGCTTGAAATGATAAAAATTAGCTTTTGAGAGTACCGCACTGATTTACAAAACGGCCCAGCGTATTCTTTTTTTTTTTCTTTTTCTTTTTCTTTTTTTTTTTTTTTTTTTTTGAGGTTGGAATATACGTTCTTTTAATGTCGCGTTTGGATTAAAAAAAAAAAAAAAATTAAATTTGTAAATTTTCGAAAAATTATTCACCTTAAAATTTTCGAAAAAAAGAAATTGACTTAAAAAGTATCATTTTTGCTCTGAGAAATAGGAATACTAAGTTTTAGCACAATCCATCAAACATTTCATTCTATGCATATATTCACCTTCTAAGTATTCAGATTTCATTTATTTTTATTTATTATTATTATTTTTTTTTTTTTTTTTTTAACATTGTTTTGAAATTTCCGAACACGTTTTTAAACAACATTAGTAAAAGCTCTGCAAGAGACCATAAACAACATGCATATGAAATGTTAAATGTTTTGGTATCACTGTGTAGACGTTTTCGATTATATAAATAAACTAGCAGTCTTTGCCCTCTTCGCTTGTCACTATATTTAAAGGAAATTCTTTTCCATATCGCTTTAATATATATATCTGTATATATATCAGTTCAAAAAACCCTTAACGGCTTAAAAGTTTGTGACGCCGCTACTTTATGGCTATAAGAATTAGAAATATGAGTCTTAAAAATAATGATATGAAATTTTAAGTGACGCTTTGCAATTAATTAAAGTATATATAGATTTTCTTATTTGATCATTTACTTTTATCTTTTATTTATATTTATAATGCAAACGTAATATTTTTAACTTCAAGATCAGACAGATATATAAAATACACTCACTGATGCGTTTTCATTCGCATTTCAAATTCAAAATAACAGTTTTAAAAGGAATTATATAAAAATTCCAGTGGCGCCTCGGTGTTATTTTAAAAGATATGTTTTTAGATTCCATTAAAATTACTTTTGTTTTGTCTAATAAAGTATAGTTACACATTTAAACAGTGCTTTTAATTTTCAAATATACTGTCAAATAATTATACTTTCACTGAGTTTGCATTATAAAGTAAAACTATTTATTTCAATAAATTGATTTATCTTTTGCGTCACGCTATCTAAAACTGCAAGTAAAATTTGTGTAAATGTTTTCTTTACGTCACACTACCTCTTTGAGCAAATTTTCACTTAGTTTGATACTATGATACTATGTTTTGGATAGCGTGATGCAAAAGATAAATCAATTTATTGATATAAATAGTTTTACTTTATAATGCAAACTCAGTGAAAGTATAATTAGTTGACAGTATATTTGAAAATTAAAAGCACTGTTTAAATGTGTAACTATACTTTATTAGACAAAACAAAAGTAATTTTAATGGAATCTAAAAACATATCTTTTAAAATAACACCGAGGCGCCACTGGAATTTTTATATAATTCCTTTTAAAACTGTTATTTTGAATTTGAAATGCGAATGAAAACGCATCAGTGAGTGTATTTTATATATCTGTCTGATCTTGAAGTTAAAAATATTACGTTTGCATTATAAATATAAATAAAAGATAAAAGTAAATGATCAAATAAGAAAATCTATATATACTTTAACTAATTGCAAAGCGTCACTTAAAATTTCATATCATTATTTTTAAGACTCATATTTCTAATTCTTATAGCCATAAAGTAGCGGCGTCACAAACTTTTAAGCCGTTAAGGGTTTTTTGAACTGATGTTTATTACATTCATTTAACATTAGCATCTCCATATTTTAACAAATTATAACTCTGAGAAAAATTGATAGAAACATATAAACTATGCCATTTTCTGAGCTGATTTGAACCAAGTAATCCAAAAAGCTTGTCGAAATTAGGGGGTTGCCTTTGAAAAAAAAAAAAAAAAAAATGAAGTTGATGTCAGTTTTAATATGTAGACACCCCTTAAACAAAATCTAACTAAACCGTTCTAAACTAGGCCTTATTACTAATTGATTGACACCAGTCCAGTCGCAAGTCTCTACACTAATTTACGGCGAAATTAGTCGGGAAAGGAGGGGGGGGGGGCGTTTTTTTTATGATTGTATATACAGTGCGGCTCGAATGAATAAAATATATTTCCAATGCGGCCCACCAAGTGTTTTGGGTTGGACAGGCCTGATATAAAACACCATTCTCTATCTCTCTGTCTGCGCCCCCCCCCCCTCCCATCCAGACGTATGTAACTCTCATTGTAATTTTTCATTAACAGTAAGTAACACTTGCACAAAATGTCAATAAAAAAATCGATAATAAGTGTTGTTTAAAAAGATTATTTTATTTTTCATCTGCACCCCCTCCCCTCCCCTCCCTCAATACACACACTTGCCCCTTTTTTAACTACAGGTAACTCTTATTATAATTTTAATAAAAAGTAAGTGATAGTCATATAAAGTTTCATAAAAATAGCTAGCATAGTGATATAAAAGCAACCACTTTTTTCACTCTGTCCTCTCTTAGTCCCCCCCCCCCAGATACGTGTAACATTCACTGTAATTTTTATTAAAGAGTAAGTGGTATATATACAAAATTTTATTTAAATCAATATTAGAACAGTTTAAAAAATATATATATTTCCGTCTACAACCCATCTTGCCCCCCCCCTCCCCCAGGTATATATAACACTCATTGTGAAATTGATAAAAAGAAAGTGATAGTTATTAAATCGGTAAAATGGTGATACAAAAAAAAAATTATGTAATTATTCCCTGCTTCTTCCCCTTTAGTTCCCCCCCCCTCAACCCCAATTATATCTGACACTTAGTGTAATTTTTTCATAAATTGTACGCGATTATACAAATTTTCATTAAAATCGGTAAGAAGGTGATATAAAAAAAATATTTTCTTTCAATCTGGTCCTACCCGCCCCCCCCCCTTCCTCCAGGTATATACTAAGTGAACGTCGTACTAAATCAATTGAAATTTCTGTTCGTTTGAGCCGTTTTTGAGATACCAACTTTTACAAAGCTTGGCATAATTAATTGTTGACCAGAAAACAACAATTACATGCAAAATGATATTTAAAAGAAGGTTAACATGGGAAAAAAAAAAAAAAAAAAAAAAAAAAAATCATGCAGCTGTTTTTAAAGGAACGCACTTGCAAGACCTGAAATTGAGCTATTGATACAGGACGCCTATCAATTTTCCTGAACTTACCAACTATATCATTCGAAAGGACATCTAATAGAGTATTTATACAGCAATTTTGAAGAAAATCGTTAGAGCCGTTTTTGAGATACGGACTGAGATACCACTTCCGGTTTCCAATTCTCATTAAAATTTGATAGCCATAAGATCCCCCCCCCCCCACACACACACATACACTGATCAATTGCCAAAAACCATTTTTTTTTACTCAGGAGACCTTAAAACATGTAAATCAGATGAAATCTCGATATCGAATTTTTGGACCGAATACAATACTTCCATTACCTACGGTAGTAGGGAATAGGGTAATGGAAGTTAAAAAAAAAAGAAAAAATGTAGAAAATTATCTGATATCATTAGAAGAATCTGCCGCACTTGTGTTTGTGATTCGATGACTATTAATAATAAAATCCATAAAAACTAAAGTGTTTCAACAGTTCTCTATCAGTATTGCAAAACAAACAAGAGAGATTAATTTCAAATATAACCTAAAATTTGACTAAAGTTTCATATTAAAAAAAAAAAAAAAAAAAAAAAACCTCGAAAATTGAGAAGGCACAGTTTATTAGATCTATATCTTAAAGTGCAAGCGTAGGAGAAGAAGCAGCACAAAATTTAGATGATAAATTTATTTTGAATTACTGAAAACTGCTTTTTTTTTTTTTTTTTCATGAAATTTTAATTATATTTTAGTCTGTATATTTGAAAATAACGTCTGTTATACGTACAGAAATTTCAATAAACACCATAAAATGCAAGAACATGCAACAATTATTTCAGGTCGAAATAAGACATGATTCTTCGTCAGGTGGACAAAGTAGGCACGAGTGCTGCAAACAAAAATGCGTTGTCGCTTTGTTAGAAATTCTCGGTCATTTCTTCTATTCAGTTTATTTCTTTACCTTATACGCATAACTAAGAAATTTATACATCCAGCTTAGGGATTCAGAAAATGACTATTCGTTCTAGATGAAGGTAGAATATATATATATATATATTGTCAGCGTAATTTCTTAAGAGAAAAAAATAGAAACATACTGCAATTAAGATATGATTCTACACATTTTTCTATCCATATGCTATTTTTAAATGCATTTTTTTTTTTCAATAAATAGTAAGTATATGCTATTTCACCAAGCACTACTATTAAATTAAAAACTAACACTACCTATAAAAAATTTTTTAAATTTATAACATTACATTATTAATTTTCATTCTGCATAGTAATGTTATTTATAATTCCATTTCTCTATATATTAAAAAAAAGTTACTGTCACTGGCGTCAAATTTTTTGTCTGCGACAGCATCTTCTAGCGGAGGGCAGGGTCCTTCGTGTCATGAGAGGTATCAATGTGTTCCGAATACTCCAAGGGAGACATTTCAGCTGCTTAGAAATTTCTATCATTCTAATTAAAGAAGTTATTAACTAAAAACGACAAGTTTATGAAGGTACTCTATTTGCCATTTTGAAAAAAGTGACCTTGTTCTTCTGTCATGAAGTCATTTTACACGGGAAAATTAAAATATGATCCATGGTTGTATGTATGTAGGTAGGTAGGTTGGATTTAACGTCGCACCAGTACTGAGCTATGGGTAATTGGCGACGGTCGGATGTACCCCTGGAGATGTTCCGGAGACATGCAATCACAATTTTCCCGCTTTGGTGATCCCCAGAGTTATAGTGTGGATGAGAACATGGAGGACTTACGACAGATTTTACGTGCACCAGCCACACGACGGTCTTTGACCAGCTCAAGTATCGAATCGGCAATCTTACAATTACGCGCTTGGCGCTTTACCGACTAGGGTACCGCGGCTCGAAATAAATAACATTTTTTCTCTATTTTTAGCAAATTAATTTTCTTACACAGGAAAATTAAAATATGATCCATGGTTATAGGTAGGTAGATAATTAGGTAGGTTGTGTTGATGTCGCACCATTACTGCGCTATGGATAATTGGCGACGGTCTGGGACGTACCCATACGGATGTTACGGAGACATGCCAACACAGTTTTGGTCCTACACGAAGGGGATGGCTCCCCCGCTTCGGTGGCCCCCAGGTGTATAATTTTGATGGGAACATGGAGGATATTGCGGCCACAACATATTTTACGTGCACCAGTTACCATTAGTGTACACGATGGTCTTTGGCCGGCTCGAGAACCAAACCCGCAATCTTCCAATTACGAGCTCGGCGCGCTACCAACTGGGGTACCGTGGTCCGGATCTAAAGTTGTAAAAAAGAAATAAAAGGGATCATATACTAAAGCTGTAATGCAAAATGGTCTAGATATTTCTTTCAATTAATATATATATATATATATATATATATATATATATATGGCATTGAATATGAAGACTTCCATAATAATTTTCTGCTTTTGGCTTGTTATATGCACGATTAATATTCCTTTTCAGGGAAAGAAAGCAGCGAATAGGTGGGCAGAGCTCTGCATGTGTTAATAAGTAAAGTGTGTCTGGGGGTGGCGAAGCCTCCCTCGGGGGTTGGTGAGCGGAGCGAGCAGGGGGCACAGCCCCCTAGTTTATAAAATAAAACTTGTAAGTTCCTAAATTGTTTACTAAAATTCCGATTATACGTCGGCTCATCAAAATATTCTTTTATGGCAGTCCAATGGAAGAGGTATATCTTATATTAGTAAACAAATATTTCATATTTTTCTTATTTGTCTTAATCTTTTAAATATTACCTTTTTATATGCATTTAAACATCTTTGGGCCGAGTTTTCATAGAATAAAAAGACACAAGCTCTTTTTTACCATCTGCAAAAAACGCAAAGGTGTTTCCTATGTTATGTTCAGTGTAAAATGAAGATTCTTTTTAAAATACCGATCATGGACTTTAATGCATCAGAAATATTTTTGCAAGTTCCTCTACACGCATTAGTTGCTATAATTATATCATTTTCAATACAGAATATCGATATGTCATAGAAAACTTGAATTAGGTATTAGAGATGAGACGGGCTCAGCCCGAGCCCGTAAGCCCGAGCCCGAGCCCGGGCCCGAGCCCGATCGGGCTCAAATCTTACGCAAGTCTTCGGGCTCCGGGCGGGCTCGGATTCAAGCTAAAAGTTCCGTTTATTTTATTCTTCACTAACTGGAAAATGTAAAAAAAAAAAAAAAAAAAAAGAAATTTCATTCATTTTGAGAGCACCTTTAGTAATGTCATAATAGTCATGATAGGTTATAAATCACAAAATAATCTTGCAAACCTTAGTAGCTTTGACTTTCTTTTTTCTAAATAGAACTCTTTTTTTCAACGGGATGCATATTATGTCATAGTGTTATACAGTAATCCTTCCTCCTTCGTTATATCGGGCCTCATTATATCACTCATTCGGATAATTTTTTTCCCCCGATAGGCGCTTTATAAACAATGGGCTGCACTATAAATATCTATTATATAAATATATACATGTATACAGAGACACAGACATTATAAATTGTTATAATAACATTTATAGTTATTTAAATTGAGGACTGATAATAAGAAAATTAATTTGAAAATGAAAACGGTATTTAATTTTACTATTGTGCATGCGTTGCATAGCGTACCACTTTCAATATCGGGCTCGGGCGGGCTCGGGCTCTGATCACACAAAATTTTTCGGGCTCGGGCGGGCTCAGTTCAAAAATGTTTCGGGCCCGGGCGGGCTCGGATTGCCAAAATAGAGCCCGAACTCACCTATATTAGGTATATCAGCTCCAAGTCCTTTAATAAGTTTTTCGGGTGACTTTTTTTTCCGACGTACGAATATTTAGATACACGTTATAAATCACCATTGCACGAACTGTATAGATTGTGGTAACTATAGTACTTATAACTTCTTACTGGGACACAAAGGAAAATTCTTTATCGTTATGGCCTATAGGCTCAAATTATTTAAAGCACATAGCGTCTAAACGCCTTATTCAAATGAACTAAAAATTTATATACATATTATAAGTTACTGTCACACGAACTGTATTAATTATCAGTTCAAAAAACCCTTAACGGCTTAAAAGTTTGTGACGCCGCTACTTTATGGCTATAAGAATTAGAAATATGAGTCTTAAAAATAATGATATGAAATTTTAAGTGACGCTTTGCAATTAATTAAAGTATATATAGATTTTCTTATTTGATCATTTACTTTTATCTTTTATTTATATTTATAATGCAAACGTAATATTTTTAACTTCAAGATCAGACAGATATATAAAATACACTCACTGATGCGTTTTCATTCGCATTTCAAATTCAAAATAACAGTTTTAAAAGGAATTATATAAAAATTCCAGTGGCGCCTCGGTGTTATTTTAAAAGATATGTTTTTAGATTCCATTAAAATTACTTTTGTTTTGTCTAATAAAGTATAGTTACACATTTAAACAGTGCTTTTAATTTTCAAATATACTGTCAACTAATTATACTTTCACTGAGTTTGCATTATAAAGTAAAACTATTTATATCAATAAATTGATTTATCTTTTGCATCACGCTATCCAAAACATAGTATCATAGTATCAAACTAAGTGAAAATTTGCTCAAAGAGGTAGTGTGACGTAAAGAAAACATTTACACAAATTTTACTTGCAGTTTTAGATAGCGTGACGCAAAAGATAAATCAATTTATTGAAATAAATAGTTTTACTTTATAATGCAAACTCGGTGAAAGTATAATTATTTGACAGTATATTTGAAAATTAAAAGCACTGTTTAAATGTGTAACTATACTTTATTAGACAAAACAAAAGTAATTTTAATGGAATCTAAAAACATATCTTTTAAAATAACACCGAGGCGCCACTGGAATTTTTATATAATTCCTTTTAAAACTGTTATTTTGAATTTGAAATGCGAATGAAAACGCATCAGTGAGTGTATTTTATATATCTGTCTGATCTTGAAGTTAAAAATATTACGTTTGCATTATAAATATAAATAAAAGATAAAAGTAAATGATCAAATAAGAAAATCTATATATACTTTAACTAATTGCAAAGCGTCACTTAAAATTTCATATCATTATTTTTAAGACTCATATTTCTAATTCTTATAGCCATAAAGTAGCGGCGTCACAAACTTTTAAGCCGTTAAGGGTTTTTTGAACTGATATCATTACTTTTTAGTGGTTATTGATCAAAAAATTAAAATAAGTCCTTCTGGCTCCTAAGAAGGGTAAACTAATTTATCTTTTCTTATGAAGTTTCCACCATTTTTTTTTTCAAAATGGCAGCTACAATTTATTAATAGACTTAGTGGATTTATTAATGAAGGCTTGTATGTATGGAGTTTTAAGCAAATCGGTTCATAAAACCTTTCTAATGTAAATTTGAAATTTTCAGTGTGCTAGCACAGGGAAACAAGAGGGTAGATTAAGTTAGCAAATGAACATACCAAATACATTTCTAAGATAAATCTACACTACAAATTTAGTGTGAATTAATTCAGTATTTCAAACGTTATCATACTGACAAATTTTCAAGTAGCCTGCCACTTGGAAACAAAATGGAGAAGCTTCGCACTAGAAAAATTTATTAACTGGGATTCTCAAACTCTTAAAAAACATAAGAAGAAGAAGAAGAAAGAAAGTAAGAAAAATAAGTGGATAATTTCAAATTTAAGTTAGAATTACGTAATTTGCAGTTTACAAGTTTCTTAGTTTCTTTTTAGAGAATTACAAATTAAACAATTACAAAAAAAAAAAAAAAAATCAAGTAAATGTTAAAAATGGAAATTTGTATATTTTGTTTCCCCTTTTGAGGCTAAGTATGCTTCAATATTCACAGTTTAAATAAACAAAAACCCTCCTTTAATTTTAAATAATTATTTCTACATGTTTCGAAGCAATTAAAAGTTTTTTTCTTTCTTTCTTTTTTTTTTTTAAGAAAAATAATGCATTTAGTGGCGCCATCTAGTAGTTTATACTAAAATCATATACATATATATTTAACTTTTTTTTTTTTTTTTTTTTTTTTTTTCCCCTTTAAAAAAAAAAAAAAAAAAAAAAAAAAAAAACTTGTTTAGAAACAGGTAGAAATAGTTGTTTAAAATTAAAGGAGGATTTTTTGTTTATGGTAATTGCAAATACATTTATGAAATAGAATTTTTCATGCAGAAATTAATTAATTTCTGCATGTTGTTTAGAAAAACTTGTTTTTAAATTTGCAAACTTGTTAAAAACTTTTTAAACTTGTTTAGAAACAGGTAAAAATAGTTATTTAAAATTAAAGGAAGATTTTTGTTTATTGTAATTGTAAATATATTTATGAAATAGAATTTTTCATTCAGAAATTAATTAATTAAAAAAATAAAAGAAAGAATAATATTTTTTAAATACATTATTATGGGTTTCAAAGTAAAGATGTTATTTATTTATTTTGACGTGTTTTTTAATAATTGCTATTTGACATATTTTTCATGAATTTAATTAAAATTCATGAAATAATGTTATTTCTAATAAACAGTGTAAGCCCCTAGTCATTATTGCTTTAAAGAATAATAAAAAAAATTTGATTATGTTAATATTTAAAATATGTATCATTTTAAAGTCTGAAAAATAAATAAATGAATAAACTCTAACTGTATTTTCAAAAGAGATTTTTAATTTTTAAAAAGAAAAAAATATATATATGTATTTACGGAAGTAAATGCTTTAAATAAAAAACGATAGATGGCGCCAAAACTCTATTTGCTGTTTTTTTCCATTCTCGGCGCGGAATGATACATGAATATGACTCGCAAATCATTGAGCTATTATAAAATCGATGTTCATGAATGATTAAAAAAATTTTCGCTTTAAAAAATTGTAAATTCATCATTATTATGATAAAATGGAATATCTAAAACTACAAAATACTTCCTTATTTAAAATATTATCTAAATATTTTTTTGACTAAATATGAAATTTTGAAATCAAAAATATTTTTTTCATAACAGAAGAGAAAATATATTTAAGTGAATTTGACTTAGTATATATACAATAAATATTTTAAACATGTAATAAAGTACTTTTGCGTTAAAAAAAAATCTAAATAATTCATTGGCTGCATTGAAGTCGGTCAATCAACCAGCCCACATACCTCACAAGTAAGAACCGCATAACAGCGTTTTCACCCGAAGAAACACATGTAATTGGCGGAGTAATATAGTTCCATATTTAAAGCGATTTATATAAAAAACAAGAGTTTTCCTGAAAAAAAACGAAAACGTTACTAGATTCAGAAAGATCCTATTAACAATATATATTAATTATATGAAAATCCTTCGAGCCGTTTTAGAGATATTTTTCAGAATTCCAGTCTATTACTCCAACCGTTTTCCCATTTTGGCTTAAAATTGAGATTCAGATCTCAAAACATATTGCATGTAGAAATGTAAAATTTTCAGGATAGATTGAGACCGAAGATAAAAAATTATTTTGAAAAGATCAGAACAAAATATGGCATATTTGCTGAGATATTAAGTGTCGGCTTTTACCAATCTCTTTGATGTCGAACTAGCCGTATATATGAGTTCGCAGCGTCCCGTTTGTCCCTCCGCTTGCGTCACTCAAAAAACTGTCGTTTTTCATGATAAAAATTACGTGTCACGATGTTTGTCCGCGATAAACTCCTAAACTAATGATCCGATTTTAATGAAATTTTGCACACTGTGTGCAGTTTGGTCTAACTTGAGAGATAGGATAGTTTTTATCTCAATTTATTGTCACAATATTTTTTTATTGCAATTATTTGTTAATTATAGCCCTTTGTTACAGTTGTTCCAAAATATCTGTGAGTTCCATAAGTTTAATTGTTGCCAAAAAAAAAGAAAAAAATTACGAGTTCATTTTCTTTCGACATAAAAATAAATGCATTTAATCAAACGTGAACGTTAAAAAATTATACAAAGTTAAATTATGCATCTCACGAAAATTGACGTCGTAATCAATTTAAAGATTTGTGATCTATACATAACGTTCTAAATAAAAAGTAACCATTTCAATATTTTAAAACTTATTTAAAAGTATGTTTTATTTAACATTAAATTTTAAAACTTAATTTAAAACTTATTTAAAAGTCTGGAAGAGTTTAAGTCTGTTTATTACTTTCTTCTATATGTAATATAGAGAAAGTATTGGATTCGTAAAAATTTTCGACCTCGGGTTTTTGATGGATTTACACGTTTTGAGAGCTGTAGAACACGATTTGACCCTTTTTGGAAAATGTCTGTCTGTCTGTCTGTCTGTCTGTCAGTCTGTCTGTGTGTGTGTGTGTGACAAAATTTTGTGGAAACTGTATCCCAGGAACTACTGCACAGAATTTCATGCAAATTAGTATGTAGTTGCACCTTGACATAAATTAGTGCCTATCAACTTTTGGTAAAAATTGTCTTACAGGTTGCGTTGCCATCCCGCTTTTTCTAAATTTTTAACATGGTGATATAGGACAAAATTTTGTATAAATGTGCATAAAGAGAATTATTTTTTAGTAATCATTATGAAATTTACAAGAATTATTTATAATAGAGGTAGTCAACTGGGAAAAAAATTTTGTATGCGTAGGAGCCTCGTGAACCTCCCTGGGGGGGAAGTCCCCCCTCGAGGGGAGTAAATTTTCAAGATGGGTATCTTTCGAAAGGTCTCGTCAATACCTTTAAAACGAATGGTTGAACTATAAATCTGTGATAATTTAAAACAAAGTTATCGATTTTTTTTTACTTTTAACAAAAAGTAACTTAGAAAAAAAATTGTATTTTTTTTTTTTTTTTTTTTAACGAAATTTAACCAGACTTGGTATTTAGTTGGCCCCTGACATAAACTGGGGCTGATTAGATTTGGGGATCAGTCACTCAACAGGTGGTGCTGTGATCGTATTTTTTCTAAATTTTTAACATGGCATTATAGGACAAAATTTCGTATAAATGTACATAATGGGAGTTATTCTTAACCTGTGATTGTGAAATTAATATGAATTATTGATAATAGTAGTAGTTAATTAGGAAAAAAAATCTCGGTCATCGCTTCCCTCCCCCAGGGGGAAAGTACGCCCCGGGGGGGGGGGTAAATTTTCAAGATGGGTATCTTTCGAAAGGTCTCGTCAATATCTTTAAAACGAATGGTTGAACTATAAATATGTGATAATTTAAAACAAAGTTATCGATTTTTTTTTTTTTTTTTTTTTTTTTAAATATTGTTACTGCGTGAATTTGTATAGGAAAATATAGAAGGAAGTCTTGTGGTGGCCACAGCATACTAGTTTTAAACTTGTGATTGTAAAATTAATATGAATTATTGATAATAGTAGTAGTTAACTAGGAAAAAAAAATTTGTGCATGGGGGGGCATCGGTCCCCCCCTGGGGGGGAAGTACCCCCCCGGGGGGGGGGGGGGTAAATTTTGGAGATGGGTATCATTCGAAAGATCTCGTCAATACCTTTAAAACGAATGGTTGAACCATAAATCTGTGATAATTTAAAACAAAGTTATCGATTTTTTTTACTTTTAACAAAAAAAAAAAAAAAAAAAAAAAAACCTTAGAAAAAAAAAAATCGTATTTTTTTTTTTTTTTAATATTGTTACTGATTGAATATGTATAGGAAAATATAAAAGAAAGTCTTGTGGTGGCCACAACATACTAGTTTGTTTTGTAACGCTAATCTATATGATCGATGTTCGAAACTTTAATTAATTATTTCGGTTGATGAGTAGATTAAAGGGGCATTTTCTGCTTGGCGAACTTCCGTAGCGATAAACTGCATTTCCTTGTGCACATAACTTAAGAATTCTATTATGATGCAGTATGGAGAGATTTGATTGGTTCATTTGTTTTTTATTGATTTGAGTGTATTTTACATTGCAGTAGAGCTACATTCTGGGGGAATTAGGCTATATATAATTGGTTCATTTGTTTTGAGTATATTTTACGTTGCACTAGAGCTACATTACAGGAAATTAGGCGATATTTGATTCGTTCAGTTGTTTTGAGTGTATTTTACGTTGCACTAGAGCTACATTAAGGGAAATTACGCGATATTTGATTGGTTCATTTGTTTTGAGCGTATTTTACGTTGCACTAGAGCTACATTATGGGAAATTAGGCGATATTTGATTGGATCATTTGTTTTGAGTGCGTTATACGTTGCACTAGAGCTAGATTGTGGGAAATTTTGGTCTTAACATGCGCGACAGTGATTGCCGCGGAGCCGAGTTACGTGCGTTTTCAGATTCATGCACAGCGAGGTAGGGGTGTCCAGTGATGTTTTTTTGGTTTTAACATGCGCGACAGTGGCTGCCGCGGAGCCGAGTTACGTGCGTTTTCAGATTCATGCACAGCGGGGTAGGGGTGTCCAGTGATGTTTTTTTTGGTTTTAACATGCGCGACAGTGGCTGCGGCGGAGCCGAGTTACGTGCGTTTTCAGATTCATGCACAGCGGGGTAGGGGTGTCCAGTGATGTTTTTTTTGGTTTTAACATGCGCGACAGTGGCTGCGGCGGAGCCGAGTTACGTGCGTTTTCAGATTCATGCACAGCGAGGTAGGGGTGTCCAGTGATGTTTTTTTGGTTTTAACATGCGCGACAGTGGCTGCCGCGGAGCCGAGTTACTTGCGTTTTCAGATTCATGCACAGCGAGGTAGGGGTGTCCAGTGATGTTTTTTTGGTTTTAACATGCGCGACAGTGGCTGCCGCGGAGCCGAGTTACGTGCGTTTTCAGATTCATGCACAGCGGGGTAGGGGTGTCCAGTGATGTTTTTTTTGGTTTTAACATGCGCGACAGTGGCTGCGGCGGAGCCGAGTTACGTGCGTTTTCAGATTCATGCACAGCGGGGTAGGGGTGTCCAGTGATGTTTTTTTTGGTTTTAACATGCGCGACAGTGGCTGCGGCGGAGCCGAGTTACGTGCGTTTTCAGATTCATGCACAGCGAGGTAGGGGTGTCCAGTGATGTTTTTTTGGTTTTAACATGCGCGACAGTGGCTGCCGCGGAGCCGAGTTACTTGCGTTTTCAGATTCATGCACAGCGAGGTAGGGGTGTCCAGTGATGTTTTTTTTGGTTTTAACATGCGCGACAGTGGCTGCCGCGGAGCCGAGTTACGTGCGTTTTCAGATTCATGCATAGCGAGGTAGGGGTGTCCAGTGATGTTTTTTTTTGGTTTTAACATGCGCGACAGTGGCTGCCGCGGAGTCGAGTTACGTGCGTTTTCAGATTCATGCACAGCGAGGTAGGGGTGTCCAGTGATGTTTTTTTTTTGGTTTTAACATGCGCGACAGTGGCTGCCGCGGAGCCGAGTTACGTGCGTTTTCAGATTCATGCACAGCGAGGTAGGGATGTCCAGTAGGGTGGGCCGAAAAAATTTTCTTTTCGAAATTGATTTTGGTATAGAATGAAAAAGTTGTGCAATGGACCAATTAGAACTCACAAGAATTTTTATCAAAATTAATCAATATTTAGCCGCGCCCCTCTGACATTGAAAAACGGAAAAAAAAGAACGGAAAAAAGCTTTTTTTGGAAAAATGCCGAATTTTTTTTTTTTTTCGAAATTGATTTTGGTATAGAATGAAAAAGCTGTGTAATGGACCAATTAGAACTCACAGGAATTTTTATCAAAATTAATCAATATTTAGCCGCGCCCCTCTGACATTGAAAAACGGAAAAAAAGAACGGAAAAAGCTTTTTTTGGAAAAAAATATATTTTGAAAAAATATCCAAAATTTTTAAAGGCATTAAAAAAAAATGTTACATAATATGTCAATTAGAACCCATAAAAATTTGTATAATTTTTTTTCATTATTTAACCATGCCCCTCTGACATCAAAAATTGGAGAAAAATGAAAGAAATATCGGATTTTCTGAAAACCTGTACTATGATAAACTATTCAATATTTTTCTAAATTAGTATTGACATAACTGATTAATTAATTAGTATTATAAATAAAAATTCTATAACTATAACTATTACTTTACTTTATTATTTTTTTACTTGGTTAATTATTATAAACATATTTTTTCCTTACATAGTAACAAAATAAAGATAAAATCAAAAATATACAAATTTATGTTGGATTTAATAATACCTGTTGCTTATTGAATATTAGGTACTCGAATAATATTGTCCTTTATTGTCAAACGTTGGGAGTTCTTTTCTTGCTTGAAGTTTGCTACGAATATAGCCATCCCTTGCAATCTCACCACAAACTTTCATTGCAGCTTCAGATACTAATTTTAAAACATCGTTCAACAGGTTGCGTATGACATGGTAATTTTTCGAATGTCATTAATTGATTCTCTTCTTTTTTACACCTTTCTTTCAAGTCTTTATCCTTTAAATGCATTGTAAGAGGTGGCTCTGTTACAACACAGTTTGACCAATCAATTAAATCAATGTAGTCGTCTGCTTCGAAATTAACTTGAGGAGGCTTGAAAACTCGTAAACCATTCAAGTTCTTCATTTTTATTTGTCGAGCGCCTAGAATTCGCCTTACTGCTAGTCCCCGGATGTGTTTCCTGGAATCATGCAACATTGCTACCAATAAATTTTCGGGATGCGCATAATATGCATTGTTTGACAAAACATTAAAAATAATTTTCTTAGCTTTGTCTAGAAGCTGCTTTGAAAGGGATATCATTTTCCAAAAATGTTGGGAACCATACTGGCAATGCGATTTCATTTTTATTTCAAACCACATTGGAGCATAAACCAGCATTACATATATTTCACAAGTATTATAAGATTCTCTGATGGGCTTGGTGTGCTAATGTATAACCGTAACAAACGGTTTGCGGTAGTCAGCCATCGTGCATGACTAAGTTTACCTGGATTACTGTCAGTCAACATAGGAGAACTAGTACCATCTTTTATGGCTTGACAGATGCGATACAAATATTTTTGATCTGTACTTAGCTTTCTAATATCTTGCGGATCCAAATACTGAAGTGTAGAGTCCATTTTATAAAATTTGACCACTGGATGTTTCTCACAGTCTTTTAAAAGCAATCCAATAGGTCCAGAATATGAATATGGTCCCCTTGTGCAACCGTCTATTTCTTGAATAAGGTTTCTTAGTGGCAACTCATTGGTATGAAGCAAACATACATTCCATTGTAGTGGTCTTCCAATGTTTGTCTCAAGCAAACGTCTCCACCTTTCCATACAGTATTTACATTTGTTCCGTCACATCCGATAACTGATAGGTTCTGCAAACTTATGGTATTCTTTCTTTATAATACCTTCGGCTATTCCTTTTGCACTTTCACCAGCAGTTAACGATATATGACCCATATATTTGCTATCTGGTTCCTCTATTAATGCTACATGCGCTTCTGATGTCAATTTTCGATGACCATGTATTTGTTGAATAGTTTCACCTTTGCGCCCATCAAAATACAAACTCTTAATAGGTTTTTCTTCAAATAGCCTTAAATCATTTTCCCTTACTTTTTTTTCCTTTCTTCTCTATTTCTCTTCTCACTTTGTTTTTATCAATTATATATGTTTGTTGCTCAGGCGAAACTAAATTGAAATCAGCCAAAACTGCAGTAGTAATTTTGGCCGCTGCTCTACTTGAGGCACCAGTTAAATCTGCAGCCAATGCTGTATGAGGCATAGAAATTCTCATTTGATCTGACGATCTTGATGGCGTTTCAGTTTGTTTATGTTTTCTTAAAAGAGGATAAGACCACTTGAAATCTTGATCTGCATTTTTTGTATCCATTTCTGACTCAATCTCTAATTCATTATCTTTCAAAATGTTATGAGATTATTTATTTTGAAATCCACTGGTACTGGGCATTGACATTTTATTCTTGTTTGGACAATCGGATATTTCCATTTTTCGACGTACTCGTTTTTGTAGTTGGTGGGTGGTTACTATATCCAGATTTCCAATAGCCATTTTTCTAACTGTCCTTTGATCAATTAAAAATTCTTTTTCTCTCTCAGGAACATTTAGTTTTTTTTCGCAATTGCACGAATATAAATCTTGGCATTTACTAGCACAAATGTCGAACAATTTTGCGGCATCTGCTTTAAATTTCTTCAATTTCGATTGTAAAAACGGCGTATTCCTAGATTTAGCAGGTTTTATAACGTTTTTATATTTACAGTTGTAAGATAAAACCATGGCAGTAACTCACTTTAATGATACAACAGGAATCGAACCACGTTTCCATATATCAATAATTTTTTTTTGCTACCGCTGCGGCCACAGTTCTTCAAGAAGGTTCTTGACTTTTGTCTCCCTTTATTTGCAATCTGATACTCTGATAACATCTTATTATGTCCTCATAAGTTGGGAGATAAACAGCATCAGCAGGGAATAAATCTTTCCCTGTTCCAAACAGCGGACGACTTGAATTTGCTCGCGTCACTTTTTTAATTACACGTTTCTCCATAACAACCGTTTCATTTGACAAACAAACGTAGAATGAAACGAAATCCAATATTTTATCTTATCTATCTAGTAGTTAAATTGACCTTGGAAGCAATGGGAGCAGTAGAACGCCATCTATCGTTTGAAATCTGAACGAAAAGAAACAAAAACGAAAGTAGGGTATAAGATAAGCTTCAATTTCTTATGTGCATGTATGCTTATTATTTTTAAATAAGCGAATAAAAATAGAGTAAAATTATTTGAATTTTATTTGGATTGGTTCGTAGTAACGTATTATGTAATATTTTAGTTATATAGTATAACTAGTTTCAATATCGCCAAAATGTAAACAAACGCCAGTGCCCCTCTATTCGTAACATCTGCTATTATTTCTCTTATTATTATTTTTTTTTTTACTTTTTCTTTAATAACTTACCAATTTAATGTTCCTGATTAAATTTCTGATTTATATATTTATTTTGCATTAAATTTTGACTCATATTTATTGCTGAAAATGCGATCTTAAAATCTTGCAATTTTCTTATCTTAATCCTCTATGCTTTCCTTCTTGATTAACTTGAATTTACTATTAAAATTTTAACATACTCAGAATCTTCTCACCACTTCGTTAAAATATATTAATCTTTTCAGTAACATATTAATCAGTATATCCCCACAACGATATTTGGCGGGTTTTTGTTGGCGATTATGGCTAAATCATAAATCTATAAATCATAAATGATAAATGATAATCTAAATCATAAATCAAAAACATAAAATAATAAATCCAAAATAAACAACATATAGGCTGCCATATTATATCACAAACAGTCCAGGGCAACATCGTTATCGTTCAAAACGGCGCCAAAGAAAAATCGCCAAATTCAGCTGTGGGGATATACTGAAGTTATAATTATCCGAATATAATTACTGAAGTTATATTATAAGTTATAGTTGGGGGTAACAACTATAGTATTTTCCCACAACTGGATTTGGCGATTATGGCTAAATCATAAATCTAAAAATCATAAATGATAAAATCATAAGCTAAATCATAAATCTAAAATAAAAGCATGCAGGTTACCATATTTTATTGCAAAGAATCCAGAACGACTTCGTTATCGTTCAAAAAGGCGCAAAAAAAAAAAAAAAAAATCGCCAAATCCAGTTGTAGGGAAATACTATATACCTTATCAAATTATCAACGTATTACTTAGCCGCAGCAACGCGTGGCCGGGTCTGCTAGTATATATATATATATATATATATATATATAAAGAAAAGAAAATCCATTGGGTTTGCTTAAAAGATCGCTTGGCTTGCACATCCACAAAATCTCGGGTGCGTTTCCCTATTGCCTGCGACAATGCCATATACCAATGGGCTTCCATTTTTGTGCTTATCAGATAACAGTTTCGAAACAGAAAGTATCGAAAAAAATTGAAGTAGCCCTTTTATATTTGAATTTTAATTACGTATCAACAACACTGTACGTACTGTACTGTACATAATATTTACTTTCACGTTATTTCCTATATTTATTCGATTTTTCCGGTCGACCATAAAATGACAGCAATTTCACGTCAAATACAACATTACAATAGTGCTATATCTATAGTATGAGACAACTAAAATTTGGGGGTATATGTATTTCATAGTTAGTTAATAGTGGTTGGTATATAGAAAAATAAATAAATATGTAACCAGATCGTGGTACAGACTTATTATAGCTCTTTTGAACGCCGCACCTCTGATTTCGAGAGTATTCCAAAACAAGAACTGAAAAGTTTGGTACGAAAATGTGGCAACGTGTGTGCGTATGTGAATCAAGATGGACTAACGTTCCATTCTATATGTTGTTTTTAAAATACTTTATTTGATGTTAATTTATGTGTTCGTTATGTATTTTATGTTTGTGCCGTAAGTAAAAGTAAAATCTTTAAAAGTAAACAAAGCGTGATCAGTGTCTTAATGTGTCTCAAGATGAGTTTACAGGAAGAAAAGAACCAGGTGAGAAAAAGAAGTCGCCACAATTGGCGCAGTCGACAGGATTCGAACCATCAGGTAGTTTGACAGCTCTCCTGGGTGACTTTGGAATTTTTGGCGCCATTTTAAACAAAAATACATAATTTATGAGATTAATTTTTCTATTTCTATTTCTTTCTTTCTTTCTTTCTTTTTTCTTTTTTATATTTTATAATTTATTTGTTTATATTTTTTATGGACTACTAGTATTTATGAATTACAGGGAATTAATACAAGACAATTAGTTATGAGGAATACACACATACACACATATAAATAATATATATATATATAAATAATTATAGAAAGAGTGCT
The DNA here is from genome assembly GCA_963930645.1 of Salticus scenicus. Classification (NCBI taxonomy): domain Eukaryota; kingdom Metazoa; phylum Arthropoda; class Arachnida; order Araneae; family Salticidae; genus Salticus; species Salticus scenicus. The sequence goes on along the minus strand of OZ005648.1, from coordinate 141,892,228 downwards.
ACAGCGGGGGGTTGAGGGGGACGGTAGCCCCCCTCAGAAACGTTTCTGTTTACGTAGCAAATCAATCGAATCAATATATGTAAAATATTATGTAATAAGGAATAAAAAGAAATGATCTGATGAATAATGCGTGACGCAAATCGGACGTTGAGGCTCCTGATCTGCAAATCCATTAGTATAATGATGAATTAGCTTTCATTTCAAGAGTGACTCATCCGCGCCAAAAACATACTATTAAAAAAATCTATAATTGAGATATATTAAAAAAAGGTTATGAAAGAAAATTCCGAAGAAACATGCTAATTTATTATTATTATTATTTCATTTTAAAGTTATGAAGGTGTCATTTTTTCAAATGCATGAGCAAATTTAATATTTATTTATTTATTTATTTATTTTCGCGTGGTTCACACATTTCATTTTATGTTGAAAAAAAAAAAAAAAAAAAAAAAAAAAAACTTAACTTTGAAAATTTTAAATGGCTAATTTTAAAGCTATTATGAACACAGTGCCAGAATTCATATTTATTTCTTAATTAATTAAATAATTCTTATTTTCCTGAGGAAAACGTTAGTTAATTTTATGTTTTCTAACTATAATAAGTAGTTTACACCATAAATCATACAACCTTCATTGGACAGATTTCGAGAACAGTGAAATCTATATCTATAAAAATGTTAAGTTGGTTTGTGTACGCTTCAAAAACTCAAAATGTTCTGCACCGATTGAGCTCAAATTTTGACACGATATACAACCCACTTCAAAGAATGCTTTTATCTATTTTTCGCGTCAGTAACATACCCGCGACCGTAAGAAAGCAGCTTGTTTAACGGTCAGCAGTGTACCAGCAAATCTGCCATACTGACACTGCATATTTGCTTTATGTTTACGATTAATTTTATACAGCGCGTGCTCAGTAAAAAATGAAAATGAAAATAATGTTGATGTTTCACTTTTTTATTTTTGTGAATGTATGAGCACGAGGTAGTTAAAAATGTTTGATTTCGATTAATTTTATATTACAGCGCGTGCTCAGGAAAAAATGAAAAGAAAAATAATGTTGATGTTTCATTTTTTTATTTTTGTGAATGTATGAGCATGTGATAGTTAAAAAGTTTTGTTTTTTGATGAATGGCATGTGTATAAAATTTTTAGTTTTTTAGAAAAGGAAATAACTTTCCCATTTTTGCTCTGAAATTTCTTGTTGGGATTAATGTTTATGCAGTCGGATTCTTCGCTTGTTACTCTTTGTGATTTCGTGTCGCAATTATTTTTTTTCTCAAACTTTCGTTTCTCGGACTATACCTATCTTTTAATGTAAATACTTCCTAACTGTTTCTCTTTCCGTCAGTAATGTTAACATTGTATGAAATGAAAATGTGTATGCTCTGTTAATAAAATAAATGCTTGCCTGAAATGTCATGAATTTTTTTGGCCATTTCAAAATGAAAATTTGTCCGGTCTCTCATTTTTTTTTCAATCTAGAGCTGTGAGAGCCATAAGAGGTTATAATCTTATCCCTTCCTTCTGTTCCTGTGAAAACCGAAATAACGCCTCGCAGAAAAACTAATTTGGGTCGTCGCACTCGCCACACAGAAGGATCGAGAAGAAGGCTTTCGAATTTAACTGAGGAAGAGCGGGCATCCGTGCGAGAGAGGAACAGACTAAGCACAACCAGATGCGTAATGCGAAACCAGCAGGGATCAAGTGAGTTCAAAAATTCCATAAGATAATTCGATAAGTCGATAGACACCGTTGTGAAAGCCGTTGAAGTAGTTAATTGTCATACGAAATTTTTGAATTCACTTGATGCCAGGGATGCCACCACACATATTAAAATTGAAAATAGGTGTGCTAATTATCATGTCGCGGAATATTAATCAACCAAAACTCTGCAACGGCACGTGACTCGCAGTTAAGAAATTAATGAGCAACGTAGTGGAAGCAACGATTTAAACGAGGCCTTTCAAAGGTGAATATATCCTCATTCCTCGAATTCCCATGATCCCGACCGATACACCATTTGAATTTAAAAGATTGCAATTCCCAATTCGATTGGGGTTTGCAATCATAATCAATAAATCTCAAGGTCAATGTTTAGAAATGTGTGGTTTAGATTTCGATGCGGATTGCTTCTCACATGGACAACTGTATGTTGTGTGTTCCCTTGTCGGTAAACCAGATAGCTTTTATATCTACGCAGACAATGGAATAACAAAAAATATTGTATATCCACAAGTATTGCAAAATGAAATTCCTATGAAACGTATACTTTGTTTTTCTCCTCATTTCTCATCCATGCAACCACAATGTGCCACAGCAAAGCTTCGCAGAATACAGCTAGTATATATATATATATATATATATATATATATATATATATGTATGTATATAAATGTTGCTTGCTTAATAGTATAAGATAGAAAAGAAAAGATTTCAAGGAATTCATGATAAATATGAATCTTGCTTTTATTAAAAAAACTTAATATACGCATACATCATTTACTTTTGAGTGAGAGCAAAATTCGAAAATTGCTAGTTTTCCAAATCTGTAGAATGTCTAGGAGTCTGGAAGTTATGGCTTCCCTCTTCAGTGCAGGTAAGTGTATTCTTTAATTTAATTACTGCAGTTAAGTGTACGTTTTTATGATTAATTTCGGGTGCCGCACGTCTGATAAATCAGTAGGTTATCAAAAATTTCAATAAACTATTATAGTTATCTATATTTGTATCGTTGCCAACCGTACGATACCACTTACCAACACTTCTAATTTTTAAATCAAGTTTCACACCAGTATTTTTAATAGAAATGTTTCATATTAATTTCCCACGATTGTATTCGATAATTATCGTACGGTTGGCAACACTGCCGTGTACTACAGTATACAATAATATTATGTTTTATTAACTGAAATTTCTTGTACAAAGCAAGTGAGTCTGGTCTGCGACTTTTACGCCGTAAATTACGATACTTTAAAATTTTTAATATTTCATACGATACAGGGAAACTTAAAGAAGTGGGAAAAGATAAATTATTTTAAAGACGGTCTTAATAGCGATAAATTGATGTCATTTTTTTTTATTTATTTTAGCGTATAGTGTGATGTATAGATTTAAAAAAAAAAATTAATATTCTCTAAAAAACTTCAAAAACGCTTAAGTGTCACCCTCTACCCAAACTCTGATTTTTATACGAACACACAAAATGAAAAGAACAGAAAATTATTTGCTATCATTCGAAGAAAAATAAATTTATTTAAAATTTTCTTCTGAAGTACGGTAAACTCGTTTGATGTTGATGCGGAAAGCAGGTGGCGTTTACTTTAATATGTTCGAACTGCGTATCATGATATGTCTAAAATGTCAAATTTCCTTAGAAATGTCATCGTATGAGGCCGAACACCCTGCGATGAATACTTCAATTTTATTTTTTAACTCCACTGATTTTATACTAAAGTAAATGCTTTCTAGAAAAACTAAAGCAGATGTGATTGAACCAATAGATTAATACTTTAAAATTTTAGTGGTGTTAAAAAATAAAATTGTAACACAATTCTGCCTGCATGTTATAACCGAAGAACGAGTAAATGTTTAAAATTGTTTCAAAGAAATCTTATGTATCTTTGAATATATGTTCTGATACAAATGAATACAGATAGTTAAAAGAAAGCCTCATAATCATATGTTGCAGCTAACAACGCATTTCAAACATTATTTTTTTACAGAATGATCACCAAAAAATGCTTTTAATTTTTTGTTACTGGTCTCCTTTTTGCCTTTGAGATAAAAATTTCGCTAAAGAATATAACGTACAGTCGGTAACAAAAGTGTCCGAACACTAGCAAAAATTCCTATGTAAGAAAAGTACACTTCATACGGTTCTGTTAAATAAATCCTTATCGAATCATGTTCTTAGACTGACTAAGAACAGGATTCGACAAGGATTTACTTAACAAAACCGTATGAAGTGTACTTTTTTTACATAGGAATATTTGCTAGTGTTCGGACACTTTTGTTACCGACTGTATAACATTCTAATTATATTCCTGAAGTTTCAGGAGGGATCAAATGTTTATCGAAATGTTTGACAGAACATCTAAAATCGAAAGTGTCCTGTTATTTATAGCATGTGGCAGTGTAAAATATAATGAAAAAATCATGTAAAGTAATCTGTAAATGAATATATATATACATATATATTAAGTTGATAATGTGTAAAAAATAAATACTTATTTTGTTATTTAAAATAGGTACTTTTCAAGTCAGTAAAATCCAAAACTTGCCTCTGGCAGTCAGACTGTCGAGAACAGGATTGCTGTATGAGCCGTGGAGGAAGAATAGGTGGATGTAGACCGAAAGCATGCGAGGGTGAGTAATTAACTTCACTATTAAAGTTCGGTACTAAAAATTTAGTAAAATGTACTTTTCTAAAGTACTTTCTTTGGTTATAATAGCTCCAAAAACTTAACTTTTATGTTTGAAAAATATATAAATGTTTTGTTATTTTAAATAAAAGTATTTTTAACCGACTTCGAAAAAGAAGGAAGGTTCTCAATTCAAACCGTATGTTTTTTTTGTGTTTGTTAGCTCGTAACTTCTGAACGGATGCCCCGATTTTGATACTTTTTATTTTGTTGAACAGGTCTTGGTCTAAAATAGGTCCCATTGTAATATCTTTACGATCTAAAGAAAATACAGGGTGCCCAAAAAAATCAGTCCCAACTCTTTTAACTGCTAAACGGCTATAGTGATAAAAATGGTATGTAAGTATAGCAAAGTAGCCATGCAGTACAAGGTTAAACCGCTTGCAGCGCCACCTGGTGGAAAATAGCGGAGTTAGTGTTTCTATCTCAAAAACGGTTCTAAAGAAAAAGTGAATTACAAAGCTGAAAAGTATCACCGATTTAATACAAAAAGATAGTTTAGACATTCATGCTAACGTTCCTATCTCGGAAACGGTTCAACACAGGGGAAAAAGTGAATTATAAAACTGCAGAGCATCATCGATTTAGTACGAAAAGATAGTTTTGACACTGATGCTAAAAATACAAGGCTAAAAACGTGCATTTTTTTGTTCGCAATTTCTTACACTATACACACTTGAGCTACATTGCTCGCGTTGTAGCGTAGCTGGTGAGACATACGCTATATAGTTCAAAATACGGTTACTTGATACTTTTTGTTTTGTTGTAGAGATCTTGGTCTGAAGTAGGTCCCATTATAACATCTTTACAATCTAAAGAAAATAAAGCGCCATCTGGTGGAAAACAGCGGAATTAGCGCTCCTATCTCAAAAACAGTTCAAGATGGGAGAAAAGTTAATTACGAAGTTGTAGACCATCATCGATTTACTACGAAAAGACAGTTTTTAGACATTATTGCTAAAAATAGAACGCTTAAAACGTGCAGTTGTTTGTTCGCAATTTCCTACACTGTGCACACTTGAACTACTTTGCACACTTTGCAGCGTAGCGGATGACACGTATACTCTGTGGTTTAAAGCACTGTTACTGCAAACGGTTACATCGATTAGCGCAAAATCGTTTTCAACCAACTTCAGAAATGAGGGTGTTCTAAATTCGAGCTATGTGTTGTTGTTGGTGTTTGTAAGCTTATAACTTCGTACGAGGTGCTCTAATTAACCAACTTCAAAAAGAAGGAGGTTCTCAATTCAAAGCGTATTTTTTTTTTTTTTTTTTTGTTAGCTCATAACTTCTGAACGGATGATCCGATTTTGATACTTTTGTTTTATTGTAACTATCTTGGTCTGAAATAGGTCCCATTGTAAGATCTTTACGATCAAAAGAAAATACAGGGGGCCCAAAAAAGTCAGTCCTGACTCTATTAACTGCTAAACAGCTGCAACTATAGTCATAAAAGTGGTATGTAGGTATAGTAAAGTGGATATGTGCTGCGTGATTCAACCGCCTAAAGCGCCACCTGGTGTAAAAGAGTGGAGTTAGTGATACTACCTCGGAAACGTTTACAGACAGGGGAAAAAAGTTAATTATAAAATTGCAGAGCATCATCGATGTAGTACGCAAAGATAGTTTAGACATTAATGCTAAAAACAGAACGCTTAAAACGTGCATTTGTTTGTTCACAATTTCCTATTTTGTGCACACTTGAACGACATTGCACATGTTGTAGCGTAGCGGGTGACATTTATGCTATGTAAAATTCAAAGTATGGTTATTGTAAGCGGACACATCGATTAACGCATAGACGTTTTAAACCGACTTCATAAAGGAAAAGGTTCTCAATACAAACCATGTTTCTCGTTGTTGTTGTTGAAATTTGTTAGCTTATAACTTCGTAAGAGATGATTTAATTTTAATACTTTTTTTGTTGTTGTAATGATCTTGCCCTGAAATAGATTTCATTATGATTTCATTAAGATATAAACAAATTGCAGGATACTCACAAAAGTCAGTTCTCACTCTAACTGCTGAACGCATGCAGCTACACTGGTAAAAGCAGTATGTAAGAATCGATGTTGAAACTTCTGTCCGTCAGCTGCAGTACGCAATTTCCAGCGTAGCGGGTGACACGTATTCACTGTATAGTTCAATATATATGCCTAACAGAATTTTCGGTTACGAATACAGCGTATCCGTTCTTTACATTTCTAAAGACTTTTTAATTTAACGTATGTTCGTTCAATATATAGATTTTTGCCCATATCCGATAAAGGCAAGAAAAGTGACACAACTTAAAAATGCAGCATTTGAAAAAATAAACTTAAAAATAACATGACTAGAATAAACCTGGCACAACTGTCTCTCGAGTGGATAACTTTCTAGATGGAGATGTAACTTTTTTGTTCCCATTGGGTGCATTTCATGTATTTTTCAGTGACATAAACCATTGTTCGAGTAATGTCACTTTTCTTGGAAGTTGTGATTTGTGAAACTTTCGTCGAACGTCTTCTGATGCTCTGCTATATAAATAAGTTTTCATTGAAAAGAGAAAAATAAAATCTTTTTGTAAAAAAATAGAACCGACTCCAAAAAAGAGCTACTATTCAAACAACTAAAAATGAAAGAAAATTGGCAGAAAATGGAACTGTAAATTGCGCCTAAAAGTATAAGATAAATTCTTTCGCCAAACAACCTATAACACTACAATTAATCATAACTTTTGAAGTCGGCGCAAAATTTAATAAAAGTTGATACCTTTATTCAATACAAAAATCAAATCCTATTCAAAATACATATCTCACATTGTTACCTGCAAAACGCAGCCGAAAACTACTTTGATTCAAGAAAACAAATAAGATTTCGTAAGCAGCAAAAGTTGGCGAAGATGCTGGTATCTGACGTGCTTGGTGAAAGAAAAATCGCAAAATTATCTGGCAAACATATTTAATTTCTTTGGGATATCATGATTATTTTTATAAGGTATATCAAGAGAGTAATCAAGAATATGAAACAACATATCGTACAATATATATTATGAAAATATACATCTTGCGTGTATATTTTTGCCTTACGTTTTGATCGCCAAATCCAAAAGCCATCAGGGATGATAGTTATCAAAGTTATACAGAAACATAAATACCGCATTGTGAAAAATGTTCACTGTTCTATGTAGATGCTACTAATGGACCAATTGCCCTACTAAAAATGATCCGTAGAGATCAATAAAAAAAATTTGTACGTGGAAATGGCCAACGGATATCAATTGACATCCATAGAAATTAATATCCGTAGAGATCAATAAAACAAAATTTGTACGTGGAATTGGCCAACGGATATCAATTGACATCCATAGAAATTAATATCCGTAGAGATCAATAAAAAAATTTGTACGTGGAATTGGCCAACGGATATCAATTGACATCCATAGAAATCAATATCCGTAGAGATCAATAAAAATAAATTTGTACGTGGAAATGGCCAACGGATATCAGTTGACATCCATAGAGATCAATATCCATAGAAATCAATACAAAAAAAATTTACGTGGAAATGGGCAACGGATATCAATTGATATCCACAAAGATCAATATCCGTAGCTATTGCTATCAGTAGTTCACATCAATAGATAAAACAAAAAATCTATAGATTATTAAATGAAGATCCACAGCATATTGCTCAATTAATCTTCACAGACATCCATCAACCTACTAATATAAGCACACGTATAGGTCAATACATAACAAATTTGAGATAATAAATTTAAAATATAGAGAAACAAACTTTAATTTATAAGAAGTACGCACTCATGTTTGTGAAAATTGCAACACCATAAAAGAATTGTCAGAAATTAATGAAATTTATTCCACATATTACTGATAGTAGTACAAATAAACAATCACATGTACAAAAAAAAAAAAAAAAGGCTGAAATCAGGACTGTGTGTGTCCACTACGCTGAGCAATGAGAGCCTGTACACGTCGTGGCATTGAATCATACAGGTTATGAACGAAATCCTGGAGAATAGCATTCCAGATGACTTTGACTTGATGCTAAACTTCAATTTTACTGTGTGCCCCCCACCAGTTGCTTGAGCAAGTCACCGACCAATGAAATCAGAGACATGCTCGATGAGTGACATATCCAGGGAATAAGCAGGCTATGGAAGAAGCTAACCTTGTTGTGCACTGAAGAAGGCTTGTGCAGTATGAGAAACATGCGCACGGGCATTATCCTGCTGAAATACAGCATCAGAAATGCGTCAAAGAAGGGGAAGGACCTCTGGCTTTGAAACTTCCCTTACGTGTAGAAATCACTGTTGAGTTGCATACAATGTGCACTAGATGGGATCGACAATTATATCCAATAGCTCACCACACCATGATGCTGGAACTAGATAACACACTGTGGGAACAGATGTTTCCCTCAGTAATGTTTGATGCACACTCTTCCATCACTGTACTCCAGATTGTAGCGAGATTCATCGTAGAAAACAATTTGTTGCCACTAGGCACGCCACGTGCTGTGTTACTGAGCCCTTTGAAGTTGGAGGCGTCCGTGATTCAGTAAGAGCAGAATCCTGTGTAGAGGAACCCTTGCATGGAATTGATGCTGCAGCAAATGGTGATGATCCATGGAGCTACACAACAAAACACCTGTAACCGTACTCGAACATTGTAGTAACACACAAGAGGAAGCTGTATGGTCCATCACAGCCATGTGGATGGGGTGTCTGTCGTCTCGTCGTTCTATTGCATGCCCTACTGCCAGGTTTTAGGCTTGTTTGATTCTCCTCTGTCCATTTCTTCCAAACACGCATCACTGTTGTGGCATTACACTGCATGCGGGCTGCGATTTCTCAATACGAAAATCCTCTCTCTCGCATACCAACAATGTGGCCTCGCACGAACTCCATTAATTGTTCGTATAGCATCTTCCTCTTTGATGTGGCATACTGACCATTAATGAAACGTTTACCACCGACATAGGACGATAAACAGATTTCAATGCACCTTTACAGTCCTTTATGTACCTGGAACATGCGACTGATAAGGATTCAGATCTCGTTCCATGCATGCCCAATCGTTTTGTAATTCTAATCATTTGCATGACTCACCTTACTTTACATTTCCTGTAAGTTTGGTTCAATTTGCATAATCCCTTTATGGTGTTGCAATTTTCACAAACATGAGTGTAATTTTAATTCGCAATATTTTAAATAATAGCAGTTTACATATTCTAAGTGAAATAATGATTTTTTTTTTTTTTTTTTCAAAAAAGTATATATATATATATATATATATATATATATATATATATAGCTAACTCAAAATACTCAAACTAATCAATCAATTAACTTTTTAGATCTTAAAATAATCATTGATGGTAATAAAATTTACACAGATATCTATGACAAATGGCAAGATTTTAGTTTTAAAGTAAACTTATTTACACATTTTAATTCCTGTTTGCATCTTTCAGTATTTAGAAACATCATCATCAACCATTTATTTCAAATTAATAATTTATGCTCTGCGAAGTTTAAAAACAAGAATATTAATAAACTGATCACAGCCACTGCTAAAATGGGTTTTCCTAAAAACTTTGTATTTTCTATCCTTAACCATTTTTTTTTTTTTTATGTAAACATAAAAAATAAAAAAATAAATAAAAATAAAAAAACTGTGTACACTTTTGTGTATATTAACAAAAAAATTATAAAATAATAAAAGACAATAAAAAAGGTAGTGGTTGGGTGGGCAGTTGTTTGATTACGGAGGTGGGGTGGGGTTGTCAGGCTGGATGGTTGGGTGGGATTATTAAATTAAAAAAAAATAAAATAAAGCAGAAGGCTTGTTGCATTTACTTTGTATTACTATGCAAACTTTCTTTTTTCATTAAAATTTCAGTTTCTTCTTTCTTGAGTTGGCAACTATTCTTAAAATTCTAATCATGCTATTAAACACATTGTAATCAATCATTGTTGCTTCGAGGTCTCATTGTTATTCATCTGCTTTGAAATTCTGCTTTTTTAAATCCATATGACTCCTATTCTGGTCTTGGCTGGCTGGGGAAGTGTTGCCGGCCTGAAACTAGTTTAACCCCATAGTCAAGTCACAAGTCTTGCCGCCTGCTTCCTTCCATCCTATCTTAAGTTTCTTAAATTATTTTTTCATAAATTTTGATATAGTTTATGGTTTTAAGTTAAGATTTGTTGTGTTACTTTATTGATTCGTTTGTTTTCAGGCTGTTAACAAATCTGGTTTCTTTAAATTTATGTATTTAATCCCCTGAATTTTTTTTTTCATTTTTCTGAACTTCTCAAAGAAATTTTTAATATTATTGGTCATTGGTGTTTCAGTGATCTTGTATCTGTTGCTTGGCTTTTACTATGCTTAATAGATTATCATTATTTTATATATATATATATATTTGGACAATGCAGGTCTTTTCTGCTACAAACTTGACTTTACTAAGCGCTTTTTTGTTTCTTCAAATGGGTCTTCTTGTTTTTCTTTCTAAATAATCCTTTCATGAAATAATTCTATAAATAGAAAGAAAAAGTAAAATTAGATATTTAACATAGAAAATGCTACAATAGAAAATAAAATAACTGAAAAATAGAATATAATGGAGTATCACAGTGTAAATTGGGTAAAGAGTCAATTACGACCAAAATAACCATTCGTATGTCAATTTTTTTTTAAAAATAGATATTTAAAAAAATAATCACACTTTTTTCCTATGGGAACAAAAAACTAAGATTTTTTGGATAATAGTAGTGCTGACTCTAGGCTAATTTGACATCCTGCAGTCCTTTTTCAACCCATTTTATCATCCAGCTGTCATTCTAAATGTTCAGAGGCCTTTAGGTACTTTTCTTCTTGACTTTTTTCAACCTTCTAGCAATAATTCTTCAGCATTCCTGAAAGAACAAATGCATATAGAGTATATATATATATGTATACAGTCATTCCCATTTAATTGGGTAATTTATAATCGAATACCCCGCTTATTCAAATAAAATTTGTTAGAACCAAAATCAATCTCATAAGATCAATGTTAAATTTCCCCATTAAAACAAATATTTGTCACATACTGTCCCCAGTTATTCAAATAAAATTTTAAGTCTTTCTTATTAAAAATGATTCTCAATCAAAAAATACCAGATTTCCTTTTCTAAAAGTAATTAAAAATTGTTCACTGTTGCTGCAAAAAGCAAAATTTGAAAACATCGAATGTGAAATACGGAATGATGAAAAAGTAATTAATGATTTTGAGAACAGTGAAATTCATTCAGATGGAGCTTGTGCAATTTAAAGAATTAGATGGAGATGAAATGACAGAAGATGGCAAAGAAACTTTCACATCTTCCTCGCAAGACAAAGATGAAAATGTAAGTAATGATGAGCTAATCTATCCAGTCCCACCTCTGAAACAAATGAGTCTTATGCTATAATTCGCCGACATTTTAAGGCTTGTTTAGGTGACTATAATCTACTTTATAAATTAAAATAAGAATTGTAGAAATGTTCAGCATCCGTGAAAACATAATTAATTATCGGAGCTTTCTCCAGAGAGGAAATAAATATTATACGAGTGAGTGATAGTGAATATTCTACTTCTTTATAAGCTCTGGAATCTAATTAGGTAAGATTTACTTTATACTTTTATCTATTTTCTTTAAAATGGAGCAAAAAAAAGCTTTTAAATATATAAATCTTTGAATATGAGATTACATAAGTTTTCACTTCCGGGCAACATTGTACGGCGAAATCCGAAAACTAATTTCTCAAAAATTTCCCTCAAAAGTCCCTTATTCTACATACTTATACTTCAATGCACAAAAGGAACATTATATTCACCTAAAGTAACACACATTTAAAAATTCTTACTGTATATTTACAATAAAACTTACCAATAATTGCTAATTTTTGCGAAGCGCTAATAGAAATTTGTTCAACATTCAAAATTGTGCAAAACATAAAAATCGTAAAATATGTGTTCACTTTTTTTTCACAAAAAACTGAAAATTCAGCAATAAAACTGAATTTCAACTGTTTATAAAATTTGTACATGTTATTTATTTCAAAAGTGAATAAAAAAATCCATTTTTAACTAAAAGATTTCTTACTAATGGCTTAAATTAATTTCTGGGAGGGTGCGAATATAGGCAATGAAAAAAAAGTGTTATTTTTTTGTAATTCCCATGAAAATACCTGTATCATTCTATATTTCATCTGAACAAGGCAAAATAATAATGAATTACACTTCAAATATGCCTATATGAACATTTTTACCATATGTTAGCAAATAATTTGCTCGACATTGCAAATTTTTACAAACATAAAATTTTGAAAGCGTTTGTTTACATTTTTTGAAAATATACTGAAAATCCATGAATAAAACTAAATTTTAGATCTTGAAAATACAGTTATGTACTATTTATTTCAAAATTAAGCATTTGAATTCATCTTTATCAAAAATATTTCTTACTAATGGTTAAAAATCAATATTTGCAAAACTACCGAATGTTGGCGATGAAAACCAAGCGTTATATTTCAGAAATTTCCAAAGAAATACCCATATTACTGCATATTTCATCTTAATAAGGTAAAACAATCATGATTCATACTTCAATTAAACCTAATTATGAATATTGTTAATATATTTTTGCAAGAAATCTGCTCAACATTCAAAATTATGCAAAACATAAATATTGTAAAATATCTGTTTACTTTTTTTCACAAAAAACTGAAAATTCATCAATAATACTGAATTTCAATAGTTTATACAACTTTTATATGTTAATTATTTCAAAAATAAGTAACAAAATCTATTTTTAACAAAAATAATTCTCACTAATGGCTCAAATTCATTTTTGCAAGCTACCGAATACAGTCGAACCTCGTTAACGTGAACACGCTTAATGTGAATTACTTTTAACGTGAACTTTTTCCACAATCCCTGTCAACAGGAAGATTAGTTTTCGAATTACTTATAGTATTAACCACTGACAACATGAACAGATCTGTTACCACCGTTGAGATTCACATTAACAAAGTTCGACTATATTGGAGATGAAATCGAAGTGTCATTTTTAAAAATTTCCTTTAAAATTACTTTATTGTTGCATATGTAATCTTAATGAGGCAAAACAATCACGATTCATACTTCAATTAAACCTAATTATGAATATTTTTAATATATTTTTGAAAGAAATCTGCTGAACATTCAAAATTATGCAAAACATAAATATCGTAAAATATCTGTTTACTTTTTTTCACAAAAAACTGAAAATTCATCAATAATACTGAATTTCAATAGTTTATACAACTTTTATATGTTACTTATTTCAAAAATGAGTAACAAAATCTATTTTTTACTAAAAGATTTCTTACTAATTGTTCAAATCAATTTCTGGAATGGAGCGAATATAGGCGATAAAAACGAAGTATTTTTTAATACTTCCATGAAAATCCCTTTTCTACTGCATATTTCATCTGAATATCATAGAGCATAATATCATAGATCATAATATCATAGATCATGAATATCATAGAGCATAAATTTTTCAATTTAAAAAATTCATAAATTATTTGGAATTTACGATTTACTTAAAATGGCAGAATAGGATAAAATTGAGCATAAATGTCCATTTTGAGGATCATAAATATATCAGACAACTTCAAAAAAAATTTATGATACTTGTTTGAACATAATTGACTACAAATATTCTAATAGGAAAATTTTGCAAGTTACTCATAATTTAAGATTTTATCAACATAGCAAAATGGGGGGGATATCCCATATAAATATGCATTTTGAGGATTGTTGAATTGGAAATTGTAGCATGAAAACAAAACTACAAAATTGATCCTAATAAAATAAATTAATAGATTAGAATAAGATAAATGTATCAAAGTGTACGGTGGATAGCCTATTAGGTGGGGATTTCATTCTATCTCTGTGTTAAGTGTTTGGTCAGATTCATTTCTCTTAACATAATAATCATGTTAAGAGAATGTCCTGTACTAGAAATTTATGAGAACATATATATGATGGGGAACTGAGCAGAGTTCACTTATGCTAACTAGTTTTAATTATAAAAATAAGTTGCACTGCTTTATCCTTTTTTTTTTTTTTTTTAAGTATTTTAATAGTTGAAACGGTTATAGAAGAAAATTTTATTTTTTTAGATTTATAATTATGTTGGTACTAAAATTAAAATTAAATTATTATAAAGTTTTAAAACTAAGCAATTTAATTAGTTAAATATTGATTCTGGACAACATTTATGTCCACTGTTAAACAAAAATATCATTCGGTTTTACAGGAAAAGGAAAATTGAACCAATTATAGAAGATAAACTTGCTTTTATTATATTTATAACTGTAGTTACTTTTTATGTTTAATACTATTTTATAGAAAATAAAAGAGTTTTCTTTAAAGGTAAGGTGTTTTTCTATACTTTATAGATGGGATTTGTAAATTATAAATAATTTTTAACAAAAACCCGCTTATTTGCAAAAACCCAGTGGGTTTTTGTTGGTGGGCCCTCCCAGAAAAACCCGCCCGGGTTTTTCTGGGCTGGGTCCACTTTGCCAACCCTGCTATCAGCTATATAAAGATATCGTGATTTACGAAAATCAGCTTTTAAAGTATTGCAACCTTTATCAATTAGGCTAAACTAGCAAAGCCCCAGTTCGGGAACGAACCAAATTCCGAATGCGGGAAAAATTTCAAAATCAAACTTGAAATGCACATAACTCATCCTGATGCAGCCTACGTGCTTATAGATCAAAGTTTCTTAATGAAACCATTTTTTAATTAATGAAATCAATGAAGGTCAACGAAGGTTTCTCTCGCTTTGCTGGTCACTACATTTAAAGGAAACTCTTTTCTATACCGCTTTACAAACAAAAATAAAATTTAAAGAAATCATGAAATTGTTTTAAAGCCCGTTTTGGTTCCCTGCTGCCTTCGGCAGCGGTCCACTCCTTTGCAGACTCTCGGGTATCTGTCCATATTGCCTGTGACAATAGCTTACCAGTGGGCTTCCATTTGGGTGCTTATCAGATGAAAGTTTCAAAACAGACAGCATCGAAAAATTTTTTATGAAAACAAATACATACATATATATATATATATTAATTTTGCAAAAAATACCACCTTTCTTAACAGTAACTTATTTTTCTTTAATTAAAATATTCAAAACTATTATATACTACAATATTCAAAACTTATCAATATGCATTAGTCGATTTAATGTGGTAAGTCAAAACAAAAATTTAACAAACCCTATGTTTTAGGAAGTGCATCAGCCAAGATGTACTATGCCTAATGGTCCAGACCTTTTTTTTTAATCGGGCCCTTAACACAGAGCTTTTGTTCATTCACTAGTATATTGTGTATTTAAAAATAAGACTGCCATTCAGAATCGAAAAAGAAGAATTTATTATGTTCCAATAGAATTTCAATAATTTTGACTTTCTCGTGTGCTGTGCTTGTTGTGGCCTAAATCAAATAAGTTTTTGTTAACTGTTTTATTTATGTAACTCTATTTCATGTACAATCTCATCACTACTAATAGAGTGAAGTTACTTTATGTTTTAGGCTGAAAAATTCATTTTACATATCTATACTAATATTTATAAATACGAAAGATTGGATATGTATGTTTGTTACTCAATCATGTCACAACGGCTAAATGAATCTGTATAAAATCTGGTACAGAGATTGATAATAGTCTGGAATAGGACATAGGCTACTATTTATGCCGGAAATTTGATTAGATCTTTTAAAATTAATTAAAATATGAAAATAATAAACTGGTAATTGCCTTAATATAAGCCGTTTAAATTTTTAATTGTTGCCAAAAAAGTTTATGAGGCATTTTTATTTAATTATTTTTCCGACATAAAATGAAATATGCTTTCACACGAAAAAAAAAAAAAAAAAAAAACTAAATGTTAAATTGAAAATGAGAAAATGACATCTTTATAACTTTAAAATAAAATAGTAATAATACAAATCTAACATGTTTCTTCTGAATTTTATTTCACAGCACTTTTTTATATACCTCAACTTTAATTTTTTTTTTAGCACAGATGAATCACGCTTGGCATAAAAACTAATTCAGCATTATATTAAAGGTATTTATTGATAATTCTGGACAATTTTTTAAATTTTGATGCTGAAGTAGATCGGCCATATTTCGCCAACGACAACCACTTAAAGCCAAGTAGCGCATAAAAATATAACTAGATTATAAAATATTAAAAAAGAAAGAAAGAAAAGATAGAAAGAAATAGGAAAAATAATCGCATAAATTATAATTTGGTCTAAAACGGCGACAAAATTTCAAAAGTCGCCAAGGGGAGCTATATTAAGGCTGTACCATGATCAGGTTTACATATTAATTAATTTATTTATTTTTCTATATACCAACTACTATTAACTAAGCATGAAGTATATATAACCAAAAAATAAAATAATAATAATAATTATCTCATGCCATAGACGTAGCCGATCATACCATATTGTAATATTATATTTGGCTTAAAATTGCTGTCATTTTATGATTGATCGATTAATTCAAATAAATATAGGAAATAACTTGAAAGCAAATATTATATACATCACGTATAATGTTGTTCATATGTAACTGGGATTCAAATATAAAAGGGCTACTTCAAATTTATCGAAACTGTCATATATGATAAGCACCCAAATGAAAGCTCACGGGTAAGCCATTGTCGCAGGCAATAGAGACAGGCACTGGAGACTGCGAGGACAAACAAATCGCTGCCGAAGGTGCTGGGAACCCAAAGTGAGCTTTTGAGCGATTTCAGTATTTTTTTCTTTTTTTATAAAGCTATATAGAAAAGAGTTTTCTTTAAATATAGTGACCAGCGAAAACGGGCAAAGCCTGCTAATTTGTTATGTATTTTTTAAACATTTCCACAAAAACACTTATGAAGCATCTTCTCAAACTGATTGGGTGACACCCGGAGCAGATCATCCCTGCCGCCCCCACCTAGCTACGCCACTGACACTACGTTTTTATTCTTACATTATTTTAGAACTTAATTCTAAAAATGAAAACTGTGGGCCCTGACAAATTATAATCCTATGCAATGACACAATCTATGTTTGGAATGTTTATCGCTTCTTGTCGTATGAGATTAAAATTACCCTACTACAAGGAACTCAGTGACAGAAAATTTTGTAGATGTCTGCAACAGGTTTTTAAAACTTCATAATCTGTCTGTGATATTTGCATGTAGTCAGGGGTGAAAATGGCTTACACTCAAAAAGCCTGAAAGATGATAGCAGCAATCTGGAAGGGGGGGGAGGGGGGGGGGGCGTTAACAACAGTGGTGATCTCGTGCAACAATACAATACATAATACAATTTTACTACAGAACAATTTAGTATACACAACTGTCAAATAATAAGATTAACCCATTCAATTAAATATTTTATAGCAATGTTTGACACAACACAATAAAAATAATTATAAATAATAAAAGTATTAGTTTTGATACAGAAATTTTTATACGTGAATTTTGAAGTGGAGGAGAAGTTTTGGAGCAGTTTTTAATGAAATTAGCACTTTTCTACATTCCCGTAGAATCTCAGTAACAGGTAACAGGATACAGGTAACAAGTATAACGCTGCCTATAAAGGGAGATCTAGGCTCCTAGGTAAAGGTAGAAATTAAGAAATTTGGTTGGTGGCCAGTGGCCACTAGCTTTCATTTTTTTAGTGGCCACTAGCCACTTGCTGATAAAAGTTAAAGTAAAATAAAATTTTCTTTTCTTTAATTTTTTCGATGTTCAGTCTCGACAAATCATTAAGAAAATAATTAAGGTAGTCAACTTTTTGAAACTCATCCACAATAATACATTTCTGATAAATTTTAATAAATGAAATAGGAATAGATCATAATTTATACTATGAATGTAAGAAAATACTATTCAATACAAAATTCATATGTTTAAAATGCTCTTTTGGTTATATTATTTTATAACAGAAAAATTCTGATTTTTTGCCCCTTCACTATCCTGAATGGTGTCGATTTTCTACTTTAAAAAAAAAAAAAAAAAAAAAACATCTTTGATTCATGAAAATATATTAGTATATGTAAATAAAAAAAAATATTTTTTTAATAATACTTTTTTATTTTGCAAGTTTCTTTTTCCTTTTTTTTTTTTTTCTTGTTACAAATGAATTATAAATTAATTTTTCTTTAATAATAATGAATTTTTAATAATTTGCAATTATAATCCCCCTCTCTAACTGAATTTAGACAGTGTGGCTGTAGTCGAGATTTCACAATGTAATTGTAGCTGTCACTTTTTAAAAAGTTAATTTTGAAATATTTTAAAATTAGCAGCACTAATTCATCTTAAGGATAAACAAGATCTTAAGCTCAATCATTAAATGATAATTCAATAGAAAAAAAAAAAAAAAAAGAAAGAAATCAATTTTAAGATATTATCAAATTTGTAATTTAATGGTCTGTAGTATGTAGTACATCAGTGTAACTCAGATTAGGCATAACAAATTACATATAATTGAAAAATAAAATAGTAAAAGAACTGAAAATATTTTACAATACATAAAATTGTATAATCAAAGTGCACAAAAAATTATTAACCTGTAAAACTAATAAAATATGAAATTAATTAATAATTAATGCAAAAAGTAGGACTTGTGCATGAAAAAGAAAATTGCATAATTTATTCTTTCTTAATATTAATTATATCTATTTTATTCTATTTCTTTATATAATTAAGATTCAATTATTAAATCCATGTTTTTAAATACAGTTGTTTTTAACTGTGGCAATCTTCTTATCCTAAAATGCGAATTCAACAAAAACAAGCCAGGTGCACATTTTTGTTGAATAAAAGGGTTGAAATTTTCTTTCCCTTTTGTAAAAAAAAAAAAAAAGAGGTTTTAAATGTGCGTTCTAATTTTCTTTTGAAGGACTTTTTTACTTTTTTTGGATGAATGTGAATTAATTTTGGACATTTGGAGATGGGGCTATTGAAGTGAAAATGCGTCGAATGACGTTTTTAATTTTTCTGCGAACGTAATACAATCGGAGTTTCAGCCGATTGATTATCTCACGAGCTTCCTTTTCGTCTCTTTCTCCCGAAAGTCGAAACTCTCATTTTGACATTTTTTTTAAATCAAAATCTAATACTTTTATAGAAAAATGGAAAAAAGTCGTACATTTTTTTAGTATATGAATAAGACTACCTGCCAATTTCCAGTGTTTACTGTTAAAATTGACTTCTGAAAATGTCTGTAAGTGGCGATGTTAGATTTGAGAAAGCCTGAATTCAAGGCGCACGGCGCGTTTACTGCGAAAACACCGCCGCACGATCCAAGTTTGCATTGGAATGGGGTATTCTATAAAGAATGGGTAGAAGAATTTTAAGTGTTTACTATTAAAATTGACTTCTGAAATATGTTTGCAAGCGGCGAGGTTAGATTTTAGAACAGCCTGAATTCTTTGTGTGGCACGTTTACCGCGGAAAAGCCGCCGCGCGATCCAAGTTTGCCTTGGAATGGGGTATATTTTATAAAGAATGGGTAGAAGAGAAGTGGCCACTGCAGTGGCGACCAAAGGCAATTTCTTTAGTCGCCACTTTTAAAAATCTAGCCACCATGTGGCGAGTGGCGACCGCTAATTTCTAGCTTTACTCCTAGGTCGCCCTTGTTCCTACCAAGTTTGTGTGTTCCTACCAAGGCACCTATAGGGGGCTCTAGAGTTCCTAACAGAGAGCATCTAACACGTCATACATCGGTAATGCATTGTCGTGGGCGAAAAATGTCCATAAATTGCAGACAATTTTTTATGACTGCAGACAAAAACAGTCTGAAAGTTGTGGACAATTTTTGATTATTAGTACAGACAAAGAGTGTCCGAAAGTTGCAGACTAATTTTTTTATTAGTGCAGACAAAAACTGTCTGCAAGACGTTTTTCTGCGTCCACGACTATGTCGCCGTGTCACGGGGTTTCTGCCACTGGGACAAGAAAGATATTTTTAAATAACATTCGTCAAATAGTGTATTTTTAAATTGTTTTTAAATTTTTTGAATATTTTTCTCAGATAAATTAAACACAAAAAATTAAAAGAATAAGCTATAACTTGCAAAAAGTAAATGCTAAGAATTGGGCGAGTATTTAAATTCAGATTACAGTCTACACCATAGATTAATTCAAATATTTTAAAATGGTACCCCTTTCATAAATTTATAAAATAATTTGTGAAAAATCAAGTAAGTTTGTGAAAATTGATTACGCTTCCCCAAACAATTAACCAAAATTCACAAAGCAGTTTATTTAATTTTAAAATACATTTAAAGGCATCAAAAGATAGCATTGGAAAGGGTTGCCAGAAGCTAAAGTTTAAAGAGGGCCACTGGATATTGTGCGCTGCCAAATTAGTCAAGAGTCAGGTCTAAGACCTTTTTTAATATATTTAATAAAATTTTGCTTTATAAAAAATAATGATCCTTTCACAAAATTTTTTACACATTTTTGAAAAGCAGTTTAAAACATTGCCTGTACTAGTTTCTACCAAATATTATTATATAGAGTAAATGCTAAGCTAAACGGCTTTACAATGTTTTTTTTTCCTATAAATATATATTTTTTAAACTGTTCTAATAAATTACTGTTCCTGCTATCTTGTGTTTTGAACACTTTCAAGTTTCATTGTTTTAATTTATTGTGATATGTAAGTTTCTAGAATTTGTCCGTTTAAGAAATGTGCGTTTTTGGGAGAAGACTATATTTTGAAAAATACTGTTTGGTAGAAAAATTAAAACGATAATAATAAAACAGAAAATTTATTTATTTTTTGTTAAAAACATACAGAATCAAATTTAAAACATTACTGTCATTACTACCATTATATTATAGGCCCATACAAGCACTAGAAAAATATGTTCGTAGAAATTAGTTTAATTTACAGTCGAACTCGAAACAGTGAATCGCAGTGTAGAAATAGTATATGGCAAAAGTAAGTTTTAACAATAAGTGCACTCTGAATTTAAAATGAAAACATTTTAAAATGTAACAAACATTTTATTCATGAACTTACCTTGATAATTAAAATGTTACCTAATTGCAAGACCACGTTCTGCTTATCACGCGAGGCGGCATCCATCTTTAATTTTCTCCTTGATCTTGTAAACAAACAGCGTTCGTTGCCATATCTGTTTTTCAAAATACTGCAATCTGCTAAACCACGGCCAGACAAGCAGCGTCGATCGAGTCTGGCCGTGGCTAAACAAAAAATAGATATATTCTTTCAAGTTGAGATTGAGTAGATTTTACTTCGTAAGTAAATTAAATAGAAGATAGCTTGATAAACCAATTAATATTTGTATGAGGATATATTAAAAAATGTTTAACCAATATTAATAAAAAATCATATTACTTTCTTCTATATGTAATATAGAGAAAGTATTGGATTCGCGAAAATTTTCGACTTCCGTTTTTTGATGGATTTACACGTTTTGGGATTTCCAGAACACGAATTAATAGTTTTTAGAAAATGTCTGTCTGTCTGTATCATTTTTTTGTGGACGCTGTATCTCACGAACCAATGAATGAAATTTAAGCAAACTTGGTATTTAGTTGCACCCTGACATGAACTGGCGCTGATTAGAAATGGGGATCAATAGCTCAACAGGTGGCGCTGTGATCGCATTTTATGCAAACTTTTAACATGGCAGTATAGGACAAAATTTCGTATAAATGTGCATAATGAGAGTTATTTTAAACTTGTGATTGTAAAATTAATATGAATTATTGATAATAGTAGTAGTCAACTAGGAAAAAAATTTTGTGCAGGTGGGGGCATTGGTCCCCCCTGGGGGGGAAGTACCCCCCGGGGGAGTAAGTTTTCAAGATTGGTATCTTTCGAAAGGTCTTGTTGATAATAGTAGTAGTTAACTAAGAAAAAAATTTTGTGCATGTGGGGACATCGGTTCGCACCCCCCTGGAGGGGGGAAGTACCCCCCAGGGGGGTAGAGTTTCAAGATGGGTGTCGTTCGAAAGGTCTCGTCAATACCTTTAAAACGAATGGTTGAACCATAAATCTGTGATAATTTAAAACAAAGTTATCGTTTTTTTTTACTTTTAACAACAACAAAAAAAAAACTTCGAAAAAAAATCGTATATATACATAAATTTTTTTAAAACGAAATATAATCAAACTTGGTATTTAGTTGGTCCCCGACATAAACTGGTGCTGATTGCATTTGGGGATCAATAGCTCAACAGGTGGCGCTGTGATCGCATTTTTTCCAAATTTTTTAACATGGCAGTAGGACAAAATTTCGTATAAATTAAAAGATGAGAGTTATTACTTTCTTCTATATGTAATATAGAGAAAGTATTGGTTTCGCGAAAATTTTCGACCTCCGTTCTTTGATGGATTTACATGTTTTGGGATGTCCAGAACACGAATTAATAGTTTTTAGAAAATGTCTTTCTGTCGCTGTCTGTATCATTTTTTTGTGGACGCTGTATCTCACGAACCAATGAATGAAATTTAAGCAAACTTCGTATTTAGTTGCACCCTGACATGAACTGGTGCTGATTAGATTTGGGGATCAATAGCTCAACAGGTGGCGCTGTGATCGCATTTTATGAAAATTTTTAACATGTCAGCATAGGACAAAATTTCGTATAAATGGGCATAATGAGAGTTATTTTAAACTTGTGATTGTAAAATTTGTATGAATTATTGATAATAGTAGTAGGTAACTAGGAAAAAAAATTTGTGCATGTGGGCATCGGTCCCCCCCCCCCCCCCCCGGGGAAGTAAATTTTCAAGATGGGTATCTCTCGAAATGTCTCGTTGATAATAGCAATAGTTAACTGGAAAAAAAATTTTGTGCATGTGGGGACATCGGTTCCCCCCACTGGGGGGAAGTACCTCCCGGGGGGGCAAAGTTTCAAGATGGGTGTCTTTCGAAAGGTCTCGTCAATACCTTTAAAACGAATGGTTGAACCATAAATCTGTGATAATTTAAAACAAAGTTATCGATTTTTCTTACTTTTAACAAAAAAAAACTTAGAAAAAAAATCGTATATATGTATATATATATATTTAACGAAATTTAACCAAACTTGGTATTTAGTTGGTCCCCGACATAAACTGGTGCTGATTACATTTGGGGATCAAAAGCTCAACAGGTGGCGCTGTGATTGCATTTTATGCAAATTTTTAACATGGCAGCATAGGACAAAATTTCGTATAAATGTACATAATGAGAGTTATTTTTAACTTGTGATTGTAAAATTAATATGAGTTATTGATAATAGTAATAGTTAACTAGGAAAAAATTTCTGTGCATGTGGGGTCATCGCTACCCCCTTGGGAGAGAAGTACCCCCTCCCCCCCCTGGGGGGGTAAATTTTGAAGATGGGTATCTTCCGAAAGATCTCGTCAATACCTTTAAAATGAATGGTTGAACTATAAATCTGTGATAATTTAAATTAAAGTTATCGATTTTTTTTACTTTTAACGAAAAAAAACTTAGAAAAGAAATCGTTTTTTTTTTTTTTTTTTTTTTTTTTTTCCACGAAATTTAACCAAACTTGTTATTTAGTTGGCCCCTGACATAAACTGGTGCTGATTACATTTGGGGATCAATCGCTCAACAGGTGCCGTTGTGATCGCATTTTATGCAAATTTTTAACATGGCAGCATAGGACAAAATTCCGTATAAATGGGCATAAAGAGAGTTATTTTACACTTGTGATTGTAAAATTAATATGAATTATTGATAATAGTAGTAGTTAACTAGGAAAAAAATTTTGTGCATGTGGGGGCATCGGTTCCCCCCCCCCCTGGGGGGAAGTACCCACCCGGGGAAGTAAATTTTCAAGATGGGTATCTTTCGAAAGGTCTCGTTGATAATAGTAATAGTTAACTGGGAAAAAATTTTTGTGCATGTGGGGGCATCGGTTCCCCCCCCACCGGGGGGGAAGTACCTCCGGGGGGGGCAAAGTTTCAAGATGGGTATCTTTCGAAAGGTCTCGTCAATATCTTTAAAACGAATGGTTGAACCATAAATCTGTGATAATTTAAAACAAAGTTATCGATTTTTCTTACTTTTAACAAAAAAAAACTTAGAAAAAAAATCGTATATATGTATATATATATATTTAACGAAATTTAACCAAACTTGGTATTTAGTTGGTCCCCGACATAAACTGGTGCTGATTACATTTGGGGATCAAAAGCTCAACAGGTGGCGCTGTGATTGCATTTTATGCAAATTTTTAACATGGCAGCATAGGACAAAATTTCGTATAAATGTACATAATGAGAGTTATTTTTAACTTGTGATTGTAAAATTAATATGAGTTATTGATAATAGTAATAGTTAACTAGGAAAAAATTTCTGTGCATGTGGGGTCATCGCTACCCCCTTGGGAGAGAAGTACCCCCTCCCCCCCCTGGGGGGGTAAATTTTGAAGATGGGTATCTTCCGAAAGATCTCGTCAATACCTTTAAAATGAATGGTTGAACTATAAATCTGTGATAATTTAAATTAAAGTTATCGATTTTTTTTACTTTTAACGAAAAAAAACTTAGAAAAGAAATCGTTTTTTTTTTTTTTTTTTTTTTTTTTTTTTTTTTCCACGAAATTTAACCAAACTTGTTATTTAGTTGGCCCCTGACATAAACTGGTGCTGATTACATTTGGGGATCAATCGCTCAACAGGTGCCGTTGTGATCGCATTTTATGCAAATTTTTAACATGGCAGCATAGGACAAAATTCCGTATAAATGGGCATAAAGAGAGTTATTTTACACTTGTGATTGTAAAATTGATATGAATTATTGATAATAGTAGTAGTTAACTAGGAAAAAAATTTGTGCATGTGGGGGCATCGGTTCCCCCCTGGGGGGAAGTACCCCCCCGGGGAAGTAAATTTTCAAGATGGGTATCTTTCGAAAGGTCTCGTTGATAATAGTAATAGTTAACAGGGAAAAAAAATTTGTGCATGTGTGGGCATCGGTCCCCCCCCCACCGGGGGGGGAAGTACCTCCCGGGGGGGCAAAGTTTCAAGATGGGTATCTTCCGAAAGATCTCGTCGGTACCTTTAAAATGAATGGTTGAACTATAAATCTGTGATAATTTAAAACAAAGTTATCGATTTTTTTTACTTTTAACGAAAAAAAACTTGGAAAAAAAATCGTTTTTTTTTTTTTTTTTTTTTTTTTTTCCCCACGAAATTTAACCAAACTTGTTATTTAGTTGGCCCCTGACATAAACTGGTGCAGATTACATTTGGGGATCAATCGCTCAACAGGTGGCGTTGTGATCGCATTTTATGCAAATTTTTAACATGGCAGCATTGGACAAAATTCCGTATAAATGGGCATAAAGAGAGTTATTTTACACTTGTGATTGTAAAATTAATATGAATTATTGATAATAGTAGTAGTTAACTAGGAAAAAAATTTTGTGCATGTGGGGGCATCGGTTCCCCCCCCCCTGGGGGGAAGTACCCACCCGGGGAAGTAAATTTTCAAGATGGGTATCTTTCGAAAGGTCTCGTTGATAATAGTAATAGTTAACTGGGAAAAAATTTTTGTGCATGTGGGGGCATCGGTTCCCCCCCCCACCGGGGGGGAAGTACCTCCGGGGGGGGCAAAGTTTCAAGATGGGTATCTTTCGAAAGGTCTCGTCAATATCTTTAAAACGAATGGTTGAACCATAAATCTGTGATAATTTAAAACAAAGTTATCGATTTTTTTTACTTTTAACAAAAAAAAAAAAACTTAGAAAAAAAATCGCAATTTTTTTTTTTTTTTTTTTTTTTTTTTTTTTTTTAACGAAATTTAACCAAACTTGGTATTTAGTTGGTCCCCGACATAAACTGGTGCTGATTATGTTTGGGGATCAATAGCTCAACAGGTGGCGCTGTGAAAGCATTTAATCTAAATTTTTAACATGGCAGCATAGGACAAAAATTCGTATAAATGTGCATAATAAGAGTTGTTTTAAACTTGTGATTGTAAAATTAATATGAATTATTGATAATAGTAGTATGTAACTAGGAAAAAAATTTTCTGCATGGGGGGGCAATACCCCCCCCGGGGGGGTAAATTTTCACAATGGGTATCTTTCGAAAGATCAGGTTGATAATAGTAGTAGTTAACTAGGAAAAAAATTTTGTGCATGTGGGGGCATCGGTTCCCCCCCCCCCACCGGGGGGGGAAGTTCCCACCCAGGGGGGCAAAGTTTCAAGATGGGTATCTTTCGAAAGGTCTCGTCAATACCTTTAAAACGAATGGTTGAACCATAAATCTGTGCCCTAACAGCACAAAATATTCCAGAAACGTAACAATCATATAACATTGAAACATTATGAAACCTTCCGAAACGTTTAAAACCGTTCAGATTACTTTCCGATTAGTTTCAAAAACGTATAAATGTCCGCGATCGTAACAAAAAATCAGATACGTAACAGAAACGTTACAATCACTTAACAGATAGAAAATCAAAAAGGGCGAATGTTTCAGAAAGGTATCAGAGAGCATACTAAAACGTGTTACGTTTTTGAAAGATTGTAAGCTTTTTGCAACATAACTGAAACATTCTGTGCTGTATGGGTGATAATTTAAACCAAAGTTATCGATTTTTTTTACTTTTAACAAAACAAAACTTAGAAAAAAAATCGCAATTTTTATTTATTTTTTTTTTAACGAAATTTAACCAAACTTGGTATTTAGTTTGTCCCCGACATTAACTGGTGCTGATTATGTTTGGGGATCAATAGCTCAACAGGTGGCGCTGTGATAGCATTTATCTAAATTTTTAACATGGCAGCATAGGACAAAAATTCGTATAAATGTGCATAATAAGAGTTGTTTTAAACTTGTGATTGTAAAATTAATATGAATTATTGATAATAGTAGTATGTAACTAGGAAAAAAAATTTCTGCATGGGGGGGCATCGGTCCCCCCCTTGGGGGGAAGTACCCCCAGGGGGGATAAATTTTCAAGATGGGTATCTTTCGAAAGGTCTCGTCAATACCTTTAAAACGAATGGTTGAACTATAAATCTGTGATAATTTAAAACAAAGTTATCGATTTTTTTTACTTTTAACAACAAAAAAAAAAACTTAGAAAAAAAATCGTACTTTTTTTTTTTTTTTCTTTCTTAATATTGTTACTGATTGAATATGTATAGGTAAATATAGAAGAAAGTCTTGTGGTGGCCACAACATACTAGTTTAATTCTGTTTTATAATAAAATGTCAATAAAATAAAATGGAATATTTTAAAATTTCGATCAAAACTTCGCATTTTATTCGAATATTGCAGTTTTGTTAACGTTATACCTGACACAGGGTAAAATTGTGTTTAAAAATACATAAAGAGGCTTAGTTACTGAAAAATCTTAATGAAACTTCTTGTTTTATTTGTTATCGTGGAAAGAAGCCAAAATATAAATTTTGTGTTACTGAACCTGATTTCCCATTCCCCCCCAAAAGGGGGGGGGGGGGGGCTGAGGAGCATGAAATTTTTTTTTTTTTTTTTTTTTTTTTTTTTTTGGAGGAATACTTTATTGCGTTTAAAACAATGCGTAGCACGTGATTCTGCGTGCTTTGAAACGGGAGATACAGATTTTTAAACATTTTAAACTTTTTTTTTTTCGGGACTTGGAAAAAGAAATGAACAAAATTTGCAGCTATCATTTTTTCTACTGATACCAATTGGGATCAATAGCCTACCGATCGAATTTCTACTGATGTATGTAAAGATCTATTGATATCGATTGAGGATATAATCAATAGGTTACAGACGTCAATAGCTTCTATTGATAGTGGTAGGGAAATCCATAGAAATCTATTGATATCAATAGCCTACTGATCATATTTCTAATGATGTCAGTAAAGGTCTATTGATATCAGTTGAGGATATAATCAATAGGTTACAGATATCAATAGCTTCTATTGATAGCGATAGGGATATCCATAGAAATCAATTCGTACCAATAGAACTCTATTGATGTCAATAAGTTTTTGTATTGATCTCTATGGACCATTTTTAGTAGGGTGTATACAGTGATAAACCTTTAAAAACTAATTAAATTTTATTTAGTTTTGCGCCGACTTCAAAAGTTATGATTAATTGTAGTGTTATAGGTTGTTTGGCGAAGGAAATTATTTTATACTTTTAGGCGCAATTTACAGTTCAATTTTCTGCCAATTCTCTTTCATTTTTAGTTGTTTGAATAGTAGCTCCTTTTTGGAGTCGGTTCTATTTTTTTTCTACAAAAAGATTTTATTAAGTACTTTTATTTATGTTTCGTTTACTGTAAAATATACTCGTTTTTGAGTACTTTTCGGTTTCAAAATATCTGCAAGCAGAAAGTGTAAACATTTTATTAGTTAACACCGGAAATTTTAAATCCCTGACATTAGTACTTGCTTATAAAAGTCCTCGACCCTTAGAAAAAAAAAAAAAAAATCACGTAACCCTATATATATGTATATATATATTAGTATGACAAGCAACAGGACTATTTCTTTCAGAAATGTTTTGAGTTGTTACCATTTTGGCGTTTGGTGTTTTGGGAGTAAGATCGATTGACTACTCTAGGTTCGTAGGCCTGAGGGAGGAGTGCCCTCCTTGGAGGTGTTTCTAAGGGACCCTATCCCGTATTTATGCAAGTTTCGGAGAGTGCCACGGAAAAATCCGAACGGCTAGGCCGAGACGAGTGCGACCTGGGACCGAACCACCTTACATCTACCAGCTTTGAGCGCAGAACATCTCAGCCGCTGATGGACTGCTACCATTTTATTCTACATCATTTTGAACATGCTAGGATGCCCATCAAAATCCAGTTTTAACATTTTATTTTTTTACTTATATTTAAATAATATGTTCAATTCGTAAAAACTTTATGTATTTCAAATTTGACTGTTAACTATAGGATTGACAATCATTTGAATGAACAAGTTGCTGAAGTTGTTGACATTTTGTGCTTGGATCACTTTGAATCAAGTAGGATATCTACCAACATCCAAATCAATATTATATTCCTTTATTCATCACCTAATAAGCTTGATAAAAGATCTGTTCCGAAATCATAATAATTTGGAATGTAACCAACTTTGAATAAGTAACTCAACGTTTAGACTTTAAAAAAAAATGAAGTGAATCAGTCGTAAAACTACATACCTTTTGCACCTTACAAGGAAACATTCTAAAGGTGTTTTCTTCAAAAAATATTGAAAAAAATACATGTGATTCTACTCTTCATGAAACACCAGAAAGTGAAGAAATTATCAGCTGAAATGAATTACAGCGACCACAAAAAATTATAAAAATTAAGCATTTTTGGCGATTTAGCGCTGTCAGGTGATAAATTCGCTAGCATCAAGGTTGCCGTATACGAACAGAACCGTGTTTTGCTTATCCGCCAAGTACTCAAAATCAATCGTCTAACAGTGTGAAATCGCCAAATATGCTTAATTTTGATAATTTTTTGTGATCGCTGTAATTCATTTCAGCCGATATTTTTTTCTTTTTCTGGTGTTTTATGACGAGTAGAATCATATACATATTTTTTCAATATTATTTGAAGACGACACTTTTTGAAAGTTTCCTTGGTGGACAATTTGCGAAAAGGGTTACTATTCCCCGTGAAAATATTTTAGATTAAAAGAATTTAGAGCTTAAAATTTTCTAAGATTAAAAAAGAAAAAAAAAAATCATATCAAGACTTAAATTGGAAGTATGCAAAAAGTCCTTAACCTGCCGTACTAAACTAAATTTTATTTCTTACAGAATTTTTCTTTTCTTTAATATAACAAATTCAGAAATAAAAACATATCAGCAAATAAAGATTATTTTCCCCCAAATAAAATAAACCAAATGAAAATAGTTTTTACCCCTTTGGTATCGAGTTAACCCTTAAATGCCGTGTGTTGCCTATGATTTATTTAAGAAATGAAAGCTTAAAAACATTTTTAAATCGATTTTTTTTAATCGGTCATTTAAGGGTTAAAATAAACAATTTATCTCCATAAAGCTATTATTGAAGTGAAAGGAGCTTTACATTATAAGTATGAGCTATGTTTATAACAATGATTACAAAAAAGGAAAGCTTAGGCTAAGCGCTCTATATCCAAAATTAAATTACGTTTACTACAGTATTTGAATACTTTTTAAAAGTGTACATTATCTTCTGTTTTAAAAAATTATAAGTGATTTTAAAACAGGAAAAAACTTTGGAAAAATTAATATTGTGACCCCCTTTGAAATAGCAACATCATGTTCGCAACATCCAGTTATATGTATAAATAGGCTTCTCGCCCAAAATTGAACTTTTATTAGGACATAATTTTAATTTATAATTGCATGAGAGAAGAAAGTTTCAAATGATTTGGTTCCCAAATAACAGGATAGCACTATCGTGTGCATGAGTCTCAAAATACACTTATATAGCATGGAAATTCCAAATCGAAAAAGCAACAACCACCCATATGTATGCAGTGGGTGATCAAATTATTAGAAATTTATTTTTATTTTGACATTTTTTCGATTTTCTAGAAAAAAAAAATACTGGACGAAATGGCCGTGAACTTCAGGCAGACAAACAACATTTATAAACTCACATTTTCCACTATCGATTTAGTCACGAGTGCAATTAGGGGACATACCTCAAATTGAAGATAATCACAAATACTTTGAATCACTCTGTAACCCAAAAATCTACAAATGGCTTGTAACTGTAACACATTGTTGCTCTTACTATGTACAATATTTGTATGTTTTGTAGTAGCAATAGCATAATTATTTAGGCAGATATAACTTTTATTTAAAAAATTATTATTATTATTAGTAGTAGTACTAGTAGTAGTAGTAAGTTTTTTGTTTATAATAAAAATAGACTAGTATCGCCCAGTGGTCGAAACTCGACCATTTTTTTTTTTTTTTTTTTTTTTTTTTTGCAAAGCGAGGCAAAGCAAAGATATTGCCTTGTCCTAAACGGAATGCAACTGCAACACAGCTGTGGCAATTGTTTGCCGATATACACTCCAAATGAATCAGCAGAGTTTTACTTAATATAGCTATTTCTCTCTGTAGATGTTAGCCTTTCCTGAAATGAGAGATAATCGCAACGTGAAAACGTCCCTTGTTGTGTGATACAACCCAGAAGCTAATAGGTACCATGTCAAACCAAGGCCCAACCAAGTATCAAATTCTGTTAAATTAATTCGATTGGTTCATAAAGTACAGTGTTTGAACAACAACAACAACAACAACAAAAAAAAAGATATTTTTCAAAAATGGTCAAATTGAGTTCGGAAAATTTCAAAACGTGTAACTTTATCAAAAACCGAAAATCTAAAGCTTCTTAATGTTATATTTTCTACTTATATATGCAGAGGAAAGAATAATAAATCCACTTTTTAAAAAATAAAAATAAGTAGTCAATTTCACTTAAATAAATGCAAGGAAATCTCAAAACGTGTAAATTCATCGAAAACCGGAAATCAAAAGTTTTTATGTATCTTCTACTTGCTTCCTCTACCCACAAAAGCTAGCAATAAAGATACTTTTTTAAAAAATAAGTAGCCAATTTCAGTTAATTGAAACGTAAAGAAAGCTCAAAACATGTAAATTCAGCAAAAAACGGAAATCGGAATTTTTTCCGTATCGTCTACTTATATACATGCAGCAGTTAGTAACAAATCCATTTTCCTTTTATTTAGTATATTAGTTGAATATTTATTGTTTAAATATCACCCTTTGAAATGAAATGTTTATGTTTACATTCGAAACTGGAAGTTTGCCATTTTTTTTCTCTGGAGTTTTGTGATTTTAAATTAAAATTTTATCAATTTTACAGAAAAAATAACTCAATCAAACACATGTAGACAGTAACTTATACCCAAATATCGGAATTAAAATCGGCAGATAATTTTCATTATTTTTTAATAATTTTTTACAAAAAATCCAATGGGTGATTAACATAGAAAATCTTTTTCATGGCTCCATGGACAGACAGTGACGTCATCACTTCGCTTGCGTATAGTGATACTACATTATACAAATTACTGTGTCTATGGTTTTATTTGAGCTTTATGAAATTGCCAGATTTAACAACTTTCTACTTTTAGGTATTTTTTAATGTAAAGGAATACGTGTATAAAAGGGGAAAATGGGGGAAAATGCATAAAAAATAAATGTATTTTTAAATACCTTCTTGACATCGTAAGAAAATAATATTTATATTCGCACCTTCCGGCTAACCATACCTTTCGAATGATACCATTTTCAACCCTCTACTCCCATAATTAATATGTTAAAAAGGGACTACAAATTTTATGCTTGCCTATTAATATATAGATTTCAAGAAAATTTTACAAATCTTGCAGAAAAATTGACAAAGCATTAGAGAAACATTATTCTGAAACATAAAATTCGCTGGGATACAAGCATTTATAGTAAATATATTTTTTTACTTCGCATGCACAAAAAATACAGTAAAAGCTCAAATTATCAGAATTTTTTTCTTTTCTTTTTTCCTTTTTTTTTTTTCTTTTACATTTTTTTGATTTTCTAAAAAAAGTACTAGACGAAGTGGCCTGGAACATCAGACATGCAAAGAACAATTAAAAACTCAAATCTTCCACTGTCGATTTCGTTCAGAGTGCAATTAGCGTAAATACTTTGGATCATCCTGTATCATAAAAAGCTATAAATGACTTGTTACTGTAACACCTTGTTACAAATACTATGTATAATCTTTATATGTTTTGTTGTAGAAATTGCGCAATTATTTAGGAAGATATATATATATATATATATATATATGAATAGATTATCAGTGAATAAAAGTATTAATTAATATCAATGAATAAAAATATATTTAAGTTTTGCATTTCCTTTTGTAGCAATTCTACGCATTGGTTTGCAATTCTCCTTTTATGTTTTTCTTATCTTTAAACTCATAAATTCGTTGCAATAGTTACCTATATCATAGCCTCCTTAACTAGATGCCTGTCGCGTAGCTCGGAAACTAGGCAACAATTGAACCGGTAGACAGCGCCACCTAGTACAGATTATGGGACTTGTTTATTCAACTGTCACCAATAATTTAAAGAAATGATTCATAATATATATAATCGACGTTTCTTCGATTCTCATCGCCTTTTATGTATATCATATCCCACATTTAAATTATTTTTGGTGGCTGTTGAATAAAAAAGTAGCGCAATCTGTACCAGGTGGCGCTGTCTACCGCTTCAACTGTTGCCTAGTTTCCGAGCTACGCGACAGGCATCTAGTTAAGGAGGCTATGCCTATATATACCGGGTGATCCAAAAGTCAGGACAAACTTTAAAAATGAATAATTCGAAAACATATCAAGATACAAAGGTACGGTTTACACCAAACGGATGAAAAAGAAACCGGGTTTTGTGTGGCAAAGAAAAAAAATAGTTCTGTTGGCGACCAACAGATGGCGCTATAGTGTTTTATTTCACCAAAAGATTATTTACAAATGAAAATAAATGTTGCCAACTTACAAGTCAGCTTAATTACAGTTAATTAGTAATGCTACAGTAACTGTTCAATGTCCATCATTCAGAAGTACAGATGTGAGACGATTCACCACATCGTTCACAGCATTTAGTAGCATTTCTTGCATTATGTCAGGCACATTTTGGCGGATGGCATCTTTCAGTGCTGCTAGTGATGCCGGTTGGTCGCGGTACACTTTTGACTTTAAGAATCCCCACAGGTAAAAGTCACAGGGTGTCAGATCGGGAGATCTTGGAGGCCATGTGTGATTAAAGTAGCGACTGAGAATGCGATATTTCGATGCATATAAGCTTCGACTACCATTACCTGCTGTAGTTGTTTCTTTTTATATCGTTTGTTGCTTTGCATAATCCTACAACAGAAATCCGACAGCGCCATCTGTTGATCGCCAACAGCACTATTTTTATTTTCGTAGCCACACAAAACCCGGCTTATTTTTCATCCGTTTGGTGCAAACCGTATCTTTGTATCTTGATTCGTTTTCGAATTATTCATTTTTAAAGTTTGTCCTGACTTTTGGATCACCCGGTATATATATATATATTTTTCCCAAAAATTATTAATTTTTTAAAAAGTGTTTTGATTATAACAAGAACGGATTTTCATAAAACTTAACAAAACTTACAGAAAAATTGACAAGACATTAGAGAAGCATTATTCTGAAACATAAAATTCACACGTGTAATATTTGCTGAGATATAAGCATTTATATTTTATATTAGTAAATATTATTTTACTGCGCATGCACGAAAGGTAAATTATTTTTTATTACATGGGTTGAAAGCTAGATATAACTTTTATATGAGGTTCATTTGAATAGAGTAAAAATTAAGCAAAAGAATGAGCTAAATTTTAGGTATTTTCCAGAGTTGAAATTTCATAAGGGGTTTTTCACATGCCGCGTGCTTAAATCACTTCGTTTATCTACCTATCTGTCCCTATATATATATATATATAGGAATTTTTTCATCAAAATAATGTTGGAAATCTAACCAAAGTTGAACAGTGAATTTATCTTACAAATATCTTGGATGAATTCCTTAATTAAGTTGCTCTATATGAAAAGAGGGTCACATGAAATCAGGCTTCCACTTGAAAATTCGTCCTCACAATAACTTGTAAAATACTGAATTAATTCGAATACAAGTTAGACAGTGAATTTATCATACACATATCTTACATGAGTTCGCTGGGAGCTTGTTTCGCCATTTTGTTTTCATATTGCGTGTTGCGACCATTTAAAATCAGGCTGCCACTTGAAAAACTGACATCACGATAACTTGGAACACTAAATTAATTCAAACCAAAGTTGAACAGTGAGCTTACGAGTTAGACAGTGAGTTCAAATATCTTGGATAAGTTCTCTGGGCAATTTAGTCCGCCAATTTGTTTCCACTGGGTGGCCGCTTGAAAATTTGTCGTCACGATAACTTTTGATATACTCAATCAATTCGAAACAAAGTTGGGCAGAGAGCTATCATTGAAATATCTTGGATTATTTCGCTGGGAAAGTTTCTCCACCATTTTGTTTCTAAGTTGTGGCCGCTTAAAATCACACTTCCACTTGGAAATTTATCACGATTATTTTTACTTTCCGAACACTATAGTGAGGAAAGTATTGTAATCATGTCAAAAATCCGAATTCGAGATTTTGATGTTTCTATACGTTTTGAGGTCCCCTGAGTCCGTTTTCACTATTTTTACGATGATGTATGTATGTGTGTGTGTATGTGTGTATGTGTGTATGTGTGTATGTTTGTGAACACGCTAGCGTCTAAAGGCTTTGTTCGATTAACCTGAAAGTTGGTACGTATATTGTAAGTCACCATAGTACGAACCCTATAGATTTTGGTGAATCTAGCACTTATAGTTTTTTTACAGGGACACAAAGAAAAATTCTTTATCATTATGGCCTATGGGACCAAAATCTTAAAAGTGCGATAGCATCTAAACGCCTTATTCAATTGAGCAAAAATTTTATACCCATATTATAGGTCACAGATACTCAATCTGTATAGATTTTGGAGAATCTAGCACTTATAGTTTTTTTACAGGGACACAAAGAAAAATTCTTTATCATTAAGGCCAATGGGGCCAAATTTTTAAAAGTGTGATAGCGTCTAAACGCCTTATTAATCTGAGCAAAAAAATTGTACACATGTTATAGGTCGCATTTGCACCAACTGTATAGATTTTGGTGAATCTAGCACTACAGTTTTTTTACAGGGACACAAAGAAAAATTCTTTATCATTATGGCCTATGAGACCAAATTTTTAAAAGTGCGATAGCATCTAAACGCCTTATTCAATTGAGCTGAAAATTTGTATGAATATTATAAATCACTGTTGCACTAACTATAAGCATTTTGGTGAATCTAGCATCTATAGATTTTTACAGGGACAAAACGAAAAATTCTTTATCATTATGATCTAAGGGCTCAAAGTTCAGTAGCGTTAAATAAAACCTCGTGTGATATATGGAGAAAAAAACACTCTATTATGGTTTTCTCTCTTTTGTTTGTTTAGCAATTCCTCTTTCTTTATTTTATCTACAAAACTGTTAGTTACTCAATGTTCGGAAAGTCGAGTGGAGTCACTCCAGATTTTTTAAATACAGAATTTAATCTAACCAAAGTTGGACATTGGACATATCTCACAAATATCTTGGATTAGTTCGCTGAGCAATTTGCTCCGTCATTTTGTTTACAAGTGCCGTCCACCTGAAAATTTCAAAATCGCATATACAACAAACTTCCATTTCCATAAAACTTCATATGCACATAGCCCACATTAAAAACTCTACTTAGTCCTTTAATAAATTTTATTCGCTATTTTGTTTCAAAATGGCAGTCACTTGATAAGAAAAAAAGAAAATCAACCTACCCTTCCAAATGAGCCTGAAGGACTTGTTTAACTTATCTGATAATTTGAAAATGTCATTTAAAAATGTTAACCTAATCTTATTATTATTATTATTATTATTACAATTTTAGGTTGTAACTGCCTTCCTGATGCTTCGAAATGGGGATTAGGAGACATGTATAAGAAATCATGTCCTTGTTTAGAAAATTTAATTTGTGTTCCAGCAGCCATTGAAAAATCAAAAGATGGCATGGTAAGTTCTCCACATTTTCTGGAAAAACAGTTTAAGTACTGTATATGCTTATCTTTTGTTTCTTTGAATAACAATGTAAGAAAAATTTAATTCGTTTAGAAATTTACCTGCTTTTGCATGGAGAGAAAAAAAAAAAAAAAAAGAAGAAGAAGATGAAGAAGAAGAAGAAAAGAAAAATGCGGAAAAAAAAGAAAAAAAAAACTTGTTTCTGAAATAAACATTACATAACGGAACTACATTTTAACAATGCAACCAGAAGCATTTACAAAGAAGGTGTAGAGCACGACAATGCACAAAGATAATTCTTGCATGTAAATCACTACTCTATACGCTATATTCATAAAAATAAGGTTTTAAATCCTATAAACTTGGAACACAATTGAATTTTATGAAAAGGTTTTTCTATGATGTAATAAGATTTCGATAACTTTCTGCTAATAACTTTCTGCTATTTTATAGATTTTTCCTTAGTAAATCCTCAGATTTTAGGCCTTTTTTTTTGGGGGGGGGGGAAGGGTTGTTCAATAAAAGTTACTTAATAATACTGGCTAATTGTTTCTGTTTCAATCTCAAATCTCTAAATATGAAGGGAAGCTAGCGTTTAAAGATTTGTTATGCCGAGAACGCAACTTAGGGACATACTTTCTACTTAACAACTTGACCAATTCAATTGATTCCCTTCCTTGTTATAAAAAAAACTTGTAGAAAGGTATTGTATGGGCAGTTTTTGAATATTTTGAATATTATAGAAATTGAAATTTTTTTATTTTCGAAAACTATGACAAAAGACATGGTGATCGTAAGATTTCTAATTAGAAAAAACTGCAGTCGGCAGCAAACTTATTGAAACACCAAATCCACACTTTTCATTTTTTTTTAGTTTGATTGCTATTTTTTATCCTCAACTTACTTTTATATAAACAGTATTGGACTAAGATCATGATTCGACAAATATTTACTTAATAAAACAGTATTAGGTGCCCACCTTTTAACCCTTTCAGGACCATAAGATTTCCAAGACTAAATATGCCAATACAACACAATATTTTAGCTATTGTGGGTGTAAAGTAAGAGAATATCACCAGAAAAACATAGCAGGGTGTATAGGTTTCCTATAATTTCATGGGAAATATTTTCCCTATGGACCATAAAAGTAAATAAACGAAGAGTTAGGTTTATTATATCGGTATTTTATTTATTGATTTGTAATACAAATTTATTGTTTTGTAATATAAAAATTATCAGAAAAGTAAAATAAATAGCTAGTTATGGTATTCTACGAAACAATTTCGTTTACTTGTGAAGCACAAGTGGACATTGCACATAACACATTTATTGTGTCCTATTTTCTATACTTTTTTTTTTATTCGTTCAGAAACACATTTGCTGCCTTGGACATACGTTTTATTTTGACATTCAGTAAAAAAATATGTCGATTCAATAATAATTGAACAATCGATACCGATTTTTATAGAAGGGAAAAATATTTCCCTTGGGCGTGAGAGGGTTAAGTAGGAATTATTGCTAGTGCTTCAATAGTTTTGCTGCTGACTGTATATCTCCCTACAAATGTCTTTT
This sequence comes from Salticus scenicus, assembly GCA_963930645.1. Lineage (NCBI taxonomy): Eukaryota > Metazoa > Arthropoda > Arachnida > Araneae > Salticidae > Salticus > Salticus scenicus. The sequence continues at coordinate 141,853,497 of OZ005648.1, read as the reverse complement.
ATCACCGGGAAAACATCAGCCGAATTGGTTAAGCTGTTTAAAAGAAAACATGTCCTTAAGTTGCGTTCTCGATATAATGACTCTTCAGAGGTTAACTTCCCTTCACATATGAGATTTGATCTTGAAACAAAAACAATTAATTGATAATGTTAAGCAACCTTTATTAAACAAATAAAAATGAATTAAGACAATCACAATTTATCAAACGGTTTGGAAGAAACGATCCATCAAAGTTGCGCCCGTCACAAATAGCAGTATTAAAAAAAAAAAAAAATACTATTGAAATTAATCATATAGTTCTCGAGAAAGAAGCAAGTTTTTAAGCGAACCACTTTCTGGATGCTTTTATCCAAACTGTACTGGAATTCGAGCATGGGGAAAAATACAGCCAATTACATTGGTTCACTCTGCTGAGAGGGAGTGACTTTCGGCATTAATAAACAATGAACTTTCGTTTTTGTTTATTGGAATGCCTATTACTTTCTATATTTTAATTAGCGATAAACATGGTTTTGCTTGACTACATTGCCATGAATATTATAATTGAGAATCAGCCTTTAAATTTTGAAAATGATATTGTGGAGAACAGTGATTTTATATTCGATGCATTTATTTTTTTATGTGTATTGTACCATTTAAAAAGTGTAAATATGTAACAATATTTATTTGCAAATACCTTCATACTGCAACGTCAAAATTCATCTGAAAATAATTTTAAAAATGCTATTTTTTAGGTAATGTCAAATAGTGAAATGTATTGAGCAACTATCAAAGTTGAAATTTATTTAATGAGTATAACAGCATTTCCCCCCCCCTTTCATTTTGACTCTCCGAACATACATATGTAAGAAAAGTCTTGTAATCATGACTAAAATTCGACTTTGAGATTTTGGTGTATCTATAGGTCTCCTGAGTGCCTTTTGATCGATTGAGCTGAAAGTTGGTATATATATTAACAGGAACTGTAAATATTTCAGATTTTGATAGATATAGTTTTTTTTACAGGGACACAAAGAAAATTTCTTTGTCATTATACTGTAGTTTATAAATACCAGGTTGAGTTTCAGAAGAAGTCGCATTGCACATATCAACTAGAACAATGAAGAAGAATTTTTTGTTGGAAAGAAACAGCACTGAATCCATATACACTGACTTTTATTTATGCATAGTTCAATAAATATATCCTTTAGCACAAAATAACGATTTTATTCTTCATCACTCTGTATAAACAAAGGCGACTGCAAAATTCCACCGCAGCTATTCAGATAGGGAAGGAGAGGAGGAGATCGACAAATTACATCTTTTTCAAGAGAAGTGTGCAAGAGATCTGCCAGTCCCCGAGCCGAAAAGTGCCAACCGAATAAGTTGGCGTAGTTAAAATTAAGTCAAAAAGAATGCCAAATAGTTTCTTTGTTTTCAGTACATTTTAATACAAAATTTTTGAATATAATTTGTCGTTACCTAAACTCAAACCAATTTGGCATTTAAAAAAAAATGCCATGTGTCAATCAAAGCAACGGACGTAGTCGGTTACAAGATCAATTATTGGCCGTTGTGAAGTCGTTCCTTCACATATATGAGTTTTAATTATGACTTTAAATAAAGGCAATAAGTAATTATTATATTTTCAATAAATTAAATGGCTAATAAAAATAGATAACGAAATTCTAAATTACTTTTATTTATTTGCTTTTGTCTATAATAAATATCTTAATTCTAATAATACTTTATCCCTTATGCTATTAAAAAATCTTCTGAGAACAAAAAACATATTCTTTTTAAATGACATCTATCAGAATAATAATCTTTCCTAAATCATTTAATAAATAAAATATAAAAAAATATTATTTAGTTTATAAACCGTTGGATACATAATTACTTTTTATTTCTTTTAAATTGCGCGAGTCCACTTTGTTATAAATAAATTAGGCAATGTGTTTATGTTCGAAAATCATTAAAGGGTAATTTAGATTTTTTTTTTATCACAGGATGTGCAATCATTTGCAGACTTTTGGTCTCGCTTATTAACGGCTGTCTGGCGATAAAACTTGGCATAGAGGATTGGCGTTATTTCTTTTTAACGAACTTGCTAAATTCAAAATATTCATATTAAATTATTCTACAAACAAAGGAATATCTTTGGCTATAAAATTTGGCTCTTTTTTAAAATTCTTGGCGTAATTCAGCAGTCTGATCTTAATTGCAATAGAGTCAACTTCAGAATTCGCTCCTTGATCGTTGACAAGTTAATACGTACTCGAAAACCCTCTCTCTCACCTCATGCCTTTGCATTCTCGAAACTGACGAACTATGTACTGCCACTTTGAAAAGATGTTGATTTACTTTATGAAAATCTCCAAAATAAAAATATTTTATTATTCATTACTCAGTCTGCTTTTTACTATCTCGGCCATTTAATTTTTTTACAGCAGAAATGGACCTGGACAATATGGAAGCATTTATACAAGATTACTGGATCTTCTACTTTATAAATATTGGTGCATGACCAGTTCGAGATGCATTGGCGAGAGAGAGGGGTGCTAGTTAAAATATTTTAATTATTTAATGTAGTAAGAATGAACAAATTCACATTTTTGGAAAATAAGGTAAAACGAAATGCGTATGAGATGCACTGAATTATGGATATTAGTAAGCTGCAAATCTATTATTTTCTTTGAACTCTATGAATGATTGAAAGTAGAACTTCAGAAAAGGAAGAGAAAGGGAGGAAAAATTCAGTCTTCCCATTGTTTTTTTGGACTTGCAGTGTATAATGCAAAAATCATCTGTGTTTATGGCATCAGTGCATTGAACTCTATGCCTGAAGTTGCAAATTATTTGATTTCGAAATGGAATCATCAGTGTGAAGTTTTCATTCATCTTTCTGATATTCATCTTCCGATCATCTATTGATGTGGGCTATTACAACTTTTCGATGCTTACTTTGTGTTCGTTTGGTTACAATGAACAGGGAGTGGACGTACAGTCCAGCACACTCCATCGAGTCAGACGTCGGCGGTGATCCGACTTAGCCTAACATACTTATAAATCAAGACTACAGCAAGCAGGATAACATGATGCGACTCCTCGAGTTTCCTGAAAATACGAGCAGCGGACGGAACTGCTTCATACCGTTGATGGTGTCATATGTATCGGTAGAGCTTATCTTTGAGCTTGCAGCGTTTAAACTGATTCAAGGGAAGGTGCGTTGCGTCCCAATTTGTGAAATTTCGCATATTCCGATTTCAATTCATTCTTCTTATAATCAGAATTGTGATTTAGCAAACATTTTGAAAATACTAAATTTCTCTCATCGTGGGACATGAAAACCTTTTTTTTTTTCTCATCAGTGGTGTAAATCTTAGTGTTTTAGGAGAAAAATTTCAGGATTCCTTTGATACGTAAGTTAGATGTTATTTTTTTGCTACTGATAGAAAGTACTCAAGGTAAGAGAACATTTTTCTTATTTTTTTTTAAGAGAAAAAGGGAAAAAAATAATGTTCACGTGTGCAGATATTAATTTGAAAAGACTAGATGTTTATTTTTTTTTTCACTGTATAAACTATAATTCTTAAAGAAATTTTCGTACAGGTTAAATTTTTTTGTTAATGAGATGAAATGTCTCTCTCGTACCTTTTTGTATTTTATATCAATGTTTTTGAAATTTAATATAGGTATTTTATTTGGTAAATGTATAGGTACTTGTTTATTAAGGTCATTATGAATGTTACTTTTAAAGATTATTTTTGATATTGGAATGATAAATTTAGACTTCGTTTAGCCAAATATATTTGCACAAAAAAAAAAGGGGGTAAAACTTTGCACATGAAGGTATTTTATTGATGTTGTTCTGATATTTACATATACATTTTAGAATGGTGCATATAAGTGTTTTATTAAGTTTTGGTATTTTAATAGAAAATAATGAGGTAAACTTAAAATTTTCATAATGATTACATAAACAATATTTTTAATTTGTTTCTTTTTTTTAGGAACTAGTGTAAGTAATATGCTGTATATATGTATATATATTACAAGTGCGTATTGTTATGTTCTGGATAACTTTACACCGATACATTTTTTTTCTTTTACACATTCACATACACTCCCAGTTGAAAATTGAAATGATAATGATAATAATGTATTAATCTAGTGATTTAAATTACGCAGATTTAAAATTTGGATTTTATTATTTGATACTATTATTGCAAACAAGCTTGTTTTTGAAAAATAGGGGATTAAAAAAAAAAAAAAAAAGACTTTTGGACATGTGATAATTTTTCTTTTGTACATTGAAAAACAAATATAAATTACTTTTCAGTTTTTTATATATTAACAAATATAAATTACTTTTCAGTTTTTTATATATTTTTGTGTTACCATAAAATTATTTTTTGTAGTCTATTTTTGTTATAATTAATTTAATTTAATTGATTTTCTAATTTAAGAGTTAAAATTACAAATTTATTCCTCATATCGACGTTTTCCAGGCTGGTTTGAAATACCTACACACAAAACAATTTTTATTTACATTTTTTGAGATGTGTCGGCAAAAAAAAATTCGCTTTTTGATATCAGTCGATATCTAGACACTTATTTCTCCTCTTTTTACACACATATTTTTTTTTTTTTCTCTTATTTTAACCCGCTGGGAATTGCCAATGTATTATCATGTCTAATAAAAAAAAAAATATATTGATAAATAAATAAAATAAATAGAGTGATAATTTCAGGTATTCCCATACCTTTCTTTCATAAATTCATATTTTTCATTATTTTTAAGGTCATATTTTGAAGCAAAATTAAAAAATATATTTTAGAGAATTTAGTTGATTTTTTTTTCTTTCGTTTTTTTTTTTACTCAATGTGTTACATGTATAACTTTCACACCTTTACATAAATGGTTGCTATTCATTTTTTAATTTTAAAGATAATAGGTTTGTTATTCTTGTCATGGTTATATTAAATCAGGGATAGTTATAGTTAGTTTCTTAAAATAAAGGTCTGTGTAATTTTGTGCATCACTGTGTTTTGGATGCTAGCTCCAATACACAAGTGACTGGTTCGATGTTCAGCACCATGTTCCTTCATCTTGAATTCTTGGCCAAATTCTTTCTTGATGAAGGGGCCTGTGTTGTATGCCTTACCTTGCACGATTTTGCATTGAGATACATAATATTTTGTGGTTACAATAATTCATTTACATAATATTTTTTTACTATTTAAATTTTACATAAATTTAATATTATTTTACAGAATAGAATAGAATTGCTTGTATTTAGGGTATTTTTTTTCTCATTCTTTACTAATATTGTTTCTATAAAAAGATCTTTCTCACAACACATAGGTACATAATCACGCACACGTTGACAGAATAGATAGATAATATAAAATATTGAGGATAAATATTAATCAATTAGTTATATCTCCAACAATTTTCTTTTTTAACACTATATGTATTCAGGACAATATGTAAATCCAGTACATAATATATTTTATGAATCTATACTGGCCGTATCTTGTTGCATGCAAGTGTCATAAATAAATTTAACACACAATTTTCCAAATTTACATATTTTTTTTTCTCATGTTTTCGGATATTATGTACATTGACTTTCATGTAAACCTAACAAATTTGTTAGTCTTGAACATAAGGTTCAATGTTTTATTTATTATACTTACCAGGCATTCTTAAATAATCATGTACAATCACTTATACAGAAAGGGAGTTGGTTGTATATCTTAGATACCTGAACACATAAACATAATTTTATTCTAATATTATTTTTGGTTGTCGTATATTTTTCAAGTTTTAATTTTTATAACAACATAACACAGTATTTTCTTTGCCCATTTTAACTAAAATGTTACATTTTGACACAAATGTTTTAATTATTATTTTTTCTAATTTCATAAACTTTGAGAAATTTTATAACACATTCTATATTTTTGTCGGTTAGATGATATCGCGCAAACCCAGATATTATTATGCTGGTCGTGAAATTTGACATCTAATTTAATTTTACATTTCACACATTTCTTTTCACATTCATTCAACTTTGTAAGATGACACCTATCATCATCTTCTAAAATTTTAACTCTTAATTACCTTTCATACGAAATTTATTTTATATGCATAATAGTTTTATTTCGTTCATTTTTCGTACAAAAAAAAATGTAAGAGCAATCGTGATATGATTAAAAAAAAAAAAATAAATAAAGAGAAAAAGGAAGTCTGCTTGATTTTTTTTTTTTTTTTTTTTGTAACAGAAATAAACATCTCGCCGTTCTGAGTTTTATTTATGTTTTAATAATAATAATAGTGATTTTTTTTCCTCATTCAGTTCAAATACGCTGATTGAAGAGAAGTTTTTTTTATTTTTTTTACTGTACATATGATATATTTTTATCGCATTTATTCACTATTTCATGTTTGTTTATTGGTTTATGTTCAATATATATATATCGTATATATATAGGAATATTTCTCTTCTATTGCTAGCTAATAATTATGACAATACATATATGGTAAGCTTACTTTAACATCGAATTGGGCCCACTGCTGAATAATCGCAGTAGTTTTTTTTTTTTTTTTTTTTTTTTTTTTTAAAGAAGAAAAGAGAAAAACATTTTATGGCACATGTGTGAACAGATTTATTTTACTGTTCTTTTTATCAGCTGATTTGGTGAAATTTTTTATTCACCTTTTTGAAGTGAGATTACACTTCTTGTACTCGAGTCTTTTTATTATTTTACTGAGCAATTTATATAGCCTTTGAAGCTATTGTGTATATCTACTTTATGCGCATTTTCATTTTTATTTTTGAGGCCTCATCTCAGCTCATCTCAGTTCATATATGCTCAGTTCAGTAGATAATACTGTTATTTTAGTCATGACTTTTTGCTTTTACTTTTTGTTTATAATTTTCTGTGCACGTTAAATTCGCAATTTTAGTGCTTTCATCTGCGGCAATGGAAATTTATTTTTGTGGCATTTTTTTTAATTTTTTCAATTTTAATATTTGTTGGAACACTTACAGACATATACTAAATTTTTAATAGTTCAAATTATTTCAGTTGATATTCATTTTTACAATACTGTTTAAATAGTTTAACATATCACCCATTTAGTTTTTTTTTTTTTCACATATACACATTTACCCTCTAAGCACAATTGTGTTGCTCTGGTTGTCAATATATTAATGACTTCTATAATCTACGGATTTTGACCATTATATTGGTTTCAACACCTGTAATTGTGTAGGGGATTTCACACTTTCACAACAATTTTTGAAGGTTATGTTTTATTGGCTTTCATGGACACTTATAATTCATTAACACATGTTCTATAAATATTTCGGGTGACAAAAATAAATAATGAAAATAATGAAAATAATAATAAATAAAAAGATATTGATATAAAATTACTTACTAAATTTTAAATAAATAACATGAGGATGTACGTGACTTTTGGAAATATTTGGATTGTATATTTTTCCTAATTATATTTTCATTGGTTGTCAAAGTTTCGTTTGATACTATGCGTGAACACATCACCTCTTTCACAAGATGCATTTTTTTTAACAAATTCACACTATTTTTTTATCTCATTTGAAGAACATGATCAGTTATTTTAACGTTTGTAAACACTTTATAATTAATAATTCTCACACACACACACCAAAAAGAATATATATATTTTTTTCCTATGTTTCTACATGTGTTCCTGTATATGTTTCTTTTGGGTCAGAATTTCATTGTATTATTGGCTGGTTTCTCAGTTTGTCAGTCATAATGCAAATTTATCCAATAGTATTCCATTATCTTTCACATGCATGTTTTCCATGCTTTTCTTCATTATTCTCAAACTTGGCCTCACAACCCAATGTTTGACACACATACACACTCTCACAAAATTTTATCTGACCTATTTAGTTGCTATTTCATTGGTTCACATGTGGAGATAATTACATTTTCTTTTATTAAATTTTCACACGAATTTTTTACAAAAGACTAATTACAATAATAATACACACATACACAAAAGTAAATAAATTTTTGCCAACTTGCAATAAACTCTGTTATTTTTTTTAGAGCCTATTTGTTTTTCAAAGAAATACATAAAAAGTGAAATTTCCGTACATAGTCTGTACGTTTTAAAATTTTTATTTTCACAAAAAAAAAAAAAAAAAAAATTTTTTTTTTTTTTTTTTTTTTTTTCTTGTGTAAAGAGTAAAAACTCTTGCAGAGAGTTTTCGTTCAGCTTAAATTAAATATTTAATTATTTAAAATTTCTTAATTAAAATAATTCCTTTTTGTAAGGTTTGCACCACAGATGTATTTTAAATGGCCTTGAAATCATCTGTGCGTTGTAAGAAGTAGTCTGTGCAGAAGTATGTGGCTGGTTCACTCTTCTTTTTTTTTTTAAAGACTATTTCTTGCTGAGCAGTATTATGGAATTATCTGTATAACACACAGTATACTTTTTAAAAAAGATATTGAATATTAATTGGGCTCGATAAAATAATAGTTCAACTGTAATTATAAAAACAATAGTGTATTTAGATTTTTTTTTTTTTTTGCTGTTTTTGACAATTTTTATGAGTTATTCTTATCACCTATTTCAGATCTACTCAGAGTTAATGCATTAAAAATTAAATTTTTATTGAGATAATTTTTTTTTTCTTGAGAAATTCAAATGCTAATTCATATATTAAAATTTTGTTCAGGAAAAGGAAATTATTTCATACCAGTAAATTTTAGTATTTTTTTTTTTTTGACCAACACAAGCTATTGAAATAAAGTTGGTTCATAAATTTATGCAAAAGAAAATAAATTAGAATGCATAAAAATAGACAAAAGTTAAAATAAAATAAAATAAAATAAATAATTTTTCTTGAACTCTTACATGTGCGCTTTTATTGTGACATAGGGCTAGATTTTTTTTATTACACATTTTTTTACACATACAAGGGACATTTCATTATGTCACTTTGCAGAATGCTGGTTGTCATTTTTGCACAACATGAAGCCTCTTCTGCTTTTCACATATTGTTCAGTACGCTATGTTCAGTTAGGCATCACAAAACCATCATAGCTGTCATAGCTATTGTTCCATTATACACTCTCTGGCTCACTTTGTTAGAATTTAATTTTCACGTGACGATAATGGTCTTTTTAATCAAAAATGTTTGATTTTTTTTTTTTCATATTAATGCAATATTAAATTTTTTTAAAAATTAACAAAATACAAAAATTATTTGTTTTTCATACTTCTTGTTACTGATTTCCTTTTCCTTATTATCAACCATACATGAATGATTATTTTTAATATTTTACACATTTTATATATCATATTTATATAATTTATTGATTATGTGATTTGTTTCAGAATGTCACTTTAGCATCACGAGGATTGAATATGTCTCATTGTTCCATAACTCATTATTATTGATTTTTTTTTTCAAATTTATTGTTATATGCCACAATTTTTTTTTTTTTTTTTTTTTTTTTTTTGTTTAACAAAAGGTTACTTTACATGTTCCACAATGGTATGCAGAAATTTTTGGAATTGTATTACACTGTGTGAAGGTGAGAGAGAGCGTTCTACAATTTTATAATTTTCGTCCATTTTGACGATTTTTTTTCCCTCGTCGCTGGGGAGAAATATGTGAAGTCGTTCCTTCACATATATGAGTTTTAATTATGACTTTAAATAAAGGCAATAAGTAATTATTATATTTTCAATAAATTAAATGGCTAATAAAAATAGATAACGAAATTCTAAATTACTTTTATTTATTTGCTTTTGTCTATAATAAATATCTTAATTCTAATAATACTTTATCCCTTATGCTATTAAAAAATCTCCTGAGAACAAAAAACATATTCTTTTTAAATGACATCTATCAGAATAATAATCTTTCCTAAATCATTTAATAAATAAAATATAAAAAAATATTATTTTGTTTATAAACCGTTGGATACATAATTACTTTTTATTTCTTTTAAATTGCGCGAGTCCACGTTGTTATAAATAAATTAGGCAATGTGTTTATGTTCGAAAATCATTAAAGGGTAATTTAGATTTTTTTTTTTATCACAGGATGTGCAATCATTTGCAGACTTTTGGTCTCGCTTATTAACGCCTGTCTGGCGATAAAACTTGGCATAGAGGATTGGCGTTATTTCTTTTTAACGAACTTGCTAAATTCAAAATATTTATATTAAATTATTCTACAAACAAAGGAATATCTTTGGCTATAAAATTTGGCTCTTTTTTAAAATTCTTGGCGTAATTCAGCAGTCTGATCTTAATTGCAATAGAGTCAACTTCAGAATTCGCTCCTTGATCGTTGACAAGTTAATACGTACTCGAAAACCCTCTCTCTCACCTCATGCCTTTGCATTCTCGAAACTGACGAACTATGTACTGCCACTTTGAAAAGATGTTGATTTACTTTATGAAAATCTCCAAAATAAAAATATTTTATTATTCATTACTCAGTCTGCTTTTTACTATCTCGGCCATTTAATTCTTTTACAGCAGAAATGGACCTGGACAATATGGAAGCATTTATACAAGATTACTGGATCTTCTACTTTATAGCCGTGATGCACAGCAAGTCTTCAAAACGTTTGGTTTAACTACTCACGAACAAAATGATCTGACCACAATTAAAAGTATGTTTGCAGAATATTTTACACCTAAAGTTAATTATACTTTTGAGCGTTATAAATTCAATCAGATTAAGCAAAAGCATGATGAAATGTTTAAAGATTTTCTAATTAAGCTTATAATACAAACATCTCGTTATAAGTTCGGAGATATGGAAGATGTGTTAATACGAGATCGAATTGTCGTCGGCATCGATAATAACGATATACGACAGAAGCTCCTAGGCGACGCTGATTTAAATTGAGATAAAGCAGTACACATTTGTCTTGCTTCTGAAAATGCTGCACGGCATTTAGAAGACATTCTTGAGGATACTAAAGCACAACCAGTAATTTCTACAACAACAATAAATTGTCTCAAGCCTATAGAAAACTCTCAATGAAGATAAACCTAATTCTTAAGTTATAAATGATTGTAGAAACTCTGGGGGTACACATAAGTTAAATTAATGCCCAGCTTTTGGAGAAATGCAATCTTTATCAAAAACAAAACCATTTTGCCAAAAAATGTAGATCTAAATATAAGAAAAAATATAAGGTCCAAGAAGTTGAAAATGTTGATTCCGTAGTCAAAGATGATGCACTAATAGCTATTTAATAGCGAAAAATATTAGCTATCGCTAATATTTAATAGCTATTGCTGCTGATAATAAAGATATACAAAGTTATTCCAATGAAACTTGATACGGGTGTTCAGTGTAATGCGATGCCATTTAGTTTAGCAGAAGAATTAAAATTGGAAATAAAACCATCACATGTCCGCAAACTTTTTTCATATTCAGGCCATGCTATTGATGTTGCAGGAGAATCTATTGTTCCTTGCAAAATTAGGGATAAGCAAATTCAACTTCATTTAGTTATTGCTCATGGAGGAATTAGTCCAGTTTTAGGTCGAGTTACATGTACAGAGGCAGGATTAATTCATAGGGTAGATCAAATAAATACGTTACAAAAAGAATTTAAAGATCTTTTTGAAGGAATTGGTTGTATTAAAAATTTTGAATACAATGCCAAATTCTCTGAAGAATGTTTGCCAACAGAAATAAAACCTCCAAGAAGAGTACCATTTTCTCTTAAACCAATTGTAAAGCAGGAATTGGACAAAATGGTCCAAGATGGTATTATTCAAAAAATTTATGAACCCACACCAATTTCTAATCACATGGTAATTATTAAGCAGAGCGGAAGAATAAGAATTTGCATTGATCCTACTGATTTAAATAAAATACTTTTGAGATGTCATTTTCCATTGAAAACCTTAGAAGTTGCAGCTAACGTTAGTGGATCGAAACTTTTTCACAAAACTCGATTTGAAAAAGGAGAATTTCTTCAAAAACACAGCCGTTCTTAACTTTCAATACATCGTGGGGAAGACATTCCTTCCTTAGAGTGCCATTTGGAATAAAATAGGCTCCAGAGATTTTCCATAAGGTAATAAATAACACAGATCCTGCAAGGCATTGAAGGTTTTTTTTTTTTTTTTTAAGCAATAGTTTTTAGACATACGTCTATACACCATTGTATGCCACCAAAACAATAGAACAATAAACAAAACAAGGGTGACATATTGAAGCTTTGGGAATACAACAAAAGTCAACTATGAGCAGGGAAAACATCAATTAAGCCGATGTTCTACCTCCTCATTAGTTCTCTGGTCTCCTAATATCTGTCAGCAATACAGCTACTTGATAATGCAGAGCACAGCATTAAATGCTGTGCATCAAAAACTACATCGTCTCCGCAAATGAAGCAGTTTGGACTTTCGAGGATTCCAAATCTGAACAGATAATTGGGCAAACAATCATGTCCCGTGGCAAGTCAAAATAGAGCAACACTTGTTCTTCTTGGCGTTGAAGGAATATGAGATGTTGCATTTTTCCACTCTTTATTTTCAATTTCACTTAGTTTTCTCCTTTCATATTCAAAATCCATTTTTTTCTTTATGATTCTTGATATTGATTTGAAAGGTATTTCGCATTTAGTTATCTGTATAATTTTTGTTCCTTTTTTGGCTAGTTTGTCAGTCGCTTCATTCCCGTGAATCCCACAATGGGCTGAGATCCACTGTAGTTCTATTTCCTTTCCCTTATCTTTCAATTGTTTAAAGTTTTTTCTACAGTTATCAATTTTTCTTGAGTCAGGAGTTTTAAAGAAAGTTATTTCTTGAATAGCAGAGATAGAATCTGATAAAATAACTGCTTTTTCGAAATCTTTTTCTCTAATCATTAATTGTTTCGTGGCAATATTGGTAGCTTCTACCTCTCCATCGAAAGGTGTTGCGTTTTTTCTGAGGGAAAAATAAAATGCACAAAGTTCCGAATAAATTCCAGCACCTGCATCCTCTTCTAGAGACAGTCTAGAACCATCCGTATAAACGTGGAGCCATTCATTTATGGGATATCTACTATATATGGTTTTCATGGCATATGCATCTAATTCTTTATCTTCAGCATCCTTTTTCTTAATTGGGTACATTAATTCAGTGTTACCCTGTATGCAGGGCAATTCAGTCGGATTTAACATCAGGATCAACTTTTCAGGAGTATTAGAATTCTCTAATTTTCTGAAGGTGTTGAAAACTCAATGGATGATATATTAATTTATGCTCCAGATATACGTACCCTTTGAGCAAGAACTCGATCAGTTCTACAAGCACTGAGAAATGCTTGTGCCAAGTTAAACAAAGATAAATGTGAATTCGAGGTAAAGCAAGTAAAGTACTTAGGTCACATTCTCACTTGCGATGGTATTAAAATAGATCCTGAGAAGGTTGAAGCTATTGATAAGATCGAAGCGCCTAGTAACAGAAAAGAATTACAATGATTACTTGGCATGATTCAATACTTGCACAAATTTTTTCCTAATCTACCTGACAAAACTCATAATGTTATTACTTAAGAAAAATACAACATGGAATTGGCAGGATGGATTAGAAAAAGAGCTAATTGAAATAAAGAAATCACTGAAAGAAGTTTTAGCACTGACTTATTACAATCCTTATAAAAGCCTTACAATTTCTGTTGATGCAAGCTCATTTGCATTAGGTGCTGTACAGTCGGTTGCAAAATTACTCGAGCACTAGCAATAATCCTTGCCAAAAAAAAGTACACTTAATACAGCTTTGTTAAATAAATCATTGTCGAGTCATGTTCTTAATCAGTCTAAGAACATGATTCGACAAGGATTTACATAGTAAAACAGTCTTAAGTGTACTTTTTAAATATAGGAATTATTGGCTAGTGCTCGAATAATTTTGCAGCCGACTGTATTACTCCAAGATGGAAGACCAATCGCATTCTCATCCGCAGCTTTAAATGAAGCTCAACAAGCATACCCTCAGATAGAAAAAGAAGCCTTGGCTATGAAATTTGGATGCCAGAAATTTCATCAGTACATTTATGGAAAGGATATAACAATTGAGACAGATCATCGTCCACTAGAATCAATTTTTAACAAGTCTTTAAATCGCATTCCACCAAGACTTAGGAAGATATTTTAGAAGTTCAACAACATGTTTCAAAAGTTAAAAATAAAAAAGGTGTGGAATTACACATGCATAGCTGATTTACTTAGTAGAGACTGTCACAATGATGATTTGTATGAAGAAAGTACTTTCCAAATGTTGTTTGCTGTTGCAACTACTACTGAAGGTTTGAAAACTCTGCAAGATCTGACGAATACTGATCCAGAACTGATATTACTAAAACACAGGTTTGCCTCAGAACAAAGATTTAGTTCCAGATTCTTGTAAGAAATACCTTCCATTCTTTGATGATCCGTCAATACAAAATGATTTAATTGTTAAAGATCTTAATATTATTATACCAAATAAATACAAATCACAAGCCTTGAAAGAACTTCATAAAGGTCATTTAGGTATATCAAGTTGCCTTAGACGAGCAAGTGAATGCATGTTTTGGCCCGGAATGTCCAAAGACATAATTTCACTTACAGAAAATTGTGCAGTTTGTAAGAAAACTCAGAGGTCATCTCAGGCTGAGCCTCTGATTGTAAAAGAAATCCCCAAACAACCATGGGAGATCTTTGCATCTGATGTTTTTAATTATTAAGATGTTAATTAGTTACTTATAACAGATACCTATTCTGGTTTAATTGATTTTAAGCCTTTGAAAGATATGTCTAACAAATCCACCATCGAAATTCTTAAAGAATGGTTTAGTGTTCATGGAATTTCTAGAATATTAAAAACGGATAATGGTACAAATTACTCATCATCCGAATTCAAAGATTTTTCTCAAGAATGGATGTTTACACATCAAACTTCAATTCCACTATATCCCAAAGAAAATGGATGGGCGGAACGAGCAGTACAGACAGCGAAGAATTTACTCAGAAAAGTAAACTTTCAGGACAGGATATCCAACTAGTTTTACTCAATTTCCGAAATACACCTAGAAAAAATTTAGGATCTCCTGCTCAACGTTTATACGCTAGACGCACAAGAACAACCATCCCTATTTCCGAAGAGCTTTTGAAATCAGTGATCATGAAAGGCACTACTGAAAACTTATTAGAATCTCGTTCAAAACAAAAGTTATACCATGATATACATGCAAAAACATTCGCGAGTGCAACATTACAACCTAGCTAGACAGAATGCTCTACTTAGATAGACTCAACGAAATTGGATTCCTGCTGTGTTTAAGTCAAAAGCTCATCGATCTCTTCGTTCATACATTATTAAAACACCCGAAGGGAAATATAAAAGGAAAATTACTCAAATTCGTCCAACTTAATTAAAATTTGAAGTCGAAAGAAGGAAAATTCAGGAAATCCTTCTAAATTCAGAACCTACTCTATATGTTGACAAACATCCCGATAGTCTAAGGCATCATTCAACCCGTGACAAACCCAAACTTACCATCAGAAAATACCAACAACCTGACAATAAACCAGTGATTACTCGATCAGGAAGAACTGTGAAACCGGTTAAAACACTTGATTTATAAGGGATATAAAAAAATCTGGAGTGACTCGCCACTCGACTTTCCGACCATTGAGTAATTAACGGTTTTGTAGATAAAGTAAAGTCAGAGGAGTTGTTAAATATACAAAATAGAGAAAATTATAATTGGGTGTTTGAGTATTTTTCTCCATATAGTACACGATGTTTAATTTAACACTACTGAATTTTGAGCCCATAGATAATAATGATAAGGAATTTTTCGTTGTGTCCCTGTAAAAACCTATAAATGCTAGATTCACCAAAATACTTATAGTTAGTGCAACAGTAACTTATAATATTCATACAAATTTTTAGCTATATTGAATGAGGCGTTTAGACGCTATCACATTTTTAAAAATTTGGTCCCATAGGCCATAATGATAAAGAATTTTTCTTTGTGTCCCTGTAAAAAAACTGTAAGTGCTAAATTCACCAAAATCTATATCGTTCGTGCAACTTTGACCTATAACATGTGTATAAATTTTTTGCTCAGTTTAATAAGGCGTTTAGACACTATCACACTTTTAAAAATTTGGCCCCATAGGCCATAATGATAAAGAACTTTTCTTGGTGTCCCTGTAAAGAAACTATCAGTGCTAGATTCACCAAAATCAATAGGGTTCGTGCTACGGTGACTTACAACATACGTACAAACTTTCAGCTCATTCGAGCAAAGCGTTTAGACGATAGCGTGTTCACACACATGCATACACACACACCCACATACATACATCATCGTAAAAATAATGAAAACGGACTCAGAGGACCTCAAAACGCATAGAAACATCAAAATCTCAAATTCGGATTTTTGACATGATTACAATACTTTCCTCACTCTAGTGTTCGGAAAGTAAAAAAAAAGAGAGATGTTATGGTAGATGGATGGATGGATGGGTTTTACGTCGCGCTAGTGCTGCGCAGATGGGAAATTGGCGACGGTCTGGGACACACCCCTAGAGGTGGTCCGCAGGCATGCCATCACAATTTTGATCCTTCACGGAAAGGATGGCTCTCCCTCTTCGGTGACCCCCAGAGGTATAATGTTTGATGGGAACTTGGAGGATATTGCGGCCACGACAAATTTTAAGTGCACCAGCCACCATTAGTGTACACGACGGTCTTTGGCCGGCTCGAGTACCGAACCCGCAATCTGCCATTTACGAGGCCGTAGCTCTACCTACTGGGCTACCGCGGTCCCATGTCATGATAGTAACTACATCTTTTATTATGCCTGTATTAACTGTAACCGTTTATCAGGTTTTAACTGTTTAGTTTTAGATTTGTGTTTGTATCAGAATCGTGGACCTATTATAAAAGTGGGCGGGACAATGGTAACCTTTTTCATGGCAAAGATAACTCATAAAAAGCCATGTGATTGTTGAACTACAGGAAGCCAAACTGGCCAATATTGAAATTTTCTTGCCATGCTCTAAACTCTGCTTTTTTTAAGCAGACGATATGTTTCCTTTTTCTTTGAAAGTTCTTTTTAAAATTTTTGCTTCACTTTAAAAGTAAGATTGCTTTTAATTTAAAAAGAATTTTATAGCAGGGAATAGCAATTAGATGTTCTTTAAAAGCCCTAGAAATTATGTAAATAAGGATTTTATTTCACAGGTAAGATTATTTTTAATATCAAGGAACGCGGTAGCGTTCCGCCTCGCCAAACTAAAACAAACACCCGCCAAGCTAAAATAAACATTAAGAGAAAAACAAATGAAATTTACAAAGTAGGAAAGTCAATGGTGAACGCTACAAGTGTATATTATGTCGACATAGCATCTCGGACTTTTCGACTACCTGTATCTCAGCTCCCTGATTCCCAAGACCTATGATTTTTTGCACAGACCTTAGGCATACCCTTAAGACAAAACATACAAATTTGCATGTCGCTCCGAATTAAGGGGCCTGAGTCAAAGTTTTACAAAGTAAGCGTATTCACTACAATGGAGCAATGGGTAGCGTAGAGCCCCTAAATGAAATAATAGGCCGGCGCATTTTTGCCTCCGAAGAGGACAGCATTCCCGCTTGGCGTCCTTATCGCTTCCCTAATGATTTTAAGAAATCGTGATCTGAAGCTAATCCGGTCAAGATAAGAGCAATAAGCTACAATAATATTCCTAAAAACACATTTTTTTCACAATACATTCTCAGGATGTCATTTTACTCTGAGGATATCCTATGGATATACTGGGGTAAGATGTGTTGTTAGGGCGGTTTCTGTTTCTTTTACAAAATGTCGCCAAAACTCAAATACACAGTAATAGAAGGTCTGTGAACATTTTTTTTTTCACTTCTTGATTGATTATAGCGGTTTATCGCTAAACAAACTTCCATATTATAGCTAAAATTATGAAATATAATAAAACAAGTTACTCTAAAATAACGTAAGACGATAAAAAAAAAAAAGTTTGTCGTTTGTTTATCAGAGAAACGCGCTGGGTACATGTGGCAACCCTAAGGCAACAAAATGCCTGATGCGCCAGCTCGTATATATAGGAGCCTTAGTGTAGCGTACTATGTCATGGTTGCGTCATGGTTATGTCATAGTTACGTGACTGATCGATGACAAAGCCATCTCGTGTTGGAGGTACCTGAACTACTCAGGCTGAAACTGCGCATGCTTGAATAGAATTTGTTTACTCGCGCGATGCTCCATATTTAAAATTAAAATAGAACTGTGTTTGAACGAATGCACATCTAAACGAAAAAATTCATGTATTTTTAGAATATTCATATTTCGTATGTTTTCCCGTATTTTAAGATAAGTAATATATTTTAAATCAATTCTTAAAAATTATTTTTTTAATACTTCTTACAACTTATAAAATTATTGAAATCTTAATCTCTTGAATTTTCATTCATTACGGATCAAGAGATAATCTATGGAATTTTGAATTCGGTTGTTTGATTTGTTATGAGGTTAGAAAAAGTTACTTTTTATTATATTTGTTCATTCCTAAATGTCATTTTATTATTCCTAAATGTTATTTTAGTTATAGATTTGGTTATAAAGCGATTACAAATATGTTTTGTTTAGAATATAAAATTTTTGCGAATGGTTTAGTCTGCGTATGATTGATTTTATGGAACATGACATAATGCTTTTTTTAATAAAAGAGATAATGATAAAGTCATCTTTTATAAGCGATTTCTTTTCCAAAATTTAATTTTTTTTTACCAAAATTTCTATTTTGAAAATTGCACACGTTAACATTTTCTTCTTAAATTACTAATACAGGTATTTTTTCGTATTTACAATACAATTTACAACATTTGAAGATCGATTTAAAAAATTATATTTTATACTAATTAATTCCAGCTCTAAGTGATTACTAAGTGTCACACTATAGATGTGATTATTTACTTGAAGTTATTAGCGTACATTTGACTTTAAATACAAAATAGGTTAGATGTTAACTAATAATAATGTGATTGTTTATTAGTTAACATCTAACATATTTTGTATTTAAAGTCAAATGTACGCTAATAATTATATCTATAATGTTCATTTAGGGCTAGAATTAATTCTTGTTAATATTAAAACCATAAGAGATAACATTTTTTAAAAAAGCACAATAGGGGCGGGTTTTTCACAGCTTTTATTTGGGTACCGCAGCCACTGCACGAGGAGAAGCGCTAACGTCGAGTTTACTTTGCGACATTTTTTAACATTATGTGAACAAGCTTACTGCTTATTCTGTAAAGCTTTGGCCTGAGTTATATAACTTTGAAAACCCGAAATTTGCCGGTCAGATTCTTCTTCTTCTTCTTCTTCTTCTGGTAATTGTTAAGACAAAAAACTGTTGACGGCGATTGAGCCTAGAGTTCTGCAACTAATGATCTGAAAATTTGCATGGACATTCCTTTTGACCTGTACTAGTGCCTTTTGCAATCAAAAATTTTTTTGGTCGATATACAGGGTAATTATTTTCAATTTTGTGATATTTAACCCAAAAATTTCGTGAATTCGTCAAGAGATGGCGCTTGTCTTCAATGAATTTAATTTTGTCATTTAATAAGACATTAAATAGAAATAAATTCTGTTTTTATTTTTCTTTCTTTACTTTTTTTACAAAAATGGATTGAAATAAATTAAAAGACACTTTTATCTTAAATTTTTTACAGGAAACATGTTTATTAAAAAAATAATAATAATTGATAAGTTTGGATTTCGTAATAAATAAACGCTTAAAGGACGCGCTAAACAGACTTTTAACAAAAGTAATGTGGCTGATTAAATAAAAGAGCGATTCGTTAACTTTATAAAATTTCGGATAATGGAAGAATACATATAATTAAATTCTGATCATATATTATATCAATACAAAAAACCCTTAACGGGTTAAAAGTTTGTGACGCAGCACTGTACTTTATGGCTATAAGAATTAGAAATACGGGTCTTAAAAATAATGATATCAAATTTTCAGTGACGCTTTGATATTAATTAAATTATACATAGATTTTCTTATTTGAATTTGCTTTTTCCTTTTATTTATATTTACAGTGTAAACGTTATTTTCAACATAAAATAATATATAGCATTTACTCATTGATACCTTTCCATTCACATCTCTTATACTATGAAAGCATGTGTTTTAAAAGAAATTATATGAAATTCCAGTAACGCAGTGGTGTTACATTAAGTGATTTGTTTTTAAATTTCTCTGCAATTATTTTGTTTTGCATATTAAAGTATATGTTCACATTGAAATATTGCTTTTAATTTTCAAATACGCTGTCAAATATATCACTTTCATTAAGCTTATATTATGTACTGAAATATATTTATTTCAATGAATTATTCTATCTTTTGCGTCACGCCATCCAAAACTGAAAAAAATTTCACAGTTTTTTTTTCTTTGCATCACGATATCTATTTGCATGCATTTTCAATTTATTTGGATGAAATGACACAAAGTAAACATTTCCATATATTTTACTTACAGTTTTGGATGGCGTGACGCAAAAGATAGAATAATTCATTGAAATAAATATATTTCAGTACATAATATAAGCTTAATGAAAGTGATACATTTGACAGCGTATTTGAAAATTAAAAGCAATATTTCAATGTGCACATATACTTTAATATGCAAAACAAAATAATTGCAGAGAAATTTAAAAACAAATCACTTAATGTAACACCACTGCGTTACTGGAATTTCATATAATTTCTTTTAAAACACATGCTTTCATAGTATAAGAGATGTGAATGGAAAGGTATCAATAAGTAAATGCTATATATTATTTTATGTTGAAAATAACGTTTACACTGTAAATATAAATAAAAGGAAAAAGCAAATTCAAATAAGAAAATCTATGTATAATTTAATTAATATCAAAGCGTCACTGAAAATTTGATATCATTATTTTTAAGACCCGTATTTCTAATTCTTATAGCCATAAAGTACAGTGCTGCGTCACAAACTTTTAACCCGTTAAGGGTTTTTTGTATTGATATCATTACTTTTTAGGGGTTAATGATCAAAACGTAAAATTAAAGGAGCATGGTAATGAGTTATAACACTGTATTAATAGTGTTGCTTTATAGGTCATACTCGAACAAAATAACAAACTAAATAAATTTTCAAAATTTTATAAAAAGTGATAAAAAAGATGGAAACATGCAACATTACAAAGGCATAATATAGTACATTTTAAAAATGACAAAAATTTCTTATTTATATTCATTTCTTATTATAATTTTTTAGGTATAGATTTGATTTAAAAGAGAAAAATAAATAATAATAGAAAAATCTTTAAAAAGTGAAAATTTTATACTGGTAAATATTTAAGTAGTATAGTTTGTTATGAATTTAATTAAAAAAAAATCTTAATCTATTCAAAATTTTATTATAGCTTAACATTTTGTAATTTATATATTATATATACTAGAAACTTAATGAGCAAATTAATTATTTTCAAATTCTGTTTTAAGAATTTTTTCAATCCGTAATTTAAGTGATTTATCACCTAATTTTGAAAAAATTACAAATATTTGCATATAATTATCATATTATTTGTCATTTTTATGAAAATAAAGGAAAAATTTTTTGTTGTTGCAATCACCTTTTAAAATAGAACCAATTTTGAAAGTTAACAACGTATCAGCATGAAAACAATGTAAATACAAAGAATATTTTTGATAAACAAATGTCATATAAAATACAAGTACCTAAATAAGTAACTCATTTAATATATATATTAAAAAAAGAAAAATATTTTTTTTTGTGTGTGTGTGTTTATTTTTTACGCTTCCCGATAGATGGAGCCAAAACGATTATTTGATATTTAGTATATCAGATGGAAGAGAAGAAATTCGTCCGCGAAACTGCCGCATCACGGTATTTTCGGAGTAAAAAATAGTTCGCTTTTTAAACTGAGTTATAAAAAAAACAAGAGTTTTCCTAGGGAAAAGGGAGATGTCAGGCACATCAGATAAAAGCAATTAATATCATATATAAATTAAACTAAATTCGCTCGAGCCATATTCGAGAAAAAATTCTTACACATATAGTCCGTCCATTTATAACTTAAATGAGCCAATTCATATCTCGAAATATATTGCACGCAGAAATGTAGCGATTTCAGGGTAGGATCAGACAGAAGGTGAAAGTCTATTTTGAAAATATCAGAACATAACCTCCCATATTTCCTGAGATATTAAGTGTCGGCTTTCAGCGGTTTCTTTGATCTTAAAATTCCTGTATATATAAGTGTCGCAGTTTTCGTTCGTTTTTCCGTTTCTGCTGAGTGTCGTGGCGTTCGTTTGTTTTTGCGCTTGCGTCACTAGAAAAACTGCCGTTTTTCATGATACGAGAAATATTATCATGGAAAAATTCAAATTTGACATTTTTGTGTTTCTATGAGTTTTGAGGTCTTCTGAATTCATTTTTTATAATAAAGAGGTATGCATGTAAGTGTATCAGTGAATACGATAGCGTCTAAACGCTGCATTTGATATGTATGCTGGAGGAGACACCCACAACTAATCATTTTAATGATGTAGAACTTAGTTTTTTTTTTTTTTTTTTTTTTTTTTTTTTTAACCATGTTTTTATTAACTTCGATTCTAGTTCGTTTGTTGGTTTTTCCAATACAAATCTTGCAATCGATTTTTAACTAACTTCCCGAATAGCTAGATATTTGAAACTTTCAGGATAGCTCAGAACACGGTGACAATACATTTTTTAACACTTTCAGTCAACTGTTTCAGGTGCCTACTGCCTTCGGCAGCGTTTATATGATTCGACAGAAAATTTATTTAACTAATTTCCCGACTAGCTAGACATTTCAAACTTTCATAATAGTTCAGAACACGGTGAAAATGCATTTATTAAATACTTTTAGCCGACTGTTTTGGGTTACTGCTGCCTTCGGCAGCGTTACCAGTACACATCTTGCAATCGCTTTTTAACTAACTTCCCAACTAGCTAGACATTTGAAACTTTCAGGATAGCTCAGAACACGGTGAAATTATACTTTAAATTATAACTTTAAATTATAACTTTATAATGCAGCAAAAAAACTAACACAGATAACGAAGAATGTTGAAAGAAATTAGGATTTATTAGAAAGATACATGCAGTGTTATTGGCAGATCTTCAAGAAGCTAGGCATTGAGTACCCGGGATTCAATAGCTGCGGCGAAATTTGATATCAATCCTTTTTTTGGCTGCTTAAGAAAGGTAAGAGTTTTTGCTGGGCGGGGTGACTTTTACAATAGTATTGTTTTTTTTTATAAAATTTTATTATTTCGTTCTTTTTAAGTAATTATTTTTATAAAATAATTGTAATAAGTATAACTATTACAAACATTACAATTCTGTAAATTGAATTAGTTTAAATATATTTTACCTTATAGGATTTCAAAAATGTCCATGATTATTTGTGAGAGTTAAAGCGAGTATAGACAAACCGAAGTTATAAACACTCTTGAACTTTGTTGGAAAGTGTTAATAACAAGGTAAAAATAAATTTCATGCTTTAGTGTTTTACACAAATTTTGATTGCTGTATCTTTTAATAATAATAATATTCATATTCAGAACAAAAAATCGCCAATTACGCGATAAATGCCAGAAAAGATAACCTTTTTTCAGCAGTCACGTGTTTCATATTTGCCACCTTTACTTATATTCCCTTAGTAATGAAATGCTCCGTGCATTCTTATAATAGATTTATGGTCAGAATGTAGCATTGAAGTTTATAAGCTGCTTAAACATGCTTCTTGCGTACTTAATTAACATAGTATTACAACTTCTTTTAAAGGCCATTTCTGCTTTTATTGAGTCAAATTGGGAGAAAATGTCAGTTTGGTGTTTTTTACTTCCATTACCCTACTACCGTAGGTAATGGAAGTATTGTATTCGGTCTGAAAATTCGATATCGGGTTTTCACCTGATTTACACGTTTTAAGGTCCCCTGAGTCCAAAAAAGTGGTTTTTGGCAATTGGTCAGTGTGTATGTATGTGTGTGTGTGTGTATGTATCTATGTATGTATGTATGTGGAGAATCTTCTGGCTATTATAGCTCAGAAACTAATAAAGATATAGCTTCGAAACTTCAGAATTGAAATACGTCTGGTGTACAGATGAAATTTCCAAATTTTGGTGAAAATTGAAAAACCGGAAGTGGGACCGTAAGTCCGTATCTCAAAAACGGCTCTAACGATTTTCTTCAAACTTGCTATATAAACACTCTATTAGATGTCCTTTTGAATGATATAGTTGGTTAGTTCAGGAAAATTCATAGGCGTTCTGTATAAATAGCTCAATTTCAGGCCTCGCAAAGGCGTTCCTTTAAAAACGGTTGTACGGATTTTTTTCAAACTCGCCATTTTAACTCACTTTTAAATATGCTTTTGTATGTAATTATTGCTTTCCTGTCAATAATTGAGTTTAACCGGAAGTGGGACATCGGAAACCGGAAGTGGGATTGTAAGTCCGTATCTCAAAAACGGCTCTAACGATTTTCTTCAAATTTGCTATATAAACACTCTATTAGATGTCTTTCGAATGATATAGTTCGTTAGTTCAGGAAAATTGATAGGCGTCCTGCATAAATAGCCCAATTTCAGGTCTCCCAAGGGCGTTCCTTTAAAAACAGCTGTACGGATTTTTTTCAAACTCGTCATTTTAACTCACGTTTAAATATGTTTTTGTATATAATTATTGTTTTCCTGTCAATAATTGAGTTTAACCGGAAGTGGGACATCGGAAACCGGAAATGGGACCGTAAGTCCGTATCTCAAAAACGGCTCTAACGATTTTCTTCAAACTTGCTATATAAACACTCTATTAGATGTCCTTTCGAATGATATACTTGGTTAGTTCAGGCGTCCTGTATAAATAGCTCAATTTCAGGCAATCGATTACTTGGAAAAGTTTAATTCAGTGTGAATGCATGTTAAGAAAACGATATTATTCAAAGAAAACTGTACAGAAATTGCAAAATAAATTATATAATCTAAAATATCGTTCACCACATCTGATAACATATTTCGTATTCTCGAACAAAGAATTTCAAATATTTTACAAATCAGTCAAGCTAAGAAATTTACTAATTAAATTTATTAATTACTTCTTTAATTAATTCCGTATAAGTAATTAATTAAAGAAGATTGACCATAAATTATAATTTGATGAATGTATTACGGAACATCACGAATGAATTTAGAAAATTTTGCTTCAAAAGGCTTATAATACTATTTAATAATGACCGTGATTTTTAGTCAGTAAGTATACATAAATCTATTTTGTTACTTATTTAAATCAAAAATGCACATAAAATGTTTATAATGTGTGTAGTACTGGGTAATGGAAGTCGTGTGGCTGTTACACACCAGATTTTTTTTTTTATATTTCATAAAATTATACATATATTTATTCATATGTATATTTGTTTTTATGTTCAAAAGTAGCGTTTCATTAGCACCATCTAACAAATAACTAACTAGAGTAGGACATCGCTTACTATAACAACACCGAAAAATTAAAAAATAATTTTTATTCGTTCTTTTATTCTTTTTTCAACAATTCCAACAATCGTTGGTGTGTTTTTACTTTCCGAACATACATATGTAATGAAAGTGTTGTAATCATGTCAAAAATCCGAATTTGTGATTTTGATGTTTCTATACGTTTTGAGGTCCTCTGAGTCCGTTTTCACTATTTTTACGATGATGTATGTATGTGTGTGGATGAACACTCTAGCTTTGCTCGAATGAGCTGAAATTTGGTACATATATTCTAAGTCAACGTAGCACAACCCTATTGATTTTTGTGAAACTGGTACTTATAATTTTTTGACACAAAGAAAAGTTCTTTATCATTATGGCTTGTGGGACCAAATTTTTAAAAGTGCGATATCGTTCAAACGCCTTATTAAACTTAGCAAAAAAATTATACACATATTGTAGGTCTCATTTGCACGAACTGAATAGATTTTGGTGAAACTAGCACTTATAATTTTTTTACAGGGACACAAAGAATTTTTTTTTTTTTTTTTTTTTTTTTTTACATTATGGTCTGTGGGATTAATTTTTTTAAAGTATGATAGCGTCTAAACGTCTTATTCAATTGAGCAAAAAATTATACATATATCACAGATCACATTTTCACAAAATGTATAGGTTTTCGTGAATCTAGCACTTATAGTTTTTTTTTACAGGGACACAGCAAAACATTATGTATCATTATGACCTATGGGAGGAAATTATTTAAAGTACGATAGCATTTAAATGCCTTATCTATTTGAGCTGAAAATTTATATACATGTTATAGGTCACAATCACACAAACTGTATAGATTTTGGTGACTCTAGCATTTACAGAGTTTCACAGGGACACAAAGAGAAATTCTTTATCATTATGGGCTATAGGCTCAAATTATTTCAAATGCGATAATGACTAAACGCCATATTCAAATGAATTGAAATTTTTATGCGTGTTATAGGTTACCGTCACACGAACTTTATAAACTTTAGATAATCTAGCACTTATGGTTAATTTTACAGGGACAGAATGCAAATTTCTTTATTATTGTGGCATATTGGCTCAAACTTTAAAGTACGATAGCGTTTAAATGCCTTATCCGATGGAGATAAAAATTTATATAAATATTATAAGTCACTATTGCACTATAACTATATACAATTTGGTGAATCTAGTATTTATCGGTTTTTACAGGGACATAACGAAAAATTCTTTATCATTTTGATCTATGAGCTCAAAGTACAATAGCTTTATGGTAAAATGGGTTCAAAGCGCAATAGCGTTAAATTAAACATCGTACTATATGAAGAAATAATTATAAGATAAAAAACTTTTTATAAACCATGTTTTTAAATTTTCTAAATTTTCTGTTGAATCATAGCCATAGAACTAACTACATTAGCACTTTACCAATGCCTACGAAATTGTAAATAATTGTATTTATTTTTGTATAAATTCTTTCAAAGAGGCTTAGTAAGTTGGTAAAATGTCAATTTTCTGTATTTCCAGCTCTTTTTCCTGTTAAAATAGCTTAATTTTCCCTTTAAAAGGCTCCAATAGACAGGTAATGGATTTTGCGCCTAATTTGGTGACTTTTTGGGCGACTTTTGAAGAGAAAATCCTTATTTTCGATATTTCAAAGATGGACGTTCTAATGTGATTGGTTAAAGAGTTACGGAAAATTCGAATTAAAAAAAAAAAAAAAGTTGCTTTTAAAAATAAAATATTAATCCTTTCAGAGCAACATATATTTGCGTCATGAACTACATTAGCACTTTATCAATGTGTAGAAATCTTTAAAGTGATAATAACGTCAATTTTTGCCAGATACATAATTTAACTTTTTACAATTTTTTAACGCTCACGTTTAGTTAAATGTATTTATTTTTATGTCGAAAAAAAAAAAATGATCTCGTAAATTTTTTTTGGCAACAATTAAATTATAGCTAATATTTTAATGATTATTTTTATTGCTATTAGGAGCTTATTATTTTCACATTTTAATTAATTAAAAGAAAACTTTTCGAAAATTCGAAAATCTGACTTCGAAGTATTGTGTTGTCACCGGGTTCTAAGCTACTGGGAAAGTTTGTTTCAAATGCCTAGCTAGTAGGGAAGTTAGTTAAAAATAGATTGCAAGACTTGTACCGGACAAGCAAACAAACACACAAACAAACAAAAATAGAAGTTAATAAAAACATGGTAAAATATTCAAACACCTTATTATAATTTTTTCTTTTGTTTATTTAGCAACTCCTCTGACTTTACTTTATCTACAAAACCGTTAATTATTCAAAGTTCGGAAAGTCAAGTGAAGTCGCTCCAGATTTTTTTTTTAATCTGATATGATAAAACAAAGTAGTTTTTCCTAACATTAATCTTTTTCTTGTTTTTACTTTTTTCTACATACATATAAAAATGACGTATTGGATTACTTAAAATTTTCCACTTCTGGTTTTCGATTTTACACGTAATGAGATGTTCTGAACTCAATCTGAGAGCTTTTAGAAAATGTCTGCTTATCAGGATGTTACTAAAATTCTGTGGACGCTGTATGTCGCGAATAAATGGTCAGAATTTAACAAAACTTTAAATTTAGTTTAACTTTGATTTGTAACGGTGCTGATTAGATTTTCGGATATATCACTCAACAGATGCAGCTGCTGGTGCTTCAACTTCTCCCGTCTTCTTCTATCTTTTATAAGTACTAGCAGGCTACGCCCGCTTCGCTGGCCACTATATTTATTGAATCTCCAAAAGAATTGGATCATTATTTATTTTTCACATCACATTATAAATAAAAACTAAAATAATTACATTGGAATCGCTCTAGACCTCGCATTGGGTACTCGCTGACTACGGCAGCTCTTTCTCTGCCCGCACTGTATCGGGAGCAGGTTCCCACTGCCTGCAGAAATCTCTTTCCTATGTATTTCAATATGGGTATTTATTGACGATAGGTGGGTCTGCCATTATTTAAGAACTACGATTTTAAAGATAACTGTATCTCAGCGTCTATTAAATATTTTAGTTTTTGAACCAAGTATTTTATTGCTCATGCTATTTACGTATTACAATTTGATTCCGACCAATGCAATGAAATAAAATAAAAAGTAGATTTTCTTTCAGAAGGAATTAAATACATAAAAAACAAATAAATTCCAATCAGTTTAATCCTTTCTACTATATACTACCATTATTTCCTGACAAATACTATAAATTAGAAAAAAAAAAAAAAAAAAAACTTTTAAAGAAATTAAATTAACAAATGAAAAATAATTTTTGTTATACTACAAAAATTATACATAAACATAACTGTTATAAATACGTTTGTAAATTTTAAATTTAATATATTTAATTTTTTCTACTGCATTACCAATTTATTTCCAATAAATATAATAAATTAAAAAGAGAAAAAAGATTCGCCCTCAAATAAATGTATTAAATAAAAAATAAATTGCATAATATAGCCGTTGCTAAGATACGCAGACGATTGCAATCGAAGAATAAATTCATGAAAAATGAAACATAAAGCCAATGTTTAAAATCGAAAAAACATTAATTTAAAAAATTCAAATTCGAAATTCGAAAAAATCTCGATGAGGTGCACACCTGCAGGGTCCCAGGTACCTATATGTCAAATTTGGAAGCTCTGCGATCAGTAGTGTGTAGTATTGTTCATGTTTAGATAAATGTATTTATTTTCCTGTTGAAAAAAAAAAATAAACTCGTTTTTTTTTTTTTTTTTTTGGGCAACAATTAAATTATGGATTAAATTTAAATGGCTAATTTTTCACTATTATTAGCTTATTATTTTCATATTTTTATTAATTAAAAGAAAACTAAACAGAAATTCGAAATTCTGACTTCGATGTGCACAATGATCCTTCGGGGGGCACCTTTGTGTTAAATCTCGTGACTGCCCGAGCTACCGTTTTCGAGAACAGTGAAATATATATACAAATATTGCTCACTTAATAGTATAAGATATATAACTTGGTATGAATATGTGAGCCATAAAAAAGTTAATTCAGTTTGAGTGGATATCAGTCGACAGGTTATGCTACTACGCTGCAATTTGATCCCATTTATGGTAAGGTAATATCTCAGCTTCTATTATATATAAATTCACCAAATTTGGTATGCTAGATAAATAATATGAAAAACTATGATGAATTAATTTGAATTTATACTGCCCGACAGACAGATATGCACCAATTTATCCTCGTTTTCGGGAAAGTAATAAAAAGCTTCTGTGATTTATAAATACATCAACTTAGTGAGTGAGACATATGTGAAAATTAGGCTAATTCAATTCGAGTGTATATTATAATGAGTGACGGGTGACTGCTGTTATCAACTTTCTGTATTTTTTTTTTTTTTTTTTTTTTTTGCTATATTTCAACTTCTATTGGTTAAACTTGTTCGAAATTTGCATAAATAAAATTTTTATTGGGAGAAACTATGTTGTTTAAATATTTTTGTATGTTAATTAATAGGTTGCGCTGTTGTATAGAGTGATATATATACAGAAGAAACCTTTGTGATGACAAGAGCAAATTTGTTCATATTGATAGTGATTTTTTTTTTTTTTTTTTTTGTAGATAATCCAGTATGTAAATTCAACATGCCAGACTAATGAAACTCTTCTGAAGATGTATATAGAATTACTGATGTGAAAGATACCAGAAATTGCTACCCATTATATATGAAAAAACAAATAGATAAATAAAAATATAACTGATTATTTTAAATTATTGCTATTATTGTTTAATGAGAAACTAAATTTTGAAAGAAAATAATTGTATATCTAATTCATTTCCAATATTTTAATCTGCATGTTTATTAAAAAAAATTAAAACGATTTTTTTCTCTTTTAGTCATGTTTACAAATGTGAAAAATAGCCCAAAAATTGTGTAATTCAAATATTAATATATAGATACAGATATATATATATATATATATAGAGAGAGAGAGGGGGGGGGTGGGGGGTTATAAGTAAATAAAACTGTCTAAAATTTACCCTTGTTATTAAGGGGTATTGATTTCAAAACATGGAAGACATTGCAGTCACGACGGATTTTACTACGTACACTAGCCAACATTAAAATACGCGGCGATCTTCTGCGCTATTAACCAAGCTACTGAGTCCTCATCTATATTAATAAAATCAGAGTTTTGTCTGTAAATTTCTCAGAATCGAAAATTTTTGCAATATCTTCACGTTTCACACACAATTGCCGGTTAAATAATTTGGTGACAGCTCGATTTTAAACTTCGCCAGTGTTTTAGCGCTTGTAGCTCGCCGTCAAATCCTGACGTAAATGGTGTCACCCGATAGGATTTTTTTCTGCTCTTTCCAAATATGTGCTTATTTTGCGTGTAAATCTTTCAGAAAGCTCACAAATTTGGGTTATTTTCAGACGAGATCGAAAAAAAAAACAGATTTTTCTTCTATCTACCATAACTCGGAAACGGTTAGAGATAGGACAGGGTTTCTATGGGGTTTTATGCTCCCCATGGGCTGTTCTATCACCTCCTTTCGTTTGGCAGATTATGTCAAACTCACCCTGTATATATATATTTTAATTTGATCGCTAATTTTTATCCTCAACTTACTTCTTTTTATAAACAGCATAAGACTAAGATCATGACTCGGCAAATATTTATTTAACAAAACAGTATTAGGTGGGGCCGCTGTAGCCCAGTCGGTAGAGCGCCGGACTCGTAATTGTTATTGTATATTTGTCACTCTAGACTCCATGTACTCTGTAAAGTTAAGTTGTTGCAAATAGCAACAACTTGTTGTTTACATCCACCGATTTCTGTGCGCAAGTCGGGATATCTTTTATCCTTAAATACGCATAATTAGACTGAAATGTTCAAGAATTATATGATTATTTCAACCAAATTATACTTCATAACACGTTATCAGCACGAAGCTCTGAAGAAATTATCGTAAATTTCGTGGATTGAAGAAGATTGCGTTTTATTAACCGCCGGTAGCTATCATCGCATTGACTTAGAGAAGGCATTAATCGCACTTTGCCGAAGTTTAAAAGTGTTAAAAGAAGAAATATTTTTGTTGATTACTGTTTTTATTTCTCAACACAATATGGAAGATTGAAGAAGTTAAATGGTGATAACTATCATGCATGGGCGATATGTGCACGTGCAATTATGGTGCAGAAAAAATGCAGAAATGACGGACGCTGAAAAGAAGAAGAATGATGAAGCATTAACCATGATGTTCTTGATAGTTGAAGACACTTTTCTAGATGGTGATTGCATCACAGCGAAAGATGCTTGGACAGCCTTAAAGGAAATGCACACAAAGTTTGAATTGCTTCATGCTTTGCAATTAATGAAAGATTTCTCTAATATAATATGAAACCTGGTGATCTCGCCAGACTTATGAAAATTCATCGAAAGTTGTCAAATGGTGGCTATGCATTTATTGATAGAGAATTAACACTAGTCATGCTAATAGGTCTTCCAAAATCGTACGACAGCCTAATTCTAAACCTATAAAAAGATGAAGCAAACTTGACAACTACAATAGTGAAATCCAGACTATTAACAGAAGAAAAAGAATTTCCAGAAATGCAACTGCTGCTGAAGATCATGAAGATCATGCACTCCATGCGAAAAGTTAGTCAGAAGAAATCTGTACAACCAAATTCTGCCAAGAAGCGGCAAATTAAGGAAACAAATGAACCGAATTTAAGCCAAAAGAAAATTATTAGATGTTTTAGCTGTGGTGAATGGGGCCACCTTCCCGAAATTGTGATGAAGCACAAAATAAGAGCCAGAGTAGTGCCAAAACTGCCATAAAATTGAAAACGAACTGTGCATTGCTTACAAACCAAGAGAAGCAAAATACAGGGATGGAACACGGGCGCAGGATTCATACCACTATCAATGTAAGAAAATTGTCTACTTCTTAAATCAACGATATTATAGGTAGAGAAATTTCTTAAACAGATTCCGGTATGAATTCTGCGCCCGTGTTCCATCCCTGAAAATAATTCAACTAGATGGACTTTAGACTGTGGTTCGACAGAGCATATGACATCTGACAAACGTAAATTCACAACCCTAATGGATTACAATTCATAAGTGGAAGTGGCAAATTCTGAAAAGGTTCAAGTGATAGGAGCAGGCAACATAACAATTACTTTAACGTACACAAACATCAAACCGTCTCAATTATGTATATTAAAAACAAAACTATTTTATTTACGAGACAAAAGTTTAGTTGAAATACATTTAAAAACAAAAAAATACATTTAAAAACAATTAAAATTTAGACGTTTCGAAACCCGTCCGGATTTCCTCATTAGTATTATCACTAAAAGATAATTTGCAAGCATTACATGAATACACAAGGAATTTATAGAAGTACAGAATATTGAAGAGCCAGTGCGCGTGTTCCAACTCTCAAGGAAAATACGTGATTCATAATTATTACAACCAGAATTTAAAATTTTTATATTACCGAAGTCAGGAATATGATCGGTTTCTATATTTCTATCCTACAGGAGCACAAACGATCATATAAAAATTGCAATCAAAATTCTAAAATTGTAATCCATTCAATAGAAACCGACCATATTCCTGACTTCGATAATATAAAATTCTAAATTCTGGTTAGGATAATTACAAATCACGTATTTTCCTTGAGAGTTGGCACACTGTCAGCCACCTCCACACTATCAATGAAGCATGCGCACTGCTCCTCAATATTATAAATAATACTATAAATATTAGTATTATATATAATACTATAAATTCCTTATGTATTCATCTAATGCTTGCAAATTATGTTGTAGTGATACCGAGGATGAAACTTTCGAAACGTCTAAATTTTAATTGTTTTTAAAAGTATTATAACTAAAATTTTGTCTCATAAATAAAATAGTTTTTGTTTTAAATAACAATTACTGTTTATGAAGATTCAGGTGACGGAATGAGCATTACCCTCGATAATGTACTATATGTACAGTCGGTAACAAAAGTGTCCGAACACTAGCAAAATTTCCTATGTAAAAAAAGTACACTTCATACGGTTTTGTTAAATAAGTCCTTGTCGAATCCATCTCTTAGGCTGTTATTCACCAATAACTGCAACTCCCGGTTGAACATAAAAGTTTGAAAAGCTCATAAAGGCGGGGTGCAAATTTTGACGCGTTGTTTCTGCCATCTAGCGGTATAGATACTTTCAGATTTTTTACGTAAAAATAACCAATCAAAGATTTTATGAAATCCTTGACGCTAGATGGCAGAAACAGTGTGCCAAATTTTGCTGGAAAGCTGTACCCTGCTTTTATACGCTTTTCAAGTTTTTACGTTGAACCGGGAGTCGAAGTTAATGGTGAATACGGCCATTAGTCAGTGTAAGAACATGATTCGATAAGGATTTATTAAACAAAACCGTATGAAGTGTACTAAAAAAGTACATAGAAATTTTTGCTAGTGTTCGGACACTTTTGTTACCGACTGTACCTAAATTAGGCGGAAACCTGTTATCCGTTGGTAAGATCGAAGAAAAGGGCTTTAAAGTTGATTTTGTTCGTGGAGAAGCAAAAATATCAAATAATGAAGAAATAGTTTTGAGAGCTAAAAGGAAAGGAAGGCTATACCACAGATTATCATACAGATAGGACAGTGAAACTAAAACTCGAACCGGAAATATAGTAGCCCCACTAGTGTCAACAGAGGCAGAGGGGAACTACATGCGCTAAATCTACATGAATAGCATCTTTGATCGAAAATTGTTTTTCTATTTCGCGAGTAGTTAGTAGCAGATTAGTATGGGAAGTTTTCTTTTTCTTCACTTTCTATTGTTTTTGAATTCACAAAATTTTCCTCAAAACATTCACAGCTATTCTTCTAAGAAATAAAAATCAATTTTTATAATGTTTAAAAATATGCTTTGACAAACATATTCATATTCAAGTACAAATTAAAATTACAAACTGTAATTCTGAAATAGCAGTATGAAATCATTAAATATTTAACGTTGCTTGGTTTAAATAATACAAAATGCTTTAAAATGAAAAAAATGTTTTTATTTTATGTATATTTTCAAAGTTTATTTTCTTAATATTTAGCACTTGCTTCTTAAAATAAATTGCTTTTAACAATCAAGTTTGTAAACAATAATAAAGTTGCCAAACGAAAACGTATGTGTAGTTTTCTTTTCTTCACTTTTTCTACTACTTTTAAATTCACAAAATCATAACATTCACAGCTATTTTCTAAGAAATAAAACTAATTTTTATTATGTTTGAAAATAAATTTTGCCAAACACATTCGTGTTCAGGTGTACAAATTAATATAACAAACTGTAATGCTGAAATAGCAGTATGGTATGAAATCTTAAATATTTAACATTGCGTGGTTTAAATAATACAAAATGCTTTAAAATGAAAAAAAATATTTCTGGTTTATGTATATTTTCGAGATTTATTTGCTTAATATTTAGTACTTGCTTCTTAAAATAAATTGCTTTCGACAATCAAGTTCATAAACAATAACAAAGTTGCCAAACGTAAACATCAATACAATGGTTAGTTGGTTGGATGTTGGGTTTAACGTTGCACTAATATTACGATATGAACATAGATACAATAAAAATAAGAGGAGCGATTGCGTAAGGTAAGCTGGAGAGCTCGCAATCAATTACAGTCGTTGACAATAGGGTCGTTGCAGACAAATTTTGGTTACCGAAGAATATATGGGAGTGTCCTATCTGTATAATAACTTGTGGGCTATACATAGTTAGAGATGGAAGGCTTTCAAAAAACCCGGTTTTTTCCCGGAAAAACCCGGGTTTTTTCCCTGGGAATTTAAGACAAAATTGGGAATTTTGAAATTTCCCCAAAACTGGGAATTTTGAAATTTTAAATATTTTTATAACTTTTGTTAATTATTTAGACTCCGATCTTTAAATTAACTTCAACTTTAATTCCTGCATAGATTTCCTTTTCGTTTCCCTTTCCAGCTAATTCGAGCCTCTTCGATGTTTATTCCGAAAACGAAGAAAATAATTAATTATAATTAATGCGGTGCTAACACTAACAGTAATTTTCTGTCATTATTCATTAATATTATTGTAGTATTTTTAAGAAAAGATCTTGAAAGACAATCTTTAGTGTAATTACTTTATTAGTAACACCATTTATAATCATTAATTATGGTTACTTCAATTACTGCTTCAGCAGCGCACACATAACAAATTACAAACATCATACAATCTTAGTTGTTGCCATTACATTTTATTAAATACAAATATACATCTCCCCTCTTACCCTCTCATGTAACATAATCCCTTAAACGAGAAGGTTTTCTTATAATACGACCACTTCTAGTAACATAATCATTTGATGTAATATTCCCTGTACCATGACTAT
Organism: Salticus scenicus; assembly: GCA_963930645.1. Classification (NCBI taxonomy): domain Eukaryota; kingdom Metazoa; phylum Arthropoda; class Arachnida; order Araneae; family Salticidae; genus Salticus; species Salticus scenicus. Next base: position 141,817,445 of record OZ005648.1, on the reverse strand, counting down.
GCATGTTTGCATTATTTAAATCTGCACTATCTCCCCCTTGAACCTCACTATTTTCAAGATCACCATCATTGTACAGATATTGAAACGAATTCTTCCGCTGCCTTAAATGAATTGAATTTCGCCTTAATATACTACCCTGTTCTGTTTTTACTAAATAAGATCTAGGAGTCTTACATTTTTTTATAATCTGAGCTGGTTCCCATTTATTATTGACTCTCAAAAGAACACTTTCCCCCTCCTTAAATTCTACTCTTTGTCTAGCTTGTTTATCATAATAAATTTTACTTTTCTCTCTTTTTAATTCCAAATTGTTCTTGAAATTTTGTATTACTTTTGGCTGTAAAACTGAAAATGTTACAGGTATTTTGGTACGAAGACATCTGCTCATAAGTATTTGAGCAGGGGAAACATTCATTCCACTAATAGGTGTATTTCTATATTCAAGCAAGGCTTCATTTATACTATCATTATCAGTGCCAGATTTACGAAGAATGTTTTTGGCACCTCACCAACAGCATTGAGTAATATAGCAACTTTAACATCAGAGTCCTTTTTACAACTTCCCGATGCTTTCAAATAAATTTCAAAGTTTTGTTTAAATTTTTTCCAATGATCCGCCACGTTCCCTTCGAGGCTTAGGCCTACTGGCGGTCTACAGTAATCATTTGCCATTTAGTTCCGCTGGTTCATTACGACTACGCCATGTAGTATTTTTAAGAAAAGATCTTGAAAGACAATCTTTAGTGTAATTACTTTATTAGTAACACCATTTATAATCATTAATTATGGTTACTTCAATTACTGCTTCAGCAGCGCACACATAACAAATTACAAACATCATACAATCTTAGTTGTTGCCATTACATTTTATTAAATACAAATATACAACAATTATTTTGTTATGTTCTTGAGATATCCTTTCCATTTTTAATGGGAATTAATAACATTTAATTTTTTTTTATTCATAATTGGTTTATCAATGTACTATGAAACAATTAGAGAATTTGACTTAAGATTTTAGGAAAAAAAACAACTAAATTCAAGTTTCATTAAACTTAAGTGACGTATTTAAGAAATTAGTTTCTTACCTGATAATTTTTAAATTGTTCTTCTTTTTAGTTTTATTTATTTTTTATTTTTTTTAATTACAACAAAAAAAAAAAAGAAAAAAAAAAAAGAAGAGTTCTTAAATTTAATATGTTTTAGGGAAATATATAAGTAATTCGAAAAATTTATCCACTTATTGTGATAGAAATGCAGAAAATTTTATATATATATATATATATATATATATTGTTGCGTACTTGGGGGTTCGTGAGTTGTCTGAGAATGAAAGGCCAAACGTACAAAAATTCAGTAATTTATTCACAGAAAGTTCCAGAAAAATACTGGTCTATAAACCAAGCATCAGCTTCAATTCAAACAGTAAACACAGCTTAAACAACAGCTGTCAATAGCAAATCCACAGTACAAACTGTATAACAATAACACTTGAAGCAAGTCTCTCTCAAAGAGGCTCAAGAGCAATGTAAGCACTAGCGAAGCTGGCTGAAGACTGAACTGAACTGACTCTCCCTTGGCGAGGAAGCGCTCCTTATATGCTGTTCCATGGAGCCCAGATTTTTCGAGAAAACTCTAGAAAGTGGTCAACCAATCAACTTACAGCTTCCATATTTGGTATATCCCATATAAGGATTTTCTCGCCAAGGTCGCCAAAAAAATCGCCAAGGTGGGAAAAAGTCGCCAAATTTGGCGCCAAATCAATTACGAGCATTACTGGGGCTTTTTAATGCGTTTTTAAGGGAAAATAAGGCTATTTCAACGCTAAAACGACTAGAAATGCACAAAATTAGCATTTTATCAACTTACTAAGCCTCTTTGAAAGAATTTATACAAAAATAAACACAATTATTTACAATTTCGTAACACTGCCCCCCTCCCAAGGACTGCACGTCCCGGGCAGTGCAACCCTTGGTCAAGAGGCGAAACTAAACAAATTTACACAATCTAAAACACAAAAACTAAGTTGCACATAAAGATAACATAGAAATATAAATTAAGTGGGAAATATTTACAAAATTCACAAATATGTACAAATATTTATATACAAATATTTACAGTGCGCATGCGCAAATTTTACCAGTATTTACATTTTAAATTTTTATTTTACCGTTACTTGTGGTACTTGGCCAGCCTATTATAGTGCACCACCTTCGGTTTTGATGAAGGTGTTTTAGTGATCCGCACCACTACATCATTCAGCCTTTTTAAGACTGTGTATGGTCCGTCCCAGTTGCACTGTAACTTGGGAGAGAGTCCTTTGCGTCGAACAGGATTCCACAACCAGACCTTCTCTCCTTCCTGGAACTCATATTGTGTAGCCTTTAGATCGTACCTTGTCTTCATTTTCTCCGTTGCCATGTTAATCCGCTCCCGAGCAAAGTTGTGAACGTTCTCAAATCGTGCCTGGAGATCTTGGATATACTCCTCAGGCGATGAAGGCGCATCGGGTGGACAACCAAACAGGAGATCACAAGGGAGACGAAGTTCACGTCCAAACAGCATCTGGGCTGGAGTATAGCCGGTGGTTTCATGGACAGCATTTCGATAAGCCAGCAGGAACAATGGCAACTTCAAGTCCCAATCTTGCTGGTTCCTTGATACTAGAAGGGAGAGGTTATTCAGGATGGTACGATTGAACCTCTCGACCATGCCGTCCGACTGGGGATGTAAGGGTGTTGTCCGGGTTTTGTCTATGCCGAGTAGTTCACACAGTCCTTTGAAAACATCAGAGGTAAAGTTCCTACCTTGGTCGGTATGAAGTTGTAGGGGCGTGCCATACCTTGACACCCATTGCTGCACTAGGACCTCTGCGACTGTGCATGCCTCTTGATTGGGAATGGGATAGGCCTCAGGCCACTTGGTGAAATAGTCCATCACGACGAGGATGTATTTATTTCCACTGGAGGTCCGTGGCAAAGGACCCAAGATGTCGATTGCAATCCGTTCAAATGGTGCTCCCACGTTATACCGTTGCAGTCTTCCTCGACTTCGTTTCTGCGGGCCTTTACGTGCCGCACAAGCATCACAGGATTTACACCATTTCTCCACATCCTCCTTTGCCTTGCACCAGTAGAAGCGTTCCCGAACTTTCTGCAGAGTCTTCATTACCCCAAAATGGCCTCCGGTAGAGCTACTATGCAGTTGTTCTAAAACAGCTGGAATTTTTGATCTTGGTAATAAAATCTGCCATCTGAAGCTTTTCCCATCATCAGATTCCCACTTTCTGTATAATACGCCGTTTCTGATATGAAGAGAGTCCCAAAGTGCCCAATAACTTTTCGTAATGGGACTAAATCTGGAAATGTCCTGCCAGATAGGTCTGTTGCTGGTCGTCTCCTTCAGCTGTAATATCGGCTTTATGTCAGGATCTTCCAACTGGGATTTTCTAAGTTCTTCGTCACTCCATGGATCGCGATCTTGATCTGATGGTGTTGAGACAGTAACTTGGCAGGCAACCGGATTTATCGGCAGGTATTTCTGTTCGGCTCTAGAGCAATACTTGCAGCTTTCCGAGCAGGGCTTCCGTGACAAGGCATCTGCATTACCATGTAGAGTCCCTTTACGATGACGTATCTCGAAGTCATATTCTTGCAGGCGTTGTATCCACCTGGCAATCTGTCCTTCCGGGTTCTTGAACTGGAGCAACCACGTTAAAGATGCATGGTCAGTCCGGAGCAGGAATCTTCTGCCATAGAGGTAATGATGGAAATGTTCTATGGCTTTTACAATGGCAAGTAGCTCTTTCCTAGTGGTACAGTAATTTCGCTCCGGTTTTGACAGGCATTTACTCCAATAGGCAATGACATGTTCTTGACCATCAATTTTCTGCGACAGAACAGCACCGACACTCTCATGGCTGACATCTGTGTCAAGTATGAACTGTCTGTCGGGCTGTGGATATGTCAAGATAGGCGATGATGTTAAGGCCTCTTTAAGTCGCTTGAACGCTTTTTCACATTCATCTGTCCACATGAACTTCTGCTTGGCTTCCGTCAGCTTGTGCAGTGGTCTGGCAATATTTGAGAAACCCTTGACAAACTTCCTGTAGTAAGTGCATAACCCCAGGAAACTTCGTAGTTGGTGTATATTTTCAGGGCGACTCCAGTTCTCGACTGCAGAGATCTTCTTAGGATCAGTTCTCACACCTTCGGCAGAGATGATATGGCCGAGGTAGCTCACTTCACGACGGAACAAGTTACACTTGCCTGGATTCAATTTGAGGTTAGCCATTCTGAGTTTCTCCAGCACCTTTCGGATGTTTCGTAAATGGTCTTCAAAGGTGCGCCCCACAATGATAATATCATCCAAATACACCAGACAGGCTTCATAGGAAAGTCCTTTTAGCACTGTCTCCATCAGGCGTTCAAAGGTGGCAGGAGCATTACATAATCCGAACGGCATAACTTTAAATTGCCACAGTCCTTGTCCCGTGGTGAATGCAGTCTTCTCACGATCATCAGGATGTAATTCTACTTGCCAGTAACCGCTCTTCAGATCCAACGTCGAGAACCATTTATTGCCAGCAAGTGTGTCTAATGTGTCGTCAATTCTGGGAAGAGGGTAACTGTCTTTCTTCGTGATGTCATTCAAACGACGATAATCCACACAAAATCTTGTTGAACCATCCTTTTTCCGCACCAGTACTATGGGAGAGGCCCAAGGACTCGTTGATGGCTCGATGACATCATTGTGCTGCATTTCACTTAGAAGTTCAGTGACCTCTTCCTGTTTAGCAAAGGGAAGTCTTCTTGGATGTTGTTTGATTGGAGGATGATTTCCTGTATCAATTCTGTGCTGGGTGATGTTCGTTCTCCCAACGTCTTCAGGTGTTCGAGAAAAAAGGTCTTTAAATTCTTGGAGTAGCTTCTCCGCAGCACATCTCTGTTCCTTTCCTAACTCTGCATTCTTGAGTAATTCCGTTATTAATTGTTCAGAAGACTTGGATACAGTTGATTGCGTGGGGCGGTTGATGCATGTTACAGGAGTGCAGGCTGCTAACACCTCATCCTTCTTCACTGTTCGGACCTTATCGCTGATGTTTGCGACTCTCACAGGAATAGTACTCTTTGAGAGATCAACTAGAGATGAAGCTACCAGAACTCCTCTTGGGCTATTGTCTGTATTCGGGTATTCAATCAGTCCATAGCGGAAGTATTGCTTTGTAGGTGGTGTTCCTGAAACTATTGTCTCTGTGTGTGGAGGGATGGAAATTTCAGACTTGGCTGTTATCTGGCAAATTGTCTGAATGTCTTGATTTTCAGTGTTGAACACAGCGATGTCTTCCGAACTCGAATGCAGTTCATTATTCTTGAAGTCCAATTGAAAGTTAAATTTCCTCAGGAAATCAATTCCAATGATTAAAGGATCTCTTATATCAGCCACATATGCCATATGATGGTAACTGGCATTCCCAAAAGTGATGGTCAAGTTCATTTTCCCATATATTTTGATTTCGTCTCCGGTCACAGTCTGGAGTTTAACGTAGGGCGGAGTCCAGATGATCTTCTCTTTTAGTTCTTGAGCCAAATCCGTTCTAATGATGGTCACGTTGGCTCCCGTGTCCAGAATCATCGGGCAGGTGGCGTTGTTGACTTGGCCATAGACGTGAAGTCCATTATCGCCGCCACTCGTCGATGAAACATGAAATACTGTAAATTGGGGCTCTTTAATTTTAGGCAACCTCCGCCCCGCGAGATGGCCTCCTCTTAGTTTCCCTGCAGTGATGGTGAAGCCGGGTGATTTCCTATAGTTGGTCGTACGGGGCAGTTCCTCTTCACGTGACCATCCCCTCCACAGCCCCAGCACTTTATCTTCCGGTCCTTTATTTCCTTATTATTCTCCAGGCTGCGCAATCTCTTTAAGATCTCTTCGATACTTCGCTTCATTTCATTTTCACCAGCAGGCGTATCGTTTAATGAGACTGCTCTTATGGTATGGCGGTCTTTACGGGAGGCTTGTTGGGCTACCTCTATCCTAAGTGCATAGCCTAAAGCTGATTCTACGTCTCTGATGTTGGAGAGTCTCAGCGCTTTTTGAATTTCTGGATCACGAACAGCATCGATAAAGTACTGAAGAGCTAAGTCGTTTCGAGTGTCAGCATGACAGTCTGAAAATGCTAGGTGTGACAGTCTCTGAATGTCCGCTGCCAGCTCTTGCAAACTTTCGCCCGTTTTCTGGTAACGAGATTTTAGCTGAAGGCGACTATAGTCCTTAGAACACTTCTCTCCGAACCGTAGCTCCAGTGCTCTAGTCAGGGCCTCGAAGTCGTTCCTTTCTTCTTTAGAAACATTTCTCAGTATCTCGGCTGCATCTCCCCGTAATGCTGCTGCTAAGTGGACTGACTTGGCGGTAGAGTCCCAGCCGTTAGCTTCAGCTACGATGGAAAACTGCGTCCTATATACATGCCAAGAGGAACTGCCGTCGTAGGTAGACAACTTAATAAATTCCTGATTCTGGATTCTTCTCTCTTTCTTTTCAGTTTCTTGGGGCAAGGAGATCAACTTCTCGTCTACTTTTCTCTCAAGATGTTCCTCTACTTTCTTCATGACTTTCTCCTCGAAATTCTCTTCTATCTTCATAAATCTCTCTTCAAAATTCCTTTCTACTTTCATAACATTTTCCTCTATCTTCATGGCTTTCTCTTCAAAACTCTCTTCTATTTTCATAACTTTTTCTTCTATTCCATCTATTCTGTTTTCCACGTCTGATAACTTACACTCTATCACTTCTTTCACGTTTACTAAGTCGTCTCTCACTGATGATAGTTCTTTCTTCATCTCTTCTTGATTAGATTTAATTTCTTCACCCAAACTGTCTTTCATTTCCTTCATTTCTTCAGTCAAACCGTCTTTCAACTCTCTTTGCGATGTTTCCATTTTCTCTTGTGCTACCTTCATTTCTTTCATCTCTTGACTCAGGCTATCTTTCATCTCTCTTTGCGATGCTTCCATTTTTTCCTGTCCTGTTTTCATTTCCTCTATCAATCCAGATCTTAACTCATTCATCTGAGCAGTGAGTCCTTCTAGAAATTTCTTCATTTCTTGTTCCATAGCTCTCGTTATCACCATTCACAGACAAATCCCCGCTCCTGACACCAGAAATGTTGCGTACTTGGGGGTTCGTGAGTTGTCTGAGAATGAAAGGCCAAACGTACAAAAATTCAGTAATTTATTCACAGAAAGTTCCAGAAAAATACTGGTCTTTAAACCAAGCATCAGCTTCAATTCAAACAGTAAACACAGCTTAAACAACAGCTGTCAATAGCAAATCCACTGTACAACTGTATAACAATAACACTTGAAGCAAGTCTCTCTCAAAGAGGCTCAAGAGCAATGTAAGCACTAGCGAAGCTGGCTGAAGACTGAACTGAACTGACTCTCCCTTGGCGAGGAAGCGCTCCTTATATGCTGTTCCATGGAGCCCAGATTTTTCGAGAAAACTCTAGAAAGTGGTCAACCAATCAACTTACAGCTTCCATATTTGGTATATCCCATATAAGGATTTTCTCGCCAAGGTCGCCAAGGTGGGAAAAAGTCTCCAAATTTGGCGCCAAATCAATTACGAGCATTACTGGGGCTTTTTAATGCGTTTTTAAGGGAAAATAAGGCTATTTCAACGCTAAAACGACTAGAAATGCACAAAATTAGCACTTTATCAACTTACTAAGCCTCTTTGAAAGAATTTATACAAAAATAAACACAATTATTTACAATTTCGTAACAATATATATATATATAAATCAGGAAAACAATATGTATATAAATTTATAGCAAAAAATTTTCATTGTAGGAAATTTAATATCAATTTTTTACAAACTCTGATAAGAAATATTTATTAAAATGACCTTTGACATCGCAGACTGTGCCACCCTTCTCCGAGCACAATGACTGATGTTGAACTAAATCTTCTAACCAGAGAGCTAATAAAGATGTACTAGAAAATATATATTCAGACTTAGTTGGAAAATCTATTCACAGATAATTTCTCACGATATTCTGCAGTATATCAAATAAGAAAAAAAGACCAGGTTCTAGAGAAGTTTGAGGAATATAGGAATATGGACAATATGGTAGAGAACCTACACAAGGAAAAAAAAAAAATTCTAAGAAGTGATAATGGCGGTGGGTTCAAGTCAGAGGAATTCAACAGATATCTCTCCAAACAATGCATACAGAGGCAATTGTCGGTACCAGAATCGCCACAACAAAATGAAGTGGCTGAGAAGAAGAATCAGACATTAATATTAATATCACTAGATGCCCTCGGGAGCTGATCCAGAATTCTGGGCTGAAGCAGTTTGTACAGCATCCTACCTGCACAACAAACGTCCATCCACTGTTATTGAGTTTGAGGGAAGTACTCCAGTGGAGCTATGGTTAAACAAGAAAATTGATTTGAAAAACCTGAGAGTCTTTGGATGTAGAGCTTGGAGCCATGTACATTACTCTCAGAGGAAAAACAAATTTGACCCAAAAGCTATAGAATGTGTTTTTGTCGGATATCCAGATGGTAAAAATCTGGTCCCGTCAGTCCCTCCGGTCTGATTCCGGTCTGTTATTCTTTGTCCATGGTTTGCCTCGCTGCGGTCACTGCGGTGCGGCGTGTTGGTTGTTAACTGTGCAAAACATGTTCATGTTTAGAGATTTCTGCTAAAGTTTTACTGTTTTGCTTTCGTTCGAAGCGATCGTTGTTTCTGTTTCTTCATCTGATATTTATTCCAAATTTATTTTTATAAAAACGCTTGTATCATGGTAAGTATTAGGTTTAATCTGTTTCGTAATGTATATCGTTTATTTATTTATTTTTTCAATCATATTTTTATATTTAGATATTCACGTGTTTTTATTTACTATGTATATTTTAAAACAAAATAGTCGAAAACTAAATTAATGAGAATTGGAAATATGAAAAGACAAGTCATTATGAATAGATTTGGTTCATTGAAAATGTTTGCTTATTATATCTAAAACATCCATTATTCATATTATATTATAATTTTTTTTATCTGTAATAATTGCACCCTTGCATTTTTTCTTTAGAATTCAGTGTTAAAAATTTTAAAAGCAAATAAATCTGTCGATTTCAGAGAATCATTACATATCTATATACTTTTTTTCTTTTTCATTTATTTAACTCTTATTTCAAGACAGTTTAGCAGGAGGAAAAAATCAATTTGAGTAATGTATATACATACACATTACACACACACACATCTGCATCGATCCCTTTTAGGAGTATTCTATTAATTTTAAACAAGCAACTATGTTAAAAATTGAAAAAATATATATATATATATATATATATATATATATATATATTATAGATTTTGATATTTTCTTTTTATTAGTTATATTTTCTTTTAATATGCTTTGAGAAAGGAAAGGAAAAATAGCAGTTGGCTTACATTTATTATTTGAAATTGTTCTACATACTGCCAAAATCATATATTCTTAGGTACGAAGAATATATGAAAGAAGAATACAGAATTGTGTATCACTATGTGTATATCATTTATACCTTATATAAATAGTTACAAGGAGAGAATGTTTTAAATCACTGCAATGTTGTATATGTACGTATATTGATTTGTTTAATAATCTGGAAACATTTATTAATAGTTGTAAAATTACTGAGTTTTAAATATTTTCATGATTACCTTAAATAATAAAAGTGTTACCTTTAAAATTAATCTTATAATTGCAATGTTTTGACCTAAATTGAAGACCATAAATCTTTTGAACATATTTAAAAGAATAAAATTATTTTCTGATTTTTTTATTTATTATACTTGAAGCTTTATTAATATTGGCACTTTACATAAATTCACCACTCTTGACATGAAGGTTATCATCAAGATATAAAAAGCTCAAAATGAAGACATGTAAAGGGTAGTAAAATGTGTGTGTGTATTTGTTCAGATTTGTGTAATATATCTGTGTGTATTTTATTTTAGTTAAAATATATGTGTTTTTGTATATGTATACATTTAAATATGTGCATGTATTTCCTTTTGAAATGTATGTGTATATTTTATTTTTAAATGCTTACATGTGTGACGTGCGTGCAGGGGTGTTTGCATTCAGGGTATCCTTGATTTCAGGGGTTTGATCTAAACCATCCATGTTTTCATATTTCCTACAAAATTATCTTTTGTTTTCATTAGTTATTCATTTGTCATGAAAGTGGTATGTGAATGAATTGTGAATTTCTATTGATTAGATAAGGAAAAATACAAAAAAGATTTAGGGATCCTGTTCTAAATGATTTAAAATTCTGTTTTTTTTTTTTTTTTTTTTTTTTTTTCCCCCGACGCTTTTTCAGAGTTTCTAACTTTTAGCCACAATCACTGTGTGTGTATAATAAAATGTCTTTGGATGTACATATCACATCTCATAAAAAAAAAAAAAAAAAAAAAAAAAAAAAACAGCACAACTCAACAAATGACAACTCTAAATTTATATCACTTAAAAATGTGCACAAAACATGTCACATCTCTGTCTAAAAAATTATCCACTTGAGAGGCAGTTATGTCTGTTTTATTATAAGCTAGTCAAAGTTTTATCATTGTTTTGAGTTAATTCCTCTCAGATACTGTATTTTTGAGTTGTATCACTTTTCTTCCTGGGATGTAATATGTTAAAATGTGTTTTATATATTATATATATTTATTGTAATTAAACATAATTTATACATCTCATTGCTGCATAAAATGATAAAGTTTAAAAACTTTTAAAATGAGATATTTAAAAATATAAAAACACACATTTTTTAAAAAACATAAAACATATGCAAATGTTTCAGTTAAAAATTAGCCTTCTTCAGTATCTATACATCAAATGCATAACAATTAAAATTTTATTGTAAAACATCAAAGTAAAATTAAATAATCAGAAGGAACTGTTTTAGCCTCGTTCAAAGGAAACGATTTTAATCTTGTGAACATGACCCCTAGGAAGAATTGAGAGTCATAATTGTTTACATTGAAAGCTAGGATTTTAACATTACAGAAATCTGGAATGTGTGTTTCTGTAATGTAATACATAATCAGTGTACACCAATCATATTTTAGATTTTTGTAATGTTATGATCCTAGCTTCCAACGTAAACAATTATGACTTTGAATGTTCCTAGAAGGCATGTTCATGAGGTTGCAACCCTTTCCTTTGGACGAGGCTAAAATGTGTCCTCCTGGGTATTTAATTTTATTCTGATGTTTTACTGCCAGATTTTAATTGTTATGCATTTGATGTATAGACACTAAAGAAGGCTAATTTTTAGTCAAAATGTTTGTCATGTGTTTTATGTTTTTAAAATAAAGTGTGGTTTTGTGTTTTTAATGTGTTTAATTATCTCATTTTAAAAGTTTTTGATTATTATTATGTGTATTTGTCAGCTGTTTGAAACAAACATTCTCAATTTATCACAGGGCCTGTAAATTTATATGAGTACCTTAATTTTTAACAGGGGAAAAATAAAAATCGCCTACTTAGCATAGTATAGTTAATTTATTGAAATAATAATCACTCTCGATAATGGTAAAAGCTTTGACAGTAATAAAAATGCATTAATTATATGATTTTGATTAACACATCCCTTTCTGTAATAAAATAATTGAATACTTCTTAAAAAAAAGACAGCTTTTTGAATATTAATTATGTGATAATCATTTCTCTTTCTTTAATTAAATAATTGAGCTCAACTTAGGAAAAGATAGCTTTTTGAACAATAAGTACAAAACCTTCAATAAATACCATAAAATGTAAGAACTCAAAACAACTGTTTTGGGATGAAAGAAAACATAACCCTTCATCAGGCGAACAAAATAAGCATGGGTGCTGCAAACAAAGCGGCAATGCACTTGTATGTAGCACTCATGCCTACTTTGTTTGCCTGACAAAGGGTCATGCTTTCTTTCGACCCAAAACAGTTGTTGCAAAATCTTGCATTTTGTGGTGTGTATTCAAAACTTTTTTCTTATTTTTAAATGCTAGTTCTATGGTGCTAGTTCTTTTTAATAGTGTTTTGAATATATTTTTATTTTAGGCAATATTTGGAGTCCAGCTTGTTATAACTATGGTAATGGCTAGTATTCTTCAGAAAATCTCTGCTCATTTCTCTGTAGCAAGATGGCTCTTATCTTACAGGTAGGTGTGTGTTTAAGAAATTTTGGTCTTCATATGATGGTAAAAATAATTTGCTGTTAATGTAGAGATTTCTCAATTTATTTTTTAATTTTAAGTTTGATTACCAATATCATATTTAAAAACCTTAATGTACAAAAAAAAAAAAAAAAAAAAAAAACATTTAAAAATAAAACCTATATTTTAGATCTAAATCTTAGTGGAAGTATTTTTCTCTACCTCTCAGATTTTAATCTGTATTTAAACGTTTTCTTCTTTTAATATGCTAATAAATAAATAAATGAAAAGCATTTAAAATTTAGCACAAAAAATAAAAAAAATTTTATTAATATGTTAATAATATTGATGTTTGTTATATAATTTGTAACTAATGTAGGATTTTCCTCTTTATTTTTACTTTTTTAGTGTATACAATCAATATATCACATCTGAAGACTTTAGAATATGTTTGTATTAGCCACATGCCACAAGTTTAGGTCAATAGAGATCACTGTAACACAAATTAATATCGTTAACACAGGTTGCAATAAAATAAATTGTTATAAACATTAAATGTGGTTCTTAAAATTGTGTTAAAACTAATTCATTAGTCATTTTACTTCAGTTCGTAATAGCAATTAATTATTGGCATCATTCAGTTAATATATAAGAACTGACTGACTACTTAAAATCCCAGTTTTAGAAACAGTGCAGCACAGTAGCGAGTGCTGCAGATTATTTTAACAAACATATCGAAAAGGATTAACAACCAGGATTAAAAATACAAACCTAACTTACATATCATGTCTCCAGACCAGCGGTCATTAACCTTTTTGACTTTACAGACCACTAAACTCATAATTTAGAATCCCACGGACCACTAAATTCCTAATTTAATATCTTCCAGACCATATTAATGATTAAAAATGTAAATACATTTTTGAAGTAATAATCAGAGAATGCCCAATTTATAATTATGAAATAAACATATTTTATATAAAATATTAAAAATGCTTATTTTTTTATAAGAAAAATCTAAATACTTATTTAATCGTAAGAATGATGCTTAAAAGTTGCTTGATGATAATGAAACTATAATAAGAGAAAACATAAACACCTTTTTATTTCTAACGTATTTAAGAGAGTCAGGTCAAATATTCCACTACAGTGATAAATTAATATTTCCATATATAAAACTGTATTCAAAATACAGCAATATAAATATTATATTGTTAACTTATTAAAATTCAACGGGAATTATATTTTTAACATGCATTTTAAACTATTGAAGAATTCAAATAAAATGATAAGCTGAAAACAATCAATAGTTAAGTATCGAATGCAGATCAGAAATTTAAAGTGATAACTATAACTGTTCCTGATACTTACAGTTCAAATTTTTGTGATAAAAGGTTATTTCATTCACTCTTCTCTCATCAAGAAAATTATGCCGTCTAATGTTGTGAGTATGATAGGTTCAGAAAAATCCCGAAGTTAAAGTTAACATCAGCATAATTTCTATTAAAACATGAAAAAATGCAAATAATATCAAGACATTTCTGCAGACCATCAAAATCTTCTCGCGGACCACTAGTGTTCCACGGACTGGTTAATGACTACTGTACTTGTTATACATTATTAATTTTCTTTGTTGATACAAATTTTACTTATTTTAATAAGTATTGTTAATACATCTTGTGATTACCAGATTTGGTTGGCAATCCTGGATTGCAGATATATTCTGTTTTGCTGCAGAAAAATAAAAAAAATTCTGCTACTAGAGTTAGGAAAATTTTTCTTTTTTTAATTATATTAAAATAAAAATGGTATTTTAGATCTAAATACTAGTAAAAATGTTTTCTTCTAACTTTCAGTTTTAATTTCTTCTTTCAATATTTGCACAAATGATTGAAAAATTTTAATGTTTTAACACTGAAGAATTAAAAATTTTTACATAAAAAATATTTTACTTGTGCATTTTCTTATTAAATTTTATTTAATTATGTATTTAATTTAGAGTTTTGTTGTCAATGTTTTATTTATATTGCTATAGAAAATTTCGAGAAGTCTTTATTTAAATTGTCTATAAGGATATTTGAAAAAGAATATTTAGGAAATCATATGTTATTTTACTTCTTATTTTTTTCTCTTCTTTATATTTAATTTTTGTTTTATTATTTAAAAATTTTAGACTTATTCGTTATCTACACCCTACTGATGAAGAACTAATGTCCCTTGCTGGAATACAACGAAATCCAGATCGAAAATCTAAAGGAAAAAAGAAAGATAGGTATTATATATATATATTTTAAATTAGAGGTAAAGGTATTAATATTAAATTTTTCAAATTAGTAAAATATAAATGACTGACTGAATATCTTTATATTTAAAAACTTACTTTTAATATAAAGTAAAATAAGATTGCAACACAATACTACAGAATGTTCACAAACACCTTTATTATATAGATTATTCAACCATTATACATGCAAAACAGTCATTAAAAATTATAACTAAATAACTTTCTAGCTTTATAATGTTTAATAAACCATTAAATCATAATTTCTGTGTTTTGTTTATTAATTTCTTTTTGAATTGAATTATTATTCATACTTTTCTTTGAATAGTTTTGTTTACTTCTAGCTTTTAATGTATTTAGTTTTATTTTACAAAAACCTTTGTAATTTAGAGATTGAAAATGTTCAGAAAATTTTCCGTTTCAAAATTTTCCGGAAAACCCACATCCCTAGTATAATCCCTTAAATATTTTAGGATTATTATTATTATTTTAAACATGTATAATTATTTATTTTTGCAGTTATACAATTTTATAAAATAACTATATTTCATTAATATTTAATTGTGAGATTTATTGTTAAGAGATGGCATATTTTTTATTACATGCAATGCAATTTAAAATAAACTTTTTTTCATGAAGAATAATATTAAAATTACATTGATGTATCATAATAGGAATTTTGACATTGTTTATTACAAGATTTGGTTTTTATTACATTGTTACATAAGTTTACCTTCATTTACTTTATTAATAAAAACATTACTGTAATTAAAATCCTTTCATGAGAAATATTTACAAGTTATTTTTTGTATTTTTATTTTTTCTTAAAAAGGAAAGATGATGATTCTGAATTTATGGTTCCAAAAAGTCTAGAGTTGCAGCTGGATTCAATAGCTGTGAGGCCTGACGACATGTTACAGCTGCACTTTTATGCAGAATATCAGTGGTTATTGGATTTTGCTATTTGTGCTCTAGTAGTTTATGTAATCACTGAATTTTATTATTATTTAATGCCAGCAAGAGATGAAGTTAACTTAAGTATATTATGGTGCATTTTGGTTGTCGGTTTTGCAGCGTATCCTTTAGTTGTTTTTTTCTTGTAAATGTATTTTTGTGATCTATCTATCTTAAGTTATGTCAGACAATATGCAAACTTCAAATAAGTTAAAAATTATAAATTATAAATTAAAGCACCAAAATAATTTTTAAAAGGAAATTAAGTGTTGTTATCTGTCATAATTTCAATTCCAATGTAGTTTTAATTAGAACAAAAATTAAAAATTTTCAGTTAAAAATCTTCAATTGATTATTATTTCCCATTTATTATGTATGTGTTTTTAGCAATTTGTCAGGTAATGTATATTTAATTAAATTATTTTTTTAATTTTATTATCTATTTAAAAAAAAAAATAATAATATTAAAAATAATATATAAATAAAAACGGTATTCTATATCAAATCAATTTATAAATGACATAAATAAATGTTTAAATTTCTATTTATAAACTTGAGTAATTTTGTTCAATTTCACTGTGTTAATATATTAATTTCACTCACCACTTATTTAAAATAAAAAACTGTTAAATGATTTACTTTTAACTTTGATATTGTTAATAATTATTTAAAACATAATTATTGTTTTGGGAACTGTTGTACTGCAGTTTTTTAAGTATGTATTGAAATTTACCTAAGTTAGGTCAAAGAGCAAGATAGGTCAGGTTGAGTAGCACACATCAAATAGCTAAGTTACACCCTATATATCTGATTGCAATATGTTTTCTTAGTTTCAAAAGTAAATGTAAAAGTGCTAGTTGTTCTTCTTATTTAAAATAATTTAAAATATAATTTTCATAAATCTTTTGACTTTTGACTTGAGAATTTGTTGTACATAATTATATACATAAATATACAGCTATAAAATTTGCTGAGATTTATTTAGAAATGAAATTAAATAATAATAATAGTAATAATCAGAAAAACAGGATGCAAGCATAAACTAAATAAACTTGTATATCATATTACATGATAAAGGGAGTCTGGGTTAAAAGTACTGATCGTAGTATTAGCATCTTAGTTAAGCCAACTAATTTTTTTTCTTTTCAAAGAATCAGGGCAGAGAAAGAAAATATATATCATTTATAAGCAGCAGGGATTTAGAAAATTTACTTTAGTAATGAAGATTAAAATTCATGGATTCATAAAAATATGAGCTTGAGAAGAGTAAAAAATATAATTGAAGAACATACAAAAATATATCCAATTTAATAAAAAATTAGAGACATCATTAATCCAATAGAACATTTTAGGATGGACAAAAGAACAGTCTGAAGTAGAGCATTTGTTAAGAGAAGTAGTACAGTATTAGCATAAAGGATGGGTGCTTGTACAGCAAAGAAGCAAGAAGACTGGTGAATTGTAAATGATTTGGTATGTATCTTCATATCAGCTAAAAAATTAATAATAAAAGAGTTCATTATTTGGATTGTTTAGGACAGCAAAAAGTTTTCTTTTGAATTCAGAATCATAGATTGAAACAGAACTTTTAAGTAATTGAATTAAGTTCATAACAAAATTAGATGAATGTTCCATTTATAATATATTTCTGCTTCTTTGTACTTTGTAAAAGGAAGTATTTTAAAATTGATTTATGAAACAGATTTTGTATCTCACATAGCTTTAAGAACAAATGATTGTAGAATGTTGCAAATTTATCTTTTTATAACATCCAATTATACACTTTCGATTTGAGCCTTGATGTAACCTTCCAATTTAGAGAGATCTATAATTTTTTAACATCTGTATGTATGTATCTATCTTACATCACTGTAAAAAATATATCCTATTTACTGTTAGAAATTCTCTGTAATTTGAGAAAATATGCATAATTTACGAAAAAATTACATTGTCAGAACGTATTTTCTCAAATTACAGAGAATTTCTGGTAATTTGAGAAAATATGCATAATTTACGAAAAAATTACATTGTCAGAACGTATTTTCTCAAATTACAAAGAATTTCTGGCAGCAAATAGGACATATTTTTTACAGTGTAACTCAAATATGGTTGGAAGTGAAACATTGCAATGTTTTATGTAGGTTTGTCAGAGATATATTTAATTTCTCCACAAGCATATTTTACGCATTAAAATCTAAAAATGTTTATTTACTTTTGAAAAAAGAAATTTTGCTATAGAAGATTTATTGTTACTCAACTACTTTTAATTTTCAACATCACTTATTGTTTATTTAATTAACTAACTCAGAAAGATTTTACTATCCCTTACTGGTTTGTATTTCAAAGGAGAAGAAGCTATTGGTGAACGTTCATTGTGCCTAACAGCAGGATTTCTCTTCTTCTTCATTGCAATGGTAGTTTTAATTGCAGATGAAGAGTTACTTGAATTTGGGCTTGAACCAGGTAATTATTTGAAAAAACTTATATTTCTGTAATGTAATAGTGATTCATAACTAATAAAAATGAAAACCCCAAAGAGACTCAAAAATGAATGTGAGAGAGCGAGATTCAAAATCAAAACTACACTTATCTCATAAAATCATATACACAGTTCTACTCAAGTTAAATCCAAATGATTAATTTATATTTACTTTACTTTTTTGCTTAAATGATTAACTATTAGCTTTGTAATGGTATTCATATCTAAACTTCTAGCAAGTGGATACTCATTTATTTAACAATGTGTTTAGCACATGTCATAAATTTTTTTAACAAAGCACAATACTGCTTAAAATCTCTTGAAAAACTGGACATACACATTCAATTCCAAAAAGAAAGAACACATAGAGGAATAACAATTGCCTTCAGACAGTATTTAAAAATATTGTGTCTGTTCTAAAACTTGTACTGATGTGTTTGCTGCATGATTTAAAGTGATATTGTTTCTAGCATTGCTTATGCTTTGACATTGGTTATGAATCTGATAAGGAAAATTTAAATATCTATTATTATTGCTTGACCAGAATGAAATTTTAATTAACAGTAAAGTAAGATTTCGTTATAGCAGTATATTCCAACATCATCCAAAATGACAGCATATTTTGATGCTTGATGACCACTTCAGAAGAATTTAACTTTTAAATTTAATTAAACTACTACACATAAATATTTGCATTTTATGCACACGCACATTAAATACAGCGTATATATACATTTATTTAAAAATTAACATTTTTAGTTTGGCTTTTGAAGCTCATTCGAGCCTACCATTCTTCACACTGCTTTTTTGTGAAATCTCTTTAGCTTCTGAAGTCACTTAAGACAAACTTAAGTTGAAATTCGAAGTTGACATCTCTCCATGGAGGAAGTAACATGGAGTTCCATACAATCTTTACAAGTAACAAGTTGAAATGCTAGGTTCTATTTTATTTTTCAGTTCACACCATTTATATTAACCTTTATTTGTGTGTTAATGTTTCATTTATGTATATCCAATGTTCATTTTAAATGATGATAATTAATTATGATATAAGAGTGATAGATTACAATTATATTTATTTTTTGTTTATATACTTTTTTTTTTTCTGAAAATGTTGAGTAATGTTCTAATATAGTTGTATGATATAACACTTATTTGTAATGATATCAATGTAACATCAGTATATTTAATAAATATAATGTTGTGAAATAAAATGCATTTCATGGATAATATATATTCATTCAGCAATATATTTAAGTATTAAGACTTACATGTAAATGGAAATGACTTTAAATAATTTATTAAATATATATTTATCATTTTTTAGCTTATTCAAGTTTTAATGCGAGTGCTTATGCCTTCCTGAAAGATCAAGGACTTGATTCAAGGTACTATTAAAATTAAATTTATGTATCCTTATTTAAAAGAGGAAAAAAAAAAAAAACTTAAGTCATCCAAATTAAAAAATTTATAAATGACTTTTAAACGACCATATTTCAAAGTTGTGCTTTTAAGATTTTTTTTTTTTTTTTTTTTTTTTGTGTGTGTGTATGTTCATAATGAATTTATTGTTTTATTTTCAGTGGCCCAGCTTCCAAACTCATGTTTAAATTATGTCTTGCTTTATGGTGTGGCTTAATTGGTTCTTTTTTCACATTTCCTGGACTAAGATTTGCCAAAATGCATAAAGATGCCTTGAAATACTGTGTTGAAAGACCGTTTCTAAAGTATGGGTTTTATAAAAATTAATTTTTCTCTGTCCTTTTCTACAAATTTCTCTATATTAATATTAGATTTTATATAATACTTTATTCATTGCTTCTAATTTATTTTATAACTAATTTTAATTTGATCCAAATGTGTGTTTTTTCTTTTTTTTTTTTTTTTTCTTTTTTTTTTTTTTTTTTTTTAGCTTGAATTTTAATGTGAAGCATTTTCTGGAGTTTTCATCGGAATACAAATATCTTAAGTATCTCATGAAATAGTAGCATTTTTATGAAAAAAGTTTTCACTGCACATGTGCAAAAGGTAACAAAATTTTTATCACATAGGTTGAAAGGTAGATAGATATATTGGGCAACTTTTGTCAGAAATTCATATGAATAGAGTAAATTTTAAGCAAATTGTTGGCAAAAGAACGGGCTAGATTTTAGATATTTTCCAAGAGTTGAAATTTCTTAAGGGGTTTTTCACATGCCACATAATTAATTTGAAGATCCAATTATTTCAACCACGATCCAAAAGTACTTTTTTATGAAAACTCCTTATAAGCTTGTAACTCTAACATATTTCTGTTTATTTACTAAGATTTGTGAGATGATAAAGGGTTTTTCACGAAAAAGAACTTTTTCTAAGTGGTTAAAATAATTGGATCTTTAAATTAATTACGCAGCATGGGAAAAAAAAACCCTTACGAAATTTCAACTCTTGGAAAAATATCTAAAATCTAGCTCGCTCTTTTTCGGATAATTTGCTTAATTTTTATTTTATTCAAATGCACTTTTGACAAAAGTTGCCCAATATATCTAGCTTTCAACCTAAGTAATAAAATTTTTTCTATCTTTCGCACATGCACAGTGAAAACGTTTTTCATAAAATATTTTCATATTTCATGAGATATTTAAGATATTTGTATTCCAATTGCAGTATATTGTTTCAAAAGTGCTTTTTCAACTTATCTGAAAGTGGGAATAATTTTCATTAAAATCTCTGTATATTATAAAAAAAACATGCTTTTTTTTTTTTTTTTTTTAGTTTTAAAATAAATGCTTATATCTCTGTTATTTAATATGCTATCTTCACACAAATTGAACTGGGTCTATATTAACATATCCTATAGTTATAGTTCATTTTATTCACTTAACAATATAGGGTGATCACAAACAATATTGATTTTGCTCAATTTCTTACCAGCCCCCTAAATGTTGTCTTAAACCAATCTTCACTAAAAAACATGAGGAAGACCCAGTTTTTTAAATACCCAGTGTTTGAAAACATGAGAGAGAAGTTTTTAAATTGAAAAAAAAAAAAACTGATCGTTTGAAATCTTGCTAAACTTTTGTACATAATTGCCCAAACTGTGGTTTTGAGCAATTTCAATGGATTTTTTATTTATTTAAATACAATGACCAACAAAGCAAGCAAATCCTGTTAGTATAAATGAAATTTATAGTACACTAAATACATGGCTATGTTTAGCATTTACCTGAAATATTACTGATGTTTTTAAATTCCCATTTTGAGCTGTTGATAAATTTTCCATTTATTTAGATTACTTCTTCACTTGAGCTTTATTTCACCTGTATTTGCAATGCTAATGTGGGTTAAACCAGTTTCAAGACACTATTTCACAGAGAGGACTTGGCCAGGCATACCATTACCTATGTAAGTATTAACATAGAAATAGATTCTTAAGTATGATGCAATAATATCATAGATAGAAACTTAAGGGTTTTTTTTTTTTTTTTTTTTTTTTTTTTTTTTTTGTCCCCGGGAGGAACAATTTGTAAAAGGGAAAGATAATTATGTATATGTATTATGAATACCTTTTTAGACATTGCACAAGAAGAAATGATGTCACATGGAGAATATGAACAATTTGAAAAGGATGAAAAATTATTGAAAATCCTGTAAAATATTTGCATACAATGCGTCTTCAAGGGCCCTGAATGTATGTTGTATACAAAAGGTGTAAATTTTTGTTGTATTGCATGCATTTGCTTATGAATTTACAGTAGATAATTCCCAATTTACACCAAATGCGACATAACAAATGATAATCATATTGAAAAAAAAATTAATTAAGTTTACAAAATGAAGAATAACATCAAATGTCAGAAATGTAAATTAACTCCTAAATTATGGTGTGAAATATTTCAATTACGAGATTTTAAAAAAGAAAATAATTTATGTCTGACTTAATAAAAATGTCTTACCTGAAACAAAATTCAGTTAATTAAAATTAATAAGAAAAAGAAATAAGACAATACAAAAGTATTATTAACTGAAATAGCTACAGTCCTTAAATAATCCCGTGAAATGGGGAGGGAGGGGGGGGGAAGAGGCGAAATCAGTTAATCTCACAGTTAACTTTGATAACAAAATTTAAATTATACTTGAAAGAAATCTTTTTACTTTAAAATTAGATCCAAATAAAACATATAATTATTGTAACTCAATTAAGTAAAGAAGCCTTACATACTTCTTGAGATAAGCCTTAGTACTAGTGGGAAGGGGCCCCTCCCATCGTCAGAGGCAGCACAGTGGCGGCTTGCTTAGTTGTGTCTGACATTATTTTACTGTTTGCACGTAATAAAATAAAATAAGATCATAGCCTTTAATTTTACATTTTGTATTAAAATAGTTTTAATTAATTAAATCCATTTATAGTTTATTTATTTTTTAATAATAAATAGTTTATTCCTACTTGTTTTCTTAACAATACTTTGCATTTTGCAGACATATTCAATGTTATTGTAAAAAAAAAAACAATTTAAACAATTTTAAAAGATAAATTTTTAGATAAATTTTTAAAATTATCTTGCAATTAAAAATTGACTATGCATGAAATATGAATAATATAAGTTATTTTTTAAATATTTCATTTTTATTGAAATTAAAATTCAATGTAACGTTAATAAAATGGAGAAATTGCATAAAGATATTTACTTCTTCTTTTTTTTTTTTTTTTTAAATCATTGTTAAAAGAAATTGGTAGATACTACCTGATGAATCCAAGCTAATGAACATTAAAAAAATATTGAGACACATTCTCAATGCAATTTATAAAATATGACTAACTAATTACAAGTGCTTTTAATTAACACCTGTGTGATTTTTGTAAAAATGAATTCATTTTGATATTGGACAGAACTGGGAACAAATTTCAACTCTAGAATTTTGCTAATGAGGATAATTTTTTATGATTCCCTCTCTTGGTCTTCATCACTATTAAAAGTACATACTTTGACACAACAGTGTAATAAAAAGAAAATGTACAAAAAGTTCCTCACTCTCGAATTAAGACAGATTTGTATTCTTTCATAAAAAAGGCAAAATAAACAAGTTTTTTTTTCCCCCTGAGATGTGCAGTATACTTAAAAATAAATTTCTTTGAGAAATAATTTGGGAGGGGGGTGGGAAGGAAGGGGGAAAAGTTTGGCATCTTAACTGTTAAAACTTTGCTAAAATTTGATCATGTTCTATTTTATAGGTTTATAAAACCATATGTATTTATTAGGACAGAGGACTATTAGTTTCAATCTGGATTTTTTGTGAACCAGTTTTGTGTAACACCAAAATAAATTAAAAATATCAGTCCTATCGTTACAAATTCAGTACCGAATGAAAGGGGTGATTTTTATGAATCCAGGGGTGCAAACAATTTTTCGACATGGCAGTTAGATTTTTTAAAATTAACTAAAGTATGAAATTTAGGTGGCAACACTTCATTGTAATTTTAGTCATTTTAAAAAGTATGTGGCCCAGTTTTACAGGTCAAAAAATGAGATAAAAAATAAAATAAAAAATTTTACAGAATGAAATTAATAATCCTCCGTACAAAACTAAATTCTGTCTTTGACAGAATTTTTAATTTAAAAAACTTTAAAAATACAACCTTTTTATTTCTTCATGTCTTCTCTTCGGACTAGTTTCGCTTGGGGCGCCCCAGCTTGGTCTCCGACATCTCGGTGCTTGAAGTTGTACGAAACTAAAGTTTCAGGCTTCCTTCCTTTTTTATGAACTCTGCGCCATTGGCGGTTGAGCAAAGCCCCATCGTTGCCATTGCAATTATTTGAACTTGTTAAAATTTCTACAGACTCCCTGATTGCTGCGTAACCGTGGTTATGGTAGTTGGCCAACTTTTTTACTTGTTAAAATTTTATATTAATTTCTTCATTTTTATTCACCTGAGTTAAAGCGGTTGTTACTTTTGCAGTGGCAATATCGTGGCTATGTTCTTTAATGCACGTCTTTATTTTTCTTTTTGTTTTTCCTATATAACACATTTCAGTTCCTTGTTTATTTATATATGGTATTTTATATATTCCCGCGGTTTCTAAAGGGTTTAATTTATCTTTATCACTTCTAATTAGCTGAAAAATATTGGGGCTTGGTTTGATAGGTACGTTTATATTGTGTTTTGCTGCTACTTTTTTAATTTTATTTGAGACTCCGCGGTCATAAGGTATTGAAGTGGTTTTTTTATTTCGTTTTTTAGAATTTTAAAGTCTTTACAAATTGTTATAGCACGGTTGATATGGGCCTGTATAGCATTTATTTTATATTTAAAGGGGGTTTTACTATTTTTATGGATTATTTCATTACTGCTATTAGGTTTTCTGTAAACTTGGGTGGTTATTTTATTAGTATGGCGGTTGATGGTGACGTCGAAAAAATTTAGTTGTTTATTATTTTCTTCTTCAAGGGTGAATTTAATGTCCAGGTCTATTTGATATAAGGCGTTTAAAATTTCTGTAGGGTCAGTTTTTTGATCAAAAAAGTTCGCCAACTACCATAACCACGGTTACGCAGCAATCAGGGAGTCTGTAGAAATTTTAACAAGTTCAAATAATTGCAATGGCAACGATGGGGCTTTGCTCAACCGCCAATGGCGTAGAGTTTATAAAAAAGGAAGGAAGCCTGAAACTTTAGTTTCGTACAACTTCGAGCACCGGGATGTCGGAGACCAAGCTGGGGCGCCCCAAGCGAAACTAGTCCGAAGAGAAGACATGAAGAAATAAAAAGGTTCTATTTTTAAAGTTTTTTAAATTAAGTTACTTCATGGTTAAAAATTAATTAAAGAATTTTCAATGTTTTTTTATTATTATTATTCATTTTCTTTTTATACTATTTAAAATTTCATACCATATTTTATATTTACTTCATAGAATGACTGCAGATGCATTTGAAACTACACGTCTTATGTTAATGGTGGGAATAGTAGCAATACGGTTTTTCTTGATGCCTCATTATCTCCAGTCTTATCTGAATATGGCTCCTGAAAAACTTAAAGATTTAAGAAAAGAAGCTGGACGTATCAGTAATGTAGAACTGCAAAAAATGGTTTGTTCATGTTTTAGTGTCATTATTATAAAAATAATATTTATAAATTTAAATATGATGTTGAAAATTTCTTCATATAAAATAATAATAATAATAAAAGAATTTCGATAATCATTATATTACTGCCAATTTTCCAAAAGGCATTTCTTGATCATCAATAAACCTTTTTATTTCTTTGCAAAATATTTTATTAGTCTCGTAATCCTTGTACACATGCGTCCCAGCTGTGTCTGAGAGAATCTGCTCTCAAAGCTGATAAACATGAGGTGCTGAGTTCAAGTTGCATTCGTAGACCAAGACGTTCAGATTTTTCTGTGGTTTTCCCTTAAAGTTGCATAAATATGGCTAGAATCCCTTACAAAGACCTCCTACAGAGGGCAATTCCCCTAAATCCAGGACCTTATCATAGTCAGTTGTTCTTAATCCTGAGATCTATGCGCTTTGTATGCATGCAACACTTTTAAATAAGTAGATCTTCTGTAAATAAATACTTTGTACCTTGTCTTTGTACTTTCAAATTATGTAGTAAAAGAAATTGGTTATATTTTGATCTATGAGTAAAAAGTTTTTTAAATAAATTTTTTTGCTGATGTGCTGAATTGAACACATTGAAAACTTTAAGGTTCTCCTTAATATGTCTTACAGAGAAAATAAGGATCATGATTTCATTTACAAAGCTTTACAAAAAAAAAAAAAAAGAAAAAAAAGAATTGATATTAGATTTTCGGATGATATTAACTGTGAGGGTATTTTTAATTGCATTAAATGCTATTTAAACTGAAATTTTTTAAAAAATATATGGTATATATAAAATCTTCAAATTATATACAGGGTTCAGCGAAAATTTTTAAATACAGCATTTTCTTTTAAATGTTTGTTATGTTGTAGTATGAACATACAGTTTAGCTATTTTTATGATAAATATGCTGAACATTAATAATTTTCTATTATTTTAAAGAAATAATAAAGTGCAATTTTTGTAGGTATGTATTAATTTTTTTAAACCTAAATTTCCTCACAGGTAGCGAGAGTTTTCTACTATTTGTGTGTTGTCACCTTACAGTATTTAACACCTTTGATGCTTTGCTTGTTTTTTACACTTATGCTGAAAACTTTAGGTTTGTATATTTGTTTTCTGTTTTTTGTAATAAATATCTGTAAGCTATATTTTGTTCGTTATATATTATATAATAAAAGAGGTAAAATAAGTTTTGTTGTATAGTTAAAAAAAGTGTGAGGAGGGGGATGTAATTGCATTACTTATATAAATTACCCCCCCCCCCAAAAAAAAAAAAAAAAAAAAAAAAAAAAATGCTTTACTTATATAAATCAGGCAAAAAAATTTGTAAAAGAGGAAAGATTACGACGAAATAAAATCGAAATTATGTATATCAGGGGTGAAACTTTTCAGGGGCTACCCCTGAATTCAGGGTTTTTGAAATTTTTGCTGTCTCTGAATTTCATGTTAAATTATTTTATTTTTATAAAAAAATTTTATTTTTAATTTTTAATTTACTGTATAATGTATTAAAAATTCTGAAAATATCACTTATTATAGGTAACCATATGATGTATCATTGATTTGTCTTCCCTATCTGCATGCAAGAAACAGTTTTCAGGGTTTTTGCATGTTAGGTAGTTTTACTTCTGTTATGTATGTATCATGCCATCCTTTCTATTAAAAAAATGAACAACCTTTGTAAAGAGTTGAAATAGTCAAAATAAAAGCATTATAAACAGCCTGTATAACTAGATAAAATATAAAAAGAAATATGAGTTGATAATATAAATCTTGTATTTGCTTTCTCATCAACAATGTTCAGAATTTCAAAATAACCAATTTCTTTATATTAAAGCAGTTTTTCTTTTTTAGGTGATTATACTTGGGGTAGTTATTTTGGTACTCAAGTTGCTTTGGAGGTAGGCAACTCTACTAGAACTGCAACTACAATTTCTTCAACTAAGTACTCTGCTTTACCTATTGGTGATGACATTTTACAATCTACCCAACAATTTTCTTTGACATTGCTTAGTTTGAAGAAAGTTTTTACTCCAGTTCTGTACAGAGGAATTTTAGGCTTTATGACATGGTGGCTTTGTGCAGTTTGGTTCAGTACAAGTGCTATAGGTCTTATTTATTATTCATATTGTATATGAAAAGCTGATGCAGTTCATATTTTCACAATCAATATTGAAGTTAAGAATCGAAGTACAAGATAAAGAAGCAATATTCCACTTGTTAATCAGATATTGTTATCTTCATTGTGAAGTTTCTCTCATGAAAATGAGATTTACCTGGTAGCTAAGTTATGACAGTTACTATTTGTGTCTTTGATGATAAACTTTGTATTTTTATACTCATGTTTGAAGTTTTTAAGACTTTATGATATTTTCATAAAAATCTCAGGATTGTTTATTGTGATTGTTGCACTATTTATTAATATGTGTTATGGTATTCGTAGCTTTAATTTATTTATGTTTTTTCATCTGTTTTTAGTATCTGCATTTCTTTTATGATTTAAGAAAGTTTTTTTTGTTTTTCTTTTATTTACAACTTGTGCTAAATACATTGGAATGTTTGAATGTATGAATAGTTTAAGCAGTTTAAATACAGATTTATTTATTCAAATGCAGGGTTGCCAACTGCTCCGATTTCTGTGGAGTTTCTCCGAAATTTTTTGAAAAAACTGCAATTCTGCGATGTTATTTTTATGCTCTGCAAATTCAGTCTTGACCACCTTGCTAAATATTTTTTATTAAATATATGAAACTGAATAGTGGCAGGTACTGGAAAAAAAAAAATCTCTAGAATGTCTGGCATGGCCATCTGGTATCAGTCAAAAGGAGAGGCTTTTTTGCAGTCGCTCTGAATTTGTCGCCTGCCCTCCCCTCCCTCCTCTTTCTCTCTCTCTCGGGAGTAAGTGAAGAAGGGGTAGGAGCTGATTAAGTAGTGTCACAAAATGCTCTTCTCGTATGATTAGTTAGAGGGATAAAAAGTCATAGATTATGTTACTCGCTGACGGCTGACTAATGACTGAAGGAGCGAAGTGAAGCGCTGCACGCTGTTTTTGTTTCTCTCTGCCTTATTTATTTTTATTGAAATTAGTAACATTTTCTAATGTTCAAATTCAATTTTATTTAAGATTTATTTGAAATAATTATACATTTATTTTATCATTCACTTAAAGCATTAATGATTTATTATGATTTCATTTGTATCTGAAAAAAAAAAAAAAAAAGTAAACAAATTATGACTAATAATCTGCAAAAATCTAAAGTTTACGAAACATTTGGTCCCAATCTATGCAGATTAGAGGGAGTTGCCTCAGAGATGAGATTATTTACATATTTATATGAATATCGGAGATTTTGTTTTTAGATTTTTATGCAATAGTAAAATAATTATTTTAACATTCATGAAAATTGTTGGAAATTTATTTATTTTTTCTTTTTTCTTCAAGCTTTCTTTTTTTTTTTTTTTTTTTTTTAATGTACCTGAGTAATCTACTTTCATATATTGTCCTTATTTATGTAATGAAAATATGCCATCAAGCAGAAATCAAATTACTTTTGTGTTTTAAACTCATATTCAGACTTATTCATTTCCCATTCTTATCTCTCTTCACTGTTTTGCTAAATATATTTGATTATCAATAAATATTTCTTAATTTTATATGATTATTGTTAATTTATTTTTGTTAGTAGTTTATCTCTTTATTTTTTATGTATATTTTAAAATTTTTAAATTGCTCCTCAAAGTAACCGAAATGCTCCTCGAAATTTCTCTGGATACTCCTCAAACTGTTCTTGAAAGGTTGGCAATCCTGCAACTAATGATTAATTCAATCTTTTTTTTTAATATTGTGCGATATGTTTTATTTGTTTTTAAAAATTGGAATCCAAATGTGAAGCACAATTCCTTTTCTTTAAAATACTCAGAATATTCAATACATACATACATATATTTTTTAAATACTTGAATAGTATTTCTCTTAGAATTAAATACCTTTAAAGGGTCAGCAAGCAGTTTCGCCGGGGGACCCCGAGCATCTTCAATGCTTGCAGCCAATGATTGGTTGATGATTTGCAACTGGTTGGTACTTAACTAAATTCTAATTGAATTTAAATAGGTCTTTAAATTAAATAACATTTTTCTTGATACTCTCCATAATTTATGCATTGAAAAGAAAATTAATTCTAAATGTCACATGCATTCTTTACTGTAAATTTGAAATGTGTTTCAGTATTTGCATTTATTAATACTACTTAAGAAATGAAGAATTTCACTTCCCTTTTAATGATAAAATATATGCAAATGCTTAGATGCCAACATTTACAGAAATTCCAAAGTATCTCCAGAAATATGATGCAAATTATGGCAACATTGTAATAATAATTGTAGTTAGTACAAATTGCTTAAAAAATTTGCTCTTCTCTCACTGTCCCTTCAAACATACATTTTCCAGTTTCATTTATTGTTTTTGCTTAAAGGTGGCAAGACATGGTCATAATCTATTTTTTGTTTCAAATTGATCCAAAACATAATTCAGTTTCCAGAAGAACAAAGCATCTTGTGAGAATACTTTTAAGTATTTATTACAAGGATTAAAGACTTTAATTTCTATTCTTTTAATAGTATGTAATTTTAGCTATTTTTTAATTGTGTTATTGTGTTCAAAATTTATTTAAAGCTAAATTGAAGAAACCTTATAGGATAATAAGTTTTTAATATGTCAATGGAGAACAAGAAAGCATTTTTCATATGTCTCACTGAAATATTGTTATTATTATTATTTTTTTTTTTTTTCACCAAATTTTCCCATTTGTTTCAAAATGGGAAAAAATTCTAGTGAGAAATAGACATTTAATGCTGCATTTGAGCAACATTTCTTGCACAAAGAGATGGATGATATATAATTAAATAAGCTCTATTAAGTACTTATTATAAAAATTAAAACTGAAATTTTAAAAGTTTTTATTAGATTTTTAAACATTTATTTTATTACAGTGGGTATT
The DNA here is from genome assembly GCA_963930645.1 of Salticus scenicus. Taxonomy (NCBI): domain Eukaryota; kingdom Metazoa; phylum Arthropoda; class Arachnida; order Araneae; family Salticidae; genus Salticus; species Salticus scenicus. The sequence goes on along the minus strand of OZ005648.1, from coordinate 141,787,450 downwards.
CAAAAATAAGTGAGTGAGGACAAGGTTGATTGACAGGTGAACAACTACCCAGAATTTCTTTGAGAGAAAAGAAAGTGACTGCTTGTTTTGACTTCCTAATTTCATTTTTAATTACTTTTCAGAAAAGGATTTAAATTAAAGAAAATCCCTGCAGCTTTACAGGCATTCTGTAAACTTGGAGATTTATTACTCATTTTCATAGGTAGACTTGAATAGAGCACTCACGTGAAGATTTCCCCCTTTGGCATGTTCATTAAACATATTACTGTTGGAGAGACAAGGTTTCCTTTCACTTGTAATTGTTTATAAAAATCTCATCTTCGCTTTAAAAAAAACAAAGACACTGTTTTTAAAAAAATAATATTGAAATCGTAAGGTAAGTTGACAAAAATACTTCTCAAACAGAGCTCAGTGAAAAAATTGAATATTTTTGTATTCACATTTAATATGATTGAGTATAATTTAAATTATTTGCTATTATTGATTGTTAGTTAAATCATTTTAAATTTCGTTTATAAAAGTTATCTCAATTAAACAGGTAAAAAAATAATCATAGAAATTATTTTTTGTTATTATATTACATATTTTTATATATTACCATGTTAAAATAAATTTTCAGTTATACATTTTGTAAGAACAAGCCTTTGAAAAATTTATGAATGATCCTCCACTGTATATTACTGAGTAATTAACTTCATATTAAAAAAACCAAAACATAAAATAAATAAATTATAAAGATAATTCTCAGGTGGCTCAAAAAAAACTGCAAGTGAGATTTTAGGTATCAATATTCATTCCATTGTTTTTGTTGAGAATCATTAAATTATTTGTCTCTGCTATCCTCAGATATAGATAGCTGCAGTGTTCAGTCAGCTCAGTGAAATCTATGCAAGTTGGGACAGAAGCTTTTGTGTATTATAAATCATTCTTTTGTTTACATGTTTTTTTTTTTTTTAATAAATTTGCAATTTTAATATAAAAATTAAAATGCAAACTATAATCTATATAAATAAGAAGTATCTGTGTGTTTGCCTGTGTTCTGGTGCTCAGACTACTGTTCACAGAGCTACAAAAGTTTACAGATGGGTAGCTGGGTCCTTGCAGGTGTACACCTCATCAAGATTTTTTCAAATTTGAATTTTTTTAATTTTTTTTTTTTTTTTTTTTTTTTTAATTTTACTCATTAACTTTTCTGTTTAATTTTCTAAAATTTATTCTTTCATTTCATTCATTTGCATATCTTAGCAAAAGCTATTACACTGTTTACTTTTTGTTTAATTCATTCAATTGAAGGTGAAATCTATCTTTTTTTTTTTTTCCTCCATTGTTATTTTTATTTAATTCTTTCAATTGAAGGCAATATTTTTTTTTTTTTTTTTTTTTTTTGTTGTTTTGTTTTGTTTTTCCATTATTATATTTATAGAAATCAAATGGTAATACAGTAGAAAAAAATAAGCATATGAAATTTGAAATTATTTATTTATTTATTTTATTTATTTTTTTTTTTTTAATAACAATTACATTTATATATAATTTTTATAATATAAAACTTTTTATTTCTTATTTATTTATTTAATTCCTTTAAAAGAGTTTTTATTATTATTATTATTATTATTATTATTATTATTTTTTACTTACTGTATTTATTCGAAGAAAATGGACAAAATGTTACAAAGAATTAAACTTATTAAGGAAAATCTACTTTTTCTTTTATTTGTTATACTGGTCGGAATCAAATGGTAATATAGTGTAAGGAGCAACGGGCTATATCTTTAAAATCATAGTTCTATAATATTGACAGCTTCACCTGTTGTTGATAAGTACCTAAATTGAAGTGCCAGGAAAAAACGTTTCTGCAGGCAGTGAGAACCTGGACCAAGTGCAGCACGGGTGGGGAAAATTACTGCCACTCAAAATGAGGTTTAGAACGATTTCAGTGTAATTTTTTTAGTTTTTATTTATAAAGTGATATAAAAAGTATAGTGATTCCTTTCTTTTTTTTTTTTTTTTTTTTTTGAAAATTCATTTAAATATAGCAACTAGTGAAGTGTGCGAAGCCTGTAAGTAGATAAACAATTTAATAATTAAAAGTGTATTTAAAACAAAAACTTTTTTATAAATTAATAAAAAATAATAAGAATTACACAATAAGAAAAAAAAAAGTTTTAAATAATTATTCTATGTACATTTATAATAAAGAAATACAAAATTAAAATCTAAAACGGATTATAGTGTAAATAAAATAAGGAAGCAGAATTAGAACAAATATTATGTACATTAATTTACTGATTATGATTCAGTTTCTTTGAATAGTCATCCTTTTTTGCAGTCAATCTCACTTTCACTTTGGTGTTTGTTTATGTGACTTGTGTGAAATTCTTATTAGTGTTTTGGCAATGGATTGTAATGGAAAATGTATAAATAGTTTTAAATTCTCAAAACTTTGTATTTGGAAAATGTATGCGAAAAACTTATTAATAAATACTTAGGATTCATGCTAACATGGTGTCATAGTGACAGTTCTCATCAAATAAGCAACAAATGTCACCAAAATCATGCTCATGAACAACAAATTTGTTACCTAAAATATTTTTATCAACAAATTTTCCTAATGTTATCTTTGAAATGTTGGCATTGATGTGTATACATTATTTAAAATACTTATGTATTCTGCTTTAATATTTTAATCTGTTATGATCTTGCCATAAATGTTGATAAAAAAATAAAATCGAAAATGTATGCATATATTGCTAAAATAAAACAATAATAATTTTAATTAGCTTATCATTATCGTTTGTTTTATATTGTTTAGAGCAATACATCTGTCTGTGTTTGCATTATCTTTGCTATGAAACTAATTTTTATTATTTGTGAAATTTCATCACATACTTTTTCATATATTTTAAATGTATATATTTTTAAGTGCATTTAATGTAGCATTTAAAATGTATTATATCTCATTATGCAACAATTTTTTTCTGAAAATAGTTGTTTCAGAATTTTTACTAATTTCATTAATTTTTTTGTTACCTATGTACAATAAAAACTATATATATATATTCTAATTCTTTTACTTTTTTAATTACACTAACTAATTTATTTTTAAAGTGTTACAGAATCAAAGGAAAAAGTATATATTAAAAATGCTGCATTATGCAGATTTTTCTTTCTCGAGATGGGCATCTAAATAATTTAGTGATAAACACTGAATTTCATTAACTAGTTGTTTTTCTAACAACTAATCAATTTCTTCAATTTTGTATTTAAAACAAAAGCTTTTCTTTCTATGTAATCAACTGTAAAAAATACTTTTTTTTAGAAATCTGTCTTTTTTTCCCTTTATGTATTTCATGTAAATGTGTAACACAACTTGAAAATAAACTTTCCATTAAATTGTTAAAATAATAATAATAATAAAATAAAGATAAAAAGCCAATTTGAAAAGTTAATTTTACTCTTAATCAAATTAATTCAGTTATGGATGATTTTTGCCTTTTATGAAATGTGAATGGGGCTTGAGTAGCTGAGTATTCTGTTATAAAATATTCTAGTCATGTATAACAAAGAGCAAAAAACGGAATTACTGTGGTTATATCTTTTAGTCCATAAATAATGTATAGTTAAATTTTTAAGTTAAGTAAACAATAACTAAATTACTTGAATCACTTGAACTATGTTTAATAAAAATTCTAATTTTATTTAATTTTTGCTCTTTCTAGTTGTAATGAAAATCTATGAAAAGCTTTATTTTTATTTCAAAAAGTGGGAGTCATTTGCATTATTGTATACATGCGAGTTTCCGGATAATTTAGTCTTTAATGCTTATGAAGTTCTTAGTTTTTTTTTTTTTTTTTAATAAAGAGTGATAATCTTATTTTATAAATTAATGTATTATGTTTTTCTCTCAATAAGCAGAAATATCTGTATTACTTGAAATATTATTTACCTTATTTCTTACTTTAAATATTGTAAAATGAAAGGATGTTCCTTTTGAAATTTAGTTGTTTAGATTGCTTGCTTGATACCAACTTCTAATCATTAAATTTCTGTCAAATATTGTGTAGCAAAAAGGCATGTATTTCACAATTCTTTTCTCTATGTACGTGTAGCTTGGTACTAGTATTTAATCATGAAGTTTTGTTCAAATTTCGGGAAATGAAAGGGTGTTTCTATTGAAATTCTTTGATTTATTTTACATGTGGTATGCACTAGCTTCTAATCACTAAGTTTCTGTATAACAAAACAAAAAGCACTAGTAAGAGACAGGGGAAAAAAAGAAAATGTCAGTTCACCCTGAAAATACCCAGAGGGTCTACAACAAAATATATAGCTAAAATTTAACAGTAAGAAAATAAAGTAAATAATATTTCTGATAATCTATTGTAGATAATCATTTTTTTTTTTTTTTTTTTTTTTTTTTTTTTTAGGCGGAGGGGGGGGGGGGGGGAGATATTTATTGGTTTTTTATTTGGAATTTTATTATATGTAATATCATACAGAGAGTTTTCGCACATTTTTTATAGCAATTTTGACAATATGCATATATATAACAATAAGCATTTTATATTGTAATATATTCATTCAGTTTGATTGCATTCTTTAATTTCTGAGTTTTTTTTTTTTTTTTTTCTTAATATAAAGGGCAGTTTTGTTACACTTTTCTTCCAAAATTATGTAATTTTTTGAATGATGTTTATAAAGATCTTGTTTTAAAATAAGGTCGGGCAGGTGAAATCGAGAAAGCCAAATTTAAAGATAATTTTAACTTGTTTTTAAGCATTTTTTTTTTTTTTTTTAAGGAAATGTTATATCCGAATTATGTTAATATGTTTATAAAAAATATACAAAGACTAAGGTGGTATTCTTTTAAATGGAACATATCTTATTATTATTATATAATATAGTAGTAGATTTCTATAGTTGGTAATTTTATCCTGATAGAATTTAGAATGAAAAGATGTTTGAGAAAAGTTATGCAATGCGTTCATTGAAAAAAATGTTTTAAGGTAATCCAAGTTAATTTTGACATTTTGCCCTCTTTTGTTACTTTTAAGTTCTGTGTTGTAAGATAATCTAGCAATAATCATACATAAATCCTTGAACAAATTTTTCTTGTTTTCTCTGAATAAACATTTTAGATTGATTTATTACTATTGTAATCAGATAAATAACCCAAGCTTTCTGAACTGTAACTATATATTTCCATTTTTTATCCGCCAAAAATTTTCTTACAACCATGTATGCATTTATTTTTATTCTTTATTATTATTATTATTATTTATTATTGTTATTAGTATTCTTTATTATTATTATTATCTAAAAATTAGATTCTATAATTTAGTTCAATTTCTTAGTTATTTTCTTTTAAAGCATGTGATATAACAAAAGATTATAGTATCTTCCTTGGATAACAATTTTTGCCAATTTTCTAACAAATGAAAACTTTTCATTATCATGTTACACATCTTAGGCTTAGAATACTAAAACTATACTTTTCAGATTTTTTTAATAGTCAAATAAAAATATTTCTCTGAGTAAAATGTAAAAATATAGCCTGTAATACATTGTTTATTTTCCAGTGATATTTATAATGATGCATATGTTATTGAACCCTATTTTGAATTAATACCAATTAAGATTTATTATTATTATTTTAATTTCATTCACAAAGAAAGTCAAAATCATTACTAAAATGTTTGAACATTCTCTGTATGAATAAATATTTGTTCTGTTAACATGTATAAATCTCTATTTATTTTGTTTTAGTATTTTAGTAGATTTTTTTAAATAAATAAAGATAAAACTTTAAAAAAAAAAAAGTCTGAATAGTATCATTTTTATTTAAACAATAAATGAACATAACTTTGTGAATAACAATTGCAAAAATAAAAGGTCTGCAGGTTTCTGAAGCAGTGTACATTAATATAAGTCTCACTGAATTCTGGATTTCTCTGTTATGTTTTGTTAGTATTTTTATAAAATTTCTATTGTGTTTTTAGTTTTTAAGATACAGTGCAGATAAAACACAACAATTCAATTATTAAAAAAAAAAAAAAAAAGAACATCATATTACAACTCAGAAAAATATTATTTAGAAAACAGTGTTGGTCTGAACAAATCTTAAATCGAAGAGCATTCTGTTTTTAGTCTTGTTATTAACACGTTAATCGCCACGATAATATCAGAAAAATTTTCACATGGGCCATGGTAACTTTATTAGACAATTTAGTTAAAAATGCGTCAGGCACATATGACTGACATGGCAATTAACGTGCTAATAATTACTCGGCGTATATCATATTCCTTTTAGGGTTATTTCCTAGTTAAAAATGCGTCAGGCACATATGACTGACATGGCGATTAACGTGTTAAAATCAGTGTGAAGTGGATTTTTTAATGCAATGACAGCTGCTCTCAGAGATGCTATCAACTTTATTCTAAAGGGCTTTTTTTTTTTTTTTTTTTTTTGGGGGGGGGGGGGGGTATAAGTTGTATAACTATGAATGAGCTCTGTATTCTGTGTTGGGTAGTAAATATTATAAATCAGACAATTGGCATTGCACTTCATTTTCCATAGATTTTCTGTGATATTGAAGTGAAGCTCTTGGCTGACTAATCTAGTACCTCAGCACTCATTTCAGTAAAACACCTTTAAACAAATCATACTTTGTATACAAGAACATAATCTTGTTGAAACAAGAAAAAACTTTCAACTGTTCCCATAATATTGGTAACATAAAATTGTCCAAAATGCTAAAGTACCTTTCTGCTGTTAAAGTTCTCATAGATACTTGATAGCTATGACAAAACCCTGCGAAACAATTACAAGCTATTACACTTCCACCACAAACTTAATTTGTGACATTTCATTTAGCATTCTTCACACCCAGATTCTACCACAGGAATTTTAGATGTTAAAATTATTTTGTTCTTCACTCCATATAATTTGGCACCATAATCCAAGGTTTTAATTTTTACCTGCTCTTCAACATTTTAAGGGATTATATGGGTTTTGAAGATTGAAAAAAAAAACATATTTATTTATTTTTAATATAAGAAATAAAACTTTTTATTCAAAATTTTGAGCATAAAAAGCTTTTGGAAGGATAAAAATGATCAATTTCGTTCATCTTTGTAATACTATAATATTTTATATTTATAAGAAAAAAGTATTGCATTATAAAAGGACATATTTATGTAGATTTATTATAATTTTATATGTATGTATATTATTACGTTGTCAGTTCAACTGATAAAAGTATTGTTGCTACAGAAATAAATTTTAATTTTAAGAGTTCCATTAATACATAAACTTAAAATCATTTTTATTAATCTAATTTTAATTTTAAGTCTTCATTAGTCATATAAAAAATGCACAGAAGGATAATTTCATTGTTGATAAATTATCCTTAAACTTTAGGCATGTAAAGAACATGTTGTACCTCTTATATTTCAGCAAGTTTTCCCCGAAAGAAAAAAGGGGTGGGGGGGTACCAGTAAAAACTTAAGAAGAAAAAAAAGCTTAATTTAAGACACATTATTCAGATGTACAAGAGCATGTTTTTTGTAGAATATAGTAAGGTGGGTAGAATAATTGCTAACTTTACTGGGTTATACAAAATATTCTGTCTGATAAAGTAAAAATTGCTTGAAGTGTACTTTTAGTTGAAATGTAAGTTTCTATCAATAAAGGATACAATAAAGTAAGTTTTCTATGGAATTTGATATGATTAACAGTAATGATTCGTTTACAAGGAAACAAAAATCCTAACCAGTATTTATGCAAGTTTTGTAGAAAACCATGGTAGTTTCCGAATGGTTATGACAATGAATCAGACCTGAATTTGAACCCAGTGCTCCTATCTATGACCTCTGAGGTTCTGCTCACAAAGTTAATAGATAAAAGATGCCAAGTTCGAATTGAGGTCACACTCATCATCTTAACCACAGTTTTTCATTGTTCTCTCTGAAACTCATGTAAATAAGGGCTAGGTTCTATTAGAACGACTCCTACGCAAGACATCATATACAATTCTACATCTCTCAAGCAGACAATCAACTTTAATTATCAGTATCAGCTATAGAAAACCAGAAAAGAATTGTTAGAATGAGGCCTGGGTTCGAACCTGTATTCTTCGTATATCAGCATCGACGTTCTGCTTATAGAGCTGGCAGACGGGATGTTCCTGACTCAAACTCAGGTCATGCTTGTTGGTTTAAACATTTCATTTTCCATGGTTTTCTCCAAAATTTGGCTAAATACATCCTAGGTTTCATTATAAGTTATGTGATTTTTTTTTTCCTTCTTTTTAGTCCGAAGTTGACCTTAGTTCTGACAAAAACTTTTTTGAAAGTCTTTAAAAAAAAAAAACTTTTTTTTAATCTCTATATAAATGTTTTTCAGTCCTGAAATGAACTTGCAAACAATCTAAAAGTGTTAACCAAATAAAAACTTCCAAAGAACAAAGAGTATTGTTGTTTATGAAAAATGTACTGTTTTTAAGTAACATTAAATTTTTGTAATTCACTTTCTTCGTGAAACTTTATATTGACTTTAACTGATTGAATTAGTATTATCTTAAAAATTGATCACTAATCTATATCTATAAAAATGTTAAGTTGGTTTGGGTAAGTACGTTTCAAAAACTCAATGTTCTGCACCGATTGAGCTCAAATTTTGACACGATATACAACCTGCTTCAAAGATTGTTTTTATCTATTTTTCATGTCAGTAACATGCCTGCAACTGCGAGAAAACAACTTTTTTAACAGTCAGTAGTGTAAACCTACCATATTGAGATTGACACATTAAATTTGTTTTATGTTTACCAAACCATTTATTTTATACAGCGCATGCTCAGTAAAAAATGAAAAAGAAAATAATGTTGATGTTTCACTTTCTTATTTTTGTGAATGTATAAGCACGCAGTAGTTAAAAATGTTTGATTTCGATGAATTTTATATTACAGCGTGTGCTCAGTAATAAAAATGAAAAGAAAAATAATGTTGATGTTTAAATTTTTTATTTTTGTGAATGTATGAGCATGCGATAGTTAAAAATGTTTGATTTTCAATGAATGGCATCTGTATAAAATTTTTAGTTTTTTAGAAAAGGAAATAACTTTCCCATTTTTGACCCAAAATGTCCTGTTGCGATTAATGTTTATGTAGTCGGATTCTTCGCCTGTTATGCTTTATGATTTTGTCAAGACGAATATCATTTCCTGATAATTTTTGCAATTTAGTAACATTGAAAGAAGAACTGATCAAAAAAGTACTTCATAATATTCAAATTAATTATAGGATTCACGATTGGCTCAGTGAACAAGCTATCCTTGCTGTGAAGAATAAAGACGTCTATCAACTTAATAATGTTATTCAATCCAGCATTCAAAGTGATTAAATTACATATAAGTCAATAGACACCGTTGTGGAAGCAGGTGAAAGTAGTTAATTATCCCACGGAATTTTTGAACTCACTTGATCTGCCAGGGATGCCACTACATATATTAAAATTGAAAATAGGTATGCTAATTGTCATGTTGCGGAATATTAATCAATCAAAACTGTGCAACGTCACGCGACTAACAGTTAAGAAATTAATGAACAACGTAGTGGAAGCAATGATTTTAACAGGGCCTTTCAAAGGTGAAGATATCCTCATTCCTCGAATTCCCATGATCCCGACCGATACACCATTTAAATATAAAAGATTGCAATTCCCAATTCGATTGGCGTTTGCAATCACAATCAATAAATCTCAAGGTCAATTTTTAGAAATGTGTGGTTTAGATTTAGATGCGGATTGCTTCTTACATGGACAACTGTATGTTGCGTATTCCCATGTCAGCAAACCAGATAGCCTTTATATATTACATCTACGCAGACAATGGAATAACAAAAAAAAATTTATACTCACAAGTATTGCAAAATTAAACTTCTATGAAACGTATGCTTTGTTTTGTTCCTCATTTCTCATCCATTTAACCACAATGTGCCACAGCAAAGCATGGCAGGGTGCAGCTAGTTGTTGAATAATTTCATTCCTGTCTTCTTTGAAGAAATCATCTTTATGCAATAAATGACTGCCTTTTATTTTTAACGTGTTATTCTGTTTAGAAGTAATTACTTGAATTTGTATTAAAAAGAAAAAAATCCTTTAATTATTGCATCTGTTTTATCAACGAGTTCTTTAAAATAAGTGCACATTGTAAATAACACTCTAAAACTGTTTTCAAATATTTGGACTAGTTATAATAAAAATAATGTGAGTAAAAAAGAGAAAAAAAAGGCCTAATGAGAAAAAGAAAAACAATCAATATTCAAATAACATGGCAATGAAATATCTTCTATCTCCATGTCAAACGAAGAATAAATAAACAATAGGCCGCAATGCTTCCAATCTCAGTGCATTCCCCAACTGAAGTGTAAAAAAAAAGCAAAAACTTGACAGTCATGTAGTCTCCTTCTCTGCTAAAGAGAGAAATTCTGTGGCTTTGACCCGACTATTCTAAGGTAAAGGACTATAGTTAGGTGTATATATGTATAGGTGTAGGGTGTAGGGTGTAGGAGTTAAAGCCAGTTGTCTACCAGAGGTGAGGTGGGGGTGCAGCTTGCGATGGAATTCATGAAGTATTTAATATGACATTTTTGACTAACAACATACTTTTTAACACATAAAATTAATAAATTCATTCTCAATCTTCAAACTAATACTACCGGTTTTTCCTGTTTGAGAAACAGTATTGCACTATTTATTGTTAATGAAATATTGTCAGAACATTTTTTCATTCTTATATTTTGTTAATCAACTGTCATAAATGTTTGACAATGCTATTGTTATTTTATGAAAAATAAATCTTATATATTAAAAAAATTTATGAAAACTAAAGTCAGTCCGTCTGGCCGTTCTATCCGGCCGATTTCCTTCATTTTTTTTTTTTTTTTTTATGAAAGGTATTTAGACACAGATATGTCATCAATCATTGAAATTTACTCAAGTTATACTCAAACGCGATTCTTCCCTGTACATTTCTTATGGGACACATTCACTCAAGCAATTCGAATTCTCATAGCTCCTCTTCTAACGAATGGATCTTGATCGTTTCACTCTCAGAACACTCAGTGGATCAAGGATCAAGCACTTTCTTTTGAGCTATTAACTGCTTAAATTCATTGAGTTTGAGGAAAGTTATGCGTGAACAATCAACTTTACATTCAATTTTTTCAAGATTTTCCTTCACTCAAACCTCTATAACTAGAGTTCTAATTAACGTAGGCTGTTGACACAAGTCTAAGAACACTCAGTGGATCACGCTCTTTCTTTTGAGCTATTAACTGCTTAAATTCGTTGAGTTTGAGGAAAGTTATGCGTGCACAATCAACTTTGCATTCAATTTTTTCAAGAATTTTTCAAGATTTTCATTCACTCAAACCTCTATAGCTAGAGTTCTAATTAACCTCACATGACCATGTGAATCTTTCCACAACTGCAATTCTTGCACCAAAAAATGAACATTGTGACGAAATTAATAGGACAGTTTTAAATCTACTTCCAGGAACTTCAAAGTCTTTCACCAGTGTCAATACTTTGATAACTGAAGAAGGTGAACTATTGCAATTTCCTCCGGAGTTTTTGAACAGCCTTGAGATGAGTGGTCTACCTCCTCATGTGTTAACTTTAAAAGAAGGTGCCATTGTAATGCTTCTCAGAAACTTGAATGCAGTTAAAGGATTACTGAACGGGACGAGACTATTAGTCAGGAAAATGTATGACAATATCCTAGATTTAGAAGTTTTAACTGGTGTGAATATTGGAGTTCGAGTACTGTTACCTCGCATCGATTTATCACCATCTGACACGACAATGCCCTTCTCTTTTAAACGACGGCAATTTCCGATTAGATTAGCGTTTTGTATTACCATCAACAAAGCGCAGGGTCAAACACTGGATCGAGTTGGAATCTATTTGCCTGATCCTGTTTTTAGCCACGGACAATTGTATGTTGCTTTATCTCGAGGAAGAACATTCAGAAATGTAAAGATAGAAATTAAACCTAAGGGCCGACGCACAGCTAATATTGTCTGGAAGGAAGTACTGTAAAACGATTTTATGTAATAATTACACCCTCTCATACATAGTCTATCCTAATGCTGCGGAGCAGCACGGGTCCTCTAGTATAATATTATTCTGTTTCAAATCTTAACTCACCCCTATATATATTGTTATATATGAATATATGTGTTTGAGCATACATAATATGCAGTCGGCAGCAAAATTATTCAAGCACTACCAATAATTCCTACATAAAAGATGCACACCTAATACTATTGTATTAAGTAAATATTTGTCGAGTTATAATTTTAGTTATAATTTTAGTCTATAAAAAAGTAAATTGATGATAAAAATTAGCGATCAAACTAAAAAATATATATATATGAAAAATGTGGATTTGTGCTTGAATAATTTTGCTGCCGACTGTACATGCAATGTGCCCCCATAGAAAAATTAATAAAATGAGCCATATCAAACTGAAAGTTCTCCACTCGACACATACTACTTCACCGCTTGTAGGTTTGTCGTCTTTAAGGCCATCGTGCTGTATACTTTGTAGATTCCTTGATGGAAACTATTTGACATGGATTAATACAATCTTCTTCCGTGCTATTTGAATTATGTTACTTGATTAACATAGTTGCCAACATTTTAGTATTAATAATTTTCTCAATATATAACTATGATAAAAAAAAAAAAAAAAAAAAACTCTTAGAAAAAAAGGTAGTATGAAATAAAGGTGGCGCTAAAAATTCTCCAGAATAAATTTAAATATTGGCAACTCTGGATTAATATCTATCGTATTTATATTCGATGATATCATGCTTAAGCATCATTGTATCAAAAATTATCGCTCTAAAGAATGTGTAAATATGGCAGTTACAAATACAGGAAATACTTAGTAATCATAGCTCCATGTTAGTAATATTCAGATATTTGACAAGACCTCTTCCCTCAAATTCACCACAACGCTTACATTTTAATGATTAAATTATTTGTAATTATCTATTGAGAGTACAATATTAATAATAAATTACTGATTTCATCAGTAAATACGTTTCAATTTATTCGATTGTGTGCTAATTTGAGTAATCCTTTTTATAAAATGGTTAGTAGTATTCAAAAAGAATGATATTGAATGTAATATATGTGGATTTTATAATATTTTAATAACTCTTTGTATTTTGAACACTTTTAAGTTTTGCATAAAAGTGTTTAATCTATAAATAGAAAAACGTAAATAATATTTTACTTTACCATAATTAAACTGGAATTTTTCCTTAATTGGCATTAAAAATTGGGTTCCATTTTTTTTTTTTTTTTTTTTACATGCACATGAAAAAACTGAAGGGGTGATTTTTTTTTCAAATTGGAAATTTTTTAAAGAAAGAAAAAATTCAGAACTGAAAGATCTTTAGTCCTGGTAATCTTGGTTAGAAAAGCCTTTAGGGTTTCTCAGATGCTGCTAATGTTTTTTTTTTTTTTTTTTCTATTTTCAAAGTTTGAGTGGTGCTCGAATGATAATTAAAAACTGCAGGTCCCTCACTATTCCTTCATCATTAACGAATGATATTTTAAGAAAGGAAAAAAAAATATGAAACCATTCTAACCTTCACAGCCGAACAAGCAACTTCTAGGATATCTTGAATGTGATTCAAAGCATCCTAGCAACATCACCTGACCTATATATAGATTGTCCCATATAGAGCCAGGGGTGGATTTGGCTTAGTTCCGCTAAATTTTTACTAGTGATCAAAATTTCAATGGGGAAAGGGATTAAAATTTGAAAAAAAACTCTAGTTTAAGAGATAATTAAAATTGAAAATCGATTGGAATTTTATCAACTATAAGAACATTTTCTAAGCCATTTTCACCCATCACTGATTTTTCCATACTGGGAACTGCATAGATATAGTATGATTGATAAGGCAGACCTATCAATGATGTGTAACTACAAAATTTTGCTATTTTCATACAATGAATCAGCGATGAAACGGACATGGCAGGATTTATGCTTATGTCCACGAGGTCCGTACGGAGCGAGATAAAATTTATAAACCTATTAAAATTTGAAAAATGAGTTAATTTTAAACATAAATTTAAATTTTAAAAGTAACTGGATTTCAAAACCGATTTGGTTTTCATTCGACAATACAAACGAATTTGAAAGATTCCTGTAACGATTCAAACATATTTTCATTTCATGGGATTATTTTGTTAAAATAATTACGTAATGGATTTTTTCATCTTTTATTTATGAGCTGATTGTTTTTGCAATGATGTATCGAAGAATAACATTTTTTCCTTAGTTATAATATACATGCATAGTGGTTCAATCAAAATATGTGGGGGGGGGGTGTCCTAGGACGCAAACTAACTTAAATCCCCTTCCCATCCCAACTACTCTTGCATCCACTTATATTCATTTTTCTAGGTCGAAAATACAATGTTTACTGCTATGTTCCTGAGCAAATTACGAAAAACACGACTCTTTTTAATTATTAGGGACAGCGCGTACGCAGTCCCTGCTACCAAAAATTACGCACCCCAAGCAACCGCGATTTGCGGATGTGGCGAACGTCAACCCCTCGTTGTGCAATGAGAGGTCTCTGCTCGGGGGAGCCTCCTTCATGATCAAGGCATACCCCAGTGCCAGGTAAGTATGCTACTGTGTGAGAGAGTGAATAGTATCTTTTAAAGATGCTCTTTATAGAAAACGGTGTGAAATGCTTTTTGTTATTTAATGAGTTGTAAACAAAAATCATTACAAAATGAGTATTACACATACACAGCCTTTAAAACCGTAGGTCATGTTGATACAATAGATATGCTATTAATATGGGCATAAAAATGCAACGAAAGTTTCGATGCATTTTTATAGATTACTTACTATTGAGGTTTCGATTCGAAACCTCAATAATAAGTGATCTATTAAAATTATTTCGTAGTAAAAATCATCCTTTACGCTTTAGAAATATATAAACGAGAGGGATTTTATTTTTTATTTATTTTTTTTTCATCTAAATAAATAAAAAGTATGTAATTATAAAGAAAACTGTTTAGCAAGTACTTCTAAATGTAACTTAAAATGTATACAAAAGGCGAAATTCGGTTGAAATTCTAATTCAGCATTAAAAGAGTTTGGTCTGCATTAAGCTATTGAATAAAATACTGTATAAATAGGAATTAATTAGATTTTGTAAAAAGACATTTAATTTTATTTGTACGACAGGGCTTTTGTTTCAGACAGCGCAGAGTTATAAATTTTTACGGTTACTATCCGCCTTTTTTTTATATCAGTATTTTTTAAGAATAATTTTCTCCTGCTGCAGTCGTAGTCATATGCTGCAGAAAATTATTCTATAAAAATTATGGTGCAGAACAAAGGCGGTATTAATAATGCTTCAGAATAAATTTTAAAAGTTGGCAACTCTGTTGGCGGTGTGGCAATGGGGAAATTGCACCTTTTTCATTTTGACTTGTAAATGATAGAGCATGAAAATACAAACATTTTGATACCATTTTTATGCATATTTGAAAACCGGATGCTTTAATAAATTAACTTTAAAAGACGTAGTTCTCATGTTGGCGGGAAAACGCTGCATCACGTGATAAAACCTATCGTGACGTCACTATCCATGAAATGAACTGCCGACTGAATTTCTCCCTCTTGTATTGTAAAGAAAAATCGTGCATTCAGCGAAATTTTGTATTCTTTCTTTAAAAAAAAATATTAAAACTATTTGAACTCATTAAACATCACTTCATTCTATAAATGACACCAAGTTTCAATGATATTTTTTTGTACTCGCCTGCTGTTATTAATCCAAATTAAACTATAATCGAAATAATAGTTGATCAATAGAATTTTCTTAAAGAATGTTTTTAGTATGCTATGCTAAAGATGTATCTTTTAAATACTTGTTTTGTTTCATTTTATTATGTTTCATAGATTTATTATTATTTTATCATTATTATAGACTGAGTACAGAAATAAAATATTGGGATTGAGTAATAATATTTAACTGAATAATATGCATATTTTCATTGCTTAAATAATCTAGAATAGTTTATGCTAAATTAACCTAAATTAGATTACTTTTATAATTATAAGATGCCAGTATATCTGTATATACATATAACTTTTTTAATACATTTCAATATTATAACTTAACAATATTTCTATTAAAATAGCAGCTGAAGATTGTGAATAATTAAAAACATTATAGTGATGCAGTTTGAGAAATTGAAAAGTATTTAAGGAAAATTACATGCGCTTATCATTCTAAATAAATAAATAAAATTAAAAGAAGGTCTCCGTACAAAAATATTAATATTATTTATATATGTATATATATATAGAAACGCGTTTAGTTATTTTTATAATGTAATTACTTTTTTATTTGGAAAAATTTAAAAATAGAAAGAAAAGATTAATAGAAATAGAAAGTAATAATAATAACAACATTTAGCAATAGGAAAGATATAAAGTACTTTAAAATAAAATAAACACATGAAATATATGTTAAATGTAATAATACCTTATAAGTTATACATGATCTAGTTATAAATATGAATGGTATTAAATAATTAATTAAAAATTTGCAGTAAATTTCAGCAATCAAACGCAATATATACACTGGTGGACAATTGCTAAGGACAGATGACAATAACTAAGCTATTGTCATCCGTCCTTAGCAATTGTCCACCAGTGTATATATATACATATATATATAATTCATTTATCAATGAAGCCTTAATGTAAAATCCAAATATGTTTAGAATATATCAGGGTATTTTGTTTTTCACAAAAAAAAAAAAAAAAAAAAAAAAAATTGTTTTTCACAAAAATGAGCTCCAAAAGTAAACCTGGAACAACCCTTACATATACTATAACTGACGGTCTTCGCCTGCTTCGCTGGTCGCTAAATTTAATAAATTGACCAAAAAAAAAAAAAACTTTTATTTCTTTTATATCATTCTATAAACAAAAAATAAATAAATAGATAGTTAAAAAATAAATTCATTGAAATCGCTCTTAACATCGTTTTGGTTATTCGCAGCCTGCGGCAACTTCTTTCCCTCCAGTGTACCCTGCTTTTTTGGATCTGGGTTCTTATTGCCCGCAGCAATGTCTTTCGTGGGCACTTCAATTTGTGCACATATCAGGAGGCGAAAGCTGCTATTATTCAAAAACTAAGATTTTAAGGATAGCTGTATCTCAGCATCTATTAAATATACTTTAATTTTGGCACCATGTACTTTATTGCAATCACTTTTTCTGCTATATTACCATTTCATTTCGATTAGTACAATAAATAAATAAATAACAAAAGATTTTCCTTTCAAAGGCATTAAATAAATAATAAATAAGTTTTTATTAAATTTAAATTTTAATAAGACTAATCCTTTATGCAATATTAACATTTTCCCGATAAAAACATTTAATTATATTTTCCTTTTGAAATGAATTAATTAAATAAATAAATAGTTGTGTAACAGCCGTTGCTAATGTAAACAACGTAGAACAATATAATTCAAATAAATTTAAGAAAATTAAATGGAAAAATAAATGGATAAAATTGAAATATATATATATATAAATTACTTAAAAAATTATAAAAACTTTTTTTTTTTTTTTTTTTTTTTTTTTTTTTTAAATAAAATAAAATAAAAATAATAAATAAATAATGCAATTTGAAAATAAAATTTTTTTTTCGTTGCAAAAACATGAAGTAAATATTAAATACATAATTAATGACTGCTCTATAAAATAATCATATATAATTTATAAAATAACAATTAAAAAATTCTGGTTAAAAAAAAATAATAATAAAATAAATAATCAGTAAAATATATTTTTATGTACTATGAAATTTTAATGAATATTTTAATTATAATTAAATCTTTAAGCATACATTATGAAAAAAGAAATATTCTCACATACAAGCATCTAAAAAATTAGAGAAATGTAAAAAAATACTACTAATATATTAAAGCAATGCTAAAATTCTATTATGAAGACGTTTATAATTTTCAAAATATGAATACAGAACAAATCTAGATCGTTTAGCTTTAGCTACTCTTATATTTATGCGCTAATAAAATCGAGGTTTCTTCTCAAAAATGAAAATATGGAAAGAGCATCTATTTTCGGAACATTATCCGATTGCTCTTTTACAAATCCAAAATCGACATTATACAAATAAAAATAGAAATATATATATATAAGATATAGTATAGTTATGGAAGGTTTAAGTTATTTCTTACAAAAGGTAAAAATTTTAAGAATAAACTATAAAATACAGATTAGAATAGAGCGAACAAAAAGGAAAGCAAGCGGTAAAAGAGTGTAAACATTCACACTTCGTGTACAGTGACGTCAATCCCCTCACGGAGCGTTTTCGGATCACGTGGTTTTGTTTTGGTTTTTAGCGATTTTAAAACGTTAATTAAAAGTTAATTTGAAATAATTTTACGATTTTAATTGCATTTTTCGGATTCCCAAGATTGATTTTATCGATTACAATTAAAAGAAATTGTTTTTCCTTCCGTGTGCAACTTCCCCATTTACAGTAGCCTACCTTGAATGAAGCCTATACACTCCTTCTCATATTTATAAGGACACTTTATGTTTTGAAATAACTAATGTAAAAATAATTGTGAACAAGATTATACTAAGTGCACTTAATATATCGAGTATTCTAAAAACCAAAACTGCTATAATTTTTGTAATATGAAACAAAATTAATCAAAAATAATGCCAAATATTTTTTTTCTCCACGTTTTTAGATGTTCATAATTATAGGGACAATCAAGATTTTTTCGTTTTATTAAACTTATTATAGGATAAATTACAGTTGACACGCGAATTTTTTAACTACTGGGCTAGATTAATTAATATATAAGCCTTCAATTTTTCTTGGACGGACATTACTTATAATTCCTCGAAAAAAAGAACGTCCATATAGTGAAGTATGATAAATGTGTTTTTTAAATGGAAGGATAATTTTAGTCCGCCGAATTTCTAATGAAATTAGAAGATCTAAAATTGCCGAAGGAAATGTGATCAAACGTTGAACTGATGGGATGGTTCGATAGGAGAGAGATCTGATGCAAAATCAGAGTTGTAGTTGTTTTACAGAGATCGAAGACTCATAATTCCTCTTACTGTTCTACTCATAATGACTGCTGCTGAATTTGCTCGTAATTTTTAACAAAAGGTTGGGGTCCAGATTTATGCATGTTTAAAATAATTAATAATATGTTATTATGAATTAAAAAAAACTAATAATCAATAAGCATTTAATGGGGGAAAGGACGTCTGTGTTAAAGTTGAATAAAAACAATATTAAATGGTAAAATGTTGCATTTCCGGATGAAAAACATTTTATTCTAGATTAACCAAATGGTTTTAACAGTTACTGGCACTATCTGAAGATAGCGAAAGACAGAGCAGATTTTTTAAAGGCAGATATGAATCGGGCATTTTAAAGGTGGATCTATGGTGCTCTGGGGAGCTGTTTCTACTGAAGGCAGAATGAATTTAGTAATTTTTTCTATTATTATGAACATCAAGAGAATATCCACAAATTTTAAACGTGGAATTCTCAGATTTTTGTTAGATTTTGGGGGGTAATAATATTTTTTTCAACAAGACTTACATTTTTGCTCTACTTCTAGAGCAATAGGAAATATTTTGAAGAAAGAAACTTCTGTATTATTACCTTTCCCGTGGCCTAAAAGTTGAAAAAACCTTAATTTACCATATTATGTTGCGTACTTGGGGGTTCGTGAGTTGTCTGAGAATGAAAGGCCAAGCGTACAAAAATTCAGTAATTTATTCACAGAAAGTTCCAGAAAAACACTGGTCTATAAACCAAGTATCAGCTTCAATTCAAACAGTAAACACAGCTTAAACAACAGCTGTCAATAGCAAATCCACAGTACAAACTGTATAACAATAACACTTGAAGCAGGTCTCTCTCAAAGAGGCTCAAGAGCAATGCAAGCACTAGCGAAGCTGGCTGAAGACTGAACTGAACTGACTGCCCTTGGCGAGGAAGCGCTCCTTATATGCTGTTCCATGGAGCCCAGATTTTTCGAGAAAACTCTAGAAAGTGGTCAACCAATCAACTTACAGCTTCCATATTTGGTATATCCCATATAAGGATTTTCTCGCCAAGGTCGCCAAAAAAATCGCCAAGGTGGGGAAAAGTCGCCAAATTTGGCGCCAAATCCATTACGTGCATTACTGGGGCTTTTTAATGCGTTTTTAAGGGAAAATAAGGCTATTTCAACGCTAAAACGACTAGAAATGCACAAAATTAGCACTTTATCAACTTACTGAGCCTCTTTGAAAGAATTTATACAAAAATAAACACAATTATTTACAATTTCGTAACACTGCCCCCCTCCCAAGGACTGCACGTCCCGGGCAGTGCAACCCTTGGTCAAGAGGCGAAACTAAACAAATTTACACAATCTAAAACACAAAAACTAAGTTGCACATAAAGATAACATAGAAATATAAATTAAGTGGGAAATATTTACAAAATTCACAAATATGTACAAATATTTATATACAAATATTTACAGTGCGCATGCGCAAATTTTACAAGTATTTACATTTTAAATTTTAATTTTACCGTTACTTGTGGTACTTGGCTAGCCTATTATAGTGCACCACCTTCGGTTTTGATGAAGGTGTTTTAGTGATCCGCACCACTACATCATTCAGCCTTTTTAAGACTGTGTATGGTCCGTCCCAGTTGCACTGTAGCTTGGGAGAGAGTCCTTTGCGTCGAACAGGATTCCACAACCAGACCTTCTCTCCTTCCTGAAACTCATGTTGCGTAGCCTTTAGATCGTACCTTGTCTTCATTTTCTCCGATGCAATGTGAATTCGCTCCCGAGCAAAGTTGTGAACGTCCTCAAATCGTGCCTGGAGATCTTGGATGTACTCCTCGGGCGATGAAGGCGCATCGGGTGGACAACCAAACAGGAGATCACAAGGGAGACGAAGTTCACGTCCAAACAGCATCTGGGCTGGAGTATAGCCGGTGGTTTCATGGACAGCACTTCGATAAGCCAGCAGGAACAATGGCAACTTCAAGTCCCAATCTTGCTGGTTCCTTGATACTAGAAGGGAGAGGTTATTCAGGATGGTACGATTGAACCTCTCGACCATGCCGTCCGACTGGGGATGTAAGGGTGTTGTCCGGGTTTTGTCTATGCCGAGTAGTTCACACAGTCCTTTGAAAACATCAGAGGTAAAGTTCCTACCTTGGTCGGTATGAAGTTGTAGGGGCGTGCCGTACCTTGACACCCATTGCTGCACTAGGACTTCTGCGACTGTGCATGCCTCTTGATTGGGAATGGGATATGCCTCAGGCCACTTGGTGAAATAGTCCATCACGACGAGGATGTATTTATTCCCACTGGAGGTCCGTGGCAAAGGACCCAAGATATCGATTGCAATCCGTTCAAATGGTGCTCCCACGTTATACCGTTGCAGTCTTCCTCGACTTCGTTTCTGCGGGCCTTTACGTGCCGCACAAGCATCACAGGATTTACACCATTTCTCCACATCCTCCTTTGCCTTGCACCAGTAGAAGCGTTCCCGAACTTTCTGCAGAGTCTTCATTACCCCAAAATGGCCTCCGGTAGAGCTACTATGCAGTTGTTCTAAAACAGCTGGAATTTTTGATCTTGGTAATAAAATCTGCCATCTGAAGCTTTTCCCATCATCAGATTCCCACTTTCTGTATAATACGCCGTTTCTGATATGAAGAGAGTCCCAAAGTGCCCAATAACTTTTCGTAATGGGACTAAATCTGGAAATATCCTGCCAGGTAGGTCTGTTGCTGGTCGTCTCCTTCAGCTGTAATATTGGCTTTATGTCAGGATCTTCCAACTGGGCTTTTCTAAGTTCTTCGTCACTCCATGGATCGGGATCTTGATCTGATGGTGTTGAGACAGTAACTTGGCAGGCAACAGGATTTATCGGCAGGTATTTCTGTTCGGCTCTAGAGCAGTACTTGCAGCTTTCCGAGCAGGGCTTCCGTGACAAGGCATCAGCATTACCATGTAGAGTCCCTTTACGATGACGTATCTCGAAGTCATATTCCTGCAGGCGTTGTATCCACCTGGCAATCTGTCCTTCCGGGTTCTTGAACTGGAGCAACCACGTTAAAGATGCATGGTCAGTCCGGAGCAGAAATCTTCTGCCATAGAGGTAATGATGGAAATGTTCTATGGCTTTTACGATGGCGAGTAGCTCTTTCCTGGTGGTACAGTAATTTCGCTCCGGTTTAGACAGGCATTTACTCCAATAGGCAATGACATGTTCTTGACCATCAATTTCCTGCGACAGAACAGCACCGACACTCTCATGGCTGGCATCTGTATCAAGTATGAACTGTCTGTCGGGCTGTGGATATGTCAAGATAGGCGAAGATGTTAAGGCCTCTTTAAGTCGCTTGAACGCTTTTTCACATTCATCCGTCCACAGGAACTTCTGTTTGGCTTCCGTCAGCTTGTGCAGTGGTCTGGCAATATTTGAGAAACCCTTGACAAACTTCCGGTAGTAAGTGCATAACCCCAGGAAACTTCGTAGTTGGTGTACATTTTCAGGGCGACTCCAGTTCTCGACTGCAGAGATCTTCTCAGGATCAGTTCTCACACCTTCGGCAGAAATGATATGGCCGAGGTAGCTCACTTCACGACGGAACAAGTTACACTTGCCTGGATTCAATTTGAGGTTAGCCATTCTGAGTTTCTCCAGCACCTTTCGGATGTTTCGTAGATGGTCTTCAAAAGTGCGCCCCACAATGATAATATCATCCAAATACACCAGACAGGCTTCATAGGAAAGTCCTTTTAGCACTGTCTCCATCAGGCGTTCGAAGGTGGCAGGTGCATTACATAATCCGAATGGCATAACTTTAAATTGCCACAGTCCTTGTCCCGTGGTGAATGCAGTCTTCTCACGATCATCAGGATGTAATTCTACTTGCCAGTAACCGCTCTTCAGATCCAAAGTCGAGAACCATTTATTGCCAGCAAGTGTGTCTAATGTGTCGTCAATTCTGGGAAGAGGGTAACTGTCTTTCTTCGTGATGTCATTCAAACGACGATAATCCACGCAAAATCTTGTTGAACCATCTTTTTTTCGCACCAGTACTATGGGAGAGGCCCAAGGACTCGTTGATGGCTCGATGACATCATTGTGCTGCATTTCACTTAGAAGTTCAGTGACCTCTTCCCGTTTAGCAAATGGAAGTCTTCTTGGATGTTGTTTGATTGGAGGATGATTTCCTGTATTAATTCTGTGCTGGGTGATGTTCGTTCTCCCGACGTCTTCAGGTGTTCGAGAAAAAAGGTCTTTAAATTCTTGGAGTAGCTTCTCCGCAGCACATCTCTGTTCCTTTCCTAACTCTGCATTCTTGAGTAATTCCGTCATTAATTGTTCGGAAGACTTGGATTCGGTTGATTGCGTGGGACGGTTGATGCATGTAACAGGAGTGCAGGTTGCTAACACCTCATCCTTCTTCACTGTCCGGACCTTATCGCTGATGTTTGCGACTCTCACAGGAATAGTACTCTTGGAGAGATCCACCAGAGATGAAGCTACCAGAACTCCTCTTGGGCTATTGTCTATATTCGGATATTCAATCAGTCCATAGCGGAAGAATTGCTTGGTAGGAGGGGTTCCTGAAACTATTGTCTCTGTGTGTGGGGGGATGGAAACTTCCGACTTGGCTGTTATCTGGCAAATTTGCTGAATGTCTTGATTTTCAGTATTGAACACAGCTATGTCTTCCGAACTCGAATGCAGTTCATTATTCTTGAAGTCCAATTTGAAGTTAAATTTTCTTAGGAAATCAATTCCAATGATTAGAGGATCTCTTATGTCAGCCACATATGCCATATGATGGTAACTGGCATTTCCAAAAGTGATGGTCAAGTTCATTTTTCCATATATTTTGATTTCGTCTCCGGTCACAGTCTGGAGTTTAACGCAGGGCGGAGTCCAGATGATCTTCTCTTTTAGTTCTTGAGCCAAATCCGTTCTAATGATGGTCACGTTGGCTCCCGTGTCCAGAATCATCCGGCAGGTGGCGTTGTTGACTTGGCCATAGACGTGAAGTCCATTATCGCCGCCACTCATCGATGAAACATGAAATACTGTAAATTGGGGCTCTTTAATTTTAGGCAACCTCCGCCCCGCGAGATGGCCTCCTCTTAGTTTCCCTGCAGTGATGGTGAAGCCGGGTGATTTCCTATAGTTGGTCGTACGGGGCAGTTCCTCTTCACATGACCATCCCCTCCACAGCCCCAGCACTTTATCTTCCGATCCTTTATTTCTATGTTATTTTCCAGGTTGCGCAATCTCTTTAAGATCTCTGCGAAACTTCTCTTCATTTCATTCTCATCAGCAGGCGTATCATTTAATGAGACTGCTCTTATGGTATGGCGGTCTTTACGGGAGGCTTGTTGGGCTGCCTCTATCCTAAGTGCATAGCCTAAAGCTGATTCTACGTCTCTGATGTTGGAGAGTCTCAGCGCTTTTTGAATTTCTGGATCCCGAACAGCATCGATAAAGTACTGAAGAGCTAAGTCGTTTCGAGTGTCAGCTTGACAGTCTGAGAATGCTAGGTGTGACAATCTCTGAATGTCCGCTGCCAGCTCTTGCAAACTTTCGCCCGTTTTCTGGTAACGGGACTTTAGCTGGAGGCGACTATAGTCTTTAGAACACTTCTCTCCGAACCGTAGCTCCAGTGCTCTAGTCAAGGCCTCGAAGTCGTTCCTTTCTTCTTTAGAAACATTTCTCAGGATCTCGGCTGCATCTCCCCGTAATGCTGCTGCTAAGTGGACCGACTTGGCGGTAGAGTCCCAGCCGTTAGCTTCAGCTACGATGGAAAACTGCGTCTTATATACATGCCAGGAGGAACTGCCGTCGTAGGTAGATAGCTTAATAAATTCGTGATTCTGGCTTCTTCTCTCTTTCTTTTCAGTTTCCTGGGGCATGGACTCTAACTTTTCTTCCACTTTTCTCTCCAGATCTTCTTCTATTCTCTTCAATTTTCCTTCTATCTCTGAAAACCTTCCTTTCAGTTCCTGATCAAAATTTTCTTTAACTTTCTCCTCAAAATTCTCTTCTATCTTGATAAATCTCTCTTCAAAATTTCTTTCTACTTTCATAACTTTCTCTTCTATTCCATCCATTCTATTTTCCATCACCGTTAATTTACCCTCTATTGATTCTTTCGCCGTTGAAAGCTCTCTCTTCATCTCATCTTGATTAGATTTAATTTCTTCGGTCAAACTGGCTTCCATCTTTTCCTGAACTGCTTTCATTTCCTTCATTTCTTCAGTCAAACCGTCTTTCAATTCTCTTTGCGATGTTTCCATTTTCTCTTGTGCTACCTTCATTTCTTTCATCTCTTGACTCAGGCTATCTTTCATCTCTCTTTGCGATGCTTCCATACTTTCTTTCATCTCTCTTTGCCCTTCTTTCATTTCATTCATCTGGGTAGCTAAGCTTTCTAGAAGTTTCTTCATCTGTTCCTCCATAGCTCTAGTTATAACCATTCACAGACAAAATCCCACTTCTGACACCAGAAATGTTGCGTACTTGGGGGTTCGTGAGTTGTCTGAGAATGAAAGGCCAAGCGTACAAAAATTCAGTAATTTATTCACAGAAAGTTCCAGAAAAACACTGGTCTATAAACCAAGTATCAGCTTCAATTCAAACAGTAAACACAGCTTAAACAACAGCTGTCAATAGCAAATCCACAGTACAAACTGTATAACAATAACACTTGAAGCAGGTCTCTCTCAAAGAGGCTCAAGAGCAATGCAAGCACTAGCGAAGCTGGCTGAAGACTGAACTGAACTGACTGCCCTTGGCGAGGAAGCGCTCCTTATATGCTGTTCCATGGAGCCCAGATTTTTCGAGAAAACTCTAGAAAGTGGTCAACCAATCAACTTACAGCTTCCATATTTGGTATATCCCATATAAGGATTTTCTCGCCAAGGTCGCCAAAAAAATCGCCAAGGTGGGGAAAAGTCGCCAAATTTGGCGCCAAATCCATTACGTGCATTACTGGGGCTTTTTAATGCGTTTTTAAGGGAAAATAAGGCTATTTCAACGCTAAAACGACTAGAAATGCACAAAATTAGCACTTTATCAACTTACTGAGCCTCTTTGAAAGAATTTATACAAAAATAAACACAATTATTTACAATTTCGTAACAATATTAGAAAAGTGCATGCAAGTGGAAAGCATTTTTAAATAGTTTAAATGTATTCAGAATATCATCTATGCTGTGTGAAATGGTATTGAAACTGAATATTATATATATATATATATATATACCAGAGAGAATGTCTGACTGTTTGACCCTGAAAAGAGACCCCATAAAATATTAATTTAAAGAATAACTGAAAAAAAATTACTACGATTCGAGCTGTCCTTATAATTGTGAACACCTGAAAAATAATCTTTTAAAGATTTTTAAGATAGAAAAAAGATAAAACTTTTTAAATATAGTCTATTAATTAAATTCAAATTAATAAAAAATATATTTGTTTAAATAACAGAGTTCAGTGTTTAGTTAATATAGAAAAACGGGTGTCCTTATAATTATGAGAACCAGTGTATATATAAATATGTCATATTAAAATGGACAGCCACGCTTTAAAATAATTAACTAAACGCAGTCAGTGAAACCAAGTGGTGGTTTTATTAACTCGAGATGTTACAGCATTCACGCAAAGATTAGCCATCCTTGTGAACTTACATCTTAAAAAACCTAACTTCATACGAACAACTAGCAAGCAGCCACTCGCCTTAGACCAAAGGATTATTCTTTTTCGCGGGAGCGATCACGTGATGCTGAGAGTGTTCTAATTGACTTAGGGGAGTCATACGCAGAGCTGCCAACCTAATCCGGCAAATTGTTAGTACCGCCCACTTTTCTACACCACTTAATTTTTAGAGTATTTGTTTTCTTAATCCATCGATGGATTAAGGAACGGAATGAAAACGGAGAAAAAAAAATATTCCTAAAATGGTAAATATATAATACGTTCTTACGTAGATATAAAGTTAACGTTAAAATTGTTAACTAAGAGCATTTAAGTAAGTAATGCTTACATTACTTAAATGTTCTTAGTTAACAATTTTAACGTTAACTTTATATCTACGTAAGAACGTATTATATATTTACCATTTTAGGAATATATGTATATATATATATATATATATATTTTTTTTTTTTTTTCTCCGTTTTCATTAGGAATTTTTAGCCATTGTACACTTTTATATTATCGCCTATACTTGTGTATAGTGTTGTTCTTTTTAGCGATTTTCGCGTGTTTATATATAATGTTATTTTTCGTGATCCGCTGCAGCTCTTTCATTTTTTGCTAACTTACCTCCAAAGCACCTCTTTGATCCTTTTCGCTTTCGGCTATTATTGTCATGAACACTGAACAAAAACTTTTTACCTATTGGAAAAAAACGTATAAAAAAATCGTAAAAGAAGATCAACATAGAAATTTCCTATATGATTGTAAATTTTATAAAGTCACCCTCCGCTTCATTAAAGTCAACAATAAAACGCTGAATAAGTGCTTTAAAAGAGAGGTCCGTGATTTTGAGAATAGGATTATCAATAAGACCATTTATCAGAAAAAAGCAAACTTTTACAGACTTAAAAATGAACTTTTGGAAATTGAACAAAAAATAAAAAACTTAGTTGATGAAAATACTTTCCAGGAAATGAGAAATAAAATAATAACCTTTGGTAAAATTGAAGAAAGTTTGGCTATTAGAAAACATAATAAGAAACTTAGAAACTTAATTTCGAAACGTAACATTAACAATATTCCGAACTACGAAACTCACGATTATATCAACCTTTCAGATTTTAAAATTGATACCCATGTTGATTCACTCTTAAAATTAGGGCATAAATTCATTTTAGAACAACCAATCAATATTAAAGATAACATTGCTAGAATTGAAACTGCCATCGATAAAATTCCCGATACCCACAAAGATAAAATTAGAAACCTTGCCCACAACGAACTAATCGAAAATATGAAAACCAATAATATCAATAGTGAAGATCGTAAAGCGCTTATGAACTTAAAAAATAATGAAAATATAACTTGCATGTTAACTGACAAAACCAGAAAATTTGTTATTATGAACAAATCTGACTATATCAATAAAATGGAAAACACTATTCAGGAAATAGGTTCGGAAAAACTAAAAAATGAACCTAACAATAAACTTAACGATAAAATTAAAAACTCATAAAAGAAGGTAAATGGCCGGACAATACCCCCCCCCCCCTTTACAATAACCACGCATCTAATACTCCTAGAATCTACGGTAGATACAAAGACCACAAAAATCCTCCAACAATGCGACCCATTGTAAGTAAATGTGAAGGCCCAGGCTATTTCCTAGAAAAATATATGGACAAAATTTATAATTATATTCTCTCCCTTCAGAAAACAGTCTACATTCAACCGAAGACTTCATCAAAAAACTTCGCGATATCAAAATTAACCAGAACCAAACTCTTGTAAGCTTCGACGTAGTTAACTTATATCCATCATTGATTTAGATGAAATCTCAGAAACAATTAATTCAAAAATCAAAAATAAATATAATGACCCTGAAATTGTTAATATTTTAATCGCTGCTAGTAATCTAGTTCTTAGAGAAAATTATTATTGTTTTAACAGCACGTTTTACAAACAACAAAAAGGCGTCCCAATGGGATCCCCCATATCGGGTACTGTAGCGGAATTAAAACTGCGAATTTTAGAAGACTGTATATTAGAAACATTCAACAAAGAAATATTCTGCTGACTCAGATACGTCGATGACGTATTTGCAATTATCAACCATCAATATAATATCCCGACAATCCTTGAAAAATTAAATAAACTCGATAAAAATATCCAATTCACCCATGAAATTGAAAATAACAATACCCTTAATTACCTCGATGTTAGTATAATTAAAACCAATAATCATACCTTAGAAACAACCGTTTACCGTAAACCAAATACGTAGTACTGAAATAATTCATTGCAATAGTAAAACCCCCTATCAATATAAAATAAGCACTATCCAATCCTATATCAATCGCGCCATCACCGTTTGCTCTAATAAATATTTACTAAACAAAGAACTCAATATCATCAGAAAAATTACAACTAAAGCAGGTTACAAAAAAGACTTAATTGACAAACTATACCGTAAAAGTATCTAAAAACTTAATATTATAGAAAACTTTCAAAATCCAAAACAAAAATTCACTCCAGCCATTATGTACGACCGTGGAATTTCCCAAAAAATCAAAAATGCAGCCAACAAAATTAATATAAAAATCCCAATTAAATCAAATAAAAATATTTACCAAACAATTAGAAATGAAAAAGACAAAATTGATCCCCTAGAAACGTCCGGAATTTATCGTATTCCTTTTTCCAAAACAAACAATGATACTGGTTACTACATAGGCATGACTAAACGCAAAATAAAAAACCGTATTAAAGAACATTCTGCAGCTATCAAATTTGGAAAAATAACCACCACACTCACCAAAGTAAACGCTATCGAACCCATCAATATAAATTTTAACGAAACTCGCAAACTAGCTGATTACAGCAACGCAATATACGCCGCAAATCGCGAAACGATCGAAATTCTATTTAATCCACTTACCTGTAATGGTAACGACCCAGCGCATTAAATCAACCGTAACTTGTATAGAACAACCAAGACAGCAAAAGATCAAGTCAACAGTGTCAACACAACTAAGCAAGCCGCCACCGTGCTGCCTCTGACGATGGGAGGGGCCCCTTCCCGCAAGTACTAAGGCTTTTCTCAAGAAGTACGTAAGGTTTCTTTACTTAATTGAGTTATAAACGAATTCTTGTTTTCTAAAGAAAACAAGCCCCGCCTTTCGTCGTTCTTCTAAAACAAAGGAATATAGAAAAGAAAAGAAAAATTGATTATGCTTATTCGTATTAAACCGTTATTTTACTTTGGCAAAAATATACACAAGTGGCATTTGCTTCATCGATTATTTGTGAAGCGATACATTTCGAATCCTTTAAACGAACCCTAGATGGAAAAAATCAATTGAAAAGGTGAGGCTTACTGTTTAAAATGGAGAAATAGGTGGAACGTAAAAATTGTCAATTAAAAAAAAGAAAAAAGTATGGTATTTTATTGGAATGCAATGCAGACTCGCTAAATCGCTTCTTAACTACCGTCATAGTCAAAAGATTAATCATTTAGTTCATATATTGCTTTATTTTTTCTATTTATTTATTTTATTTTATTTATTTATTTTTTTTGTGTGTGTGTATGGGGGGGGGGATATTATTATTTTAAGCATACTTTAGTCTTTAAAAATTATTTTTATAAATATATTTTAATTGTGAAACTAAATTTTCATAGACATTATAAAACAAATCGTACGGTTTCAAAGAGTTAAACTGACCAAAACTGGTAAGTATGATTAAAATTGTTTAATGTTTACTTCAAGAAACTTTACAATAATTTATCAGAAAAGATTTAGTTTATAGCATCGCCATCGTTATGTGTATGTATAAATTATTTCAATTCGTATATTATGTCACACCTGCAAAATAAAGAGAAGAAAAATTTAAGTTTTATTATTGGTGATCATTATAGCCACGATGACACTTTTGAATTGAAAAATATCGCTCATTTTTCAAAGAACGCTGTCTGACCAATCTAAAATGTATTCTCTAATAAAGTTTTTAAGTATATACAGTCGGTAACAAAAGTGCCCGAACACTAGCAAAAATTCCTATGTAAAAAAAAGTACACTTCATACGGCTTTATTAAATAAATACTTATCGAATTATGTGCTTAGACTGACTAAGAACAGGATTCGACAAGGATTTATTTAACAAAACCGTATGAAGAGTACTTTTTTTACATAGGAATTTTTGCTAGTGTTCGGACACTTTTGTTACCGACTGTACGTATTTAAAACACCGAAATCAAGGATAGCTGAAACACCGCAAAAATTATGGTATTTTATCTTTATTAATTTTTGTGCTGTTTTTCTTAAAAACTTTCCTGCGTGAAACTGTACAATTTTGTCTACTTTTTGTAGGATCTTAATTTTATTTTTCTAGATTTACAGATAAACCCCTAACACATTTTTGATTGTAACTCTATGAATATTAACCATTAGTAAAGTACACAAACCATGTACTTTTCCGCACTGCCAGGCAATCAGGAATTCAATTATATAGTCAAAATTGGGTGTTGCTATTGAAAAAAAAATTAAAGTTGGCGCTCATTTCAATATGTAGATGACCTCTAATTCAAAATTTGACATCATTTTCAAAAAGTGCACTTAATTTCCAGTTGAATGGTGTCTATTAGATTTTTCTGTTCTGCGTCAATTAATAACGAAATTACAGCGTTTCCTTTTTTTTTTCCTCCTACTGTACTTAGCAGTTTGTTATGCAGCATTTGTTTTCACGTTTTCAAAGAATGAGACTCCTCCCTTGAAGTGTTGAAATTCCCGTTACCACCATCCATTAATTCACTTTTGATCTTATATATATGCTTTAATTTACAGTTTATTACATAGACAATTGGTATTGATGTTTCTAGGTATCGTATTATGATATGCATTCATTTGTATTTCGATTTTAAAAACAAGTTAACACAGAAATTTTTGTAATTAAGCATAGGAAAAGTTTATCTTTCAAAATACATAAAACACCCGTATAAAATGTGTTAATTTTACAAAAAAATGGAAAAAAGAAAAAAGTGGGCTGTTTACTCTTTTTTAATACTTATTTTTATTATATTGCTTTGTAAAATACACTCATTTTTACGGGTGTTTTACGTATTTTGGAGGATAAACCCCTCCTATGTTTAATTACAATAATTTTTGAATTTTTTTTTTTTTTTTTTGTTATTGTTAGAATATAAATGAAAGCATATCATAACATTATGATATAGTTAATCATAAATTAT
The DNA here is from genome assembly GCA_963930645.1 of Salticus scenicus. Taxonomy (NCBI): domain Eukaryota; kingdom Metazoa; phylum Arthropoda; class Arachnida; order Araneae; family Salticidae; genus Salticus; species Salticus scenicus. The sequence goes on along the minus strand of OZ005648.1, from coordinate 141,755,332 downwards.
TGTCTATATAATAAACTGTAAATTAATGCATATAACAAGTATGATTAAAAAGGAATTACTACTAATAGCAGTTGTTAAGGAAAGTGTCAAAACGTGATGGGAGGAGTCTCGTTTTTTGAAAAAGTGAAAGCGAATTGTGTATAACAAACAGTTAAGGGGGTGCATCACGGATCGTCAAGGTCATCCAAAGCCTGTGTTATTCTATGGCGAAATTTGTTTATAGAATTACACATTACCTAATGAATTTTTTTTAATTCTGTTTTCACAATCAGAAAATTCACAACCATACACTGAAGACCCGTGAAACAAAAACTGTTATATTTAATTTTTAACCCTTTATTTTTAAGCTGTAAAATGCGAAAAATACACTTGTGTTGCTTTACTAGCCTCTAACTTATCAACAAATTGCAATATCTGAAATCTGTATAGCGTGTCCCTTTCTCAAGAAAACCAAGCTTTTTATTAATGTTTTTATAAATTGTTTTATTTAAATCTCTATTAATGAGAATATAAGAAACTTTAATTTTTAAATTGAAAAACCTCAATTTTAGCAGATTTCTCCGCCTCCCATCGGAAACGCCCCGCGAAACTTACGGGAAGTCATTAAGGTTGATTGATGATATCGTTCATGTCGAAAGGGGAAGGGGGATAATGGTGTCGTTAAAACATACTTTCTGGGTCCACACAGAATTTTTCTTTTTCAGAGTCCAAATGCATTAAAGAAAAAAAAAAAAGAGAGATAACTCTTTGCTTAAAAATCTAATATTTTTTTTTTTATATATATGACCAAAAAAAAAAAAAAAAAAAAATGTTTGTGTCTCCGATAATAGTTTTAGAATTATTAAATATTTAATTAAAAATATAAAAATAAATAAATAAATAATAATAATAAATAAATAAATGAACTTATGAGTTTATTAATTAATTTAATTTATTTATTTTGTCCTTGGCATAAATTCATTTACACGTGAAAAATAAAAATAATAGTAATGATAATACATACAAACATATATGTACCGGTACGATTTGATTGTGAAATTTTTCTCAATTTGGTGATAGCTTTTCCTAAGCAGAGCAATCGTTAGATTTTTATTATTATTATTATTATTATTATTATTATTACTAGGGTGCTCTGCCCCTTACTCGCTTCACTTATTTACCCCTGCGGCACTCTGTACGTTTATTCGCCGCTTTACCTTTCACTGAATAGGGATATTACTAGTGCATAACATAAACCAAAAGTAGAAAAATGAAATTCAAGAAATCTTCATATTTATTGTCTAATTGAAATATATAAGTACTATTTAAAACTTTTTATTACGAAATATTATTCTAAAAATCAGTAAGTATATATTTATATATAGATATATATATTTAGAATAGAAAAATAAAATAAATAATCGTAATATCTAGACCATTTTGCGTTACACCTTTAGTATACGACCCCTTTGGCTTCTTTTAAATTTTTGTTTCGATTTAGCGATGATTTTTTTCGTATAATTCTTCTTCTTATCTCTCTCTCTCTCTCTCTCTTTCTCTCTCTCTTATTTAAAAAAAAAAAAAAAAAAAAAAAAAAAAAAATATATCTAGGATACCTACTTTTTCTAATACTTTTTACTAATAATCTTTTAGTTAATTTGGGACGGTATATAATGCTTTCTATATATTTTTAATGTACAGTTAGATAATTTTACCATTTCGAAAACATCTGGTGAAAAAAAAAAGTCCATTACCTACTATTACATTTATTATATGCACTTTTTTGACATAATGTAAGGTCAAAAAACGTAAAATTAGCCTAACAAATTAGACACTTAACAATTTTCCAGCGAAAGAAAACTGATACATGTGTAAAGTTATAGAAACAGAGTTTACATACCAAGTTAAAAAAAAAAGGTAGAGCCGCTTTTAAAAAATACTGATTTCAGAGATCTAAAACTGACCTACCTAATGAGGATGATTGTCAATTTTCCTGTAATAGCCACGTAATATATGCTAAAGGATATCTAAAATGAGATTTATGTAGCAATTTTCAAGAAAATCGTAAGAACCATTTTTGAGACATCGACATCCACCAAAGTTTTTCAAACTCAATTATTGACAACAGTTACATACGAAAGGGTATCTAAAAGAGATTTATTATGGCGAGTTTGTACAAAAATTACTACAGCCGTTTTTAAAGAAATGCACTTGCGAGACCTCATTTTCATGAACTAACCAACTATTACATACGAAAGGAAATCTTATATGGTGTTTATATAGCAGCTTTGAAGAAAATCGTTAGAGTCGTTTTTGAGATACGGACTTAGGGTCCTACTTCCGGCTTCATATATCTCCCTTCCGGCTTTCCAAATTTTAACCAAAAGTTAAAATTCATCGGCACATCAGACCTAGCTCAATTCTGAAGTTTCATTGTTCTACCTTTATTGGTTTCACAGATATGACAGTCAAAAGAATCACCCCATACATGCACACACACACTGACCAAACTTTCATTACCTACGGTAGTTGGATAATGAAAGTAAAAAGTTTATTATTATTATTATTACTTTAATTTGGGAAAATCTCCTTCAATTTTCCGTGCCTAAAGCTTGAAGTTTTAATTTTCTATCTACTTCTTAAAATAACAAAGGATAAAACCTACTCGATTTTTACTTCCATTACCCGACTACCGTAGGTAATGGAAGTTTTGTAATGTTGTTTTTGTCAATAAAAGTTTATTTGTGTATAGCTTTGAATTCTTTTTCCTATTTATTTGTACAGCAGTTTTATTTTGTTTGATATCTTAATAAAAACAAATGTACAGAGAGTAATTAACAAATGCTTTTGCCAATATTCATACTTGTAGTTTAAAATGTGCGCATATATATACATACATACATATATATATATATATATATATATATATATATATATATATATATATATATATATATAATACTTACCAAATTGGCTTTTGTGTGTTGTGGCAATTTTTTCATCTGTTTATTTTTCGTCTAATTAGGGACTATCTATCATACTAATGAATGTATCTGTGCGAAGGGCAATATATATATGAAGGATAAAATTTATAAACAAAATTCTTTCCTTTTTAATATTATAGTTGAATATAAAACTTTATTCTATGTTTTCCTTTTTCAAAGAAAATTCCAAATTTCAGCCACGATACAAAATATTTAGATTATGAATATAAATATTTTGAAATCAATATACTATTTTATTTCTTAAATTTCAATTTTTTTGCTGATATTTTTTTCAATTAAAGTATTTTTAGGTTTTAGAGTTTGAAAAAGTCTGTTCTATTGCCGTGCACATACAAAGTATTTTAGTATGATAGGGGTTGTGATTTAGGTCTTGTTAATATTAAACCGTAACTTAGCTTTGTTTCTTATTATGTTCAAAAATAAGAATATTAAAAAATTAACATGTCATTATTATTTATTATTATTATTATTATTTGTAATTGAAGTATTCGTAACTTTCAATGCTTCTCCTCTTTTTTACTTTCTCTTACCCATAAGGTAGAGAAAGTATTGTTTTTGGGTCAAATTTTCGAACGCGAGATTTTGTTATATTTACACGTTTTGAGGTCCCCTGACTACGAAAATCGCGTTTTTAGCAAATGGTCTGAGTCTGTGGGTGTGTCTGTCTGTTATCAGCATATCTCAAAAACAAATTATGGCAGAAAGTTCAAACTTGGTATTCTAAATGTGTATCATATAGGGATGATACAGTAAGCTTTTCGTTAAGATCAAGCAAATGGTTCGTGTACAGGGACAATCAAGAGAATTCTAATACATTACGTCTATGGGGGAAATTGCAGGTAAGTAGAGTTTAACGTCTATAGACTGCACTAAACCAAATGAAACGAAAATAGATATATTTTTTGTAATAGAGATAGTCAACTGGGAAAAAAAAAATTGTGTATGTAGGAGCCTCGCCTCCCCCACTGGGGGGGGGGGGAGTCCCCCGTCGAGGGGAGTAAATTTTCATGATGGGTATCTTTCAAAAGAGCTCGCCAATACCTTTAAAACGAATGGTTGAACCATCGATCTGCGATAATTCAAAACAAAGTTATCGATTTTTTTTTTTTTACTTTTAACGAAAAAAAAAAGCTTATACCTCTACTGATTTGTGTACAGGGACCCCTAAAATATTTCAAAGCATTGCGTTCTATGACGGGCATTTCTATAAACCCTATTTTCATACCCTTACTGTACAAAAATCTTAATGAAATTGAAATATGTTAAACAAGTACACTATCGGATGTTTCCTGTATAAAATGGAGTAAAGACCACCACTGGGGGGGGGGGGAAGTCCACCCTCGAGGGGAGTAAATTTTCATGATGGGTATCTTTCAAAAGAGCTCGCCAATACCTTTAAAACGAATAGTTGAACCATCGATTTGCGATAATTTAAAACAAAGTTATCGATTTTTTTCACTTTTAACGAAAAAAAAAAAAATTAAAAACTTAGAAAAAAAATCTTTTTTTTATTTTTTTTATTGAGAATAAAATGGACTTTTTTTTGGATATTTAGTGTCATACTACTTCTCTAATATGGAAATCGTCTGCATTATTATAAAAGATAATTTTTTTAAATAATAATTTTAATAAATTATTTTTAAAAAATAGAATTATTTTTTAATAACCGAATTATATTCTATATAAATGTAGGTGCGTTAATGAAACGGGGGGTTGAGGGGGGCGGTAACCCCCTCACACAGAATTAATTATCATACAAAACTCTTCCGAAGCCTAATTTAAATTGTTTAACATAGGTTTACATAATATCGTTATCTTACCTCTTAATTTCCAACCTATATTTATAGTATTAATGTTCAGGGTAAGAGAAAGAGAAAGTCGTGTGAGTGACACACCAGATTATTTTTTTTTCTTTTTTTTTCAACATTCCGTTATTTTTATTTATTTATTTTTTATTTATTTGTTTATTTATTTTATTTTATTTATTTATTTTTTTTAGAATGCTTTGAAACTGATATATGTTATTCAAGGTAGCTATGGCACGTTTTCTATTAAAAATGATATAAATAACGCAAATCTCCGGCAAAATAATAATAATAACAATACAAAAGCATAAAATTCTAACGGAATAATTATTTTACTTTCATTTTGTGTCCATTTCAAATTATGGATATTAATTTTTATTAAATTTTTTATTATAGTATAGTGTTGTAATTATGACGTCCCATCCTAAAACAGAGAATCTGAAACCTGTATTGCATTTGCTGTAAAATTAAAGCTATTATAATTAAAGCTATTATAATTCGTATTCATTATTATTATTATTAATTTAGAAAAAATCTAGGTGGAATGGATTCTGTGAGAATCTTTTTAAGGGGTCCTAATCCATATTAACGTGTGTTTTGGAGAAAACGATGGAAAACTCCTAGTGCTAGGCTGACGAGTGCTGCCTTGAATCGAACCAAACACTTCTCATGGCTTAGAGAGTAAAATCTTTTGGTTAGTGGTAGGGTTGCTATTCAAGAAAATGTGTTAATTAAATTAGTAATTCAATGAAAATCGAATAAGCGAATTTTTTCTTTGTATATTTATACTGTGCCTCGAATGGGATATTCGCAGTATGCTGTTATGTCGTATGTATAAATCGTTGTCACAAAAGTTGCGCCAAATGGGTGCAAGTTTATGCGGATCACCGAAAAAGGGGCACCTGGGGAAAAAAAGGGCACTTTTTCGATTTGCAAATTAAGAAAAGTGCTCTTTTTTCCGGATCGCGGAAAAAAAGATACCGGAAGAAAGGGCACTTTTCTTAATTGTTTCTTGTAAAATACTTCTAAATACGAACAATAGCAAAAAATTTTTGTTTTTACGAGGGGAAGGGGGGGGGGGGGAAGAGAGACAGATTAAACAAAAAAAATTTTGTTTCAGAACCCATGCATCATTCATAATTTATAAAACATTTTCCCCATTACTGTGACATTTGTATATATTGTAAAAAAAAAAAAAAAGAGTCAGAGGTTGATTTTTATATAAAAGGAAGTTACTAAAATAAATTAAAAATATGCATAGATAAAGAAAGATTTTCCAGCACTTTTGTGCTAAAAGAATTAGCTATCGTGGGTGAAATTGATAAAATATTTTTGATTTGATTTGACAAATTTGATTTTGTTTGTTATATCAGTGTCAAACAGCAGACAAACCAACCCATCATAGAGACATAGACGGTAGAAAGAGTCTGATTTGAAGTTTTTTCTTTAATATCATAAAGATTTTCTTTTTATTATTTAACTAATTTTATGACTTTAAAAAATTGTAAATTGTAATGTCTGGACATAACTTTAAAATAATAATAATTTGTTAAAAATAATTAAATAAAGGAATGAAAAATAAAACTATGGGTTAGGAAATATATAATAGTGCCGTTGGAGCGATGAAATTGTGAAGTTTGGAAGAGCAGAATTTAGAATTGCAGAAAACAGGGGAGCTTTAGAATCACCTTGGAGGGGATCTCTGCATTGGATTGATTTTACTAAAGTTGCAAGTAGAAAATTATTGAAATTATTAATTTTGTTATCCTAAATGTTTTATAATTTATTGCTTTTCCTTTCTGCAGAGATGTAAATTATTTTGGGAAATAATAAGGGCGGTGGGGGATGAGGTTCTAAACTAAAAGCCTTGTAAATATTCCAACTTCACGGGTGTTATTTATCATAGATCCACAGTTAAAATATCAGGAAATGAACGTATTATTTTACTTTTTAATTTTTAAAGTTTTCTTAATTAAAGTATTTGCAGCTCTGCGTGTGTCGGATTATATTCCATCAAAATTCGAAAATTACATTAAAATTAGACCCAAAAATAAATAAATAAATAAATAAAAATTTTCCTTGAACTGTAATTCTACTTAATTAAATCTTAAAACTGTTTAGACTCAAAATTTTAAGGGAGGAACAGGAAAATGTCATATTGTAATAAAATAATGAAAGAAAATTATATTGAATATTTACTGAAAATTTTTAAAAAGGTTTTCATTATATATATATATATTGCATATTAAGTTTTAAGATCAATAGCATACGATAATAAAAATAATGTACTTAAAAAAAATTTAAAATTGCGGAACATTTTTAGAACATATGGAACAGTTTTATTTCACATGTATTTCTTTGTAAGAGGGATACTCCCCTCCTCCATCAAACCCACTTATTTTTAATGCGTAATTGTAAAAATAAACAAATGAATAATAATCAAGGCTGTTACTAATTTGACTTCAAACTTGACAACCTTGCTCAAAATTTTAAGTGGCAACCTAATACGAACTTCAAAATACCACTTTTGAATTTCCTGCAGTTATCTGTTTTTATGTTATTGTGATAACAGATATATATACAGATCAACCGCTATATAATGGACTTTTATAACCAGGGAACCTCAAAATGTGATATTATGAAGAAAAAAAAAAAAAAAAAACTAGAGTTGAGAATAAAACTACTAAAAGTAATTCGTTTACATACAGTATGGATATGAAAAATTAATTTTGCTTCGTGAGCAAGTGTTCGTCGGCATAATAAAATATAGCAAAGCACTTCCATCAATTACATTCAATACAAAAGAGCGTTTAGCTTAATTTTGGGTAGCTCTGCATATTGTCGATAAACAATGTTGTGTATTTAAATTTATTCTTACTTGAAAAACTTCTGACACAAAATTAGTTATAATTCAAGGAATTTCCAAGTATAGCCTCAATATATCCAAATACTTTGGAGCTCTGTAACCGAATGATGAATGATTTCTATACCACAATCTACACAAAACATGCTTTTATGCATTTAAAAAAAATTGTTACTCACTTTTGTTTAATCAGCCTATTGATGTTAAATTGTACTTATCAGAACATAATTTATTTGAACTTTGAACCCCATAAACATCATGTATTTGAATTTTCTTGGATATTCCTGTACGTGAACCATTTGCTTTGTCTCAAGGAAAAAATTTAGTGTAGCATATTTATATGAAACCCATTTAAAATACCAAGTTTGGACTTTCTGCTATTATTTGTTCTTGATATATGCTGATAACAGACAGGTACACACACAAACCAACCGCTAAAAACATTTTCCAATTCAGAGGATTTCAAAACGTATAATTATATAATAAAGAAAAAAAAACTCAATTTCGAAAATTTGACCCAAAAACAATACTTTCTTTACCCTGTGTATACGTGAAAGAAAGTAAATAGTTAGAATTAAAAAAAAACTTTTGAGTAAACATATTTCCTATTAAAACTTAAGAAAAAAAAAAAAAAATCAACCACTATTTTTTAAAACACACTATCGTGGGTTTGAATCTTTCGACAAGAGAGAGAGCTATTTTATGTACTGTCTGAAACTATATATGTAGTATAAATAATTCAATAAACATTTTTTTTTTTATAATATTCATATATTTTATGCATGTATTTATAATTAAAAAAAATATTTTCTTCTGTTCCGAAACATTTTGTGTAAAGAATTTTCATTTATTCATTTAATAAGATTAAATTTCTTGACATTAGAATTTAAATCTTAAATCTATTTATTTTAGTGATTTACGTTTCACAAAATATTTCACTGAGCGATGCCATAGTTTGTATATTTTTTTAGCGGCGTTCTTGTAGATAATTGAATACAGGTGGGAAACTGTCTCTTATCACCTGTGTCACCCCACAGCTAGAAAAGGAAGTGTCAAAATAATTAAGGTAGTCAAGAAGATAATTTTTCAACTAATAGAGGAATTCTACTATTCACTGATTGGAGCTGTAGGCTGTCAGTTTTTAAAGTTAGGCCAACCCCAATTTTTTCTTAGAACCTGGGCGGCCATGTTGAATAGAAATCTTCATTTCCGGATGCACGCCCTTAAATTTCTCCGGCTCTAGTCAACCGATATTGTTCATTGAAAGTTTATTCCAAAGCTATTGCAATAAACAATTTTAGCAAACTTTACCTATTGTAGCTAGAACAGTTTTTGCGTAATTCCCTATTAAATGTTGAGGCGGATATTTACTTTGCTTTTTTTTTTTTTTCCACTGTTTTAGTGCATGTAACTCGTCATTAAATCTAGATATTCTTATACAATAGATGTCGTTTTGTAGGATTTCTTTCTCCTCTTTGTAAACATGTTTTTGATTTTTGTGTAACGTGTTTAGAAACTTTGAAAATGAGGGATAATATAAATTTTTAGCTTTTTTATTCTTATAAACTCGTCATATAAACAGATATTCTAATAAATTTGGTGTCGTTTTGTTGAAATTTTTCTCTTCTTTGTAAACATATTCTTGATTTTTGTATAGCATCTTGATTTTTGCATATTCGACGGGTGATCGTCGACGGGTGGCGCGCATGCGTCAACGTCCCACATTTCAATGTTTCTTTCAAAATACATAAAACATGTACATTCTTTCAAAATACATAAAACACCCGTATAAAATGTGTTAATTTTACAAAAAATGGAAAAAAGAAAAAAGTGGGCTGTTTACTCTTTTTTAATACTTATTTTTATTACATTGCTTTGTAAAATACACTCATTTTTACGGGTGTTTTACGTATTTTGGAGGATAAACCCCTCCTATGTTTAATTACAATAATTTTTGAATTTTTTTTTTTTTTTTTTTTTTGTTATTGTTAGAATATAAATGAAAGCATATCATAATATTATGATAGAGTTAAACATAAATTATTGTCTATATAATAAACTGTAAATTAATGCATATAACAAGTATGATTAAAAAGGAATTACTACTAATAGCAGTTGTTAAGGAAAGTGTCAAAACGTGATGGGAGGAGTCTCGTTTTTTGAAAAAGTGAAAGCGAATTGTGTATAACAAACAGTTAAATTTCTCTCTAGTCAACCGATATTGTTCATTGAAAGTTTATTCGAAAGCTATTGCAATAAACAATTTTAGCAAATTTTACCTATTGTAGCTAGAACAGTTTTTGCGTAATTCCCTATTAAATGTTGAGGCGGATATTTACTTTGCTTTTTTTTTTTTTTTTTTTTCCACTGTTTTAGTGCATGTAACTCGTCATTAAATCTAGATATTCTTATACAATAGATGTCGTTTTGTAGAATTTCTTTCTCCTCTTTGTAAACATGTTTTTGATTTTTGTGTAACGTGTTTAGAAACTTTGAAAATGAGGGATAATATAAATTTTTAGCTTTTTATTCTTATAAACTCGTCATATAAACAGATATTCTAATAAATTTGGTGTCGTTTTGTTGAAATTTTTCTCTTCTTTGTAAACATATTCTTGATTTTTGTATAGCATCTTGATTTTTGCATATTCGACGGGTGATCATCGACGGGTGGCGCGCATGCGTCAACGTCCCACATTTCAATGTTTCTCGCGCATGCGCCAGAATTCTCATTTTATCACATAGAAATATAACCATCTGAAATGACATGTGGGTAATAATTAATATTATAAAGAAATCCACAACATCTCAAATAATATTGGATAACAACTGTAACATGATGTTGAAATCCAAACTTCCTTAAATATTTCATTATGTTTTTATGTATATATTTTTATTTAGTTTACATTAAATAATATTTAAAGGTCCGTCGAAAAATATTCTTTTGTAGTAAAGTTTCTACAAAATACTGGTCCGTCTGAGCAGGAGCTCGGATCAGTCTATAACATGGATACAATTGCTAAATTAATAAAAGCCAAAACTTCCTTGAAAGGAAGTATAACAAGAATTGAAACTTTTATTGAAAAGGCTTCAAAAGAACAAACTAATATAACTGAACTGGAACTTAAGCTTAAAAATATCGACCAGCTCCAAACAAAGCTTGAAGAATTAACAATGTATTCCTTTGGGCTTGAAAAGGTATCAGACGCTGGAATGTCTGACTTCGAAAACGATGTTGAATTTTGTGAAAATCACCTAGAATAGACTGAGGTAAGTTTAAATATTTTAATTAAATCTTATGAAGAATGTATAAATTCTGCGACTGACGGTGGTAAAAAAGAGAAGGAAATTACAAATAAAACCGAAATTTCACCTATTGCACTTCCCACATTTTCCGAGAAATATAAACATTTTATTAATTTAAAAAATCAATTCGATGATTTAATCACATCAAATGTTAAACTCAGTCACAGTCAGTCGCAGAAACTGTAACTCTATTACTTAAATTCTTGCCTATGAACTGAAGTAAAAGAATTCGCTTCAACATTTGACACATTTTCTTCTTTACATGAAGCGTTGGAATTCCGATATGAGAATAAAAGATTAATTGTTGATATACATATTAATTCTATTTTAAAATTTAAAAGAATAGAAAGAGAAAGTACTGTAGAAATACGCGCTATGATTGATTGTATTTAAAAAAATATGAAATCCTTAAAAATGCTTAAATGCGAACAAAACGAATTATTTGATGTGTTTTTACAAGCTACAGAGGCTGTTCGCACATTTTTTAGATGATTTTGATGGAGTGTACTGAAGCAATTTCTCTCATATTTCGTGTTTTATTTGTTCAGTTTGATAGCCCTTGTTCTTAACTAACATTCTGCATCATAATTTCTATGATAATAATGCTTATTATAATATCGGAAGAGGTATATTTTTCTACTCCTCTTGAACGGCTTTCCAGAGTCCACAAAGCGTTGTAGGTCGGTGTTTGGATAATGTTGATTTTAAGAGTCGAAAAACACAAAAATCCAACAGTGATACATCAGAAGATTTAGCAGGAATGTCAGTGAAGGGTATGGTTTTAATTCTCGTTTTTTGTTCCATTTTTTTCTAGAAAAGCAATTGCGGATTGCGATGTGTGGCTGCTTGTTTTGTCTTGATATAGTTCAACGGATTGATAGCATTGTGGATAAAGATCTGGATTTTCATTTTTTAAAATTGGAATTGAAATATGTTCTTGAGAGTATTTAGAGTTGATTTTGACATTTTTGTCACATTTTTTTTGCTTTTATCTTGCGCTTGTATGAAAAAACCAGTGGCAATCATAAATCCTTTAGAAAAACTCTCTTTTGATGCTTTGAGCCATGTAGCAATTTTTTTTTTTTTTTTCTCCACTTTTGTGATAATAAATTGACCTTTTTTTATTGCAACCACTTAAATAGACCCAATATTCATCTGTTGTTGCAACATTTTTCCATTTTTCTCCTAATAAATGCTTTTCATAACGATTTCACTAAAAACTATCTTTGGAAAGAGTGGAAACCTATCCTTTCATCCACTGCCATTTTAAAAGCGCATTTTTGCATCTAAACAAAAATTATAAATATCAGAAGATAAATAAAACTTCCAAAAATATAACTGTTGTGAAAATAAAATTCTCCATGCAAACGATTTTTTCTTACTGCGAAATAAAATCGTCTAAAAAATGTGCGAACAGCCTGTATAATGTTAAAAAAAAACTGGATTTAGAATCAAAAAAGGTCTTCCAATTAGTCACAAAGTCGAAAGTGGTTCCCACATTTGATCAGTTTATGTCCTTTTTAGAACAAAGAGAAAAAGTTCTTTTATCTGTAAATCGAAATTGTGGTTCCGAAACAAAAATAAAAAAGCAATCTCTCTTACCTTCTAAAACGAAAATCATTGTAGTAAATGAAAGCTTTGAAAATAAAAATTGTGTAATATGTTCAAAAACTTCACACCCTATATTTAAAATTCACGCATTATTAAATCATTAAATGCAGATGTTTTCTTTAGAATAATGAAAGATAACGTCTACAGGGTAAATGATGAATTGTTGTTTAGAGAAACTGAATATGGATTGGTGACTGCCGGGCGCTTGGGTGAAATGAAATCTAATAACGAAAACTGGTGCCTTCTTAAAAATTATTTTTCCATCGATGATATCTTAAAACAATTTTTCGAGCTAGAATCCCTTGGAATGAAAGATGATCCCTGTTCTAAAGATCAGGCTATGACGATATTCAGATAAACAGTTCAATATAAAAATGAACGATACATAGTAGAACTCTCCTTTCGTAATGATTGGAAATAACTATCAAATAATCCTCCTATTTCAAAACAGCGATTTTTTTAATTTATGGAGAAGGCATCCAGGGCCTGATTAAGGGGGAAGCTCGCTCATACCGGAATATTTTTACAATTATTTTTTACTTCATGTTATAGAAATTCCACGCTTTGACGAGGAAATATTTTTTATAAAAAATGAACGGTGTAAAACAATCCAATTTACTCTCCGTTATTAGACACCAGAATTCTTTTAAAATAATTTTTAATGAAAATTTTCTGTTTATTATAGCAGGAAAGTATTTGTTAAAAAATAACGGTGTAAGTATAAATAATGTGTGAAGAGCGAGCTTCCCCCTTAATGAGGCCCTGAAGGTATCAGAAAAATAATGAACTGTATGTGCAATATTCAAAGATAATTCAGGACTACATAAAACAAGGAATAATTGAAAAGGTCGAAAACCCTAAGATAAGTGATGATAAACCAATATATTACTTACCACACCAAGCTGTAAAAAAAGGTCGGGTCACAGCTTCTACGCTTATAGTATTTGATGCAGGGTCACATCAACTATTAATGAACTTTCTCTTAATGATTGCTTTTGGCCGGGTCCTTTATATCCAAATCTTTTTGATGTGCTGATCAATTTTAAATGAACAAGATAGCTATATCATCGGATATCCGTCAAGCATTTCTTCGAACTTGTTTAGCAGCAGGGGTGGCGCCAGCTAGGGGACCGGAGGGGGGGGCATGCACAGGTCCCCCCTTCGGGGAGTCTGTGACCCCCCATCGGGGCATACTACTAAAATCTCTCGGAGTAACAAATACAAAATTTACAGTTTTTCTACATACAAATTTTTCAGTTTTTCTACTTTTAGCAGCATTTTCCTTTTCTTTTACAAATTTGGAGCATTCCAGTTTTTCCATTCTATATTCAATAGAAGAAAGTATTGGATTCGTAAAAATTTGCAGCTTCCAGTTTTCCATGAATATACATGTTTTGAGAGGTCCAGAACACGTTTTGACCACGATACTTTTAGAAAATGTCTGTCTGTGACACGATGATCTCCAAAACCACGAGGAGCACTAACAAATGGAATAGTACAAATATTAACAGTAATATTATTAACAGTATTATAGACGTTGTTATATTTATATTGCTGAAAATATACTAGTAAAAGCTAGATGGAAATAGATACAACTTTATTCAGAAAACAGCATGGTGATTACAAGCTAGAAGATAGCAAAACATAACGACTGATTCAGTTAAGGGCGGTTACAGTTAAAAAGAGAATATCGATTAAGATGAAGTATGAAATATCGATTAAGATGAAGTATGAATACATGGTACATAACATCTCCCTTTTTTTTTTTTTTTTTTTTTTAACAGGAATAAAACAAGTAATAAGATAGGATATATTTCAGAAAAATTAAATAATGCAATAAAATTAAAATTATGAAAAAGAATAAAAATTAAAAGTTCTTAAACTGAATATCTTATTGTTCATAGTCCTTTAAATGTGATGGTGGTTTAATTACTCTACCAGTACGAGTTGTTAGAGCAGTATTATGAATAGTTGTAGGAGGAATTGTTGCAACAGAGTAAGCAGCAGGTGAATTATTTTGTGCTGCTGGGGAAGTGGTTTTTTTATTATTAAAGGTTATAAACAAATCATCAGAAGTTGTTTTCCGCTTAACAAGCTGTGTAGTTTTGGGTGCAATTAATGTTTCAGATTTAAACTCTTTGATATGGACACGATTCCTGCGATAATCTCTACCATTCTCAGCTGTTATAATGTAAGATCTAGGTTGAGGTCCAACTCTAGATATTTTTCCTTTACACCACTTATCATTTAGGCGAAACAACACTTCTTGATTTTCTTGCAGTTGACTCAGCGGATGTGAATGAATATCATACTTGTGTTGTCGTTGCTGTCTGAAATGTAGACGTTCTTGTACAGCACTACAATCATACTGAGGTACTAATTGTGATGGAAGTGTAGGAATCAAAGTACGGATTCGACGACCCATTAAAATTTCTGCCGGAGACGGTAAACCATCCATGGGAGTATTTCTGTACTCCATTAACACAAGATGGACATCATTCTTGTGTTGCTTGTCCTGGGTTGCTGTGATGAGACTTGCTTTGACGGTCTGAATGCTTCTCTCAACCTGTCCATTTGAGCGGGGATAACCAGGGCTGGAAGGGTTAAAAAAGATGTCCCAATCAGAACAGAAATCACTAAATTCTTTGGAATCAAATGGTGGTCCATTATCAGCAACTATTTCTTCAGGAATTCCGAAACGAGCAAAACAAGTCTTCAAAGCATTGATGACTGCAGGAGCAGTTGTATGATGTAGATGTTGGAGCTCAATATATTTGAAAAAATAATCTACTATCAAAAGATATGTCACTGAAGATAAATGGAAAAAGTCTATAGCAACCTTTTGCCATGGTCTCTCTGCTAGTTTTCTATCTAATAATGGTTCTTTGCAGTTTGACTTCTGGTTTTGTTGGCAAATAGCACAAGATGAAACCATATTTTCAATTTCAGTGTTCATACCTGGCCAACAGAGAGACTGACGAGCAAGATTTTTACAAGAGATTATACCTCTGTGCCCGACATGAAGGCGCTGTAACACATCTTTTCGACATGGCTGAGGAATAACAAGTCTTTGCCCACGACAGATGAGACCATCCTTAACATAGAGTTCAGATTGACAATGCCAATATGGCTGTGCATGCAAAGTCACACTATGTTTATTTTGAGGCCAACCATTCTCAATGTAGTTTCTTATGCTCTGGAGTTCCATGTCACTTTTGGTGTGAGACACAATTTCTTCGAGTTTAGGTTTTGACGCTTGTACAGTCACCCAAAAAAAAAACGCCACCCCCCCACCTAATTTCGCCGTAAATTATCGTAGAAACATTTGACTGGTACCGATCGATTTGTAATAACGTCTAGTTTATAACGGTATAGTTAAATTTTGCCTAAGGGGTCGTCTACATATTAAAACTGGCATTAACTTCATTTTCTTCAATAGCAACCCCTATTTTTGACTGCATATTCAGATTTCTGAGATCAAGGCGGTTCGAAAAACATACCTATTTATATACCTTAAATCAATTTTAAATAGAGTTACACGTGAAAATGTATTAGGGGTCCGTCTATACATTTAGAAAATATAAATCACGATCTACCACGCAGTATACATTGTTTATTAAGTTTCACACCGGAAAACAATTTCAGCAATGTTAATTATAAAATAAAAAAAATGACTAATTCACAGAACTTTCTGAGTTACTTTAAGAATTAAAAGCTTTTTATTGGTTTCTATTGATTAACATCAGATAGTTCACTTCATACGAAGAAAATTAAATAGCTTGAATAGATATTAAAATATCTATCAAAAGACAAAAAAAAAAAAAAAAAAAAAAAAAGATGAATGGTTTTAAATTTGTTGGAAAATTCAAAATTATTTTAATTCAAGCTGCCGTATAATTGTCTGAAACGGCGGCACTCTACCTGGTTCCCACGGCCGTTTCACAGTGACAATGGGAGTTTGTTCTGATACTGCAGTACTTTCATTTTCTTTAATTGACTTTTTTAAAATATTAAAACAGATTTTTTTATTTTTATTTATTTATTTTTTTAATTAGTTATTATTATTTTTTTTTTCATGACATTATTAAAAACTTTTACATAAATCTCCACGATATTCTTTTGCTTTTATATTTTATAATGTGTAACAAATTAATATGTAAAATAATAAATCCTAGTACTTAATGGGATGTTCTAAAATTCTACACTTTAACACAGATACCGAAGTGGACGGTGGGTGTAGAAAGGCTGGCTACCCTTAATCTAAATCTTCACTTGAAAAGGTCAAAATGTTACATAACTCTTTTTTTTTAATTTATTTTTATTTTTTAAGGAAAAAAGAAGAAGATAAGGAGGAGAAGGAAAGATCAAAACGAATATAAAGCATATTAAACGTTAATACCCTTTAAACACTGGAAAAAGGCGGGGTTTTGTATTGTGTGTCATTTGGGAGCTGTAGTGCCAGAAAATTACTTTATGTAATAAAACTTTTCATTTAAAGGGTATTTAAAGCAGCATTATATTTAATACATAGAATATTCAGAAAAAAAATACCATTCATCTGGTTCATGAAAAATAAAGACCATTTTCTGGCATTGCTCTATGTATATACATTCTTGTCAACCTATCCTGGAAGATTACTGGTCCCGCCCCTTTCCGTACATTTTTTTCACATCAGTCTTTTTAGAGCTGTGTCAGCCATCGGTGGCTGACACTGATTTTTCCATTTAGGCTAAGTCAGCCGGCAGTGTAAAATATGATATAAAACTACAGAACTTACATAGTTTTAAGTAATTACTGACAATTTATTTAAAATTTACATCATGTTTTTTTTTTTTTTTTTTTTTTAATAGGATTTTTATAGGATTATATCGTTAAGGCCGAATGGGGTTTATTGAAACTCGATAAACATAACACGCTTCTAAGCAGCACGTGTGGTCTGAATGGGATTTCCATAAGTATTCGCGTGGCGCTCAATGAGTTAATCGTAAATGTATTTGAAGTTAATTACTCTAAAAATTAAATTGTGTACACAGGGGCGGGAACTAACAATGTTACGGGTTAGGTTGGCAAGTATGCATATATATTTTGCTTGATTTATAAAAATTTATAACGCATTTTCTTCTTTTTTTTAGTATTTTGTGTTTATATCTCTCATTAAAAATAAATACAATATTCATATAGAAACATTTCCATACAGTAATGTATATAAACATATTGATTAAAGAAGATTTGTTGATATTATATAATTATTCTTCTATCTGTATAGTATATTAACACAAATATATTTTGTAAACTTCGCAGCATCGAAAAACAGCAACATAGCTTCCATATCAAGGCTTAATGTAAATAGCCACGCCTTTTCACAAATTTTCTAAAACTTTATAATATAAAGCAAAATAATTTTGCATATTTGTAATTAAATCATTTAAGTTTTGTCTTCAATAATCGATGTAGTAAATACCATTGTGATTTATGCATACCAGCGTCACATATAGAGTAAAATAGGAATATGCAAATTTGTCTTTTTTTTTAAATAGTGTTTCAGCGAATCAGAGGCGGGGCTTCTTTTCTTTTGAAATTCTTTCACAATCCCTCGCCTACATTGTGATAACTTTACAAAAATATGCCAATTTGTATAATAAACATCGAAATATTGCTTAGGAAACAATAAAAATAACATAAAGGTAAATTAAAATAGTTTTCCGTCAAATTATATACAAGCATTTACTTATAGAGATTACAGATTATAACAAGTGACGGCCCCCTAACAGGAATAAAAAGTGAAATATCACTGTAACTCAAAAAATAATGTTAGGAACGAGCTGTAAATTTGGAAACCCATGTTTTTGATGATGTCCGTTCTATTCGTGCAAAAATTAACATAGGTCATAATTCATAATTTTTTCAAATATGAATTTATTAATAATTTTCATAATTCAAAAAATGTTTTTTTAGCAAAAATTTGCATGGAATATGTTTGGGTTACTTCATTCTAACGAATAAAAAAAACAGAATTTAAATATCATAATTATTTCGGAAGATATGATTTAATGTTTGTCACATTCATTTAACATTAGCACCCCCAAACTTTGACAGCTTATAACTCTATGAAAAATTGAGCGAAATATATAAACTATACCATTTTCCGTAATGATTTGATCCAAAGAATTCAAATAAATTATAAAAAATGGGGGTTACCATTGAAAAAAATGAAGTTGATGTCAGTTTTAATATGTAGACGACCCCCTAAGTAAAATCTAACTATAACATTATAAACTAGACGTTATTACAAACTGATTGGTACCAGTCGCATGTTTCTACGATAATTTACGGCAAAATTAGGTGGGGGGGTGGCGTTTTTTTTTTGGGTGACTGTACCAGTAAAGAAACCATCTTTGGAACATTGTTAATGTCATATGTTGAGACTGGAGGTACTGGTAATGGTGCTCTGGACAAAGCATCTGCAACAGCTAATTGTTTTCCAGGAACATGAGTTAATTTAAAATTGTATCTTTGCAGTCGTAGTAAAAGTCTTTGCAATCTGGGTGATATATTTTCAAATGGCTTGTTGACTAGTCCTAACAATGGCTTATGGTCTGTTTCGATTTCAATATGTTGACCAAAAACATAATAATGAAAATGTTCACAAGCATGAACAATAGCAAGGAGTTCTTTTTCAATTTGAGAATACCTTGACTGAGTCTCAGAAAATGTAGCAGATGTATAAGCAACAGGTTGGTGGTTCTGAAGAAGTACTCCACCAAGACCAAAGGAACTTGCATCAACAGATAGCACTATTGGTTTGTTTTCGTCGAAAAATTGAAGAACAGATGCAGACTGTAGTAAATCTTTAACTTTTACAAAAGCAGCATGATGGTGAGAATCCCAAAGCCAGTTAGTATCTTTTTTAAGAAGGTTTCGCAGAACTGAAGTTTCTTGTGAGAATTTGGGGACGAATTTCATTAGGTAAGTTGCCATGCCCAAGAATCTTATCAGTTCTTGTTTATTTGTTGGTACAGGAAAATCTGCAATGACTGATTTTTTTTTATGATCTGGTGAAAGGCCTTTTGAAGATATAGTATGACCTAGATATTGCAACTCAGAAACACCAATTTTGGTTTTGTCTCTGTTTAATTTTAAACCGTTCTTTCTGACAATTTCAAGCACTTTTCTTAACTTTCTACAATGATCCTCTAAATTTTTACTGTATAGCATAATATCGTCAAAATAAGGGGAAATATCTGGACATTCTTCAAACAGGTAGTCCATTGCCATTTGATAGATTTCTGGTGCACAGCTTAAACCGAATGGCATAACCAGAAAACGATACCTGCCAAATGGAGTGATAAATGTACAAAGATCCAAACTTTCATCATCTAGTTGGATGTGATAGAAAGCATTTTTTGCATCAATAAGAGAAAAAATAGTGGAATCTTTCAGCTTTGATAACAATTGATCCTGAGATGGAATTTGGTAATGCTGACGCTTTATATATTTATTGAGGGGACGAGGATCTAGGCAAACTCTTAATGAGCCATCTTTTTTAGGGACAACAACAATGGGATTAACCCAATCAGTGGGTTTTGTGACTTTTTCTATGATGCCATTTTGCTCCATTTTTAAAAGCTCATTTTTTAATTTATCTTCTAGAGATAGAGGTATTTTACGTGAAGCAGCAATAACAGGTGTTGCTTTATCATTTAAGACAATTTTATGTTTACCAGGTAAACGAACTACACCTTCAAACACATCATTATATTACTCAAGAATTTGCAATAATTTAGATGAATTGGGAATATTAGATAAATTAGAATGAACACTAGATGAAGAATTTACATTAACACATGAATTAGAATTTACACATTTCTCACTTACTTGGACAGAGTTATCCATTCTTTGAATAAGATTAAGAGACGTGCACGCAGCTGCACTTAAAACAGGTTGCACATTTAGATCTATAACTATAAATTTTAAATTGTAAGATTGATCATTAACAACACAGTTGAGTATACTTTCACCCACTACTGGTAATGCATCACCACTATAGGTGCAAACTTTCAGGGATGTTGGTGTAAGAGCTGGAGAACCTTGTAAATTTCGGAAGGTAGCAAGTGGTATCACATTCACTTGTGCTCCTGTGTCTAATTTAAAAACTATGGGATGGTCATTGACAGTAATTGTTTGCAGCCAATCACTGTCTGTGAATGTTGATAAACTTCCAATATATGCAATGTCTGGATCTTCATTGCAATGAATAGCTGATATATGCCTCTTAGTTAACGATCTCTTTGGTTGTCTACAAACACTGGCAAAATGATTCAACATTTGACAATTATTACAGGTTTTCCCATAGGCTGGGCAGCTTCTAGGAGAATGATGGGAACCACATCTAGAACATGGGCGTTTATTACACTGAGAAGCAGAATTTTTATTTCTTTGATGTTTGTTTGGATTATGTCCTTGCTGGTTTTGAGGCTTTTTGGCCTTGTGACGGCTGACTGCATCAATTTGTGAGGACGATGACGGCTGGGACATGGCGAGAGAATGTATTCTAGACAATTCAGCAGATTTACACAATTCTAACGCTTTTTCCAGCGTAAGATCTGGTTCTCTCAAAAGGCGTTCGCGTAAGACGTCATCACGTAACCCTTGGATAATACGATCTTTTACGTTGCGATCATAGGCATCTCCAAAATCACACTGATCGGCCTGCAACTTGATTTCTGTGACAAAAGAGTCAAAATTTTGTCCTTGTTTTTGAATTATATTATTAAACACAAATGTTGCTAGAGTGACGTTGCGATAGGGTTTATAATGTTCGTCGAACTTATCCAGTACTTCTTTGACAGTTCTTGTCTGACCGGTCGTAAGAGCTGGAAAGTCAAACGTGAGGTAATCTTTGTAGGAAGATTTACCGATGACACTAAGTAGCAAAGCAACTCTTGTTTCATTATCTTCTTTGTTATACTTAACGGCTGTTTCAATGAGTTCATATTTTTGTCGCCAATCAGTCCATGCCTCTGCTGGGTTGTCGCCAGGAACAAACTGTTCGATTTGTAAAAACTGATGGGCCATGCTGTCTCTATTTATAAGTTAACAATTTGCCGAAAAGAAAAAAATAAATACGTATTAACTAGTTGCGTTAAATACGATTAATACTTTTACTCTGACACCATATTATAGACGTTGTTATATTTATATTGCTGAAAATATATTAGTAAAAGCTAGATGGAAATAGATACAACTTTATTCAGAGAACAGCATGGTGATTACAAGCTAGAAGATAGAAAAACATAACGACTGATTAAGATGAAGTATGAAATATCGATTAAGATGAAGTATGAATACATGGTACATAACAAACAGTATTGCAGTTTTTGATAAATACTCATATAATAAACTCTCTTTATGTAGTGCCCCCTGTCGGGGAGGTGGTGTCCTCCCCCCGTCGGGGAATTTCTGGTGCCACTACTGTTTAGCAGATAATCATAAGGACACAGTACGGTTTTTATGAACTGATAGTAATCCTCGTGCTCATTTAAAACATAATCTTCAAATTTACCGATTCAGTAGAGTACGTTTGGGGTAAATTCCAGCCCTTTTTATTGGCAGCTACTAGGGATGGGATAAACAGTTACATTTCCGTAATAGGTTATTTCATTTCGTACACTGTAAAAAAAAAAAAAAAAAAAAAAAAAAAAAAACTATTACCAGCTGCAAGAAACTCTTTGTGATTGGAGAAAATAATTATTCTCTCCAATCACAGAGAGTTTCTTGCAGCTGGTAATAGTTTTTTTTTTTTTTTTTTTTTTTTTTTTTACAGTGTACTGTCTATGGTAATATATTCCAATATCCTATTATTTTTTTAATCTATTTCTAATTTCTACTTAATTAAAATGGGACTTCAGGAAATGGTGTGTCGTGCATAGTGCATACGATTTATGTTTTTGAATAACAACACATTCGAATAGTAATTTTCACTTAATGTAATCGTATTTCCTTTTACTTTAAAAATAAAATTTCTATCATAAAATAATAATAAAAAAAGATATAGTCCATGAAACGTTCTTACTGAAGAAGTACGCACATGCGAAAACGGAATATTGCAAATAATATTGAATAACATACATCCGTTTCCTGTGGCAAAGAATACCAATATATAAACTATATTATTCAAAGAATGTTAGTTAGTTGTTTAAAAAAATGTTTAAAAGGTTACAACATTCCAAATCCTAAACTGCCAAAGATTGTATTACATAAAAATAAAATAAAATAAATAAAAATAACATTAAAACTATGCTGCCATAATTATTTCATAACAATTACGTTATAATTGACTTTTAGAAATATTATTCAACGAAAGATAAGATTAATTTATCGTATTATTAAGTGCATTGTTTAGAAAAAGAAAACTTAACTAGCGTATTTAAAACATAATTTAATTATAAAACATATGCATACGTTTTATATAGAATTAAATATTTAGTATGTGAAAAGTAAAATAATTTTATTTGATTAAAAAGCAACTACCTGCTACTCAAAAATAACAATTTTTAAAAATTTTTAGTTTTAAGGCGTAAAACGCGCTTTGAAATTAAATTTCTGGCTTTTTTTCTTTTTTCTTTTTTAAAGAGTCCTTCACAAGATGCTGATATATGGTTTTTCGGTAGGAAAAAAAAAAAAAAACCTTCCAAATTGACAACCGAATTATTCTTCTTAATTACAGTGGGATGACGTCTTTTAAAATGCTTTTTTAAATTCGGAACAGTTATTATAAAATTTAAATTTTGTTCGCAAAATCGCATCCAATCGGATCTTGAACGGATATACGACCATAAATAATTAATCATTTTACTCATCATAAAAAAAAAAAATTGTAAAAAAAAAAAAAAATCAAATAAAGAAACTAACTGATTAAAATAAATAAGAAAATGAAAAGCGAAATACAAATATATATCCTCTTATCGAATTTATCTCCACATAAAAACATATGAAAAAGTAAAATCTTCCTAAGCACATTTGCATGCTTCACACGATATTACGAAATTTCAGTGCCATCATCATCATCTGTTTCAAATAAACATCTTCCTAGCTCTAGCTACCAGCGAAATCTAATTAAAAAACGCCCCAATCCGTAAACATAAACAGAAACATCAGTCACATTCTTCCCCTCTTGTAAGCATGTCTGTGTTCTGTCAAACAAGAGAATCCTGTAACTAACTCTATGCCCAAACGATTTTATTATTCCATGGAAAGTAATTAACACCAAAAAATCATTTCTAAGTTAATATCGTATTCAATATTAGCATGATGTTAAAATTATCCTACTTATTAAAATTATTTTGATTAATATATTTCACAAGGAATTTTCCGTAATACATTCTAGAGAAAATATTATCATTAAAAAATTACCGTTACAAAATTATCGTTAAAAAAAAAAAATACAGCTGCAGCTGTATTATTTTTTTAACGGTAATTTTATGAACATGATGGAAAGAGATTACTGACTGAGAATATCACTGAGTAACAGAGTTGCATGAAGTCGTATGTATTCCTTACTGAGATATGGTATTTTTTTTTCAGACGTGAAGTAACGAATCGATTCGAACATCTGAGCGGAAACTCTGATGCGAGTCTTTTAATCGTTACTTCGTTATCTGTTTATGTATGATGCTGTATCTAACAAGAGGGATGCAGCGATAGTTAGATGCGAAAAGATAGGTGTTTTATTCATTACTCGGTACTTTTCTGTTATCGTATGACGCGATTTGGACTATTAAATTTTGTATGATTTGGATTTCGGTAGTAGTCGGCGTGCATAATATTGTTTTTGTATTTTGTAAATCCATTGTATAAAAGAAATAATTCAAGCTTTTTACTTGCATGATAGTGTATCATGTCAGTTTTATCGCCAGAAATTCCTCGTCTATTTCGCGTGCCAAGATAAAGTTGAAAATATTATTTTTTAATAGGATATTTTTAGTAATATATTACCATGCTAATAGGCTACAATGCAATAATAATATTACTTATTATGTTACGTGAAATAACGCCCATCTCTAGCAGCTACGGTGAAACATCACATAGAAAAATATAGGGGACATTACCCAACAACCGTGCATCACCTGGATTCATTTATGTTTATGTATGTGGATGATTAGATTACAGGTCAAGACACTTCAGAAGAAGAACTTGAAATTTCCCGCTCTGCACAGAAAATTATGAAGGAAGCAGGAATGGTAATGAGAAAATGGACCAGTAACGATTCTTCCTCGATGAAACAGTGAACCGTAGAAGGGCTCGATACTTACCCAATTGACACCTTCATTAACTTAGGGACCGACAACACGAAAGTATTAGGCATATCTTTGTAAACAAAAGATGATTGTTTGACCTTAGATGTTAAAGGAATTCTTGAATTTTTTGCCACAGAAGAAAATACCAAAAGAGCCATTTTGCAAACCATCGGAAAAATTTTCGATCCAATGGGATTGCTTACACCATTTACTATCTGAATGAAATGTCTTACGCAGGAACTTTGGAACAGAAAGGCCATGTGGGATGAAAATTTGCCTCCAGATATATTAGAAAAGTGGCTGGCTAGGTGTAAGGAATTACCACTCCTTAAAGAACGTAGAGTCCCAAGACTTGTTCTAGATTCTACTAGTGAAGATGAAATACAGATACTTTTTTTTTTTTTTTTTTTTTGTGATGCCTCCAAACTTGAATATGGGGCTTCAGTTTACATAAAAGTTAAAAAACAAGACAAGGTTTTAAAAATTAGGGTAAATCTCGTTGCTTCAAACAGTGGAGTAGCTCCATTAAAAAGCATTACATTATCCCGACTTAAGGGCCCTCTTCACTCACCACCGCCGGAAGTCGAAGCTAATGTTATTCTAGGGGAAATTTTTCTTTACAAATAACTTATTAACTAATACATATTTTTAAATTCTGTTTTCACATTCTGAAAATCCCCAGCTTTGAAATTGACGGACCTTTTTTAAAAAATTATTTTTTTACTTTTTTATATTTTATTTTGAAGCTGCAAAATACGAATTTTCAATATGTGAAATTTTTTCATTTTGCAATTTCAAAATAAAATATTAAAAATTAAAAAAAATGCATTTTTAAAAAAGGTTCGTCAATTTAACAGTTGGGAATATTCTGAATGTGAAAACAAAATTTAAAAATATGTATTAGTTAATAAGTTATTTGTAATGAAAATTTCCCCATAGAATAACATTGGCTCGGGCTTCCGGCGACGGTAAATGAAGAGGGCCGTTAAGCTTCTCGGCGCCTTGTTAGTAGCACGCTTGAGTCGCAAGTTTCAGGAAATCATAGGACAGAAAATATGCTATACTGTGTTTCATTATACAGACTCTAAAATTGTTTTATTTTGGATTAAAAATTAAACAAAAAAAATGGAAACAATTTGTTTCAAATAGAGTTCGGGAAATTGCAAGGCTGACAGATCCTGAGACCTGGTTTCACCGTGCCGGAAAAGAAAACCCTCAGATTTCCTGAGCACAGGTCTCACTGCAGAAAGGCTCTTACACAATGATCAGTGGTGGTGCGGTCCTCCCTTTTGATGTCTGATGAAAACAAAGAACTTATTAGTGACTGTCCAGAACCGAGAGAGGAAAAATATACACATGAACTGAAATTAAAAAGCTCTAATGTGACTTTACTATAGAAAAATGACTTAACAATTTTTAACTATTTAATAGTCTAAATTATACATGAAATTAATGGAACTTAAGAGTGGAGCATCCAGTGAAGTCTCCCTTTCAAGTTTTAGACATTCACGTTCATATTAACTTAAGTTTGTATATTCTACTCATATAAAACAAATGTAATGGATATAAATTTTTTGTAATATTAACATTGACTCAAATTAATATCTTTATATACATAAGAATTTCGTGTCACGATGTTTGTCCGCGATAAACTTCTAAACTAAGGAACCTATTTTAATGAAATTTTGCACACTGTGTGCAGTTTGGTTCAACTTGAGAGATGGGATAGTTTTTATCTCAATTTATAGTCACAATAATTTTTTATTGCAAATTATTTGTTTATTATATGACAAAGGGTTATAAGGGTTATATTTATCTGTGAGTTCCATAAGTTTAATTGTTGCCAAAAAAAAAAAAAAAAAAAAAAAAAAAAAATTACGAGTTTACATTATTTCGACATAAAAATAAATACATTTAATCAAACGTGAACGTTAAAAAATTATAAAAAGTTAAGTTATGCATCTCACAAAAATTGAAGTCATAATCACTTTAAAAATTTATACACATTGATAAAGTGCTAATGGAGTTATACACAAGTGAAGTGTGACATCACTGACCGTCTGTGAAGCCAAGAAAAAGGTTTCTTATGTTAATCGTCTATTGGATTTTTTGTAAAAAAAATTATTAAAAATCAAGGAAAATTATTTCTCGATTTTAATCCCCATATTGTTGTATAGATATGTATTAGTTATTGAGTGTATGTGTTAGATTGAATTATTTTGCTGTCAGATTGACAAAATTTTAATTTTAAATTTCAGAACTCCGTCGTCCTTTGAGTTTTTTTTTTTTTTTTTTTTTTTTTTTGTCTTTGACGATCAAAAACGTAACACGAAAATATGTATACCAGAAGTATATTTTCGTTATAGGTATTGTGCGAAATATTGTTTCATATCATTTATTACTCTCTTAATATAAGTTGTTAAAATAACCATGATTTTTGAAAAGAATTAAATATGTTCGCTAGATAATTTGGCGATTTTTTTTTATCGCCAAGAATGATAGATATGAAATATATTCCGCTGCAACATGTTATAGAGACATTATATATACGATATAATTTATTTCACATGAAACGTGTGTTAAAAATTTACTTACGACATAACCTTGCTTTTTCAATTTTTGGTGCATTATTGTTGTCTGTATCACTTCATTTTCTTTAAGAAATTTGTGATCTATACACATAATTTTCTAAATAAAAAGTAATCATGTCAATATTTTAAAACATATTTAAAAGTTCGTTTTATTTAACATTGAATTTTAAAACTTAATTTAAAACTTATTTAAAAGTCTGGAAGATTTTAAGTCTGTTTATTTGTTTTGTAAAGCTAATCTATATGACCCATGTTCGAAACTTTAAATAATAATTTCTCTTATTTTTCTTTAATAATTTATCAATTTACCGTTCCATATTAACCCATTAGTAGTCGCTAGTTGGTCGATTCACCACACATCTCTTCAGTCTTGCTAGATTTTTTTTATTCAATAGTCACCAGAAATTTTTAGAAGTGGCATTTGATATATAAAAAAGCCATAGCATACTAGAATAATCGTCGATTATGAATATCAAATGCCATTTCTGAAGATTTTTGGTAGCTATTGAATAAAAAAGTATGGCAACACTGGTGGAATGGGCGGCGAATCGACCAAATAGCGACTGCTAACGGGTTAAATTTGTGATTTATTTAACACATTTAACATTAAATTTTGACTCATATTTCTTGCTTAAAAAAACTCTTAAAATCTTGCAGTTTTCTTATCTTAATCCTCAATGCTTTCCATCTTGATTAACTTGAACTTACTATTAAAAATCTTACATACTCAAAATCTTCTCATCACTTCGTTAAAATATATTAATCTTTTCCTATTTAAAATGATACCTGTATTTACTTTAAATGCCCAATATTTCATGAGATATCCTATTTTCAAATATTTATCAAATTTACTCTTTTTTTCTGGTTTAGCCATATTGTTTTCCTTTTTATAATTACAGCTATTGCCATCTTTAAAATATTTAAAACGGTGAGATCATTTTATAATAAAATTATCCATAATAGCATATATAATATTTCACGCCTCCTTAAAAATTGATTTTAAAATCGTGTGCTTCTTTTATACTTTTATTTCAATAGAACTTTAAAAAATTGAATTACATATATTAGTCATTTTAGCATTTTAATCCAAAATAACTTTAGACATAATATATCACTCATCCATAAAATTGATTTTTAAAACTGCCTAATACTTTTATTTTAATATAATTTTAATATAATTTAATTTATGTATTAGTCATTTTAGTATTTTTATCCTAAGTAGCATTAGAAATTATATATTCCATTTCTTCATTAGAATTTATAAGACCCTACAATAAAATTGATGTGTGCTTAATATCAACTCTACGAAAATTTTTATCAATCGCTTCCAAGTTTTGACCTAAGGTTCAAATCTCAATCCTGTGGGTTTTTACATCGGCTACAACGTTTTCGTCTTTATTCGTAAATAATAATTTGACTGTATTGAAGGTATTGAATAGTTTACTGCAATATAATTCAACGTATAACTTAGCCACAGCAATGCGTGGCCAGGTCTTCTAGTATATATACAGGGTGATTAGAGAAAAACTACCCCGATATATGAGACCATAGCTACCATACCAATCCGAGAAACTGTATAAAACTTTGGTGGAAGGTATTTTGAGGTACAGTCGGTAACAAAAGTGTCCGAACACTAGCAAAAATTCCTATGTAAAAAAAGTACACTTGATAAGGTTTTGTTAAATAAATCCTTGTCGAATCCTGTTCTTAGACTTACTAAGACAATGATTCGACAAGGATTTATTTAACAAAACCTTATGAAGTGTACTTTTTTTACATAGGAATTTTTGCTAGTGTTCGGACACTTTTGTTACCGACTCTATGTGCTCAAGAATTATATAAAAAAACAACAGTTAAACTAACAGTTACGGTTAAAGTGATAAAATTTCGAAAACTTCAAATGGCAACACCAGTTTTTTTTTTTAATTGGAATGGGATCTCCATAGCAAAAAACCATAAATAGCTTTAGGACGGTACCTCTAGTATGAAAATCACCAACGCTAGGCATACTAAGAAAAAAAGAGAAAACAGCTGTGATGTGCCTACCAAAGCACGACTTTCATTTTCTTAATGACGTCACATTTCACACTGACAAGGAGAGGTCACGACATGGAAAATTCAGATCGGGACGAAATTGCGCAGGATTGTAGTATACTATCAGGGTAACAACATATTAAAGCAGTAGGACCCACTATCCACAAAATTTCGAGAAAAAAGCATTTAAAGTTTCAGTAATCTTTAAATACAAGTTATTTCATAATCGAGTAAGCGCCTCAGTGGCGTGATCCTAAAGCGCGAGCCTCCCACCCAGATGACTTGGGTTCGAGGCTACCTGCGGGACTACTCTTTTTTTTTTTCTTCTTTAACTTTTTATGTAATCTTAACTTTTTATTTATTTTATTTTATTTTACAATTCAATTCAAAATTTGAAAATTTTAATAAAAAATTATTTAATTTTGAGTATAAAATAACTTTTTCTATTTTTAATATTTTTAACTTAAAAATACAATAAATTTCTATAACTTAAGAAATAAAGTTTAGTTTTGCAAAACCCTAAATAAGAAACATAAGGAAAAACAGACAAATATTTAAATAATTAAAAAATAAACAAGCTGTAAACAAAGTGTAAAATAGTTAGCAGGTGTACTTAAATCTTGGTTTGAGCTTCCTGATTTGTTTTGAATGTGTATAAATTACGCAAACACTTCTAGCTTGTTAATAATAAAGGACAGGTGGAATTTTTTTTGTGCACAGAAGGATAAAAAAAAAAAAAAAAGAAGTTGTTATCGAAAAAGAAACGATGTTCATTAACATTTAAAATCTACATTTAAAGATAACATTTCTTTACCTGTAATAATTTAATAGCCTCGCAATCCTATACTATAATTTTTAAGAAACTATTGATTGGAGAAGTAATTATTTAATTTGGATAGTAATTATATATGCAATTAAAATCATCATTTCTCTGTAATTTTTTTTTTCGTAATTTAAAAAATAAAATTAAATATACCTAAAAGGAAATAAAATATTTAGATAAATAATTAAAAACAGTTTCTTTAGTTTTACCTTATTTTAAAGTTAAAATAAAACTAAAATTTATTTTTTAAGTTATATAAATTTATTGTATTTTTAAGTTATAAATATCAAAAATAGAAAAAGTTATTTTATACTCAAGAAAATTAAATAATTTTTTATTAAAATTTTCAAATTTTGAATTGAATTGTAAAATAAAGTAAAATAAATAAAAAGTTAAGATTACATAAAAAGTTAAAGAAAAAAAAAAAAAAAAAAGTAGTCCCGCAGGTAGCCTCGAACCCAAGTCATCTGGGTTGGGAGGCTCGCGCTTTAAGATCACGCCACTGAGGCGCTTACTCACTTACGAAATAATTTGTATTTAAAGATTACTGAAACTTTAAATGCTTTTTTCTCGAAATTTTTTGGATAGTGGGTCCTACTGCTTCAACATGTTGTTACCCTCATAGTATACTACAATCCTGCGCAATTTCGTCCCGATCTGAATTTTCCATGTCGTGACCTCTCCTTGTGAGTCTTCGGCTCTTACTAAAGTCTACTGATTCTGCTTCGAAAAGAAAAGAAGAGACCACTTTACCATTAATTTCATGTAGGTCTACTGAATAAGGGTTTTAATTTCGTTGTTAGTCGCAAGACCCCGTCATGACTGACGTCATCACACTATTTGAAAAATAAGGCATTTTGAAATGCGTGATGTGTATCTTGCTTTCTTGCTCTGTGAACAATATGCCCCTTTACTGGGAAACATAATTATCATCAATCACAATGCATTGTTTTTCACGTAGTGCTATGATATCAGTAATGACGGCGTCTTACGACTAACGACGAAATTAAAGCCTTTATTCAGTAGCCTTACACGAAATTAAGGATACCGTGATCTCTTCTTTTCGTTTCGAAACAGAATCAGTAGACTTTAGTCTGAACCAAAGACTCAGTGTGAAATGTGACGTCATTTAAAAAATGAAAGTCGTTCTCTGGTAGGCACATAACAGTTTTTTTTTTTTTTTTTTCTTAGCCTGCTAGCGCTGGCGATTTTCG
The DNA here is from genome assembly GCA_963930645.1 of Salticus scenicus. Lineage (NCBI taxonomy): Eukaryota > Metazoa > Arthropoda > Arachnida > Araneae > Salticidae > Salticus > Salticus scenicus. The sequence goes on along the minus strand of OZ005648.1, from coordinate 141,723,805 downwards.
TGCTACAGGTACCATTCCAACGCTGTATATATTTTTTTTTGCTATGCAGATTCCATTTCAATAAAATAAAAAAAGTAGGTGTTGCCATTTGAAATTTTGTCACTGTAACCGTAACTGTTAGAATTTTGTTCAGTTACTGTGAATGGTATAGTAGCTAATGGTCTCATATATCGGGGTAGTTTTTTTCTAATCATCCTGTATATATATTAATCAATATTACACTAAATCCTTCTTGCATTTATTTACTTGTTTAAATAATTTTATTTTCTATATCTTTATTATTATGTACTAGACGCCTGTAAATTTAACATTTTCATTTATCATGAATTTAACACGTAATTGTTAATGAACGTGGACATTTCATTATCTTGCATGATATCGTTGGTTGTCCAACGTAGAATAAAAGTTTGTTATACACTAACTTCGTTGACTGCCGGGCAGCAACTGCCAATGCTAAGCCCAGTTTGTGTCTACATAATATTTATCTTTTACAAACCATCATCTCATTTAAGGATTATAACATTGAATAAAATCCTGAACATCCTTAATTAGACTACTTTTATTATTTGTTTATTTATTTAATTTTTCCTATAAAAAATTACCTTTCTGTATTTTTCAGAAGGATTGGACATTCCATTCGAAACTAAATTTAATTTAATTTAAATCATTTTAATATTACAATCAATAACATTCAACTTAATTATAATTCAAAATAATGTATTGACTCGTAGTTTACTGAATAGTATATATATATCTTATACTATTAAGTAGGCTGACCAGATCAAAGTATCTTTATAATAGAGAAGCATTAAAAATTTCTACAATTATCAAATTATGGATGTATTTTTTCATTCCTAATAAATAAGGACTTGAAATAAAGTGTTATTGATTAATAATTTAGTTTCTACAATTTTTTAAAACTTAGAAAAATGCCTTAAAAAAAAAGGGGGGGGGGCATCCTCATTTGTCCCCAGAAAATGGGGACGTTTGGTCAGTATACTATTAAGTGAGCAATATTTGTATATATATATATATATATATATATATATATATATATATATATGTATATTTCACTGTTCTCGAAAACGGTAGCTCGGACAGTCACGTGATTTAACACAAAGGTGCCCTCCGAAGGGTCATTGTGCACATCGAAGTCAGATTTTCAAATTTTTGATTAGTTTTCTTTTAATTAATAAAAATATGAAAATTAAAACTTCCCATTTTTATAATGACGCAGAATGGAAAATCTTTGGAGAGATTTTATTGGTTTATTTGATTTTCATTGAGTTGAGTGTATTTTACATTCAACTACAGCTACTTTAGGAGGAATTACAAGAGATTTTATTGGTTTATTTGATTTTCATTTATTTGAGTGCATTTTACTTTGAACTAGAGCTACGTTTTGAGGGATTGCAAGAGATTTAATTGGTTTATTTGATTTTCATTGATTTGAATGTATTTTACATTGAACTACAGCTACGTTATGAGGAATTACAAGAGATTTGATTGGTTTATTTGATTTTCCTTGATTTGAGTGTATTTTATGTTGAACTAGAGCTACGTTGTGAAGAATTACGAGAGATTTGATTTGTTTATTTGATTGTAATTGATTTAAAGTACGGGTGTCCAGTGACTTTTTTTTTTTTTTTTTTTTTTTTTTTTTAACATGCTTGACAGTGATTGCTGCGAAAACGAGTTTCGTGCGTTTTCAGATTCATGCACAACAAGGTAGGGGTGTCCAGCGATGTTTTTTTTTTTTTTTTTTTTTTTTTTTTTGTTTTGTTATAACATGCGTGATAGTGATTGCGGCGGAACCGAGCTACGTGCGTTTTCAGATTCATGCACAACGAGGTAGGGGTGTCCAGTGATGTTTTTTAGTTTTAACATGCGTGATAGTGATTGCCGCGGAACCGAGTTTCGTGTGTTCTGAGATTCATGCACAGCGGTGAAGGGCTGTCCAGTGATTTTTTTTTTTTTTTTTTTTCATGTGCGTGAAGCGTACTTACGTGTGTTATCGTGATTGCTGCGAAAACGACTTACGTGCGTTCTCTGATTCGACCATTTATCGAATAGTGACTTTTACTGTACGAGTAACAGTTTCAACTTTTTCCAGAATATTCGAAGAATTAACATTTCTATTTGACTGTTTTCGAGAATATCCGTTTTAATATTAGTTTTGTTGCACAGATTCGAGAAGTTCAAAAAATGTTTGATATTATCAAGGAGATCCCATACTAAAACTGTGAAGAAAATAGTCGCCAATCGAAATGCATTTATTTAAACGTTTCAATTATTCATTAAAAAAACAAAATCCTTTAAATATAGTGCCCAGCGAAGCGAGCGAAGCCTGCTAGTTTATTTTTATACGAGAAAAGAGTATAAATGACTGAGTTAATGAACAAGTAAAGTGAACGCAAAGATGAATGTAAAATGAATATATAAATGAATAATTAACATAAATAATTATAAAATGAATAAGTGTTGCTATATAGAAACCAATTCTTTCAACATACTACATGCAATGTTTTAATCAAACTACTCAGAGGCATTTTTTTTTTTTTAATTGCCTGCTAAAACTTAGCTTTTGAACGTCTTAATTAAAAATATTTGGAGGTAATTTTTCCTCCGAATTTTTTTTTTTTTTTTTTTTTTTTTTTTAACTTATTCCTTTTAACATTTCACTTAAAATAATCAGAAATACTTTTCCTCTGACCTTATTTACTAAATACCTTTATATCTCTAAAATAACGCTCATTCAAAAAACAGAAATAAAAAAAAATTGTAATCCTGTCATATATAAGTTTTTAAACTACACTGTAAAAAAATAACTATTACCAGCTGCAAGAAAACTCTCTCTGATTCAAGGCCGTATCCAGAAAAAAATTTCGGAGGGGGCCCAACTTTCACTCAGATGTTGGTCATGCACCCGCACATATGTACACCAAGAGCGTGTGCATTAAAGCTTGTCTCCCCCCCCCCCCCAATCACCTTAACTTTAAAATAAATATAAGTTATCGCCTTAAAATTCGTATCTAGGCATAGTAAAATGGTTATGCGTTATTAATAAGATCGGTTATAACACCGCATGGCGGCAAACAATGGAATTAATATTCCTAAAATCTGAAATGGCAAGAAAAGATTTAATAATAATAATTCTAAAAAGTGCCTTGGGTTTAAAACTGATGGAACTAGTCCTTTAAAATGCAAAAGTCTTGCTAGAGAGTTTTTTAATCCGTGATTTTATAAACCGATGAGAAACGGAGAAAATCCTCAAAAACTGGACTCACAGTAGTCCGGTTAATAAGGAGTCGAGCTCGTAATTGAAGGATTGAGCAATCGATGCTGGAGCCATCCAAAGACTGTCATGTAGATTAATGGCATCTGGTGCACATAAAATCCGTTGTGTCCTCCATGTTTTGTAAATGTAATAGCTCAGGAATACTGAAGTTGGGGAAACATCTCCTCCGTGGAGGTTTTAAATTGTGATGGTACGAATACCCTAGAAATGAATTCTAGACCGTTGATATGCTGTCTGTCTAGCTTTAGTGCAATGTTAAGTCCATTCAAATTTAACATAACAACCATGTTTCAAATACTTTTCGTTTTTTTTTTTTTTTTTTTTTTTTTTGAGATATAGCTTCTTTTTTTATACAGCCGAGATATATATCTTTCCCATTAAAAGGGAAACCTAGTGCAGCTACACTACCTGCTGGGCGATATACCCAAAAATCTAATCAACAAAAAATTTATATCTTAGCTTCCAAAAATAATCGAATGGTGTTAAATGCATCTAAAAACATGTAAATACATTGAAAACTGGAAGTCTAAAAGTTTCCGAATCTAATACTTTTTCTCTTGTTATGTGTGTAGAAGAAAATAATATATATATATATATATATATATGTGTGTGATTTTCTAATTAGATAATAATGCTTGCTTTAGATCATATTACCGGAAATATGAGGACCTATGTGCAGGCGTCCACTGAACCTAGACATATTATGCCTAGGTTTAGTGAACACATTGAGGTCTTCTCATATGGCTTACTGTTTAGCGTGGGTAGACGTGTCTTCTACAGAACCTGGGACCATGCTTATACGCATTGTAGTTGCTGAAAATCTTCTGGCATGGCATACGTACCGAACTATCTAGCGTTTCTATATGTAACCAGGGTGTGTATCAACCAGGTGTCTCATGTGACACAGCGTATCTTAAACTGTGGATGCACGTCATTAGTGATTATCGTTTGGAAATTGAACAGTGAAGCAATGGCCCATCATCTCGTTCTACATTAGACTCAAATATGTCTGCTTTGTGACGATCGTAACAAAGTTTTTTACATTACGTATTGTTTTTTTTTAAGGCCTGTCAAGGCAGCAGAGATAGCAGAGCCACTTATTCTACTTGCATCGCAGCTCACACCCACTTTCGTTTTAGGACCGTCTTAGATCTCTTCAGAGGTCTGTCGAACTCAGGGAGCCTTAGCTCCAACATTATATATATATATATATAAGTTTTCCCTCTTCCCTTTCACTTGGCCTATGGTGCGAGCTGTGGTTCCTACCAATGTAGGTACAATACCTTACTTCTTCTTTCGAGCGCAGGGTGTTACAAATACTTTTCTGATTTTGTGTTCACCAATAATTGTTGTAATGCTTGAGGCTATACAATCGCATGCGATTGATTTTTCTCCCTGAGAGATTCATTGTGATAATCCTTCTGATTCCTTATGGGAATATTATTTAGTTATAGGCGCATGGCGACGGATGACGGTAGTAGTGTAACTGTTTGAACGATGCTGATGACGCATGGCCACATATGGTGGCTTTTAATGCAAGTGGGTTTAACACTTTGGTTTCCTTTTAGAAACAAGGAAAACTGATACGGAATTTTTTGACAGAACCTGTGGACTGCATGTACCCACTAGAGTCTGGTCCAGTCAAAGCTCAGTCTGGTTTGGGAATCTGGACATTCGTTTGAAAATCTACCTAACTGCAAATATGAATACCGAATGCTATACTCTATGATGTGATTACTGGCATTTTTGCTTTAAGTAGGATTAGATAGTACCATCTTTCATCACATGTCTTTCTGTAAAGTAGACTTTATATTGGCTGTTTTTTTTTTTTTTTTTGGTCAGAATTTATACTCTATGGAAGGTATACTACGTGCATAACTAACAAAACTAGAAGTTCCATATGCAACTGCGATCTTTGTTAATGACGAATCTTTTGTCTCACATGGAATTAAAACGCTATTTCTAGCAAGAGAAGTGTTTAAAAGGAAGGAGGCACATTACAGTGTTCAACAATAAGTACCATAAAGATCTATTTTTAGTGTTTTTTACAAAGAGCTAATGTACATTTCGGTAATTTGGACTTTACAAGACAGAAAATTGCTAATAAATAAGGTTTAACAAGCAAGCAAACTAACAACAACAAAAAAACAGATATTGAAGAAAAAATTAATTTTTTTTTCTGGTGAGTAGATGACAAAAATTGTCTCAGACAATTTCGGGGGGGGCTCGAGCCCCCAGAGCCCCCCCTCTGGATACGTCCCTGCTCTGATTGGAGAAAACAATTATTTTCTCCAATCAGAGAGAGTTTCTTGCAGCTGGTAATAGTTATTTTTTTACAGTGTATCTGGTTAAATTGACACATTCCGAAGAACATCCTGTATTACAAACAAGCATTTCAATATATTTCTACTTTAGTAATATAACAATTACCATAAAATATTTTCTTGCATCAGAGAGCCTTCTATTTATAAATATGCTAACTTACGGAAATATTATTCTTTACAATTTAAGTTTATCATTATCTTAAATAAATATTTAGCAGATATCTTTTTCTTTTTTCAATAGAATGTCACAGTAATAGATTTCATGAACACGTTTCAAGAACATCAGTTCTATAAAGGGAATGAAATAATAGGGGGGAGAAAAATTCGTTTTAAGACGCAACAAATGTGTCATTTGTAAATATCTTTCTTTTCAAAGGAAATATTTTTATTTATTTATTTTTACTTTTTTTTTTTTTTCTGATAGATAGGCATAAGATAATTTTGCAATTGCGTTTTTCAAAAGAAAACCTAGAAGAACAGAAATAAACATTTCATTTCGCTTTGCGGAAGAAAACTATTGCAAAATATCTCCTTCCAAAAAGAACAAATATATATATACTAGCAGGCTACGCCCGCTTCGCTGGTCCCTATTTTTAAATGAATCACTATAATTACTGAATTCTCAAAATTGCATTAATTTTTATCACGTGAAAAAAAAAAAAAAAAAAAAAAAAAAAAAAAAGAGAGAGAGAGAGAAACAAAATCTGATTAGGAAAAATGTCGCACCGGGTTCCCGCTGAGTTCGGAAAAAATTCCCAAAATGCTCCAAATCTTATTTCTATTATTTTCCTCCTTCACCCCCCCCCCCCTCTCCCGTCTATCCTAATAATTTTACAAATTCGAAAATATCCGCAATCGTTTTGTAGGTATCAAAAACCTCTATGCACCAGTTTTGAACGATCTATCTCTATTTTTATTTTTTTGCCCCTCCACCCCCTCCCTTCCCACCCCTCCCAATAATTTTACAAATTCGAAAATATCCGCAATCGATTTGTAGGTATCGAAAACCTCTATGCACCAATTTTTAATGATCTTACTCTATTTTTTTTTTTTTTGCGCCTTCGCCCCCTCTTTTCTGGTCCTCCTAACAACTTTACACTTTCGAAAATATCCCCATTCAACTTGCAGGCCTCTAAAACCTATCTGTACCAATTTTGAATGGCCTAACTGTATTTCTATTTGTTTGTGCCCATAGCTCCTCTTATCGCCCCTCCTTATAATTTTACAAATTCGAAAATATCCGCAATCGATTTGTAAGTATTGAAAACCTCTATGTACCAATTTTGAACGATCTAACTCTATTTTTGTTTTTTTGCTCCCCCCTCTCCCCTCCCCTCCTTCTCGCCACTCCTAATAATTTTACACTTCCGAAACTATCCCCATTCGTCTAGCAGGCCTTTAAAACCTATCTGTACCAATTTTGAACGGACTAACTGTATTTCTATTTGTTTTTGCCCCATAGCCTCCGCCCGTGCTGCCCCACCTGGGGGCTAAAATTCCAAAAATTGGTTTTTAGATATTTGCATTAGCTATATTTCAGAGAAAAAATTTCACATATATCTGTTCTTTTGTTTGAGATATATAGGATTATGTGAAATCACATTTCGCCCCCTCCCCTCCCCTTGGAGACCGAATTTCTAAAATTCCAGAAATCGATTTTTAGACATTTGTGTTAGCTATATTTTAAAGCAAAATAATTACAAGATAAAAAGAACTTTTTTATATACCATGTTTTTAAATTTTCTGTTGAATCATATAAACATTACCGAAGGCAGCGGAAACCCAGAGCAATTGGATAAAACTATTAAAAAAATTCATCGCTACTGTGTTTTGAGCTATTATAAAAGTTTCAAATGGCTATCTAGCCGGGAAGCGTATCTCCGAAATGTTGGCTCGTACAGGCGAACCTGGCGAATTTTTGTAGCTCGTACCAAAACCCTCTCTGCCGCAAAGCAACCCTTCTTTCCACTTCATTCACGATTCGTTAAGGATTCGAGCAATCTTTTTTCCCCCCCAAGAGAATAAACTATTAAAAATGTGTCAATGGAGTTTTAGTATCGTAATTCTTAAATAATATATTTAATGCAAAAATTTATTAGAAATTCTCCACCCTTTAAATTTAATTTAGCAAGATTAATGAAGAAATAAAATTGTAATATTCTAATTTTAAAGCTTTTAAAATTGTTCTTGAAATACATTTATTTATTTATTTATTTATTTTACTTTCTCTTACCAACATATATGGTAGAGAAAGTATTGTTTTGGGGTCAAATTTTCGAAATTGAATTTTTTTTATATATACACGCTTTGAGGCTCCCTAAATCATAATTGTTAAAAATGTGTCAATGGAGTCTGTATCGTTATTTTTAGATAATATAATTTAATACCAAAATTTATTAGAAAACCCTTTAAATTTATTTTATCAAGATTAATGAAGAAGTATATTTGTAATATTATGATTTTAAAGCTTTTAAAATTATCCTTGAAATACATTTATTTTATTTTATTCTGTTTTATTATTATTTTTATTATTATTATTATTTACTTTCTCTTCGTCAAATAAAATTATTTCTAAACCTATTTTAGATTATTTGAAAAGTACGTTAAACTTTACATTCTTACGCTATTGATCTTAAGATTTAATGTGCAATCTGTCATTATAATATTGAAATGCAGGGTAAAAAAGAAAGTCGTGTGAGTGACACACCAGATTATCATTATTATGATCATTATTTAGTTTATTTTACCCATATATTGTAAGAAAAGTTTTATTTTTGATTCAGATTTTCGAAATTGAGTTTTTACTACATTTGCTTAAATATCCTGAAACAAAAAATTAGGTTTTTAGCGGTTACCTGAATGTGTCTGTGTGTTTGTTATCACCATACCTCAAGAATAGATATTGGGACTCGGATGAAATATTAAGTAATTCGTGTACAGTGACTAAGAAAAGAATTCAAATTCATTAAGTCTATGTGTGAATTTTCTGGTAAATACAATTTAATATTTTTGGATGAAACAAAATAAAATAAATTGAACTTATATTTTATGTGCATGAAAGAATGTTTCGTATACAATGTAGAATGTATATCCTTTATTAGAAGTTTACACAGAACCCTACAAAAGAATTCAGATATATTCATACAATGGAATTGCTGAAAGGTCATTTCATGTCGTGCTATGTGTTTTAAATTCTGTGCTAAATTAGTACACTATTGTGTTTGTAAAATATATAGTAAATATACAGGGCTACCCCAAATTAAATGAAAGCATTTCTTTTTATAAATAAAAATCAATATAATAAATGCAATTAAAGTTTAATTAATTTAAAATTATTCTCTTATTCTAATTTACTTTATCTTATCCGTAAAAGGTCGCGAAAGTATTGTTTTCGGATCAAGTTTTCGAAATTGAATTTTTGTTACATTTATATGTTTTGAGGTTTCCTGAATCCAAAAATTATGTTTTTAGTGGTTGGTTTATGTGACTTGTCTGTGTGTATTATAGATATTGAGTTTGTAAAATGGGCGCATCAGTTTTTAAATATCACTTATGTTATTGATAAGGACAATATTGCTTTGGAACAATGTAAGTTGTAAACTTCGCATGTTATTCAAAATTTACGTTTTCTTTTTAACATGGCAAAACAGAGCAAAATTTCGTTTAAACGTCCATTATGCCAATATTTTGTCGTAAACATGTCAGACTAATATTTTAAAATATATTTTTTAATACACTTCATTAAATATGAACATTTTAATTTGAAACTTTAGTAATTACAAATTGTGTTGCCTTCATTTGACAAATTAGGCCAATACTTCCCACGAACTTGCAATATGGGGATCAGTTGTGTTGGAAATTAATGTACGATAACAATCCTAATAAAATTAGTCATTTAATTACGATAAGTCAAATGTATCGAATCGGATAGAGGGTAGCCTATGAGGTGCGGCATTTCAGTCTGCGACTGTGTTGAGTGTTATATCATACTCATTCCTTTTAATATGAATACATTTCGCTCTCAATAGAAATTAGTAACAATAAATATAGGATGAGAATGGTTATGCTCATCATTATTACTTTGATTTGTATAACATATTAAGTTAGATTGTTTATGATTACTGAAAAACAAATAGAATAGCATTAATAAAATGTTTTTATTTTATAACTTTGTGTGTTGGGGTTGGGGGGGGGGGTAAAGAATGAGAAATGGACATGTCCGAGGATGAAATTATACGTAGAAAATTTTATGAATTTCAACCATAAAATTTAACACGAAATATCTATTTTATTATGATTAAGATGTTCTTTAAAAATATATAATAAATAAATATAAAGTGATAATTTATGAAAATTCAAGCACTGCATCGTAAGAGAAATATTTTATAAAGTCGTACATTTTAAAAATTTAAATACAAAATGATAATAAAAATAGTTGAAATGTAAAATGGCGTACTACTGATTTGGACTTATGAACATTCTTCATGCATTTTACTAAGAATTTGTAATTTGTTTGAACAATTTTTACAAACTTTTTGGCCTTATACATGAAATCGGATCTCAATGCTAATATATTACCATTATTATTATCTACTTCTCTATTCGGAAAACTATTTCTTAATTTCAAGATATGTTTCGTTTTGCGATTTAAATCCTACATTAATCATCAGAAGAAAAACAAATAAAAGAAAAAAAAAAGAAAAACGCCGGATGTTTATTTATACAGGTTAAGCGGCGTGAAGTTTCTCTTTGCACTTCCAGATTTGGCGAAAATCGCATTCTCTGGCGAAAAATTGTGAATTTGTTCTGCGCGCGCCAACATTTCGGAGATACGCGGCCGGTGCACACAGCTACATTCCTTTTTTTAACTCTGGCGTGCCTCGCAGGGAGCAGTTGGAGAGCTCTCTTTCACGCGCATGCGCAATTAAAGGCGCATCTGTTTTATTTATTAAAATGAATCGTTCGCTACTCCAAAACCCCCCCCTGCGAGCGACGCATTTTAATCTACACAAAAATAAAAAATATAAATACAAATAAAACATAATACAGGATGAACACATAAAAATAAAAATATATAAAATTAAGAAATTAAAGAAATATTTTCCATTGAATATAATAGTTTTTCTTCGTTTACAGCCTTTGTCAAGAAATCTGATATTAGGGCTTCACTTGGAGTATAATATAGATCAATTATTTTGTCTCTGATCAAGTCCTTTACAAAATGTAATCTAAGATTTATGTGTCTGGACTTGTTGGATGATCTTGTACAATTAGCCCATTGTATGGCTGCTTGACTATCTGAACTCAGTGACACAGTATTATTTATAAAATTTTTAAAGTTTAATTCCGATAATAAATTTATTATCCATGTTATGTCCTTAGAGATTTCTAAAATAGCAAACAACTCGGCTTCACAAGTTGATAAACTTACACCTTTTTGTTTATGACACTTCCATGATATTAATGAATTACCCAACAAAATTACACCACCAGAAAATGATTTTCCATTTTCTGCGTTCCCCAACTTGCATCTGAACTTGCATTTAAATACCCAAATTGTGTACTATAGAATAATTTTTTATCTTTAGTTCCCTTTAAATATCTTAAAACCCTTTTTGCGAGTAAAAAATGCCTCTTTTCAGGCTTATGATTAAATTGTGACAAATAAGTAATTGCAAAAGCTATGTCTGGACGCGTTCTATTAGATAAATATAATAGTTCACCTATAATTTCCTGATACATGTTTACATCAATAATTTCATTTGTAAGTGGTAAGCTTTTATCTTCTCCTTTAACAATTGGGGTTTTTACTGTTTTACAATCATTTAGATTGTGTTTAGCTAGTAATGACTCAATGTATTGTGTCTGTGACAAATAGATACCATTATTATTTTGTAATATTTCTATACCTAGAAATTTCGATTTATTATTTTCATGTAACTCAAATATTACTCTAATTTTGGAGATTATATCTTCATACATTTCTTGATTATTACTGAAAATACAGAAATCGTCCACATAGATGCTCAAAATAAGAAATTTATCATTATCAGTTTTAATGAATATGCAATTATCTGAAGCTGTTTGTACTAATCCTAATTTTTCTAATTCAAATTTTATTTTCAAATACCAGTTTCTCCCACTTTGTTTTAAGCCATAGATGCTTTTCTTTAATTTACATACTTTTCCTGTACCTATAGACCCTTCAAAACCCTGCGGTGGTAACATGTATACATTTTCCTCTAAATTACTGTATAAATACGCAGTTTTAACATCAAAGAATTTTACAATTAAATTTAATTTAGCGGCAATAGCAATTAGCAAACGGAATGTTTCCATGCACAGAACAGGTGAGAAAGATTCCGAATAATCGACGTTTTTAATTTGATTATGACCCGCTGCACATAACCTTGCCTTAAAAATTATGTTACCTGAATCATTTTCTTTCTTAGTATAAACCCATTTGCTTTTTATTAATTTCGCGTCATCTGGTTTATCAACGATCTCCCAAACATTATGTTTATTTAATGAATCCATTTCATTTTGCATCGCAATTTCCCAATTTTGCCAATTAATATCAGTTTTTGCTTCTAAATAATTATTTGGGACACTTTCCGTAAAATTACTCACTATCTGTTTATTTTTTATTCTTTCGCTCCTTCGTAATTCCAAATTACTTCCGGCTTCAAATCAGCTCTCGTGAATTTGCTTCCCCCCTGTTTCAGCGTTCCCCTCTTCAACCGCAGACATAGAGGGTTTCAACGGTTTCAACATGCTACTTTCTTTTGTTTTTTCATGAGAGGAATGCTCATGCGGAATTTTGTTCTCTGTTGTTTCAGTTTCGATTTCATTTGGGGATGTATCATAGAATGATTGAATATCCCAGACGTTATTATTTTTCTCAAAAAATGAACTGCCTTTTAATGATTCGTTGAATTTGACCGATCTTTCCTCAATTACTTTTTTACTTTCTAGATCATAAATTCTATACGCCCTACGTTCACGGCTATACCCTAGAAAAATTCCTCTCTTCCCTGGAATTTCAAATTTATTTCTCAATACTTTAGGGATATGAAAATATGCTACACAACCAAATTTTCTTAAGTAATTAAATTTAGGTTTTTTACCGGTCCAAATTTCTAGGGGTATTTTATTTTTCCCTTTACGTGGTGTTACATTAGAAACTCGTGTACTAAAGTTTATACCTTCTGCCCAAAAATATAATGGTAACTGACTTTCGTATAATATAGTCCTAGTTCTTTCTAGTAATACTCTGTTTCCACGTTCCGCTTTACCATTCGATTCGCTATTATAAGGAACCGTTTTTTCATGTGAAATACCAGAATTAATTAGATAATTATCCAATTTTTCATTTACAAACTCCAGGCCGTTATCTGACCTGAGCCTTTTGATTCTTTTGCCAGTTAAATTTTCATGCTTACTCTTAAAGTTACAGAATGTTTCATATACCTCACTTTTATTTTTCAAGAAATAAGTAAAGTACATGCCAGAAAAATCATCCACTAAAATCATAAAATATTTAGCACCCCCTAACGACACAGGATTAATTGGCCCACACAAATCTATATGAATCAATTCTAGAATTTCGGAACTTTGTTCTATATTAACAGGTGGATGATTTTTTCTAGTTACCTTACTTATATCACAAATTTCACAATTAAAATCATTTATGATATCTACATTTATATAATCACTCATTTTAAGCATATAGTTAGGATTTAAATGGCATAATCTACTATGCCAAGTTTCATAATTAATATCATCCATCGCAACATTACATTCTTTACTAGTAATTGGTTCTAAATTAATTTCAAGTTTGTTATTATTTCTATATGCTTTAGTAACCAACTTATTATTACTATCAAAAATTAGTACAGAATTTTTAGTAGATTTTATACTACATCCCCTATCCATTAATGAGGTAACCGACAAAAGATTATATCTAAGATCTGGTACAAATAACACATTTTTGATAGTTAAATAAATAGGATTTTTACTTACGGTTTTTGCTTTGACGCTTCCGGTGCCATGGCACATAATTTTTGCATCCTTACCTGCCAAGAAGATTTCTTTATTTTCTGGTTTTAATTTATCAAACCAAATTTTATCTTTTACCATATGGTCGCTCGCCCCGGAATCTAAAACGAAAACATTATCACACAATGAATCAATAGTAGAAGCACTAAAAACAGAATTATTGTTTTCTTCTTTCTTATCAAAGCGAGAATTGTTTTTTCTATTTTTATGTCCTTTATAGCCATAAGAGTTAAATGTTTTTTGTGAATTGTTTTTATAAAAACAGTCCTTGGCAAGATGATTACTCCTTCTACAGATATAACAAAGTTTTTTGTTCTTGTCCTTTTTCACGAAGAACGCTTCAGGTTTATTTTGTTCATTATGCGGATTCAAGCTTGATTCTTCCTCTCTTAAAATTTCTAAAATTTCCTCCATAGATTTTTCCCTTTGTGTTTTCAACACATCTCTGATTTTGCTAAAGTTTCTCGATAGTCCTCTTACTGTGTGATAGACCAGCTCTCTTGTAGAAATTTCCAATCCTAACGATTGACATTTTACAGCTAGTCCTTTTGGACGTGCTATGTAATCATTTACAGGTTCATTCTGTTTCATCAGTAAGTTTTTCAGTTCATTTCCGGCGTCTATTCTTCTATCCTCTAATTGCCCAGTAAAAGTGTTCTTTATATTTTCCCATAAGATTTTGGCATTTTCTTCATTAGAAAATTGAAGAGCGTGTTCGTCGGATAGAGAAAGCTTCATATAGGCGACTGCATCGGAGTTTTTCAGATCCCATTCTTGAGATTCCGCTGCATTCAGTCCTTCTGGTTTCACCGTTGTAATTACAGAATCCAGTCTCTTAATTGATAGAGCCGCTTTTATTTTCATGGCCCATATAAAATAATTATTACCGTTCAACTCCAGTATATTTATTCTTTCCATTCTTTTCTTTTGGAGTAATTATTTCAGCAATTTTGATTTCAAGAATTTCCTTCACAACCACGCTCTGCTACCATTTGTTGTAATATGAGTTCCATTAAAACGAAATTCTTGAATATATATATAGCTGACATTTATTGTAGACGATAAATAAGACGATTTACATTACACACATTCAAAATAAGTAGAATTAAACATATTTAAATGCAGATTATCTTTGTACTTTTAGTTGTTTAACCACACAGGTAATAATGGCCACCAAGGCCATTCCACACAGCTACATTCCTTTTTTTAACTCTGGCGTGCCTCGCAGGGAGCAGTTGGAGAGCTCTCTTTCACGCGCATGCGCAATTAAAGGCGCATCTGTTTTATTTATTAAAATGAATCGTTCGCTACTCCAACAATTTTATTAGGCGTGCTTTCGTTCTTTAATTTCAAATGCGATATTATAACACTATTTCCAATGCACTAAGACAAAAACATAAGTTTACGTAAAATGTTTTCCTATTTTGTCATATTAAAGAATTTTTAAATTTTAAATTACTTGCGAAATTTTCAAATTAAAATGTTTATACTTTATGAGGTGTAACATAAATGATATTTTTAAAGTGATGTGATATCCTAAAGATAAAGTATTTCTCAAAATGGATTTTTAAAGGAAATTTTGCCCTATTTTGCCATATTAAAAAAAAAAAAAAAAAAAAAAAACGATTTTTTTTTTCTAAGTTTTTTTCGTTAAAAGTAAAAAAAAATCTATAACTTTGTTTTAAATTATCACAGATTTATAGTTCAACCATTCGTTTTAAAGGTATTGGCGAGCTGTTTTGAATGATACCCATCATGAAAATTTACACCCCTCGAGGGGAGACTTCCCCCCCAGGGGGAAAGGCGAGGCTCCTACATACACAAACATTTTTTTCCCAGTTAACTATCTGTATTACAAAAAATATATATTCGTTTGATTTGGTTTAGTGCAGTCTATAGACGTTAAACTCTACTTACCTGCAATTTCCCCCATAGACGTAATGTATTAGAATTCTCTTGATTGTCCCTGTACGCGAACCATTTGCTTGATCTTAACGAAAATCTTACTGTAGCATCCCTATTGATACACATTTAGAATACCAAGTTTGGAATGTCTGCTACTATTTGTTCTTGAGATATGCTGATAACAGACAGACACACACACAGACCATTTGCTAAAAACATGATTTTCGTATTCAGGGGACCTCAAAACGTGTAAATATAACAAAATCTCGCGTTCGGAAATTTGACCCAAAAGCAATACTTTCTCTACCTAATGGGTAAGAGAAAGTAAAAATAGTAAAAGTATTTTTTTTTTTTTTTTTTTTTTGAATTAAGAAAAAAGTAAAAATTAAATAATTGGACAAAAAATAGTTTTTTTTTTTTCTAAAATTTGACCTAAGAACAATATTTTCTCTACTCTTTTTATGGATCAGAAAAAGTAAAAATTAAATAAATAATTAGAAAAAAAAAAGGTGAAGGTTTCCTACTAAATTTAGACGTTAAGTATATTATCTAAAAATAACGACGCTAAAACTCATTAACACACAGTTTCAGCAGTTTATTCTTCTGAGAGGGGAGAAAAAAAAAAAAAAGATTGAAGTTTTCACGAATGCGGAATGAAGTAGAATCAAGGGTTGCTTTCCGGTAGAGAGATTTTGGCGTTAGCTACGAAAATGCGCCAATCTGTTCTGTACGCGGCAACATTTCGGAGATACGCCACCGGGAGCAGCGCGAACGCAGTCCCAACCAACCGCTTTTTGCGGAAGCGGCAGCCGTCAGTAGCCTGAAGTGCAATGGACAACCTCCAACCGAGAGAGCCCCCTTCATGAACAAGGCACATCAGGCGCCAAGTAAGTATGAAAAGCATAAGTAAATTCGAAAATGATTTTACTCAAGATTAAAAGAAATACTGGAGTCAAATTCTTTATTGATCAAAGTATTTTGCGTTTAAACCCCTTAACGCGGGCTGTCCTCGCTGCGAGGACGCAAAATTTAAGATCCAGCTGCAAAAATTTACATTTATAACATATCAGAGAAGGCCGGTTTTTTTAACCTTAAAATTTAAAATTTATTTTAGTATAATTTAGTTCATGTTTTCCGGTGGCAGTATAATTTAAATGATACGAATTGTCTTGCGCTGCAAAGGGTTAAAAAAGTATGCACTGGTTCTCATAAATATAAGGACACCCGTTTTACTATATTAACTAAACACTGAACACTATTATTTAAACAAATATATTTTTTATTAATTTGAATTTCATTAATAGACGATATTTAAAAAGCTTTATCGTTTTTCGATCTTAAAAAACTTTAAATACGGTCAAAAAAATTATTTTTCAGATGTTCACAATTATAAGGACAACTCGAATCTTAGTATTTTTTTTTTTTTTTCAGTTATTCTTTAAGTTAATAATTTATGGGGTCTCTTTATAGGGTGAA
Organism: Salticus scenicus; assembly: GCA_963930645.1. Lineage (NCBI taxonomy): Eukaryota > Metazoa > Arthropoda > Arachnida > Araneae > Salticidae > Salticus > Salticus scenicus. The sequence goes on along the minus strand of OZ005648.1, from coordinate 141,706,744 downwards.
ACAGTCAAACATTCTCTCTGGTATATATATACATATATATTTCAATATTCATTTTCAATACCATTTCATACAGCATAGATGATATTCTGAATACATTTAAACTTTTTAATTAAAAAATTTATTCATCAAGCCTGAAAGTTCATTTCAGAAAATTATGGAGTGGAAGGTTGATTTTTTATACTAACTATGTGAAAAGTACCTGAGCCGGGAATCGAACCCCGGCCTTCCGCTTTACGTGCGGATGCTCAAACCATCGAGCTACCCTGGCTGATTACCAGCTAGGCATTTCATGTAACATTCGTTGGGAATATCACCGAGTCTGCAAACACAGCTGTAACAAGTGGCATTATTAATCATGACACAACTCCAATAGACCATGAAATTTTCAATTTAATTTAGAAATTTATTCATCAAGCATGAAAGTTCATTTCAGAAAATTATGGAGTGGAAGGCTGATTTTTTTTTTTTTTTTTTTTTTTTTTTATACAAGTTTGAGCGTTCACACGTAAAGTGGCAGGCCCGCGTTCGATTCCCGGCTCTCGTATTTTTCACATAGTTCGTATAAAAAATCAGCCTTTCACTCCATAATTTTCTGAAATGTACATTTAAACTATTTAAAATTGCTTTTCACTTGCATGCACTTTTCTAATATGATAAGTTAAGGTTTTTTCAACTTTTAGACAACGGGAAAGGCAATAGTACAGAAGTTTCGCAAAAATGTAAGTCTTGTTGAAAAAAAAATTACTACTTCCCCCCCCCCCCATATAAATATCTGAGAATTCCCCGTTTAAAATTTGCTGATATTCTCTTGATGTTCCTAATAATAGAAAAAATTACAAATTAATTCTGCTTTCAGTAGAAACAGCTCCCCAGAGCACAATAGATCGGTCGGTACAACTATAGTATTTCCCCTCAGCTGAATTTGGCGATTTTTCTTTGGCGCTGATTTGAACGATAACGATGTCGTTCTGGATTGTTTGCGATATAATATGGCAGCCTACATGCTATTTATTTTGGATTTATGATTTTATGATTTATAATTTAGCTTACGATTTTATCATTTATGCTATATGATTTATGATTTTTAGATTTACAATTTAGCCAAAATCGCCAAATCTAGCTGAGGGGAAATACTATTGTTGCGTACTTGGGGGTTCGTGAGTTGTCCGAGAATGAAAGGCCAAACTTACAAAAATTCAGTAATTTATTCACAGAAAGTTCCAGAAAAATACAGGTCTATAAACCAAGTATCAGCTTCAATTCAACCAGTAAACACAGCTTAAACAACAGCTGTCAATAGCAAATCCACAGTACAAACTGTATAGCAATAACACTTAAAGCAAGTATTTTTCAAAGAGGCTCAACACAATGCAAGCATTAGCGAAGCTGGCTGAGAACTGAACTGAACTGACTCGCCTTGGCGAAGAAAGTAGGCTTATATACCCCTGTAGAAAAGTGTGGAACGTTCCAGAAATCTCCATATCTCATCAGCCAATGGGATTAGAGCTTCCATATTTGGTATATCCCTTATAAGGATTTTCTCGCCAAGATCGCGAAAAAAATCGCCAAGTTGGGAAAAGTCGCCAAATTTGGCGCCAAATCCACTACCTGCCTTATTGGGGCTTTTTAATGCGTTTTTAAGGGAAAATAAGGCAATTTCAACGCTAAAACGACTAGAAACGCACAAAATTATCACTTTATCAACTGACTAAACCTCTTTGAGAGAATTTATACAAAAATAAACACAATTATTTACAATTTTGTAACACTGCCCCCTCCCAAGGACTGCACGTCCCGGGCAGTGCAACCCTTGGTCAAGAGGCGAAACTAACCAAATTTACACAATCTAAAATACAAAAACTAAGCTGCATATAACGACAAAATTCAAACAAAAATCAAGTGAGAAATATTTACAAAATTCACAAATATGTACAAGTATTTATATACAAATATTTACATTACGCATGCGCAAATTTTAACAGTATTTACATTTTAAATTTTAATATTACCGTTAATTGTGGTACTTGGCTAGCCTGTTATAGTGCACCACCTTCGGTTTTGATGAAGGTGTTTTAGTGATCCGCACCACTACATCATTCAGCCTTTTTAAGACTGTGTATGGTCCGTCCCAGTTGCACTGTAACTTGGGAGAGAGACCTTTGCGTCGAACAGGATTCCACAACCAGACCTTCTCTCCTTCCTGGAACTCATGTTGCGTAGCCTGTAGATCGTACCTTGTCTTCATTTTCTCCGTTGCAATGTGAATCCGCTCCCGAGCAAAGTTGTGTACGTCCTCAAATCGTGCCTGGAGATCTTGGATGTACTCCTCGGGCGATGAAGGCGCATCGGGTGGACAACCAAACAGGAGATCACAAGGGAGACGAAGTTCACGTCCAAAGAGCATCTGGGCTGGAGTATAGCCGGTGGTTTCATGGACAGCACTTCGATAAGCCAGCAGGAACAATGGCAACTTCAAGTCCCAATCTTGCTGGTTCCTTGATACTAGAAGAGAGAGGTTATTCAGGATGGTTCGATTGAACCTCTCGACCATGCCGTCCGACTGGGGATGTAAGGGTGTTGTCCGGGTTTTGTCTATGCTGAGTAGTTGACACAGTCCTTTGAAAACAGCAGAGGTAAAGTTCCTACCTTGGTCGGTATGAAGTTGTAGCGGCGTGCCGTATTTTGACACCCATTGCTGCACTAGGACCTCTGCGACTGTGCAAGCCTCTTGATCGGGAATGGGATACGCCTCAGGCCACTTGGTGAAATTGTCCATCACGACGAGGATGTATTTATTTCCACTGGAGGTCCGGGGCAAAGGACCCAAGATGTCGAGTGCAATCCGTGCAAATGGTGCTCCCACGTTATACCGTTGCAGTCTTCCTCGACTTCGTTTCTGCGGGCCTTTACGTGCCGCACAAGCATCACAGGATTTACACCATTTCTCCACGTCCTCCTTTGCCTTGCACCAGTAGAAGCGTTCCCGAACTTTCTGCAGAGTCTTCATTACCCCAAAATGGCCTCCGGTAGAGCTACTATGCAGTTGTTCTAAAACATCTGGAATTTTTGATCTTGGTAATACAATCTGCCATCTGAAGCTTTTCCCATCATCAGATTCCCACTTCCTGTATAATACGCCGTTTCTGATATGAAGAGAGTCCCAAAGTGCCCAATAACTTTTCATAATGGGACTAAATCTGGAAATGTCCTGCCAGGTAGGTCTGTTGCTGGTCGTCTCCTTCAGCTGTAATATTTGCTTTATGTCAGGATCTTCCAACTGGTCTTGTCTAAGTTCTTCGTCACTCCATAGATCGGGATCTTGTTCTGAAGGTGTTGAGACAGTAACTTGGCAGGCAACCGGATTTATCGGCAGGTATTTCTGTTCGGCTCTAGAGCAGTACTTGCAGCTTTCCGAGCAGGGCTTCCGTGACAAGGCATCTGCATTACCATGTAGGGTCCCTTTACGATGACGTATCTCGAAGTCAGATTCCTGGAGGCGTTGTATCCACCTGGCAATCTGTCCTTCCGGGTTCTTGAACAGGAGCAACCATGTTAAAGATGCATGGTCAGTCCGGAGCAGGAATCTTCTGCCATAGAGGTAATGAAGGAAATGTTCTATGGCTTTTACGATGGCGAGTAGCTCTTTCCTGGTGGTACAGTAATTTCGCTCTGGTTTAGACAGGCATTTACTCCAATAGGCAATGACATATTCTTGACCATCAACTTCCTGCGATAGAACAGCACCGACACTCTCATGGCTGGCATCTGTATCAAGTATGAACTGTCTGTCAGGCTGTGGATACGTCAAGATAGGCGCTGATGTTAAGGCCTCTTTAAGTTGCTTGAACGCTTTTTCACATTCATCTGTCCACAGGAACTTCTGTTTGGCTTCCATCAGCTTGTGGAGTGGTCTGGCAATATTTGAGAAACACTTCACAAAATTCCTGTAGTAAGTGCATAACCCCAGGAAACTTCGTAGTTGGTGTATATTTTCAGGGCGACTCCAGTTCTCGACTGCAGAGATCTTCTCAGGATCAGTTCTCACACCTTCGGCAGAGATGATATGGCCGAGGTAGCTCACTTCACGACGGAACAAGTTACACTTGCCTGGATTCAATTTGAGGTTAGCCATTCTGAGTTTCTCCAGCACTTTTCGGATGTTTCGTAGATGGTCTTCAAAGGTGCGCCCCACAATGATAATATCATCCAAATACACCAGACAGGCCTCATAGGAAAGTCCTTTTAGCACTGTCTCCATCAAGCGTTCGAAGGTGGCAGGTGCATTACATAATCCGAATGGCATAACTTTAAATTACCACAGTCTTTGTCCCGTGGTGAAAGCAGTCTTCTCACGATCATCAGGATGTAATTCTACTTGCCAGTAACCGCTCTTCAGATCCAACGTCGAGAACCATTTATTGCCAGCAAGTGTGTCTAATGTGTCGTCAATTCTGGGAAGAGGGTAACTGTCTTTCTTCGTGATGTCATTCAAACGACGATAATCCACGCAAAATCTTGTTGAACCATCCTTTTTTCGCACCAGTACTATGGGAGAGGTCCAAGGACTCGTTGATGGCTCGATGACGTCATTGTGCTGCATTTCATTTAGAAGTTCAGTAACCTCTTCCTGTTTAGCAAAAGGAAGTCTTCTTGGATGTTGTTTAATTGAAGGATGATTTCCTGTATCAATTCTGTGCTGGGTGATGTTCGTTCTCCCGACGTCTTCAGGTGTTCGAGAAAAAAGATCTTTAAATTCTTGAAGTAGCTTTTCCGCAGCACACCTCTGTTCACTTCCTAATTCTGCATTCTTGAGTAGTTCCGTTGTTAATTGCTCAGAAGACTTGGATTCGGTTGATTACGTGGGGCGATTTATGCATGTTACAGGAGTGCAGGCTACTAACACCTCATATTTCTTCACTGTTCGGACCTTATCGCTGATGTTTGCGACTAGAGTCCTGCATCGGGTCGGGTTGACATATTTTTTTCTCTTGCGGGTCGGGTTCGGGTTCGGGTCGGGTTTGGTTTTTAACAAGTCGGGTCGACTTGAGAACACTTTCAAAATGATTTTTACAATTATAAACATAAATTTATAGGCATGTTTACAACTATGTAACTAATTTAAACATTCTGCTCATATTAGACATGTATCGGTTGGTTGTTTGGTTGGAGGATTAAAGGCCGATTGACTCCAGATGTGTCCTAGGCCTATAGGGGGAATGTCCTCCGTTTGAGTCTTTCTAAGGGATCCTAGCCCGTATTTACGCGTATTTTGGAGGAAACCACGGAAAACTCCGAACGGCTAGGTCGATGAGCGTGACCTGGGATCGAACCCGCACCTCCCATCTACCAGCTTCGAGCGCAGAACCGCTCGGCCACTGGTGGGCAGACATGTACCGGAGCTCCCTATTCATATCCGCGGATATCCGCCAGAAAAATAGATCCGTATTTGTATCTGGATCTGTTTTTCTTTTCTTCAACGTAACTAATATGTATCTTTTGTAGAAATTGTATGAAAATTAGAAAAGTATTATTAATCTTTCTCGACTGTTGTTAATATATAAATATAAAGAAATACAAATACAGTATAACCTCGCATTTACATTCTGGAAATTGAAAAGATTTCGGTTTACAAGGTTTTTTTTATTTTACTTTCTTCTATATTCAGTAGAAGAAAGTATTACATTCTATCAACATTTGGTGTCAACCGCTCGACGCGTGGCACTGCTATACAGCGATTTCTGCAATTTCAGAGGAGGCTATATCTCAGGTTCTGTTGCGTATAATCCAACCAAACTTGATATGTGAGAAGACCAATATGAGACATTATGCTTATTAAATTTGAATGCCTATCAGCCAACAGGTGGCGAAGCTACACAGCGATTTCCGCAGTTTAAGGAAAGGCTATATCTTAAGAACTACTGCACAGAATTTCATATAAATTTGTATGTAGGTGTCATTTAATATATATTAGTGCCTGTCAACTTTCGGTGTAAACCGCTCACAGGTGGTGCTGCTACACAGCGATTTCCACAATTACAAGGAAAGCTATATCTCATGTTCTATTGTGTATCATCAATCAAAACTTAATATGTGAGAAGGCGAGATTATGAGACATTATGCTGACTCAGTTTGAATGCTTGTCGGGCAATAGGTAGCGCTGGTACACTGTAAATTTCATCGATAACAGGATGATTATATCTAAACTTATATGCCATATAACTGTACGAACCATGATATGTGAGATAACCATTATAAGAAACGCATTGTTTAAGAAGTTATTTATAGACGATAAAACTGTCTCTCTTTGGATATTTATAGTTAGATTCCTCTAAGATGAAAATTATTTGCATTCATCACGTTAAATTTTTTAATAATAGTTTTAATAAATTATTCGCACTTAGTGAATTTGACAGAAAAATATAGAAGAATGTCTTGTGGTGGCCACAATATACTAGTTTTTTTTTATAATTTACCAACTGTGTGACAATGAAAATTTACTTTATTTTATATCATGTTATATCATTTTACCTCGTTTTGCATGATTTTTAGATGAATAAGTAATGTGGATTTATTTTTCGGGTTTCGGGTCGGGTTCGGGTTAGATAAGTCGGGTTTCGGGCCGGGTTCGGGTCACAAAAAATTCTCTGTTGCGGGTTCGGGTCGGTTTTCGGGTTGATGAAATTTTTTTTGTCGGGTTCGGATCGGGTTTCGGGTTGATGAAAATTTTTTTGTCGGGTTCGGGTCGGGTTTCGGGTTGATTTAAAATTCATCTGTCGGGTTCGGGTCGGGTAAAACCCGACCCGCGCAGGACTCTATTTGCGACTCTCACAGGAATACTACTCTTTGAGAGATCAACTAGAGATGAAGCTACCAGAACTCCTCTTGGGCTATTGTCTGTATTCGGGTATTCAATCTGTCCATAACGGAAATATTGCTTTGTGGGAGGTGTTCCTGAAACTATTGTCTCTGTGTGTGGAGGAATGGAAATTTCAGACTTGGCTGTTATCTGGCAAATTGTCTGAATGTCTTGATTTTCAGTGTTGAACACAGCGATGTCTTCCGAACTCGAATGAAGTTCATTATTCTTGAAGTCCAATTGAAAGTTAAATTTTCTCAGGAAATCAACTCCAATGATTAAAGGATCTCTTATATCTGCCACATATGCCATATGATGGTAACTGGCATTCCCAAAAGTGATGATCAAGTTCATTTTTCCATACATTTTGATTTTGTCTCCGGTCACAATCTGGAGTTTAACGCAGGGCGGCGTCCAGAGGATCTTCCCTTTTAGTTTTTGAGCCAAATCCGTTCTAATGATGGTCACGTTGGCTCCCGTGTCCAGAATCATCCGGCAGGTGGTGTTGTTAACTTGGCCATAGACATAAAGTCCATTATCGCCGCCACTCATCGATGAAACATGAAATACTGTAAATTGGGGCTCTTTAATTTCAGGCAACCTCCGCCCCGCGAGATGGCCTCCTCTTAGTTTCCCTGTAGTGATGGTGAAGACGGGTGATTTCCTATAGTTGGTCGTACAGGGCAGTTCCTCTTCACATGACCATCCCCTCCACAGCCCCAGCACTTTATCTTCCGATCCTTTCTTTCCATATTATTTTCCAGGCTGCGCAATCTCTTTAAGATCTCTGCGAGACTTCATTTCATTCTCATCAGCAGGCGTATCATTTAATGAGACTGCCCTTATGGTATGGCGGTCTTTACGGGAGGCTTGTTGGGCTGCCTCTATCTTAAGTGCATAGCCTAAAGCTGATTCTACGTCTCTGATATTGGAGAGTCTCAGCGCTTTTTGAATTTCTGGATCCCGAACAGCATCGATAAAGTACTGAAGAGCTAAGTCGTTTCGAGTGTCAGCATGACAGTCTGAGAATGCTAGGTGTGACAATTTCTGAATGTCCGCTGCCAGCTCCTGCAAACTTTCGCCCGTTTTCTGGTAACGGGATTTTAGCTGGAGGCGACTATAGTCCTTAGAACACTTCTCTCCGAACCGTAGCTCCAGTGCTCTAGTCAAGGCTTCGAAGTCATTCCTTTCTTCTTTAGAGACATTTCTCAGTATCTCAGCTGCATCTCCCCGTAATGCTGCTGCTAAGTGGACTGACTTGGCGGTCGAGTCCCAGCCGTTAGCTTCAGCTACGATGGAAAACTGCGTCTTATATACATGCCAGGAGGAACTGCCGTCGTAGGTAGATAGCTTAATAAATTCCTGATTCTGGCTTCTTTTATCTCTCTTTTCAGTTTCCTGAGGCATGGATTCTAACTTTTCTTCGAGATTCCGAATCTTGCTCTGCAGTTCATTCCCTATTACTTCTCCGTTCCACTCTTCTTTCATTTTTCTTTCAAGATCTTCCTCCATTCTCTTAAACTTGCTTTCTATCTCTGAAAATCTTCCTTTCAGCTCTTGATCAAAGTTTTCTTTAAATTTCTCCTCTACACTCCGTTCTATCCTCGTAACACTCTCTTCAACCTTCATAAATTTTCTTCTATCTTCATAGCTTTCTCTTCAAAACTTTCTCCTCAAAATGTTCTTCTATCTTTATAACTTTCTCTTCTATTCCATCCATTCTATTTTCCATCACTGTTCATTTACCCTCGATTGATTCTTTCACCGTTGAAAGCTCTCTCTTCATCTCATCTTGATTAGATTTAATTTCTTCGGTCAAACTGGCTTCCATCTTTTACTGAACTGTTTTCATCTCTTCAGTCAAACCGTCTTTCAATTCTCTTTGCGATGTTTCCATCTTTTCCTGTCCTGTTTCCATTTTCTCTATCAATCCAGATCTTAACTCATTCATTTGAGCAGTGAGACCTTCTAGAAGTTTTTTCATTTCTTGCTCCATAGCTCTTGTTATCACCATTCACAGACAATCCCGCTTCTGACACCAGTACTGTTGCGTACTTGGGGGTTCGTGAGTTGTCCGAGAATGAAAGGCCAAACTAACAAAAATTCAGTAATTTATTCACAGAAAGTTCCAGAAAAATACAGGTCTAAAAACCAAGTATCAGCTTCAATTCAACCAGTAAACACAGCTTAAACAACAGCTGTCAATAGCAAATCCACAGTACAAACTGTATAGCAATAACACTTAAAGCAAGTACCTTTCAAAGAGGCTCAACACAATGCAAGCATTAGCGAAGCTGGCTGAGAACTGAACTGAACTGACTCGCCTTGGCGAAGAAAGCAGGCTTATATACCCCTGTAGAAAAGTATGGAACGTTCCAGAAATCTCCATATCTCATCAGCCAATGGGATTAGAGCTTCCATATTTGGTATATCCCTTATAAGGATTTTCTCGCCAAGGTCGCCAAAAAAATCGCCAAGTTGGGAAAAAGTCGCCAAATCCACTACCTGCCTTATTGGGGCTTTTTAATGCGTTTTTAAGGGAAAATAAGGCTATTTCAAAGCTAAAACGACTAGAAATGCACAAAATTATCACTTTATCAACTTACTAAGCCTCTTTGAGAGAATTTATACAAAAATAAACACCGGAACAGGACAATTCCGCCGAGATTTTAATCCCCTATTCCCCTCATGGGACAATTCCGCCGAGAATTTTAACCCCCCTTTTCCCACAGAGGACAACTCCGCCGCGCCATTTTCCTGAGACGAGAAGAGGGGTCTGCACCAGTATTTCCATTTTTGGCGACGCATTGCACTTTGGCGGCACATCGAGCATTATATAAGAGTCCTTCCCCCTCGCTTTGGAAAGATGAGTAAAAGTAAAAGAGATTTTAACCAAATTATGAGTAAAAATTTTACTCATAAACTGGCATTTAATTTTATTTTTCATTATTATTATATGTTCTTTTATTTGACAATTATTTAATCGTATTAATAAATTCTGCTATTAATAAATTTATTTCTAATTTTCGTGTAGCACTTGAATATCATAAAATTCAAGTAAAAATTAACTTAAGAAAAAATTTACATCTTAGTTTAAATTATTCCGATTACATTTACAAAATTATTAAAGGATAAATAAGAAATTAAATTTTCTTTACTTAACATAATATTCAAATATATATTACTTAACCTATATTAACTTATATTAAATTTTCTTTACTTATTTTCTTTAATTTAATTTCTTAAATTTTTTATTCAACAGTGATAAATAACAGTAATAACAACAGTAATAATTCTGTGTGATGAAAATCATCTCCATCTGTATGCATCGTATTACTGTGCATCGTTACTTTGTACTGCTGTGCAAACTTTATTTTTTCATTAAAATTTCAGTTTCTTCTATTTTGGGTTGTCAACTATTCTTAAAATTCTAATCATAATATTAAACACAATGTAATCAATCAGTGAATTTCATTGTTGCTTCATGGTTTCATTGTTTTTCATCTGCTTTGAAATTTTGATTTTTTAAAACCATATGACTCTTATTCTGGTCGTGGCAGGCTGGGTGAGTGTTGCCGGCGTGAAACTGGTTTGGCCCTACGGGCGGGTCACGGGTCTTGCCGCCTGCCTCCTTCCTTCCTATCCTGAGTTTCTTAAATTATTATTTCATAGATTTTGATGTGGTTTATGGTTTTAAGTTGGGATTTGTTGTGTTGCTTTATTGATTCGTTTGTTTTGCAGGCTGTTGAGTAATGGCTCTGGTTTCTTTGATTTAGTGTATTTCATCCACTGATATTTTTTTTTTATTTTTTTCATTTATTTTTTTATTTTTTCATTTTTTTATTTCTCTGGACTTCTAAAAGAGATTTTTGGTCTTGTTGGTCATTGCTGTTTCAGTGATCTTGTGCCTGTTGCTTGGCTTCTACTATGCTTAATAGATCATCATTATATATATATATATATATATATATATATATATACATATATATATATAAAGTATACAAATAAATTATTTGTATCGCCCAGTGGTCAAAACTCGATCAATTTCTTTAAGTAAACATATAAATTATGTATAGAGAAATTCAAAATTTCCATCTAAACAGCGTTCTTAGTAATTACTTTATTCTTAAATAAATAAATAATGCATATACCTATGAACGTTTGTATCCATTTACTTTCATCTTCTGATCATTTCAATAGCAAAGAATACTGTGTATATTGAAATAATATGTCAACAGTTTAATAATAATTTGGTATGTTACTCACACGGCTTACCATACAATTTAATACTAGAAATACTAATTGGAGATTAAGAGGTAAGATAACGAGTACTGTTTTATAAACCTACGTTAAAAACAAGTGAAATTACGCTTCGAAACAGCTTTATTTGGCAAATAATGCGTAAAAAGGCTACTGCCCCCTCATCCTTCCATTTGATTATTGTTCCAACATTTATCTATAATCCAAATCTGTATTTAAACTTAAAAGTTCACGTAAAATTATTTAGACAACTTTCACACGCATTACTCGTTGAAACTTATCAATCTCGATCAAACTTTTCTGCTAACAACTTATCAAGCAGAAACGGTCGTTTTGCCAAGCCAAGCTCAAAGAAAAGCAAAACAAACAAACTACCACTAACACAAAGCAGAACGCGCCAATAATAAAATCGACCGAAATAACCCAAGATCGTTAAATGCTTATTATACAGAAACCAGCTTTCCCATGTTAAATCGGCAAATTTTTTTTCCGTAAAGTTTTAAATATTGGACGAACCAAATATCGCAGTAAAATGAAACAAAAGTAAAATATTCGTATCAACGAGATCTTTAATTTGAGATAAAAACGAACTTTCTATGTTAATAAGTAAAAAAATGGGAGCATTTTCAATTTAGCGTAAAATTAGATGTTTTGACAACTTTTTGAAAAAATTTCTTCTTCAAGAAATTTTTTTTAAAACAAGCTAGAGAATTCATAAATGTGCAGAATTCTTTGAAAACTGGTTTTTCAGATAGACAATTACTTAATCTAGGAACTTTTATAAAATTTAGCTTTTAAAAATCAAAATTTCCTATCTTAATTGCTGAAAAACTGTTAAATATCGCCAAAGAGACATAAATCGCCAAATATGAAATTGCTTCATCTCAGTTTACCCGAAAAATATTAATTTCAAATTGAGCTGCTTTTACTTTTTATAAGTTATTAGGTAGATTCCTTATAGGAGATCTACCTATTGCAATGGTTCTCATGACACGACTTCTGGAAAATTTCTTCATATCTTCACCGATCATGACCCCTAGAACTCAAAACCACCCTCCGTTCAAAAGTTTATATATATATATATATATATATATATATATATATATATATATATATATATATATATATATACTAGCAGACCCGGCCACGCGTTGCTGCGGCTAAGTAATACGTTGATAATTTGATAAGGTATGTATTTCCCCACAACTGGATTTGGCGATTTTATTTTTTTTTTTGCGCCTTTTTGAACGATAACGAAGTCGTTCTGGATTCTTTGCAATAAAATACGGTAACCTGCATGCTTTTATCTTAGATTTATGATTCAGCTTATGATTTTATCTTTTTAGATTTATTATTTAGCCATAATCGCCAAATCCAGTTGTGGGGAAATACTATAGTTGTTACCCACAACTATAACTTATAATATAACTTCAGTAATTATATTCGGATAATTATAACTTCAGTATCAGTATATCCCCACAGCTGAATTTGGCGATTTTTCTTTAGCGCCGTTTTGAACGATAACGATGTCGCTCTGGACTGTTTGTGATATAATATGGCAGCCTATATGTTGTTTATTTTGGATTTATTATTTTATGTTTTTGATTTATGATTTAGATTATCATTAATCATTTATAGATTTATGATTTAGCCATAATCGCCAACAAAAAATCGCAAAATATCGTTGTGGGGATATACTGATTAATATATTACTGAAAAGATTAATATATTTTAACGAAGTGGTGAGAAGATTCTGAGTATGTTAAAATTTTAATAGTAAATTCAAGTTAATCAAGAAGGAAAGCATTGAGGATTAAGATAAGAAAATTGCAAGATTTTAAGATCGCATTTTTAGCAATAAATATGAGTCAAAATTTAATGCAAAATACATATATAAATCACAAATTTAATCAGGAACGTTAAATTGGTAAGTTATTAAAGAAAAAGTAAAGAAAAATAAGAGAAATAATTAATTAAAGTTTCGAACATCGATCATATAGATTAGCGTTACAAAACAAATAAACAGACTTAAACTCTTCCAGACTTTTAAATAAGTTTTAAATTAAGTTTTAAAATTTAATGCTAAATAAAACAGACTTTTAAATAAGTTTTAAAATATTGAAATGGTTACTTTTTATTTAGAACGTTATGTATAGATCACAAATTTCTTAAAGAAAACGAAGTGATACAGATTAGAATAATGCAACAAAAATTGAAAAAGCAAGGTTATATCGTAAATAAATTTTTAACACACGTGTCACGTGAAATAAATTGTAGCATATACATAATGTATCTGATATAAGATATTAACATGTTGCAGCGGAATAAATTTCATATCTATCATCCTTGGCGGAAAAAAAATAATATCGCCAAATTATCTGGCGCACACATTTAATTCCTTTCAAAAATCATCGTTATTTTAACAACTTATATTAAGAGCGTAATGAATAATATGTAACAATATTTCACACAATACATATTACGAAAATATACATCTAGCTTGTATATTTTCGTCTTACGTTTTTGATCGCCAAATACGAAAAACTCCAAGGACGACAGAGCTTTGAAATTTCAAATTAAAATTTTGTCAATTTGACAGCAAAACAACTCAATCTAACGTATGCACATGATAAATAATACATATCTATACAAAAATATGGGGATTAAAATCCGGAAATAATTTTCCTCGTTTTTTAATAATTTTTTACAAAAAATACAATGGGCGATTAACATAAGAAATCTTTTTCTTGATTTCACAGACTGTCAGTGACGTCACACTTCGCTTGTGTATAACTACATACTTTATCAATGCGAATAAAATCTTTAAATTGATTATGACGTCAATTTTCGTGAGATGTATAATTTAACTTTTTATAATTTTTTAACGTTCACTTTTGATTAAATGTATTTACTTTTATGTCGAAAGAAAATGAACTCGTATTTTTTCTTTTTGGCAACAATTAAACTTATGGAACTCACAGATATTTTGGAGCAACTTTAATAAAGGTCTATAATTAACAAATAATTGGAATAAAACAATATTGTGACAATAAATTGAGATAAAAACTATCCTATCTCTCAAGTTGGACCAAACTGCACACAGTGTGCAAAATTTCATTAAAATCGGTTCCTTAGTTTGGAGTTTACCCCGGACAAACATCGTGACACGTAATTTATATATATATACAGATGTATAACGCTTTTTCCCATGTTAAGTTGTGAACACGATAACTGGAGTAATTTTTATTTAAATTTAACCAGCTCGGGATATGTTGTCAGGACAGTAAAAATCTCGGTCGAGTTCGTAGATGGGGTGTCCAGCTCAAAGGGGGTGGAAATGGTGGGGGGTGAAAATTTTCATTTGCCCATAATTTCTTTAATATTGAAAATAGGAGAATACTTCAAATCAGGCGAATATCCGCGTTACCCTAAAGAACAATTTTTGTATTTAAACTTTTTCGATAAACTCAATTGCTTAAAAGTTACAAGTTAAAAAGTGATTTTTCGTCCATTGTGATGAAGCGCACCACGGAGTAAAAAGACAGGAGAAGAAGGTAACGCTGAAATTTTGTGATGTTGTTTTCTAATGTTTACAGATGGCGCCAGCGTGCAATCCTTCCTTCCCTCCAGCTTTCGCAATGTTATTCAATGGGGAAATGTCTCATTTTAATTATTTTTTTAAAAATAATATCAAGCTGAAAAAATTTTGATTGAAAGCAAATTTCGTTAAATAGAGTATTCTAACCAACATGTTTTTTTTTAAGAGCCATTTTATACTAATTTTACTTTGAAAGAAAGCTTTTAAAAAATGACGATTCTTATGAACCGAAGCTAGCTAAAACAGACAATTGGGAGGAAGGAGAATGGATGAAATTTTGTAAAGAAAAAAAAATAAACTTACTTTAGGTGCAGAAAACACGAACTCGGACTTTATTTTTCTCCTAGGGCTTTTTTTTTTTCTTTCTTATCACTATCATAGCCTGTTTTACAACTAGGAACAAAGCATTTATTTGAAACATCTGAATTATGCAGTTTTAAGAACTTACAAAGAAATTAAATTGCTTAAAATAAAAAATTTTAAATGTACTCCTGCAAAATTCTATTGAAAACAACAGTATATCCGCGCCGAGTCAGGAAGGAATGACAAGTGGCGCCCTCAATATTTACCAAAATTTTAGATCACAGTTTCGTAGCTTTCTCCCATTGGACCTGCAACTCCTATTAATATTACTCCGTGAAGCGCACTTTTTCTATAGCTTTAATTGTTTAAATTTATAATCTGATGCTTACGTCTCGTGCAAGCGATAATAAAAAAAGATCGCTGAAAATATAAAAACCATGGTAACAGCTTTAATTAATCATTTAAAAATTATAAAATTAAAATAATACGTTAGTCTTGGTAAAAATATCATTTGTGGTGAATAGTTTAGAATGCCGGTTTACGCAAGAATTTAAAATTTACGATTGAAATTGAGAGTAAGTAATGCGTTAGAGCTTCCTTTGACATTTTCTTGTGGAAACAAGATATTGCTCTGTGAAGAGATATGAGGTTTTTGCATGGGAAGGAAATATAATGACACCAAAGCTGCCACTTGTCATCGCCAAGTTCGCCAAATTTTATCATCAAATAACGAATTTCGTCTGCAACTATCAAATTTTGCTGCCAAATCACAAATTTCATTGCTAAGTCGCAAGTTTTGTCACCAAATTGTATATCTTTATGGCTTCTATTTGTTGAATGATTATGAGCTTGGATTTTAAAAAATTAAAACATTTACTGACCAATAAATCTAGCCTAAAATTTTAAGTAGAATGTATAGTAGTAGTTGATAATTAAATTTCTTAAAAACAGAATAGCGACGTAAATAATGCAATGTGTGGGAACAAAGCCATTGGCTAAGTATGTGTTAATGCATCTTATAAATAAAGTAAAGAGTTTGTCGGGAACGCTTCCGGGTGGACCACTCCTATTTTTGATTGGTCTACATTTAACTACTTTGGTGATGAAAGTTGGCCATTTTTTTAAGTAAAAACTGATGAATTCTTTTAAAAGATACAGCATAGATGTTATACTTTTTAAATGAGCTCTAAAAATTGTTCATTTTTTTGGTGGATACTATATCACGGAGTAAAAAGGACTCCGTGTACTATATATATCAAGTTATTAAAGATATTACGTTGCAAAGTTTTTTTTTTTTTTTATTAATTAAAATATGAAAATAAATATTAGTTACTAGCAAACCCGTGCGAAATATTCACACATTTTGTTTCCCTTATTTACTTTTAAAATTTGAAACTCATAAATGTTATACCAATTTCACCACCTAATTAAATTTTTAGTTTATCAGAAGCCAAATTATTATTAAAACCAAATTAATAATGTAAAATAGTGAAACCAAAATCATTCAAAGTAAGGTCTCCAAATAAAATTAATGGTTCACAACCCAATTTTCATACTTCCACAAGCAGTACAGCTTTAATATAGGACTCCCACGACGCCTTTTAAATTTTTGTTGCCATGTTGGCGATGACTTTTTATTAATTTTGATATATTTTTTTGTAAAATAAATAAATAAATAAAAACGATTCCTATTTTGATTATATTTTTTATGATTGCGTTTTTTAGTCAATTTATGGCACAAAAGTTCATATTCTGTATATATCTTTAAAGTATTGCTAGGTTTAATATGACGCATGCAAAGATTCTGAAGAAGCAACTGTTTAAAATATATTTTTCTTCAAAATAATCTCATCAGATATATGTCGTCATTTTTTCTTATTAGTTTATTGATCTGAGTCCGTGTGCTTAAATATTGTTCATGTATAAATATTATTTTTTATCCGCGTGTATTTTATTAATTACACCACTATCGTATCGTTTCGACAAAAAATAATTGAAACTGGTCCACGTTAGAGTAATATGATATAAATAATTTAATGGTAGCAAAAAAAATCGAGTTCATTTTTTTTTTTTTTTTTTTTTCCGACATAAAAATAAATACATTTAATTAAACGTGAACATTAAAAAAATGTAAAAAAATAAATTATGCGTCTCACAAAAATTTACGTCATTATCACTTTAAATTTTTCTACACATTGATAAAGTGCTAATGTAGTTCTTTAAGATTTAACAGAAAATTTAAAAACATGGTATATATATATATATATATAATCTTATAATTATTTATAATTTTGTTGTCATTTCGGCGATGAGTTGATATGGATATCACAAATGCATAAGTAAACATTTTGGCGAGAAACGGCCGGGCCGAGCTACTTCACTTACAAATTTCAAATTCCGACAAGAAGTTCAAGCTCTTTCAGTGTTTTTGGACAATTTTTCTCAATTTTAGTTTAAATATTTTTGTAATGCGAGTGAGAAAAAAAAAATAATCTTGTCATTTGAAATCAAGAAAAACCAGGTACTAAATTCCTGCTAATATTTGTAATTGAGATGTGCTGATAAGAAACAAGAAACACACAATCACATGGGCCAAATGCTAAAAAACACGTTTTCTGGATTTAAGAGAGCTCAAAACGTGTAATTATATCAAAAACTCAACTTCAAAAATTTGACCCCCCCAAAAACAATATTTTCTCTACCATTATATGGATATAAAAAAGTAAAAAAAAAAAAAAAAAGTAAGTAGAAGAAGAAAATAAGAATATATATATATATACATATGTATATGTAACTGGTCTAATAATTTTTCCTTGTCTGTGCATTGCTGCCTGTTTTCTGCTTTCTTCCAAAATTTAGCAAAAAAAAAAAAAAAAAAAGAAAAGAAAAGAAAATTTAAGGCATATGTATGAATTAATCTAGCCCAGTAGTTAACAAATCCGCATGTCATCTGTAATTTATCCGCTAGTAAGTTACAAAAATTAGAAATTCTAACTTCTAAACTTTCATTAAATTATTTATTTTAATTTATAATTATTTATTAACAAAAAAATTAAACTTTAAATTTCACATCTACTTTTTAAGATAGCACGCGATCATGTTTTATATAAAAAATTAAACCATTAAATTCATTTTTTTACTTATTTTTATTTCATATTGCTCGCACACTTCTTATTTCCTAATTCAAAATTATTAAAAAAAAAAAAAAAAAACTTTTACGATATCGCTTGTAACGATACTGATTATTATTAATTTTCTTTTCTTTTTCTTTCAATAATAATAATAATAATAATAATTATAAAGAAAAGATTTTGATGAAATTCTGGCAAAAGCAGAATTTATTTTAGGACGGAGGACTATTAGTTTTTTTTTTTTTTTTTTTTTTTTTTTTTCTTTTTTCAAATTATAACATCGCTTTCAAATTATTCAATTATATTTTCGATAAATTTTAGATTTCGACAAATGTCCAACTATCGAAAACGACAACGCAAAAATCCCAGATTGAGACTAATAGGCCCTCAATCCTAAAAAGAAAAGCATTTTTTTAAATTGGCCTAGTTATACAAAATATCTCCATGCGTTTTCCGTTCTGTTTATGATGAAAAAGAAATTGATTAATACAGTTTTTCCTGTATTAGTACATTTCTATAAATTAAATTAAACTAAATTGTCCAGTACCAATACGTTGCGGTTAAGAAATCTCTGCCGAAGTCAGCGAGGGCCAGAAGCAAAGTTTTTAAGCAATGTGATTTCTTTTTAGTTTTAATTTGTAGAACGTATAATATTGATTCTTTTTTTTAATTCATTTAAATATAGTGACCAGCGAAGTGGGCAAAGCCTGCTAGTACGTAATATTTCTCTATTTTAGCAACATTAACGTAAAGGAATCTACCTTTGCCTTTAAGCTTGCCGAAAAGGGATTTTATTTTTTTAACCAAAGAATGTTTGCTTTTATTATTTTGTACAATTTTAAATTTTATATCCCTGAAAACAGAAATGAATACATTTTTGAATAACATTTGTTTCAAATCTATAGCTTGAATTGCTGATTTTTTAATATTTTTCATACCTTAGAATAAGAAAGTCAATACACGATATAGTATCCAATTTTAATATCCTTCAATTCAATCTGGCAATGATAATTATGATGGATAAAGATTTCTACTTCCTTCTATATAGTATACTAGCAGGCTTTGCCCGCTTCGCTTGTCATTTTATTGAAATGAATTTCGATTTTCGGTTTTTAATGGATTTACACGTTGTAAGAGCTCCTGAAAACAATTTGACTATTTTTAGAAAATTTCTATTTGCGTGTGTGTGTTCTATGTGTGTGGCGAAAGTTTTGTTCCAACTAGATATCAGGAGCTACTGCTCAGAATTACATATAAATTTATATGCAATTGAACCTTGATGTATAATAGCGTTTATCAATATTTGGTGTCAATTGCTCAACATGGTGCTGCTATACAGTGATTGCCGCAATTTCAGAGAAGGCTATATCTGAGTAACTAATACATGGAATTGCATAAATTTACAAATAAATTTACATTGTTACAAATTATAGTGCTTATCAACTTTTGTACCAATATCTCAACATGTGGCGCTGCTATACAGCGATTTTCGCAATTTAAGGAAAGGTTCTGTTGCATATAATGAAACAAAACTTAATATGTGAAAAGGCCATTATGAGACATTATGCTGATTCAATCTCGATGCCTATCGGCCGATAAGTGGAGCTCATATACTACAATTTTTTTTTAGAACTGAAAGGATGCCATCTACATGGTGAAAATTTACTTCCGTTGGACATTTTGTGCAACAATACCTCTCTGAGTTGATAATATTCAGCATTCATAATGAAAAAAATCATAAATAATTTGTGCTGCGTTAATATGTATAGGAAAATGTAGAAGAAAGATTTGTGATGGACACGACATACTAGTCTGCATAGAAAACTCATGGATAATGTCTAGCAACCAGAATTATGGAAAGTTTAACGCAAAGAAAACTTTGTAATACAGTTTAACGCAAAGAACAACATCGCACGAAAGCTGAGTTGAAATCCAGGACATATCTGATGTAAAGTATCAGGTTAATTCCAGTAAATATAAAAACTATTTAAAAAAAATAAATGATATCTACAAAAAAGACACTTAAAATGTACAAAAAAGCCAAGCTCAAAGAAAGAGAATTGATTAAAATTGTGTCTAAAAAGGGTGTGATATCAAATTCCCAAGCTTACATTCAAATACTTATTTAATATTCCCTTTTAACTAAATTTTCACATGTGAATCAAGTGCCTTATGATATGTTGATAGAAATCCTTCTTTCCTGTACTAAATACATCATAGCGTGTTTCTGAAAAATATTATTATTTTTATTTATGTATGATGGGCTTGGCGGCCATCTTTCAAGTAATGAATAAACATTCACACAATTTGAAAGAAGTTTCTTAAAATATATCTCATACAAAATTAATTTTGCTATTCCATTCAGCAGAGACGGAAATATTTCGATAACATGATTTCTTATAATTATTTAGTATTAAGTGCACTTCCATCCTATAAATGCCGGGAATAAAAAATATAAAAATTTAAATTAACGTAAAAACATGAAGGAGAGGGGGGGGAGCATAGAAGCTTCCACCCCCCGTTATATTTACCCAATTTGAATTTAGCTTCTTGGAATGAATATCTCGTAAAAATAATATGGTTATTCCATTCAACAGGGGTTGAAATATTCAGATTAAAAAAGAAAAAAAATGCATTAAAAACATCGCAAAAGCCCCGTTAAGCACACAAGTTGAATCAATTTAAGTTTTAACAGTGTTAAGTTTGGCACACTCCCATCCTCCCATCCTATAATTATTTCCCATTGCGCAGCACTAGTGCGATATAAAACTCAATTAACCAACCAATCAACCAACACATCCTATAATTGATGAGATTTATAGAATTCAAACTAACGTAAAACTTTGAAAGATGGCCGCCAAGCCCATCATACATAAATAGAAATAATAATATTTTTCAGAAACACGCTATGATGTATTTAGTACAGGAAAGAAGGATTTATATCAACATATCATAAGGCACTTGATTCACATGTGAAAATTTAGTTAAAAGGGAATATTAAATAAGTATTTGAATGTAAGCTTGGGAATTTGATATCACATCCTTTTTAGACACAACTTTAATCAATTCTCTTTCTTTGAGCTTGGCTTTTTTGTACATTTTAAGTGTCTTTTTTGTAGATATTAACTACCAAATACAACTTCTGAATTGCCTGAAATTATTTGTTTTTAAGTTACTCCAATAAGAGACTGAGACAAAGATCAAACGTTAAAAACTTGACTCCAGTATTCAGGAAACCTCAAAACTTGCAAATATACAAAAAAACAAGTGATAAATATTCAGTTTAAAGACCTACTATACTGTTCGAATTAATTGGGACAAACATGTTTTTTTTTTTTTTTTTTTTTTTTTTTATTTATTTATTTATTTTTTTTTTGTCTGAGTTGGTATGTGATTGCCAGTGATGTCCTGAATTGCCTCAAACCGGTTATATCTGCATAGAGGTAGTGTGATGGATTGACCTTGACTATAATTTACTCGTTTGACTGGTTTTAGTGTATCACTAGTTCAATTATGAGCCTATCTGTGTTGCAGCTGATGGTTATAATTTTGCATTCTGTGTAACACATGTTACTTTTGCTTGTTCAAAGATGGATATTACTCCCAGGAAGCGTTCTAAAGTAATTTCACTCAATGAACACACTTCTATGACTGTGAGAGATATAGCTACGGCAGCGGGTGTGGACAAATCAAGTTTTTCAAGAATTTTAAGAACATTTCAAGATCCTGGATCATCATCTCCAAAAAGAAAAAGAAAATGCGGGTGCAAACGGAAAACTATTCCAAGAACTGATAAATTTCTAATAAGAAATAGCAAAATAAATCCAAGAAACATAAGCACAGACCTTTGAAAGGATTTATTGGATTATGGTGTTGATGTAAGCGCCTCAACTGTGCAGAAAAGGCTTCTAGAAGTTGGCTATAAGGCAACAAGACCGAGGAAAAAACAATTTCTAACTCAGAAAATGATGAAAAAACGTTTAGCATGGGCCAAAAAATACTGTTCATGGATTGTTAATAACTGGAAGAAGGTGGTTTTTAGTGATGAAACACATTTATTTGTGCAAGAATACAAATCAAGTGTAGTTAGACAAAGTGAAGGTGAAACTCTCTGACCATAGCATATCCAATAAACTAAAAAACACCCTCCTAAACAGACGTTTTGGGTTTTTTTTTTCGCAACAAATACATTGGAAGCTTAGTTCCTCTTAAAAGCATGATGAATTCTGTCAAATACATAGAAATATTATTCAGTAGGATTCTTCCATTCATAGAAACATTTGACGGAACATTTCAGTATGATTTGATCCCTTGTCCTAATTCAAAATTGGTCCAGACTTTTATGCAAGAAAATAAAATAAAAGTGCTTAATTGTCCAAGTAATTCACCAGAGCTAAATCCCATTGAGAACTTATGGCATATTCTCAAGAATCATTTAGCTAAGATGAATTGCACGACAACAGAACAAATGATAAAAAGTTCTATACAAGTGTGGTCCATGATGATGAAGTCAAGAATATGAGCGCTACACTAGAAGAGTCAATGCCAAGACGTGTTGAAGAAGTCATTTCTGCTAAAGGAGGACGTACTTCATACTAATATAGATTTATCAGTCTACTTAAGGTATGTAATGATTAAAAGCTAAGGTTTTAGAAAAAATCCTTTTTTTCCATTTGTCCCAATTAATTCGAACAGTATAGTACATTATTTATGGTTATGAGGATTTGTATTCAATTTGTGATCAGTTTTCCTGGACATGGTAAAATATTATAGTAAAGCACTTCCACTATTTACATATAATAAAAAAGAATATTCACACTTAAATAGTGTCAGCCCTGTGCATTTTTCTAAAACCTAATATACAAATCACATGGTGCGGAAAAATAGAAAAATAACAAAAACTCAATTTCAAAAATTTGACCCCAAAACAGTATTTTCTCTACTATCTTTCATGATATCTATTTTATATAGCAACTTTGTTGCCGGTATATAGCATAAAAGCTGATATGGTCTTTCCGTAAATAGAGTTAAATTGCAGTACATAGCAGTGTCGTTTTTCGTCCACTATGCATTCATAATGAATAAGCATATAGTATTAAATACACTTTTCAAAAATAAGTAATCAAGTTTCAGTTAATTAGAATGCA
Organism: Salticus scenicus; assembly: GCA_963930645.1. NCBI lineage: Eukaryota > Metazoa > Arthropoda > Arachnida > Araneae > Salticidae > Salticus > Salticus scenicus. The sequence goes on along the minus strand of OZ005648.1, from coordinate 141,683,449 downwards.
TAGCGTTTTAAATTAAAAATAATAATAATAATAATAATAATTACATCATAAATAAATGAATAAATAATAATAATAAAAACTAATGTTTTTTTTTTTTTTTTTTTAATTTGCCTCCATGTTCAATAGTATTAAATTACGGTTTTGTATTCGTTTAGTCAATAAGCATTTCTAACATTCTAAAGGTTGTTGCCTTATAAAATGAAAAATCTGTAGTTGAAAATATAGGGAAGTTACATCTATACAAATTACAGTGCCTATGCTTTTTATTGAATTTTAAGAAATTGACAAATTGAACAACTTTCTTCTATAAAAATTTTTAATGCAAAAGATTACGTGTATAAAATGAAAAAGTGCATAAAAATAAAGGTATTTTTGAATGCCTCTTTGAAATTCTAATAAGAGATTTTCTTTTCCCTTAAATTCACATTAACCATAACTTTCTAACAATGCTACTTTCAATCCTCTACCCCCATAATTAATATGTTAAAAACGTACAACAAATTTCATGTTTGCGAGTTAATATATAGATTATTACCATTCTTTTGTGTATTTATTTTTAACAAAAGTTGAATGCCTGAAGTTTTAGCATTCTCGACAACTTTTATTTCGCCAAAGGTAAGGCCTTCCCCCCTCTTTCAGCGGAATTGTCCTATCGAGGGAAAACGGCAGAAAGGAATGCGGCGGAGTTGTCCTGCTGGGGGAAACAGCTGATAAATTTTTCGGCGGAGTTGTCCTATGCCCATAAACACAATTATTTACAATTTTGTAACACTATAGTTGTTCCAATAGATCCACCTTAAAATGCCCGATTCATATCTACCTTTAAAAAATCTGCTCGGTCTTTCGCTATCTTCAGATCGTGTCAGTAACTGTTAAAACCATTTGGTTAATCAATAATAAAAAGTTTTTCATCCGAAAATGCAACATTTTACCATTTCATATTGTTTTTATTCAACTTTAACACAGACGTTCTTTCCTCCATTAAATGCTTATTGATTATTACAGGTTTTTTATTCATTTTAACATATTATTAATTATTTTAAACATTGAAACGTTTAATATTAATACGAATGTATCTTTAAGATTATTTAATAACATGAACTAGCAATAAGTAATAGACAACACGCACATAAACAATGCAAGATAAAGCCGGTAAATCTACAGAACATAGTTAGCTGTTACGTATAAATCAGTTACAGTTATTACAATATGCCCCTTTTTTGTGAAAGAAGACGTCAGTTACAAGTCCAGTTTAATAGGTTTTTTAACAGTTCTGCCCTAACGAGTCTTAATAGCAGTATCACTTTGGTAGGGAGGCGTTTTGATCTTAGGAACAGGAGTTGATGCCAATTTTAGAGATGGACTAGGAAAAGCATCAGAACTTACTAAACCAGAGTCATCCGGTATTGTTGGCCGGTACTGACAATGAAACATTCAAAAGGTGTCGTCTTCAAAAAATATTGAAATAAATATGTGATTCTACTCTTCATAAAACACCAGAAACGGAAAAAAAATATCGGCTGAAATTAATTACAGCGAACACAAAAAATGATCAAATTTAAGCATATTTGGCGATTTAGCGCTGTTAGCGATAAGTTCGCTGGCACCGAGATTGCCGTGTACGAACAGAATCGTGTTTTTCTTCTTCGCCAAGTACTCAAAATCATCTGCCTAACAGTGTGAAATAAGGCCAAATATGCTAAATTTTGATACTTTTTTGTGGTCGCTGCAATTCATTTCAGCCGATAATTTTTTCACTTTCTGGTGTTTTATGAAGAGCAGGGAACAACTATAGTATTTCCCCTCAGCTAGATTTGACGATTTTTCTTTGGCGATTGTGGCGGAACAGCTTTACTATACGGCGCCCATTGCTTATTGCCGTTGCCGATGTTTTGATCACGTGGTATCCCAGACAGCACATCGCCTCCACAGGATATCTTCAAGATGTCTTCTGGAGGAAAAGACAGCCCAAAAACGTCCTTAAGATGTACTGTGGATAAGTTAAGCCTAACTGTGCTGTTAGGGATGATGGTGTTTTGATTCGGTTTGTGAGTCGGAACTGCGAAACGTTTCACAACGTCGTGAATCGAATCAAAATGTCATGAAACGATACTTTTCATTATTATGAAATATTTTTTTTATGTTTCACTATGTTTTCTGCTGTTTGCTCGCTTCGCGAGCATTGAAACAAAAAAAAAAAAAAAAAACATCACTGGACGCCCCTAATTCGTGGAGCATGAATCAGTAAAAGCATGAAAATTCATGGAGCAGCGGTCACTATGTTTTCTGCTGTTTGCTCGCTTCGCGAGCATTAAAACCAAAAAAAACATCACTGAACGCCCCTAATTCGTGGAGCATGAATCAGTAAAAGCATTAAAATTCATGGAGCAGCGGTCACTATGTTTTCTGCTGTTTGCTCGCTTCGCGAGCATTAAAACCAAAAAAAACATCATTGGACGCACCTAATTCGTGGAGCATGAATCAGTAAAAGCATTAAAATTCATGGAGCAGCGGTCACTGTTTTCTGCTGTTTGCTCGCTTCGCGAGCATTAAAACAAAACAAAACAAAAAAAAAACATCAATGGACTCCCCCAATTCGTGGAGCATGAATCAGTAAAAGCATGAAAATTCATGGAGCCTCGGTCGCTATGCGAGCGACCCGAGCCGCTTCGCGAGCATTAAACCCCAAAAAAAACATCACTGTATACCCCTAATTAGCGATGCATGAATCAGTAAATGTTACGTTTCGATACAACTGAAAAAAGTATCGATACTCTGATTCGGGTCTCGAATCACCATCATATCACGCGATCAAAACATCGGCAACGGCAATAAGCAATGGCTGCCATGTTATATCTATCGCAAACAATCCAGAACGACATCGTTATCGTTCAAATCGGCGCCAAAGAAAAATCGCCAAATTCAGCTGAGGGGAAATACTATAGTTGTACCAAGAGCAGAATCACATATATTTTTTTTCAATATTTTTTGAAGACGACACCTTTTGAATGTTTCCTTGTGAGTCACTTTGACAATGTGCCGGATCAGGACTGTCGATTTCTTTAAGTTCTGGATCAGGACTACTTGGAATTGACGGATTCTTGAGAATAGCTTCAGGACGGAGAAACCATAAATTTCTTCTATAAGTTGCGCCCTCTGGTGCCTTAATAAGAAATGATATTGGTCCTTGAGCCGGAGCAATTACTTCTGCCGGACTCCACTTTCTATGACCTTTCCAAAATCACACTTTCTGACCAATAGAAATTGGCTTTTTATCCAATTCGATCACAGTAGAATACCATTCAAACTGTTGATACCATTCTTGCCAAGCTTTCAGAACATCATGAGTCGTAAGGTTTAGTGGCGGCGGTGGTCGATTATTTACACTGTTATTGCTACTATTATTATTTCCCGGCATGATAATTTCTTTCAAATGTTATCAATTCGGTGCCATGTAACGATTGTAACGTTTAATATTAATACGAATTTATCTTTAACATTATTTAATAACATGAACTAGCAATAAATAATAGACAACACGCACGTAAACAATACAAGGTAAATCTACAGAACACAGTTAGCGGTTACGTATAAAACGGTTAACAGTTACAGTTATTACACTATCATGACAAACATGCATAAATGTGGACCCCGACCTTTCGTTAAAAATTACGAGCAAATTCAGCAGCAGTCATTTCGAGTAGAACAGTAAGAGGAATTATGAGTCTTCGATCTCTGTAAAGTACTCTGATTTTGTATCAGATCTCTCTCCTATCGAACCAGCAGCTCAACGTTTGATCACATTTCCTTCAGCAATTTTAGATCTTCGAATTTCATTAGAAATACGACGGATTGAAATTATCCCTTCACTTAAAAAACACATTTATCATACTTCACTATATGAACGTTCTCTTTTTTTCGAGGAATTATCAGTAATGTCCGTCCTTGAAAAATTGAAGGCTTATGTGTGAATTAATCTAGCCCAGTAGTTAACAAATTCGCATGTCAACTGTAATTTATCCTCTAGTAAGTTAAATAAAACAAAAAAAATCTTGATTGTCCCTATAATTATGAACATCTAAAAACGTGGAGAAAAAAATATTTTGCACTATTTTTTATTAATTTTGTTTCATATTAAAAAAACCATAACAGTTTTGGTTTTTAGAATACTAGATATATTAAGTGCACTTAGTATAATCTTGTTCACAATTATTTTTACATTAGTTATTTCAAAGATAAAGTGTTCTTATAAATATGAGGAGTGTAGTGTAACCTGTAACGCTAAAAAGTATTAGTTATTTAAACATAAAACTGAGATTGAGATTTTAACTTATCGATAGAGCCAAGGACTCCGTGGAGGGGGATACGAGGGAGTCTCCCTCTAAAGTCAGAACATTCTGGTTGACTTTTAGCAAAATTTCAAATCTAGTTCGTAATCTAGTTATTATTATTTTTAAATAAAAATCTGTAATACATTTTCAAATACTAATACTCAGGAAAGATAAAAACATAATTGGCAAAATTATATTTTCTTTCTATAAAAAAATACACTTTTTAATTCTGGTAGATTTGGCAAACTCACTAAACTTACTTTTCTTTTAAAATCAAAACTACAATGCCTTTCGAATTAACACTTTCGCGACCGCTGACATAGATTCACGTCATTTGAAAATCTGTAACTCTGCCAGTGGGAGTTTCTTTCACAATTTGTATGTTATTTATTTCTTAAGAATATACAGAACATTCGTATTTGTACGATCAAACATTCTATGGATACAAATACTTTGATTAGAAAGAATATAATTATAATTTATATCCACTTGTAATATAAATGTAAATGCAGAAAATTTTGTTTTTAAATATTGGAACTTGGGAGAATAACGCCTATAGGTGGATCTTACTGTGAAAAAGACAAAAACACGCGGGAGCGAAAGTGTTCACCCCTTAACGCGCGGCGTCCTCGCTGCAAGGACGCAAAATTTAAGATACAGCTGCAAAAATTCATCCCGGAAAATTTTTAGCAAAAATTACGTTTATAACATATCAGAAAACGACGGTTTTTTTAACCTTACATTTTGAAATTTCTTTTAATTTAATTTAGTTTATGAATTCCGGTGGCAGTATAATTTAAATGATCTGAATTGTCTTGCGCCGCAAAGGGTTAAGGTACACTTGGCAAAAATGCATACCTAGTTCAGAAAATTGTTTGTATTATTTATTTTACTTTATTTATTAATTAATTAATTTTTTATTTATTTGTTTTATTTATTTGTTTTATTTATTTTTTATGACAAACCAGTTAAATATTTTCTGAATCCAAAACAAAAATCTTTACAGGCTTGGCTAAATTATAAAACTAGTTGCGAAAATATTAGACTTTTTTTTTTTTTTTTTTTTTTTCAAATAAAATATATAATACATTTTTGAATTCTGGTAGTCAAAAACTGATCTAGTTCATAAAATTGTTAAAATGAAAAAAAAAAAAAAAAAAAAAAGTCCTTTAAAATACATTTTATGTGTACCTGATAAACTTGACAAAATTATTAGACGATTCTTGCTACATACTTGCCAACTTAACACTTAAGATTATTAGTTCCCGTTCCCTTTTCTACACCACTTAATTTTTAAGCAATTCCCTTCAAATGCATTTACGATTAGATAAAAAGAAATGTACTCTAAAAAAAAGACTGGTGTGAAAAAAAATAGGCGGAAAAAGGCGGGACTAACATCTTACGGGTTAGGTTGGCAAGTATGCTGTTATTTAACAACATTTTAAGTTCTGCATATTTTCTTATTTGAACAGAAAGCCCCGTCTTTTGACGTTGTTCTAAAATATTACATTATTTAATAGCATAATTCCATGACACTTATTAAATTAAATAGAATAGTCGTTATTGTTAGAAAATAGTGGTGGATGGTGAAATATCCTTTTGGGTGACTCACTAAATTTGGAATTAATAATAGATGATAAATTACCTTACCACGCCTTTCCCGTTAAAAAATGATAAAAGTCGATTTTATTTTTATTTATTTATTTATTTATTTTTTGCGATTGGCATTCTAATTGTGTATTTTTTACCGTAGGAAAAGAAATAAATTAGGAAGAACAACACTATCAGGCAATGCAAAGAATGCAAAAAAATACAATACTCTTCCAAGTTATTAATAAATTGTTTTTTATTGTAAATTGGATTTATTTATTTATTATATATATATATATATATATATATATATATATATATATATTAATACTAATTACTTAAAGTTGTCAAAATATCTTACATACAGTCGGCTGCAAAATTATTCGAGCACTAGCAATAATCCTTGCCGAAAAAAAGTACACTTAATACAGCTTTGTTAAATAAATCCTTGTCGAGTCATGTTCTTAATCAATCTAAGAACATGATTCGACAAGGATTTACTTAGCAAAACAGTCTTAAGTGTACTTTTTAAATATAGGAATTATTGGCTAGTGCTCGAATAATTTTGCAGCCGACTGTATATCATTAATCCTTTCACTACGGGTAAAACTATACACAACTAGAACGCCAAACACAAAAAAAGTCGACCTTTATCAGATTTGGAATGGGTGTAGAGCTATCCTTAAGAATTTAAGGATTCTTAAAGTTAAAGATCTTTAAACGGACATCTGAATTTCTATTTTAAGGAGCATCTTTTTAAAGGTCTTTAGTTAAGGATCCTTAACAGCAGACATCTGAATGTGAGGGAAAATGAAGACTGCGTTTCAAGGTGAAGAAGAGGCTGGTTCACCCTGACGGAGCAGCAATTTGGATAAAAGAGTTGGCAACATCGAAATAAAAAATCAAAATATCTATCTTGTCTGATTCTGAATTTCGTTTACTCGTACTTCGGAATATTTTAATCGTATTGTTTTTACTTGTTATTCAGTGGGTATGCTAATATTTTAATTACTTGAAAGTTTGTATCTATCTGCATAATATTGTTTTATAACATCGATTTTTACTGTTTAACCAACTTTAAAAAAAAATTAGATTTCGCTATTTTTGAAAGTTATTTTAAAAACGTTCGTGCTATATTTTTTATTATGCTTTCACATACACGTATCTATTGTCCATAATAATTATATTTTTCGATATATCTACGTTATGAATAAGATTTAAAATAATAAAAATTGGTTTGTTCAATGTTTTGACCATTTATGGTCTCTGATCTTACCAGTCTATAATTTATTTATTACAAAACATTTCGCAGTGCTACGAAAGTTCTTTCTAAATTGCTTATTTGAAAATATGGGATTTACGTTCTTTCGTTTTCATTGATTTTTAGAATGAGCTTAATAACAGATATCGAGTTAAAAAAAGCTAAATTATATTTGTTTATTTTTACCTGTATCGGATACTGTTATTTGTGTTAACGCAGTTAGAATTAAAAATTACACATAGTAGTTATAACTATAGAAAATATTTTTTTTTAAAAAAAAGGAAGTCGTCATTCTGTGATTGTGCAAAATGCTTTATGCAGATATTGTATTGTGTACGAATAATATAATAAAATAATAATTTGTTGATTACATAAAGTGTCTGTACAATTTATATTTGTTATTAGTGGAGCACATTTAAACTATATAAAGAATTCAATGTAGTAAAGCTGTTCCGAATTCAATTAAATAATTGAAGATACCATTATAGTGTAACTTGAATTGAATTCATTGTAAATTAAAATTAAACAGTGCACTTTTTTTATATATGTTGCTTTGATATTTTATCTAATTTGTTTTATTTGAATTGATGTGTTTCCCTAAATGCTGAAGGGCCGCGGTATCCTATTTTGACAGTGTGCTAAGGAACATTGTGGGCTCAATATTTGAGCTGGTCGAAGACCATTGTGTACTAAGATTTTATTTTAGATTGTACACTTTCCCTGTAAGTTGTATGTTTTTAAGACTTATTTTATGTTATACATTTAAACTGTTCCTGAACAAAAACTTTTTCTGTTTTGTTTTGCTCATCAGATCTTAGTAATTTTGTCAATATTTTACAAGATTTTTGAATTTATTTTTAAAGTTTTACTTTTCTCTGTTAGTACTGTTTGCTGGATAAATGTTGTGTGCACAGGTATTATTTTATGTAATAATAATGAAAATAATTTCTACAACAGTGATTTTTCTTTTTTTATTAAACTGGTTGAACTCAGTGAGTATTTTATGTAATTTTCTCATGCATTAAATATTTTTTAAAATCTTGTGTGTTTTTAAGAAATTTTTTTTAAAGAAAGTATTATCGGTCAAACGTGAAAAGTTTCGGTAGTGTAATAAAACCAATAACAAATTAGGGTAAAAAGTAAAAAAAAAAAAAAAAAAAAAATTTTTTTTTTTTTTTTTTTTTTTTTAAGTGAAATCTGACAATCCTATAGTATACACTAATGCAGGGCCCGAAATTTCAACTTAGATTACACTCGCTGAAAGAAAAAGTTACTCGCCACAAAATATGATTAACTAACTCAATTTTTGCACTATTTGACTTCGATTGGTGACCAGAATTTTTTTGTTGGAAAAAGAGGAGAAACAACACAATGTCTTTTATTTTATAAGAAAATAGAAGACATGCAATTTTGAAAAAGAGGTCATTTTAGAGGACACAAAATTGAATGAAAATGATTATGAAAACAGATTCAAAAGCTACTTTACACAAATGGTGAAAACATTTTTATCTCAAATGATGAATTTGGATCAGTACACCTTAATTTAAATTAATAATATACGGATACGAGAGGAAAAATCCCTGATTTTTATAGGTGTCACTGGACAATATAGATTATTAATTTTTTCTATCGACAAAAACTTTTTTTTTTTTTGTACTTTCATGCAGTTACATAAAAAAAGTTGGTAGACATTTTTTTTATTGAAATCATAATCAAAGAAGAGAAAATAATATTCGGCAGATGAAACAATTTGTTTTAACGAACAGTCATTCTTTATCAACTTTTTATAAAAGTTATCGCACGTTTAACCTAAATTAGTCTTAGTAGATAATAAGTTCTTAAAGTAGGTATATAAAGAGGATATCTTTCACATGTCTACATTTCGTTCATTGAAGAAAACAGTCGTTTTGTGGCAGCATTTTTGCCAAGAGGACATAAAATGAATTCAACTAACTTTTGCATATTTTTGTGAGGTGGTGGTAGTGTTATTGTTAAGGTCAATTGTCTGCACTAGCGCTCTAAGCTTGAGTAGGAGAGTCCTCCGTTGGGTCTTTCTAAGCCCATATTTATCCTAGTTTTGGAGAAAACTCCTAACGACTCAGCCAACGAGCACGACCGGGTATTGAACCCAGCGCCTCACGTATATCAGCTTCGAGGACAGAACCTCTCGGTCACTGGTGGGCCTATTTTTATGAGGAAAAAAAGTGAGAACGCACGTCAACCCACCGTGTATCAACTGGAGCATCACCTTCTTAATGATTTCATGACAATTTCAATAGTGATTCCATGTTCTGGATTCTGGATCAAAGAACAGTACAAATATAGGGAATACTTTTATTTCTTTGTGATTCGAAGAATCTAAATAGACATATACCATAATATGCTTTGGCAAGTTTATTAGAAAGTTGTTCTTTTGCGAACCTAACGCAGAAAAAAGTTAGTGTTCACTGTTCGATACAGCCAACATCCTACTGAGCTACCCAGTTTTGCGAAAATTTTGAAATTAAGGACTAAATCCTTTTCATTTGAAAAAGAGGACAGAGGACGAAAAGCATAAAAAAGATGACTTTTTTTTGTCCTGTAATGTTCTTTTCGTTTAAGAGGGCAGAGCGTTGAAAAAAAAGGCTGTCCTCTTAAAAAGAGAATGTCTGGTCATCTTACCTAAGATTAGCATGATTTTACGTTTTCAAATCGATATATATATATATATATATATTTTGTAGCACAGTATACTGTAAGAATTCTATCTACATTTCGATCGAAATTTTACTCACCACAATAAAATTTCCACTCGCCAATGGAGAGCAGAAATTTCACGCCCTGCACTAATGACCGTTGCTCATAAAATCCTCCATAATTGCAATGTCCTCTATGTTCCCAAATACTTTTAAAGATAAAGGTTATTGAAGTGGGGAAGCCTCGCACCCCTGCAGAAGATCAGAATTGTGATGTTATATCTCTGAACCACCCATTAGGTTGAATCTCAGACCATCACCATTTGCTCAATGCACAGCTGTACTATAGTGCAATGTTAAACCCACTCCATTCCTTAAATATTGAAAGGAAAGTTTGTCAGCTCTTTAAAAAAGCTTCTGTACTGACATTGTAATGATTATTTATAATAATAATTTTTAAAAAAATGGCCAAAATATCCTTTTTTGGATGTATAAAGATTATGTAATATATATTATAAAAATGAAGATGTAGTGTAAAAGCAGAAAAGGGCCTTTTTTGAATAGTGGCTCTTTTTATAATTGATACTGTTTAATTAAAAAAAAATAAAATAAATAATTGTAGAAAATAAATTTTATTCTTATCAACATAATTTTGGTTAAAGATAGCAATAGCAGTAATAAATTTTAGAAAATTTTTAGACCACTAATTAGTAAATGAGACTAATTGTTGATTTTAAATGTTTGAATAAGGCTGTTGTTAACAGCTTTTAACAGCAGTTGTTGATATAATATTTTGTAATATATTATATGTGGGTATATATATCGCTGCAGTCTACCATGTGTTATGAATGTGTAGGGGGCATTTATTAATGAATAGCACCAAACGTGGGGCTTACGGCTAAGCTTTACTATAGGGCAACCATTGGCTATTCGTGATGCAGTCATGTTATTCAATGTATTGACACTTTTTACTAGTAACCTTTTTTTTGTATCGGCTGTTGCCGATGTACAACTTGCGGGATGAGTCGATATTGTGAGTCGCATTGCAAATCGATACTCTGAATCCCAGTAGCAGAATTTTTTCTGTCAATCTGCGACAACTATTTACGCATTAGAAAATGATCTGCAGCATAATTTCACAATGAGTTACGGGGGGGGGGGGGGGAAATTACCGGATTCAGTAAGCATATTTTTATCACAAGTTTGCATTTATCTAATGTTATTAATCTGTCAGATATGTCAAAGCATTGTAGCTATAGAATTTCCATTACATATAACTAGATAAAGAGTTAGCATTAGCAATTGTCTTTCATATAGTATAAGAACTACTATTTTGTTTATAATTTTTGTTCATACTGACTCTAGTAAAATACTTGCAGGAGACTCTAAACATTGAAATTAATGCAACTTTCTAAAATTTTCTGGTTCCTGTGTAACCAGATGGAGGGACATTAAGACGTATAAACTTTCTCTTATCAACACACTGTAAAAAAATAGGTTCTTAAAAATAAGTATATATTGTCTCAAAATAGTCCCGAAACAATATATACTTAAATTTGACATCCTGTGTACTCATTTTTGAGTATACTGACATGCTCAAAAATGGGGTTGACCAATAAGAATACCAATACAAGTATGTATTGTTTCGGGCTATTTTGAGACAATATATACTTATTTTTAAGAACCTATTTTTTACAGTGCAATTACAGTTTGTTCGTCATTGCCATCTATACATCTTAATTGCATTTTGCTCACCTTCTCAATGTACGAGACCCAACTTTCACAGAAAACTTGTAATACTGGAATTGAAACTGTATTTAACCCATTAAGCGCCAAAACTCCCGCTGCAGGAACATTTAATTACGAATTTTTTTCTCTGCAATAATTAAGATAAATATATATATTTATTTTTTACATTGAACATTGAAGTGCCTAGCTTCGCTGGTAATTTTTTCAAAAAGTTTGTAATGCAAATTGTATTTTTTTTTATTTTTTTGATTATTCAAACAAAATCATCTGTTTCTACTGCATAAGAAGAGAAAATCGCTAAAAATAACTTATAATTCAACTGCAGAGGTTTAAAATGATGGATATTAATTAAAAAATTCGTTTCTTAAATTATAACAAACAGGGATCAAGAAAATTTAAGAGTTATGCAGTTTATCAACATCTATTCTACCTCCATTAGGTGCCATGTCTCCCATTTTGGAACTATATCATATCTTTGAAAATAACTGTTTCTTTTTTTAAATTATTTAAATTATATATGATTAGGAATGCATTTTGTAACCAAAGTGTACGAAAATGCAAAATTTTTGAGTGAGATAAATGTAGCGGGGTTAAGTAACTTAATGGGTTATGTAACATCAATGAGTTAAGTAACTTAATAAGAACAGGTATTTTCTCTGATAGCTCAATAAAAGACTTTCAATAAAAATCTGTGATCCTTTCAGATCCAATTTCTTTTTTTTATAGTGCTAGCGATCCATTTATAAAAATACTGGTATTCAAACAAAAGTGTGTCAAGATCATCAAATTTTGAAATCGATACAAAATCTAGTATATATTCAAAGGTGCAATAATAAAAATTACATGAGTAGTGAGTGATATTGAACAATTCTACCTCTAAATAGGTTCTGCAATTTAATGAAGCAAATTTAAACAGAATATTGACAGTTATGCTGTATATGGAGAAAGAATGGGAATCTTCTGCAGGGAACTTCATTACCGATCGGTAGCATATGCTAAAGGGGAGAGGGGGAGGGTCCAAAAAATTATATGAATGAGAGATATTGAACAATTCTATTTCTTTATAGGTTTCAGATTCAGAATCTAATAAAGTAAGCTTAAAATGAGCATTTACATTTATGCTCTGGATGGAAGAAGATTGGAAATTACAATGCTTCTATGGAGCGTTCGATTGCTGATGGTTAGTGGAAAGGGGGGGGGGGCAATTATAATTTTTTTTTAGGTTTTGGAATCTAAGTAAATAAGTTTAAAAAGAACATTGAGATTTATGTTGCAGATGGAGAAGATTTGAAATCGTAAGAATTCCGCGAGCCATTTGATCAGGCCCTGACTAACGGCAAGGGGGCCCCCCAGAATAGGTTTGCCCCGGGGCTCCAGATAGTCTAAGTCGGGCCCTGCATTTGATTGTCGATCATTAGTGGCGGAGGGGGGGGGGGCACAAAAAATTACATGAATGAGAGATATTGAATAATTTTACTTCTTTATAGGTTCTAGAATCTAATAAAGCATGTTTCAAATGAATATTGGAAAAAGCTGGATGGAGAAAGCTTAAAAATTAAAACGCTTTGATTTTGTGGAACGATCAATCACCGATCATTAGCGAGAGGGGGGGGGGGGAGTAAAACAAATATAAGTGAAATATTGAACAATTCTACTTCTTTATAAGTTCTTAAATCTAATTATGTAAGTTTTTAAAAATAATATTGATATTTATGTTACTGATGGGGGAAAAAATGGAAATCGCAAAGATTTTGCGATCTGATTGATAGCTGATCATTAACAGGGTATAAGGGGAACGGGGGGGGTCGCAAAAAAATTATATAAGTGAGAAATATTGAACAATTCTACCTCTTTATAGGTTCTAGAATTTTACAAAGCATGTTTAAAATGAATATTGACATTTATGTTGTGGATGGAAAAAGATACAAAATCGCTGTCTTTCCTGCCAAAATCGAGAGATTTGGAATTTCTGCATAATGCTGATTTGGAAATAATCTGCAGACTAAAAAAAAAATCTGTGACGTACGTCGCGCGTCTAGCATTTTCTGCTATGGGGCTCTGAATCATTACAGAACATAAAAAATGCATTTTAATAAAATAAATTATTGTTTTTACTTTGGTGCTTGTTTTGAAATTCACTGAAATAAATGAAGGATATTTTAAGATTAATAAAACAAACATTTCAAACTAAAATATAAATTTGAGTTACTTCACCAAGAAAAAAATTTTGGAGGGTTTTTAAGCTATAGCACCTAAAATTCAGTGTTATAAATGATGTGTAACTTGAAGATTTTCAACAAATTTTCAAAATTACAACCTTGCAGGAATCTGAAAATGCATGAAAATTTGTACAGAAGCAATCGCAAAACAAATTTTAAAAAGTGAAACAGGAAAATTCGTACTAGTATCTGTTAATATCCCAATATTAAAAAAAAAAAAAAAAAAAATCACTGGATACCTTTAATTTCTGAAGCATGAATCAGAAAATGCATGAAAATCTCTACTGCAGCAATCAGTGTCCTGGTATTAAAAAAAAAAAAATCATTGGATACCCCTAATTTGTGGCAAATGAATTAGAAAATGCATGGAAATCTGTACAGCATCAATTACTACCATGCTCTATTTCCCCCCAAATTATTCTGTTTATTTAAAAAAAAATAATAATAATAAAATGCACTCAAAAAATTAATTTTTAAATCTTAAAAAGGTATTAAAAAAAATCATTCAGCTAGGTCATATTATGATAAACACACACAAGCGGCTGGTGCAAAAACAAAAATGAAGTTCCAATACAAAAAGGTTACTAGTAAAAAGTGTTAATACACTGAAACACATCACTGCATCATGAATAGCCAATGGGTGCCCTATAGTAAAGCTTAGCAGGGCTTACTGTTCAAAATAGGAAAATAACCACACAACAGTGTTAAATTAGTTGAGGCTTGTTATTCAAAAATGTTCCTTGATGTAACTAATATATTGCAAAAATCGTAAAAGTTTGTTTCTTGATGCAATGCGTTAAGAAAACACCTTTTTAGTCCTTTCAGGGATTGATCCAGGTTTTAACTTATGGGGTTAATTTTTTTTAAAGCAAAAAAAAAAATATTGTATAGAACCTTGTTATATTGTACAAGCCACTCTATATAATTCTTAATATTAAGTTAATAGTGTTTCATTGAACCAAATATAGGCAATCAATTAAAATAATATTGAAAACACAGGAATTTTTTATACAAGGATCATTTTTATGAAATGAAATTTTACAGAAACGCCATTTTTATGAATTTGAATTTTGTGAAGGGGCCCATTTTAGGGATTTAATTTTTGTGTAGTTTAATTTTGTTTTGTTTTAGACTTTGTACAGAAGCCTATTTTATGAAGTGAAATTCTGTTAAGGCCCATTGGAAGCCAAAGCTAATGTTATTCTATGGGAAATTTTCTTTACAAATAACTTACTAATTCATATTTTTAAATTGTTTTCACATTCTGAAAATTCCCAGCTGTTAAATTGACAGACCTTTTTTAAAAAAGTATTTTTTATATTTTATTTTGAAGCTGCAAAATACGAATTTTCAATATGTGAAATTTTTCATTTTGCAATTTCAAAATTTAAAAAATACATTTTTAAAAAAGGTCCGTCAATTTAACAGTTGGGAATTTTTTGAATGTGTAAACAGAATTTAAAAATATGTATTAGTTAATAAGTTGTTTGTAAAGAAAATTTCCCATAGAATAACATTGGCTCGGGATTCCGGCGACAGTAAGTGAAGAGGGCTGTTAAGGGTCAGTTATAAAAGGCCCAAATATTTACTTGGATTGCCTCTTGTGTTTGACTGCAGGATAATGTTAACTGCTGGGATCATATGATAAATCATTTTTCTTCATTTAGTGTAATGAAAATTTTCTTTCATAAAAATGTACTTTAAAATGCAATAACTTAAAGCTGTTCTTTTTTTCTCCCAATTTTAGGTAAGCTGGCTTCAATCTACATTATGTAGATGCCATCTCAACTACTTAGATTTTGTCTGCAGTGTATATTTGTTAATTCTTGTTTTGGTCTCTCCATGGCTTGGCGTTCACATGGCAAAAGTAATGCTGAACTTATACAAAATTTAAAAAGTAAGTGCTATCTAAAATTTTAGATTTTAAAATTTTCTTCAGGGTTCATACTCTAGAAAAAATATTGAGTGAGATTTTCTGATTAACAGCCCTCCCCCCCCCCCCCTTAAAAAAGTAGTGGGATTTTTTTAATTTAAATGAAAAGTTACATAGTTTACATTTTGTAGATTTTTTCCCCCCAAAAATTACAAATATGAAATCAAACAATGTAAAAAATCAAGTAAATGTTAAAAACGGAAGTTTAATAACTCTTTCCCTCCTATTGTGGTTAAGTACCAGTGCTGTTTTTTCAAAATCAAAATATCCAGAATTTTATAGAAATTGAGAAAGAATTGCTTAAGTTTTTATAACTTAATCCGTTTCTAAATTTATTCTTAATTTGATTTTGAGTACTCAAAGAGTCCTCGATAGAAATGCAGCAACTAGAATAACCAAAATTATTTCATATATAATTTCAATCTTTAGCTTCAAACTGTATAGCTGTTTGTTAATAAAATATACACATCTTTAGAATAAGAAGTGTTTTGAAATGATTACAGAATTTTTCCAATGAATCACATGTTACTTATATGCCTAATTTTAATATATAGACATATAACACTTAAGCAACTTTGTTTGTTCAGTTATGTTGATTTAATGTATGTGCTTTTCATTTTGCATAAAATAAGATTGGACTAAAGCAATTTAACAGCTTATTATGTTATAGTTTGTACTTATCTTCTCACACTTATTACATACAGTAAATGGCTTTGTAAAATTATGGTCCTACTAGATCACTCCTTGGCATCAACATTGTGAAAGCGGCTATAACAATCGGTGATTCCTCCAGGAACAAAACTAGCTATTGTGGCGTTGCAATCCAACTAGCAGATGTATGCTGTGACATGCCTTGATTTTTGCAAATTTATTATGGTCACTCAGCCATAATGTTGGACAATTTCTTTGGAAACGAAACTAAGTTAGTTCTGCTCTTGTCGCAGTGTAATCCCATCCTAACTGGTGATGTATTCTGCAACATCTTGTGATGCATCCTTTGTTGCCTCCTGCAACATCCTTTGATCTTTGCAGTCATGATTTTTTGCTGCCACGTTAATGCAGCATGATCAAGTAGGGTTGTGATAAAACATGAAAGATTCTTGTGTTGTTTTAGGGAAATTTAGAATGTGTTTGAAAGAAATTTCAGGCCTGAACAATTTCAGAATCCCTACTCTTTAGTGAACAATAAATTGCTGCATTAATTACAGCAATACATAAAACTTAAATGTCTCAAAAATTTAATCCTTAAAGTTTGATAAATCAATATCATGTAATTATTTTCATGAAAAATTGAAGTACACATGATAGTGATCCATGTGCAGTAAATAATCTAAAATAATAAAAGATGTCTGTGTATGCATCTGCTCTGCTACATTGCAATCTCGCAGAGTTACAAAATTTGGCAGTCGGTATACATTAACACTAGAACGCCGGGAACCTTGTTCACCCCTATAACGCCGGCTGGTGTCATTTTGACACTGTTCAGTAATAAGCGAAACATTTAAATAAAATTTTAATACCTTGCTAAATTTGATGATCTTTTAAAAAATATAAATGATATACAATACATTTAAGGAAATTATTAACTTTTAAACAATGAAATTTTATTTTAGCATTGTGATTAATATGGTATTAAGGATTATTATTAATCTTTACATATTTTAAGTAGTATTATAACAGGTAAATTGTTCAGGTAGATAACAATGGAATAAAAACAGAGTAAAAAACTACTCACATTATTTACAGTCAATACACGTATAGCTCACATGTTTGGTGCATTTTCCACATACCACTGTTTTACCAGAAGAACACTCTTTATTTGATAGATTTCCGTGACATTTTTTTACTTCACACTTTCTGCGCTTAGATAGATTTTCAGATTAAGTAGTTCATCTTCATTTTTTCTCTTTCTTTCACTGCGTATTTTCTTGTATTCTGCCTGCATTTCTTCAGCTAAACTTTAAATAAAACTACATCTCGATACTTTTTTTCCAGTTACACATTTGAAAATAATCCAAGCATTTATAGCAGCAAAGTCTAAAATGTTGTAAAATGTATGAACAGGCCATCTTCTTGAACCTGCTTTGACTGAATATTTTCTTGCCATTTGATCAACAATATCAACGCCACATTTTGTTTCATTATAAAAAGTGACGGTTTCTGGCGTTTTCTTTGAATTATTTGCAATTGCAATGTTTGAATGCATCGAACTTAAAATTATCACATTCTTTTTCTTTTTGCATTGGTATGCTGTGAGTGTTGAACCATAATCCTTATTTTTCAATATTTTTGTTGTGTATAACTTCTCTTTTCCTGACCTTATACAATCTGGAATTTCTCGTCTAGCTCTATTCATCGTACCAACTAAACTCGTGCGTTTTTCCTTTAATTTCTTCGCCAATTCTAGAGATGTAAAAAAATTGTCAACTGTGACATTTCTTCCCATATTTTGAAAAGGCTCAGTTAGTTTTAACACGACATACTCAGAAAGTCTCTGGTTTTGATCCCTTTCTTCATTTTTTCCTAGATATGGAAATGCGTTCAATATGTATTTAGTTTCTAAATCTGCAGCTACCCAAAATTTTTGTCCATATTTATCAGGTTTTGATGCTATAAATTGAGTAAATGGACAGCGAGTTTTGCTAGGAAACAATTGTTCATCGATTGTTATGTTCTGGCCTGGCTTATAACAACTAATACAGTTTTCAATGAAACGATTGCATACTTCCGAGATCATTGCAAATTCATCGTGTTTTATTCGATTACAACGCGTCGATTTTATATCAAATCTCAAAAATCTGGAAATTTCGCAAAATCTGTCTCTGGATATGGTTTCTTTACAAAATTTTAAACCCCAGGTTTCAGACCACAATGAATGTAATTCCAAGTTTCGAGCTCCAGAGACTCCACGAGCATACAATACTGAAATATATGCAAAAAACTCTTCTCTTGAAAGTGACCAGTTTTCATTTTTTAGCACTCTGCGTGCTTCGGTCACTGTGCATTTTATTATGTGCTCTAAAATAGTTTTATCTATAAACAGCAACCAAGCACTCAAAACACTTTCACTATTTATATTTCTTTTTGCATAACTAGTGGGGCCACTTGTTTCTCGCAATATATTTTGGCTAGTAAATCTTACAGATGCACTCACATATGTGCATTCTTCCCACTGTGAAACATCGCGAGCCGTAAATATATCGTTGTTTTGAGAATTATCAACGCATGTTTCCTCATCACTTTCAGAATCGGAAGATACAAAAGGAACAAAAATTTCATCATCAGATCCTCCATCAATTTCAGAAAACTCTCCACCCTCGGATTCATTATCGGACAATTCTCTTAGAAGCTTTTCTATTTCTTCTTGGGTAAGTCCGAGACATTAACAAATCTTTATGACTTTAGTAAAAAATACGAAAATGTTAAATTGACTGCAAAATCTAATAAATTCACTATTAATTCAAACGCTATTATTACAAGAAATAGAATCAAAAAACCGTTCTGCTGACAGCAGGTGTTTACACAGCTGCAATTGGTCACGTGATAACACGTGATCACCAGGTGCAAGAAAGCGCATTCCACTCGTCGATCACATTCTTCACTCCAAAACTACTGTTTAAATAAATGCCTATAGTAATGAAATTTAATTCGAAGTAAAAAAACTCAAATTATTGCCGTGTCAAATTGACACCAAGCCGGCGTTCTAGGTAAATTTTCCTGTAAATAAAGTTTAGTAAGAGCTAACATCTTAACATTTTATATGTGTATTTTCCCTACACATTAAATAAAAGTCAAGAAAAATTAATCAAATTCCTCGAGTTTTTCAAATTTTACAACGGAACTTAGATGCTTTAGTGTCAAAATGACACCGCCCGGCGTTCTAGTGTTAAAAGGAGGGGATGTCAAAAAATAAAAAAATTACATTTTTTGTTATTAAATGTTTTATGCAATATTGAATGTTTTGTAATTGATGCTTTAATAAATGTTACTTTAAAATGATTTTTATTTTGTTTCACTGTCTTAATTATATTCAAATTTGAAATGTTTTATATTGTATTTTTTGAGATGCAATTGTTATTTTTATGTTGTAATAAAACACAAGCTATTTTATTTTTTCAGTTATTTTTATTAGCACATGCTGTATTTTTACACGCTGTATTACAATTTATGGAAAGCATTTACTGAAAAGCAGTAAAAAATACATATGTATATATTAACCCCCTCAACAATTTTGCCTGAACAGCACTCACTTGGGAACTATTTCTGTCAAAGTTTGAACTTATATGTACTAGCATTTAAAAAAAGTAATTTTGTCCATATTTTCAACAATTAAATAACATACAATTTACCATGCAGAAATAGGGGTAAGAATTGTTATATAAAGGATTTTTTTTTTTTTTTTTTTTTTTTTTAAACAAAATTGTTAAAAGTGGTTAAAAACAATTTAATCTTTTTTATGCACTCACAAATGTACCTTTATACTGTGGCAGATGAATCAGTATTTATCTTGAATGAATGAATAATAATGTAAAAAAAAAAAAAAAAAAAAGTAGAAACTCTCCTTTTAAATAGAAATAAAATGACATAATTTTTTACATTCTTTTATACAAAATGCAAATTATATTTAATGTTTAGTGCAGAAAATGTACATCTGGTCTGTGAGGCCTAGTAATTGTTCTCATTTTACAGGGAACAATATGCTTCTTTCCAGGTTAATTAAAAACAATAACATGCCATATAAAAATGAGTAACTTTTACTGTGACATTTTGAATATTGGTTTAATTAGTTTATTATGTGCAATATTACTGACAATTATTTACTTTAAAAAAAGATTATTAAAAATAACTTTTTAGCTTATGTATTAATGTTGTTTTAACATGCATACATGTATCATTGAGATTTGTTTAGCTTAATTTATTTTATTCATTATTATTTTTAAACTGTTATTAAAACATCTTTTTATTTGCTTAATTATGTAAAGAAAAAGAGTTTTATGATTTTATCTAAACCTAAAGTTTATTTTGATTTGATAACATATGTATGCAATGGTATATGCATAATATTTGTTAAAGGGGGAATGAGGGAAAAACTATGGCTACCTATTTTCAACTGCAAAAAAATATTTACCATATATTTTTGAGTTTGAGTCGAGAGTGCAGTTTTTCTTCAAAAAATTGCCCAAAGTTCAATACCCATATAATAGATAACATTTATTTAATTTTAGAAAAAATTCCAAAATTTTTTGTTTATCATTGAACCTTTTTAAGCTTCCTGAAAACTGGAAAAACTGGCTTTTTTCAGAATCTCAAAGTATAAGAAAAAATGGACGAACATGTAATTTTGTTAGTTATTTAAGTATCTGTGTCTCAGACCTCATATTTTCTTTTATTTTTTAGCTTCATCTGTTAGCTGCCTGCAAATTTCGTCAAAATCAGATTTTCCATTTTGGTGACAATGTAACAAATTATTGATAAAAGTCAACTCATTTTCTTAAATTAATTTATTCTTTGTATCATTTCATTTAAGTTTCTTTTTCATAAGCTTAAGGAACATAAACTAAAAAATAAATAAAATAAAAACATGAGATATTTGGTAATTCATTGCTTGCTCTTTGTTGATGAAAGAGCATCTGTGTTTTTATAAGGTTAGTAGATCTATATTATAAGCTGACCGTCATGCTTTATATATATAAAAAAAAAAAAAAACTTCCAAAAATTTTCAGCTTATACTTAGAAATATAGTAATATTCTACAGCAGAAGTTAATATTTTAAAATCATTAATGAATTTTGTTAAGCCGGTTTGGCAAAATGAATTGTGAATGTGAGATCTCCTGCTTTCGTCAAAATAAGTGCAAATGGTCTTTATATGATTTTTTTTTAAAGACGGTGTAGCTCCTGAAAATCTATGATTCTTTCTTCCCCCTCCTACCTATTTCAAAAAAGGGGAAAATAAATATATATATCAGGTACAAATTATGTATTTAAAACAAGATATTAATGGATATAAAGGATTAAACTTGAATGAAATTACTGTTTATATTCTAAGTAAAACACTTATAAAACATCATTTATTGAAATTTGAAATTGCAATCATGCAAATACAATTTTCTGATATTTTCTTTCTTTTGGGATATTTACTAAACTTGCTTTTTTCAAAAATTTAAAAGGGCTGCAGTTCTCCCCTGCATTAATTCATTATGTAGAAATGTTTAATAGGTATCAGTCTCCTAAAAAGATTTTGTTATTAATTCTATAAACTCTATCCTTTTTGATATTTTGTGTTTACCAATTTGTTATATTTATTGAACTTAAGATTAAATATGTCACTTTTTAAAAATTTATTTTTTAATCAAATGGACATAACAAATCTGTATATACTTTATTTGTTTTAGAAAATGGGATCATTAAAGATCCAAGAGTGGAAAAAGCTATGCTTTCTGTGGATAGAGCAAATTACAGCAAGAATAATCCCTACCTTGATTCACCACAAGGAATAGGTTTTGCTGTTACAATTAGTGCTCCACATATGGTACGTTTGTTAAGTATGATTAGACTAATTAATCTAACTTTTCAAACAATAGCCTAATTCTTTATAGAATACTTTAAATTACTACCCCCCCCCCCCCCTTTTTTTTTTTTTTCTTACCAATACTAGTTAAAGTTAATTAACAATAACATTTTTTTATAAACTTATTTTTAGAAAAATAAGTTTAGAGTAAAATTATTATTACTTAATAAAATTATTATTACTCTTGCCAGCATGGCGAGATGGAAACAGCTGTTACCATATCATCAACAAATGTTGCCAAAATCACGTATTGTTGCTTAAAATATTTTTATATAGCAGTAAAAAATGTACCAAAGGACTGGAATGATTAAAAATAATTAATTTAACATTTTGAAGCAATATTTCAACTCTGTAGAATAATTTACCTGCCATTTGAAAAATGCAATTTATAGTGTTTCCATACAAAGATTTTTCTTTATTACTTTTATAATAGTTATTTTTTGACTTTTTTCTGTATTCATTTGAAAGTATTGGTTTTATAAAAATTTTTGACTTTGGGTTTTCAATAGATTTACACATTTTGTGGGTTGCAGAATATAGTTTGACCATTTTTAGAAAATGTGTGCATGTGTTACAAACATTTTGTGGCAACTGTATAGCTCGGGAAGTACTGCTCAGAATTTCAAAAAAAATTATATCTGGTTGCATTTAGTGTCTATCAACTTTTGGTGAAATTTGATCAACAGGTGACGTTGCCATCTTGCTATTTTTAAAATTTTTAACATAGCTGTATTGAACAAAATTTCCTCTAAATGTGCACAATGAGCATTATTTTTAACAATTCACTATGAAATAAAAAAGAATTATTTATAAAAGTAATAGTCAATTAAAGGAAAATTTTAGATTTGTGGGAGTAAATATTTTCCTGGTGGAGGGAGGGGGAAGTTTTCAATATGGGTATCTTTCAAAAGAACTCATCAATTAAAACAATTGGTTGAACAATTGATCTGTGATAATTTGCAACAGAGTTGTCTTTTTTTTTTTTTTTTTTTTTTTTTTCTTCTTTAAGATATTGTTAGTTGAACTTAAAATGGACTTTTTTTGGACATTTAGTGTTATTTAGAGTAATAGGAGTGTATTGTTGATTTTTTTACACAAACTACGTGATAAATGTCAGACCGGGAATCGAACCTGGATACTTTGTTTACTGTGTGGATGCCCTGCCATTGAGCAGTAGGAAAATATAAAAGAAAGTTTTGTGATGGCCACAACATAGTAGTTTAAAAAGTTATCTACATACAAAGAGAAGAAAGAAAAGAAAAATGAATTCAGGAAGAAAGTTTGATTGTTTAACATTTGGACGCTTGTGTATCTTCTCTAATCTGTAATACACACCATTTTTATTTAGTTTTACTTTCTGATTATTTTTTAGTTTTTATTTCTTCCAAAGCTTATTTTAAAAAAATTTTGAATTAATATCAGTTTAAAAATTACTGCCTTTTTAAATTATGCATAAAGCTTTATTACTAATTAGATAATGAACATTCTATCCAAATTTTATGTTCAAATGTCCATTTGTTTAAAATTTATGTGCAAAAGAAGAAAAAGAGAGAAAAAAATAGGTTGTTCACCAGCGTATTTTTCTGAGTTTTGTCTGCATTCAGTGCAGAATTTTTTTTTTTTTACAAATAATAATAACTTTGAGAAATAATTTCTACTGCAATAATACATATAAGAAAATATAGAAGAAGGTTTTGTGCAGGCCACAAAATATTGGTTTTCTATTTTTAAAAAATGAAACAAACATATATGTTTATATTTACAAATACAAAATGCTGGTTAAAAAAAAAAACTTTTAGAAACTGATGTGTTTAAAACAAGAAAGATGACTCAACTTTTCATTTTCTGTCTGTTAAATATAGTTATATTTCAAGTCAAATTTAAAGTATTTCTAATTTCATAGTTCTTTACCAACCAGTGCTACTTTGTCTCTTGTACTCACTTTTTCACACTGCACTTGTGCCTACCTCTTTATTGTTAGATGAAGCATCATGCTTAGTTATTTTAACCAGAAACAATTTATGTGTTTTTGCAATTTATGGTGTTTACTTCAGCATGGTACCAAGAATTAATTGAAAACCTGAAAAACTCAAGGAATTTATGAATGTATTTAAAAAAAAATCTTTAGAATTTTTTTTTTTTTTTTAAAACATAGAAAATTTTCATTATAAAGTTTTAATTGTGAATAATAGTTTAGAGAAAAATCCCCTCCCCCTTCTTTTTTTCTTTTCTTTAAATTTAGTCCTTTGTAACAAAGAAAAAAAAATGTCAATTATATGGTTTTTCCCAACTATCGTAAGATAATCTTGTAAACATGTTAGTAGATGCTCCATAATGAGGGAAAAAAAAATCCAATGATTTTTTTCTTCGAATTTGTATCACAATGCCTGTTCATCTTTCAACTTGTATTTTTCAATGCATTTTGTTCAGAGTTTGCCCAGGTGTGCCCAGCCTGAAAACCCCCACTATTTTATAAAGTGTTTTTTTTTTTTTTTTTAATTTACTGCACATTCAATAACTTTTACTACTACACATAAAAATTATAATTATTATTTAGATTATAATAATTACTGTCATTACCAGACCAGGGCCTGAATTTTCATGAGATTGTGCCTTTAGAACAATTTTGCACATTTAAATCATTTCTTAAAGATGCGTTTAGGACAAACTTAATATATTTAGGCCATTTTTAAAAATTTTAAGTCATTTGTGTGTGTTTATATTAAAAATTTAAATTTGTATAAGGCTATCAAACTTTCAAATTAAACATTTTTGAAGACGAAAACAAAGTCTAATTCATTTTCAATCAATTAAAAAAATAATTAATATTTGATTAATTTTTAATTAATCTGGTTTAAGTTTCTAGTTTTCTATGTATTTCATATGTTTTTATTTAGTATGTTACTCCAAGATAAAATAAATGTTTTGTATCGTAATGTGATTTTTCTCAACTTTTGGATTAGTTTGGAGTAAGCTACACAATCATTTAGGGCTTGACAAAGCAGCAAAACTCGTAAAAGTATATTGTCATTTACAATAAAAATCAAACTATACACTTCCCTCTGACTAAATCTTAATATTTTTTTTCTGTGTTTCTATTTTGTTAGTGCTAAAGTAAGAAAATCGGTTTTCATTCAGGAATATCTGATATTTTTTATGTTTTACCTAGGGGTGGGAATCGATTAACAATTTTAACTGGATTAATCATAGTTCATTAATCAATTAATCGAATTTTTAATCGATTTTCATGTTTCTTTATATAGTTTTATTTAAATGATGAATAAAATTCTCCTATGTGATTTTCTCTCTCCAGATAGTACACAACATACCATAAAAATGATATAGATGTTAATATAGCTTGTTCCTTAAACAATAAATAATACTAATAATAAACATGCAAATAAATAATGAAAAAACACATTCCTAATATATTTCCAAATAAAACTTTTATTCGAGAGATTAGATGAGAAATAACATATGTTCGTCTTGCATTCTTTATTACTTTTATATTTAAAAAAATAAATTCTCAATATTAATATTTTATTCATATACTGAAAGAAAAAATAATAATCGATTATATCCTTTTTATAACTAAAATTTAAATCAATTTTCAGAGTAATAGTTGTTGGCTTTAAGTGTCAATTTTATATAAATATTTTCGTTTATTTAATTTTTATTGTAATAAATTAATTTTCAATTTGAAAGAAAAATTAGATGAATTTACATACACTTTCATTTTATACTAGCTGGCATTGTCCACCTCGCTTGCCACTATTTTTAAACAAACTCTCAAAATTCTATATTATCATTATAAAAAAATCTCAAATTCTTCATTATTTATATTTCAACTCTTCTTCGTCATTTCACAATAGAAAACAGAATGTTATTTTCTGTTTCTACTTCAATAATTATTATCAGCAATTCTGAACGAACAATAACTGCTCGAAGGTATTGCAAAACCCTGTTGACACCTTCCCCATCAAAGGGATAGTGGAAATCAGTCCTTTTCTTTATATTGAGCATTTCCGCTTTTCGGAAGCTTCTTGTTTCTGCGAAACGTATTCCCCCAGCGCGGACTTAAAACGACATTTTGTTTAAGAACAGTCTTCCCGCTTTTCTCTACCAACAAAAGAGTAACAATTTCTTTTAAGAGTTTTTTTTTGGTTTTTCTTTTTTCATTATTGGATGGATGCTTTTTAGAATGTTTGTTAGCAAAATATGTGAGAAAAAATAATTTGTAGGCAGAACAATATTTTAAATTTTTACTTTAATTCGTAGTTTGGAAACTTTAATAGGATTTTGAAAAATTTTAATCGAATTAATCGAGCCAATTAACTCTATTTAAAAAAAAAAATTGATCGGTACTAAGCATTGATTGATTAATCAGCACAGCCCTAGTTTTACTTAATAAAATACATGCAATTATGCGTTATTATAAGAAGTTTTTAATTTTTCAAACAAAAATGTATTATATTGACAAATTATATTTAATAATGTGTGTATCTGTAATAATTAAGTATAACAGCTTTTTTAATAATTTGAAAGCAATCTAATTGCAGTTGCATAGTTTAGTATATGAAGTAATACTAGTGATAAATAGCTATGAATCACTGGACTTTTAAATTAGGTTTAAGTTTTTTCTGTGATCACATTTAAGACTGACCAATTTAGGTAGAACATTTAAAATGAAATCAAGATTTAAAAGTTTCCTGAAAAAGCCCAATAATGCCCAGGTTTTTCATCAAAAACCCAATAAAACCCAAGTTTTAAATGTAATGGGTCCAGGTGAGCTGGGCTTAAAAAAAAAAAAGAAAAAGAGTTTTTTCATACCCTGATTTTGTTCAAAGTTATTAAAAACCTATCTTTAATTTTTTTTTTTTTTTTTTATATATACATTTAAATTAATTACAGAATTTTAACTCTTCTACCTCTTTGAGGAAATTAGTATCAAACAGAAATACATAGACAATTTGTGTTGAGAATACTTGAATTATTTGTATTTTTTGCATTTGCATTGGTATATTATTCCATAAAAAATTATATAAAAACTGTTCACTTATATGTGATTGTCTATCATTTTATATTTTTAGACTACTGAATCCACAACTTAAGTAGTCTTTTTGGATCTCTAAATTTTCATTGCTGACATGAACTCTTATTTATTATAAACAGTTGTGCTTTTCTTTTCTCTCCCCCCATTTTCCCATTCTTAATATTTTCTTTGATAAGTTATACTTAATCAGATGCTAATGTAATTTAAATGTTATTGAAAATGTATATTGTTTCATAATTGAATTATTACAGAGAGATGCAAAAGATATTAAATTTGGAATTATCTTCTATAAAATTTTTATGAATTAACCCTTGGTTTCCCGAGATGGGGTTATTTTGACCCCATTTTGAAGTTGAAATTTAGTTAAGCCTGCCTCATTCAAAAAGTGCACTAATTCGCCAGAGATAGCAAGTGCAGCCAGTGGAATGTTGCAACTTCTAAATGATACAAAAATACTCAGTGCTGGTGATTTTCGCCCAACGTGCCAAGCGGCACCTGAAAGCAATTTTTCTGCAGTAACGCCTTGATCTTGGGAAAGCGAGGTTTAAATAAGCTTAAGGGGCTAATTTTCCATATTGAAATAGAAACAAAGATTAAATATTTCAGTGATGGGTGCAATATTTCATATTTACACCCATACTTGACATATTTTGTTCTAAGGGTAGAAGAGAGGAAAACACCTTAGAAATATTCTTCGGGTTTTTTTTTTTCACCCTCTTTATTGCTAAAACGTTTATATTAATCTAAATCCTAAGAAGTAAGAAAAATATTAACATTTATCATTCTCCTGCTAAAATCTATTGCATTTAATTACTGTAATTTGTAGGATTAAAAGTAAATATACTGCACATAAAATATGATGTTATATTATGGTGTATGTAAGTAAGTGTATCCAGAAAACTTACACAAATATATATACTTTTTAATTTTAGCATGCTCATGCCTTAGAGTTATTAAAAGATAATCTACATGAAGGCGCTAAAGCTTTGGATGTTGGTTCTGGTAGTGGTTATCTCACTGCATGTATGGCTCTAATGGTAAAGAGTTTTTCATTTCTGAAATTGTAAAATATTTTATAAGATATATAAGTTAAACACAGAAATCATGTTCAAAAGATTATACTCCAAGTTTATCCAAAATTCAGAAAGTTTTCCAGTTTGAAAGTAAATTTGTCATATAACATTTTGGTAAAATAGCATTTAAGAAGTTGATTTTTTTTTTTTCTTTTCTTTTCTGTAACAATATTTGCATACTT
Source organism: Salticus scenicus (assembly GCA_963930645.1). Lineage (NCBI taxonomy): Eukaryota > Metazoa > Arthropoda > Arachnida > Araneae > Salticidae > Salticus > Salticus scenicus. Next base: position 141,654,814 of record OZ005648.1, on the reverse strand, counting down.
TGTTATGTATGTGGATGTCAGTATATAAATATGCATATAAAATTTATTTATTAGAATTATTCAAATTGTTAATTCTTGAAAAATGTTGCAAATAATTCCAGATCAATGTATTTTGTAAAATTTAAAAATTATGTTAATGAAAATGTAAGTTATATATTTTTGATTTATTTATTCTTTAGTAATAAAGACAGCAATTTTATTTCAGAATTTCAATTTATAGCATCAATGCAATGAATTTTAGAAGCCTGGTTACTATTTTTATTATATTTTGATGAAAAAAGCTGATCAAATTAAATTATTTAAGTGGATTAAATAATGGGCTATATGACAATATTATTATATAAATTAAAAATTATTTATATCTAGCAGATAATAAAATTATGTGATTTATCACTATGTATTAAGAAATGTACTCATTTTATTTTCTCTTACCCATATATGATAGAGAAAGTATTGTATTTGAGTCATATTTTTGAAATTGAGATTTTGTTATATTTAGGTGTTTTAAGTTCCACTGAATCTAATAATCGGATGTTATAGCAATTGGTCTATGTATCTGTCTGTGAACTGTTGTCAGCATAATTTAAGAACAAATATCAGCAGGAAGTTCAAACTCGATGTTCTAAATTTATGTTATAAGTACTTGAAAACTTTTTTTGTTGAAATTGGACAAATGGTTTGTGTAGTCAAATTTCCTGGTAGGTAGAACATATTTAGGCTGCACTAAACAAAATAAGATCGTTATACTTTCTTTATTCATCTGTATTTTACATGCACTTGCGTGTATCACATAAAATATAAAGGGCCACACAAAAGAATCCCGATGCCTAGTTGTACTATGCTTTGAAATTGTGTGAAGTACGTTTAAGGCTGCACATCTGAGTCCCCCTTTCTTCGTTCTCATGTTGTCCTAGGTGATTTTTTTTGTTTGCTAATAAAAATAAGGATATCTCATATAAAATTGCATATGTTGCCTTTTTAGCTTAGTGAACAATTAAAAGAAATTATATATATTATATATATTTGTTTTAGAAATTGAAAATTAGATTCATCAGTAAAATAAAAAATTGCTCACTAAATTAAAAAGTGATATGGTTGACATGTTCAAAGAGTAATATTCAAAAACATAATTCAAAAAACTTCATTTTTGAGTGAGATATCCCACAGGTCAGGGAGAACAAGGAAAACTTGGAAAAATCAGGGAATTTGAAATTACTGAAAAATGTCAGGGAAAAATGGTAAATATTGCTCAAAAACCTGGAAAAATGATGATATAAACCTGGAAAATGCTTTTTGAGCATTCAATTTATATCACAAGTCACATTACTATGTTGTCTTTTATGTCACGAGCTATGTTCTGTTTTATACAGTGAGCTGTTTTTTATGTTGCAAACCAAATTTTGTGACTGGAATTTTCTAAAAATAGACCTGGAAAAGTCAGGGAATTTTATTTTTGAAATTGAGTGGAAAACCTGCTTATAATACAAAGAAACAAGAGTGGTTTGGTCATTGGATAATTTGAAATAAATTTTAAAATTTTTAATAAAAGCCTTGAATGTTTTATGTTATGTAGATACAATATTCAAATGGGGGTTGAAGAGTGGTGCCCCCCCCCCCTGACATAAAATTTTTTGTCTTATGAAATTGTTTCTAAAACTGTTTTGAGCTTTCATTTAAAATATGCACTAGAAATGCTGAGATACAGTTTCTCATGTGGAAAAAAATTATGATATAAATAAAATAACTTAGTTAAGTCAACTTATTTCTTGAAAAACATATCCTGAGATTATTTCTTTTAGCATGTTCTTTTTATAAGCAAAAGCATTGCTGCTTTCATGCCCAATGTTATCTGATAACATGCTTAAATATTTCAGTTTTGTAATAATATGTTTTTAACTACTTATATGATGCTTGTTTTAAAAAGTTTTTATTTTACCCCAATTTATGTGCTTGATGGAAGTGAAATATTTTATATTGTTTAGATTTAATATTTTGCTGAAGGATAAGTTTAATACATATTGTAAATTTTATTAGTATCAATTTTACTGAATATGCTATTGAGTTAGGGTGCACAATTATTATTTATGGTATCTGCATTATAGATTAATTTATAAATTAGAATTTATAATTTCTCTTAATGAGTTCATTAAAATGTGCTGGTAAGAATGCTTTTAAAGTAGACTTTTTTGACTGGATAATGAGTAGTTTTGAAATGATTTTTCAGGTTGGAGATTCTGGATTAGCAGTGGGAATTGATCACATAGAAAATTTAGTCAATATGTCAATAGAAAATATCAAGAAAGACCAACCTGGACTTATTGAAAGTGGTCGAATCAAACTAGTCGGTAGGAAATTATTCAATATTAGTTAAGTTTTTTGAAATAAATAAATAAATAAAATAAATGAATATTATTTCTAGAGTACTTGAGAGTAACAGCACATATTTTGTTGCTGTTATACTAAAAACTGTTGCTGATGAAATGAATAGCTTTATAAGGATTTCTGCATTTTCATTTTATATAAAAAATAATAAATAAAAACAACAATAAAAAATTATCATTCATAGAGGCAGTACTCTTAAAAAATCTAATTGCCATCTAAAAGTATTTGTAAAAAGTAATCTTGTATATCTATAGAAAACTGTTCTTACATTTGTTTATTAGCAGGTTGACATACTTATAGCTCTTTTTATTTTCTTTTTAACTTAAGTTTTCATTATTATTATTAAATATTTATTAAAGAACTTCTACATGTTGAATTTTAATATTTTGTAGCACTTGAAATATTTATCTTGTTTGAGGCAATCTTTACGTCTTTACCTAAAGTAAAATTTAACTTAATTATATTGTATGGTATGAAATTTTATTGAAACATTTTTTTATTGAAGTTAAATTGCTCTACTTGTGTTTTTGGTAAAAGACATTATTTATAATAAATCTTGCTTCCATTTATTTGGAGGAACTTTAATTACTGACGATCTTTTAAAACTTCACTTGCATCCACGCATCGTTTGCGAATCTACTGTCTTAACTTCTAGGTTGATGATCGCTGCTAATAGATAACGTAGCGGTCATGAGATTCAGCAGACTGCCATTGGCTATGAACTTCAATCCGTTGTGCAATATTTAATGGCTAGTAGATGAACGACTCAGGGCAGTGGTATTTCGTTTTGTTTTGCTGTTGTGTGGTGTCTACAAGATGTCTGGGGTTTTAGTATGTTACTTTTTTGGATGCAAGGAAGTATTGTCCGATAATGCCTATTAAAGTGGAGTAAAGCTACTACTGTTTTTCTTCTTTTACATTTTCATCAGCTCTGGTGTGGGTTTTCCCAATAATGGTGATAGTTACTTGGTTATCGTAAGTTTGCATTAGTTTTTTTCTGTTTTTGTAAAGGTGTTTCAACAGATAAAGCAGTTCGTGCTTCTGTATGTGATGTGTTTAGTATCTCATTTAAAGTTAAACGTTAGTAACATTACTAAATTAAATACATGAAAAAAAACACCTTTACTGACTTCGTTGCTTGCCGTTAAACTTTTCCACTGGGTTCCCAGTTCTCGTCAGACGGCCTCCTCTGTGCGTGACTTGGACTATTGTGATGGTCTTTACTTTTCCAAACGTGGCGCCACATTCTGTCCGGAGCTACTGCGCCGCTGTCATTGCATGTATTCCTATTGGTTGCAATCTCTATTGATTCGCGGTATATTGCGTAGTTATAGTCCTCATAATTGGCTATTTTAGCTGTTTGTTCAAAATTTATATTGATATCTTTGTAATATGTTTTGGCCAAGGCTGTATTCTGACTTCCTGTTTTCATATCTTTTATGTGTTCTTTTATTCTTGTTTTAATTTTGCTCTTGGTTACTCCGATGTACGAACGTGATTGGTTGTTTTGGTTGGTGTAAGGTATTTTGTAGATTCCTGCGGTCTCAAGGGGGGGGGGGGAATGGGGTCTTTTTCATTTCTAATAAGCTGAAAGATATTTTTGTTAGGTTTTATGGGGATGTTGACTTTGTATTTATTCGCTGCATTTTTGATTTTGTTGGAGGCACCGCGATCGTATGGTATGGATGTCGTAAATTTTAAGGTGGGTTTCTGAAAGCTAGGTATATTATCAATATATTTTATTTTATTCTTAATTATTTTGTTTACAATTTTATCCGGATACCCAGCCTCACCTCCTCCTATAAGATTATTTTATTAGTTGCCTGTGATAATGTCATGCCATTTATTCTAGTTAAAGTTATATTATTGTTGCTAACTGGTTTTTCTTCTCTTGTTGAAACTACTTTACAAATTTTGTTGAGTTTAGAGATAGGTATAAACCTCTACACATTTTCTGAAAATACTATATAATAAGAAGCCATTTTTGCACGGTGATTGTATGTATATGGTTTTCTAAACCCAAGGTTCATCTTCTATTAAAGAATTACTTTGATGGTAAATAAAACATCAGTAATTATCTTTAAATAATAAAATAAAAAAGGAGAGATCTCACCAATAATGAAGACGACAAGTTCATGCATGCAAAATGTTTAATGTTCTTTGGTATGAAGGAGAGGCTCAGGGGGGTTAACTTCCATGTGTGGTTATTAAATATTAAATCCATAAACATTGTCATGTTTAATCCGCCAATCTAGCGCAGGTTGTATGAAATAGCTACTATAACATTCATAAAGATGAAATTAACTTATAGTTATAAAACACTTTTTGTATATAAAAAAAATATATTTAAAAGAAAATTATTCGATCATATACCGCGCTGTTCATCACTCATTCTTATTGCGGTCTATGGGAGTTACTGACACTCAAAGCCGGAACCACGCTGAACCGAAGAGAACGCCATGATGTCACAGTGCACACGACCAATCAGATCGATCAGTGCACTTAAGTAAGGATTGATGTCGGCGCTGATGCAAGAGCCATGGCTAGTCAAAGGGTAACAGAGATGTGCGAAAGAAGCAACCGGCTGAGAATGAAAGAAAGCCGGGAGAAAACGATAATGCTGACCGTCGACGGGAAGGAGCTGTGCGACCATGAGTGAAAAACGCAAAGTGTCATAGCAGTGTCGAATTCAAACCTGACAAGTAGAAAATTTATTCTATTTGCATAATTACATATATAAATTACAAAGCAGCTAACGTCTTGTTAATTAAATTGAAGAAAAGACAATTCAAAGAAATAATTCGAATTTTGGTTGAATTTCAGAAAAAATATTCAAAATAAATAATTTTGAAGTTAATTGACCAAAGCAAGGGAGTAACTAATGCTTTAAGGTTAAAAACTAACCAAAATGATGTCATGCTTCACAACAAAATTGTGATGATCATATTTATTTGAATATGGCTGAAGTGTGTAGGCTATTTACGTTTTTTTTTTTTTCCTTCTCTAGCATTAGTGGTATTCAAAGTTTAATGTGGTGCATTAAAGTTTTCTAAGAGCAATATGTTACTTTAAATATTCACTAAACTTAAATTTTCAGTATTTAAAATTCATAGCCTAAATATGAATTATTAATTGAATTTATTTATTAACATCTGTTTAGTGGGTGATGGACGTCTTGGTTACAAAGAAGAGGCTCCTTATGATGCTATTCATGTAGGAGCTGCAGCTCCTGAATTACCACAAGAAGTGAGTTTCAAAAATAATTTTAAATTTCCAATTCTAGATGTTTATTATTACTAAAGAAGATTAAATATATGATTATGTACTTATAGCTTAGAATAAATAAATTTAAAAAAAGTGTATAGAAATGTATTAAAAATAAAATATTCATATTTTTATTAAAAAACTCAAAAGAATGTTGAGGAATATGGTTTCACACACTTGACTATAACATAGATTTCAGTTAGTATCGCAGCCAAAAAACTTATTCGTCAATATTTGTGCTTAGCAAAATTGTCTGCAATCAAAAAAATTTGAAAAAAAAAAAAAAAAAATCCATTCTCCTGACTAATTTTGCAGTAAATTAGCGTAAAATCATACGGTTGATGCCGATCAATTCGTATTAACATTTAGTTATTAATGCTGTATTTAAATTTTACTTAGGACATCATCTGCGCATTAAAATTTGCGTAAACTTTTTTTCAAATGGTAACACATATTTTGACTGTATATTTGAATTCCTCAGATTAAGGGGGTTTAGAAAAAGGTGTAGTTTAAAAGTTTTAAATTGATTCTTGATAGAGTTTTTACAAGCAAAAATCTGTTACAGATAAATACCTGTATTAAAAAAAAAAAAAAAAAAAAAAAAAAAAATCTTACAGAGAAAAGTTTTATATCCATTCAGATAATAACCAGAAAAGAAGTATGACAATTTTAAATAGAAAATAAAGTAATGCTAATTAAGAAATGATGTATGCATGCATTTAAACTTACTTAAATAACTATTTTAATTCCTGTGTATACAAAGTAATAGATGACACAAATGCAAATGATAACAAGTGATGATCCCCTGACAGCAAAAAAAAATATAAAATATCACTGTAACTCAAAAAATGATAGGAATTAGGAATTTAGAAACCCGTATTTTTGATGATGCCTGTTATATTCGTACAAAAGTTAATGTAGCTCATAATTAATATTTTTTTAGAATATGAATTTATTAATAATTTTGAAAATTCAAAAATGTTTTTTAATGAAAAATATGCATGAAATATGTTTGGGTTACATCATTCTAACACTAAAATTTGAATATAATTTTTCGGAAAGATTGAATTAATGTTTGTCACATTAATTTATTATTAGAGCATGCCCATATTTTGACAGCTTATAATTTTATCAAAATTTTGGAGAAATATATTAACTATATCATTTTCTGGACTGATTTGATCCAAATAACCCCCAAAATTATCAAAAATGGGTTGCCAGTGAAAAAAATGAAGTTAGTACAAGTTTGAAGCCCTCTAAGAAAAATCTGAGAATACCATTATAAACTAGGCATTATTACTAATCAGTCAATGCTCACTGAACTATACGATGATTTGTTGAAAAATTAGTCGGGGTGGCATTCCCCCACGCTCCTAATAATTACTATTCTGGCTGTAAACTAAATCAATTTTTACATATGGAAAGATATTCTAAAACTTTACAAATACTGTGTGCTGAAAATTTTTTTTAGAGGTTATTTATTACAGTTGTAGTTGCATTGAAAACTTTTGCATTTGTTATTTCGATTTGATTGAAATTTATAAACCATTATTTTAAAGTTTTTAATTTGTTCAATAAGATTTTTATTTAATTTACCATCATCATTTCACTTGTTTGTAAATTTTTCACCATTTCTTACCATTTTCCGTAACAAATTTTTCTTTTATTAGGATTGCCAAAAGTATGTAGTTTAAATGTTAGTCTGTCTTTTAATCATGTTTTCTGTATATTTACCAGAATCTTTTATATAAAATAATCTGGTGTGGTACTCACATGATTTTCTCTGACCCTGCATTTGAATACTATAAAAATAGATTGGAGATTAAGGGATAAGATAACAAGTACTGTATATGAACCTAATGTTAAACAGAATTCAAACTAAGTTTAGGAACAGCATACTCACCAACTTTTCTGTTTTTTTTCTGAAGGATTTCTAGATTTTTAACCTACCTTCTGTTTTTAATCAGAACTTATTCCTCAATCCAGAAATTAGGGAGAAAAAAAGTTTTTTAAATATTTTAATTCATTACTGTGAAAACATCTTTTTTTAAAATAGGATTAAAAAATCTTAATTTTATATTTTTTGTGCAAATCATCAAGAAATAATTCTCAAAATTGTTTAATATCAAAACTTTTATGCAAGTGATACATTCTTTCTGAGGCACAATTAACAGCCTTTTTCCCTCACATCTGTCCAGGCTCTGAACTGATTAGAAGTGAAAAGCACTAATATATCATAATCATAAGGCATACATCATGGCAAGATAGATCTTGCTTTTCGCTAGGGATGTGGGTTTTCCGGAAAATTTACCGAATATTTTCCGGAAAATTTTCAATCTCTAAATTAGGAAGGTTTTGTAAAATAAAACTAAATACACTAAAAGCTACAAGTAAACAAAACTATTAAAAGAAAAGTATGAATAGTTATTCAATTAAAAAAAAATAATAATAATAAGATTTAATGGTTTATTAAACATGTATAAAGCTAGAAAGTTATAATTTTTAATGACTGTTTTGCATGTATAATGGTTGAATAATCTATATATAAAAGGTGTCTGTGAACGTTCTGTAGCTGTCAGATACCCTCACGTATCACTGCCAACAGCTGAACCCCATTTTATTAAAGGGAAAAATTTTATGAGAAATAATGATTTTTTTTTTTTTAATTCTGTTTCTATTATCCAAAAAAAAAAAAAATCTAAAAAAATTAAATTTGCCTTTGTTTTTCCCAAAATTTATTTATTTAATTTTTAATACTTCATATTGAAGTTACAAAGTGGAAAAAAAGAACTAGTATGTTGTGGCCACCACGAAACTTTCTTCTATATTTTCCTATAGAAATTCACTCAGTAACAATAACTAAAAAAAAAAAAAAAAAAAAAAAAAGTGGGACTTTGACAAAATTGGGGGAAAACTGCAAAAATTTGTTTAAGTTTGTCAGAACACGGAAACCGTGGGAGTTTGATAGAATTAAAAGGAGAGATTTAAAAAAAAAAAAAAAAAAAAGTGGGACTTTGACAAAATTTTGGGTAAAATGTGAAAATTTGTTAAAGTTTGTCAAAACACGGAAACCATGGGACTTTGACAAAATTAGGGGAAAAATGCAAAAATATGTTAAAGTTTGTCAAGACACGGAAACCTTAGGACTTTGACAAAATTAGGGGAAAAAAGCAAAAATTAGTTTAAGTTTGTCAGAACACGGAAACCGTGGGAGTTTGATAAAATTAAGGGGAGAGAAAAAAAAAAAAATTCTAAGTTTTTTTTTTTCGTAAAAAGTAAAAAAAATCGATAACTTTGTTTTAAATTATCACAGATTTATAGTTCAACCATTCATTTTAAAGGTACTGACGAGACCTTTCGAAAGATACCCATCTTGAAAAATTTTGCCCTATATCACCCTGTTAAAATTTAGAAAAAGCGGGATGGCAACGCAACCTGTAAGACGATTTTTACCAAAAGTTGATAGGCACTAATTTATGTCCAGGTGCAACTGCATACCAATTTGTATAAAATTCTGTGCAGTAGTTCCAGAGATACAGTTGCCACAAAATTTTGTCTCACACACACACACACAGACAGACAAACACACAAACATTTTCTAAAAATGGTAAAATCGTGTTCTACAGCTCTCAAAATGTGTAAATCCATCAAAAACCCAAAATCGAAAATTTTTACAAATCCAATACTTTCTTCTATTGAAGATAGAAGAAAGTAAAAATCTGGAGTGACTCCACTCGACTTTCCGAACATTGAGTAATTAACAGTTTTGTAGATAAAGTAAAGAAAAAGGAGTTGTTAAACAAACAAAAGAGAGAAAACCATAATAGAGTGTTTGAGTATTTTTCTCCATATATATTACACGATGCTTTATTTAACGCTACTGAACTTTGAGCCCTTGATCATAATGATAAGAATTTTTCGTTGTGTCCCTGTAAAAACCTATAAATGCTAGATTCACCAAAATGCTTATATTTAGTGCAACAGTGATTTATAATATTCATAAAAATTTTCAGCTCAATTGAATAAAGCGTTTAGATGCTATCGCACTTTTAAAAATTTGGTCCCATAGGCCATAATGATAAAGAACTTTTCTTTGTGTCCCTGTAAAAAAACTAAGTGCTAAATTCACCAAAATCTATACAGTTGGTGCAACTGTGACCTATAACATGTGTACAAATTTTTTGCTCAGATTAATAAAGCGTTTAGACGCTATTGCACTTTTAAAAATTTGGCCCCATTAGGCCATAATGATAAAGAATTTTTCCTAGTGTCCCTGTAAAAAAACTATAAGCGCTAGATTCACCAAAATCTATAGGGTTCGTACTATGGTGACTTACAATATACGTACCAACTTTCAGCTTATTCGAACAAAGCGTTTAGACGCTAGCGTGTTCACTCACAGACATACACACATACATACACACACACATGCGTACATCATCGTAAAAATAGTGGAGACGGACCCAGGGGACCTCGAAACGTATAGAAACATCAAAATCTCAAATTCGGATTTTTGACATGATTACAATACTTTCCTCACTATAATGTTCGGAAAGTAAAAATGATCAAAGTTTTTTTTTTGCACTTTATAATTTCAAAATAAAATATTAAAAAAATAAAAACTGTTTTTGAAAAACAAGAACAAATTTAACAATTATGAATATTCTAAAACTAAACAAAAATTAAAAAAAACAGAGGTAATTATCATAACAAATTTTTGTTTAGAATAATATGGGTTTGGCTGCTAGTGGCAGCAAAATCATTGAAACACACATCTATATATTTTTTTTTTCTTTAGTTTGATCGCTAATTTTTATCATGACCTTACTTCTTTGTAAACAGTATAAGACTAAGGTCATGACTTGATAAATATTTAACAAAATGGTATTAGGTGCACATCTTTTTGCTGCCGACTGTACAAAGTAATTAGTAAGGTATTTCTCAGCTCAGACCATGCAAGAGTTCATTTCATCAAAATTCTTTTGATTTTTACTTTTTTCGATTTCTTCTATTTTTAAGCATAGTTTGCGAACACAAAATCATATTTTTTAATATTTGGTGGTACTCGATAATGGATGTAATTCTCTATTTATAATAATAATAATTTGGAAGTTTGGGATTTCATCATTATTATTATTATTATTATTTAACTTTGAATGTGACACCTTTTATGAGATTTTTCAAGTACAATTCAATTTCGGATATTTTAAGCAAATAAAGAAATATTGAGTTCTTACAGCTAAACCTCCAGTTACAAGATATGATGTGATTCATTTTATCAATTTGATTTCCTTAAATTTTAATCAAAATCTTGCTGTTTATTTATTTAGGCAAGTAATTGTATTTCCTGTTGCTTGCACAAAAAAACGTTTTTTTATTCCACATTAGAAATTAGTTTTAAAAAGTGATTTAAATAAATATAATTATGTTTTTATATAAGACTTTTCTCTAAAATTCTCAACAATGCCAATTTTGTAATTAAAGCATTTTTTTTTTTTTTTTTTTAATATTTAATGAAGATTATGACAATGTCCTAACTTTCTGAGTCACTCTCAGAACCAGAGACCATAAGGTGACCTACCTAAGTTAAAATTGCTGCCTGAATTTGAAAAATATCGGCGTATCATCATTTATCAAATGAATATTTTGAAAAATAGATACACATGCTTTGCAGTATAGTAGAGCATTAATTTATCAATATATTCTTTTTTTTTTTTATGTTGCCAAATGATTTATAATTATGTTCTTACAAACTTATTGAATGGACATTTAAAATTACGATTAGCAACCATAGATTTCTTGTATTATAAATAAATAACCTCTTTCTCGAGCAGGTTGCTCAAAACATATATCTGGTAACTTTCTAAATGATGACTTTAATCAGAAACTTTTGTTTTTCACACTGTATATAGTATTACTATGACTAATAAAAGAAAAATTAAATGTATCATGCAAAAGATTTACTAACAAAATTGTTTATTTAGTTGGAAAATTTTCCGGAAAAACATAGTCAAACATTTTCCAAAAAAAATAATTTTCCGTGGAAAATTTTCCACTCCACATCACTACTTTTCGCAAAATGCCATTCTCTCTCCCTCTTTCCTGATTGTTTTCTACCATACCGGGGACGATCTTGTATACTCCCCCTGTTTTACAAACTGCTGTGGTTGATTTTCCCCATAAAGCACCTTGATTGAAACGTTTGTTATCTTTGATTTTGATCCATGCAGTTTATTGTTTTTGATTAGTGTTTCAGATCAGATTTAATATATGCGTTTGTTCACAAATTAAAATCAGACGTCCCACTACTCCTATATTTCCTATTTTTCCTATACTTTTAAAATTTGGCCTATATTCTCCTATATTTTCAGTGCATAGCCTATATTTTACATATTTTTTTCATTGATTAATAGTATAATTGATCAGGATAATCCTTCGGATTGCAAGACATTTAATTCTTAAAAAAAAAAAAAAAAAAAAAAAAAATTCTTCTGGGAGATATGAAACATCCTTTACTTTTAAAACCTGTAAAAGCAATGTTTTTTATTAAACATGCAAGGGTCATTTATAAAGTAAGAACCGACTGCACATCGCATCTGCACATTCTGTCAAGTGACATCAGTTCAATGTTGGCCACTTTTGGCGAGTCTTTCACTATGCCGCCATTATGTTTCACATCTATGCCAGTGTTGGTTGTATGGTTATACTGCTTCGTTTGTTGCCATGCCAATCAGTAATCCCACCGATTGTGAAGTGCACCCAGTTATCCGGTTCTTAAATGCAAAAAAAAAAAAAAAAATCCTGCAGAAATTCACAGACAGCTTGTTGAAGTTTATGGTGAAGGTGTAATGAATGATGGAAATGTATGTAAATGGTGTAGGTTTTTTAATGAAGGAAGGACAAATGTTCATGATGAAGTGACTGATCACATGATCACATCGCCTGATTCATCTGTGGATGGCCTACTGTCATGAATGAAGACTTGACACAAAACCTTGATGAGGAAATTACCCAAAACAGGTGCTTCACTATTGATGAGCTTCATCAGAAATTTCCACAAGTTTCTAAATCAGTTGTTTATCACATTGTTACTGACAAAATTCACTACAAAACAATGTGTGCGAGATGGGTGCTGAAAATGTTAATAGAAGAACACAAAACAAAGCAAATGGCCATTTAAAAAAAAAAAAAAAAAAAAAGGGCCTAACAAAGAGAAAATGTGACACAAAGTATAAAACCTTCAGGGATGAGATTTTTCAGCTGAATCCGGCTTTTTTGTAGATTTCTTTTAAGCTTCCAAAAAAATCTTTCTAAGAAACCACAAAGATTTTATGCACTTTTTGTTTTTTTTATTAGCTGTTCTCAAATGAGGATGTTAGGTATTAATGGTTAAGTATTTTTAATATATTTTTATTCAATGCATTATATTTAATTAATATGTTATTTGTTCATTTATTTAATTGCAGTTAGTGAATCAGTTGAAACCTGGTGGTAAATTAATTGTACCTGTTGGCAAAGAAGGTCACAACCAAATGCTAGAATTAATTGAGAAACTGGCTGATGGTACTGTTAGTAGATCGAGTCTGATGGGTGTTGTATATGTTCCACTTACTGACAAAGAAGCACAGTGGCCTGGAAGGTTGTGCTGTTCTCTCCTTTAATTTTTTTTTCTTCACTTTTGTCTGTTAAGCATAAGTACTTATTTTTTTGCTTTATGTTGGGTGAACAAACCAGTAATTCACCATTTAGTTAAAATTTCTTGAAGCTTTATCTTATTTTCCAATATATTGATAAAATATGAGTATTTATATAAAAATTAATAACTGAGAATCATTTCTTTGTTCTCTTTCTGTAATTTGTTTTATTTACGATAAGTTTCAAAATAAGGTTTTGCCAGTAATTGATCACTTACACTTAGCAAATGACCGTAGTCATGTTAGTAATTGACCATTTTAATTTTCCTATTTAAAAATTGCTTTAATTAAACACTATAGATGAAAAATATATATTTAAATTATGTTTAGAGGTAATATATATATAATACATTATTGTGTTATTAATCAATACAAATTGACTCAATAATCAACATCATTCTTGCCACAAATTTAATTTTTCCTCTGATGATTTTGTCCAAAAGTGATTACCTCCTTTCTAAACCACTTAAAATATTAGATCTAAGCACCCTCTAAAAGTTGAGCATTAGAAACTTTTGCAAGCTCAGAAGTTTGTTGCAAAAACTTAAGTGAAACATTTCATGTTTAATAGTTAACCAAATTGGTCAATTACTGATTTTTTTTTCTCCCCACCCCCATGTTAAGAGTAATTTAATATTAAAAATGCAGATGAAAATCTTTTATGATAATTTTATTTTTAAAAAGAAACTTGAAAGCAAACAGAAATTTAGTAGTTATCAAATTTGGTTATTTACTAGCACTGATAATATTTCAGATACCTAGTAGTTAACCACTCCTTAATTCCAATAAAAATTGTTAGTTTATTAATAAAAATATATTTATTTATAGTAAGTATAAATGACCTACATAGCTCGGTAAATAAACTTTTAATGTTTTAAGTTAAACTTCTTATAATACTGACAGCTTTCTGGATAGCTTTGTAATTGTTCCACATTAACATCAATTGCTATTGGAAGTTGTAAGAGAGCATTTTATTAGATGTTATTTATGTATTCTACCAATTAGATTTTTATGTTCATCATTATGTGGTCAGTTACTGGTCTGTGGTCAGTTACTAATCGATCACCCTACTGAAAGGGAAATTTCTTTGTAAGAAATTTTAGATTTGTTTTATTGCACTGCACTTGTCACCTCCTTTTGCTTCTACCCCAAAATCCAGATTTGTTGAAACTTAACAAATTTCCTCTGTTTAATATTTTGAATAAAATATAGTGCTGTTTAGCGAGATTGCTTCGGTAATGTATGAAATAAATTGTTTTTCAGTTTGTTCTAATCTAGTATTCACTTAATTATGTATCTGTTTTGGCCCTCGCTTTTTAGAAAAATTACAGAATTTCCTGCAAGTCACCATCTTTGTTATATTTTGTATACAGTCAAATTAAGTTGATTTGAAATAACATGCAATAACAAAAGAAATATCATTTGACTGAGATGTACAACCTACATATTAGTTTGAATAAATTAAAGCATGGAAACATTTCAATTTTTAATTCTGATAAATATCCCATATTTTTTCTTTTTCTTTCCTTTTTTTTAAATTTTTTTTTTTACTACTTAAGCTTATTATATAGGGTATTTTGTGTAAAACTGGCTTGTGTGTATTGTATGTGTATATGTCACATTTCACCATAGCTCAATTTTCTTCAATGTATTTAAATTATAAGTAAAGATTAGTTAGTTTCTGTAGCCATGGCTGAAATTTTTAAAAATCTCATTAGATAGCTACTTGTAATATTTACATATTAGTAGGTTTTTTTTTTTTTTTTTTTTTTTTTTTTGTACATTTATAAAGTTGCTTGCTGCTTGTACTGGAAAAATCCAATATTATATAGCTTTTTTTTTTTTTTTTTTTTTTTTTTTAATGAAAAGTTAGGAAAGAAAGAACTTCTTGAATATCTGTCAAAGAACGTCTGATTATTCAAACGTATGTGTCTGAAGTAGTTCCAGATGATTAATTCTTGAGCATATTCATTTTGTAAAGGAAATTATTTGAAATTCATTTCTTAAAATTTTATATTATGATAGATAGCATGATAATAAAATAGTGAAATAATACCAGGGGACTCAAAATAAATGTTATAGCAATTATCTTTTAAATCAATAATAGTAGAAACATGCATCTAATTAGAACAATTGTTTAAATCAAAAGTAGTTTTTTGGCTCTTTCCCCAAGCATTTTTACCAAGAATTATGATATATATATACATACAATCTCTTTCTTTCCAATACATAGAAAAAATATTGTAATTGGAAGTACATTTCTTGTGATTCTTAGTTTAAGAAACAATCACTGTGACCTTTATTTTGAATCAACAAGTATATAATAAACCATGTTTTTATTTCAAAGAATTTTCTTTTAGAAATAATTTCAAATATTTTAAATTTATGGTAAAAATTGCATTTTCATCATTTTTAATTTTATTATTGTTATAAATTAAAAATATGATTGTTTACACAATTAGTAAAACACATCTTGTCATATTAATTTTTTAAGGTTATTTAATTTTAATAACTATTTATTTATTGATAAAGCTCTATTTTGAAAGTTTCCTTTAAGTATAACATGTTGATAACTAGTTAATACAAATTATGCCAATTTTTAAAAGATATATTTTGTAATTTTAAATGCATGCAAAGTGCATAAACAATTCTGCCTATATAACATTATGAATATTTAATTTTTTTTAATCAGTATTCTTTTGAATCAAGACACATGCTTTACAAAAACAAGTAGTAGTATATAAATATTCAGATATATGGAATGAATGTCTTAATATACTTTAAAATTTGTCATTTATTATATGGCAGAATATAGAAAATGAAAAAGCGAAATGTATTTTTGGACCAAAAAAATTAGAAATTTTTATTAAAGGAAACAAGTTGAAAATACTCTGCACTAGAGTAGCTCCTCCCCCCCCCCTCATTGTGGTAATTTGCTTTATAAAGATAAAGAAGGATTGACATTTAATTAAAGGAAATTCTATTGAAAACTACAGCTCAAAAATGATAAAGTTGCCTCTATAACCTAATTTTTCCAACATAGCCTTTTATAAGGTAGGAGCTGTAAAAATGGTAATCCTTTAAAGACAGTAAGCACAGTTCATTATCAAATGATGCAGCAAAGTGTGTAAAATTAAGTCTGGCAAATTCTTTGTTGAGCCTTGGAATGCTAATAAAATTCTGGCAACCAATAAAAATTAGTAAAATCCTTGTAAGATATTGATGCCATTTATAGTCTAATCGTAAAATTACATGAATAAGAAGCTTTTTAAATGCTGTTCATAGGCTAAACAAAATTATTCATGTTTTTCTCTTAAAAATTCAGTACTGAGTTTATCTCTGTAGGGTGACACAGTTAATGTTGTTATCTACAGTTTTTTTTTTTTTTTTTTTTTTTTAAATAAATGCTTAACTTGCATTTGGAATATTAACTCATTACATATTATGATAAACAGCACTCCAGTATATTTTAAAAAACTTTATTGAAAACAATTTACTTTGATGAAATATTCAAAATTGAAAAAAAAAAAAAAAAAAAAAGTGGCAGAGTACTCAATCTACCACTTAAGGGGCCCATTGGTACATTTGACAGAAACACTGAAATAGGTTTCATATAAAAAATTATATTTCCATTTAATATTTAGTAATTGGACTTTATTAGGTTTTTTTTTTTTTCTTTTCAAGAAAACATATATGCAGGCAATAATTATGGTTTTTGATATATTATTTAGAGATTTAAAATCTTTAAATTGTATTTTCTCAGTTTATATGTTTTCATGAATTCATGATATTCAAAATCCTTAAATTTCTATAGATATTTAAGAAGAAACTTATTATTTTTTTTCTGGATGTTTAGTAGAACCTACTTAAAAGAAATAGGTATGAATTTTAAAATTTATTTAATAGTTTTCAAGAAAAAAAATGTCAAAGGGCGTGTCTAAGTAAAAATTTGGGGGGGGAAAAATCATGCTTTTTGTTATAATTTTATTTTTAATATTTTTTCTTTTAAAGATATTGCGAAATCCATGGCTAATTCTTTTAACCCAATGAGCGACTGATACGTATTTTTCCATACAATGAGCAGCAATTTCCAACCTAATACGCATATAATTCAAATATACATAATTATAGATTCTTAACAAAGCTTCCTAGATGTTACTATCAAGCCTGAAGGTATCACTTCAGAAAGCGAGTGACGTCACAACCCAGGTCCCTTATCGCTAAGACATAGATGTTCTTCGGGTCTTTTTTCTGTTTAACTTTATCTTCAACTCTGAATTTTGTGTCAAACAATGTTTGTTGTCACATACATTTACATTTTTATTATTTCTTTGCATTTCTCATGAATGAAATTTTAGATCACATTATTAAATATAATTAATTGTATAAATATCAATACAAAAAACCCTTAGCGGGTTAAAAGTTTGTGACGCAGCACTGCACTTTATGGCTATAAGAATTAGAAATACGGGTCTTAAAAATAATGATATCAAATTTTCAGTGACGCTTTGCTATTAATTAAAAAATACAGAGATTTTCTTATTTGAATTTGTTTTTTTCTTCTATTTATTTTTACAGTGTAAACGTTATTTTCAACATAAAATAATATATAACCTTACCGATACCTTTTCATTCACATCTCTTATAATATCAAAATATGTGTTTTTAAAAGAAATGATATGAAATTCCAGCAATGCAGTGTTGTTACACTAAATGATTTGTTTTTAAATTCCACTGCAATTGTTTTGTTTTGCATATTAATATACTTTGAAATATTGCTTTTAATTTTCAAATACGCAGTCAAATATATCACTTTCATTAAGTTTATATTATGTACTGAAATGTATTTATTTCAATGAATTATTTTATCTTTTGCGTCACGCCACCCAAAACTACAACTAAAAATTTCGCATTTTTTTATTTTTTTTTTCTTGCAGCACACTATCTACTTGCATGCTTTTTCAATTAATTTGGATAAGATGGCGCAAAATAAACATTTCCATAAATTTTACTTACAGTTTTGGATAGCGTGACGCAAAAGATAAAATAATTCATTGAAATAAATACATTTCAGTACATAATATAAACTTAATGAAAGTACATATTAAAACTGAAATTGATACCTTACATATCACTTCGTTCATGGCAGAAAAGCTTTTTTCGAAGGGGATCCCCTTCTTCGGCGGTGCCGTCTTTAAAACCACTGTTTACCGGAAGCCCACCGCGAGTAACGAGATCATTAAAAATAAAAGCAAAACACCATACAGATACAAATTAAACGCAATACGGAGTTATATTAATCGAGCCATCCTCATATGTTCAGACAAATCAGCATTAAGAAAAGAACTGATTTTCATAAATAAATTAACGGTTGAGGCAGGATACCCTAAAAAGTTAGTAAATCAATTGTATAGAAAGCGAATAAAACAGTTGAATAGTATTCCGAATGCACAAAAAACCCATACCCAATACACTTTTTCTATTCCGTACAATTAGGGAATTTCAAATAAAATAAAAAACACGGCTAGCAAATTTAACTTAAACATACCAATAAAACCCAACCCTAACATATTTCAACGTATAAGAAGCGATAAAGATCCAATCCTCCCCACTGAAACTGCTGGTATTTATAAAATCCCCCTCAAAAATCAGGAAAACAGAGAATACAATTATATAGGTGTCACAAAAAGAAAAATAAAAACCCGGATTAAAGAGCATCAGAACGATATTAAATTTAACCGCAACACTACCGCTCTGGCCAAAAATTATCTTGAAAATAATGTTAAAATCGAATTTGAAAATGTAAGAAAATTAGCTAATTACAATAATCCCACTTACGCGTACCTAAGAGAGAGCATCGAGATAGCGCATAACCCTGACGTCATTAACGACCACGAATCGGCGGAGGTAAATGAAATCTGGCGGCACCTACTCATCAATAAAAGAGAAGAACAACTTGTCAGTGACTGCCATCCACGGAGTGCAGACGGCACCGCCGAAGAAGGGGATCCCCTTCGAAAAAAGCTTTTCTGCCATGAACGAAGTGATATGTAAGGTATCAATTTCAGTTTTAATATGTATATTTAACTTCGTTAAAGTATAAGCTATCATGCTTAATGAAAGTGATATATTTGACTGCGTATTTGAAAATTAAAAGCAATATTTCAATGTGCAAATATACTTTAATATGCAAAACAAAATAATTGCAGTGGAATTTAAAAACAAATCATTTAGTGTAACAACACTGCGTTGCTGGAATTTCATATCATTTCTTTTAAAACACATATTTTGATATTATAAGAGATGTGAATGAAAAGGTATCGGTAAGGTTATATATTATTTTATGTTGAAAATAACGTTTACACTGTAAAAATAAATAGAAGAAAAAAACAAATTCAAATAAGAAAATCTCTGTATTTTTTAATTAATAGCAAAGCACCACTGAAAATTTGATATCATTATTTTTAAGACCCGTATTTCTAATTCTTATAGCCATAAAGTGCAGTGCTGCGTCACAAACTTTTAACCCGCTAAGGGTTTTTTGTATTGATATCATTACTTTTTAGGGGTTAATGATTAAAATGTAAAATTAAAGGAGCATGACAATGAGTTTGTAACCCTTAAAAAGTGCAGTTTCATAGTTCATATCACATTAAATTTTACCTCGAACAAAATAACAAACTAAATGAAATTTTAAAAATTTATGAAAAGTGATAAATAAAAAACTTTAAGAAAGAATATTTGTTGTGTGATGGAAACACGCAACATTTCAAAGGCATAATATAGTATATTTTAAAAATAACAAACCATTTCTACAAAAAAAAAAAAAAAAAAAAAAAAGAGAGAGAAATTTATTTTATTTTATTTAATATTCAATTTCTTTGGTTCAACGGTTCATCTGTTTCTTAAATAGTTCAACAGAATATTTAAAATAAATGTTAAAAAAATAATTTGTGTACGAAAGTTTTTGTAAAAAAGTGTTATGAATAAGTTTTTAAAGAGCTCCATTCACCGCATAGATTTTGGTTAGATAAAAAAAAATAAACACAAGTTTTTAAATGGTCCAATTGAATGAACAAAAGGTTAATATTTTGTTATATTTTTAATTGGAGATGTTTAAAGTAAAATGTTGTAAGGATTTGACAGTAATTTTCCAAAATACCTAACACCATGGGGGTGGGGATCAGATCCTCCTTTGGAAACTCTGATAATTCTAAAAAAGATGCTTAATCAATCTGAGGGAGATTTTGTTTGGTTTAAAATTAATTCAGATGGGGAAAATAGGAGGGAGGCAATCAGTTAGACCACTTTGAAATTTTAATCGGGAAAACGTTTTTTAGAAAATGTTTTGTTGAATGTAGTTTTATTCCTATCTGGTTAAATATACTGTACATAGTTCCCACATTCTTCCTGGCTAGAATTCCTGAAAATTTTCTAAAACGTGGTGAAGGGATTTTGGAAATTGCCTCATTTTCTAAAATTGGGTTATGGGGGCAAAAAGTATACTAAGAGATCTAACATTAAAATTTTAAATGATAAGGATTTTTTAGCACTTCGAGAAATCTTCTAGATACAATCACTTCAACGATACTTTTTTAAGGTTGGTTGGTAGTAGGTTTTAAGGCCAACTGACTACGCTAGGGTCCTAGACATATAGGTAGAATGGCCTACATAAGGTCTTTCTAAGGGGTCGAGGCCCGTATTTAAGCGAATTTCGGATAAATACACGGAAGGAATGGCTAAGTCAAAGAGTGCGGGATGGGATCGAATCCGGCACCTCTCATCCACCTCTCGGCCGCTGGTGGGGCATTTTTAAGGAACTCATAATTTTCTTTTTCTAAAAGTCCCATCATCCACCCCAAATCTATCGGAAACAACTCGAAATTTTTGAAAATTGTAAGAAACGTGCAAATTGAAAATGAGTCTAAGTAAGAACTTTGAACGAGCTCTTAACCCCCCCTAATTCCCCTCCAAATTTTACTGTTTGCTTTCTAAGGTTCCCCCTATCGTAATACAGCTTCAATTTCTTCTTCTTCTTTTTTTTTTTTTTTAAGAAGTTGTTTATGTTTATAGAAGACATTTTCGACAAACTGAAAAAAGCAATGCATTTGTTTAAAATTTCAAAGATGTGCTTTTCGCTGGTCCCTGTTTTCTAAATTTCCAAAATTTTTTCAAAATTTCCAAACAAAACAATGATCCTTCAAACTGATTAAGCCCCCCCCCTTTTTTTTTAGGTTTTTAGAATTTCCAAGGTGTTTTCGAGACCCAGGGGAAAGACTTTAAACGAAAAATTTTCTTTCATATTTTTCTAACTAACTAGCGAGCTTTGCCCGCTAGCGGGTCAGTATTTTCAAATGAATCACTATAATTAATGAATCACTAACAGTAACTTTTAGTCTTAATAAAAGAAAAAAAAAAAAAAAAAAATCATTTCTGATCGGGTAAAATGTCGTCCCGGGTCCCCACTGCCTTCGGCAGCGCAGTCCCGTGCATGCTGCGCGTGCACAAGTTAAGGGGTGCACGCACTGCGCGCGCGTATTCCTTCCCTGACCCTTCGTGCCCCCCCCCAAAAAAAATCATTTCTGATCGGGTAAAAACTCACACCGGGTCCCCACTGCCTTCGGCAGCGCAGACTGTTAGCTGGTGTGAAGTAGACCCAAGGCTAAGTGAATTAGCAGAGGAGCCACTCTAGACATAAACACCAGCTTAACAACATTTAAAGTTAATTAAATGAATTAGATACATGGAAGCTAGAGTAAGTAAATATGCTGAAAGATAAATATGTAGAAATTGTTAAATAAATGACCATAACAAATTTTAATTTAATTTGTATTTTAATTGAAACAATAAATTCAACGAAAAGTTTATATAAATATAACAATAAGTTTATATGAATAACAATAAGATAATTGAAGTAGACAAATATTTTTATATATAACAAACATACCAAAGCAGATGCTGGATGACAAACAAGGTGAGTACGAAGACAATATTTAACATCTTTTTATTTCCCATATAGGTTGCAGAAAAGACTACTACGTGCCATTAGAAAGAGCTGGTGACACTTATGTAGAAGACGTGACGTTCTTGTTTCCACTTGTTATTGTCGCGATATGAACACCTATAAATTTCATTTAAATTTCAAACTCACAAAAAGGATTAACGTGAGTTATAACTAACTAAAAATGAAAAGATTTTATTTGAATATAAAAAATAAACGCCACATATTACGGCGACATCTTATGAAGCCGGCATCGGCGAAAAATGAACAGAGGCAAGGGCAAGAGCACAAGCAAAAGCAAAGGCAACCACGAACACCCACTACCATCGGCGTTCGCTATTTATAGCTTCGCGGGAGAAACGAAGTGATCTTCCGGACGTACGTTGGGGCATGTGCCGGCACGGCGCGTGCGTAGTTTTCGGCTATCGTTCTTAGAGATGTTTTATGCAAATTTTTGAAACTTGGCTCAGTCGGAACTTCCGGAAGGTTAGCTATTGTTTACGTTTCGCGTTTGAAAAAATCAAATGGATGATTTAAATTTGAAAGCTCTTTAATATAGCATTTCATTGAACGATATATTTATTTTCCTGGTAAGTAGAAAATATATTAAAAGGAAATTAGGATTTTTAATAAATGTTTAATTTTTTTCAACTAACGTTTTTTTTTTCTTTAAGCTTTATTTTAAGAGTGATTAATTTTTAATATATTTAATTAGCATAACGATAAGAAAAAAACGGCAAACTATAGGTTTACTATTAACAAGGCCCCCCCTCTTATCGTTTGCACTTTTAAGCTTAAGAAAGTTAATAAAAAAAACATCCAGCAAAACTTTGCACAAATTATATAATCATACGACTGTGACTATTTTAAGTTTTTTTCAGAATTAAAAACAATTAGGTATGATCTTCAGCTGCACAGCAACAGAAATCAATATCTGGATAGAGGTGATCTACAAAACAATTTGTTTTTGAAACACAAATAACATATACCTGTTTACTCAAACCTCTCCTCCAGTTTTGAAAAGATTTTTAACATGCTCTTTTAAAAAAAACTGTAGAAAAGAAATTCATACAATGAATTATTTGTATAATAAGTTTAACAACAAATATAACATGAGTATAATCACATTCAATATTATAAATATATGTATAAACACAATTCTTCCTTACAATATAAAAGTATAAATTACATACAAATACTTAACAAAAAGAACAGAATGGATTATTTCGGGAATGGAGAGGAGATAGAGAGAGAGATTAACAAAAATTGCTGTGAGCAATTGAATAAAAAAAAAAAAAAAATTGACTTACTGTCAAAAGAGAATGAGAATTGAAATTCTCAAAAAAAACTTCCAGCCTAAATCTGGAAAGATTTTGCTTAACTTGCAAAATTTGAATTTTTTTTTCGAATTCAAGGAAACATTTGAATTCATAGAAAAGTTTAAATTTTTGAATTCTTAAAAAAAAAGTTTGAATTCATTAAGGATTTGAATTCATAAAAAAATTTTTTAGAAAATTTACTTTTTTAAATTTTATAAATTCATAGAAAAATTTGAAATTGAGAATTTAAGATTAACTTTTGAAACATTGTCGAAGAAAAGATTTTTCACAAATTTTTGTAATTCAAATTTAGTTTGTGGCTTAGTAAATATGTCAGCCAAATTTAATTTGCTACGAATGAAAACTAATTCAAAAATATTTTTGATAACAAGATCTCTAATAAAATATAGTTTGACCTCTATGTGTTTGCTTCTATTATTCTCTATAGGAGATTTAATAAAGTCTATAGCAGCCATATTGTCAATTAGTAATTTTGAAATTTTCTTATTTTTTATAATCTTCATGTTTTGGCATTCTTCTAGAATTCGATCTAGCCAGACAATTTCTTTTGCTGCTTCTGTAGCGGCAATGAACTCAGATTCCATAGTGGATAAACTAACAGCCTTCTCTTTAAAGGTCCTCCAACTGATGGGGCTACTATCTAGAAATACTATTTGTCCACCTATGGATGTCCGATCATCACGATTTGAAGCAAAGTCAGCGTCTGTGTAGGCTATGATCTGTGAATCAGCACATGAAAGTTTTAATTTTAATTGGCTTGTTTTCTTTACATATCCCAGTAGTTTGATTAACCCATTCCAGTGATGAATTCCTGGATTCGATTGGAATTGGCTATAGATATTGACGGCATATGCTATATCAGGTCTTGTTCTGTTAGATAAATATGATAAACACCCTAGAATATTGCGATATGGATACTTTGTCATTTCTTTGGTTTCTTCTTCGGTTTGAGGACAGCTTGATTTTGAGTAAATACAGCCTTTGCTGATTGGTAAGGATGAAATTGGAGGGTTAAAACTATTAAAACGACTGCATATTTCTTGAATATAGCTTTCTTGATGAATGAATAGCTTTGAGTCAATTTCAACAAATTCTACTCCAAGTAGTTTCTTTGTCCTTCCCAAAATTTTTAATTTGAACTTTTGTTTTAAAACATTAATGGCTTCCTCTAAAAACATTTTACTTTTACCAAATAAAACCATGTCATCAACATATAATAATATGATAACTTGAAATTTGAATGTATAAACACAGTTGCAAGAAGTAAATTTAATAAAACCGATATTTGATAAAACTCTGTCAATTTCGTAAAACCATGCTCGTCCACTTTGGTGAAGGCCATAGAGAGCTTTGTCGAGCTTGCAAACTAACTTCTCTTCTCCTTGTTTAATAAAACCAGGTGGTTGCTGCATGTATATTTCATCATCTAGCGGAGCATATAGGTATGCGCCAGTGACATCACATTGTACGTGATTCCACTTGTGCTGCACTACCAAAAGTGAAAAGAAAAAACGAATTAGATCGAAGTTTATAACAGGACTAAAAGTTTCTTCATAACTCTCGCCTTTTACTTGAGCGTAACCTTGAGCTACAAGCCTTGCCTTGAATTTAGCAATTCGACCTTCTTCATCTCGTTTTATAGCATATACCCAGCGACATCCAATTATTTGCTTATTTTGCGGAGGTTCTACAAGATGCCAAACCTTTCGTTCTTGGATGGTTTTTATTTCGGTTTTCATTGCTTCTAGCCATTCTTGAAATTGGTCTGATTTTTGGGCTTGTTTGAAAGTTCTTGGTATAATTAATTCTAGTCAAGAGGAATTATGACAAAAATTGGCACTTGTGTCTGAGTCAGATTCTTCTATTGGAGTGAATGAAAATTTAGTGGGGTCATACTTGATTTTGTTTTCTTGGCAATATTTTCTAATGTCTCTATGGGATCTTAGTCTTGTTCTTGTATTTTCGGGATAGTAGTATACGTCTGTTCTGGATTTATCTCTTCTTAAAACTTGTTTTCTTTCAAACTTTATGTTCTTTAATGATTGAGCAGGTTTTTCATCATCTGAGGATTCCTCAGTGTCAGATAATTCAGACGGTACGCTGGACTCTATTTCAGGAGTTTCGTCAACAGCCTCTTCATCAGAATCATCGTCACTACCCTTTGGAAATACATCTTGAATTGTGTAATGCTGGTTGATGGTGCCCAGCACTGCTCCACTTGCTTCTGTTTTGAACAAACGATCTTCTTTAAATGTGACCTTTAAAGATTCTACTATTTTATTTTGCTCTGGGATCCAAATACGGTATCCTCTTGTATGGTGTGCATATCCAACTAGATAACCTTTCACAGCTTTTGGATCCAGTTTCTGTCTTCTTTGTTTTGCCAGTCCTACATAAGCTACACATCCAAATGGTTTAAGGTGTCTGATTGATGGTTTTCTTCCACCGTACAATTCGAATGGTGATTTTTCAAAATCTTTATGGCATAGTCTGTTCCAGGCATAATTGAAATGTGAAACGGCTTCTGGCCAAAAACAAAAGTCTAAACCACTTTCATATAATGATGTACGGGCTCCATTAATAACAGTTTGGTTATAACGTTCAATAGCACCATTTTGTTCTGGAGTGAACGTGTTTGTTAGTTCATGTTTGATGCCTTTTTCCTGACAAAATGTTGAAAATTCTTTGTTGATAAACTCTGTTCCATTATCTGAACGGATAGCTATTAAAGGTTTACCTATAAATCTTTCTGCCCTTTTGATGTGATTAATTAAGGTTTCAGCTACTTCAGATTTTTGGACTATAGGATAAATGAATACTTTACGGGAATAATCGTCCATGATTGATAGAAAATAACGTTCTCCATGTTTGCCTCTTACTTGACATGGTCCCCAAACATCTGTATATAACAGTTCTAAGGGTCTCTTGGATCGAACAAAGTTTCTGTATTTAAATGAAGTGCGTTTAAATTTATTCAACCTGCAATCTTCACAAAAAAATTCTGTATGTCCCTTTAAGAATGGTAATCCCTTTGCACCCCTCTTATTACTTGTATGCGTCAAAGTTTGAGGATTTACATGAGCGCATCTCTTATGCCACAGGTTTAGAACTTCCTGTTCTTTTGAAGAGGTTGTGGAGGCTTCGAAAGTTACATGTTGTTTTATAGATTTTGGGATTTTTGCTTGGACACGATAAACACCACTTTTTAATTTTGCTCTGAACATTATATTATCATTGGACGTAATTTTGACTTCGCCTCTTCCCCCAATAAACTGTAGACCTTCTTTGTCAAGTTGTGGCCCTGATATAAGGTTTCTCCTAAGCTTTGATGAATACATCACTCCCTTTAAAGTAAAATTTCTTTGGCCAAAACGTAATTTAATGTCTCCTTTTCCTTCGATTGGCAAAGTGATGCCTTCCATGGCTACAGCCATTTCTTCATTTTGTTGAGGTTTAAATGATGTGAAAAGTTCACGGTCTTTACTAAAATGATGAGACGCGGCTGAATCGAATATCCAATCTGATTCATTTGTTTGCTGAGCTAAACTGGCCTCAGTAATGTAGTAAGATGAATTTGAATCCCTACTACTATTACGGGTCTTAGAATTTGATCTAGATTGATATGAAGATTTTTTTCGACTCTGTCTACCTCTTGATTGGAAGGATTTCTTAGGATTGAAATTCTGAGAAGGTAAGTTTTGGTTTTGAAAAGAGGGTTTAAAGTCAACATTTCTACTTCTATTGAGAGAAAAACAATTTTGTCTAGCATGGCCATTCTTATGACAAAATGTACAAATTAATTTTTGTTTTAGAAGCTTATTTTTACCTGTATCATTTAGATGAGAAAACTGAGCAGAAATTTTAGCTTTACTTAATTCATTATCTTTATTTCTTAAATTTAGCCTAGTTTCCTCGGCTACTAAGCAAGTTACAATTTCATTGAATGTAAATTTATCATCTTCCCATCTCAGTATGTTTTGAACGATACCGTCGAAATATGATGGGAGATAACGTAACAATTGATAAGATGCAAAAATTTCCGTCAGTCCCCCCTTAGAATTTTCTATTTGTTTAAATATCCTCATGACCCGGGACGCAAAGACATTTACACCCTCACCAGGCAATATTTTGCAATCACACAGCTCAGAAAATAAACTCATGTGCTGTGCACGAGTATCTGGAACAAAACTTTTGTTAATTAAATTCCATGCCTTTACGGGGTCATCCTCGTTTTCTACAATTTTCCTATACTCAGTTTCTATATTTAAGTATAAGACAGCCAAAGCAGCATTAGCTCTAGACTTAAATTTATTAACAGCAGAAGCATTGCTTCTGTCATCAGCCAAAACTGGGGCTGTTTCCGTACCAACAACTATGTCCCAGAGTCCCCGGTCAAGAAGAACAAATTTAATGTCACTCCTCCATTCCTCGAAATTAATCGCATTCAGTTTGGGAATAGAATGTAAATTGTTGACAGCCATTTTTGAGTAAAAAAAATTGTATAATTATGGTTCAAACAATTTAAAAATATAATATATCAAAAATATCACAATTTTTCTTATAAAAACCTTTGCCCCCCCGAATTAAACATTCGGTAAATTCATTTATTACTTGAAAATTTATTCAAATATATATATATGAAATTTCAAAAAGTTTTTTTTTCTACTTTACTGAAAAAAAAATTTTACAATATTCCCTCAACAATATGCAAAAAAATGGTCATCATTACTTAAATTAAACAAAACATTCAAGATTTTCATTTATTAACATTAAACAACTTTTAATCTAAATTCAAACAATTTCTTGTTTCAAAAATTTACTATAAATGCAAAAAATTTAACTTTCAATTTATTTTTCAAACAAAACAGAAAAACATTAATTTATGAAAGGGCCAGCATATTTACATGCTGAAAAAGGAAAAGCCCATAACCACTTTTTATTTCTCTTGTTAGCTGGTGTGAAGTAGACCCAAGGCTAAGTGAATTAGCAGAGGAGCCACTCTAGACATAAACACCAGCTTAACAACATTTAAAGTTAATTAAATGAATTAGATACATGGAAGCTAGAGTAAGTAAATATGCTGAAAGATAAATATGTAGAAATTGTTAAATAAATGACCATAACAAATTTTAATTTAATTTGTATTTTAATTGAAACAAATTCAACGAAAAGTTTATATAAATATAACAATAAGTTTATATGAATAACAATAAGATAATTGAAGTAGACAAATATTTTTATATATAACAAACATACCAAAGCAGATGCTGGATGACAAACAAGGTGAGTACGAAGACAATATTTAACATCTTTTTATTTCCCATATAGGTTGCAGAAAAGACTACTACGTGCCATTAGAAAGAGCTGGTGACACTTATGTAGAAGACGTGACGTTCTTGTTTCCACTTGTTATTGTCGCGATATGAACACCTATAAATTTCATTTAAATTTCAAACTCACAAAAAGGATTAACGTGAGTTATAACTAACTAAAAATGAAAAGATTTTATTTGAATATAAAAAATAAACGCCACATATTACGGCGACATCTTATGAAGCCGGCATCGGCGAAAAATGAACAGAGGCAAGGGCAAGAGCACAAGCAAAAGCAAAGGCAACCACGAACACCCACTACCATCGGCGTTCGCTATTTATAGCTTCGCGGGAGAAACGAAGTGATCTTCCGGACGTACGTTGGGGCATGTGCCGGCACGGCGCGTGCGTAGTTTTCGGCTATCGTTCTTAGAGATGTTTTATGCAAATTTTTGAAACTTGGCTCAGTCGGAACTTCCGGAAGGTTAGCTATTGTTTACGTTTCGCGTTTGAAAAAATCAAATGGATGATTTAAATTTGAAAGCTCTTTAATATAGCATTTCATTGAACGATATATTTATTTTCCTGGTAAGTAGAAAATATATTAAAAGGAAATTAGGATTTTTAATAAATGTTTAATTTTTTTCAACTAACGTTTTTTTTTTCTTTAAGCTTTATTTTAAGAGTGATTAATTTTTAATATATTTAATTAGCATAACGATAAGAAAAAAACGGCAAACTATAGGTTTACTATTAACACAGACCCATGCGCGCTGCGCGCGCACGTGTGAAGGTATATGTGCGCTGCGCGCAAATATTTCTTCTCAAATCAAATTTTTATTCTTAAGAAAAGAAAAGAAAAAAAATCATTTCTCATGGGGTACAAAGTCGGCCCGGGTCCCCACTGCCTTCGGCAGCGCAGTCCCGTGCGCGCTGCGCGCGCACCAGTTACAGAATATATGCGCTGCACGCCCGCATTCCTTCCCTGACACTTCGTGCCCCCTAAAAAAATCATTTCTGATCGGGTAAAAAATCACACCGGGTCCCCACTGCCTTCGGCAGCGCAGACCCATGCGCCCTGCGCGCGCACGTGTGAGGGTATACGCACGAAGTGCTGAACTAGAGGAAGCTATCTTAAAACTTGTCTATGGAGAAGAGACAAACTAATATGTGCATGTGTAAACAACAAGAATGACTAAAGTTTTACATTTTAAACTTAACATTTATTGACTGTGTATATAACAATAACAAACATAAACAGCAAACTTAACAAAATAAATAAATAAATTTAATGTATATATATATCGAAATTTAAATATTAATTAAATTAATTACTTTAGAATTATTAACTCACGTTTAAATAAACCATGCTCAAGTCGTCAAAAAAACAGACTCTTAAACATATACTGGCCATTGAAAAACCACTGATAACACAGCAAACATGATGTCAAAATCTTATTTCCAAAAACACATAGCTGTAGTATAATTTAACTATTGATAACACTATTCAGAGAAAAATAAAACATCGCCCGCGATGTAACGGACAGCAACAGCCGACCTGGCTGACAAAAAATAACAGGCAGAAGGAAGCAACAAGAAGCAACCTCTTCAGCTAGGAAACTGTATTTATATCACTCGCGAAATGAACAACGAGCTAACGCCCACTAGCACAACCAATCGGAGAACGGCACATGTCGCGATTGCACAATGTTGACGGAAGAAGCGTCATATGACGTCACCGGAAGTACGGTGCGCCGCCTGATGGTGAAAAACGAAGTTAGGTCAGTTGCAGACTTAGCTGCCCTATGAGAAGGTTGTAAAAATAAAGGATGAACAAAAACTAAATAAACAAAAGATCGTTTTATATTAATTTAAGTGAGTAGAGGTATTTAATTATTTTTATACTTTCAATTATAGTAGAAAAACTAACATTACATAGAGTTTAATTATTATATTATACTTAGAAAGTTAATTTTAATTTAAGTTGGGAAAAATATTAAATATTGACTTGGCTAGAAAATGCCATGAAATTCTATAAATAGCACTTGTACCTAACAAGAGGCCCCCCCTCATGGCCATTTTTTATTAGAACAAGCACGAACATTCCCAAGAAACACTGAACATACCTTAAACTTAAGGTAAAAAAAATTTAAATGCTTGAGCATGGCTAACAAAGAACACATTTAACAACCCATATTAATCTCATTAGAATATTAAAGATTATAACAAAAATTTTCTTTAGTAACTAACACAAAAACACTTATTTCAACATCACATTTTTTTTTTAACTTCAATAATACACAACACCACTACAGCAAGTATTTCGGTTTTCCATTTGACTACGATGTGAAGAGTCCAATCAAGATACAAGTTTTCATCCAAAAAAAACATGAAGAATGTCCAGTTCATCAAGTCCACAAAAAAAAAACCAATATGCATTTTTAAACAAATGTCCATCCAATGCATCTAAAAAACATTGAAAAGACTAAGAAAAATCTAGAAAAAGGTTTACACAATATATATATACTATTAATCAAAATTTATACAAAGTTACATTATGCAAAACAAGAAAATTTTAAAACAATGTGCATTTAAGAAAAATTTTAAGACAATGTGCCAAATCATTTGCATACAAAAAATCTAAAACAATGTGCCGAAAATTTAAATATCTAGTAATTCACACGACTGACAAACCCCCATATCACCACATTTAGTGGTATCAAAAAACTTAGTAACTTTAGTTACATAAGCAAAAAAACATGTTCATACAAATGTAATGAACAGTTCAAGAAAAAATTTATATTTATCAAAAAGTTAATTTTTAAACGGTAAGTATAATTAAATTTAATTTTATTTACTAAATAGAGTACTTATAAAACTTATCAATTCTTGCTTAGTTAATGGTTTAGTAAAGATATCAGATAAATTATGTTCACTTTTTACAAATTTTAATTCAAATATATTATCTTTCACAAGGTCTCTAACAAAAAATAATTTTACATCAATATGTTTCGACCTGTGATTTTCTATAGGAGAACGAACAAAATCTATAGCAGCCTGATTATCCATATATAAAACTGACTTAGGTTTATTATTAATAAAATGAAAAATGCTACACTCAGTGATTATCCTATCAAACCATAAGAGATTTTTAGATGCTTCTGTCATGGCAATAAATTCTGCCTCCATTGTAGAAAGACTTACTGACTTCTCTTTAAAGGTTCGCCAATCAACCGGAGAGTTATCTAATAAAACTAGTTGTCCTCCTAAGGAGGTACGATCATCTCGGTTGGCTGCAAAGTCAGCGTCAGAATAAACAAATAATTGGGGCTTTTTACAATTAAATTTTAATTTATAAGATTGAGTATTTTTAACATAACCAAGAAGCTTTAATAAACCTTCCCAATGAATCCTACCTGGATTTTGTTGGAATTGACTATAGATATTAACTGCATAACTAATGTCTGGTCGAGTTCGGTTACACAAAAAAGATAAACATCCCAATAAGTTACGGTAAGGAATTTTTGACATTTCATGGACCTCGCAATCCTTGGTCGGGCAATTTGACTTAGAAAAAACAGTGCCTTTAGCAATGGGCAGTGATGAAACGGGAATATTAAAGTTTTTAAATCTCTCATAAACATCCTCTATATATTGCATTTGATGCATTTCAAGACAATCACCAGTTTCATCGAACTCTACACCTAAAAGTTTTCTAGTTTTTCCTAGGACTTTTAGTTCAAAATGTTTACACAATAAATCTAAAGTTTTATTAATGATTTCAATGTTCCGACCAAAGACTACGATGTCGTCCACATATAGTAATAAAACAATTTCATTATTAAGAATATATACACAATTACAAGATTCAAACTTTTTAAAACCAATAGAAACAAGAACTTTATGCATTTCATAGAACCATTCTCGACCAGACTGATGCAAGCCATATAAAGCCTTATCCAATTTACAAAAATATTCTTCTTTATCCTTTTCAATAAATCCCTGAGGTTGATTCATATAGATCGTTTCACTGAGTGGAGCATAAAGGTAAGCACTAGCAACATCACATTGTATGTGGGTCCAGCCTAAATAAGAAACTAATAGGGAAAAAAAGAAACGAATTACAGCAAAATTAACTACTGGGCTGAATGTCTCTTCATAAGTTTCCCCTTTAATCTGCTTAAAGCCTTGCGCTACTAACCTGGCTTTGAATTTAGCTATCTGGCCTTTTTCGTCTCTTTTAATTGTAAAGACCCACCTATTGCCTACAGGCGTACAATTTGGAGGTAATTTTTCTAAGTGCCACACTTCACGCTCTCTCATAACTGCAATTTCTTTATTCATGGCTTCTTGCCAGTATTCACACTCAGGAGACTTTATGGCTTGATTGAAAGTATTGGGAATTCTTATGTTGTCTAGTCAAATTACTTTTCTGGCTGCAAAATGTGAAACTGGATTTAAAGTAGAACTAGTTGATGGATCAGGACTAAAAATTTTCCCACAAAATTTATTTTTTCCACTAAAGTCAAAGTCCTCAGGATTAAAATAAATGTTATTTTTCTGGCAATAAACTTTTACGTCATTTAACGATCTTAAACGGTCACCTTTATTCTCAGGATAGTAATAAATGTCAGTTTTATTTCCCGTGGGACGAGTAGAAGCATGTCTAATCCAGTAGCTACCTTGTGCATCTTGAGTCTTACCACAAGTTTCTTCATCTTCACTTATGTCACTGAAAACTTCGCTATCCTTTTGGTCACTTAAGACAGGATTATAGCGGTCAGCGTCAAAAGGTGGTACAATGTAAAACTCTTCGGGCTCTAGCACTGCTCCACTGTCGCTACCATTTGGATTGTAAAAAACTGACTCATCAAACTTTACATTAAGAGTTTCTATTATTTTATCCTTTTCAGGTAACCAAATTTTATAACCTCTTGTTCGAGATGCATATCCAACCATATATCCTTTAGTGGCTTTAGGGTCTAATTTATTTCTTCTCTGTCTCGGTGTGCCAACATAAGCAGTAACTCCGAAAGGCTTTAGGTGTTTAACAGATGGCATGAATCCAGTATAGAGCTCACAAGGAGTTTTAAGTAAGGTCTTAGGACAAATTCTATTCCATGTGTATACAAAATACATGGCAGCTTCAGGCCAAAAACTTTTACTCATTCCGCTTTCGCTAAGAATGGTTCTCATTCCGTCAGCCACAGTCTGATTAAATTGTTCGACAACTCCATTTTGTTGGGGTGTGTATATATTTGTCAGTTCATGGTCTATACCTTTACTTTCAAAGAATTCTTCAAGCTGACTATTTACAAACTCTCCCCCATTGTCAGAACGAAAAAACTTGACATTAACATCCAAAAACTTTTCAGCACGATTAATATGCCGTATAATGACATCTGCTGCATCTGACTTAACTTTAAGTGGGTAAAGGTTGACATGGCGCGAGAAATCATCTATAATAGAAAGAAAGTAGTTTTCTCCGCGTCTGCCTTCAACTTTACATGGACCCCACAAGTCAGCATATATTAGTTCTAATGGACGTCTTGACCTTATTTGTCCCAAGTGCTTATGTGAAACAGACTTAAACTTATTTAACTGGCAGGTTTCACAATTAAAGTCCTTTATATTTAAACTATCCAAACCCTTAACTCTTTTTTCTTTAAAAGTATGTTCAAGTATACTTGGACTAATATGCCCAAATCTTTTATGCCATACATTAACACTATTTTTCTCCACTACGGAGGTTTCAAAAGTTACATTTTTACGTTTAGAATTAACAGGCTTAGCAAAAACATGATAAATACCCTTCTTTAAATGGGCTTTAAACAAAAAGTAATTATTTCTATATACTTTAATTCCACCATTGCCACCAACAAACTGGCATCCTTTCTTATCTAATGCTGGACCCGAGATCAGATTTCGACGTAATTTAGGGGAATACATAACATTTTCAAAAGTCCAAATTCTGTGACCAATTCTAAGTTTAACTTTTCCTACTCCCTCTATATCAACATTTACATCTTTTACTGCAACAGACATTTTTTCATTAAACAATGGTTTATAATAACAAAACAAATTTTTATCATAACAAAAATGTTGTGAGGCCCCGGAATCGAAAATCCAAGAACCCTCACTATTGGATTCAGATAAACAAGATTGAGTTACAAGTAAAAGATTTGAAAAGTTACAACCTGACTTAAAAGTCCTTTGTCCACGTCCACGTCTATTGACATTCCTCCTGGCATCCGGACTCTGGTCTCTTCTACCTTGCCAATTCTGGTCTGACTAGGAAGAGTCTCTCCATCTACTGGATCGGGAAGAGGAACGATTCTGACGACAACGCTGCTCCGGAAGCGGTCATTCCAATGATACGATTGTCCCCTGGAGTTTCCTTCTTGATTTCGGCTCTTGTTTCGACTGCATCTTGTTTCACTAAAACGCTCTTTACTGTTTCCAGCACTATTGTAGTCTAATCCAGTCATGTTCGCTTGCAATTTATTATAAACCTGTTTGTCTACATCTCTTAAACATAATCTCGACTCTTCTGCAGACAACTCAGTTAATATCTCGCTAAAGGTAAACCTATCGTCTGGCCATCGCAAAATCGTTTGTACGATACTATCAAATTTACTAGGTAGGTACCGAAGTAGCTGAAAACAGCTATATGTTGCATCATCAAAATTTTGATTTAACGACTTGAGCTGGTTTGATAATCTGAGTAACCTAGCAGCATATAAAGCTACACTTTCATTTGATTTAATTTTACAATCTAAAAGATCTGAAAAAACTTTCATATGGAAGGACCTAGAATCTGGACAATAACTAGCCTTTATCTTTTCCCATGCCTCAATAGGGCTGTCACAATTCTCTATTATTTTTCTATATTCAGGTTGTACATTTAAGTACAAGGTAGATAAGGCATTATCTGACCGGGCTTTAATTTTAGCGATATCAGCCTCAGTTATTGTATCTGTCACTTCCTTAGGAACAACAATTTTTTTGTCAATAATGTCCCATAATCCTCTATCAATTAGTAAATATTTAATATCAGATGACCAACTACTGTAATTATTTGCATTTAATTTCTCAATATTATATGTTACATATGCCATTTTAAGAGGGAAAAAAACTAAGTTGTAAATTTCTAATTTTATATTTTTTTAAAAAACTTCCTTAAACTCAAAAAATTTACTGTAAATGGAAAAATTCACTATTCAGTAAAAAAAACAGCGGCCCCCCCGACTTAAAAATCGGATATATACAAAAAAATTGAGCCAAAAACACAATGCACACAAGTTCTATCCAAGTTTTCTCTCCATAAAACAAAAAAAACAAATAACCCTGGGCCCATAACCCAAATGTTGGGTCAATTATAAGCCCAACGATATTTTAAATGAGCAGAGTGCTGAACTAGAGGAAGCTATCTTAAAACTTGTCTATGGAGAAGAGACAAACTAATATGTGCATGTGTAAACAACAAGAATGACTAAAGTTTTACATTTTAAACTTAACATTTATTGACTGTCTATATAACAATTACAAACATAAACAGCAAACTTAACAAAATAAATAAATAAATTTAATGTATATATATATCGAAATTTAAATATTAATTAAATTAATTACTTTAGAATTATTAACTCACGTTTAAATAAACCATGCTCAAGTCGTCAAAAAAACAGACTCTTAAACATATCATACTGGCCATTGAAAAACCACTGATAACACAGCAAACATGATGTCAAAAACTTATTTCCAAAAACACATAGCTGTAGTATAATTTAACTATTGATAACACTATTCAGAGAAAAATAAAACATCGCCCGCGATGTAACGGACAGCAACAGCCGACCTGGCTGACAAAAAATAACAGGCAGAAGGAAGCAACAAGAAGCAACCTCTTCAGCTAGGAAACTGTATTTATATCACTCGCGAAATGAACGACGAGCTAACGCCCACTAGCACAACCAATCAGAGAACGGCACATGTCGCGATTGCACAATGTTGACGGAAGAAGCGTCATATGACGTCACCGGAAGTACGGTGCGCCGCCTGATGGTGAAAAACGAAGTTAGGTCAGTTGCAGACTTAGCTGCCCTATGAGAAGGTTGTAAAAATAAAGGATGAACAAAAACTAAATAAACAAAAGATCGTTTTATATTAATTTAAGTGAGTAGAGGTATTTAATTATTTTTATACTTTCAATTATAGTAGAAAAACTAACATTACATAGAGTTTAATTATTATATTATACTTAGAAAGTTAATTTTAATTTAAGTTGGGAAAAATATTAAATAATGACTTGGCCAGAAAATGCCATGAAATTCTATAAATAGCACTTGTACCTAACAGCGCAGTCCCGTGTGCGCTGCGCACGCACAAGTTGGGGGATACGCGCACGGTGCACGCCTATTTCATCCCCACCCTTTCAGCCCCTTCTAATAAACCTACGTATACCAGTTTTGAACGGTCTTACTCAATTAGCTGACATGGAAAAGAACACCTAATCAGGACGCCTCAAAACGTGTAAATCTGCTGAAAACTTTCGATAATATAAAAGAACTTTAAAATGTCTTTCGAATGATGTATTAAAAATAATTTAATCATGATTAGAAATTGAAATTTTGAAATTTGAAAATATTACAGCGCCATCTGGCGGTACAAATTTCTGTATTCCACTGTTCGATCCCAAATCAACAAAGCTTTCTAATGATGTATTACTTATGAAATTATTTTAATTAGTAGTTGAGATACAAAAGAAAACTGATTCAGGAGACCTCAAAACGTGTAAATCTATTGAAATCTTGAATTTATTTTCGATAATGTAAAAGTACTTTAAAATGTGTATCGAATGACGCATTAAAAAAAAAAATAATCATGATTAGAAATAGAAATATTGTAATTTAAAAATATTACAGCGCCATCTGGCGGTAGAAATTTTTGTAATCTACTGTTCGATTCCAATTCAACAAAGCTTTCAAATGATGCATTACTTATGAAATTTTTTTAATTACTAACTGAGATAAAAGAGAAACCCATTCAGGACACCTGAAAACGTTTAAATCAGGAGAAATGTCGAAATATCGAATTTCTGTAATCTACTATTCAATTCCAAATTAACAAAGCTTTCAAATGATGTATTACTTATGAAATTATTTTAATTAGCAGTTGAGATACAAAAGAAAACCCATTCAGGACACCTCAAAACGTGTAAATCAGGTGAAATCTCTAATTCCACTTTCGACACTTTAATTAGTAGCTGAGATACAAAAGAAAACCCATTCAGGAGACTTCAAAACGTGTAAATAAGCTGAAATCTCGAATTCCACTATTGCGATGCAAAAGAAAACCTAATCAGGAGACCTCAAAACGTGTAAATCGGGTGGAATCTCGAATTCCCCTTTCGATAATGTAACCGTACTTTAAAAGGTGTATCGAATGACATATTAAAAAAAAAAATTAAACATAATTATAATTTTAAATATTGAAATTTTAAATTATTACAGCACCATGACACCTCAAAACATGTAAGTCAGGTGAAATTTCGAATTCCATTATCTACGGTTGTCGGTTAATGGAAGTAAATAAAAAAATAAATATTTTTACCTTAAGTGTATTTGTGTCGTTTTGAAACTCGCATCCTCTTTCGACAGATAAAATGTGATTCGTTTAAAGATAAAATTTAATTTGCAATTAAAATGTAAATCTTTTGTTTATTGACGAAAATCGATGAAATTTGAACAGGAAGTTTGTTTTGTGGTGTTAAGATTGTATACTAATTCAAATGTGCGAATTTTGAAAAATTGAAGAAAATAGAAAATTGCAATTTTTAATCCCAGTACAAAAACACATGACCTCATTAAACACCAGATGTTTTTTCTTTCCGTTCAAGATCGTCTGCCAAGTTAAAATGCTTGTGATTTGTTGCCACCATTTTTGTTTAGTTTAGTTAATTTAAAAAAATCTAATTGTCCGATCAATAAGCCGTTTACACCATCGGATTGAGAAAAAAAAGCCCTTTCCAATGGTATCTTGTTTGTAACAATACGACTGATATTTCTAATTAATTTTCTACTTTTTCCGTAAAAATGTCGCTTTTTAAGCATTTAATCATGAATTCTGGGTCATTTTTCGGTAGACATGGGTGGACATTTTAATATCTCCGCTAATTAGGGTCGCATCGCTTAGCGAAATATCGCGATGTCGAGATGAAGAAATTCTGCGTCTGTCGACACCGGTTTCGAAGCGCTGCGACCATTAGCGCCGGAGCTTTAGCTATGACAAGGCATTTCTCACAGACAGAAAGACAGACAGACAGATGCGTACAGATTTTAATAATATAAAGAGATAATTATAGAGAAAAACATTTTTTGTTAAAATGTTGTTTTGAAAAGGTCTTTCCATCAAAGTAACAGATTTCCCCCTTCCCCCAATTTTCACATTTACAAAATTAAAATTTGCCCATGTCCGACACCTTGGGCCACCCCCACCCCCTTCCCCCACCATACATATTTGCTTTTTTCTTAACTAAACAAAATCCCGTAAAATTGTCGAAGACGTGTTTTACAGTTTTTTGAAATTCCGAAAATTACTGGATATAGAAAAACAAATTTAATAATTCGTATTCGACACTGTTTTTCAAGATTTTGTACGAACTTCAGAAACACACTTTTCAAAAATCGATTAACCAGGGAAGTCCTAGCGGTACCGTTTGGTACCAGCAATCACTATTTCAAAAATCTTCATTTTGTGGGGGAAAAAACCTGATGTTCTGAAGGCAATAAACATATACTAAGGGAAGGCAATAAACTGCAATATCTGAATAAAGGCAGTAAACAAAATTTGCAAAATAATACAAAATTTGAAATGTATTATTAATTTTTAATTTAAAGGTTGCAGATGCATGGTAATTTCATTTTATATCAATATTATATGTAAGAAATAAGTCTGCACAAGTGAAGGAGGATTTTTTTTTTCTTTTTTCCTAGAGTAGCTTTTATTGTTATATTCATGCCTGCTCCCTACTGTTAAATTTAAGAAAGAAATAATTATTATTTTTGAAGTATAGATTTGATTTAAAAGAGAAAAATAAATAAAAATAGAAAAATCTTTAAAATGTGAAACTTTTATACTGGTAAATATTTAAGTAGTATAGTTTTTTACTGGAAATTTAATGAACAAAGTAATTTATAAAATAATTCACTGTATAATTCTTAATTATTTTACCAGTATGCTTTGCAGAAATGTATTATTTCGTAAAATTAAGTATCACAATGCAAAAAACAAAATTAATTAATATTTAAAAAAATATATTATGGGTTTAAATTAAAGTCAAATGAAGATGTATTTTACTTCGTGTTTGGTAACCGAGATTTTTTTTTTTTTAGTGCTAGAGGCCTATTTCAGTCAGTACAGTTGTCGAATTTTTATAGGTCACTCTTAATTAGTGCTAGAGGCCTATTTCAGTCGGTTTATTGAATGGGTATTTATTGAATGAAGTCCTCCCAAGGCCCAACTTTGACATGAGTCCCCCCCCCCAGGCCCAACTTTGACATGGTCCCCCCCCCAGGCCCAACTTTGACATGGGTCCCCCCCCCAGGCCCAACTTTGACATGGGTCCCCCCCCCAGGCCCAACTTTGACATGAGTCCCCCCCCAGGCCCAACTTTGACATGAGTCCCCCCCCAGGCCCAACTTTGACATGAGTCCCCCCCAAGGTACAACTTTGACATGAGTGCCCCCCAAGGTACCCCTATTTCAGTCGGTACAGCATTGTCAAATTTTTATAATACACTCTTAATAGTGCTAAGGGCCTATTTCAGTCAGTTTATTGAATGGGGATTTATTGAATGAAGTCCCCCCAAGGCCCAACTTTGACATGAGTCCCCCCCAGGCACAACTTTGACATGAGTCCCCCCCCCAAGGTACAACTTTGACATGAGTCCCCCCCCCCCAAAGCCCAACTTTGACATGATTCCCCCCCCCAGGCCCAACTTTGACATGAGTCCCCCCTAAGGCCCAACTTTGACATGAGTCCCCCCCCCCAAGGTACAACTTTGACATGAGTCCCCCCACCCCCCAAGGCACACCTTTGACATGAGTCCCCCCCAAGGCACACCTTTGACATGAGTCCCCCCCAAGGCACACCTCCCCCTCATTGGGAAAAAGAGAAAAAACGTTTTGCGGCTATAAGACAGTTTGGACTTCCAACGTTATTTGTTACAATATCTGCAGCTGAAACACATTGGTTTGATTTAATGAAAACTTTATCATGGAATTTAGATCGTCACGAATAACTAAAGAAGAATTTGTCGATA
This sequence comes from Salticus scenicus, assembly GCA_963930645.1. Classification (NCBI taxonomy): domain Eukaryota; kingdom Metazoa; phylum Arthropoda; class Arachnida; order Araneae; family Salticidae; genus Salticus; species Salticus scenicus. Next base: position 141,613,499 of record OZ005648.1, on the reverse strand, counting down.
TTAACAAGTTTAGCAGTAGGCCTCTGGCACTAAATTAAAATCTGTCAATGTCAGATTTTCATGTTTTAAATAATGAAATAATGTAGTGTCTGTATAATTATCTTAAATTTCATGTGTAGAGGTTCGGAGTTTTTTTTTAATTTTAATTTCATTACAATATTATTTTATAAAATTAAAAAATAATAATAATAACAGAAAACATGAAATTTTGGATTTGATATATTATAATTATTACAATCTTTGTAAAATATTTCATTTACATATTATAGTATAGAAATTTAATGAGCAAATTAATCAATTATTATTATTATTCAGGATTTTTTCTATCCATAGTTTAAGTGATTTATCACTTAGTTTTTTAAAAAAAATTACAAATATTTGCATATGATTATGATGTTATCTATCATTTTTATGAAAGTAAAGAAAAAGGTTTCTGTTGTTGCAATCACTTTTTAAAATAAAACCAATTTTGAAAGTTAACAACGTATCAACTTGAAAACAATGGAATTGAATGAATATTTTTGATTAAAAAAAATATTGTATAAAATACAAATCTCTAAATAAATAACTCATTTTATATATATATTAAAGAAAGAAAAATATTTTATTTTGTAAGTTTGTTTTTGACACTAATTGCCGATAGATGGAGCCAAATTACCTATCTGAGATTGAATATTTCAAATGGAAACGAAGACTGTATACGTCCGCGAACATTCCAAACCGGATTACATAAAATATATTTAAGTGAAATTTTATTTCGTATATATACAAAAAATATTTAAAAGAAACAATAAAGTTTCTTTCTTGCATTAAAAAACAAAATCTAAATTTTTTATTGACTGCATTCAGATTGAACCAACCAACCAACTACAAGACCAAACCGAATTACACCTATTGAGAATTCTGAGAATTATCAATAGAAATCTTTGCATTGCGGAGTAAAAATAGTTTGATTTTTAAACTGAGTTATGAAAAAAACAAGAGTTTTCCTAGGGAAAAGGGAGATGTCAGGCACATCAGATAAAAGCGATTAATATCATATATAAATTAAACCATATTCGCTCGAGCCATATTCGAGAAAAATTTGTTCCTCACATATGCCGCCCATTTACAACTTAAATGAGCCAATTCATATCTCGAAATATATTGCACGCAGAAATGTAGCGATTTCAGGGTAGGATCAGACAGAAAATGAAAGACTATTTTGAAAATATCAGAACATAACCTCCCATATTTCCTGAGATATTAAGTGTCGGCTTTCAGCGGTTTCTTTGATCTAAAAATTGCTGTATATATAAAGTGTCGTATTTTTCGTTCATTTTTCCGTTTCCGCTGAGTGTCGTGGCGTTCGTTTGTTTTTGCGCTTGCGTCACTTGAGACTCTGCCGAGTCTCTTGATAAATGGAATCACTTTAATTTCAGTAAAAATAACATACATCCACCAATCATTTTCAGTAATAAATATAATTAACTTCATCTAAAAGAGGCAAGTCATACTATACTATCTTTTTTCCTTTCTTTCTTTTCTTTTAACCAGTCTTTAATTACCACTGCTAAATAATGTCTAGTAATTTCTGTTACATATGTATTTTGTATACGTAATGAAAAATAACATTAATTTTCTTATTAAAAAAAAAATAAATAAATAAAAATTTGCTTATCAAATAATTATAATGACAAACCTTTGACAAACAAACATTCAGTACAAATAATAATAAAAATAATAATTGAAAAATATTATTTAAAAATAATTTAAGTGAAAAAAAATATATTTTGATTATCGTAGTTTAATATTTATTCATTTTATAATTTTTAAATTCTAGATTTATCTATATATTTTTAACATGTCATATTTTAACTTTAAATATTTATCAGTGGCAATAATTGTTTATAAATTTACATGAATAACTGAGCTGATGATTTTTTTTTTTTTTTTTTTTTTTTTTATAACGATCTTTCAAGGCACGTATAGAAAATTCTGGAATGTTTATATGTGAAATTTTTAATTATGTTACTTAAAAAAGAAAAAAAATGTGGGGTGGGGGAGTTTAAATGTAATTTCATTAATTTAAAAAAATATCAAATTTAAGTTTTTATCAGTCAAAATTTAGAAATTTTAAAATAATAATCATATGCAAGTCAAAAACTTAATGATTTTTTAAACATCATTTCAATTTTCTTTACCTTACATTCATAAAATGCACTATCCAAATTATACTTATTTATCTGAAATCTTTTAATCATACTACACTGCTCAAAACAATTAAAGGATATTGCGGTTTTAGGTGGATTTTGTGGCTGGGAAACTTTTTAGCTGATTGATACATGGTCGACAGACGTAGTAGGTTATATGAGAATAAATTACACATATTTGGCAGAAAAAAATGCATTTTATTGCGCATTTGTGTACAAAATGAAAAAAACACAATTTGTGCATATGAGAAAAAAATAATAAGAAAAGGTGTTTTCTTCAAAGGAAATCATTTTCAGTAGGGGGTATGGTTTCCACGGACGGCCAGCAATGTTGAACACCTTTGAGGCATGGAGTCAATGAGGCTATTAATCACGAGTTGGGGTATTCTGTCCCACTCTTCCAGAAGAGCTCTTTCCAGTTCTTGAAGAGTTTGTGGGGGTGGTTGGCGGCCAGCAACTCGTCTTCCTAGAGCGTCCCAAACGTGCTCTATTGGATTCATGTCTGGAGAACACGCTGGCCATTCCATTCGTACGATTCCTTCCTCGAAAAGGAAATCCTCCACCAGGTTAGCACGATGTGGCCTGCAGTTATCGTCCATTAAAATGAAGTCATCTCCGATTGCTGCCGCGTAAGGGACTACAATAGGTCTGAGGATCTCATCCCTATATCGGCGACCAGTCAGAGGTCCATCTCGAATGGTGTAGAGGTCTGTGCGCCCGTCAATGGAGATGCCACCATACACCAACACTCCCCCACCGCCAAATCTGACACTTTTGTGCACGAACGCAGGATTATTCCTACTGCCACGGTCCCTCCAGATGAAAATACGCCTATTATCAGGCTGAACCGAAAAACGGGACTCGTCAGAAAAAAGAACATTGCTCCATTCATTTCTCCTCCAGTTCACATGCTCTGTTGCCCACTCCCTGCAGTCGCAACGATGCCTTGATGTTAGTCTAACGCATACCATCGGTCGGCAAGCATACATACCTACACCATGGAGCCGGTTTCGGACAGTCTGTGTTGAAACTGTGGTGCCAGTAGCTGAGCGAAGGTGTTGTTGAAGAAGAGTAGCGTTCATATTTCGGTGTCTCCGAGCCGTTAACACTAAATAACGATCTTCATTGGGCATTGTTGCCCGTCTACGACCTTGTCCTGGTCTTTGGCCTGCACTTCCAGTCTCCAAAAAACGGTTCCAGATCCTGGAAATCACACTTTGTGACACTCCAATGGCTTGCGCTATTTCGGCTTGAGTTTGGCCCCCTTCTAACCTACCAACAGCTCTCCAAGCTTCTGAATCGGTTAAATGACTTCGCTGAGACATCGTACTCATCGAAACAAAGCAGTCACTGAATGCCGATCATCCTTATCTTCATTGTCTTTTATTCAGTTGAAAGTCAAATTTCATTCGCTGCCGCTGAAGTGACGTTTTTGACGTCGAACTCAAAATTAGCATACTCTACAGTTTGAAAATCAGAAAAATTTGCATTTGTGATTCTCTTCTTCCATTTTCGGCAAAAAAAATTTTGCTTATATCTTTATTTTATATAAAACTTACAATATCCTTTAATTGTTTTGAGCAGTGTATATTCATAATTAATTTTTTTTTTTATCGATGGCAATAAATATTATTAACATTAAAAAACATTAACATTAATAAAGATAATTTCTTTAATATAAAAAATAAAAATTAGATTTCAGTTTTCATCTATCAAAATTTCAAGCACATAAGTGTAAAAAACTTATTAATTTTTTAAATATTAATTTCATTTTATAAACCAAATACTTATAAAGTGAACTAGCCTAATTATCCTAATTGTGCTAATTATATGTATTTATCTGAAATATTGCAACTATGTATATTCATAAATTTAATCCTTTTTAATCAATGACAATAAATATAAATTCAGATTAATAATTCAGCTGATTGATCTAGGTTTTTTTTTTTTTTTTTTTTTTTATCTTCCAAATCATATATAGAAACTTTAAAAAATATGTGTATGAAACTTTATACATATGTTATTTAAAATATATATATATATATATATATGTCATATTAAAATGGACAGCCACACGTTAAAATAATTAAAGTGCAGTCAGAGAACCAAGTGGTGGGTTTATTAACTTGAGATGTTACAGCATTCACACGAAGGTGAGCCATCCTTGTAGACTTACATCTTTAAAAAACCTAACTTCAGACGAACAACCTAACAACTAGTAGGCACAAGCAGCCACTCGCCTGAGACTGACTCAATATTCCTTTTCGCGGGAGCGATCACGTGATTTTGAGAGTGCTCTAATTGGCTTAGGGGAGTCATACAATACCAAGGAGGGGTCAGAATATTCTGGATTACATTTGCATTGCGCAATATAATAAATAAGTTTTGTTTCATCGGAAAATAAAATAAAAATAACTTTAAGAATTGAGAACAAGTTAAAGAATTTAAATATCTAGAAAATGAATTAATAAAGTATTAATTAGGGCACTATCAGTGGATTAGTGGGAGGTAAAGACATTTAAGTTTGAGAAATAAAGCTATAATTAGGCATGAGAATTTTCTGCGGATCTGCGATTTTCCGCTTTTTTCCGATTTTCGTTAATTCCGCTGTTTTTTATTTTGTTAAAATCAAACTCCAATAACGATCAGTGTTCAAATGCTCCACAAAAAACTTTAGATTCTCAATCTTTTTCCATCCAAAATATAAATGTCAATATTCAGTTTAAACATGCTTTATCAGATTCTATAACATATAAAAGAACAGAATTATTCAATATTTCTCACTAATGTAACTTTTTTTGCCCCCCCCCCCCTTTTCATCTTTTACCATTCCCGATCAAATAATCTGCGGGAAGCCTTTTATTTTTGAATATTTATCCACCATCCACAGTATTAATTTTAAACTTACTTTATGATATTCTAGAACCCATAAAGAAGTAGAATTGTGTTTAATATTTCTCTCATGAACTACTTTTTACTGCCCCCCCCCCACCCCCCTTCTTTCCCATTTTCCACCACCAGCCAATGATTAAATGTTGATTGCTAGCTTACATTTTTTTTTTTTTTTACACATGTTTTATCGTGTTGATGTGCATTATTCTTTTAGTTTAATTTGTCACTTTTAAAATATTTGTATAGTTTTTCCTGTGAGCATTATTTTTCATTTGAAATAAATTTTATGAACGTACATTTGTATAGTTCTCCCCGCACGTGTTATTTTTCTTTTAAAATTAATTTTATGAACACGTGTGTTTCCTCTTTTTTTAATTTTCTGCACTCTCATGCCTGTATAATTTTAAGGGGGCTTTTAATTATATTTCATATATATATATATGTATAATAATGATTTATTAAGCGTAGTAAAAGCCAAGCAACAGATACAAGATCACTGAAACTACAAAGACCAATAAGAATGAGAGAAAAAAAAATATGTAGGAGAAGCTCAGAAAGGTGAAAAATATTTATCAGGGGATGAAATACACATATTTAAAGAAACCAAATTTATTAATTAACAGCCTGCAAAACAAACGAAACAATAATTTAACTCTACAAAATCTTAACAGAAAAACTTAAATGAGCCTGCAAAAGAAACAAACAAAGAATCTTAACAGAAAAACTTTAACAAAATTTATGAAAAAATAATTTAAGAAACTTAAGAAAGGAAGGAGGCAGGCAGCAAGACTTGTGACTTACCTTTGGGGTTAAACTAGTTTGACGCTAGCAACACTCCCCCAGCCTGCCAAGACCAGAATAGGAGTCATATGGATTAAAAAAGGTAAAATTTCATAGCAGATAAAGAATAATGAAACTATGAAGTAACAATGAAAATTATTGATTACTATGTGTTTAATAGTATGATTAGAATTTTAAGAATAATTGACAACTCAACAATGAAGAAACTGAAAATTTAATGGAAAAAGAAAGATTGCATATTAATACAAAGTAAATGCAACAGGTAAGAGCAGCGTGTTCATGATTGAAAGATTGCGGGTTCAATCCTCAAGTCGGCCAAAGACTGTCGTATATGCTAATGGCAACTGGTGCACTTTAAATTCTGTTGTGGTCGCAAAGTCCTCCAAGTTTCCATAAAAAATTATACCTCTGGGGGTACCAGAACATGAGTATAACTCTGCTCTGATCCGGATTAAAATTAAAGTTCCTGTTGTTTGGCTGGTGCTGCAATCTTTCACCAGCTTCTGGAGCTAAAGTCGTTCTTCCTTCCTATGTGGCGCTCCTAAAAACGGAAGGCACACCCCTTTTGCCTTAAATTCTGGTAGTTCCACTACCGGGGTTCAGAATTTCCGAGTGACATATGTCAACACCAAACAACAAATGCAACAAGCTTGCAGTTTTTTTTTTTTTTTTTTTAATTTAATTTCACAATCCCACCCAACCATCCAGCCAAACAACACCACCCATCCTCCGTAATCAAATATCTGCCCACCCAAACACAACCTTTTTTATTGTCTTTTATTATTTTATATATATATATATCTTGCCGCCTGCCTCCTTCTTCCTACCTTGTGTTTCTTGGGTTGTTTTTTTTCATTAATTTTGATAAGTTTATGGTTTTAAGTTAAGATTTGTTGTTTTACTTTATTGATTCGTTTGTTTTGCAGGCTGTTAATTAATAGTTCTGGTTTCTTTACATTAGTGTATTTCATCCACTGATGATTTTTTTTTTTTTTTTTTTTTTTTAATCTTATTGGTCATTGGTGTTTCAGTGATCTTCTATCTGTTGCCTGGCTTCTACTATGCTTAATAGATCATCTTTATTATATATATATATATATATATATATATATATATATATATATATATTGTTAAGATACACTAAAGTGGACACATTATTATTATTTATGTAGTGACAGGGACATGGTTATGGATATAAAATAGAAAATACTGTTATTTCTTTAGTACAAAAATACAGAACTTAGTAATATTTCACTCAATTTTTAGTTTTATCAGTCAAAGTTTGGAAGTTTAAAAATGATAATTACATGGGTGTCAAGAACTTATTATTAATTTTCAAATATCATTTTAGTTTTCTTGGTCAAATACTTATAATATGAATTATCCCAATTTTGCTGATTTTATATATATATTTTTTAATATTATTTGTCACTGGCAATAAATATTTATAAATTCATATTAATAACTCGGCAAATGCATTTAGGATTTTTAAAAAACAGGGGTTGATCCAGGTTTTCATTTTTGGGGCCCATTTTTGTGAAAAACAAAATATTTTTGTGAAAAAAAGAATTGTCGCTAGAAACCTTTCATTTTAGCAGTTACTCTGTCTAATGTTTAATATCGAGTTAGAGTTAATAAAGTATAGACACTCATTAAAAATAATACTGTAAACATGGAAAATTTTTACAAAAGTATTACTTTTATAAAACAAAATTTTTTGAAAGGGCTGTTTTTATAAATCTGAATTTTGTGAGGGGACCGATTTTCTGAATTTGAATTTTGTGAAGGGACCCATTTTAGGGATTTGAATTTTGTGAAGGGGCCCATTTTATGGATTTGAATTTTGTGAAGGGGCCAATTTTAGGGATTTGAATTTTGTGATGGGGCAGCAAAAGGGTCCTAATTTTTGCCTGGATCGATCCCAGAAAAACCTTTTTGAAACCATGTAAAACAAATTTTGGAAAAAAAAAAATATATACTGTTTGGCTTTTCTACGCTGAATAAATCATTAATATATATATATATATATATATATATATATATATATCAGAGCCTGAAATTTCAACTTAAATTACACTCGCTGAAAAAAAAAGTTACTTGCCACAAAATGTGATTACCTTGCTCCAGGGGTGCAGAATATGTCCGAACGAGGTTCGGGGGAAATTTAAACTGACTGGGGAAATGTTGAATATTTTTTTAAGAGAAAATAAAAATGTAAATCAAAAATAACAACTTGCTACTTTGAAGTGCTTATACACTAACAGCGATATTTTTATGTTACACTGTATACTTATTCTCTTAAAGATTTATTACATAGAACAAGTGACTTTGTATAGCAAAGTAGATTTTTGCATTATTGAGGGAAATTTATACTGTGTTTGGGGAAAATTTCCGAGGTTTGAACATTTTCTGCACCCCTGCCTTGCTCTATTTTTTACGTATAAGGTGACCAGAATTTTTTATTAGAAAAAGAGGAGAAATTATGCAGTCTTATTTTATAAGAAAATAGAAGACATTCCATTTTGAAAAAGAGGTCATTTTAGAGGACACAAAATTGTATGAAAATGATTATAAAAACCGATTCAAAAGCTACTTAACACAAGTGGTGGAAACAATTTTATCTCAAATGCTAAATTTGGATTAGTACACCTTAATTTAAATTAATAATATATGGATACGAGTGGGAAAAATCCCTCATTTTTATAGGTGTCACTGAACAATATAATATATATATATATATATTAATTATTAATTTTTACTACAGACCTTTTTTTTTTTTTTTTGTAGTACTTCCATGCAGTTACATAAAAAAAATTAGGTAGACATTTTTTTTATTAAAATCATAATCATAAAAGAAAAAAAAATTTGGCAAATAAAATATAAAATTAATATTCGGCAGATGACATGATTTGTTTTAACAAACAGTCATTCTTTATCAACATTTCATAAAAGTTCTCACAAGTATAACCTAAATTAGTCTTAATAGTTAATAATTTTTTAAAGTAGGTATATAAAGGGATTTTTTTTTCACATGCCTACATTTTGTTCATTGAAGAAAACAGTCGCTTTGTGGGAGCGTTTTTGTCAAGAGGACATAGAAAAATATGCAAAAGTTAGTTGAATTCATTTTGAGGTGGTGGTAGTATTATCATTAAGGCTAATTGTGTATCATTAAGGCTAAGGGTATCATTAAGGCTACTAGGGCTCTATACCCGAGTAGGAGAGTCCACCAGGGGTCTATCTAAGAGGTTCTATCCCACATTTACGCTAGTTTTGGAGAAAACTACGGAAAACTCCTAACGGCAAAGGCAACGAGTGCGAACTGGTATCGAATCCAGCGCCTCACGTATACCAGCTTCGAGGACAGAACCTTTCTGTCATTGGTGAGCCTATTTTTATGAGGAATATTATTCATGCAAAAATGAGGACGCACGTTAACCCACCTCGTATCAACCGGTGCACTACTTTCTTATGATTTCATGACAATTTCAATAGTGATTCCGTGTTCTGAATCAAAGAACCATACAAATATAGGAAATATTTTTATTTCTTTGTGATTTGAAGAATCTGAATAGACATAAACCATAATATATACTTTGGCAAGTTTATTAGAAAGTTGTTCTTTTGCGAACCTAACGCAGAAAAAAGTTAGTGTTCACCGTTCGATACAGCCAACAGCTTATAGAGCTTCCCAGTTTTGTGAAATTTTGAAATTAAGGACTTTTAATTTGAAAAAGAGGACGGAAGACGGAAAAAAGGAGACCTTTTTAGTCCTGTAATGTTTTTTTTTTTACGTTTAAGTGGACAGAGCATTGAAAAAGAAGACTGTCCTCTTAAAAAGAGAATTTCTGGTCGCCTTACCTGAGATTAGCCTGATTTTACATTTTTAAATTGATATATATATATATTTTGTAGCATCGTATACTGTAAGAATTCTATCTACATTTAGACCAAAATTCTGCTCGCCACAGTAAAATTTCCACTCGCCGCTGGCGAGCAGAAATTTCGCGCCCTGTTTATATCATTATTAAATAAATCCGTATATATATATATATATATATATAATTTTTTATTTCTGTTACTATTTGCTGTTAAATTCAGCGATTCTTTCTCCAACAGTTTTAATCTAGAAATTAGGCTCCCTCAGGGAGCAGTTAGTTGCTGCACCTTGTTTAGTATATATGTTAATGATCTAGTTTCATCACTTAAATCAATACCTGGTATTAAATGTTTATTATTTGCTGATGATTTGGTAATCTGAACCCAGACACCAAAAAATGTTATTGAAAGTCTTTTTAAATAAGGCCCTGCATGTGCTCTCGAAATGGTGTGAATATAATAATATGGCTGTAAATTTAGAAAAGACAGCTTCACAGTCTTTTTCCCTAACCCATGAGGCTTTCTGCCGAGAGTTAAAGTACAAAGGCTCTTCAATTGCCAACACAGACAGCTGTACCTACCTGAGAGTGACTTTTGATAATAAATTAAATTGAAAGCTCCATGTTGAAAAGCTTACTGAGCGTATTTCAAGTAGAGTAAGTATTCTTAAATGCTTAGCAGGGTGCACTTCGGGATGTGCTCGCTCCACTCTTAACACTACTTTTAAAACTTTTATCCAGCCTTTAATGTTGTATTGCTGTGAATCTCTGATCACAGCCCCACAAATTGTGGTCGATAAACTAGAAGTGTTGCAAAACCAGGCTTTACGCTTGATCACAGGAACTGTGAAGTCTACTCCTATCGATGCAATGTTATTGTTGACAGGGAATATACACTTCCAAGATATGAAAATGAAGGCCTTATGTCTCTATGAAAAGCTACTGCAGATAGAGGATCCCTACTGGAGGTACTATGTGATCAAGCCAAGGAATTAAAAAACGCAATATGGATTTATACAAAAAGTCCTGGGTATTAAGAAAGATCTTGTAATTCCAGGTGATATACAACCACTTATGGCATCCAGAAATCCCTTGGAAGTGACCAGTGTTGATATGGGGCTGGATCTAGTTGAAACTATCCATAGAAAGAGATGTTGCACCAAGTGTGTTGAAATGTCTTGCCTTGGAGACCATTGTGGCCAGATATCCAGCATCTCAGTGGCTGCACATTTTTACTTATGGTTCCCAGTTTGACTGTCATTTTAATGTAGGGGTAGTGTGTTCTCAGATCTTTTTTCATTCTATGCCCCTGTGGGCTATATTGGTACCTCCTTTGATGGTGAAGTTGTGGCGATACGTATAGCCTTAAAGCAACTATTGGCTGTCCATTGCAAGTTTGAAAGGGCAGTCATTCTTTCTGATTCTCAGGCAGCCATCCACTCAATTAGTGCTGTTGATTATCCATTAACACCTGAAATATGCCAATGTCAAGAATTCTTGAGAACTCTCACTTTAAAGGAGAAACAAATTGTTCTCCAGTGGGTGCCCGCCTATTGTGGCCTTTGGGGCAATGAACAAGCAGACTTCCTTGCAAAGAGAGGTGCCAGCTTATTACAACATCCTAATACAGCCATTTCTTAATGGAGGATTAAACTGTTTTTTAAAAAATGTTTACATTTAATGTCTTATGAGGTCTTGAGAATTGTACAGCTCTAAAGAACTGGAGGAATTTAAGTCCTTCTCTTATTCCTGATAAACCAAGACGTAAAGCAGTTGTGACTTTCTGCCTATCTACAGGACATGACTGCCTTGCTGCTCGTTTGAAGCGCACAGGTATCTTAAATGATTCTACTTGCTCACTTTATGATTCTGGAAAAGTAATGGACAGGAACCATCTGATCCATTGTAGGGCTCTTCCATGTTCTACAGAAGAGTCGAGATATTGGGAGGCAAGAGCGCTCCTTAGGCAATCACTTTGGTCTTTTGTTCTATGTTATATTGTTTATAATTTGTTTTGTAACTTTATAGTCCTCCTGTAACTTTTGCCTAGCCATTCGGAAAAAAAATTCTGTTACTAGTTGCTTAAAAAATTAGATGATGTTAAAGATAATTTTATTAATATAAAGAACTTATAAATTTGTAATATTTCACTCAATTTTCAGATTTTATCTGTCAATATTTGGAAATTTTAAAATAATAATCGCAAGCAGGTCAAAAATTTACCTTAAAATTTCAATAGTAACCTCCCTCCCGATTATAACCCCTCCTCCTTTACCTTTGGTGGCTGAGTTCACCATTCTTTCTTTTTTCCCATGAGTGAAGCAAACATACGTTTTTTTAAATGCTTAATGTTTATTTAGAAACTTTAATTTGCATGTAAATGTATCCAAGTGTTAATTTTACTCCTTTTTTAAAAAGTAAAATAACTCCAAATATAAAAATGCAGTGTTGTTTACATTCTTTAAGCTCCAAAACGTTAACTGCTATTCGCAAGTGGCCGTGGCTTTCGCAATCTTGCTTATGCAACTCTGTTTTTGCGATCATAACTCTTTTCCAAATTTTAAATTCTCTTTTTAATTTTAAATCATTAAATAGTGTAATAAATTCGTAATAGTACAAGCGTACGTAACTTTAATAGTTATCATTCACCCTGTTTTGTTCTTGCATATCGGTTAATAGCAGTGCAATTAACTGCTTTTTTAACTGCTAGCGAATCTTCTAGACGGCTTCAATTCGCGATTTCTTTATCACATTTTCACGCCTGTTAGTCAGAATATGTTTTCTTTTTGTGAGAATTGTGTTATCGCTAATATTAATAAAATATATACTTTTAGAAAAAGATTGTGGAACTTCAGATTTCCTCCCCCCCCCTGATTATAACCCCCCAACCCCACCCCTTCCGAAGTCATCATACTTTTCTGGAAACTTCTGATTATAACCCCTCTCCCAATTTTGACAAATTTCCCCTTGAAAAAAAAGGGGGGGGGGGTTACTATCAGAATTATACGGTATTGTTAATTTTTTAAATATCACTTTAATTTTTTTGGCCTTGTACTTTATAAAAGGAATTATCCCAATTATCATGGTTATATGAAATATTTTAACCGTGTTATATTTGTACATTTAATTTTTTGTCAATAAAAGTTTATAAATTCACATTAATAACTCAGCTGATGTATCTAGTTTTTAATACTTATTACTAATACTTATTTTATTAATACTTATTTTACAATATTAATTTAATGCTCTTGTACAGATCTTTAAAACTGAATGATCCCAATAGAATTCTGTGTATTTCACAAACATTTTAAAATAATGCACAAATATACAAAGCCTGATTCATAGCATTATATGTTTGATTTTAAACTATACATATATAAGTGAATGTAATTATAAATAAAATAGATGTTTTGTGAAATATGCATAATTATTTTCAAATAAGTGATATTAGATATAATGTTTGCTGATTTCACGCAATTTAAATCTTTATATGCTAAAATTTGGAAATTTTTAAAATTAGCGAATGTGTGTCAAAAATTGATTGTTATTATTTAATTTTTAATATTATTTTCCTTGGTGTAATAATCATAAAATAAATTATTCCAATGTAATTCTGTGTATTTCCCTCGTTTATTAAAATACTGCAAACATAGCTAGTTTTATAGCATTAAGTATTTGAATAAAGAAAAAAAAAATTCTTTATTCTATAAATATATATAAATAAATAAAATGGAAAATATATCTATTTTAGCTGTAATAAGTATCTGAAGCTATGGAGAAAATTTATATATATATATGGGTGATTGCCAATCTAAGAGGTAGAAAATGAAGACTAATTTGAAAATATAAAAATTTTATCAAATTTTGAAAAAATTCCTTAATTCCTTAATTCCTTCTTGACAACTATGAATCTAATTTACTTGATGAGCTATCTCGTTGGCTATTTTTTGGTTGGTAATTAATTAATTTCAAAATTAATGTTTCAACGGAGCGGACATCACTGACCACGGAGTGGACTCTTATGAATATCCAATCCTGAAAGTTATGTTGCAGCTCTACCTTTTCATCCATATTGTTTTACTTGTGTTTTAGAAAATAATCAACAAATATTTTTACTTTAAATCTTTTGAAAAATGAAAATAACAGGAAAATAATTGTTAGTTCCGCATATTCTTTCATTTTTTTTTTTTTTTTTTTTTTTTTATGTGATTGATCTGATATGTTAACACCTGATACTTGTATTTCTTTGCTATTTTTTCTGTTAAAACTTGGAAGATTTCTTTAAGTTTCTTCTTTGATTTTACACCTTTAAAACTTTCTTTTATTGGCTCTTTTATAACCTTGCAAAAAATAATACATTTTTCATTTTCTTTTGAATTTGCTTCTATGATAATTTTTTTTTTCACTTTTCTCTTGGGTATTTCAGAATCAGTAGTATTATTTTTGTATTTTTCAAGCTTCCTAACCAATTTTTTTTGTTTTCTTAACGAAGCTTTTCACTGTTCTTTTTTCGATCTTTTTCTTCCACTTTCTAATCTGCTACATGATGATACAGTGGGTCTTGTTGTCAGAGATAGATTAATTTGTGGTAGTGTGATGTTTATGGCTGCTGAACAAGGTGTCTCAGGAGGTGTATCATCTCTGAGATGTTCTTCAAAGATTATGCTGTTTCTTCAATCTCTTTTCTGTTTTGGTTCTTCCATTTTTTCCTAACACTTCTTTTCATTCCTTCAGACATTTCAACTACAGTATTCTTCCTTCTGTGATATATTTATCTTTCTTTAGCTTTTCCTTCTTCATGTCTTGTGGGATCATTTCTTATGCTCCTATTACACACAAAGATGTTTCACGCGACTTTCATTTCATCCAATTTTTGGAAGCTGTAAACCGAAAGAAGGTTACACTAGTTGAATCAAAAATTGCTCGAAAAACTGGTTTACACAGTGTACAGTACATGTCAAGGCACACCTATTTATCGCTGATTTAACGGGGATGACATGGGAGAACGAAGAGAACAGCGGTGAATGAATTCCCACCAACGCTGTCTTTTCTCGGCACATAAGGAGCTTTCTTCTCACTGGTTTATCACAGTCTGACTAGCCAGAAAAAATTGTTTGTATTCCCAATTTCTATTACACTGGGCATTGACGTGATTTGAGCCAAATTAACAATTGTCTCAAAAGTTGTAGCGAAAACTTGTTGTGTGTAATAGGAGCATTAGTCTTTCTCTTGCTCTCTGCATACTTTTTATTTTTTATTCTTTACTTTTTTCTGTAGTTTGGCTGGAAAGTTTCTTTTGCTTGTTATTTTCTTATCTTTTTGATTTTCAACTGCACCTTATTTTCTTTTTGACCGAGTTTGAGCTAAGGTTTATGCACATCTGTTTATCCTGCATTGGGTTACATGTGAATTTCCATATTTCTTGAACGGCATAATAAATTTCTGCAAAGAAAATAAATATATATTTTAAGTATTGTTTTTATAAAAAAGTTATTCAATTAATAAAAATACAAAACAATTTCAATTTTGCTGTAAAACAAAAATATTTTTAATTTTTTTTTTCTTCTGAAACTAAATTTAATTATATTTTTGCAATTATTTTTCTAAAGTGTCATGTCACCTTTTTTACATTTTACCTTTAAAACTTAAAAAAAAAAAGACATATAGTATACATTATACTTACCTTTTGCATTACTCTGTAAACAACACTCATAAAACTGTTCTTAAATTTATATTATACGAATTATCTTCTTACATTTAAACCATCAAGAGAAATGCTTAACAGTTCAGTAAAAAATAGCAAATACTGTTTTAAAGAAGTTGAAATGTTGAAATGACATTTTTATAAAATCACGAATAAAAATATAAGTTAAGGGGAAAAATATATTTTCATTGCACATTAAGCAATCGGTAGGCTAACAAAAAAAAAGGGATAAAATTTATTTATCAAATATATTTAAATTATTTTTCAAGTGTATCTATTTTTAAGATTAATTTTTGGAAGTATCCACTCCGTGGAAAGAAGTGTCCACTCCTTGATCAAATGATGTCTACGGAGTGGAAGTCCACGGAGTAGACAGAATGTCTGATTTTGAATTTTAAGGAACAAAGCAACAATGTCAGGAACAATTTAACTTTAGTGTCGAATTAAGCCATATAATCATTAATTGTAATAATAATTAGATAATAAGTAATCCTTATAATTACCTGTATACTTCTGACCACGGAGTGGACTGATGAGATAGCCAAATATGAGCCACAGATGAAATCTATTTTAACAGAACGAAATAAAGCATTGAGTTCAGCACATGTAGGTGAAAACAAAGATGGCTTTCCCCTCTTCCTTCTCAGTTACACACTGGTGACAGGCAGTGCCATCTACTGAACTTTATGGGAAATTAAATAGTTGTCCACGGAGTGGATGCATTTCATTAGGGACATTTGTTATAAATTAATTAAAAAAACAAGATTCATTTTATAACTCTAAAATTTAATAAACATATTTTTAAGGATAATTATGACCTGCTTAAATCAAAATGTAATTAAAAAACATTAATACTAAGCTTGAAAATAATGCTATATTTTGCAGACTCCCCTTGGGGACAGTCCACGGAGTGGATATTCCAGGTTTTATCGGTAAAGTTCTAAGAAAAATAAATAACATTAAAAACTTTTATAATAATACTGAACTAGAGAAAATCGTAATAAATAGCCTATCTGTAAAAATTTTTCTGATTGAAAATATTTTATATTTTTGAGGGCTAAGGGACATGGTTTCTACCCCTTGTGTTGGCAATGACCCATATATATATATATATGAGGTGGGTAAATGTCAATTGATATTTTTTAACAAAATTGTTTATGAGAAATAAATTTTTACAAAAAAGTTAGCATTGATTCAAAGAAGATCTTAAAAGGTTTCAAGCAAAAATAAATGATGAAGAATGACCCCGGTTGTGATGTCACGCAAGGAACCTTCAAGCTTGATAGTAACAATCTAGGAAGCTTTGCTTTCAAGTGTGAAAGTCATATATGATAGTCATGAGGCTAATCTTTAAATCCATAGTTATTTTTTAAATTTCAAACTGAAATAACTGTTGTTTTAGCACAAACCATGCAGTGAAAACATTAAAATTTTGCCCCTTTACAAGACTCTCAATGGGTTAAGTAGATTCTATTAAACATTCAATATATATATATATTTATTATAAAGTCTTATCTGTAAAAGTTTTAGCATTATCTGTAAAAAATGTCAAAATCCATAAGTATTTTTGCCTGAATATATATATTTTATTCAACAAACCTAATATACTTCAATTTATACATTTTAAATGAAAATATAAGCTTTTATATGAAACCTATTTCATTGGTGCTGTGTAAGTTACCAAATCCCCGTAAAAACACCAAATGTAGTGTCATTTCGTCTTATGCTTAGTTTTTATCTGCTAAAAGGCTATTTTCTTGGATTGACATGTCAAGTTTAAGAGAGGATAAAAAAAAAAAAAAAAAAAAAAAAAATCATTGCAGATACTACATAACTTCCTTATACACATACTTTTAAAAAACATTCTTTTTTTTTTGTGATAAATAATTTGTTTATACATGGATGGGCTCTAGTCGATGAATCCACTTTATTGAATGGAAATTCTTGAAAAAATCCAATGAAACTATTCCTCACGCAATGGAAGTTACAAAAAAAACTGTTAATATCCATCACTGAATACAAATATTGCTTGTTTAGAAGCAGTAATAAAGTGCTTAATAATGATTTCCAAGACACCCTCAACCAGTGGCGTAGATGTCCCCCCCCCCCCTTTTTTTCCAGTTTTACAGCTGCACAACATATATTTCTTTAAACATTTCAAAAGGTGTATTTTTCTTCTGTTTCAGACAATAGAATAAAAAAATATTAGTCTCTTTAAAAATTTCTGAAACATCTCCAATTTTTAAAATTCTTTAGATTCACTGAGGAAAACATATGACATTCTTAGCGCCGAAACAGTTACGTAAACAAAAACCAAATAACTGAGTGATGAATTTAGCCCCGCTTACAAAAACACATTCTCTGTAGATAAAAAATATCGAAACTAAAACAATGAAAACATTCTGGTTTGATCTTCAGTGTTGTTAGTCTGATTAGTCAGGTGTGTATGGGATGGTGGGGGTGGGGCGTGTTCGAGTATCTCCTTGTTTTGAGGTTGGTGATGTTACTACCAACTGAAAAGTAAATTGAATCTCTTTGAAACAACTCTTTAGATGAAGATAATACCGCAATGATAAATTATGTTGTTAATTTTCATTGAAAAATTAACTTCAAAGAAAACAATGGATCAATGGTTAATAATAAAAAATATAAAAAATCCTCGGATATAAAAGAGTGACTTCTGCTATGTTGGTAGCGACAATCTTCAACCTATTTTGATTATGACAAGTAAGCAAACATTATATAATATACATTTTTTGTTCCCTTACATTACTTTCTTCTATGTGAAAAAGAAGAAAGTACTGGATTCGTGAAATTTTTTGAACTTCAGTTTTTAACAGATTTTCACATTTTACGATGTCCTGAACATGATTTGACTGTTTTTAGAAGTGTCCATGTGTATATAAAAAATTTTCTTGAATGCTGTATGTCACAAACCAATGTATGAAATTTAATCAAACTTGGTATTTAGTGGCACTTTGACCCAAACTGGTACTGATTACATCTGAGGGTCAATCGCTCAACAGGTGGTGCTGTGGTTCCATTTTTTTTTTTTCCCCATAATTTTTAATATGGCAGTATATGACAAAATTTCTTGTAAATGTACATAATGAGAGTTATTTTTAACGAATGATTGTAATACTAATTATTGACAGTTGAAGTAAACTTAGAAAAAAATTATATGCATGTAGGAGCATACCTGGGGTTGTAAATTTTTAATATGGGTAACATTCAAAAGAGCTTGGAAATACCTCTAAAACGAATGTTTGAACTATAGATCTGTGATAATTTAAAGCAAAATTTTCGAATTTTTTCTTTTTTAATAAGGGGGAAAAAATTGCATTTTTTTTTCTGATGTCGGCACAAAATTGACTTTCTTCGGAATTTAGTGTTATACTTCTTTTCAATAAAAATCATCTGCATTCATCATGGAAAATAATTTTAATAAATAATTTGTGCTGGTTGAATTTTTTAAGATAATGTATAGAATAAAGTCTTGTGTGACCAAGTATACTAATTTTTTTATTTCATATGCATACAGTAAAATTTGTATAATATGGAAATGTAATGAATATAAACTTTGTGAGCAACGTCCATAAATCGCAAAAACTTGCAACAAATGTTTGAATTCAAAATAATTAAACACAGCTCTTCATCAGGAGGAGTAAATTAGGTGTACAAATAGTCTGAAAGGACAACACGCACCAGTTTTTGAAAATTGTTGTTTAATATTTATATTGAATTTGATTCTTCATATTTATTATTTTATTTGTACATTTAATGATTTATTATTTAGATTTTTTTCATTATTACTTGAGATACTTAAAACGTTGACCAAATTTCTTATGTCAAAAAATTGCCAATGCTGTATTATTCTTTTCTTGATTTAGGTAGCATATCTTATTCTTAAGCTTTAAATCTAAATAATAAAACCCAAATTATCTCTTTAAAGCGCTATTTCTTTAAAAACTAGTATATTGTATCCAGTACAAAACTCTCTTCTATATCGTTTTGTATAAGAGCGCCAATTATTAACTTTTTACCACTTTCGCATGCATAAAAGTTTAATCATATCTTTTTAATTTTAACAATAACTGTTTTAAGTATGCAGATTTATGCAATTTTAATCAACAGATACTGAGATGTAGTCATGTGGAAAATCACGGAAAGTAAGTAATAACAGTACCACCTATCAGCTGATATGCACCCAAATTAAGTCCGGATTGGTTTCCATAATGGCTATCACACATATCAAGTTTGCTGCGTTTAATGCAATAGAAGTTATAATCTAGCCTTCCTATTCACAAGCGTAATTTGCAGCACAGCAGTGCCACCTGTCGGCCGATATGCACTTGAATTTAACCAGCAAACTGTTTCATAATGGCTTTCTTATGTACCGAGTTTTGTGGACTTATATGCAATAAAGTCTGAGATATAGTCTTCCTGATAACGGGGAAAATTACCGCCCAGCAGCGCCATCTATCAACCAATTTGCATCCAAATTAATTTACTATAATATTTTAAAATGACCCTCTCCCATTCTGAGTTTTCTTTGATTAAACATAATAGAACTTCAGATATAGCCTTCCCTTTAATAGAAATCCCCGTATAGCAGCATCACCTGTTTGATCTGTTTGGCTTGATTTGCACTAATTGATAGACGCTAATTTCTACATCTAACCATTTTTGAGATACTTACAACATGTGCATGCAGATATGAAAAAACTGGAATTTTTGAAGTCATTTTTTAGTTATGGACTAAAGACCCACTTCCGGTTTTAAATGTCCAATTTTCATCAAATTTTGGCAAAATCATCTGTAAACTGTACCTGTCTTAATTCTGAATTTTTGTCATTCTATCTTAATAGTTTTGAAGATATGATACTCATAAAATGTCAGAAGATTCCTTTCATACACAGACACACACACACACACTGATCAGTTTCCAAAACCTACTTTTTGGGACTAGAGACCTTAAAATATGTAAGTCAGATGAAAATCAGGTATTGAAATTTTTGACTGAAAAGAAGACTTCCATTACATAGGATAGTTGGGTAATGGAAGTAAAGAGCTTCTAGACAAACTAAATTCAAGAAAAACTGTTGTTTATATGAAAAGTCTTCTTTCCTTGTCAAAAATTTAAGCATTAACATCAGATTATTAAGCATCCTGTGCTATAAGAGTTTTCTTTAATCTTTTGTTAGTTATCTGTTTTAAATTGGATATAAACTTTATATCATGTTTTATTGTGTACAAAACTAATTATCTGTGATATATACATGTACCATTTTCTCTTGTAATTTTGTGATTTATGATTCTGTGTACTATTTATAATTTTAAATTTGTTTATATGTTACTGAACTTAGTATCCTTTGTTCACTCTACAGGTAACAAGTTTATTGATCATGCTGATTTCATCTCTGTTTTACAAAATTTTTGAAGATGTTATAAAATATGTTCATATGTTGTATAAATTAAAAAATATATATCTGTTGAATAAATTATTTGAATAGTTACAAAGATTTTGCTTCCTTTTTTATTCTTTTTCTCTTGTTCTTTATTTGGCTCTGTAGTATTTATTATTCACAAAATTCTATTTTTGCATATTTATTTACAATATGATTATTGTGTCGTATGTAATGTTTATTTTATGAAATATTTAAAAAAAGTCATAATTCAGTTGAAATTTTTGTTAATTTTGTTTTAATGTGATTGCCACTATACACTTGTTGTAACTATATATATTGGATACAGTATTTGATTTATTAAAAATGCACTGTTTTGTACCTGACATTTATCCCTTTAGCACTATTTTTCAAATTTCAATGAAGGTTGTTTGTAAACTTAATCTTCGTATTTTTTTTCCCTTCCCTTAAAAAAAAAATTTAAATTAAATAAATAAATGAAATAATAATATAAAGTGTACACGGTCTATAATTTTTAAATCGAGTACAGAAACTTTTCTGCACTTGTAAAAGTATCAGTAATATATATATTATATACTAATTGATTGATAGCAGTGTTTGCATTGATTTAATACATGTGACAGTTTTATTTAATAATGATATAATGCACTAAACAGAAATAAACCAAAATATGCATATTATTAGTGGAAACAATACAATTTTTAATATAATTTTATATTCTGTTAGTTTTATTTTACACTGGAGAAAAAATATATTACATTAAAGCACAGTTTATACATCTTTCTAGGGACCAGTGTAAAATGACGTATAAATGAAAAAATGTATAATCGAAAAATGAATGACTAAATAAAAATTTGATTACTACAAATTTAATGGCACTGAAGTAAAATTTATCTGAAAATTTTAATATATATATTTTTCTTTAAGATAGTAACTAGTATATTTAAAGATAATTAAATTTTTTAAAAAAATGAGAAAAATTACATTTAATGCATGATTTGTGTACTAATTGAATACTGTAATGAATACATCTTGAGTATTAATTATATATTGTGTATCTTTATGCGATTTTGTCTATAGTATCTAGAGTATCTTTACACAATTATATCCATACTAAGTATTATACAATTTATGTCCATACAGGTAGTTATTTAATTACATTTAAAAATCTTCAGTATTCATCTGATGTGCTGATTGTCTGTGAATATTAAGATCTACATTGTGAATTGAATTGAGTGAATGTTTTTTCACTTGTGTTTTGATAAGCAAAGTAAGTCCAAAAATTCTCATTGCATCTTTATAAGAAGGTAAAATGACTTCTTCACATTCTGCATCATCATTGCTTTGTAGAATGATTAGCATCTGACAATTTGTTTTCAATTAGTTCATCGATTTTGAATAATTCCAAAGTCATGGTATCACAAGTACATGGTATCAAAGTCATGGTATCACAGTTCATGTACTCATGAAAATTGTCAATTAGAAAAAAAAATAATGACCGGGGAGAATTTTTTTGAATTATGGAAAAGTGGAAAAGACATACATACTTGCCAACCATCTCATAAATATTTATTAAAGAAGCATCACAAAACTTGCGTTGTAAAAATTATTACTTACAAACTTTGAATAAACACCATATGGTGTTTATTCAAAGTTTGTAAGTAATAACATCTCATTAATAACCGTACAATTGTTAACACCCCCCTGAAAAAACACTCTTTTTCTCACACCACTATATTTTTAGAGTTATTCTCTCCAAATGTTGTTACGATTAAATAAGACTAAAATTACTCTAAAAAATTGTGCGGTTCATAATGAGATGGTTGGCAAGTATGGACATATAACTGATATTAAGTGGCGTATAAATGAAGAATTTTTGCATTAAAATGAGTAGGACTGATCGGAACTTCACTTAAAGGACATATTAATGTAAAAGATGTTTATACAGTGTTTTCATATGTTATTATTATTAACTTTAACTCAAAAACTAATTATTTACGATATTGAAACAAAACAATTTTGTTCAGCTCTAAAATATTGAAATATCTTTGCTCTTTGTTTTTTCTTTAAACAAAAATTTCCAGAGAAATCCCTAAAGCTCAACAGGAGGTGAAATAATTTCTTCAGTATTTTTACTTTTGTATCTGTCTGCATCTATTGCTCTAGATGCAATTAATTATTTATCAATGACACTTTATTTACAGAATTATTTTCCTTTTAATAAATTTGCATAAAAAATCACTTTTCTGCAAAACTGAAGTTGCAGTCATTACCACCTCTAGCTGCTAACTGTTAAAATTTTCTTAGATTCTACCAATTAAAGCAGTTCTAAAAATTATTATTATTTTTTTTTTAATGAACTTTTACACCAACCATTTTAAACTGATTTTTAATCATTGTTTCCTAACTAACCTTTTCAAGCAAGAATTTCATTAATAAAATTAAAATTGTGTATTTTGACAGTAAAAAATAATAGGGAGGGGATTCGAGCCCCTCCCTGAAATTTTGCAGACTTGCTTTTTTTTTTTTTTTTTCCCTTTTCATTTATACTAATTTCAATTGCTCAACATTATGTACAAAAGTTTGAGCTCCCTCCGAAATTTTTACTTTCCGAACACTATAGTGAGGAAAGTATTGTAATCATGTCAAAAATCCGAATTCGAGATTTTGATGTTTCTATACGTTTTGAGGTCCCCTGAGTCCGTTTTCACTATTTTTACGATGATGTATGTATGTGTGTGTGTATGTTTGTGAACACGCTAGCGTCTAAAGGCTTTGTTCGATTAACCTGAAAGTTGGTACGTATATTGTAAGTCACCATAGTACGAACCCTATAGATTTTGGTGAATCTAGCACTTATAGTTTTTTTACAGGGACACAAAGAAAAATTCTTTATCATTATGGCCTATGGGACCAAAATCTTAAAAGTGCGATAGCATCTAAACGCCTTATTCAATTGAGCAAAAATTTTATACCCATATTATAGGTCACAGATACTCAATCTGTATAGATTTTGGAGAATCTAGCACTTATAGTTTTTTTACAGGGACACAAAGAAAAATTCTTTATCATTAAGGCCAATGGGGCCAAATTTTTAAAAGTGTGATAGCGTCTAAACGCCTTATTAATCTGAGCAAAAAAATTGTACACATGTTATAGGTCGCATTTGCACCAACTGTATAGATTTTGGTGAATCTAGCACTACAGTTTTTTTACAGGGACACAAAGAAAAATTCTTTATCATTATGGCCTATGAGACCAAATTTTTAAAAGTGCGATAGCATCTAAACGCCTTATTCAATTGAGCTGAAAATTTGTATGAATATTATAAATCACTGTTGCACTAACTATAAGCATTTTGGTGAATCTAGCATCTATAGATTTTTACAGGGACAAAATGAAAAATTCTTTATCATTATGATCTAAGGGCTCAAAGTTCAGTAGCATTAAATAAAACCTCGTGTGATATATGGAGAAAAAAACACTCTATTATGGTTTTCTCTCTTTTGTTTGTTTAGCAATTCCTCTTTCTTTATTTTATCTACAAAACTGTTAGTTACTCAATGTTCGGAAAGTCGAGTGGAGTCACTCCAGATTTTTTTTCTGGCTATGGCCTTGGCAGTGGACTGACCTATTGTTTAGTGAGCTAAGCTATTGAAATTAAGATTTTGTTGGAAAAAACTGCATAGCAGTATTAAGCAGCAATATGTATGAACTACTAGTATTTTTTATTTTTGTAGATAATGCTGCCTCTCTATACTTTCTTAATATTGTAAAAAAGAACAAAACTACTTTCAAAAGTTCCATGGGTATTTTTATGTTGCAGTCAATTTTAATTGCTAAGTCTGAAATTAATTGTGCTTTTGGCTATGCATGTAGCAATTATTTTATTTTTTTAATTTACAATTGGGGTGGGGGGGGGGGGGGAAGGCTTCATTAGTACTAGTTACATTAATAATAATTACATAGCATTAAGATTAAGTAGAGTTGTTTGTTAATTAGTCACAAATGATATTTTTAAATGCATTCATTTCATTTTTGATCTGCTGTTCCTAATTTTTCATCTTAATAATCATAAATTTTGATTTTTTTGGTTTGGCAACTATGCATAGCTACCAAGTACTCAGATTTTTATTGGCGTGCTCCATTAATCTGAAAATTATCGAAAAACTCCGATGTTTCAAACTTGACATTTCTTTGTTATTTTCATTTTTATTCATAGCTACCAACTTTTCAGTTTCTGGCGAAGTTTTCTGATTTTTAAGTTAATTTTCCGGCGTTCAATATTAAATCAATTCCTTCCATTTTTTTACGATGTCGTGAATATCATTCGTTACTAAAAAGAAAACCCATTAACTATTGGCAATCAATCTCTTCCCGGAAGCCTCCTGATTCCCAATCTTTTTCCATCCACAACATAAATATTAATATTTATTTTAAACATACTTTGTGAGATTCTAGAACATATAAAGAAATATAATTATTCAATATTACTCACTCATATAATTATTTTTTACCCCCCCGCCCCCTCTTTTCTTATTTCCAGCTAGCGATTAGCAATTAAATGCTTTGCGAAAGTCATTTGTTATCCAATCTTTCTCCCTTCACAAAATAAATGTCAGTATTCATTTTAAACTTGGTTTATTAGACTTAAAAACCTATAAAGAAGTAAAATTATTTCTCAATCATGTATTTTTTTTAAGCCCCCCCCCTCCCCCTCCATTGATTTAGACATCTATAGACTGTGTAAATGTAGATTATGTATGGAAATCTTATTTAAAATTTCCGTATTGTGATAGTTGTTCCGATTTTTTAAGCCTCTTGCTCTTAAATTTTTAATCATTAGGTTGGCAGCTCTGACTATGACATCTACAATTTTGCATTTCAAAATTGTTTTAAAATTAAAAAAATTTCAGAAACTATTAGTATCAGGTCCTTCCTAATTTGACAGCTGGGAAACAGATTATTTGCTTATGTTGATTTTATTATATTTACTGTATGAGCTATGTTGAATTTTTCAATGATTATAGTGTTCTAAAGTTACTGTAAAATCCTGAAAATAACTCCTCCCTCGAATGTAAGCCTCCCTTTTTTGCCAAAAGTGAAATTATTCCATTTTCTTAAATGCAACCCCTTCACCCTTTTTATCCGTCCTATCACTGGGTGTACATACAGATCTTTTTCTCACCATTTCATTCAAACCTACTTTCGATCTTCAAATCTTCAATGTGAGTGTCGCTAAGCTTTTGGAAAAGGAGGGATTACTTTCAGGATTTTATGGTAATTACTTTAGGACCCTAACATTGCATGAGAATTGTGTAAGTTCACTTTTAAAGAAATGTAATTTTTAATTTATTTTTTACTCAATAAAAGGAATTTCTTTTGCCGCAGTTACCTTTTTTGTTTTCTAAAAATTTTATTAACTATTTGATAGTAATTGCTATGAAAACTTATTTCTACTTCTAAATTACTAATAATTTTATTTCATTTAAGAAGCTATCATGTAGGGAAAGATACAAATTAAATAGGTTCTATATTCATTTTAACTTTATTTTTACATTCCAAATTTTATGTGTATGGAAAGTATTATGATCTTTGTTTTTTGAAATGGATTTTGTATCTCTCATAGCTCAGAAAAGAATGACCGTAGAATTTTGCAAATATGTATTTGTGACTGTCACGATGTCTTGTTGTACACATCTGACTTTGATCTTGACAAGAGCTTCCCTTTGAGAGATATCTACGATTTTACATGATTTTTCGTTATGCATGTATGTACGTATTTTTGTATGTGAGTGAACACGGTAACATCTAAACACTTTGTTCGAATTAGCTGAAAATTGCTATGTATGTTAAAAGTCACCGTAGCACGAAACATATTGATTTTTCATGAATTACACCCTATTGATTTTACATTAATTCACTTAATGAATTTTTCTTTGTGTGTCTGTAAAAAAAAGTATATCATTATGGCCTGTGGGCTTAAATTATTTAAGTTGTGATAGTGTCTAAATATCTTATTGGATTGAGCTGAAAATTTATATACATGTTATAGGTCACCGCCCCATGAACTATATATATTTTCGGGAATCTTAACACGTATACATTTTTACAGGGACACAATAAAAAATTCTTTATCATTATGATCTATAGGCTCAAATTATTTGAAGTGCAATAGTGTTAAGTTAAATAACATGCAATATTTAGAAAAATAATCTAAATACTCTATTATAATTACCCTAATATAATTTCCTTTTTATTTATTTAATGACTTCTCTTACTTTATTCATAGAACTGTTAATTGCTTAATGTTCGGAAAGTCGAGTGGAGTTACTTAAGATTTTTTAAGGTTAACAATAAATATAAAATTGTTATAGAAATATATATTGCTGTGTACTAAACAATTTAAGTATCATCCAGGGCGTGAAATATCCGCTCGCAAGCTCGCCATTGGCGAGTGGAAATTTTACTGTGGCGAGTAAAATTCAGTCTAAATGTAGATAGAATTCTTACAGTATACGGTGCTACCAAAAAAGAAAAAAAAAAAAAAAGAAAAAAAATGATTTGAAAACTTAAAATCAGGCTAATCTTAGGTAAGGTGACCAGACATCCTCTTTTTAAGAGGACAGTCTTCTTTTTCAAAGCTCTGCCCTCTTAAACGAAAAAAATATTACAGGACTAAAAAGTCCTCTTTTTTATGTTTTTCATTATGTGTCCTCTTTTTCAAATGAAAAGGATTTAGTCCTTAATTTCAAAATTTTCGCAACACTGGGAAGCTCAGTAGGTTATTGGTTGTATCGAATGGTGAACACTAACTTTTTTCTGTGTTAGGTTCACAAAAGAACAACTTTCTAATAAACTTGCCAAAGCATATTTTGATTTATGTCTATTCAGATTCTTCAAATCACAAAGAAATAAAAGTATTCCCTATATTTGTACAGTTCTTTGATCCAGAACACGTAATTACTATTGAAATTGTCATGAAATCATTAAGAAGGTGGTGCTCGATTGATACGCTGTGGGTTGACGTGTGTTCTCACTTCTGCATGAATAATATTCCTCATAAAAATTGGCCCATCAGTGACCAAGAGGTTCTGTCCTAGAAGCTGGTATACGTGAGACACTGGGTTCGATACCCGGCCCCGCTCACTGGCTTAGCCACTAGGAATTTTTCATGGTTTTCTCTGAAACTAACGTAAATATGGGCTTAGAAAGACCCTACAGAGGACTCTCCTACTCAAGCCTAGAACGCTAGTGCTGACAATTGTCCTTAATGATAACACTACCACCACCTCACAAAAATATGCAAAAGTTAGCTGAATTCATTTTATGTCCTCCTGGCGAAAACGCTCTCACAAAGCGACTGTTTTCTTCAATGAACAAAATGTAGACATGCGAAAAAAAATCCCCTTTTATATACCTACTTTAAAAACTTATTACTTACTAAGACTAATTTAGGTTATACTTGTGATAACTTTTATAAAATGTTGATAAAAGAATGACTGTTTGTTTTAAAGCAAATCGTTTAATCTGCTGCATATTAAATTTATTTTTTCTTTTATGATTATGATTTAAAAAAAAAAAAAAAAAAAAAAAAGTCTACCAACTTTTTTTATGTAACTGCATGAAAGTACCACCAAAAAAAAAATTTTGTCTATGGCAAAAATTAATAATAATAAAAATCTATATTATCGAGTTACACCTATAAAAATTAAAGATTTTTCCTCTCGTATCCATATATTATTACTTTAAATTAGGGTGTACTGATCCAAATTCAGCATTTGAGATAACAATATTTCACCATTTGTGTAAAGTAACTTTTGAATCGTCTTTTTTTTTTTTTTTAATAATCATTTTCATTCAATTTTGTGCCCTCTAAAATGGCCTCTTTTTCAAAATTGAATGTCTTGTATTTTCTTATAGAATAAAAGAGATTGTGTAATTTCTTCTTTTTTTCTAATAAAAAATCCTGGTCACCTTATACGTAAAAAATAGAGTAAGTTAATCATATTTTGTGGCGAGTAACTTTTTTTTTTCAGCGAGTGTAATCAGAGTTGAAATTTCAGGATTCCCTGTATCATCCATTTTAGAACATTTACTAGTGTATATTCTTACCTTTTCAAATTTTTATACAGTAGTTGAGTAAATTTTATTTTATGCCTTTTTGCTCTTATAAATAGTATTTTCTTATTTATTACAGTATTCATCAATCTTCATGCCAAATCTACTTTCGTTATGGAATGGTTATCATTTGTTCCTTTTTATATTTAATAAATTTTCTTGGAGTAATAATTTTAAAATACATTGTGCTTTTAAATCAAATTTCAAAATAATATATAAGGAAATTCTGTAAAATATTTTTCATTGTTTTTACTTCCATTACCCGACTGCTGTAGGTAATGGAAGTATTGTATTCGGTCCAAAAATTCAATATCGAAATTTCACCTGATTTACATGTTTTAAGGTCTCCTGAGTCTGAAAAAGTGGTTTTTGGCAATTGGTCAGTATGTGTATGTATGTATGTGGGGAATCTTCTGGCTATTATATCTTGGAAACTAATAAAGATAGAACTACGAAACTGTAGAATTTAAACAGGTCTAGTGTACAGATCAATTTTCCAAATTTTGGTGAAAATTGGAAAACCGTAAGTGGGACCGTAAGTCCGTATCTCAAAAACAGCTCCAACGATTTCCTTCAAAATTGCTGTATAAACAGTCTATTAGATATCCTTTCGAATGACATTGTTGGTTAGTTCAGGAAAATTGATAGGCATCCTGTATAAATAGCTAAATTTCAGGTCATGCAGGTGCATTCCTTTCAAAATGGCTGTATGAATTTTTTTCAAGCTTGCCATATTAACCCTCTTTTAAATATCTGTTTGCATGAAATTGTTGTTTACTGATCAACAATTAAGACAAGCTTTGGTAAAAGTCGGTATCTCAAAAACAGCTCTAACGATTTTCTTGAAACTTGCTACATAAACCCATTTTAGATATCCTTTCTCATGTTTTACTTGGTTATTAGAGGAAAATTAATAGTCAACCTGATCAGATAGATCAGTTTTAGATCTCGGAAATTGGCGTTAAAAAAAATAAATAAAAACTCTACCAATTTTCTTTTCATTTCTTTTTCTTAAAAAAAAAAAAAAAAAAAAAAAAAATCACTGTGTAAACTCTGTTTTATGTTTTTACATGTGTATTAACTTTGTCTTACCAGAAAATTTTTAGGTGTCTATTTCATTAGGTCAGTTCCATGTCTTCTGATAACATTATCTCCAAAAAGTGCATATAATACATGTAATAGTGGGTAATGGAAGTCGTGTGGTTGTTTCACACCAGATTTTTTTCTGATTATATTGCACAAATGGTATCAGCAGCAATTTTCAAATTTTTCTTTCTGCCAGTCAATTGAATTACTATAAGAAATATTGGAGTTACATGTCTTAATGTTTATTAAAGAAAGGGAAAGAAATTTTTTTTTTATTCTGTGTCTTGGTCTTGTTAAATCAACATGTGTGTTTATGTACAGTTGTATGCATCGAAAATTCAGTATAGAAACATGCAATAACTTTTTTCATCCCATTCTTCATTTTCATGAAAATGAAAAGTATTTAAATATAAATCCGGATATGTGTAAACAGTGTGTTCTAAAAAAGATGGAAACACAGTTTAATTTTTAACCTATTTATAGATAAGTGGCCATTGTAATTTGTAAAAGCTTTTAAAATTTAGATACAAGGTAAGACAACACTATTGAATTTTTTGAATTAGTTTTAAAAAAATTACACTTTTTAATTTTTTTTTAATTTCCCTCTAAAAATTTGCTCAATTAGAAAGTTTCTTTTTTTTTTTTTTTTCCTTTCAATACATCGTCATCATTAAAAAAAAAAAAAAAAAAAAAAAAAAAAAAACATACCTGTATTTCTAAGATATAAAGTAAATGTATGCAATTTATTTTCAAATTTATCATATTTTTCAAAATAATGTTATAAGAAATTAACTGCTAAAAATGTTTTGAATATCACATAAAAATTTAAAGTGTAACTTTTGGAAAATTAATGATCAATATATTTATTTAATTTAATGTATTATTATTTTCTATGTTATTTTAAGCATTTTTTTCATGTTACATTGCTCACTTATTACTTCCATTTCAGTACTACCATAAATAATGGGAGTATTGTATTCAGTCGAAAAAATATAGAGTTTTCAACTGATTTATATTTTAAGGTCTCCAGAGTCCCAAAAAGTGGTTTTTGGCAATTGGTCAATATGTGTGAATGCGTGGAGAATCTTCTGACTATCATATCTCTCAAATTAATAAAGATAGAATGATGAAACTTCAGAATTAAGTTAGGTTTGGTGTACAAATGATTTGAACTTCTTGTAAAAATTGGAAAACCAGAAGTGGGACATACAAAACCGGAAGTCTGTATCTCAAAAATGACACTAACGATTTTTTTTTTTTCCAAAGTTGCTATATAAACACCTTATTAGATGTCCTTTCATATGTAATAGTTGGTTAGTTCATGAAAATTCATAGGCGTCCTCTGCAAGTAGGCCAAGTCTTGAAAGTACGTTCCTTTAAAAATGATTGTTTGGATTTTCTCTTTCAATCTTTCCATATACAGGGTGTCCGATATGTCTGTAGACATTTTAAAAATTAATAATTATTGAAGGAAGTGATAGAATTAAACTCGGTTTGCAAAAAAATCATTCTCGTAAAGTTTTTTTTTTTTTGGTAAATTAAAAAATATAGTTACATTTTTTGTTGACAATAGTTAGACAAATAGTTAAATTTTGGACACGAATGTAAAAGAGAAATATGCAAGTGAAAGTCCTATAAATTGAACAATTTCATGATTAGAACAGTTTATTTCTTATTTTTGCATCCTACTTGTGCATACATGAAGTTTTAATTGTGATGCTGACTTGGTGGATAAAGCATTATTGGTGAAAATGTTTTTCCCCAGGTAAGAACCACTGACTGAAGCTGCAGTTAGTGTTTCAGGGATGAGATTCTTCAGCATTTTGCAGATTTAGCTTTTCAGTTTTTTCAGCTTTCTGATGTGTTTGTTACATCAGGTAAAACTTTAACCATGTCAAGTATACCCTTTACTTACCGCATGTCAATAATTGAAGTCTAAAAAACATGTTTATTACTCTAATATAATGATTTTATCATCAAAATTCTAGTATTTCATTTGAGTGTCTTGCATTTGCATGTACTTTCAGTTTTTTTTTTTTTTTTTTTTTGTCATTTTTCCTATCTCATCCCTGTGTTATAACTCATTTGCAAACTGTAATTTGTGATGATGACAGACACATAGAATATGATTTATATGCCTGTAAACATTTGCATGCAAATAAGTATAGTTTTTCATGAAAATGTGTGATCTGTTCATGGACAGCGCCTACTATTGACATTTTTTCTGTAGCAAATAAATCTCCCTTCACAAGAATGATTTTTTTGCTAACCACAATTCTGTTAATTCATTCAATAGTTATGAATTTCTAAAATGCCTACAGACTTATGGGACTCCCTGTTCACATTAATTCTCTTTTAAATACATACTTGCCAACTTTTCCGGTTTTCCCGGAAGACTTCCGGTTTTTTAACGTATCTTCCGGTCTTCCGGACAAATGATGAAATCTTCCGTTTTTAAAAAAGTCGCGGATATCGTTCGTTTTAAAAATAAACCCAAATGTTCTACGAAAACTCCTGATTCCCAATCTTTTTCCATCCATAACATAAATGTCAATATTCATTTCAAACTTGCTTTATGAGATTCTAGAACATGTAAAGAAATAGAATTATTAAATATTTCTTGCTGATGTAATTATTTTTGCCCCCCCCCCCTTTATTTATCTCCAACTAGTGATCAGCAATCAAATGTTCTGCAGAAGTCTTTTGTTTCCTAATCTTTATCCATCTGCAACATAAATGATAATTGATAATATTAATTTTAAAGTTCTTACATTAGATTCTAGAAGTAGAGTTGAAAGAGTTTAAATATTTCTTACTCTGTAATTATTTTTGTATTCCCCCCCCCTCCCCCCCCCCCAATCCTTTCCCCGGATTGTGATCAATTCTAGAAACAATAAAGCAATGGAAGTGCTCAATATTTCTCACATATGTAATTATTTTTAGCTCTTTATTGCTGAATTTAATGAATCTGTTTATTTTTCCTCAATTAAATTAAATATTTGTATGTCATATTTATACCAAATATGTAAACATGGGGAAAAAATGAAGAATAATTTTTTCAGGTAGGAAAATTTTTCCCAAATCAATTTAAGAAAATTAATACTCAGTTGGTTATATGCACGTTTGAAGCTGATAATTAGTTACTGCTACTTTTTTAAAAATTATTATGTATGAGAAATGTACATACACAAAAATCATATTCTATATTTATTTAAAAAATTAGTTATACTTTAACATAACTAAGTTCTTTTGTCTATTGTTAAATAAATTTCTTACAGATTCTGTTTTGTAGATATTTATATGTTGAAGAGGAATAACTTAATTTAAAATTTTTATATATTTAGTATAATCAATCTATAGTAAAACGTTTTTATAAATTGCTTCTAAATATTAAAATTGTAAAACTGTATTGTTTAATACGTCAAATAGAAAAAAAAAAAAAAAAAAAAAAAACTTCCCTTTTTTTATGAAATCTTCTGGCTTTTCAACAAAAATCTTCCCTTTTTTTATTAAAATTGGTTGGCAAGTATGTAAATATCTTTTCATATGTTGTTTTCCAGTCAATGATTTAGTGTGTCAAGTATTGCTGAAAGTCAGTACAGTATAGGATCTGTTATCCAGAAAGCTTGGGACCTGGGATATTCTGGATAAGGGGTTTTTCCGTAATTCGGAACACTTTATTATATGTATAAAAATGGTACAAAATAATTTCATGAATAGCAGTGATAAACAATAATGTATATTTAAACACTTTAATGAATAATATATATGTAAATACTTTACCTATTAATAATAAATTCATTTAATAAATTATTTCCACAAAATAAAAAAACATTCTTAATTAGAATTTCAAACTATAAATAACAATAGTAATAATAAATGAAAAATAAATAAACATATATAAAATTTAATTTTAGACCTGAGAGTAACATCCTTTCATTTGGATTTTGCAAAAATTTCTATGATATTTTTTTGCTTATAGTGTGTCTCTGCTCTGATACTAATAGTTCATAAATGTTTCAAATATTTTTAGCACACAATGCTAAATAATTTATTACATGAATTCCAAAAATAATGGAAATTAATAAAAACTATTTAAAACTTTTATAACAATTAGGACTTAATGCATGCGACCTGGGTTCAAGGATAAAATTCATCTGCTATTGTGCACTTTAAGTATGTGTTATTAATGTTTATCTATTAAAAAATACAATAAAAATTCATTTTCTAACCTAAATTTGAAAAAATTTCAGTAATTATTTGTCAATTTTGTGCTTACCATATTTCCTCAGAATAACATCGTAGCATTAAATAAAGTAGGTTATAAAACTATAATTCTGACTGCTGTTACTGTATAACTTTAATTCTTAAATTTTACAATAATTAAAAATTTTGGTAGTTGGCATTTTGCATTCTGGTTTTCGGAACATTCTGGATAATGGGTTTCCGGATAATGGATCCTATACTGTATCTCAAAAACGACTCTAACGACTTTCTTGAAAATTGCTACATAAACTTCCTTTTAGATATCTTTTCCCATGTATTACATGTTTATTACAGGAAAATTGACAATCATCCTGATTAGGTAGGTCAGGTTTAGATCTCAGAAATGGGGTATTTCAAAAAACGACTCTACCAATATGTTTTTAAACTCACTATATAAACTCTATATGTCTTGACACATGTATCAGTTTTTTCTCACAGGAAAATCATTAAGTGTAATTTGTTAGGTAAGTTTTACGCCTTCTGACCACATTATATCCAAAAAGTTCTCATAATAGTGGATAATGGAAGTCGTGTGATTGTTACATACCAGATTTTCTTTAATATGTAAAAAATTAAACAAAGTTTCAATTATTTTGAGATATCCTGTGTGTGTTTTTATGAAATATATTTATTTAAACGTTATTATACACAGAATCATTTTGGAATGAATTAAGAAAGAAATGTGGAAGTGTTAATTTTGTGTGAAAGATAAACTTGTTAAATATACTTTTTTATTCATTTTTATGTATTTATCTTTTTCAACAAATTTTTTATTATTTTAAAAGCATTCTAGTTTGCTTTATCTTTTTTCTAAATATTATTGATTTTTCTGATTTTATAGATACTGGTCATGAATTTGTTCTTTTTATCATTTAATTAGTAAGATGTGCTATAAAGAAAATTATCTTTCCAAAGCCCAGTTTTTTTCTTTAAATCTTTGTTTTGTCTTGAAACTAACTTTTTTTTTTTCAGTTTTCACCCCCACCACCTTATATATATGTGTTGTTCATTGTAAAAGTGAATTATTTCCTTGTAAATTGATTTTGAAATAATGAGTGTTTTGCAAATTTATGCGTAAGAAAAAAAAGTCGAGATTCATTAAGTGTTATCGATTTTTAGTGTTTAATGCAAAGCATATTTATAAGAATTTATAAATTATATTAGAAATAATTTGAAGTAACTTAGAAACTTCATTTTTATAATTAATATTTAGCAGTTTTAGATTTCTGAGAAAATCAAGTAATGCCATTTATAGGATTTTAATGCAATTATTCGAGTTTCTTCAATTTTATAATGAAAGATGTGACAAAGTGTGATACAATTAAGCAAAAATATACACATACTTGCCAACATCCTAATTAATATTCTGTAGTGTTGTTAGTCCCGCCCTTTTTTTTCACACCAGTAAATTTTTAAAGTAATATTCTCCAAGTGCAATTACAGTTAAATAAGAAGAAAAATACTTTAAAAAGATACTGGTGTGAAAAATACGGCAGGGCTAACAGTACTACGGAATATTGATTAGAATGTTGGCAAGTATGTATACATATTTAAAAAAATATGGAGTTACACTTTTACAATGAACCGTCCATATGTTAATATTAATTGTATAGTGTCGTTTGAATGATTGCACTAATCTTAAGATTCTGATCATGCATTTTCTTGTAAAATATTTTTATAGTAAAAACAGAGTTTTTATTACTTAGGTGTTTGTTTTTGTGTAGTTTGTTATAGCATAAAATACTCAATACTTACAAAAAAATATTTTAACTGTCGTGTATCACAAGATTTTCTTTTATGAGAAATGCTTTTTTTTAAATTATTTATATTGTGTTTCATTTTTAAATGTATAGTCTTAGTCATACTTATAGAAACAGGTTGGTTCAGGTTGGTTATCTTTGTATTTAGCATACAGTGTAAATAGATATTTAGTGAGATTGTTAAATGTCTTAAAGTATATTCATTCATATATATTTTCTGTTTATTGGAAATAACTGTATAAATGTTATATTTTGACATTGAATATTTTTTTAAGTAAGAAGAAATTAATTTCTCATAAGTTTTTAACAGTATTCTTAATTCATGAATAAAAATTAATAACATAAATGCCTTCTGAGTTACTCCGTCAGTACTATCGGTGCCGGCACCAGACCTTCCTCAGATGTGCATCGCTAACTGCTGGCTTGTTTGTGTTGCTTGAGCAGACTGATCCAACTTCGTTCTACGAGTTGAGATGCTTCTTGCTGATTACAGGTGCGCTCATTGGCCACATTTTCAATTATTTCCCATAGAGCCGCGTAATTGTGGTTATTGTAACTTGCCAGTTTACGAATTTCATTGAAATTAATGTTAATTGGGTTTTCTTTGTTTATTTTAGTTACGGTTGTCGTAATTCTACCATACTTAATGTCATTTTGGTGCTCTTTAATTCGATTACTAATTTTTCTTTAGTCATTTCAATATAAAAACCTGTTACATTATTTTCGGTCTTATAACTCATTTGATAAATTCCTCCAATACACAACTTCACTTTTTATTTTCTGAAGTATTTTTTTATGTAGAATTGAAGTTGCTAAATTTAATGTAAATATTCCCATAAAACCGAGCAGCAACATTTTTCAGAGAATAAGAAATGATAAAGATAAAATTGACCCACTACAAACTGCAGGAATTTATCAAATCAGTTATAAGACCAAAAATAACGTAACAGATTTTTATATTGGAATGACTAAAAGAAAAATTAATAATAGAATTAAAGAGCACCAAAAGATATTAAATATGGTAGAATTATGACAGCCCTAACTAAAATAAACAAAGAAAACCCAATTAACATTAATTTCAACGAAATTTGTAAACTGGCAAATTCCAATAATCACAATTACGCAGATCTATGGGAAATAATTGAAATTGTGGCCAATGAATACACCTATAATGAGAAGAAGCATCTCAATTTGTAGAACAAAGTTGGATGAGTCTGCTCAATCAACACAAGCAAGCCAGCAGTCAGCGATGTACGTGTGAGGAAGGTCCAGCGCTGGCACTGATAGTACTCAAAAGTAGGCATTTATGTTATTAATTATTTTTATTAATGATTTAAGTAGTTTTTGCTTATTATGAATTTGAAATTAGTATTCTTAATGTAATTATTTATCATTAAATATTCAATGAAATGATGAATTTTAGAAGGTTTAAGGTTTAGTTAACCTTTTCAATGTTATGTTCGTCTTTTTCTGTCAAAGCCAAAATAAATTTAATGTGACTAAATTTTGAAGTATATGCATATATATATATTAAATAATAATAATAATTATTATTACTATTTGCAGTATATAGCATCAAATTTTTATACTTAAAATGCACATGGTAGTCATTTGATGAATCATTAAAGAGATATACTGAAAAATTGCTTTTAACATTGAAAGGGCTAAAAACCAGGTAGAATCTCCTGTCAGAATTCGTTATGTAGTGACAATGTCACTACATATGTATCAAGTGACATGTCACTTGATACAGATGTGATTACAGACTCGGTGACTTTGCCAACAGATATTGTGTGAGAAATGCCTAGCTGGTAATCAGCCAGGGTAGCTCAATGGTTTGAGCAACCGCACATAAAGCGGAAGGCCCGGGTTCGATTCCCGGCTCTGGTATTTTTCACATAGTTGGTATAAAATATCAGCCTTCCACTCCAAAATTTTCTGAAATTACCTTTCATGGTTGATGAATAAAATTTTAAATTAAAATACCAAGTTGTTTGTGGTTGTGGGCCTGTCCAACCCAGATCATTTTATCAAGGCACATCACACTATATGTATATATGTGTATGTGTATACATATTTGTGAGTGTATGAATCATGTATGTATATACTTTTTTCGGACAGGGTGCAGAATATGTTAAATTATTTTCATTCATAAATTAACAACAGAATCATGAAAAAATTTATGACTATAGATTAATAACTATAATAAAAAAAAGAATAATGAATCTGTGATTTTTTTTTAACTACCATAATTGTAGAAAGGTATTTTTAATACAAAAAATCAGAATGGATTTATTACTTTTTAATGTGTCAACCAAAGTTGTCAAACTTTAAATATTGTTACTCTCCTTGCAGGCCACAAAAAACTACACTGTGGGCCGCAGGTTGGCCATCTCTGGTTTATATGACATATTAATACAATACAAGCCAAAGTACAAACATTTTTTATTTCATAATTCATTGGATTTTTCTGACTATAAGACTGCAGCAGATGATTCATGTTTGTGCTTCATCTTACAGCATCATTCTCATTTAAGGCTCTGTTGCGCAAATGAACAGAATAGTCATAATGGAAAAATCACGGTTCTCTCTTGATCATTTTAACAGCCATCTAAAGGTATATTGGTTTCTAAGAGAAAAACACTTCAGTGCATATATTAATAGAAGAACATAAGCCAGTGGTGGTAGTATAATGCTTTGGGAAATATTCTCTTTGGCATACCTTGTACCAATGGTTATTGAAAATCATATAATGAAAACTATGGATCATTTCAGTATTATTGTTGATCAGTGTTAATGACTTTTGTCTTTGCCCCTCTTCTGTAGAACTGAAATCTTTGAAAAATATCTATATATAAAACCACAATTGTGCTACATTGGTTTGAAGGGTATGCTGAATCGATTCCAGATAAATTTCTCTCCCTAACATGCTTAACTTCAATTGTATTGAGCATATCTGGGATGTGATGAAGCTTATTTTCCTTATTTATAGAAATCACATGGTTTGACCTTGTCGATTTGGTATATTTTCCCTTTAACCCGTTAGTAGTCGCTAGTTGGTCGATTTGCCACCCATCCTTCAGTGTTGCCAGATTTTTTTATTCAATAGCCACCAAAAGTTTTTAGAAGTAGCATTTTATATACGTAATACGCGAATAAAATCAAAGGAACGTCGATCACATCACTTCTTAAAATTATTGGTGAGAGTTAAATAAAAAGTGTGCAATCTGTAATAGATGGCGCTGTCTATAGCGACTACTAACGGGTTAACTAATTATCAAACACATGTGGCATATAGTAATAGTACATGCGATAATGGGGTGTCACTATCTTACGTGTTAAAACTGACACAATATATATATTGATGGAGGTATTCACAAAGTTTGAACTGGTCAATATATGTATGTGTATTTTGCTACGCATTAAAACAATTAGGAAAAAGAAAATTTAGTCTTTTAGAATGTAATTCTGAGATTAGATTTTATCAAAAATTAAAAATAATAATAAATTTTCAGTTTTACTATTGATTGCATTACTATATAGATACTAAATTATTACTTGGTTTCCTCTTATCAGAAACTTAAAACTGATATATTTTATTAAGATTTTAACTGTAGTTTTTTATATTGCCTACAATTGCATTGCATTCAGCAGAATTAACTTACATTTTTTAAAAATACTGTTTGGATATTTATTTGAATAATGTTCTTAATTGTTGTTTTAAATTTCTTAAAATTACTTTTAAAAAATATGTATATTGTAAGGTTTAAGTTTAGTTAAACATATTGTTAAACTGCATAACTATATAAAAATTTGATAATTTGTCCTTGGTGCATGTGCAATATACTTAATAGGTGTAATATACTTAATAACTTATGCAAAAATATAATTTTTAAAATTAAATTATGAAAAATTTAATAATATTCTTTCATTTGCTTAAAATGTGTTTGTATTCTTCAACCTTTGGATATTAAGTGGGGTCACTTTATGATGAATAGTTATTTAAAATAAATAAAATTGTAGTGTTTTCACTATTTTATAGATATGTTTTACATTATTTTACTATAAATTCTGATATTATCGTAACTTTTCCCGTGAAAAATTACATATTTATATAGAAAGTGATATTAAAAGCTAAGTTTTAAGTTTTATTTGATATGGTAAATAAATATGGAGTTTTTAATAGTGTGGTACTGAATAACACAACTTGCATGGCTCTTTCAATTTCCCCCTGGTTATCAGAAGGTTAAATAACGAAATGCATTTTAATATCAATTATTGCATGATGGAGTACTTTACAGTTGTGTAATTTTATTACTTTTCTTCCACCTGCAATTTAAGTATTGCATCTCTTTTAATTACAAATTGTTACAGATAGCCAATAACCTTCTCCAGTAAAAATTATATTAAAACTAGTGCAGAAAGAATAACACTTAAAAGCAGTATAGAAAATTAACAAGGCAATGCATTTTGAATGGTTATATTTTACATCATTTCCTTCTAAGTCAATACTAAAATTACTGCTTTTTTTTTTTTTTTTTTTTTTTTTTTTTAACTTTCTGACACTTTGTACCTAAAATCAATGTCCTTACACCTTTAGTAGGATTTATAGGTAGGTCTGTAGTTTTAATATTAATTCTTCCAAATGATTTTACTCAAAAATAATTATGACAATTTTGTTTTATTTATTGAGTCATGCCTAATTCTGTAAATTGTATATCTTTATCATGTTTACATAAAAGCACTTTTATTTTTTATATTGGTTCGAATCTTAGTGATCTTATTTTTAGACTGATTTCAAGAATTCTACAACGAAAAAAACCCCCTGCAAAATAGTGAAACTTATTGAAGTTTGTTTTGTCTTTCTGTTGATGCTTTTATTAGGTAATTAATATATTTTAATACAAAGTTCTTTCAGGTTGTTATGCTTTTAGTTTGAACATTTTATACTAACTTGTTATTCTATTTCATTTCTTACATTTTAAACATTGACATAGAATCCTTATATTTTACAGCAAAAAATTAACAATATATTCTTTAATATTTCAATATTTTAGTGTAGTAATTAACAAATTCAATCATGCAGTGATTTAAAAAAAAAAAAAAAAAAAAAAAAAAAAAAAATCGAACTTGTAATTTGTTTGCTTTTTT
Organism: Salticus scenicus; assembly: GCA_963930645.1. Taxonomy (NCBI): domain Eukaryota; kingdom Metazoa; phylum Arthropoda; class Arachnida; order Araneae; family Salticidae; genus Salticus; species Salticus scenicus. Next base: position 141,572,222 of record OZ005648.1, on the reverse strand, counting down.
AAAAATATAAAATATATTTTTGGCGTAAGACATTCTGTGAAAGAAATTTTAAAATTTTAAACATTCAAATTATACTTAGCATCAGGGCTTGATTTGCATGGGAACACAGTTCTCATACTTCTTTTATTTTAGTGAATTTTTACATGTTAGATGGAATGCATGAGAAGTCATTAATAGTGTGTTTTGGAACACACCAATCATTTCTGAAAAATCAAAGTCTCAAATTGTTTTTCTCTTAATCTTATTTTTCTTTTTTTATAAAGACATCTACATATGTAAGATAATTTGAGGCACAAGCTTTTCCTACTATGAAACTTTACCAGCAAGAGAGTAGTAATTTTCACACAGTGGCTAGAACATATTAGAATTAACCATAAATGAATACAGTTTTTGTTTTTTCTTGTACTGAACATCAAATTGAAACCACAATTTAATCAAAATATCATAAGCGGAAAAGTAAAAAGCAATTTGTTTCCAAAGAAGAAAACAATTGATTTAACTGGAATATGAAATAAAAAATTAGAAAATATCTTGCTGATTTTTTGTAATATTTGATTTACAGTTGAAAAACTAACTTGTAGTAAAATTTTTCAAAATTTGTTGATATATATAAAAATGAAACACATACAAACCTAAGTTCTAAAGATTAGTGTTCCCACACTTTTTTTTTTTTTTTTTTTTTTGTGTGTGTGTGTGTGTGTGTGTGTTAGAAATTAAGCCCTGCTTGGCATATAACTTATTTGTTAATAATATATATATATGTGTGTGTGTGCAATTTCTCATTGTAACATACATGTATCTGTTCTGTATACTACCTTGCCACAAATTACTGAACGTATTTGATTCTAGAAATTTTGTGAGATATCAAGAAAAGTACATGACGAATTTTCCTGAATCTTCAGTTGTGTAAAGAACATGTTATATCTCTTACATTTTAGTGAAAGTTTTGTCCCAAAGACAAAGGAAAAAAAAAAAGGACCAATAACAAATCAAAGAAGAAACAGAATTTTTGGGATAATCCTGTAAAAGTAATACTTAAAATGCATTGTAGCTGTAGCATATGGTTATGAAGCATCTTTTAATTATTTGTGTTAGTTTATAAATATCCATGCTATTTAGATACAAAGATATAAAGAGTTTTTCAAAAAAAAATTTCTTTTTTTTTAACTATTATATCATGCAGGGTATTCAAGCCAATGCAATGCCATTTTTAGGTTATTTAACATACTACATTAAATACAACATATTGCAATCAGGATATAAAAAAATATTAAATATCTGATGATATACGAGCATATTTATTAAGTAATTTTTAATTGTGCTTCTATTACTTCCATTACCCATCCATCATAGGTTGTGATAGTATTGTATTTGATCAAAAATTTTAGATATTTAGATTTCACCTAATTTACATGTTTTAAAGTCTCCCGACTCCATAAAAGTAGTTTCTAGAAATTGATCAGTATATGTCTGGGAGGGGGATTAGCATTTTTTAACTATCACAACTCAAATATTAAAAAAGATAGAGCAACGGAACTTCATAATTAAAACAAATCTGATGTACAAATGAGTTTAACTGGAAAATGAAAAGTGGAATCGTACCTCAAAAAAGACCCTTACAACTTTTTTCAAAGTTTCTATACAATCGCCTTTTTTGATAACCATTTATATGTATTACTGGGTTACTTCAGGAAAATTGATAGGTTTCTTGAATAAGTAAGTCAATTTTAGGTCTCGCAAATATGTTGCTTAAAGAATGGCTTTGTGGATTTTCTTTAAACTTACTAAATAATTCCCTTATAGATTTTTTTTCGTAATTGGTTTCTAGTGAACAGATGAATTTGCTAAGTTTTAGTGAAAAATCAAAAGGGAGACTGAAAGTCTGTATCTCAAAAACAGCTATAAGAATTTTCATTTTGCTACATAAATCCTCTTTGATAAGTCATTGTACATGTATTGCGGGGTTACTGCAGGAAAATTAATAAACATCTTGATAAGGTCAATATTAGATCACTGAAATTAGTGTCTCAAAAAGATTTTTCTTTAAATCCATTCTATAAACTCACTTTTTTATATCTTTACCATGTATATATTTGTTACTTCTGAAAAATTGGCAGGTTTCTGATGGGTTTATTGGATTTTACGTCTTCTGATCACACTGTGTCCACAAAGAGTTTATACTATATGGAAGTTGGAAGGTTGTTACACATCAGATTTTTTACAGTTATGATTTTAGTATGTTGTGTCTAATAATATACAATGTCAAGTTTTCTAAAAATTGCATTGGATTGGGTTGAATACTATGTATATCTATCATGATAAAAAAATATGCAAATGTTTTTAAAATTTGCTAAAGAAACCTTTTATTTATATCCATGAATAAATGTGCTATTCAGATACAAAAGAAGAGAGATAATTAACAAAAGCCTTCAAATCACTTTTACTACTACAGCAACATTGCATTTCATGATTAATTTTTAGAGGGTGATCCCAAACATTGCCGGTTCTTTAATATGTTACTAGTCCTTGTTTTGTCTTTGGTACAAAACTTTCAGTGAAATATAAGAGATATAACATGTTTTTTACACACTCAAAGTTTCAGGATAATTCATCAAGAATTATTATTCTAGATATCTGAGAAAACATCTGAAATTCAAAGTGCCCAGTCTTTGTATAACAAGGTAGTTTTAATATTTTCTGGCTATATTCCAAATCAGCAATAAAAATAAATACCTCTTTTAAAAACTTTTCGACAGTTTGTTACTGTGATGTGTTGAAAAAATATTGCCCCGCATTGTTTGATAGAAACATTACAAGTCTAAATTTTAGTATTTTATTAAATAGCATAAATTTTAGTTATGACTTACAACAGATTTACATTTATTTACCAGTTATATCATATGAATGTAATAGCTATTTTTATGTAATAATTATTGAAAATAAACGTCAATTCTGTTTGCTTAAATGTCAGATTTTTGTAGTTGAATTTGACTTTCCAAAATCTCCAATCCATTGATTAATTATTAATTTTTTTTTAATTCACTGATCTCTTATTTCATATGAGATGCAATTAAAAATATGTATATTTTTATTTAATACCACTAAAGTATACTTTGCTGTCTGGGTGTTACAAGTATTTACTTTTTCAAGAATTAATTATTAAAGTAAATCAATAAATTTAGCTTTAATACATGGGAGGTTTTATGGATGCTCAGTTACAGCCACATGCTGTTGTTAGCTGTTTTACACAATATTAATCCAACTGGTTAGGAGGGGTGGGGAAAAGTCAATTTTAAATATTTACATAACATTGAAAAAAAAAAAAATAATAATAAAAAATAATAATAATCTTTTTAACAATCTTTAAACAATGTATTAGTTTTGAAAATTTTGATCTAAGCTTCAATACCATAGATATTGATTTTAGACATATATCATAAAGTACAAAGATAATTTATGTTGAAAGATGGGTGAAAAATGATATTTTTATAAAATTAGTAACATTTTCAGTAAATTCAATCGCAATAATTTATAAAAATTGTATGTGACACCTCCCTCCTTTTCTTACTAATATTAAATTTTGAAAGAAATGAATAAATCTAAGCTTTTTTAAGAATTGAATCTGAGCTTTAATTCCTTAAATATTGATTTTAGACAATGTACAAAGGTAACTGATGCAGAAAGATAGGTGAAAATAGATATTTTTATAAAATCAGTAAAAGTTTCAGTAAATTCAGTTTCAGGAATTTATAAAAATTTGTGTGTATGCTACCCCCTTCTCCCCCCCCCCCCACACACACAATTTTGTATACTACTATTTTAGTGTATAGGCACATTTTATATCTATATATTATATTTATATGAGACCATATAAAAATTTTAATTTTTTAATTATTGTCATTGAATTTCCTGAATGTCTAAAATCAGTATTTCAGCAATTAACCATCTGACTGCCTTTGAAAAAGGCAAAATTGTATTGTTGTTTTCAATGCACAACTTTTTGTACTAAAACAATGCTTATTTCAACTTGCAATTAAAAATGTAAGTGTGCACATGATTATAATACTTATGACTATTATTTAAAAACTTCAAACTTGAAAAACGAGCTAAAAATTCACAATTATTTAATTTTGAAGTATAAATGTATTGCAGAAAAAATAACAGCGCAGTGACCAGATATATCTGTCAGCGGCTTTCAGATGGTTAAATCCAAGGTGAGGGTTTTTGTTGTAATACTCTATTGTACATATATATCTGTAATACATGCATGTGTATTGCACTCATCATTGAAATGTTATTAATTTTATATGAGTTAGCTACTTTATTTAATTAATCTTTTAATGGCATGAGTATTGGTTTGATTGTGCTTGTAGTAATTTAGGGATAAATTTAGGGTCAAAGTTACATTTATCCAGAATCGCTTTTGTGACTGATCATCTATAAAACATATATATTTATGAAATACATTTCCTGTTATTCTTAAATTTAATAACGTAGATATTTAATCAGGATAATTTTGTGCTGTTGCCTCTCAACTAATAATATGTAGTAATTACAAAAATATAATTTAGAACTTTATGAATATTGCATAAAATTAACTTAAAAGCTAGCTAAAATTATACTCACTCATATATAATGGAAGATTAGAATGAAATTCAGATGTTTAGTTAAGATAATGTGCAACAGATCATTAAAAAAAAAAAAAAAAAAAAAAAGATACTATTTTAGCCAATCCCATAAACAAACAAGCACATTAACATTTTCAGAATTAATATTTTGAAGGAATCTCAATTCATTTTTATGACGTTGGTAGTTATTATTAACAATTCTGACAAGACAATAAATGCATGAAGGTATTGTATTGTGTAAATGTGGGAACCTGTTGACTTTTCCCCATAAAAGATGTAACCAGCGCTTTCTTTTTGTTTTATTCTAAGCATTAATTCTTTTGAAGCTTTCTGTTTCTGTTCCCAGAAACAGAATTAATTAAACATATTAAAATTGAAACAATTAAACACACTTTCCTAGCACTGGCATAAACAGGCATTTTGTTTATAAACAAATGTGTAACAAATTCTTTTAAGTTTTTTTTTTTTCTCTTTTCCTAGATTATTTGATGGAAGCTTTCAGAATGTTGCAGAATGTTGTTTAGAAAGATATGATTTTTTTTTTTTTTTTTGTAAACATAATTACACTTTTAAATTTTTACTTTAGTTTCACAGTTTGAAAATTGTAATTGGATTTTGAAATTTTAATTAAATTAATCAAACTGATTAACTCGATTAAAAAGAAAAAATTGTTTGGGACTAAACATTGATTAATTGGCACAGCCTTAATTAACACATTAAAACAAAAATAACATATGACATGAATATTTCACTAGCGATTGCTAATATAAAATTATACCTTTATTACTGTAACTAGATATATTATATTGAAGTTGGAAGTTTCTGAATTATTATCAGTTTTATTAGTAGTAAGTAATGTTGTTTCAATATAATGATATCAAGTTAAAATTTTGAAAGCACAAAATTGTTATTTTTTCAACTTATGTTTAGGAAATGTGTTTTGTAATTATTGGTACTAACCCTTTGTCTGTTTTCCAAAAAAGCAAAAAAGTAATGTCTTTATATATGAAGTATTTTATGTGAAATATATCCTTTACACAATCTTTAAAATTAATTTTTGAAAATTATATAGCATTGTTTTGTTCTTGCTTTTGCTTTTGCTTTAAAAATTATATTCTAGAGTAATAGCAAAACAATTCTACTATTTAATTTTCTAAAATTAGTTTTTAAAATTTTGTGATGGATACGATAATTTATATGTATGCTTGATGTGTTAGAATTATAAGAAAATTAATATAATGCTTAAGAAAATTGCATTATGAAGATAAAGTTCCACAGTATCAGCCATAGCTTTCACTTTCATTCAAATGAAAACTTCTACTCACTCATTGAATGTATTATTTATGACAGTCAGGGGGTTAAAGTATTTTTAATGAATGAAATTAACCTTTCATCTTCTTTATAGATTTAATAATAACTATGTGTCAAATATATATAAAATTTGTGTGAATGAAATTTTAGAATTTCTTTTTATTTCTTTTTAGGCGAAGTACAAATGAATTGTGATGACAAAGCATATATCAGCATTTTATCTTAACCATCCTGAATTCCTGAAGATAATTTTTACTGCCACATAGCAACAGAAGTAGAAAAATAAGTCACTATGCATTGCTTAAGTTGCTGCCTCTCAAGGATAAATTCTGTTATTGAGACTTTCAATAAAAAGCAACACTATGAACTTGTACAATCCAAAATAAAATAATAAAGCCTTGTTATTTAGTATTTAAAAGCTAATTTTAAGTGCTGTTTGCTTTTTAAATCCTTTTGGTAACTTTATTTATTCAATCTAATTCTGTATTTGAAAATGATGTATCATACAATTTGTTAAATTTTTATAATTAGCAAGATTATATTGTTTCTGTCCTTAAATATTGACTGTTCCTTGGATTGTTTGTTTCACAGTATGATTTTAACAAAATAATGTAAAAAGGAAAAAAGTACCATTAAAATATTTTTGAATGTGGTTTTTGTGTATAAAATTTTATAAGTGTTTCTTTTTTTTTTTTTTTTTTTCTTGATTTTTTTTTTTTTTAAATACATTCTTTGATTTTTGCGTTTATGTACAGTTAGATCTCAATATAAGATTATCCTTTGGGACTTTGAGAAAATGAACTTATTACAGGTTAATAAGCATTTGTCAAAAAATGAGCATGTATATCAATTAGTAAATAACCATCTCATATATTAAAGAATACAAGGAGCTTTTGAGCCTGTGTAAAGACCTTTAAACCAATCCTAAACGAATATTGTACTCTTCTATTGCACACTACGAACAATTCACAGGATTCATTCATACTTTCGAAGAAATCATATTAAAAACAAAACAATACATTTATCGTTTCCAGTGTAAGCAGATTGTTTAGTACCAAAAATATTTATAACTAGCTGGCTTTGCCCGCTTCGCTGGGCATTAAACTTAAATGAGTTGTCAAAATCCCATATCTTTATTAATAACCTGAGTTTTCGCTGTGATTGGTAGAGGTTTTTCTCGCTTGCAACGTGAGGAGTCTGGGTCCCAATGCCTTCGGCAGCAGCTTACCCACTTCTTACTTCCCCTTCCTCAGAGGGTGAGTTCAAAGTTTTGTAAAATCCCACTAATGTACATAATGCGTACACTTAATCGATATCCACACACCAAAATTCACCATTTTAAGATAATTCAAAGCAAATTCAAACAGAAAAAACATGTTTTTACACATGTTTATTGCCCTCCGACTCAGAGAAGGGGGGGGGGGGGGAAATTTCGTAAAATCCAGTTACAATAAGTGCCGGATGCATATAAACAATTTACGCACCAAATTTTGTGACCACAGGAGTCTTTAATAGAAAATATTATAAATAAATAAATACGAAAAGCACAGCTTTAGTATGGGACCCCTTTGGTGACTTTAAATATTTTAAGCCGTTTTTGCAATGAATTGAATTGGCTATCTCAATTGTGCAATTAAAGATCTTGGCGAGAAACTTCCGAGCTACTTCGGTGCCAAATTAGAAATATCAGAACTATCGTTACAAATTCAGTACCAAATGAAAGGGGTGATTTTTCTGAATCCTGGGGTGTAAACAGTTTTTCGATACGACAATTAGATTTTTTAAAATTAACTAAAGTATGAAATTTAGATGGCAACACTTCATTTCAATCTTTTCATAATCACGCGAATAAAAAATTCTTTAACTTAAAAATTTATATTTTATTTTTTCATTCAAAGCATTTTAGTGAAAAAATATTTATGGCACATGCGTAGGCGTTTTTTACCCACAATTCAAAAACTAATAATTTTTTTTTTTTATTTCTATAGATATAATTTTAAGTTGGGTGAAGACCTAAGTTTCTGCCAAGCGCCGTTTAATTCCATCCAGCTGTTCTCGAGTGATGCCCGGACAAAAAAAGTGACATACAGACACGATGACACACACACACACACACACACACACACAGGCAAAATTTTCTGAAGACATTTTCGGCTTCCATGGGGTGTGAAACGTGAAGATATCGCAAAATTTTTTGATTTTGACAAATTTACAGACAAAACTCTGATTTTATTAATATAGCTAGTCAAGCAGTCGATTTTTAATGTGTACAAGGGAAATTTATGTCTGTATCATGAAGAGTGTTTTCATTAAGAATTTCTACCTTTATTTATTTTAGATTTAAATTTGTTTAAGTTTGATATTTATTTTCAAAATATCACAATTTTAATTTAGAAGAATAAGCTTAATATTTTATTTTCATGTTTATATAGTTTACATATATTTTCTATATTGATTAATTCGAAGAATGGTTTATGGTAATATGAGAATGATATTTTAATTATATTTTTCACATTGTGTAGTTGTTAAGTTTATTTTAAACAAGTTTACAATTTTTCTTGAATTATATGTCAAATTAAGTATACAGATATTAATATACTAATCTAACAAAATATATATGATGAGGTACTTTGCTTATTTTCCCCTCCACACGCACATGCATGCACATTCATTATTTGTCACTCGTTAAAACAAAACAGCAAGATTCAGATACTTCAAATTTCCATCCAATTAATCTGCAATAAAAGCAATATAAAAACATATTTCTTTGTACTGAACATCACGATGAATTTGTTCTTTATTTATGCATTTTAAAAATAGAACTGTTCTAAGAAAAGCTCTGTTACCATCGTTTAGTAATGTATGAGGAATATCTGGTGGATCCAGTCAAGATATTTTATCTATTTGCAAAAATATTGTAAAAAAGAGAAAGATGTACTCCTAAAAATATTTTTCTGGCTAAATGCCTGACTGGACATATCCAATCAAAAATAAATTATATAAAATACTTACCAAGCATCCAGGATGCTACTCTTGCATCCAATTGTATTGTATTATACGTGTAATATTAATGTTAATATTTGAAGAAAAAGTAAATCTCATCCTAGGTAAAAAAAAAAAAATGTCTAAAACCTCACACTTAACAACCCAGATTTAAAATTACAGGAAAAGGACTAATTGGATATAGGGTGTGATGGGAACATTTTTGCCTGTGTGAATTAAACATGAAAGTTCACCTATCATGATCAGTGGAAAAATCCGAGCACTACCCAAGGAATTTTATGATGTTACCTATCACTATCATGACTTTCAGAGATCATTTCTTCTTTCTTAGAAACTTTAACAGAGCGAAGCAGAATTTAACACCTACAATGTGAAAAAAGTTTTTCTGAATTAGTCTATTGCAGTGGTGGTATAGGAATTAAGGCTGGCTACACGAAAGTCCTATGCCTGGGTGGATTGCCCTCCATGGGCCCTTTCTGAATACACTCAGAGCGTATTTTAAACATTACTTTTTACAGGGTGTTCTCAAACATTCTGTTTCTTCTTTAATTTGTTACTGGTCTCCCTTTTGTCTTGGGAACAAAACTTTGCTGAAATATATGGGATATATCATGTTCATTACATGCCCAAGTTTTATAATAATCTGTCAAGAATTTTTCTAGATGTTTGGCAAAACGTCTGACTTCAAAAGTGTCCGGTCATTTATGGGAAGATAATGTATTTTCGTATGTATGTTATTTTAACGAAAATTCTTATAAACTTTGCTCATTATATAGCCAATAAAATTCTCCGTTAAAGTTAAGATTATTCCCAAATTTTTATTTTACAGAACGCTGAGCAGTACTTTTTTCTTTTTAGAACCAGACTCCTATATCTTCAGACAGGAAAAATGTGTCATTACCATTTCTTGTAGATTACTTCGAATTTTACATGATGAGAAACACTATCACAGAATCTAAGAGCTTTACAAATACGTAAAAAGTAAAAGTCTGAAATAAAAGAGGACTTCGGCACTAAATTAAATTCTGTTTAGGAAAGATTTTTTTTTTTTTTTTTTTTTTTTTTTTTGTTTCTTTGGGTGCTTCTAATGTTATTTGATTTTCTGAATTCGGAAATGCTTGTCTTTCTTTCTATCACGTAAGGGTTTTTCACAATGTGAGGATGAAGATCTAAATGATTCACACAGTGGTTATAACAAAATTGAAACTCTTTATGTGTAGAATGCATTAAAATACACTATTAATTACACATCGTCTTTTAAATGTCTCTGTTTCATTTCACCGAAGCTCCATTTAGAGCTTTTTCTATTATTCACAGTTTGAGGGCACACTCTATGCAGCAACCAACAGTAATCTGCTAACATTCCATCGGTCCTGATACTCCTTCCCATTTCTTTGATGTCTTGATGAAATCGCTCTCATTGTTCTTCGCTCACATCACCTAGATTTTCATAGAAATAACTGAAATGGGAGTTGAGAAAGTAGAGCTTTAAGCTCATTTCTGTCAAAACTATACGTGATAGTAATTTTTGAATATTTCTTTCCTTAATCAGTATTAAAGAATACTACGCCAGAAAAAAATATATCATCTTGAAGAAAAAAATTTCATCGTAGAACTGTGTTTATCTTTTATTTATTTAAAAAATAAAATATTGATAATTGTAAAAATTGTAAAAATCTTTGGAAAAATGAATATCTATAGTTAAATAATGTTACTTAGCAAGTACTATCATAATCTAAAACTCATTTTAATAAGCTTCTGTTTAAATATCTTAAAAACTTTTGGGACAGAGTCTTTACTGAAAAATATGAGGTAAGTACAATATGTCTAGTAATAGTTTTCTAGATATGTTTTAAAAAATGTTAGAAAACGAAAATCTTTAGTGACTTTTAATTGACTTTACATGTATACTTACTGATATAATAATCAAGCAAGCATGATTTTGTTCAAGTAGTATAATTTCTATTTCATTTAAAATATACCTTATATAGGCTTTTCAATTTTGGCTAATCAATTTCGATCACAATCGTGATCATCTTCAGAGCCACTTGTTACGTCTTCGTCCTTCGTTTTATGGTTTCGCGGTTTGTTGCCAGAGTTCCTTCGCTTCACTTCGGATTCTTGTAAGAGGTGTTGCCATGCAGCTGGGATAATGGAATGTTCTCTATTGTTTACTGTGTTGGGGTTAGTGATAATTTCGAGGGCCTCCCGTTTTAGAGCGTAGTTATGGTTATTGTAGGGAGCTATTTTTTGGATGTTAATAGAGTTAATGTTTATTGGGTTGTTATTATGGATAGTGGAGAAAGCGGTAGAGGTTTTTCCTAGTTTAAGATCTGCACGGTGTTCTTTTTCACGATCGGCTATTTTTCGTTTAGTCATCCCGATGTAGCAGGCTTTTTTACTATTGATATGTTCGAAGTTGATTTTATAAATTCCGGAGGTGTGGTTTTGTGGAATGGGGTCTTTTTCGTTCCGGATGTGTTGAAAGATATTTTTGTCAGGTTTTATTGGAATGTTTACGTTATTATTTTTGGCTTCATTTTTTATTTTAATGCTGGCGCCGTTACAAAAAGGGATTGCGGTGGTAAAATTAGGTTTAAGTTTCTGGGCGTTATTGATTTTGTTAAGAGATTTTAGGCGTTTTTTGTATAATTTATTTATAAGATTTTTAGAATAGTTAGCTTTTGCGGCGATTTTTTTGATATTGTTAAGTTCTTTATTTAGTAATTGTTTGTTAGAGCAGATTAGAATAGCGCGGTTGATATAAGATTGAATGGCGGATAATTTGTAAGTGATGGGGGTTTTACAATTTTTGTTTATAATTTCAGTGTTAGTAGTGGGTTTTCTGTAAACGGTAGTGTCGATGGTGTTATTAGGATTTTTTATGATTTTTATATCAAGAAAGTTTAGAGTATTGTTTGTTTCTTTTTCAATTGTGAATTTAATGTAGACGTAACAAGTGGCTCTGAAGATGATCACGATTGTGATCGAAATTGATTAGCCAAAATTGAAAAGCCTATAAGACAAAAATATCTTTCAACACATCCGGAACGAAAAAGACCCCATTCCACAAAACCACACCTCCGGAATTTATAAAATCAACTTCGAACATATCAATAGTAAAAAAGCCTGCTACAAACAATACTCTAAACTTTCTTGATATAAAAATCATAAAAAATCCTAATAACACCATCGACACTACCGTTTACATAAAACCCACTACTAACACTGAAATTATAAACAAAAATTGTAAAACCCCCATCACTTACAAATTATCCGCCATTCAATCTTATATCAACCGCGCTATTCTAATCTGCTCTAACAAACAATTACTAAATAAAGAACTTAACAATATCAAAAAAATCGCCGCAAAAGCTAACTATTCTAAAAATCTTATAAATAAATTATACAAAAAACGCCTAAAATCTCTTAACAAAATCAATAACGCCCAGAAACTTAAACCTAATTTTACCACCGCAATCCCTTTTTGTAACGGCGCCAGCATTAAAATAAAAAATGAAGCCAAAAATAATAACGTAAACATTCCAATAAAACCTGACAAAAATATCTTTCAACACATCCGGAACGAAAAAGACCCCATTCCACAAAACCACACCTCCGGAATTTATAAAATCAACTTCGAACATATCAATAGTAAAAAAGCCTGCTACATCGGGATGACTAAACGAAAAATAGCCGATCGTGAAAAAGAACACCGTGCAGATCTTAAACTAGGAAAAACCTCTACCGCTTTCTCCACTATCCATAATAACAACCCAATAAACATTAACTCTATTAACATCCAAAAAATAGCTCCCTACAATAACCATAACTACGCTCTAAAACGGGAGGCCCTCGAAATTATCACTAACCCCAACACAATAAACAATAGAGAACATTCCATTATCCCAGCTGCATGGCAACACCTCTTACAAGAATCCGAAGTGAAGCGAAGGAACTCTGGCAACAAACCGCGAAACCATAAAACGAAGGACGAAGACGTAACAAGTGGCTCTGAAGATGATCACGATTGTGATCGAAATTGATTAGCCAAAATTGAAAAGCCTATATAAGGTATATTTTAAATGAAATAAAAATTCGTTTGCTTTTCATTAAATTTGTATGAAAATAGTATAATTTCTTTTATTTTGTTAAACTTATATTTTTTTCAAACAAAATATTAGGAATTAGCATTTGCCTTCCCTAAAACATGTTAAAGAAACTGCTAAGTTTGTTAAAAGCAAGTTTTTTCTAGAGTAAGAAAACTTGTATGTCAGCTTTCAGGATTAAAAAACATAAAGAATATGGTTTGTCTACTCTGTCAAGTACTTTGGTAACTTGCAGACAGTTTTTCTTTAGTCATTTTTTTGTATGAAATAAACTAATTTTTGTAATTTATCTATGTTTGTGTATTAAAATTCTTTGCATAACTACTGTGTAATCTTTTTAAACTATCGAATTAGAACAACAGCTGAATAAACATATAGAATAATAATAATAAATAGTACCGATTTAAAACCAGTATAGTAAAAAAAATACTGTGTTTTCATAATTTTTAAAATAAAGTATTAATAACGTGACCCTATGGTTGTAAGTGATTTTATGTTTTATAACAAGGATATGCTTGGGTTCGTTCTGGAAGTACAATCTTGAATTCACTAAAAGTGTAACACTCATTACTGATCAATTACTTTGCAAATTCTACCCACCACCGACTCCTGTCGCACACTCATTACACTATTAACTCTTTGATATTGCACATATATTTATATATTTTTTATTTTTTTCTATATTCAATAGAAGAAAGTAGTATTGGATACGTAAAAAATTTCGACCTCAGGTTTTCGATGGATTTATACGTTTTGAGAGGTCTAGAACACGATTTCACCATTTTTAGAAAATGTCTGTCTGTCCATCTGTCTCTGTGTGTGTGACAAGATTTTGTGGCAACTGCATCTGAGGAATTACTGCACAGAATTTCATAAAATTTAATACGTAGTTGCACGTTGACATAAATTAGTTCCCATCAGCTTTTGGTGAAAATTGTCCAATAGGTGGTGTTGTCATTGTGCTTGTCTAAACTTTTAGCATGACAGTATAGGACGAAATTTTGTATAAATGTACATATATAGATTTTTTTTTTTTTTTTAAATAATATTTAGGAAATTAAAAGTAATTATTTATAAGAGGGATAGTCAACTGGGAAAAAATGTTTGTGTATGTAGGAGCATTGCTTCTTCCCCTGTGAGAAATCCTCCCACAAGGGGGCCAAATTTTTTTTATGCGTATCGTTGAAAAGAGCTCACCAATACCTTTAAAACGAATGGTTAAACCATCGATCTGTGATAATATAACCCATTAACGTTCACTTTATTTTAAAAAGTACTAAACTAATTTAAAAAATGGCTTTTAGACACATAGCTGATCATAAATATTTAAAAAATAAAAAAAAAATAGCATTGTTCCTTTTCGAGAAATTTTTGGCTTGAAACATCTATAAGTTAACCTTATTAAATTCAAATAATATTTAATTTAATTAATAAAACACTTTGTAAGTAAACATTATCGACTACAAAAACCCGTAAAAGTTGTTTCAGATGAAAATAATAGTCCAGCTCTTCATTAAATGAAAAAAACTAGACATGAGTGCATCACCAAACTAGCAGTTCGCACTCGCGCACACTAAGAAACTTCAAGTGACTTATGCCTTTAGCTTCCTTTGAAGCATTATTTTTTTAATTTTGGAACAGTGCTGTTATCTATCGAACAGAAAAGGAACAAAAGTTTAAAACCTGATTAAAACAAGGGGAAATGTTAAAAAACTGCTGCATAAAAAATTGTTAAATTATGTCAAATGTTTGGTTTCGCTGCAAAACCAATGAACGTTAAAGGGTTAAAATAAAGTTATCGATTTTTTCATTTTTAATTAAAAAAAAAATCTCAAATTTTTTTAAGATGTCATATAGAGAATAAAAAGGAACTTTCTTTGAATATTTAGTGTACACTATTTCTCTAGAATGAAAATCTTCTGCATTCATTGTGGAAGATAATTTTAGTAATTAATAACTTTAATAAAGTATTTTTTATGATGGAATTTATATAGGTAAATATAGGAGAAAGTCAAGTAGTCACAGCATACTAATTTAATATTTTTTCCTTCTTTTGATCAAATTTTAAATTTTTGACTCTTCTCTATTTGGTAGATAGAAGCACTACTCCGAAATTTAACAAACGGTGCTTTGGAGTAAGCAAAATGCAGAAGTCACTTTAAATTTCTTAGTTTGCTCAAGTGCGTAGTTGCTGTTTTAATGGTGTATTCACTCATGCCTAGTTTTTTTCTCCCTAATGAAGGCCTTGCTACTAGTTTGGACTGAAACAACTGTTACAAAAATTAATTACAAAGTTATTTATTAAAAAATTAATTATTATTTGAATTTCATGAGGTTAACAAATAGATATTTCAAATAAAAAATTTCTTAAAAAATAAAAATGCACTTTTGTTTTTTATTTATTTATTTTTTTTTTTTTACGTATTTATGATCTGTAGCCTAATATATGTCTAATAGGTATTTTTGAAATGGGTTTACCATTTTTAAAAGAATATAAGTGAACGTTAAAGGGCTAATGGTCACTAATGGTTGGTTTACTTGATGAAGTAGAAATCTAAAATATTGGTTGTAGGCCGATCAATTAGAAATCTAAGTTCTGCTTGTACTCCATTCAAAGCATATAGATTTCACCATGGGCGTCGGCAGAATGGGGCAAGGGGGGGCACTTGTCCCCCCTCCCCTGGAAAATTCTACTAAGCATTTTTTCTTTAAATTTAAAACTATGCTATCAAAATTTTGTTTAAAAAAAATATTTTTTCAGGTTGTGCTCCCCCCCCCCCCTCCCCTGAAATTTTTTTTGACGCCGCCACTGGATTTCACCACATTTAACCATTCTACTTTACAAAAGAAAGCCACTTAGTAGCATATTTATTAGAGCGTTGTTATAAATCGAAAAACAGCATTCTTAAAGACAGAAGTAAAACAAAATTCTAATGGATATTAATGGATTTAAAAATTAGATTTTTGTTAAATTGTAAAAATAGGTATTATCATACACATTTGTGAACTCATTTCTTTCACGATTTATTCGATAAAATGCACCGATTATTATCATTATTATTATTCTAATTATTTGTATATTTATTTATTTTTTTAATTAGAAAATTGAGAATTTTATTTGAAATAGAAAGTGTTTTAAGTTTGATATACTCATTTTGTTACATTTAGTTTTATTCAATTTATATTTTTAAATATGCTATTATTTTTTCTGTTTTCAAGATTACTTCGAGTCAAAATCAAGTTAAAGAGCTTCAAATTCGAACTTAATTGTAGATTTGATATAGAGGAATTAATATAATCAATCAATATGTATATTGATGAAATTTTCGATTATCAAAGAAGAAAATTAAACTATTCTTTTCCCATTATTCAAATACGAAGAAATTTCAAAAATATAACGAAGAACTTCTTGCAGACCAAGAAATATTATAGAAGAAATTTCGATATGATGAAATTGGTTTTAATAATTTTTTTAAAAGAATAATGCAGATATAAAAAAAATGGACTGGGGGGGGGGTAACATAAGCAGCTGTGTAGTAATTTAGAACGATAAAAACTTTGTTGCTATTTCATTCAATCCTAAAAACTGTACACTGAAGATAATTATTTTATAATAATAAATTTATTGAAGCTATTAAAATTTGGTTCTTTTTTATTATGTTTTTTTTATTTTAATATATATCCCCCCCCCCCCCTAAATTTTTCCTTCTTGACTCCCTTTTGAAACTAGTATGTTGTAGCCACCACATGACTTTCTTCTATATTTTCCTATACAAATTCACTCAGTAAAAATAATTTATTAAAATTATTATTAAAAAAAAAATTATCTTCCATGATAATGCAGACGTTTCTATATTAGAGAAGTAGTATAACACTAAATATCCAAAAAAGTAAATTCTATTCTCAATATTACATTTTGAAAAAAAAATTTTTTTTTGGTTAAAAATTAAAAAAATCGATAAATTTATTTTAAATTATCGCAGATCGATGGTTCAGCCGTTCGTTTTAGAAGTATTGGCGAGCTCTTTTGTAAGATGCCCATCATGAAAATTTACACCACTCGAGGGTGCATCTACACAGTGACGGATCCAGAACTTGACTTTTGGGGGGGGGGGGGGGCTAAGATTTTTCAAAGTGTTATTCTAGACCAATTCAAAATTTACAATTGCAATATTCAATTGTGAATGTCAGTGTTTTTTTTTTTTTTTTTTTTTGGTGGGGGGGGGGGGGCTTCAGCCCCCTAGCACCCCCTTAAATCCGCCACTGCAACTACATACAAATTTATATGCAATTTTGTGCAGTAGTTCCTGTATATCATTTTCCTTAAGTTGCGGAAATTGCTGTATAGCAGTGCCACCTGTTGGCCGAAAAGCATTCAGATTGAATCAGCATAATATCTCATAATGGTCTTCTCACATATCAAGTTTTGTTTGATTATAGGCAATAGAACCTGAGATATAGCCTCCCCTTAAAATGTAGAAATCGCTGTATAGCAACGCCACCTGTTGAGCGGTTGACACCAAAAGTTGATAGGCACTAATTTAGGTCAATGTGCATCTACATATAAATTTATATACAATTCTGAACGGCAGTTCTGGAGATACAGTTGCTACAAAATTTTTGTTACACACACAGACAGACAGACATTTTCTAAAAGTGGTCAAATTGTGTTCTACACCTCTCGAAACGTGTAAATCCGTCAAAATCCGGAAGTCGAAAATTTTTACGAATCCAATACTTTCTTCTGTTGAATATAGAAGAAAGTAAAAAAAAAGAAAGAAAGAAAAAAGCAAGGCTTTTAATATCAGAAATTAACATTCAGAAAAGAAAACATGATTTATGATGAAAGTTTGGTATTTGATGAAAGTTTTGGTTATTTGATGTATTTAATAAACAATGAGAAAAACATTTTAAGCATCTCGTTTCCAGATAATAGGAAAATCGTTGCTGACCGCACTATCTCCAAACTTGAGACCACCAAGGATTGGTGGAGAATGCTCCCAAGGCCTATTGACAAGCATGGCATCTTCACCTAGAACAATCAATAATACATTACACATCATATGCATATACATGTTATAATATTTTATTATGTAGTTTACAAAATTTTAAAATGAACACAACAGTCAATTTTCACTATTTCAACACGTTTCATTATCACATATAAGAATCATTGATGATGACAATAGCTTATTCTGTCGTTATGATTTGAATTAATCTATCTGTCTGTCTTTCTGTTCGTCTGTCTGTCTAGCATCCGTAAATATTTTCAGAATTTCTTCAATATGATACATATATAAATTATTCAAGCTCACTATGCATGTTCACTATTTAAAATGGTATAAAAAGCACTACTGATTTGTGTACAGAGACATCCAAAAGAATGCCAATTCATTTCTTTTTATGAAAGGCATTTTTATAAATTATATTTAAATAAATAACTTTGTGCTGCTCAAATCATAATGAATTTGACATTTATCACAAAAATGTTTTTATGTAATATGGTAGGTCCAGCGTTAAGCTTTACAAGGCTATACTAAAATATTCAGATATGTTAATGGATATAATTGGATATTGTTGTGCTCGCATTTTCGTTTGTGTTAAGCGTTTTTAGAACTTTTCAACAATGTTTAAGAGTGATTATGAATTCAATTAGTCAATATGTCTGTCTGTCTTTCATTCTGTCTGTCCGCTATGTGATCCATAGACAAAGTGTACTGAATGTTAAACAATGCAATGGGTACATACAGTTGGAAAATGTTAATAATGAATGTGAACCGTGGATTTTTCGTTTTTGATTTATTTATTTATAGGTGAGCAGTTGTGGCTCATGGGTAGCATTTTAAAGGTACTGCATGTAGTGGTTTTCAGTACTAGGAACATGACACTCATTCATCACACATTTTATATTACAATTTGATACATTGTTTTCTTGAGCAACGTATATGAATGCATGAAAGTATTGCTTCTCAATTGTATTAAAAATGTTAATGTCAAAATACATCTGATTGCGAGCAAAATATCACGGAGCTCTTAAGAATATAAACATTAGTTCTATTGTATTAGGTTGATTTCTTTAGAAATCGACCTATTGCAATCACTTCGTTTATCTATCTATATCTACACATGTCCATAAATTAAGGATAATTCAGATTCACACTGAAATCGAACTTTAATGCAAAAATTTCACATGTAGAAATATCACACACATCTTCAAGAATAATATGCAAATTATAGGAAGCCATCAGATGTCGCCGATATGATGTTACAATGACGAAAGTGTAAGAAGGGGGTAGATAAGGAAAGGGAGCAAAGAAGGAAAATTGTTCACAAGTGTTCTGTGTGCCGCTCAGTGCCACAACCGAATGGTTATGACACAGAGGACGCATGCAGATAATTTTTTACGTGGTAGAATTATCGGCCGACTAGAATGTGGGCGTACTGAGATAGAAGTTTCGGGGGAATTTAGAATCGCCCAAAGTGCAAACGTTAAACACGGATGCCTACAATCTGAAGCTATCATATCATCCGCATGGAATGGCCAGCATTCTCACCTGACTAGAATCCAATAGAGCATGTGTAGGACATGCTTTTACGACGAGTTGTAGTCCGTCAACCACCTCCTACATGTGTACCGGAAGTTCGGAGAGCATTGCTTACTGAATAGAGTAATCTTCCCCAAGATCAGATGAATAATTTAATACTCAACGTTTGTAATTGCTTCAGGGAGCAAAAATCGTAGTTTTTATAAATGGTATCCTACATAAACCACCTTTTTTTGTTCTTGATCTTTTGTTTAATAAATGGACTTTATGAATAAATCATGTTTGTTTTGCTTCTGAACCTTTATTTGCCTCAGCTAGCATTATCCTTAATTTATGGACATGAGTGTATATATATATATAATGAAAATTTTGTCATCACGATAACTCCCGAAATAATACTCGAAATCGAACCAAATTTGGACAGTGAATTGATCTTATAAATATCTTGGATGAGTTCATTAACCAAGTTGCTCCGACTTTTTGTTTTCAAGTGGCAGCCACCTGAATATTTCTAACCCACATTGTAAAAAGCGTACTTAAAGCAAGATTTGGTTGCTTGAATTTTGATGTATGTAAATCTAGACTACATACGGGTCTAAATGAACTTTATTAATGAAATTTATCTGCCATTTTTAATAAAGTGGAGGATATCTTAAGTTAAGTGGGGCCACTTGAAATCAGACTACCACTTGAAAATTTAAAACCAAGATAACTTCCGAAATAATACTCCAAATCGAACCAAATTTGGACAGCGTCTTAACTTGTGTTATGAATATATTGGATGAGTTTCTTAATCAAGTTGCTCCACCATTTTGTTTTCAAGTGGAGACCACTTGAAATTTTCAAATTCAAATTATAAAAAGCGTTTTCCGAATTTGTTTGAATTTGGTGTATACATAGACTATATAAGTGTCTCAATGAAGTTTATTAATGAACGTATCCGCCATTTTTAATTAAGTAGCGGATATCTTAAGTTAAGCAGGGCCACTTGAAATCAGGCTACCACTTGAAAATTTAAAATTCCGATAACTTCCGAAATAATACGCCAAATCGAACCAAATTTGCACAGTGTCTTAACTTGTGTTATGAATATCTTGGATGAGTTTCTTGGATAAGTTCGTTAACCAAGTTGCTCCGACTTCTTGTTTTCAAGTGGCAGCCACTTGAATATTTCTAACCCACATTGTAAAAAGCGTATTTAAAGCAAGATTTGCTTGAATTTTGATGTAAATCTAGACTACATAAGGATCTCAATGAACTTTATTTATGAAATTTATCTGCCATTTTTAATAAAGTGGCGGATATGTTAAGTGGGGACACTTGAAATCAGGCTACCACTTGAAAATTTAAAAACACGATAACTTCCGAAATAATACTCCAAATCGAACCAAATTTGGACAACGTCTTAACTTGTGTTATGGATATCATGGATGAGTTTCTTAACCAAGTTGCTCCACCATTTTGTTTTCAAGTGGAGACCACTTGATATTTTCAAATTCAAATTGTAAAAAGCGTATTCCGAATTTGTTTAAATTTTGATGTATACATAGACTATATAAGTGTTTCAATGAAGTTTATTAATGAACGTATCCGCCATTTTTAATAAAGTGGCGGGTATCTTAAGTTAAGCGGGGCTATTTGAAATCAGGCTACCACTTGAAAATTTAAAATCCCGATAACTTCCGAAATAATACTCCAAATCGAACCAAATTTGAACAGTGTCTTAACATGTGTTATGAATATCTTGGATGAGTTTCTTAACCAAGTTGCTCCACCATTTTGTTTTCAAGTGGAGACCACTTGAAAATTTCAAATTCAAATTGTAAAAAGCGTATTCCGAATTTGTTTAAATTTTGATGTATACATAGACCATATAAGTGTCTCAATGAAGTTTATTAATGAACTATGGATTTTCTCGCCAAAAGTCGCCAAATCCATTACCTGCAATATTGGAGCTTTTTAATGCGTTTTTAAGGGGAAATTAGTCTATTTTAACGTTAAAACAAACTAGAAATGCAGAAAATTAACATTTAATCAACTTACTAAGCCTCTTTGAAAGAATTTCTACAAAAAAAAATAAAAATAAAAAAATAAATAAAAAAAATAAAAATAAAATAAATAAATAAATATTTTTTTTTTTTTCAAATTTGCAACAATATCTTAGATTAATTAGTTCACTGAGCAACTTTCTCTGCGATTTTGATCCACGCGGCAGCCACTTAATTTTCCATCACGATGACTTTTGAGATTCTGAATTAATTCCAACTATATTTGTACAGTAGTCTTATCTCACAAATGCATTTGATATATTTGTCAACTTGGCCCACCATCTTGTTTCCAAGCGCCGGTCACTTGAAAATTTTAAATTCAAATAAAAAGGCATTTATGAACCGATTTGCTTAGTTAGACTATATCAATATTTCTACTAATTCGTTATTAATTTGTTACCGCCATTTTGAAACAAAATGACAGCTACTTGATAAGGAAAAAGAAATCAACCTACCCTTCCGAATAAGCCGGAAGGACTTGTTTTTTAATTTATTACTACTTTTTAAAATACATTAAAATATTTTCTGACAAATCGTAAAAAAAGTGAAATATTTCTGACATAAGTTACTGCAGTAATTCAGTATGCAAATATGAAGATTTAGGTAGCAATACTGGAAGAGTCACCAAACTATATTGCATAATACTTTTCTGTACTACACTGCATCATACTTTATTCAAGTAAAGTGAGTTAATCCTTTCCACTCGTGGCCTTTTTCGCTCGGGCGTACCAGTAACTCGAGACAATTTGCTGCATGTTTGATGAATTTTTTGCCATTAACATAAAATGATTTCACACACTAGTTAACGTTTAAAATTTTAATATTTTGTATATCTTTATACTTCAAAGAAGGATATTTGTTAAATACTATTAAGCTTTTTTGGACCAAGCTTGCTACACTTTCGCGACCACTGACTGTTCATTCACATCATTTGGAAATCTGTAACTCCGCCAGTGGGCGTTTCTTTTGCAATTTGTGTGTTATTTTATTTCTTAAGAATATACGCAACATTTATATTTGTACAAGCAACAGTAGTGGCACCAGAAATTCCCCGACGGGGGGACATCATCTCCCCGACAGGGGGGCACTATATAGAGAGAGTTTATTAAATGAACATTTATCAAAAACTCGAATCTTGTTTGTTAATATTTGTACCATTCCATTTGTTAGTACTCCTCGTGGTTTTGAAGATCATTGTGCCATTCTCTGAGGGTATACTTTTTTTTTTTCCGCAGAAAAAAAAAATGTGTACAGGGTGCCTGAAGGAATATTCTTAAGAAAAAATTAATCTTCGTATCCGTTGATCAGAGTGGAATTTCCCAAAGGGGGCCGCCCATCGTGCCATGGAAAATTGGCTCTCCAGAGAGGTGGCCTTTCAATAGAAGTTGTCTGCCTACTCACGGAGTAAATTACAGAACATCAGCGCCACTTATTAACTCATATGCATCTAAATTGAATCAGAATATTGTTTTAAAATGGCCCTCTCATACACCAAGTTTTATGTAATTATATACGATAGAATCTGATATATAGCCTTCTTGTTCACGGGAAAAATTGGAGCACAGGAGTGTCACCTATCTGGCTATATGTGCTGAAAGTGATTCCACATAATGTTTCATAATGGCTCTGTCCTATACAGAGTTTTATATATACAGTGGAATTTCCCTAAGGGTGGGGGGTACCCATCGTGCCATAGAAAATTGGCTCTCCAGAGAGATGACCTTTCATTAGAAGTTGTCTTCCTATTCATGGAGTAAATTACAGAACATCAGCGCCACCTATCATCTCATATGAATCTAAATTAAATCAGTATATTGTTTTAAAATAGCCCTGTCATGTACCAAGTTTTATGTAATTATATACAACAGAATCTGTCTATAGCCTTACCGTTCACGGGAAAAACTGAAGCACAGGAGCGTCACCTATCTGATTATATGCACTGAAATTGATTCCACATAATGTTTCATAATGGCCCTGCCCTATACAAAGTTATATGAAATAATATACAATAGAATCTGAGAGATAGCTTCCTCTTCTCGGGGAAAATAGCATCAGAGCAGCGCAACATATCGGCTGATATGCTCCTAAATTAAATCAACCCGATGTTTCATAATGGCCTTCTCACATATCAAGTTTTGTTCCATTATACAAAACAGAACCTGAGATATAGCATTCCGTTAAATGAAAGAAATTGCAATACAGCAGCGCCACCTACAGGGTGATTTAAGTTTAAAGTTTAAGCTTAAAAAGTTTACAGAGACTAATTTATGTCATGGTACAACTACATACAAATTTATATGTAATTCTGTGCTGCAGTTTTTCAGATACAATTGCCAGAAGGTTTTGTTACACTCACAGGCAGACATTTTCTAAAAATGGTCAAACCGTGTTCTCTCTCAAAACGTGTAAATTGATCAAAAACCTAAAGTCGAAAATTTGTATGTCCAACACTTTCTTCTATTGAATACAGAAGAAAGTAATCACTTTATCACTTGCAGAAGAATATTTAAACAAAAACTTTTATGTCACACATAGACAGACAGACATTTTCTAAACATATCATGGTCAAAATGTGTTCTGGACCTCTCAAAACGTGTACATTCTTGGAAAACTGGAAGCTGAAAATTTTTACAAATCCAGTACTTTCTTCTATTGAATATAGAATGCAAAAACTGGAATTCTCCAAATTTCTAAAAGGAAAGAAAAATGCTGCTAAAAAGAGGAAAACTAATTTTTTTTGTTTTTTCCCCCGACAGATTTTAGCAATATGCCCCGATGGGGGGTCACGGACTCCCTGACGGGGGGGGGGGGGGCTGTGCCACCCCGGCCCCCTAGCTGGCGCCACCCCTGACAAGCAATGTACTATTGATACTAGTATTCTGATTAGAAAGAGCATAATAAAAGTTTAAAATATCCGGTCGCGAAAATATTAATACACGTTTTCGCAGTGCTCGTCCTGAAATGGCAAAAATATAGCAGTTGTTTTATATGCAAGAATTGTTGAATACACTTATTAATTTATATTGCTCAAACCAAACCTAAATAAACAAACAAACATCGTTATAGCTCGAATTGTTGCTTCAAATAGAATGGCATTTCTTGGTCACCTGTCGAGTTACCGCATCAAATCAAATGGTGACAGAGTCATATCTCGAGCGTAAAGGGTTAATATGCTTGCTTACCAGGCGTTATCTAAAGTTATAAAATAGTATTTATGAATTAAAATAATTACTGAGAGAATACTTGTATCAAACAGAAAGTTCTCTAAGAGAATTCTCTCGAAGGGCATTTTAAGGTTTCTATGATGATAAATTATTTTCATAAATAATTTGTATGACATAAAAAAAAAAAAAAAATACTTTGCTTCAAAGATGTTTTACCCGAGGCACAAGCCCTACAGATCTGACGAATAGTGGAACTGCCATGGGTCATAATAATATTTAGTTTTTGTACATGAGTAAGATCTTTCAACAATAATAGTACACAATTTTCAAAATTTTAATTGGTTATAATCATCTGTTAATTCTTTGGCGTGGTTTAAAACTGAAAACTAACATTTAACATTTTTTATGCAACCATTTTCATTATTTCTAGCAATTTGTTTTTTCTCTGTTGTTTCATTA
This sequence comes from Salticus scenicus, assembly GCA_963930645.1. Classification (NCBI taxonomy): domain Eukaryota; kingdom Metazoa; phylum Arthropoda; class Arachnida; order Araneae; family Salticidae; genus Salticus; species Salticus scenicus. Next base: position 141,546,955 of record OZ005648.1, on the reverse strand, counting down.
CTCCGAAATTTAATAAAGAATGTTTCAAAGAAAGCCATATGCAAAAATCAGATTAAAATTTTTCATACTGATTTTTACTGCTTTGATGATGCACTTTCGCCTAGAACCTGAACAAAAGCAATTTTAGCGTTGAAATGTATACATGAATTGCATTGATACATATAATTACTAGAAGAATATTCAGCTGGTATAAAAATGTAATGTATATAGATAAAAAAATTATATTAAAAAAAGGCAGATAGAGAAAGAAGAGAGAAACAAACATAATATTTACCAACATAGGCGTAGCGTGAACGAAAATTTTGGGGGCACACATAATTTAAGTTATTGAGAGCGGGTTTTACGTCGTAATAGTGCTATGTTATGGGCATTTGGAGATGGTCTCAGACACACTCCTCTGGGTGGTCCGGAGACATGCCTTCACAATTTTGATCCTCCACGGAGGGTTTAGCTTCCCGACTTCGGTGACTCACAGAGGTATAATTCGGATGAGAACATGGAGGGCATTGCGGGCACGACAGAATTTACGTGCACTGGCCACCATTAATGCACAGAGCGGCACATAATTTAAGAAACCGTTATGCAACATTTTAATTTCTTTAGCGTGCCGTTTGAATGGGGAACTTAGATTCTCAACATTATAAACATTTTAACAATATAAACATTTTAATTTCTTTATCATACTGTTTGAATGGGGAACTTAGATTCTCAACCTTATAAATATTTTTTTACACATTTTTAAAGTGAGAGAATTCGAAAATCATAAATCGATGTAATATTCGTCTCGTCTGTAAACTATTCTTAGTTTATTTGTCAGCCTATGTAGAAATAATCTAAAAGATGACTGACCGTAAAAGCCTAGGACCAGTTTTAAAATATCATTATTAATACTCGATAACTTATTAAACTTTAACATCCTCATCCTTCTTTAAAAATTTCATTAATTATTCAAAATTTAAGATTTTTTTAACATGACAGAAAAACGATACATTTAAGCATAAATTTAAAATTTAATTATTTTCATTGTAAATTAGTCGGACTCATTTTTATATATAATTTAAAATACTGGAACGAAAATTATTAGATATAAATACTACTTTAAAAACTTCGTAAATTATTTGAAACTAAAAATATTCATAACATGGCAGATAGGATAATATTTTGCATGCACTTACATTATCGAGATTGTTGCATGGGAAACAGCATTAAATCGCATAAAGATTAACATCTAAAACTGATGCATATAAAATTACGTAGTAACTTACATAAGGTAAATGTATCAACCCAGAGTAATAAACTACAGTCGGCAGCAAAAGTACCCGAACACTAGCCAATAATTCTAATATCAAAGGGGAAAAAAAAAATTCTGTTTTGTTAAATAAATATTTGTCGAATCATGTTCTTAGATTGACTAAGAACATGACTCGATAAGGATTTATTAAACAAAGTAATATTAAGTGTACTTTTTTAGACAGGAATTATTGCTAGTGCTCGGATACTTTTGCTGCCGACTGTTTAGTGTGTTACAATTTAAATTCCCGGTTTGGACTGTCTATCATCCGAACTCATTGTTCTTAGTATGCATATGACCTAAGAAAGCAGATTTGTAAGTTTGTGACTTAAAAAAAATTACTTCTTGGTCACACTTTTATTAAAACGCGTTTAATTTATCATTATTTGAGACAATGCTCGTAAAATATGCAGACGATATTTCAAATAATATCAGTTCCATTAAAAAAAAAATGTATATATATATATATAACTAACATGTTTGTTTAGTTTGTGAAAAGAGGAAATATCGGTCGGGTGCTAATAAAATAATATGTTTGCCCAGAAAAACAGTTAATGAAACTCAAGAAAAGCTTAAGAAATATTCTAGGGAATCTCTTCTTTTACAAATATGATTCTCAAGTGATTGAAAGAATATCTTTGTGGCTGAGCGAGGACAATAGTCGCAGAGACCTCTTGAGGTAACAACTGGAAAAATAGTCACCGAAATTCATGACATCGTATAAGAAAAGCACCGCATGAAGATATGTAAGAGAATTGAAAAAAAAAGTGAACATCTCAAGTGAGCATGTAATCAATGTCCGGTGTTAACATTTGTTTGCAAAAATGACACCAATCTGATGTTTGTTATACAAATGCTGCCGGACCATTCCTAAGGGGAAGTCCTAGACCGTCGTTAGTTGCCCCTCACGTGTCTTTAGTGCGACGTAAAATTCATGCACAGGGACCGATTCATATATGGGGGCCCAAGGGCACTTAACGGACATAAGGTTCCTCACTATTAACTGATATTTTAAAATAGGGTTGCTGTAGATGCTAATAAAAATACCGTTCGAAATAATCTACAAAATTACCTCCCCCCCCCCCACACACACATACACAAAAACACCTCCTTAATATTTCTAACAGTACCAAAGTTTAAAATTTACAGTAGTCGTTGTAAAATTTTGAGTTTAGTAAAATGTGTATAAGAAAGGAAATCTGCTCCCTCTCCTAAAGAATTTTATTCTCTCTGATATAAAAATAGTGTTACAAATATTCCCCTTTTCCAAGAAGCACATGTACACACAATAAAAATTAAGATAGAAAAGAAAAAAATAATTTTGGTGTTTACTAACGATGACAATTTAAATTAATTTATATTCTTGTATACAAAAGAAAAATCTGAAATGCATCGCCGTAAATCAGTCTGAGACATGGAGTTGATCAAAAGCAAATTCGCATAACCATTTCAAAGTAGTGTTTAGTCAAATTTATGAACGAATACACCCTAGTATTCGTATACAGATGGAGCAAGCTCTTGATAAAACGGACTATCTTCGTCGGGTGAATTTCGTGCGCTGTGCAATGGATGATTGATCCACAATTTAATTCCAACGTGCTATTCCCAGATGAGGCTACATCTTCCTGAGATTAAAGGTTCAACATGCACAATGCTCATATTTGGTCGACAGAAAATCCGCATGTCACTGTCCCGTGAGATGCTCAACATTGAGTCAGTATCAATATGTGGTACGACATTCTCGGTGAAAATCTGGTGCGACAGTACTTGCTGCCTGACCGTCTCTTTGGCGCACCTTACCTGAATTTCCTGCGGGATATCCTATCAAGTTTACTGCCTGCTTCACTTGCCGGCGTGAGACGGCATATTTGGTGCATGCACAATAGTACTCGACCCAATTTAGTGAGCGTAACCACCTCAATAACGTTTATCCGGCAAAATAGATCAGACATGGTGGCCCTTTTGTTTGGCTTCTTCTTCTGGTAACAATTGAAATCACTCTTTTATGAGACGCCAACGTAGAAACTAGAAAAATTAATAGCAAGGATTGTGACCACTGCAGCATAAATCGGAGAAAATCTCGAAATCTTCGAGGGCGTCTGCCAGTCGTTCCTCTGTCTATTGTACTCTATGGTATAACGTCTAGGGCCAGCACTTTAACAATTGTTGTAAAACCGTTGTTTACTCTGCGTTTCCCGAACTATTTTGCATGTACGTCGTGAAATAAATATTTTCTTTTTTGTTATACGGAAGTGTTTCTTTCTCGCCTCTCTTTGTATATCCGAAATTCTTCTAAGTTTGTTGAAGGATTTCGCATACACCCTGTATACACATGGCTGATGCTGAAACCAAACTAATTTTGAAGTATTCATTGACAGCGAATATTTATATAAAGTTATTTGCATAATCATGAAGTATTTTATTATCTTTCACATTTGACATCTTATTATTCATCAACATATCATTCATTATCTCTTTATTATTCCAACATTTCTTAATTTTCTTAAGCTAATTGGTGTATTTATGTAAATAAAATGGTTAAAGGAAAGATATGATTTCTGATTCAGAGTAAGTAAATAAGTTATACATTAATTTTTATTGGGTGTGGCTTAAGATTCAAATATTAACCGTTACAAAACTATTTATTTAAAACTAATTTCAGAATTTAGATTTTTAGTATATCTCAATAAACTTCTGTAAAATCAAGAGGCAAGCAGAAAAACGTTTATTTGTGCAGTTAAGTTTATAGATCAGTAAATATTAGTTTGTGTTTAATACATGAGTTTCATCGTTATTGAAAGATTTTTATGTTTAACCCTTAGCACTGAGAAGTCACCTTTGGCGTGACAAAACTATTTTCCTTTAAAACTTTTAATTCACCTCTGGCAAGACATTTCAAACACTTAATGAAACGAATTAGTGGGAAGCAGTTTTTTAAAATTTTTGGTTAAATTCTGAAAATTAAAGTTGGTCACGAACAAACTAGGAAAATAATTATAGTACAAAAGGTTGACCTAGGCTTCATTGCATAAAAATGAATAATTTTAAAGCATTTTACCTAGCCAGCGGGTTGCTAAGGCTCTCCGACGAAGCGTCTTTGAAGAATTTCCAGGAGCACCATGTATTGTCCTCATATGAAAAACAATGCAGTCACCTGGCTAAAATATACAAAAATAATATTAAACATTTCGATATGTATCGTATAATATTCGTCTTTTGAAACAGAATATACAAAAAAGAAAACAAACATAATAATTAAAGCATAGAGGCTAGTTTTTCTTGCATTGTGAAGTTTAAAAACTAATCTATTAGAATGTTACAAATCTAAGATAAGATTTTTTCTGTATGACAAAAGCTATCATTTTTAAATACTTGAATAGTGAAGTTAATTTATTATTAAAAAAATTCCTGACTACGTCAAAAGAGTAGGCAAAACCGAATATGGCAAAATGTAAAAGGAAAATTATAGGTTATTAATTGAAAATGTTTTAATAATCCACTTTATTTGAAAATTCAATTGATGTGTCAGTGGACGATAATAGTGTGTGTGTTAAAACCAATTGTCTACGGTAGGGACGTGGACCTGCTTTCTTTGGGTGTCATTCTAAGGAGTCTTAGCCAGTATTCGGTCGAGTTTCGGAGTAAAGCACAGAAACCTCCGTATATTAGCCAATCTAATGAACATAAATATGCAGAAAATGACCCTAGAGTGAGAACTTTAACCAGACCAAATGACTTGGCGACAAACGCTACATTTGTTCGACCTCGGCACCTCCCATTTACCAGCTTAAAGAACATAACCTATTGACTAGTGATGAGATTGGTGTGCCTAAGAGAAAAACGTATCTTTTAAAATAAAAATTTAAGAAATACTTAGCAATTTTGCTATTCACACGCTATAAATAAAATCTTCCAGTAATTTTCTTGAGAGTATTTCTTTTTTCTTTCTCTTTATTAAATGGCAACATAAATATTCTTTGTTAAAAATAGTTTGCTAACCGAAATATGACCCAACAAAATTTTCTCGTTGCAGCCTTGTTAATTTGTTAACCCTCTGAAGGATAAGGTAATTAATTATCTTCATTTAATAAGGGCAGCCACTATAATTTACGGAAAAAGTTGAAATAAATAACATTTTTAGGCTAAGTTATAAAAATAAAATTTTGTGGAAGAATTCCAGGATGAATTTTTAAATAATCTGGTGTGGCATTCTCACAAGTCTTTCTCTTACCTTGCGTTCCTAATACTATAAAGACATATTGCAGATTAAGGGGTAAAATAACAAATACTGTAAATAAATATACGTTAAAAAGAATTTAAACTAGGTATAGGAACAATTTTATTTGACAAATAACCATGTTCAGTCTCCCGTTTGAATAAAGTATCCACATTTATACAGAATTCAAGACTGTTGTTAGATTTAAAAGTTTATTCCAAATTATTCAAACAATTTTCACTCACAACACTCCTTGAAACTTATTAATTATTAATGCTGAGGAATCTTCTGGAACATGGTAAAATAAAGTAAAGCACTTCCCAGTTACATTTATTAAGAAAGAACGTTTTCGCTTAATTATTGATAGCCTTGTATGTCTTCTATAAATTTTGTACTACACCATATTATGTACTTAAATGTATTACATTAATAATGCAAATCACAACCTGAAATGCACTTGTAGCAATTTCAAGTATAGTCCCACTAGTCTAGTTCTTTTGGGTAGCCCTGTAATCGAATGGTGAACGTTTTCCATAACATATTCTACTCGAAAAATTATTTTATGCATATAAAATATGTATGCTCATTTCATTTTGTGCAATTCAGTTTGTAAATGCTAAACTGTACTTAACAAAAACTTTCGTCCGTAGACGTAATACATTTGAAGTCTCTTGGATGTCACTGTACACAAATCATCTTCTTGATCACATCGAAAAATTTAGTATAACATCCTTATATGATACAGATTTAGAATACCGAGTTTGGACTTCCTGCTACTACTTGTTTGCTGATAACAGACACATACAGAGAGAACATAGACCAACCACAAAAACATGATTTTCGGATTCAGGGAGCCTCAAAACGTGTAAATATAGAAAAACTAAATTTAAAAAATTTGACCCTACAACAAAACTTTCTTTTCTATATATATGGTAAGACAAAGTAAATATATTGACAGTTTCTTAAAAGTCTTTTTCTGAAATCTACAATACTTGCCTGTTTTTTTTTTTTTTTTTTTTTTTTTTTTTTTTACATTGCTTACATAAACAGAAAACTGCCGCTAAAATTGCATTTAAAATTTTCCAGCCACATGAAAAATGAAACAAAACGTTTATCTTCTACAAGGAATACATATTTTACCACAAGTGTAATAGTTGTTTCGGTATCATAAAGATTTCTCATCGGAAAAAAAGAATGGTATTCTTATTTGAATGTTAAGTGCGCAACGTGTATAGAATTTAATTGACTGTAGTCCCATTCCCGCCGAATTGTTCTAACAGTATAAAATGTCTAATAAACGTGACAGTTAGATAACATGGGAACACTGTCATTTTTGCAAAAACCTTTCAAAATGTTTTGCTTTCAGATTTGCTTTAAAAACGTAGAAAAGTCCGTAATAGTAACAACAACAAGAACGAAAAATCATGCAGTACGCACTGATTATTAACACTTTCCAACTGTGCGTACATGTTATATCGTATAACTTTCAATATTCTTTGCTTACATTAGCATACAGCAGACAGACAGAAGGACTGAAACGCATACAGATTGACTAATTGAATTTAAAACTACCCGTAGACACTGTTGGAAAGTGCTAAAAAGGCTTAATGCAAAATAAAATCCAACAGTTAGATTATAATTGCAGCCCTTAATGTATCTGAATATTTCAGTGTAGTCTGTAAATCTGAAAGTTAATCATATCTTATTCTATACAAAACATTATTTTAGAATATTAAAAAAAAACATTTGTCAATATCTTTATGATTTTTACAGTAGAAAGTTATTTAAATGTAGTTTTTAAAAATGTCTGCCCTAAAATACAATTCATTGGCGTTTTTCTTTTTTTATTACTTTCTTCTATATGTAATATAGAGAAAGTATTGGATTCGCGAAAATTTTCGACCTCCGTTTTTTGACGGATCTACACGTTTTGGGATGTCCTGAACACGAATTGATAGTTTTTAAAAAATGTCTGTCTGTCTGTCTGTCTGTCTGTCTGTGGTTTCGTTTTTTCACCGTATCTCACCAACCAATGAATGAAATTCAACCAAACTTGGTATATAGTTGGACCCTGGCGGGACATTGTGCTGATTAGATTTGGGGATCAATAGCCCAGCAGGTGGCGCTGTGATCGCATTTTATGTAAATTTTTAACATGGCAGTATAGGGCAAATTTTCGTATTTTTCACCGTATCTCACGAACCAATGAATGAAATTCAACCAAACTTGGTATATAGTTGGAACCTGACGGGGCATGGTGCTGATTAGATTTGGGGATCAATCATCCAGCAGGTGGCGCTGTGATCGCAAAATTTCGTATTTTTCACCGTATCTCACGAACGGATGAATGAAATTCAACCAAACTTGATGTATAGTTGAACCCTGACATGGAAAGGGTCTGATTAGATTTTGGGATCAATCGCCCAGCAGATGGCGCTCTGATCGCATTTTATGTAAACTTTTAACATGGCAGTATAGGACAAAATTTCGCATAAATGTACATAATGACCGTTATTTTAAACTTGTGATTGTAAAATTAATATGAATTATTGATAATAGTAGTAGTTAACTACGAAAAAAATTTTGTGCATGTGGGGGCACCGGGTCCCCCCCTGAGGGGGAAGTACCCCCCAGGGGGGGTAAATTTTCAAGATGGGTATCTTTCGAAAGATCTCGTCAATACCTTTAAAACGAATGGTTGAACTATAAATCTGTGACAATTTGAAACAAAGTTATCGATTTTTTTACTTTTAACGAAAAGAAACTTAGAAAAAAAATCTTATTTATTTATTTATTTATTTATTTATTTTTTAACGAAATTTAACCAAACTTGGTATTTAGTTGGTCCCCGACATAAAGTGGTGCTGATTACATTTGGGGATCAATAGCTCAACAGGTGGCGCTGTGATCGCATTTTTTCTAAATTTTTAACATGGCAGTATAGGACAAAATTTCGTATAAATGTACATAATGAGAGTTATTTTTAACTTGTGGTTGTAAAAGTAATATGAGTTATTGATAATAGTAATAGTTAACTAAGAAAAAATTTCTGTGCATGTGGGGGCATCGCTTCCCCCATGGGGGGGAAATACCCCCCACACTAGGGGGAGGGGTAAATTTTGAAGATGGGTATCTTTCGAAAGATCTCGTCAATACCTTTAAAATGAATGTTGAACTATAAATCTGTGATAATTTAAAACAAAGTTATCGATTCTTTTTACTTTTAAGAAAAAAAAAAAAAACTTAGAAAAAAAAATCGTTTTTTTTTTTTTTTTTTTTTTTTTAATTATTGTTACTGGTTGAATATGTATTACTTTTAACAAAAAAAAAAAAAAAACTTAGAAAAAAACCGTAATTTTTTTTTTTTTTAAATATTGTTACTGATTGAATATGTATATAGGAAAATATAGAAGAAAGTCTTGTGGTGGCCACAACATACTAGTTTTTGGTTGTCCCTGTACACAAACTAGTTGTGCGGGACCTATTAATGTGATTTTAAATAGGGAACATTCCATAGTGAACTTCATTCATACATGTAATTTTTTAAAAACTCTGAAAATATTTACTGACACTGTGGGCGGGAGACAGACAGACTATCAGACGCACAAAAAAACTTATTAAAATCATATTCATACTTAAAAATTGCTAGAAAGTGTTAAAAATGCTTAATGTAAACGAAAATGCAATTCCAGACAATTTTTATTAATAGCTCTTAATGTAACTGAATATTTTTATGTGGTCCTGTGAGACTTATACTAATCATACTACATTCTATAGAAAGCATTCTTTTGTGCACATGAATAACATATTTCAATTTTATTAAGCTATGTACAAAGTAAAGATACTAAAATTCGGTTTGTAGAAATACCTCTCATAGAACGCAATGCTTTGGAATACTTTCAAGTGTCCCTGTACACAAACCAGTGGCATTATTTACTCCATTTTACATAGGATACATCCGAAAGTGAACTTGAATAACATACTTTAATTTCATTAAGATTTATGTACAGTAAAGTTATTAAAATATGACTTATAGAAATACCTCTCATAGAACACAATGCTTTGGAATACTTTCCAGTGTTCCTGTACACAAACCAGTTATTTTATTTACTTCATTTTATATATGAAACATCCAATAGTGAACTTGAATAACATATTTCAATTTCATTAAGGTTTGGGTATAGGTATTAAAATGTGGTTTATAGAAATACCTCTAAGGCCCGCTGTACAATGACGAGACATGAGACAAAGTTTGAAGCGACATGCGACACGCGCATGCTCTAAATACAACTTCATCTCCTGAAAACTATTTAGAACATGCGCGTGTCGCATGTCGCTTCAGACTTTGTCATATGTCTCTTCAGTGTGTGGTGGGACTAATGGGACACAATGCTTTGGAATACTCTCGGGGTCCCTGTACTCAAACCAGTAGAGATATTCACTCCATTTTCAATAGGGAACATCCGATAGTGAACTTGAATAACATATGTCAGTTTCAAGATATTCCATGAATATTTACGTGAGTTAGAGCGCAGGCAGACAGACGGACAGACAGTCAGACAAACCGATGTCATTAGCACTTTTCAACCTTGTTGGAAAGTGTTAAAAACAAAAACGTAACAGTTAGGTGAAACTTCTTTGTAACAGAAAAAAATTTCTAAAATGCTTCAGAAACATGACTGCACCAATATTGACGTTCCATTTTTAATGCAATAACAAACCCTAGAAAATTCGTTGTGGGCTGCCTTTAAACTCTTCCGAGGGCCCTTCGTGAAAGATACTCCAATTAATTAGAGCTTACATTGGACAGCACTAACGTATGCTAATTAGTCTTTTCCATGAATAACGCATGTACAATATTTTTGGCATAAAATTTATCTTAAAAAAAAATATTTATCGTATGAATTTTTCAGCGTTTTTTTTTTTTTTTTTTTTTTTATTAATTTTGTGATGTAAAAAATTTACAAAAAAAAAAAAAAAAAAATCGGGTGTGAAACAACCACACGACTTCCATTACCCACTATTGCACGCATTTTTTTTGAAATATTATATGCATTTTTTGGAATTTTCCAGTAAGACAAACTTAATACACGTGTAAAGACATATAAAACACAGTTTGCACGACGAGTATAGAAAAAAAAAATTCCTTAAAAAAGGTAGATTTATTTATTTATTTATTTTTTTGTTTTTAACTAATTTCCAAGATCTAAAACTGATCTGTCTGATCAGGATGGCTATTAATTTTCCTGTAATAACCCCGTAGAGCATGAGAAAGGATATCTAAAATGTGTTTATGTAACAATTTTCAAGAAAACCGTTAGAGCAGCAGTTTTTTAGATACCGACTTTTACCAAAACTTGGCATATTCAATTATTGACCGGAAAACAACAATTATAAAAGGATTAACAAACAAAAGGATAATTAAAAGAGAGTTAATATTGCAAGTTTGAAATAAATCCATAAAGCCGTTTTGAAAGGAACGCACTTGCAGTACCTAAAATTGAGTTATTTATACAGGGTGCCTACCAATTTTCCTGAACAAACCAACTAATTCATACGAAAGGACACCTAATAGAGCGTTTATAAAGCAACTTGAAGAAAATCGTTACAGCCGTTTTTGAGATACGGACTTACGCTCCCACTTCCGGCTACTGATGTCCCTTAAAATTTTCATCAAGAGGTGGAAAAATCATCTATACATGGACTTATCTCAATTCTGAAGTTTCATAGTTCTATCATTATTAGTTTTGAATATTTAATAGTCAGATGTTTCTCCACACACATAAAAAGTCGAGGTTTTTGTTTTTTGTCAAATACAGACATTTTAACGTGTCTAAATACCTAGATATAATTTTCAGTTGGTTACAGAAGCGTTTTTTGCTCATATATCTGTAAATCTAAATAATTTTTTGAAAGCTTTGACGAATGTAATTTTAAGTTTGGTACAGACTTAAACCTGAGCCAAATGTCACTGAATTTCGTCTAGCCGTTTTCATCAGGTGATTCCTGGTCGAATGAAAAACGTCATATATGCCTCCATTCCTCCCGCGAACACAGAGAAAATATTCTAAAATCATTTTGGGGTTCCCTGGTGTCTAAAACGTAAAGATGATGCAATATTATTTCCATTCAATGCGTTTTATTGACAAAAGCCTTATGGCACATGCGCAGTTGTTTTTTTACTCATATCTCTAAATCTAATCAAAATTTTTCAAATTTCGATATATATGATTTTAAGTTGGGTAACGACCTAAATTCCTGCACAGTGTCGTTCAATTCCGTCCAGCCGGTCTCGCTGATACCCAGACAAAAATAGCGTTACAGATATATAAACACAGCGAACCCCCCCCCCCCCCCCCACCCACACACACACACAATTTTTTGAAGTCATTTTTTTCTTCCATGGTGCGTGAAACGTGAATATATCGCAAAATGTTTTGATTTTGACAAATTTACAGACAAAAGTATGATTTTATTAATAGAGATTATTATTTTATCAGTGCTTAACTTGAAACAATATTTTAAATAGCTCTTAAAGCAATCCAAGGAAAGATAACTGCGATCAAAACCTCTTCTACTCATTTATATATACATTTATATGCGCATTACGTTTTCGTTTTATTACCATCCTCACAGTTTTTTTCTTTTTTTTTTTTTTTTTTTTTTAAGAATTTTGCTCAATATAGATTTAAATTTATATTTCGAAACAAACGTTTTCGTAACACATGTTTATACCTTATTCTCATTGAAAAGAAAACATACTTTCGTTTGATTTTACCGACAGGAACATATGTTGCTTTCCCTCTCTGTCAAAAAGTTAATGTATGAGACGTTTTCTTTTTTAAATAGTTCTTACTAAAAAGAAAAAAAAAAAAAACTCTCATAAAATGAAAAATAATATAATGGCAATTTTAAATTCTTTTCTAACATAAAAAACAAAAGAAAAATTTTCTATTTTATTATCATAATTTTTTTTTTTTTTTTTGTAATTATAAAGCTTCTGATTTTCATATTAAACTGCTTTAATTTTTTTGCCTGTTTTATGGAAAACTTTTTTGAATTTCACTGATATGTATTCACTAAATTATCAACGGATAGTTTTCAATCTTTTTTGCTTGCAAATTAAACTAATACGCAAAGGAATATTTTAATACTATATATATGTATTGTGTATACATATATGATGATAAAGCAGATGATTTGGATGTATCCATTATATGTTCACACATGAAATTGTAAATATAATAATGCAGTTTAATAATGGATAATATGGTCATAGTCAGTCTTGGACATTATTGTTATATTAATTTTTCATTTTGCTATTTGTGTGAACTACCTTTTAATAACATTGAAAAAAAAATCGTTTATTTAATAACAAACAGAATTCAAAATAAAATTTTATAAATGCATAAATATAGACAAATCGATAGTCATTCTTGCAATCTGACACACACACGCCCACCCAAAGAAAACAAAACAAGAACGAAAAATCATGTGGTACGCATTGTTTATTAACAATTCCAACTGTATCGTATAACTTTTAGTGTTTCTTTGCCTACTTTATCACACAACGGATAAATAGAATTGCTGAGAGGCATATAGATAGACTCTTTGAACTTATAATCATTCTTAAATATTCTTCGAAAGTGTTAAAAATGCTTGATGCAAAAGAAAATGCAACCCTTAGGTTCTAATTGCAAACCTTAATGTACTTGAATATTTTAATGTAGCCCTGTAAATCTGAAGCCCTAATACGCAATTCATTGTATCTTATTGGGTGTCTCCGTACACAAACCTGTTTTATAAGAATTTGCCATTTCAAATAGGGAACATTTTATAGTGAATTTGAATAACATATATAATTTTTGTTCTAAATTTTGAAAATATTTATGGATGCTGGAGGCGAATAGACGGACAGATAGACACATGGAGAGTCGGAGAGACAGATTCACAAATTCAAATCATACTCACATTTAAAAATTGTTAGAAAGCTTTAAAAACGCTTAATGTAAACGAAGTTCCAACGAAATGCAACTCCAACGAATTTCCAATAACAGAGCTTAATGTAATTGAATATTTTTGTGTGTCTCTGTAAATCCTAATGCTAATCCTAATATATTTTATAGAAATCATTCTTTTGTGCATAGGACTAACATATTTCAATTTCATTAAGATTTGTTTAAAGTAAATTTATTAAAATTTGACTTATAGCAATACCTCTCGTAGAACTCAATACACTGTAAAAAAAAAAAAAAAAACTAAAATAGTTAAAAATTTGTAAGATATTTGGGTAAAAAAATGTTCCAAATTGGAAAGTTCTGTTTATAACCCAAAATGGATCAGAAAATCTATCTATTTGAATTTACAAACTTGTTATGTATGTTTCACTATCTTATTTTATATTTTTGTCTATCTATATAAGTAAAGCAAAGAGTTTGTCGGCGGAACACATCCGGGTGGACCACTCCTATTTTTGATTGGTCTATATTTAACTACTTTGGTGATGAAAGTCGGCCATTTTTTTTAGTAAAAACTGATGAATTTTTTTAAAAGATACTGCATAGATGTTATACCTTTTTAAAAGAGCTCTAAAAACTGTTCATCTTTTGTGAGGACACTATATACATCAAGTTATTAGATTTAAAGGTATTACGTTGCAAAGTTTTCTTTTAATTAATTAAATAGCTTTAAAATTTGCCATTTAAATATTTGCTATAATTTAATTGTTGCCCCCCCCCCCCCCAAAAAAAAATAAAAAATAAAAATAAAATAAATAAATAAATAAATAAATAAAATAAATTAAAATAAAATAAAATAAAAATAAAATAAATAAATAAATAATAAAAGTAAAAATACCAGTTCATTTTCTTTCAACATAAAAATAAATACATATTAAACGCGAACATTAAAAAATAGTGACAAATTAAATTATGCACCTCACAAAAACTGACGTCATTATCACTTTAAAAATTTTATACACATTGATAAAGTGCTAATATAGTTCTAAAGCTATAAGATTCAACTGAAAAATTAAAAATATGGTATATAAAAGTTTTTTTTTTTTTTTATCTTATAATTATTTACATTTTTGTTGTCATTTCGGCGATGAGTTGATATGGCTATCGGAAATGTGTAAGTAAACATTTTAGTGAGAAACGTCCAAGCTACTTCAGTGCCAAATTTCAAATTCCGCCAAGCGGTCCAAGCTGTTTCATTGTTTTTGCACAACTTTTCTCAATTTTATTTTAAATATTTTTGGAATGCGAAATGGAAAAAAAAAAAAAGGAAAATAATTTTTTTTTTTTTTTTTTTTTTTTTTTTTTTTTTTTTATTGGTCTAACTATACAAAATGTCCCTATGTAAAAATTATGCGTTTTCCGTTCTGTTTATTATCAAAAGAAAATGCCTAATGCAGTTTTTCCTATATTATTGACATCGCTATAAATTAAATCAAATTAAATTATCCAGTACCAAGATGTTGCGGTGAGGAAGTCCCTGCCAAAGGCAGCAAGGACCCCAAGCGAAGTTTTTAAGCAATTTCAATGTATTTTCTTTTTAGTTTTAATTTGTAGAACGGTATAAAAAATATTGATTCTTTTTACTTTCTCTTACCCATAAGGTAGAGAAAGTATTGTTTTGGGTCAAATTTTCGAAATTGAGTTTTTGTTATATTTACAAGTTTTGAGGTCCCCTTAATCTAAAAATCATGTTTTTAGCAGTTGGTCTGTATGTGTGTCTGTCTGTTATCAGCATATCTCAAAAACAAATTATAGCAGAAAGTTCTAACTTGTTATTCTAAATGTGTATCATATTGAGATGCTACACTAAGCTTTTCGTTGAGATCAAGCAAATGGTTCGTGTACAGGGACACCCATGATAATTGAAATACATTGCGTCTATGGGGGGGGGGGGGATTGCAGGTAAGTAGAGTTTAACATCTATAGACTGCACTAAACCAAATGTAACAAATATATATTTTTATATGCGTAAAAACATGTTTCATGTAGAATATGATATAGAAATCACTCACTGTTCGTTTACAGGGATACACAAAAGAATTACAAGTTTTGAGGTCCCCTTAATCTAAAAATCATGTTTTTAGCAGTTGGTCTGTATGTGTGTCTGTCTGTTATCAGCATATCTCAAAAACAAATTATAGCAGAAAGTTCTAACTTGTTATTCTAAATGTGTATCATATTGAGATGCTACACTAAGCTTTTCGTTGAGATCAAGCAAATGGTTCGTGTACAGGGACACCCATGATAATTGAAATACATTGCGTCTATGGGGGGGGGGGGATTGCAGGTAAGTAGAGTTTAACATCTATAGACTGCACTAAACCAAATGTAACAAATATATATTTTTATATGCGTAAAAACATGTTTCATGTAGAATATGATATAGAAATCACTCACTGTTCGTTTACAGGGATACACAAAAGAACTAGATTATAATGCGACAGTACTTGAAAATTGATGGAAGTGTATTTCAGGTTGTGCCGTGTGTTATTAAGATAGGATTATGTCAGAAGATATACAGGGCTGCCAATATTTAAGCAATAACATTCTTTTTCATTTGTTAATGGAAGTGCTTTACTATAATATACTATATCATATAATATTTTAGCATGTCCAGGAAAGTTGTTCAGGAATTGAAATTAATTCCTCAAAGACATATGGTAAATAATGTATTTTTTTAATCTAAATATTCATCGGTTGGTTTCTTATATATTTATACGTTTTGAGGCTGACTGAATACCGAAGTCAAGTTTTATAGTTTGATCTTTGTCTGTATCTGTTAGAGTAAATAAAAAACAAATAATTTCAGGCGGTCCAACAAATGTATTTTAAAGTGAATACGTTTGTTACTAGAAAAGTTTGTTCAAGATTGATAAGTTTCAAGGAATGATGCATGTGAAAGTTGTCTGAATAATTTTAAATGAACTTAATAACAGATTTGAATTCTCTATAAATGTTGGTACAATAATGAAACGGCGGGGTGAGGGGTGTGGTAGCCCCCCTCACATAGAATTATTTGTCAAATAAAGCTGTTTCGAAGCCTAAGTTAAATTGTTTTAACATAGGTTCACATAACAGTACTTGTAATCTTAATCCTTAATCTCTAATCCGTACTTATAGTATTAAATTTCAGGGTAAGAGAATATCGTGTGAGTGACACACCAGATAATTTTAATTCATTTAAATATAGTGACCACCGAAGCGGGCAAAGCCTGCTAGTAATTAATAAAGATGTTATAGAAAATATTGTATCACTCACCTCTTATATATATATATATATATATATATATAAATCTAACATGCGTAGATGATCTAAACAAAATGTAAATATTTCGTATGTATACATTATGTACACTGCAAAAAATAAACCCCAAAACAATTCTATCCAAAATTGGTCTCGTATCCAATTTAGGTTGAAATTTTGGGTTATAAACAGAACTTTCCAATTTGGAACAATGCTTTACCCAAATATCGTACAAATTTTTACCTATTTTAGATTTTTTTTTTTTTTTTTTCAGTGTACTTTCGAATACTTTCGGGTGTTCCTATACACAAACCAGCGTTGGTATTTACTTCATTTTCTATAGGAAACATCCAATAGTGAACTTAAATAACATATTTCAATTTCATTGAGATTTATGCAAAGTAATGTTATGAAACATGAGTTTATAAAAATACCTCTAATGGTACACAATGCTTTGGAATACTTTCGAAATTCCCTGTATTTAAACCAGTAGAGGTACTCACTCCTTTTTCAATAGGGAACATCCGACAATGAGCCTGAATAGCATATATTACTTGAAATTACATGAATATTTATGAGAGTTAGAGCTCGGACAAACAGACAAACCGAAGTCATTAACACTTTTCAATCTAGTTATAAAGTGTTAAAAATTATTATAAAGTGTTAAAGACCTTTAATAACCTTTAATTTCATTTTAAAAGCAAATATTTACTCCATTTTTAATGGGGAACATTCGATAGTGAACTTCAATAACATATTTAAATTTAATTAAGATTTGTGCAAAATAAAAGTATTAAAATATTGTTTATTGAAATACCTCTCATAGAACACAGTGCTTTGGAATACTTTCAGGTGTCCCTGTATACACACACCAGTAAAGGTATTCACTTCATTTTCAATAGGGGACACCCGTGAGCAAACTTGAATAACATATTTCAATTTGATTAAGATTTGTGTAAAGTAAAGGTGGCTTATGGAAATACCTCTCATCGAACACAATATTTTGGAATACTTTTGGGTGTCCCTGTACACAAACCAGTAGAGTTATTCACTTCATTTTCAATAGGGGACATTCGATAGCAAACTTGAATAACATATTTCAATTTCATTAAGATTTGTGCAAAGTATAGGTATTGAAATATGGTTTATAGAAATACTTCTCATAGAACACAATACTTTGGAATACTTTCGGGTATCCCTGTACACAAAACTTTGTAGGTATTCACTCCATTTTCAATAGGGAACATCTGATAGTGTACCTGAAAAACATATATTAGTTTCAAGAAATTTTATGAATATTTACGTGAGTTAGAACGCGGACAGACATACAGACAAACCGAAGTCATTAACACTTTTCAACCGTGTTGGAAAGTGTTGAAAAAGAAGAAGACAGAAACACAACTTACAAAAATATTGATGCTAAAAAACTTAAATAGTAAAGGGAAAAAAATATTTTTTTAACACTTTCCAACGAAGTTAAAAAGTATTAATGACTTCGGTTTGTCTGTGTGTCAGTCTGTCCGCGATGTAACTCCTGTAAATATGCATGGAATTTCTTGAAAGTAACATATGTTATTCAGGTTCACAATCTGATGTTCTCTATTGAAAATGGAGTGAATACCTCTACTGGTTTGTGTACAGGGACAACTGAAAGTTTACCAAAGCAGTGTGCTTTATGAGAGGTATTTCTATAAACCATGTTTTCATACCCTTACTGTACAAAAATCTTAATGAAATTGAAATATGTTATTCAAGTTCACTGTCGGGTGTTACCTACTGAAAATGGAATGAATATCTCTACTGGTTTGTGCACAGGGACACCCGAAAGTATTCCAAAGCATTGTGTTCTATGAGTGGTATTTCTATAAACCATATTTTAATATCTTTACTTCGCACAAATCTTAAAGAAATCGAAATACGTTATTCAAGTTCACTATCGGATGTTCCCCATTGAAAATGCAGTAAACTCCATCACCGGCTTATGTCCAGGGAAACCCGAAATTATTCTATAGCATTGCGTTTTATGAGAGGTATTTATATAAACCAAATTTGAAGAACTTTACTTTGCACAAATCTCAGTAAAATTAAAACATATTATTTATATGCACAAAAGAATGCATTCCATAAAATACAGTATATTTAGCATTAGATTTACAGGGTTACACAAAAATATTCAGTTACATTAATGTGTATTATTGGAAATTTGCTGGAATTGCATTTTCGTTTATATTAACCATTTTTAACATTTTCAATGGTGAATATGATTTGAATTTGTGTATCTATCCGTCTTCCTGTCCCCAGCGGCCTTAAATATTTTAAGAATTTTTAAAATCTTGTATATGTTATTCAAGTTCAATATGGAATGTTTCGAATTTAAAATGACATTAATAGGTTCTGTACAACTGGTTTGTGTACGGAGACACTCAAAAATATTCCAAAGCATTGCGTTTTAGGACAGATATTTTTATAAATCATATTTAAAAAATTTCTACTTTAAAAATCATGAAGAGATTGACATTTATTGCTATTATGCTAAAATAATATTTTGTATAGAATATGATATGGTTAACCTTCAGATTTACAGCGGTACACTGAAATATTCAGATGCAAGAGTTATACTAGGCGAGTCGTAATAATCCTGGACGGTAGGACCCATGCCGCAGCCCGCCCGGTTCCCGCTGTTCAATGTGTTTTTCTAGTCAAATTTGTCCCCTTATTACTTCCGGTGTGAATTTTTTTTTTTTTTTTTTTTACACACTTGACATTGTGAGTTTTTTTGCTTGTCTTCCCATGCTATTCCTATGGGGTTTTTCGTTTTTTTTCCCCTCTTTTCCTACATTCTAAAGTGGCGGTGGCGATTTTAGGGCATTTTCTTCTGTGTTAAGCATTTTTAACACTTTCTAACAGTGTTTAAGAGTAATTATGAATACAATTAGTCTATTTTTACGCCTTTCAGTCCTTCTGTCTATCCGTTGTGTGATAACGTAGGGAAGGAACATTGAAAGTTATACGATACAACAACTACGTACAGTTGGAAAATGTTAATAACATTACTCGGCATCATGAAAATCGCCCCTAACACCCTTTTTGCAAATTCTTGTGTAAAATGACCTCCTGAATTCGAATATGACGGCTACTTTGCCCTATCACCCACCGTGTTTTAGGGATAGCCTCCTATTTTTATCACTTTTCGGTAATTTAATGGCTATGAATTTCATTTTTAGGGGAGGGGGGGAGGATTATTTTTTAACTGTTAAATTCTTCTGAGGGGCTACAGACTTGGAAAATTCTAAAACATGAACATTTGCGGCAAAGGGAAAATTTAGGGAGGTTGGGGAAATTTGCCACTGAAATTATGTATTACATTTCTTATATTTTTTAAATCTATAATTAGTGTTATTTATTAAACAATGTATTTTTTGTTTTTAAGTGTTAAAACAATTACTTTCCATTCTCCCAATCAATTTCATGGCCATAAAATTACCGTACAGTGATAAAAATTGAGGGAGGGTGTCGTGTCCCTAGAAAACAGTGGGTGACAGGGCAAAATGGGAGTCATACTCGGATTCAGGAGGTCATTTTACATAAGAATCAGCAAGAATGGTATCAGAGTTCGAAAAAAAATTTGTTTGAAAATAAATTAAAATATTGGTAGGTATGCATCAATGATAGTCAACTCGGTCTCTATTGCACTAACAGGCGTTCCAGCTATTACGGTAGGCGGTAGGGGTTTTGTCCAATACAGAAACACTTTCCTTCTTTAAAATTTAATTCATGTTTTAAAAACATTGAAATGAAAAAATGCTTTATTATTACTGTATAAATCACTGTTTTTGTGGAACCGGTGGGCGGTTAGGAAATTTCAATTAACAGATACACAAAAGTGGGCTGTAGGTGTAAGATGGTTGACTGACCTTGATCTTTATATCTATATGATCGGACATTTGAAGCTAAAATTCTCTCGTCTCTCCGTTCGCAAAAATTATTAAAAAAGTAACCAATTCAACCAAAATAATTTTTTTTTTTTTTTTTTTTTCCAAGGAAAATTTAAAGTTTCCAAATTGTGGATACTTGACTTTTGTTTGATATATAATGGATGAGTATATTATTTGGAGATTACTAGTCTTTATGAAACATTTGTGTATTTCATTTTATTATTTTATCGTTTTAGTTGAATATTTACACGCACTTTCAAACGACTATGAGTATTTAGGATGCCTTAAAATAAACACTTATTTTTATTAAACTAGGGAGCTCTGCCCCTGTTCGCTCCGTTCACCAACTTCCAAGGAAGATTTCATCCCCCCCCCCCCCATTCGATTCGCTTCGCCACAATATTTAATATTATATCGTTTATAAAATGTCAAAAATCTGTTTTAACTTTCGACAAATTAATAACAAAAGAACATATTTTTTCTAATGCCTATATTTATTAATGCCCTAAACTTTATTTAGGACAATATATAATACTCTATATTTACTTCCAATGTACAGCTAGGTTTAAAATGGTGCTTGCAGTAGTAAAGATGCAACTTTTTAAAGTGCATTTTTTCTAGAATATGATTTAATCAGACATATTGAAAAGAAATAACTTATGCGATAATTGTAAATATTTTAAATATTTCATTATTATTATTGCGCCATTTTATAATTTATCTAATTTTTTAAGGCATGGTTAGAGTTTAAATTTCTATTGTGGTTGCAGAAATGAATTCCTTTGCGAAAAACGTCCGAGGTCATACTAAAGACGTTATTCCCATTTAGCCAATAGTTTAAATATGTTTTGAGTTAAAAACCTAAATTTTTATATAAACTAATCCAAGTTATTGTCTCTTAAATTTCATTAAAAAAATTTTTGGGCTTAAATTAAAATTCTAAAGCAATAGTTGTTTAACACAGTCGTGATATTCACTA
Organism: Salticus scenicus; assembly: GCA_963930645.1. Taxonomy (NCBI): domain Eukaryota; kingdom Metazoa; phylum Arthropoda; class Arachnida; order Araneae; family Salticidae; genus Salticus; species Salticus scenicus. Next base: position 141,525,272 of record OZ005648.1, on the reverse strand, counting down.
CTAAACCTTTTTCACCTGACGTTAAAATATAATCTAATTTCATTTCACCTGGATTAAATTTTTGCTTAATATTTTTAAAATACAGGTTATTTATTTATTTATTTTTTAAATGTTTTCCCTATTCTAAATAATTTTTTTCTTCTCTCGAGTACCTCGAAGATGCAAATTTTTCAATTTCTTTCTTTCTTTTTTCTTTTCTTTTCTTTTTTTTTTTTTTCAGACGATAAATTGCAATTCTAAATTAATTTTTTTTTCATTGAAAATATTAAAGATAACGTTTTTTACTTATTTGCAGATGATGAATTTCTTTGTTACTAATAGCAACATTGACATTTATTTTATTTTATTTTATTTTTTACACCATTGATCACATTTTAAATTTCTTGGGAAAGTGACGGCAAAGACAGAAAATAACAGTGTAATAAGAGAAACTATTTGCAAGTTGACAAATAGAGTACCTTTATTAACGCGAGGTTTTTAATTGATAACTTCGTTAATTAAGGCGATAGAAATTTTTAACTAAGAGAAATGTCTTCCTTGGAATACTTTGCAAACATTGATATTTCTCACGATGCTGAGGAGAATACTCCCGTACTCCAGGAGATACGGTCGCAGACAAAAAAAATTTAATGCCAGCGACAGTAACTTTTTTTTTTTTTTTTAAATATATAGAGAAATATCTCTAGTTCAGTTCTTTGAGAAAGTAATTTTTGCGCAAGATAAATTCAAAAAAGATAAATTTAAAAAAAATCTTGCATGACACACAATTAAAAAAAAAAAAAGTTTCAAACATAATTATGTAATTAAAAAAAAAAAAAAAGTATATTACCTGTATATCCCACGTTAGAATGTTATATTTGTCCAAGTCTGCATCAATATCTGGAACAGGCTCAAAATTTCGGTCAATACAGCCAGGTTTTGTTATTTTATAAGGCAAGCAAGTTTCGAATTTGATTGGATAGTACCATCCCCATTTATGTGAACCGGCTACATATTGTACACAAACATTTTTAGGAACGGGATCTACTGCCATCCATATGGAACAAACCTATTGAGAAGTAAATAAATACAGAATATTGTATTTATTCAAATGCACGACTAATGCACACTTTAATGAAATTATAGTTTTAAAATACCAAAATAGATAATACAAATGAAAACTAATCATTTTGATGATTGACATAAATTAAAGTCACACATTTATGAATAAAATAACTTTTTGGTAAATTTGGTGTTTAATTATCTGAAAAAAAAGAAAAACATAATAGTCATGCCAGGAAATTGCATAGTTGTAAACCTTTTTTTCTTAAGAATACTTGTTAGGATTTATTACACAGGGATTTGTTACTGTTAGGATTTGTTACTGCACAATTATTATATTATTTAAAAAAAAAAAAAAAAAAAAATCCTTTATTCATTTTTTGTTGAATCATTTTCTCTGAGTAATATTTTTTATTGATTCATTATTTCTGAATAAATTTTTAAATGTAAATTTAATGTAAGTTCTCATTTTAAGTAAATTATTGTTATATACAAAAAGAAAAACAAGTGAAGAAAAAATCGATGATGGATAGGACAGTATATTTCGGATAGGACAATATATTTCATAACATTATTTTTATTTTCTACTATATTCAGTACAAGAAATTATTGGTTTCGTAAAATTTTGGACTTCCGGTTTTCGATGGATTTACACTTTTTGAAAGTTCCAGAATATGATTTGGCCCTTTTTAGAAAATGTCCGTCTGTCTGTGTGTGAGAGACAAAAATTTTGTGGTAACTCTAGGTCAAGAACTAATGCACAGTGTTTCATATAAATTTATGTGTAGTTGTACTTTGACTTAAGGTAGTACCTACAAACTTTTGATCTACAGGTGGCGTTGCCATTTAATTTTTTCATAATTTTCAGCAGGAGACTATAGGACAAAATTTTGTATAAGTGCTCCCAATGAGGAATGCTTTTAACGGCCTTCTTCACTTACCGTCGCCGGAAGCCCGAGCCAATGTTATTCTATGGGGAAATTTTCTTTACAAATAACTTATTAACTAATACATATTTTTAAATTCTGTTTCCACATTCTGAAAATTCCCAACTGTTAAATTGACGGACCTTTTTTAAAAATGTATTTTTTAATTTTTAATATTTTATTTTGAAATTGCAAAATGAGAAAATGAAAAAAAATTCACGTATTGAAAATTCGTATTTTGCAGCTTCAAAATAAAATATAAAAAGTTAAGAAAATAATTTTTTAAAAAAGGTATTTTTTAAATTTTATTTTGAAGCTGCAAAATACGAATTTTCAATATGTGAAATTTCTTCATTTTGCAATTTCAAAATAAAATATTAAAAATTAAAAAAATACATTTTTAAAAAAGTCCGTCAATTTAACAATTGGGAATTTTCTGAATGTGAAAACAGAATTTAAAAATATGTATTAGTTAATAAGTTATTTGTAAAGAAAATTTCCCCATAGAATAACATTGGCTCGGGCTTCTGGCGACGGTAAGTGAAGAGGGGCGTCAACGAATCATTGTGAAATTTAAAAGAACTATTTATTAGAAGCAATCAACTATATATATATATATATATATATATTTTTTTTAGGGAGAAAATCGCTTTCCCCTTCAGGGGTTAAGTTTTTAATATGAGTATTTTTTTAAAGAACTCGTCAAAACCTTTAAAATGAACGGTTAAACTAGATAGCTGTGATAATTTAAAACTAAGTTTTCGATATTTTTATTAAAAAAGAAAAAAAAAAAAGCATTTCCTTAGGTGTTGTTTGTAGTTCAGAAAATTGGCTTTTTTTTTTTTTTTTTTTTTTCTCTCATTTTGTGTTTTTTGAGATGAAAATCGTCTGCATTAAAAATAAAATATAATTTTAATGTAATATGTCGCATTTCGTGAATTTGTGTAGGAAAATATAGTGATCGTAAAATATTAAAATTAAATATACGATTATAAGATTAAATATATGACAAATAAATTGATAACTTTTCTTTCACATTTACATTTAAATATCTGTTGGAAATTTGCGAATTTCCCTTTTTTTTTTTTCAAAAATGAAGAACATTTGACTTTATCCTTTAATTTTCTGTCATCCTTCAATGTTCATAACCTCTGGAATAACGCTTTCTGCCTAGACCCCAAAGGGGAAATGATGCTTCCAGCACATGCTTACCCGCAATACCTTCCGGTGATTTGATTACACCACACTCTCAAACAGTATTTCCTTCCTTTCAAATCAAGGAGGGATAATCCTAAATTCCCGGTTTTCAGCATGCTGTCACTGGAAATGACACCTGCATCCGCTATGCTTAATTCGAAAAGTATTGTTTAATATATACTTCGAGTATTTAAATTAGTTTCATGGCATATGGAAAGAAAATATTTTTAGAAATCTAGCTTTTTCTATCCATTTTCACACAATCTAAGTAAAGACCAAATTATTTGAGATAAACCGAATAAATAATAAATGTTGAACAAAATTAGAAGGTAGTGGATTCAGTTAAGAGCGATAGTTTCCGAAATCTTAGACTGCTATTATTAATCAAAATTAATATAGCCATGTAACTACTTATAGAAAAGGCTATTTTTGATTATTGCAGATATTGTTAAGCGTTAAGCAATATATCTAGTATTTTAGTTATGCAAACTCGCTTTTAAAAGGCGTAAACTTTATAAAGATAAAAACAAATTTTATCTGAATTTAATATTAGCACTTTCTTCATTAGTTTTCTTTTTCTCTTTTTTCTCTTCTCTGCCGTTACTTATTTCTTTCAACCTAACGTTTTTTTTTTTTTTTTTTTTTTTTTTTTTTTTTTTCATTTTAAATTTTAGAAGCTATAAAAGTAAAATAGAAGTAAATTAGGAAAAGCGTCTTCCTATTTTATTAGTAGTTACACAGCTACGTTAAAGGTCCGGAAAGAATGGCGACCCATAAAACCCTTCTCCTTCCAAAATCTTGAATTTTATATTCTAAGACACGAACACTTTAACCAAAGAACAGTTGAATTGTTCGGAAGAGCTAAAGTTAACAAAGCAAATTTCCGAACAAACTTGTAAGTCATAAATTACAAAGAAATTGCATCTAGATTGTAGTTCGTAATCTTTTACTTTCAAATCTTTTATTTTTGAATTTCTAGGTATAAAAATTATTTTTTTATTTTTATTTACTTTATTATTATTATTATTTCATTTTATGGGTGGAAATTGACTATTCGTACAACAAAGGAAAAAGATTGCTTTTATTGAGTTTGTTGAAATGTATCTTTACATCTAATATTTCTCACTGTTATTACTGTTTTACTCATCGTCTATGCTCAAAATATTTGCAAATTTAATGCTACGTTGAAAAAAAAAAAAAAAAAAAAAAAAATATCATCTGCATAGAATGCTGTCTAGTGATCTCACCAATATCAAAACTATGAAAAGACAAAAGACCAATTGCAAAATACCATAGTGAATTCATATTGCTAATTTTCTTCAAAGTGGTTAAACAATTATTCAGAAATTGAGATACAAAAATAGAAATATGTTTGATCGTCAGATAAATCAAAGTGCTAATTTAACCGGGCGTTTTCGTTAAAAAGTAGTCCGTAAAGAATGGTCGATATAAACTAGTAAATTTATGTTAACAGATCTGCTATATTCAAATACAACTTAGATTGTTAAAAAAAAAAAAAAAGTTGCACTTCGGGAGTGCCGACAGAAGTGAAAACGTGAACAATTATGTGTGTATTTCTTGAATCGTCAGGAAATATTTTATTGTGTAGGAAATACTTTTAAATGAAGTGTTTTTTTATTCATTAATATAAACTACTACTACAAAAATTATATTACAATTTTATTTAATGAGCTAACTGCAATAGAGACAGTGTCCGGAGATGAGAGAAGTCGTGTAGAGCCGCACCAGATTGTAAAAACGTGAGAAAAATGGCGGCTTTGGCCTTTCTCACGGTTTTGTGAGGTCTAACTGGAATAGAGACAGTGTCCGGAAATGAGAGAAGTCGTGTAGAGCCGCACCAGATTGTAAAAACGTAAGAGAAATGGCGGCTTTGGCCTTTATCACGGTTCTGTGAAGTCTAACTGCAACGTTTCCGGCTACAATCTTTAAGAGACTGTGGCCGGAGATGAGAGAAGTCGTGTAAAGCCGCACCAGATTGTAAAAACGTGAGAAAAATGGCGGCTTTGGCCTTTCTCACGGTTTTGTGAGGTCTAACTGGAATAGAGACAGTGTCCGAAAATGAGAGAAGTCGTGTAGAGCCGCACCAGATTGTAAAAACGTGAGAGAAATGGCGGCTTTGGCCTTTATCACAGTTTTGTGGGGTCTAACTGCAACGTTTCCGGCTGCAATCTATAAGAGACAGTGTCCGGAAATGAGAGAAGTCGTGTAGAGCCGCACCAGATTTTAAAAACGTGAGAAAAATGGCGGCTTTGGTCTTTCTCATGGTTCTGTGAAGTCTAAATGCAACGTTTCCGGCTGCAATCTTTAAGAGACTGTGTCCGGAGATGAGTGAAGTCGTGTAGAGCCGCACCAGATTGTAAAAACGTGAGAAAATTTGCGGCTTTTGCCTTTCTCACGGTTTTGTGAGGTCTAACTGCAACGTTTCCGGCTGCAATCTTTAAGAGACAGTGTCCGGAGATGAGAGAAGTCGTGTAGAGCCGCACCAGATTGTAAAAACTTGAGAAAAATGGCAGCTTTGGGCTTTCTCACGGTTTTGTGAGGTCTAACTGCAATAGAGACAGTGCTCGGAGATGAGAGAAGTCGTGTAGAGCCGCACCAGATTTTAAAACAATATACAGTATATAATTACTAATACTTCACATTAGCAAGTTAATTGTATGATACATTATTTGTATCATACAAGGATGGAAAACGTTTCGATGACGCGAATTCAATGATTTTTGTTCACCCAAAAGTTTTCACTTCAAATGGAAAGCGTCAGCTGACGATGACGGAATTTCAAAGATTTTTCTTCACCCAAAAGTGCTCAACGCGCCTAAAGAAGTTTTCACTTCAAAAATTTAACGTTTCACAATAAAAATGGTACAGATTACGATTAATTTAGCTACAAACAATATTTAAAAAACTAAAGCTATTTCACCTTTTTATTAATGTCATTTCAGTGATGATCATTATAGCAACTAAATTAGCATAAATTGATCTTATCTTTTTGTGAAACGCTAACCTTTGTTTAATAGTGTAAATAACAAAGCAGTTTAAAGAAATCAGCTTCACAGATTTTGTCTATAACATCATCTTCTTAATAATAAAAGCCCAAGTTTCACGACAATAGAACTGAAAAGGCTGTCATGGCTAAACCAATGCATTGGAATAAAGAAAGTAAATTTTGTTTCCTGATTTTCACGCGTGCATTTCAATCGAATAAAATGATGAAACAGAATAATTTAAAGGAAAAACATAAATAACAATCTCAACAACGTATTGAGAAAAGAAAACAAAATTTTATTCATGATTTTGAATAGCAGTAGATGGAAAATGAGAGTTCTGCGCCATGAGGAGCAGGAGGAGCCGAGGAGCGAGCAGTGCAGGCGGAGGAGGAGGAGCCGCGTTATCTTGAACGATAGGTTTGAGAGAGGAGCGTTATCTTGAACGGTAGGTTTTTCGCGATAAGAATTTTTGACTGATAAGAAATATTTACGAGATATTTTTTTTGAATAAGGGGACTTAGAAATTTTTCAGTAAGGATTTTTCGGGACTTTAAAAATTTTTTCGAATTTTTGCGGGGGGTTAGATGACGTCACGATCTTTTGAGACTTAACCTGAAAAGAGATACATACAAAATTTACAATTTGAGAAATAAGTGAAAGAAAAATGTATAGAAAAAAGTTAGAAAGAGAATACAAAATTTAAGAAATGAGAGTTAGAAAGAATAAAGTTAGAAAAAAAAAAAAAAAAAAAGAGAGAGAGAGAGAGAAGAAAGAGAAAGAAAGAGTTCACCTTGAGCGCCTGGGAGACTGCCCTCCCGAGGCCCTGCGGTGCCCCTTTTCGTTCCGTAGAACAAGGCGGGAGTTAGTTCCTATAAATAAATAAAAAATAAAATAAAAAATATCAACCTGATGAACTCATCACATAGTTTTCTGGGGTTGTCTTCCAATGACCGTGCGCCATGACTTAGTATTTTTTTGTGGAATTTCAAGGAGTTAGATTTAATTTCATAAATTTCGGACTTAGTATTTTTTTCACAATTTCGGAGACTTAGCATTTTCCGCAATGCACAGCGAAGTTGATTGACTGAAACAAAGGTAGATGAGTATTATCTAGTTAAAAACAGGGTATAGACTTTAAAATTTAGGTGTTGCCACCGGAAGAATAGAAACTTTTAAAGAGTTGTCATTCGGGGATTATAAATTAATTGCAGAATTAAATAGAAATTTTCCTATGTATTTCAGGGAATTTGACAAAATGAAATAAAGGTTGATGTGTATTATAGAATTAAAAACAGGGTATAGACATTAAAATTTAGGTGTTGCCATTGGAAGAGTATAAATAATTTCCGGTGGGACTTAACATTTTTACTGAATGAAACAATGAATGAGTGAAGTTAATTAACATCAGTAACAATTTATGTGTATTTTAGAAACTTAGCATTTTTAGAGATTAAAAATATATTGCGTTAAGATAATAAATAAGGAATTTAAATAGGAGTTCATACTTTTAGTGTTATCATTGTAAATTTATATTTGGAAATTTTTACAGAATTTATAGAAACAAGATGATTCTAATACTGCATTCTAATTGGTTAATGAGTACACTTAGTATTTTAGAGCTTGAAATTTAGAAATTTTTACAGATTTAACTAGAAATTTTCGTATTTTGAGGATAAGTGTCATCAGTGGATTAACACACAGATTTAAAAACAAAACAATAATAAATAATTTAAAACACATATTTTTCAATAATGAATGTCATACAATTATATGTATAATTAATTATTTTAAAACAAAAACGATACGCATAAATTTAAAAACAATAATAAATAATTTAAAACACATATTTTTTAATAATGAATATCATGTAATTATACGTATAATTAGTTGTTTTAAAACAAAAACGACATTATAAGCAATAAAGTTGTTTAAACTAAACTTTATACACATCATCACTTTATGTTAACACTAAATAAGTTTCACTTTTAAAATTTCTTTAAGCTCTAACTTATAAATACTATTAATACAATCGTTAAAATTGAACGCTGAAACAAAGGTAGATGAATTTAACGAATGGTATAGACTTTGATCTTAATATCTGCTCATTACCATTCGGAGATTATAAATTTATTACAGAATAAATAGAAATTTGCCTATGTATTTCATGGAATTTGACAAAATAAAACAAAGGGTTGGTGAGTATTATATAATTAAAAACATTGAATGTGAATGGTATAGACTTTGATATTAAAATTTGGGTGTTACCATTGGAAGAGTATAAATAATTTATATGTTATAAATTAAACTGAATACAATAAAAATTATTTAAATTAAACTAAATATAATAAAAATTATATAAATTAAACTTTATATTCTCACTAAATAAGTTTCACACTTATTTAAACTCTAACTTACATTCGTTAAAAATTGAACACATGCACTTTAAAAAATGACTATCATATAAATTAAAAAAATTACTTTCATATAATAATATAAATTAAAAAAAAATTACTTTCATATAATAATATTAATTAAAAAAATGCATACAAAGATATACAGTAAAGTTATAAAATAAATAAATAAATAAAAAATAAAATAAATAAAAATAAAAATAAAATAAAAATGGCTATCCTATAATAATATTAATTTAAAAATACATACAATGTTTAAAATCAACAATTAAATTTTATATACATTATAATTAACTAAACTTTATGCTGTTACTATTAAATAAATTTATCCTAACACGAAAACTTTACATAAATTTTATAAGCAAAAAAGCTATAAGTACATGAATATGTTATTTAAATTAAACATTATATTGATACTACACAAATATTATTTAACATTTATTCGAGTTTAACGCTGTAATATAATTTAAACTATCTTAGTTGATTTAAATGAAACAGGTAAATACTTTTAAACTTGAAATAATAAAAATTAGTTCTTTTTATAAAATAATTGATATAAACTATAATAATAAAAAGGATTAGTTATATTTAAAAACTATCAGTTACTAAAAGTTATTTTGTATTAAACATTTCTAAATAAATTGCATAAAAATTCAACGTATCATTTTAAATGAAAATAAACAGTTTTCTTAAAAACAGATAATACGGAATATTCTATGAGTCAGTTATCACCTGCAACGGAAAACCCCTACACCTGATGAATCATGTGTTATATACGCTGGCGAGCCATACATATTAGTAATCAATACTATCTCATATAAAGATTAAGTTAAAATACAGCGGATAATTAGGAAAATGCAATATTTTTTCACAAAGCATATCATACAATGAGTTTAAACGATTATTACCTACGTATCACTTAAACGGTATTGAAATAAATAAATATAAAAGTAAGTTATAGTTAAAAAATAAAAATTCGTTTGTGAAAGAGTTTTATATATTGCAAAATTTAGTTTTACTCAGATAATTTCTGAACATACACAATTTAAATCGAAACTTTTCTAGATTTCATTTAAGCAGTAAATATTCGTTTGGGAAAGTAGTTTGATTTCTCTCTTCAATAAATCAATAAAAATTGTCTTATGTAATGTTTTAATAAAAGTTATGTTTTAATAATTTTTTTATGATATAAACAAATAAATTTACTAGAGTATACATATTAAGATATTACGTATAGAGTAGAGATACATATTAAGTTAAATAAATTATCAAATAGTAATAATAAATTATGAAACTTACTTAAAATTGAAGAAATGAAACCTTCAGCCTTGCACACAAATGTGACAAACTGTTTATCGCTACACGTTGACTCACATACAGATAAGAATGTTGAATCCTACCTATCTTAGTAGAATGTTGTTAGAGATCTGTGTTTTCAGAGTAATATAAAATAGTTTATAGAGATCATTTATTTAATATCAATTGTAAACTACATATAAATATTGCAATAAGAGTTGAACTTTGCAATTAACCTGTTAAAATGCGGTTTTTAAAATTATGCTAAGAAAATAATGTGCGTTAAGTCGCGCTTTTTATGTTTAATAAATAAAGTTTTAATAAAATATAAGTGTAATTTTTAATAAATTGTTTTAAAATCACTTAATGGGATAAAATAAAATTAAAAATCTTATTGTTTTAGTAATTATTTTCTCTAGTTATAAAACTAAGTAATAAACTATCTATAAATAATCGGATAGCAAGAGAGATTTTTGTATAATAACTATATAGTATTTTAATATATGCATTACATCGCAGGGTAAAATTTTCAACTTATTTATAGCGAATGAACTATAAGTAATAAAACTTAATCATTTGCATAACCGCTAAATTTTATAAGTTTGGTATATGATTTAAAATACTAAACAATAATCCTTGTAAGAGAATTGGGATGACACTTTCACAGAAAGAAATTGTCCTTTACAATAAGATTTGTTCAGAATGTCTAAGTAAAAATAACTTACCGTGAGGCATACTGGTATCATGCTGTTGTATTGAAATTCATTGTTTTTAGTTAATGGCTGGTTAAACTTCTAATGAGACAATTAATTTTACTAGCACATAAATGTAATTTTTTATATTATTCCTGTATAGATAAAATATTAAATAATTCATTAAGTGTTAAACTTTGCATTTAATCGATTAAATAAATGAAGTTTTACTAAAATATAAATGCAATTTTTAATGTAAGGGATTAAAATCACTTTAACTTTATAAGAAAAAAACAAAAAAAGAGGTTTTAAAATTACTTAATAGGATAAAATTAAAAATCTTATTGTTTTTTTAGCAATTATTTTATCTAGACTAAGTAATAAATTTTTAAATTATTTATAAATGATCGGATAGTAAGAGATTTTTGTATAATAACTATATAGTATTTTAATATATGCATTACATCGCAGGGTAAAATTTACAACTTATTTATAGCGAATGAACTATAAGTAATAAAACTTAATCATTTGCATAACCGCTAAATTTTATAAGTTTGGTATATGATTTAAAATACTAAACAATAATCCTTGTAAGTGAATTGGGATGATACTTTCACAGAAAGAAATTCTCCTTTACAATAAGATTTGTTCAGAATGTCTAAGTAAAAATAACTTACCGTGAGGCGTACTGGTATCATGCTGTTGTACTATATTTAAAAGTTTTACTATACAATAAACATTCACATATGGATATTCATAAGGTTTAAGACTATATGAGGATCCTATAAGCGAAATGCATGATAGACTTTCTAAGGAATCCTATTGCATATTTAAGCAGGTTTTAGAGAAAACCAAGAAATACTCCAATCGACTAGGTTGATGAAATGGATTCAAACCCAACACTTCCCCTTTTACCATAGAAACGTGCACTAATCACAAGGTTAATGAGTCCTGCAGTTGTATTGAAGCTTATTGATTACAAGTCTAAACTTATACCATTAAATATTTAACTGTTGGTTCTATAAGTGGATTGCTCTGTGTGTGAGTCTTTGTAACTTATAGTTAAGCGAGTTTTAGTGAAAACCAAGAAAAACTACAAACGGGTAGATTGTTAAGTTGAATTCGAACCTAGCATTAAACATAGAATCGTTTGATCTTCTAAAATCCTTGTAACAACATGTTTATGAACTTTATAAGAAAATGCTTAATAGGGTTTGCATGCGTTAGCTATATTAAACATCTATTAGATGTAAATTTTTTTCAATATATATTGTTTAAACTATGTTTATACACCATGCAATGTATAATATTTCCTAAAGTAAAAGTTTAAACTGAGTAACTAATCATCAACATAAGTGTTAAATTGAATACATAAGACAGTATATGAATAAACAGTAATGTGAAAATGCTGATTTGTAAAACTTTTTGAAAGTAGTAACTTCTAAATTTATACTTATGAACACACATGGTTAAGAGACTTATATAAAACAATACTATGATTAAAAAATTTTTCAGTATACAATAAAATAAATCGTAATAGATATTCATTTACAATAAGTAATTTAATGATTTAATGCTTTCATTAAAAGATTAAAATTACTAGATTACAGATTTTTGTTTAATATTTTATGAATATAGTAATAATCTTTCACTAATAATATATTTCAATAGATATAAGTTAAAAAAAAAAATGTTTTAAAGTTTCACTTACCTGAAAACATGTCTGACTCCAACAGCAGTCTTAAGAGAAATGAGCGATATGGATAGTTCTTATCAGCAGCATCAGGTCACGTGATTACGGTGACGTCACGAGTCATATGATTGGTGACGTCAGGTCACGTGCCGAGTCTCTTATCTTATCAGAGATTGCTTATCAGCGATCACAGCTCATTCTGCCATTTGATTTCGTATTTGTTGGTTGCTTCAAAATGTCTGCTGTGAGTTTTATGGAAAACGGACTGAATGTCTACTATGTTTCAAACTTTATCGAAAAGGAACAAGCGGATCGATATTTTGCTGAGTTAAAAACTTTACCTTTCTACACGCCAACGTTTAAAATTCATGGAAAAAGTATTAAACCTAAAAGGCAAGTTCTAGGATACGGCGATTCGATTTTAAGTTATGCCTTCAGCGGAACCCATGTGCCACCTAACCCTTGGACACCTCTGATGTTACAACTGCGGGATCGAGTGGAAAAATGGACGGCTTCTACCTTCAACTATGTTCTGCTAAACCTCTACATCAATGGATACAGCTACATAGCTCAACATAAAGACAACGAAAGTGGATTGGATACAACTTTCCCTATCGTAGTCCTCAGCTTTGGTGCCGAACGAACAATTGAATTCAAGAGGCCTAAAACACCATCGACTTTGATTTCATTAGAACATGGTTCGCTCTACGGTATGTTAAAGCCTACCAACGAACTGTTTACCCATGGCATTGCACCGGACCCTAACATTAAAGATATGAGAATCAGCCTGACTTTTCGTCATTTAATATACAACCCCATCATGTCACCTTTAAAGAAACCAAGACTTGATCTAAGTGATGCTTCATCCAGTGCATGTGAAACACCAAAAAACTCTTTATTCATTGATCTGAATACTTTAAAAAACTCTCATTGTGATGTGTCTACAACGAGTGATACTTCTATAAAAAACTGTTCAAAGGACTTGTGTGAAAAACTTACTCCAAACGATTGGTTAAGTCAATGGGTACGAGAACACCCTCTACACCCCATCTGTACTGAATGGAATTTAAAATGGAATACATTTGTACAAATTGTAGTGGAAAAGAATTTTAATGTGAGAATTCATATTCGTAATTTTAAAGAATTACCCACGGGTGAGTGGGTACACACTAAACAAGGTATTGTAATGACATCTCAGACTTGGTATTATTTTCAAGATTTGATTGAAAATTTTAGTTTCAACTCAGTGAGTGATAGTTTTATTAGTAATAACCAATTATTGATGCTTTGTATTAATAAGAATTTCTGTATACTTCAACAAATGTTTACCTTAAACACATGTGAATTTTACTTAAAACCCAATGTCATTAAATTATTTAAAGAGCAAATTTTGAAACTTAGAGAAATCAAAATTAAAATAACTGATTCTATCATTGATGCAATATTTACAATTCAACTTCCTATGTTAATTCTAAGCAAAACCCCCTTTTGTTTATATCATGTTAATGAAGAAAATGCTAAGAGAATCTTTTTAAAGTCTATTGTTCATGAAGTTCGATTATGTATAGAAGATTTGTTTCACTGTGATGAGTGTTTATTTAATTCTTCTCATCAAAGTTCCCTAGATTATTCAACGATATCATTACTTGCAAAATTTCAATTAAATCGCGACGAGATACTTTTAAAATTAAATATGTTTGCTATTGCTCAAAATATAACCTGTACATGTCATTACAATATTTCTTTCTTTAAAGAACTAAATATGAAACTGTATGAAAATCATATTGAAGCTGCTTTATCTAAATTGTAAATTAATCTGTATATATGTTATGCATTTTTAATAAAGAAATTGAAACTGTATATATTGTGTCAGTAGTCCTTTGTATATATTTACAACTATACATAATAATATTCAATTCTTATTAGTATTAATATAGTTAATACAATAAATAATTTAAGAATAAGGTATTAATAATTTTAATAAATATGTTTTAAATAAACAAAAACTTAAATCCATATTTATTAGTTTTATAAAACACACTAATGAAGCAAAGGTTTAACTCCAATCGCGAAAAACTTAAAAATATAAAGAAAACCAAAAACATATTAATTATTTTTTATTATTATTTTATGTAAAAGATTATTGAAGTAAACTTTTAAACGTACCGCAACACGCAGTGAAAAATATTCAAAGTCCACAGGACATTACTCGAAACGATTCCATTGTCTTATACGGTAAATTGAAATATAACACACGGAAAAAAGATCGACATATACGGGAGAAATTTAATTTATCGTATAAGATAATGGAATCGTTCCATTACCATTCTCGTACCCATTGACTTAACCAATCGTTTGGAGTAAGTTTTTCACACAAGTCCTTTGAACAGTTTTTTATAGAAGTATCACTCGTTGTAGACACATCACAATGAGAGTTTTTTAAAGTATTCAGATCAATGAATAAAGAGTTTTTTGGTGTTTCACATGCACTGGATGAAGCATCACTTAGATCAAGTCTTGGTTTCTTTAAAGGTGACATGATGGGGTTGTATATTAAATGACGAAAAGTCAGGCTGATTCTCATATCTTTAATGTTAGGGTCCGGTGCAATGCCATGGGTAAACAGTTCGTTGGTAGGCTTTAACATACCGTAGAGCGAACCATGTTCTAATGAAATCAAAGTCGATGGTGTTTTAGGCCTCTTGAATTCAATTGTTCGTTCGGCACCAAAGCTGAGGACTACGATAGGGAAAGTTGTATCCAATCCACTTTCGTTGTCTTTATGTTGAGCTATGTAGCTGTATCCATTGATGTAGAGGTTTAGCAGAACATAGTTGAAGGTAGAAGCCGTCCATTTTTCCACTCGATCCCGCAGTTGTAACATCAGAGGTGTCCAAGGGTTAGGTGGCACATGGGTTCCGCTGAAGGCATAACTTAAAATCGAATCGCCGTATCCTAGAACTTGCCTTTTAGGTTTAATACTTTTTCCATGAATTTTAAACGTTGGCGTGTAGAAAGGTAAAGTTTTTAACTCAGCAAAATATCGATCCGCTTGTTCCTTTTCGATAAAGTTTGAAACATAGTAGACATTCAGTCCGTTTTCCATAAAACTCACAGCAGACATTTTGAAGCAACCAACAAATACGAAATCAAATGGCAGAATCAATGAGCTGTGATCGCTGATAAGCAATCTCTGATAAGATAAGAGACTCGGCACGTGACCTGACGTCACCAATCATATGACTCGTGACGTCACCGTAATCACGTGACCTGATGCTGCTGATAAGAACTATCCATATCGCTCATTTCTCTTAAGACTGCTGTTGGAGTCAGACATGTTTTCAGGTAAGTGAAACTTTAAAACATTTTTTTTTTAAACTTATATCTATTGAAATATATTATTAGTGAAAGATTATTACTATATTCATAAAATATTAAACAAAAATCTGTAATCTAGTAATTTTAATCTTTTAATGAAAGCATTAAATCATTAAATTACTTATTGTAAATGAATATCTATTACGATTTATTTTATTGTATACTGAAAAATTTTTTAATCATAGTATTGTTTTATATAAGTCTCTTAACCATGTGTGTTCATAAGTATAAATTTAGAAGTTACTACTTTCAAAAAGTTTTACAAATCAGCATTTTCACATTACTGTTTATTCATATACTGTCTTATGTATTCAATTTAACACTTATGTTGATGATTAGTTACTCAGTTTAAACTTTTACTTTAGGAAATATTATACATTGCATGGTGTATAAACATAGTTTAAACAATATATATTGAAAAAAATTTACATCTAATAGATGTTTAATATAGCTAACGCATGCAAACCCTATTAAGCATTTTCTTATAAAGTTCATAAACATGTTGTTACAAGGATTTTAGAAGATCAAACGATTCTATGTTTAATGCTAGGTTCGAATTCAACTTAACAATCTACCCGTTTGTAGTTTTTCTTGGTTTTCACTAAAACTCGCTTAACTATAAGTTACAAAGACTCACACACAGAGCAATCCACTTATAGAACCAACAGTTAAATATTTAATGGTATAAGTTTAGACTTGTAATCAATAAGCTTCAATACAACTGCAGGACTCATTAACCTTGTGATTAGTGCACGATTCTATGGTAAAAGGGGAAGTGTTGGGTTTGAATCCATTTCATCAACCTAGTCGATTGGAGTATTTCTTGGTTTTCTCTAAAACCTGCTTAAATATGCAATAGGATTCCTTAGAAAGTCTCTCATGCATTTCGCTTATAGGATCCTCATATAGTCTTAAACCTTATGAATATCCATATGTGAATGTTTATTGTATAGTAAAACTTTTAAATATAGTACAACAGCATGATACCAGTACGCCTCACGGTAAGTTATTTTTACTTAGACATTCTGAACAAATCTTATTGTAAAGGAGAATTTCTTTCTGTGAAAGTATCATCCCAATTCACTTACAAGGATTATTGTTTAGTATTTTAAATCATATACCAAACTTATAAAATTTAGCGGTTATGCAAATGATTAAGTTTTATTACTTATAGTTCATTCGCTATAAATAAGTTGTAAATTTTACCCTGCGATGTAATGCATATATTAAAATACTATATAGTTATTATACAAAAATCTCTTACTATCCGATCATTTATAAATAATTTAAAAATTTATTACTTAGTCTAGATAAAATAATTGCTAAAAAAACAATAAGATTTTTAATTTTATCCTATTAAGTAATTTTAAAACCTCTTTTTTTGTTTTTTTCTTATAAAGTTAAAGTGATTTTAATCCCTTACATTAAAAATTGCATTTATATTTTAGTAAAACTTCATTTATTTAATCGATTAAATGCAAAGTTTAACACTTAATGAATTATTTAATATTTTATCTATACAGGAATAATATAAAAAATTACATTTATGTGCTAGTAAAATTAATTGTCTCATTAGAAGTTTAACCAGCCATTAACTAAAAACAATGAATTTCAATACAACAGCATGATACCAGTATGCCTCACGGTAAGTTATTTTTACTTAGACATTCTGAACAAATCTTATTGTAAAGGACAATTTCTTTCTGTGAAAGTGTCATCCCAATTCTCTTACAAGGATTATTGTTTAGTATTTTAAATCATATACCAAACTTATAAAATTTAGCGGTTATGCAAATGATTAAGTTTTATTACTTATAGTTCATTCGCTATAAATAAGTTGAAAATTTTACCCTGCGATGTAATGCATATATTAAAATACTATATAGTTATTATACAAAAATCTCTCTTGCTATCCGATTATTTATAGATAGTTTATTACTTAGTTTTATAACTAGAGAAAATAATTACTAAAACAATAAGATTTTTAATTTTATTTTATCCCATTAAGTGATTTTAAAACAATTTATTAAAAATTACACTTATATTTTATTAAAACTTTATTTATTAAACATAAAAAGCGCGACTTAACGCACATTATTTTCTTAGCATAATTTTAAAAACCGCATTTTAACAGGTTAATTGCAAAGTTCAACTCTTATTGCAATATTTATATGTAGTTTACAATTGATATTAAATAAATGATCTCTATAAACTATTTTATATTACTCTGAAAACACAGAACTCTAACAACATTCTACTAAGATAGGTAGGATTCAACATTCTTATCTGTATGTGAGTCAACGTGTAGCGATAAACAGTTTGTCACATTTGTGTGCAAGGCTGAAGGTTTCATTTCTTCAATTTTAAGTAAGTTTCATAATTTATTATTACTATTTGATAATTTATTTAACTTAATATGTATCTCTACTCTATACGTAATATCTTAATATGTATACTCTAGTAAATTTATTTGTTTATATCATAAAAAAATTATTAAAACATAACTTTTATTAAAACATTACATAAGACAATTTTTATTGATTTATTGAAGAGAGAAATCAAACTACTTTCCCAAACGAATATTTACTGCTTAAATGAAATCTAGAAAAGTTTCGATTTAAATTGTGTATGTTCAGAAATTATCTGAGTAAAACTAAATTTTGCAATATATAAAACTCTTTCACAAACGAATTTTTATTTTTTAACTATAACTTACTTTTATATTTATTTATTTCAATACCGTTTAAGTGATACGTAGGTAATAATCGTTTAAACTCATTGTATGATATGCTTTGTGAAAAAATATTGCATTTTCCTAATTATCCGCTGTATTTTAACTTAATCTTTATATGAGATAGTATTGATTACTAATATGTATGGCTCGCCAGCGTATATAACGCATGATTCATCAGGTGTAGGGGTTTTCCGTTGCAGGTGATAACTGACTCATAGAATATTCCGTATTATCTGTTTTTAAGAAAACTGTTTATTTTCATTTAAAATGATACGTTGAATTTTTATGCAATTTATTTAGAAATGTTTAATACAAAATAACTTTTAGTAACTGATAGTTTTTAAATATAACTAATCCTTTTTATTATTATAGTTTATATCAATTATTTTATAAAAAGAACTAATTTTTATTATTTCAAGTTTAAAAGTATTTACCTGTTTCATTTAAATCAACTAAGATAGTTTAAATTATATTACAGCGTTAAACTCGAATAAATGTTAAATAATATTTGTGTAGTATCAATATAATGTTTAATTTAAATAACATATTCATGTACTTATAGCTTTTTTGCTTATAAAATTTATGTAAAGTTTTCGTGTTAGGATAAATTTATTTAATAGTAACAGCATAAAGTTTAGTTAATTATAATGTATATAAAATTTAATTGTTGATTTTAAACATTGTATGTATTTTTAAATTAATATTATTATAGGATAGCCATTTTTATTTTATTTTTATTTTTATTTATTTTATTTTTTATTTATTTATTTATTTTATAACTTTACTGTATATCTTTGTATGCATTTTTTTAATTAATATTATTATATGAAAGTAATTTTTTTTTAATTTATATTATTATATGAAAGTAATTTTTTTAATTTATATGATAGTCATTTTTTAAAGTGCATGTGTTCAATTTTTAACGAATGTAAGTTAGAGTTTAAATAAGTGTGAAACTTATTTAGTGAGAATATAAAGTTTAATTTATATAATTTTTATTATATTTAGTTTAATTTAAATAATTTTTATTGTATTCAGTTTAATTTATAACATATAAATTATTTATACTCTTCCAATGGTAACACCCAAATTTTAATATCAAAGTCTATACCATTCACATTCAATGTTTTTAATTATATAATACTCACCAACCCTTTGTTTTATTTTGTCAAATTCCATGAAATACATAGGCAAATTTCTATTTATTCTGTAATAAATTTATAATCTCCGAATGGTAATGAGCAGATATTAAGATCAAAGTCTATACCATTCGTTAAATTCATCTACCTTTGTTTCAGCGTTCAATTTTAACGATTGTATTAATAGTATTTATAAGTTAGAGCTTAAAGAAATTTTAAAAGTGAAACTTATTTAGTGTTAACATAAAGTGATGATGTGTATAAAGTTTAGTTTAAACAACTTTATTGCTTATAATGTCGTTTTTGTTTTAAAATAACTAATTATACGTATAATTACATGATATTCATTATTAAAAAATATGTGTTTTAAATTATTTATTATTGTTTTTAAATTTATGCGTATCGTTTTTGTTTTAAAATAATTAATTATACATATAATTGCATGACATTCATTATTGAAAAATATGTGTTTTAAATTATTTATTATTGTTTTGTTTTTAAATCTGTGTGTTAATCCACTGATGACACTTATCCTCAAAATACGAAAATTTCTAGTTAAATCTGTAAAAATTTCTAAATTTCAAGCTCTAAAATACTAAGTGTACTCATTAACCAATTAGAATGCAGTATTAGAATCATCTTGTTTCTATAAATTCTGTAAAAATTTCCAAATATAAATTTACAATGATAACACTAAAAGTATGAACTCCTATTTAAATTCCTTATTTATTATCTTAACGCAATATATTTTTAATCTCTAAAAATGCTAAGTTTCTAAAATACACATAAATTGTTACTGATGTTAATTAACTTCACTCATTCATTGTTTCATTCAGTAAAAATGTTAAGTCCCACCGGAAATTATTTATACTCTTCCAATGGCAACACCTAAATTTTAATGTCTATACCCTGTTTTTAATTCTATAATACACATCAACCTTTATTTCATTTTGTCAAATTCCCTGAAATACATAGGAAAATTTCTATTTAATTATGCAATTAATTTATAATCCCCGAATGACAACTCTTCAAAAGTTTCTATTCTTCCGGTGGCAACACCTAAATTTTAAAGTCTATACCCTGTTTTTAACTAGATAATACTCATCTACCTTTGTTTCAGTCAATCAACTTCGCTGTGCATTGCAGAAAATGCTAAGTCTCCGAAATTGTGAAAAAAATACTAAGTCCGAAATTTATGAAATTAAATCTAACTCCTTGAAATTCCACAAAAAAATACTAAGTCATGGCGCACGGTCATTGGAAGACAACCCCAGAAAACTATGTGATGAGTTCATCAGGTTGATATTTTTTATTTTATTTTTTATTTATTTATTTTTTTTTTTAAAGGAACTAACTCCCGCCTTGTTCTACGGAACGAAAAGGGGCACCGCAGGGCCTCGGGAGGGCAGTCTCCCAGGCGCTCAAGGTGAACTCTTTCTTTCTCCTCTCTCTCTCTCTCTTTTTTTTTTTTTTTTTTTTCTAACTTTATTCTTTCTAACTCTCATTTCTTAAATTTTGTATTCTCTTTCTAACTTTTTTCTATACATTTTTCTTTCACTTATTTCTCAAATTGTAAATTTTGTATGTATCTCTTTTCAGGTTAAGTCTCAAAAGATCGTGACGTCATCTAACCCCCCGCAAAAATTCGAAAAAATTTTTAAAGTCCCGAAAAATCCTTACTGAAAAATTTCTAAGTCCCCTTATTCAAAAAAAATATCTCGTAAATATTTCTTATCAGTCAAAAATTCTTATCGCGAAAAACCTACCGTTCAAGATAACGCTCCTCTCTCAAACCTATCGTTCAAGATAACGCGGCTCCTCCTCCTCCGCCTGCACTGCTCGCTCCTCGGCTCCTCGGCTCCTCCTGCTCCTCATGGCGCAGAACTCTCATTTTCCATCTACTAATAGCTTTCAAAGATTCATTGATTGATTGAAATAATAAATTTAATATGCCAGGGGTGAATTGAATAATAATAATAAATTAAGTATGTATAATCTAACTATGTCAGAAATAATAACATAAAGAAATGAACAGACATATGGTTATAAAATTTGATTTAAAGGATTACGATACCATTTTTAATTCCTTAGAAACGTTTGGACTTAAAAAATATATAAATATGATATCAAAGAGGAAGCCATTTGTTTTAAACGTCATATAAACAAATGTTTAATAATTTGAACTGGTAAGGAGAAATAAATTTGGAAATACATATGTAAAAATACGTGCGAGAGTTTCGATAGGAATATATCACATCTCTTTCCAAACCATTTAATTGATTCGGACTTACATTAAACACGTTTATTACCGACTGGTAGAAAACTATAAAAATCAAACACATTATGGGCGAAATGAAAAAAGAAACCTTCCTGTAAAAATAAATAAATAAATATATTAATTAAATATATTTTAATGATTAAAATAATAAAAATGTTAAGTTTATCAATAAAAAATATTTTCTTGAAATTGTAATTATTTTTCTTTTGGTTTTCTTGAACTAACTCTCCTAGTACTTGTGCGCGATATTCATATAATTTAATCTTAATATTTACCCTTATCGATTTTCATATCAAAATGTTTCTGATATTTATCATCCCCTAATTTCGAGCAAAGCCTTCAATTTACTGGGAGTTCATTCAGCTATTGAGAAACCATAATCCCCTGGCAGACCCCGGCGATTATTTGCATTCCCCAAAAAGGATCAAAACACCCTTACTCTATTTATTCAGCCCGTGAGTCACCGGGAAAAAAACATTAGGAAACTAAATAGAGGATCGCTGCAATTTCTCCTATGAAACAGAAATAAGACAGTCACCATGCCTTTTCGTTCGCGACACAATAGCAAATAATTTGGTTTTAAACATTTTTAATTATAATTAAGGTAAATCACAAACTTTCTCTTGTGATTTGAACATTATCTATCTTCAGAAGAAATGAAAAATATTTGAAACACGGTCCTTTCGAACATGAATCATGTGTTGTACCACCGGAATAATATATACTTCAGCTAGTTTTTGGTCAAAATATATTTTTCTTTTTTCATACGCGTGTTTTAACGTTACGAATTTGGAAAATTTCCACTAAACAAACACGCATTTTACACGTCTGTTCTCAGCATTATTGTGCGCAACGTATCAATTAAATCGAGCACGCTCTACAACTTAGTGATTGATCCCCCCCCCCCTTCCACACACACACACACCCTTTTTTTACTGTTTCCGATTTAAGAACGTCAATTCCATTGTTTGCCGATAGGTGGCGCTGTAACTGATCTCAATTTAAAAAACTCATAGTCACTTTACTATGCCAAGATATTACGTTAAAAAAAAAAAAAAAAAAAAAAAAAAAAAAAATTCAACTGAATGTGTAAGTGGGCAGGATTTTTAATGAACACTCTATATATATGCATATATATTTCTGTGCTTCATATGATACATCATTTCATCTTGTGCAATGTTTGAAAACGTATCCATAATATATATATATATATATATATATGCACTTAAGAAAATATAAGAATTACTTTAAAATACTGTGAATGTCTTAACATGCGTATAAACTTCAAAAAACGCAAAAATACCAGAGTATTTAAAAGAAAGAATTTTAATGAAGGCTTAGTGAATATTAAAGAAATAATAATATTAAATAAATGTGGAAGGTAACATTATATTCAATTTATTCTACTAAACTCTTACAATAATTTATTGATTTTGGTGTTGCGGCTTAGAATGACTCGATTGCACTGTTACGATAGCGATTGCAATACTTAGTCATACAG
Organism: Salticus scenicus; assembly: GCA_963930645.1. Lineage (NCBI taxonomy): Eukaryota > Metazoa > Arthropoda > Arachnida > Araneae > Salticidae > Salticus > Salticus scenicus. Next base: position 141,501,978 of record OZ005648.1, on the reverse strand, counting down.
GTATTTTTGGCTGGCGAAAAATGTATGCAATATTCCAAATGTAAAATTGTTAGAACATTCTAAGAGAGAGTTGTATGCATTTCGTATTCGAAGGCATATTTACAGAGGGAACAGAAATAACATACCAAATGAAGATTAATGCAAAGTAAATAAGAAAATATGAGAATTACTTTGAAATACTGTGAATGTCAAATTACAGCATTTAAAAGAAAAAAGGCTTTGTGAGTAGTAAAAAAAAAAAAAAAAAAAAAAAAAATCTGGTGTGAAACAACCACACGACTTCCATTACCCACTATTACACATATTATATGCATTTTTGAGAGATAATGCGATCAGAAAACATAAAAGTGAACTAAAGAGAAAATCGTTAGAGCCGTTTTTGAGATACCAACTTTAAAAAAAAAAAAAAAATCAATTATTGACCGGAAAACAATAATTACATACAAAAGGATATTTAAAAGTGAGTTAATATGGCGAGTTTGAAAAAAATCCGTACAGCTGTTTTTAAAGGAACGCCCTTGGGAGACCTGAAATTGAGCTATTTATACAGGACGCCTATCAATTTTCCTGAACTAACCAACTATATCATTCGAAAGGACATCTAATAGAGTGTTTATATAGAAACTTTGAAGAAAATCGTTAGAGCCGTTTTTGAGATACGGGCTTACGGTCCCACTTCCGGTTTCCGATGTTCCACTTCCGGTTAAAATCAATTATTGACAGGAAAACAATAATTACATACAAAAGCATATTTAAAAGTGAGTTAAAATGGCGAGTTTGAAAAAAATCCGTACAACCGTTTTTAAAGGAACGCCTTTGCGAGGCCTGAAATTGAGCTATTTAAAAGGGACGCCTATCACTTTTCCTGAACCAACTAACTATATCATTCGAAAGGACATCTAATAGAGTGTTTATATAGCAAGTTTGAAGAAAATCGTTAGAGCCGTTTTTGAGATACGGACTTACGGTCCCACTTCCGGTTTCCGATGTCACACTTCCGGTTTTTCAATTTTCACCAAAATTTGGAAATTTCATCTGTAGACCAGACGTATTTCAATTCTAAAGTTTCGTAGCTCTATCTTTATTAGTTTCTGAGCTATAATAGCCAGAAGATTCTCTACATACATACACACACACACACACATACACACTGACCAATTGCCAAAAACCACTTTTTTGGACTCAGGGGACCTTAAAACGTGTAAATCAGGTGAAAACCCGATATCGAATTTTCAGACCGAATACAATACTTCCATTACCTACGGTAGTAGGGTAATGGAAGTAAAAAAAAAAAAAAAAATGATAATATTGAATAAGTGTAACATTATCTTCAAGTTATTTTAAGAAACTCTCGCAATAAATTGTTGATTTTGGTGTTGCTTCTTAGAATGATTCGATTGAATTTGTACGATAGCCAGTGCAATATTTAATCATACAGGTATTCCTTGGCTGACGAAAAATATGTTCAATATTCCAATTATAAAAATGTTAAAACAACATTTTGAGAGAGAGTTCTATCCACTTCGTATTCGAAGGGATGTTTATAAAGGCAACGGAAATAAAACATATAATATGAAAATTAATCCAAAATAAATTAGAAAATATGAAAATTACTTTGAATTACTGTAAATGTCAAATTCGAGGATTAAAAAGAAAAATGGCTTTGTAAATAGTAAAAAAAATAATGATATTAAATAAACGTAACATTATATTCAAGTTATTCCAAGAAACTTCCACTGTAAAATATTTATTTTGTTGTTGGAACTTAAAATGATTCGATTGAATCTGTACGATAGCGAATGCAACACTTAATCATACATGTATTCCCTAGCTGACGAAAAATGTGTGCAATATTCCAAATATAGAAATTCTGAAACAGCATTTTACGAGACAGTTGTATACATTTCGTATTCGAATGGATGTTTCTTTTGATATGTTAGAAAGAAAGTACAAATATAGGGATTAAAATTTTGAATATATATATATAAATGATAGATATCATAATAAATTTTAGCATAAAAATTCTAGCAATTAATAGATACATGCCAATATCAACACAACAAAAATAAAACTGATTTTAACACAGTACAAAAACTATCACATGAATGTGTCGAATCATATTTAGATCCAATAAGAGATAAAACCAATTTAAATTACTTACGCCCACATGAGTAAAAAGGACCGTTATACCAACTGACGGAGAAAATTGATGAAGGAACTCATTAAATGTATTAACAGTGATTCAGGAATTAAGAATCCAGTTAAAAAAAGTAAGAAAAAATAAAGGGCCACAGGAATACTAATTGGAATTAAACAATGCTTATAAATAGAAGTATTAAATCATCAGGAAGCATGTACTTCTTTAAAGCAGATGGAGCTGCAAGATTTCGTAAAACAATAAAGCTAACAATAGCAGATTTATATTGTTCTTCAATCGAGCAGTAAAACCATTTTGAATGAGAAATGAAATGAAATATTAATATATATATATAAAGAAAAAAAAAAAAAAAACTCAATGCTAAAAAAATCACATATTTAGAATTAATAAGCTTCTTTTCAAAGACTCAAAGGTTTTTATTATTATTGTGACTACCCACACTTTATTTTTATTAAAAAAAAAAAAAAAAAGTCTGAGTAACGGTTATAATTTGTACACACACAAATATGTAAAAGGAATTCTTTTAATATGAAATTTTGTTTTAAACTAAAGCTCAGTGAAGTAGATGAGGCTGATAACTTCCTGTGTATTCTTATAATGAATAATATCATACACGTGGATATCCCTTTGACCATTATAACTTTCGATAAAAAATTCATTTTGTTCACATTTCTGCTGTATAATTTAAAAATAAACCAGAAATTTACAAATACCTTTACAAAATTAACCAACTTTATCAAAATAATTTTTTCAGTTTTTATTCACTATCGACTGGTTAAATTTATAAATTTGTGCTAGATTTTAGAAACAAAAAATGTTAAAAATTTGACCAGACTTCTATTCTCATTATTACTTTTTATTTGTGCTCTTCTGCATATCAGGAGTGATGTTTTATCCGCCACACGTTATGTATAACTTAATGGACTATTTCTGATTTTTATAAAAAATAAGCTTGGCACTGATCACCTTATCTAACGTAATATAAAATTATAAGTTAGAAAGCATGTAAAAGTTATTTATTTATTTATTTTTATAGCTCTTAAAGGACATTGTAGAACATGAAGGGCCACGGAATATAGATTATTATTGTCACTTAAGGCATGACATTTTTAAATGTATGGTGTAGTTTATAGTTCATTTACAGGGCAGAACAAAACAAATTTTTAACATAACAATTTATAGACAATGTGATAATTTCATTCAACGTTTATGAAACGATTTATATATATGATTTTAAAATACGTACGACTTCAAATATGAAATGTGTTATTAGTGTTTCCATCAAGATAAATCCAACAAAAATGTTGTGCATAGTATTTTTAAGGAATTCGCAGAAGAAATTGAATGCATTATTATTGGCAAAGTTATATTGAAATTTCCTTTTTTGACATTATTCTATATTAAACAAAATATCCGCCAAATAATGGCCAAATAATGGCCAAGCATATTGGAACTTGATGCAAATATGACATCATATGAAAAATCTGATGGGGAAATATATTGAATATGACAAGAAATATAAGTTTTTGAAAACATTGCAGTTTTGGCCGAACTGTGCCAGTTTAACAAAAAGCCTGTTGGAACAAGTATTACTTATAGTTCTTTTGTTCACTAATTAAGTTCTCTAATTGTACAGACAGTCTGATCAACTAAAATTAAACTTTTCATTAATAGAGATTTATGCCTATCTAGCATGATAGGAAAGATTAAAATGCGAGATAAATTTTAAATTTCCTTTTCTCCTAAAATATTATTAAAAAATACAATTTCCAATAAAAAACAATGATTGTGAAAACCGTTTTTCACACAAATAAATCATAAAACTTCTAAATCAAAAGCACCTAACATAATTAAAAACATTTGGGCATTTATTTTATGACATTAATAAATGGATTTATTCAATGTTAATATTTGTAACTAAAAATTTCAAAAAATTCTCAACAGCAGATAAAATGATCTTAAAAACATATATGTAATTGTCTTCTTCGCACTATCGGACAGTAAAAGTTAAGTACATTTTACAAACATCATTTTGCTCTGTTATGTTATAATTCTGTTTCCAGACAACGTTTGTAGAACATTTATAATTATTTAACAAGAGCGCACAAAAATTCAGTTGCAATACAATACTCTCTATATGGTGATAATTTAGCGAAATAATTATTAGGACTAGTACCGGCTTTCCGGAATTGATGTGAGTAACTGAGTACAAATTATAATATTCAAAGAAAATGTTATTAATATCATTTATAATTTATTTTCTTAATAAGGAAAAACAATTCAATTACATTCTTATCTAGATGTCAGTCATAACTGGGAATGCAGTATATTGCTTTGTATATACGTTTTACACATATTGAAAATTCTACTGAAATATTCATATATTCACATAATTTTTTTCACATATATATTGGTAGCTTTAATTATTATTTTTAAGTAAATAAGTTTTTTTTTTTTTTTTAAATCGTAAGTAAGTTTTAATTTCAATACAAATCTTAAAAGAAGTTATATGTGCGCCATAAAAGACGATAAGTTATAGAAATATATAAACATACATACATACATACATATATATATATATATATATATATATATTTACATATATGGAATTTATGGTTAGAAAAGCCTATTTCTTGTTCAGCTGTCAAATATTTTTTTTTCATTACAAAACAATATACTATTCTTTAAGTTTTGGGAGACACGCTTTTTCACATATTTTAATGCGGATGGCCGCAAGTCATTTTTTAACCTGTCTTGAATGCACTTTTCCTAGAATTTTTCTTGATAACATTTTGAATATGGTAATACATTTCCTTCGCCTGATTTGAATGAAGGGCGTTGCTTGAAAATGACGTCATAAAAAAGCATTTCTTCTGTCATAAGTATGTTTTTATTTCTGTAACAAAATTAATCTTCCAAGATTATTCTTTGGTAGTTTAATGTATATTATATTACTATAAGCTGTAAGCTATTTGGCAGAATATATATCAAGTTAAGAACATTATTGTCATTATTATATTATTTTAGTAATAATTCAAGAATTAATAAATATATAAAGCAAGGTGACAAGACTATCAAACGTGACAGGTGAAAAAGTATTTAAATAAATCAGAGAAGACAATTTCTTTATCATAAGGAAGAGTTGGAAAACATTAAAAAAGAAATTCATAAGAAACTTTAAAAAAGAATCTAATATCATTTGGTATATATATCATTAAAGATTATGACAAATACAAAAACATGTTTCATCTTTTATTTTTCGTCCATCTGGTGGATGAGTGGTAAAGCTTTGCTTGTCTGGGTTCGGGCTCAAATCCCGTTACAGTTAAGGATTTTAATAGCGGTTCGAAATCCATTTTAAGCAATAGGTCCCCTTCCAATTAACCTTATTAAGAATAAAATGACCGTAAAGCGATACACAAATTAAACTGTTTCTTTCTTTACTTAATAATTGTGCTGTTAATTGTGTTTGCATTGAAGTAGAATATGTTAATGAAAAGTGTAAAAAAGAAAAAAAAATGCTCCTAATAAGTTACTGTAAAATATTACTGTAATATACATCATTTCTTGTGATTTTAGCTGGTATAAGGCAAGATCGGAGCATAATGTGTACGGATCGGCAACGTTGCCGCTTTGACTGCAGCACTCGTGCCTACTTTGTTCGACTGACGAAGGGTCGTGTGTTCTTTCGACCCGAAACAATTGTTGCGAGTTTATTGCATTTTATGGTGTTTATTTAAAGTTTTGTAATGATTATGATAAAAGTAATAAACTTTCAATAAATTTATATTATTCTAATCAAGAAATATTTCTAGAATTGTTTATAAAATATTATTGCTAAATATGATTATTAAAATTAATAATATTTGTGTTTAAGAGTGCGCAAAAAAAAATAAATATTTAACCTTATCTGCAACAATTTTGGATAGAATTGCAATTAAATTACAAGAATGTTCCTTTTAATCTTTCTTTCTTTCCTTCTTTCTTTCTTTTTCTTTCTTCCTTTTCTTTCTTTCTTTCTTTTCTTCTTCTTCTTTTTTTTTTTTTTTTCCAACTTCAAAATTGGTCATTTTTGTAACTCTTTCTTTTTTCAATCCCTACTATTAGTTCACACTCTCCCTATATATATCTTGTACAAATCTTGCAATCGATTTTTAACTAACTTCCCGACTAGCTAGAAATTTGAAACTTTCAGGATTGCTCAGAACACGGTGACAACACAATACTTCGAAGTCCGATTTTCGAATTTTTTTTATTAGTTTTCTTATAATTACTTAAAATATGAAAATAATAACATCCTAATAGCGTTAAACTAGCCATTAAAATATTAGCTATAATTTAACTGATGAAAAAAAAAAAAAAAAAAAAAAAAAAAAAAATACGAGTTCATTTTTTTTTTTTCGACATAAAAATAAATACATTTGACTAAAAGTGAACATTAAAAAATTATAAAAAGTTAAATTATGCATCTCACAAAAATTGACGTCATTATCAGTTTAAAAATTTTATGCACATTGATAAGAGCTCTATGATTCATCAGAAAATTTAAAACATGGTATATAAAAAGTTTTTTTTTTTTTTTTTAATCTTATAATTATTTTTATTTCATTTTTCACGCGTACTTTTTATTTCCTAATTCAAAATTATTTTTTCGATATTTTTTGTAAGTAGGAATTGACTTCTTCTTCTTTTTTTTAAAATATGTTTAAGAAATTAAGTTAAAATTTTTTAGATAAATGAAATTGAGTACTTATATATCATGAACAATATTTATCGAAAAAGCTTCTGATAATGCGAATAGCAAATGCACTATTGATTTTTTTTTTGTTTTTTTTTTTTCAGAATTTGATGTTTTATTGACTAAAATTTGTTAGAAAACTGAAAAGTCATATAAAATAAGGGAAAATTATTTTTAAACAAAGTTTCTTTTAAGGTCGTAACACAATTTAACATTCTATAAAAATATTTTCACTAATTTCAAAATCTAAAAATTTTACTTTTAATCTAAATATCCAAATAATATTTATGTTATTTATTCTTTATCTCTCTGATAAATAGAACGTTAGTAAGATGAATACATAAAAATAAATAATTAATGCAAATGAAATATTTAATATAATCCCAAAATCTTTTAACTTTATTGGTATAAAAAAAAAAAAAAAAAAACCTTAGATTGTGTTTTAAATATTAGTATCTAAAATACTTAATTAGAAATAAAATGAGATAATTTTAAAGTTTTGGTATCTAAAAATACAATAAGTCTTGTGACAACTTGATTTATAATTTTCCAAAGACGTAGTCTGTATTTAAAATATTTGATAAAATAACAATTATTGCATTAATTAATACTAAATTTGACATACTTGGATTTGAGCTTCTTAATTTTCCTTAACAATTGCTTATATCTGATATACAAAATACATACATTGATGCACATATATGGGAGGATTGGTTTTAAAATCAACTGACTAAATGCAGTTTCTTCTCATTTAAAATTATATGCTACTTTAATACTCACAATGCATCAAAAATTGTGATTCAATTTGAATGTCATGAGTTTTTATTATAAAAAATTAATTTTGTCCGGAAAATAGTTATAATTTATTATTGAAGTCATTAATTAAGCATATTTATATATATATTTGAGTAATTTTGAAAAAATGTAGAATCTTTCTGCACTAGACAATAATTGTAGATATGTGTTATTATTATCATTATTATTATTATTATTATTTTGGTAAAGTTTAGAAGTTCTTAAATATTTAGAATATATTTTGAAAAATGAGAAAAAAATTTATTAATGTTTAAATATTATTATTTTCTTTTTCTTTAAAAAATTGTAAATATAGTTTTTTGTCATTAACTAAAAAAAGAAGAAAATAGTACAGAAGAAATAAAGCTCGATTTCGCTTTCTTTATTAATCTTTTCTTTATCTTCAACTGGAATTTAAACACGTAACTTTATTCGATATCTTCTTCGTAAATGACAATTGTTTACCTCTATCGGCACTTTTATTTTTCCATCTCTATTCTAAGCGGAAAGAAGCAGAAAAGATGAAAAAGAAAAAAAAAAAAACTTTATAGATTTTTCCTTATTAAACTGTCATCATCCGACAACTAAAAGAAAACTCTGATGATTTCGATATCAATTTGTTTTCGTATAGGACCTCCAAATCGAAATAATAGTAGTTCAAAGATTTTGTATTTCTTTTTTAACGTAATTATAAAAATGTCTTAAAATGTGATTTTGTTTGTATGTACCTTTTCTTTACTGTTAATTATTTCGTTATTTTAAATTGGAAGCGCCAATAAATTATTTTAACCTTTTTATTTATTAGTATAAATTTTTGTAAGTTTACAAAATTTAGTAATACATTAAAGTGATACTGATCTGATTTTTTCCCCTCCCATTTTATGAAATTTTAAATTCGGGATATACAGTCGAAGTAAATTCAAGCACAAGAAAAAAAAAAATCATATGCATCAGAAATATTTTACAATTACTAATAAATCTTTTGTATTTCCCTTACATTAAAATAATTTACTTAAATTTTCATGCCTATTATAGGGCAATAATTTTTTTTAACATTTATCATTTAGTCTGCATCAAGTTTTTGAGTATAAATGCATTTTACATTTAGCTGGAAAAAATATTATGACAGATAAAAAATTCATAATATTGTGACAAGTTTTTATGTTTTGTTAAGAAGCTAGCAAGGAAATTTAAATAATAATTACGAAATTTAAGAATTAATAGTTTCGTAAAAATATGTTAGTAAAGAGAGAGTGAATTAAAATAAATATCAGTTCATGGACTTTTGTGTCTAAGCGTAAAGCCGCAAGGAAAGCATTTTTATAAGCATTTAAATGTTGTTCTTTGAGGAAACAAATCTTTTTTTTTTTTTTTTTTTTAATTCAGAACGTAGTTGTCACCAAACCCTACTATAACAAAGGTTATTTCGAATCAAATTTAGTATGCAAAACTTTTAACGGAGAAGTATCAGAAAACAAGTTTGTAGAATACCATTTATGGAGAATGTCCTAGATAATTGAAATGACAAGTGTAGGTTTTTATTTCATTCTAATCTTCAAATTAGGCCGCTCGACTTTTAATCAGACAATTGATTAATTAACTGTAAACTGTTATATTTTAAGTCGAAGACAGCAGTATTTAATATTTCTCCTATTATACTACTTTGTTTCCAATTTTAAATGTGTAATATTGAGATGTACATATTGGGATAAAAACGTTCAATTTGTGTTATTAATATGTAAGATTAAATGGTAATAAAGATAATCTGTTCTCATCTTTATTTTGATACGTATACTTAGGTGAACTAATTCATAAAAATAATTATAAGGTAAAAAACTTTTTATGTATCATGTTTTTAAATTTTCTGTTGAATTTTAGTCCATAACAATAAATCATTTATTGTTATTAAAAATTCCATTAATAAGCTTGCTCCATAATAGGTTATGAAGAATAGTTTTATAAGATAAAAAACTTTTTATATACCATGTTTTTAAATTTTCTATTGAATCATAGCTATAGAGCTACATTAGCACTTTATCAATGTGGATAAAATTTTTAAAGTGATAATGGCGTCGATTTTTGTAAGATGCATAATTTAACTTTTTACAACTTTTGAACGCTCACGTTATTTTTATGTCGAAAGCTTTTACAAGAATACAAGATAATAAAAACATGGTAATAAGCAAAAAGTTTTCTCTTGGGGCATAATAGAATATAAAAAAATTGTACATTCTGACTAATATCTCCAAAACATTAAAGAAGGTCTAAAATTGGCATTGGTTGTTGAACCAATAAAGATCTGGGTATATTTGAGAAACTGTCTTTCAATTCTTCATTTTTCGTTTGTTTTTGAATTGAGGTTTTAAAGTCAACGGAACGTCACTTTGCAATATCGCCGGCAAGAAAATTTACCACAAGATTCTCAGGATTTTTTTTCCCAATCCGATATAAAATAGTGGAATCAAACACAATCATAAATTTCTACACGAAAATGCTTTTTAGAAAATTGAGAGCCTGAATGATTTATTATGATCGCTCTTTCAAACTATCTGATGACAACGATAAAAAGTACAATAGAATGAAAACACAGAAAAAATCAATTACACTGCAACTTAATGCCTATTAAAGAATGCAATTAAACATGCATCTGAACGTGTTCTGTACTGGATATATATACCCTAAATATATTGCAAAAAATGGTCACTTTGAATGAATATGCTGATTAAATGTATTTTGATTATTTGTTTTGCTTTATCCTCTTTTGCAAAATTTACTATTTAAATTTCTTGTTAGCACGAAATAACTATTTTTCACCTTGAATGAACGTGCAAACATTTTGTTTTTATTTAAAATATATAAAGCTGAAAGTTTGTGATTGTATCTCTCTGGATTATTAGATTTTACCAAAAATTGGTACACCTGTTAATGAGGACAAAATCTAGCAAACGTTATATTTTTTAGTTCAATCGGATAATTAGTTCAAAAGATATTAAGTAAAAACCCCACTTTAACCTTTAAAACTATTTAAAAGAAAAAATAAAATTGATGCTAAAAATAATAAATAAATAAGTGAATATATTTCTTTTTATGACAAAAAAAAAAAAAAAAAAAAAAAAAAAAGAATGTACAAACATTTTTTTTTGTTTTTAAATAAATAAAATAAAATTTAGAAAAGTCCTGTAATGAAATGCCTCTAACTTTAATGTAGAACCCCTTTGCGAAATTTGAAATTGGGCACTGAATTAGCTCGGACTTTTCTCGCCAATGTCTTTACTTACGCAATTGTGATAGCCATTTTAATTCATCGCCGAGATGACAGTAAAAATTTAAAAGCCGCCAAGGGGCTCCTAAGCCAAAGTAATTTTAAGAAATGAATATACTAACCGATGCTAGGGAAGTAAATAATAGTTACCGCATGCCTTAGTCTTTATATGGAAGAATAGATTAAAATAAGTCCTACTATATTAAATTCTGTATACAAAGAATATGTAAACAGTATTTTATTATTATTATTATCATTATTATTATTATTATTTATGGTTTCAAGTTAAACTGCATTTTTCCGTGTGCATGATAAGGAAAGAGATGCTCAACTTCGTTTCTATTATTATGCGCTTACTTTCTAAATTGCATTTTGCAAATCCTCAAACTTCAGTTCTTGTTAACTGAATATTGTTAAAAAGAAATTCTATTTTTCAAATACCTGTTCTTAAGGTACTGTAAATTCAATTATTTTTAAGTTTAAATTGAGCTTTGGTTTTCACATTGTAAATGCTTTTCAAAGCCATAGTCGCCCAGCTCTAAATTTTGACTTAAAATTTTTAAATTTCATTTATTAGTTCAATTTAAGGTAATCCTGTAGGAATAAGACTTTAGTTATATGTCTAAACATGCACAGTTTTACTATTCTTATTTATCCATTTTTTTGTGTCATACCATTTTTTTTCTTTCATTATTTTGTATTCGTTTTTTAAACATGCACTGTAATATATTCAGCATTACACATCTCTCTCTCAAAAGTCAGTTATCTATATATTAATAGGCAAGCATAAAATTTGTTGTCCCTTTTTAACATATTAATTATGGGAGTAGAGATTTGAGAATGGTATCATTCGAAATGTATGGTTAGCCGGAAGGTGCGAATACAAATATTATTTTCTTACGATGTCAAGAAGGTATTTAAAAATACATTTATTTTTTATGCCTTTTCCCTCATTTTTCCCTTTTATACACGTATTTCTTTACATTAAAAAATACCTAAAAGAAGAAAGTTGTTGAATCTGGCAATTTCATAAAGCTCAAATAAAACCATAGACACAGTAATTTGTATAATGTAGCATCACTATACGCAAACGAAGTGATGACGTCACTGTCTGTCCATGGAGCCATGAAAAATATTTTCTATGTTAATTGTCCATTGGATTTTTTGTAAAAAATTATTAAAAAATAACGGAAATTATCTGCCGATTTTAATTCCGATATTTGGGTATAGTTCTATATAAGTTACTGTCTACATGTGTTTGATTGAGTTATTTTTTCTGTAAAATTGATAAAATTTTAATTTAAAATCACAAAACTCCAGAAAAAAAAATGGCAAACTTCCAGTTTCGAATGTAAACATAAACATTTCATTTCAAAGGGTGTTATTTAAACAATAAATATTCAAATAATATACTAAATAAAAGGAAAATGGATTTGTTACTAACTGCTGCATGTATAAGTAGACGATACGGAAAAAATTCCGATTTCCGTTTTTTTGCTGAATTTTACATGTTTTGAGCTTTCTTTACGTTTCAATTGACTGAAATTGGCTACTTATTTTTTAAAAAAGTGTCTTTATTGCTAGCTTTTGTGGGTAGAAGAAGCAAGTAGAAGATACACAAATCTTCTGATTTCCGGTTTTCGATGAATTTACACGTTTTGAGATTTCCTTGCATTTTAATTAATTGAAATTGACTACTTATTTTTATTATTTAAAAAGTGGATTTATTATTCTTTCCTCTGCATATATAAGTAGAAAATATAAGATTCAGAAAAGTTTTAGATTTTCGGTTTTCGATAAAGTTACACGTTTTGAAATCTCCCGAACTCAATTCGACCATTTTTGAAAAATATCTTTTTTTTTTTTCTTTTTTTGTTCAAACACTGTACTTTATGAACCAATCGAATTAATTTAACAGAATTTTATACTTGGTTGGGCCTTGGTTTGACATGGTATCTATTAGCTTCTGGGCTGTATCACACAACAAGGGGCGTTTTCGCGTTGCGATTTTCTCTCATTTCAGGAAAGGCTAACATCTACAAAGAGAAATAGTTATATTAAGTAAAACTCTGCTGATTCAGTTAGAGTGAATATCGGCAAACAATTACCGCAGCTGTGTTGCAATTGCATTCCGTTTAGGACAAGGCAATAACTTTGCTTTGCCTCGCTTTGCAAAAAATATGGTCGAGTTTCGACCACTGGGCGATACTAGTACTATTTAATCCCTAAAATTTAGAATTTTATGTCAGAAAAGAATCGAGTTAAACGGAAAATTCGGAAGCTGATGGTTGATTTGTTTTTACTAACTCATAACAACCAAAGTTAATGATACATATTTCTGATAAACTTTTTTTACAGAACTAGTGACTGGCTGTACGATATAAGCAACAGAGTCAATAAGATGTATATTCCCTTTTTTTTTTTTTTTTACTTTCTTCTATATTCAACAGAATTCGTAAGAATTTTCGACTTTCGGTTTTTGATGAATTCACACGTTTTGAGAGCACCTGAACATGATTTGACCCTTTTCAGAAAATGTCATTCTGTCCGTCTGTCCATCTGTGTGTGCCAAAATTTTGTGGAAACTGTACCTCAGGAACTACTACACAGAATTTCATATAAATTTATATGTAGATGCATCTTGAAATTAATCAGTGCCTATTATTAACTTTTGATGCGAATCGCTTAAAAGGTGACACTTCTATAGCGCAGTGTCTCGCGTTAAAGGGAAGGCTATATCTCAGATTCTATTGTATATAATGGAACGAAATTGTTATGCGAGAAGGTTATTATGAAACATTATTCGTATTAACTTTAGGTACATATAGACCGTTAGGTGGCGCTGCTGTACTGCAATGCTGCAATTTTCTCTATGAACGAAAAGGCCCTATCTTAGCTTCTATTGCATATAGTTGCACAAAACTTGGTATATGAGCGAGTTATTATGAAGCGCTATGCTTATTCGAGTTGGGTAGATACTGGCCGAACGTTGGTGCTGCTGTGCTGGAATTTGAATAGGAAGAAATCTCAACTTATATAGCATATAAATGCACCAAACTTGATACGTGAGTTAACCATAATGAAAACGAACACTGACCGTCAGAGTGGCGCTGTTATTACTCACTTTCTGGGATTCAGATGGCTCCATCTTAGCATCTGTATATTAAAATTGCACCACACACCATATGCAAAATCTTTATTGTGAGAAGTTATGATTAACTTTTTTTGTGCATGTTAAACAATAAGTAGCGCTGTTATATAGAATGATAAAGAAGAAAGTATTGTGACTGAAAAAAAAAAAAAAAAAAGACAAAATATGCACTGTAAAATCAGCTTTTTCATGCTGCTCTGAACTTTTTCTAGTATCATTCATTGATTATTTTATGAAAGATATTAAAACGACTTAGATATTTATTTATTTTAGAAGATTGGTTTGGATCGTAAAAGTTTATTCTGATATACATAAAAAAATAAACAATAAAAATAAATAAATAAATAAATAAAATAAAATAAAAATACAGTGCCCGCCGCTTATTAAAATCACATTCGTTCTGAGCCAAAGTGATTTTATAAAGCGGCTGATTTTTATATGCGGCGAACGTTCCTGGGAACTCAAGAAAAATGTATTACTTCCCTGAATTTGGTAAGACATTTCAAGAGGTATCAAATAATTGAATTAATAAACAATATTAATTAACATTTGTCAGATAATTAATTAATTGCTACTTCAAAATAAGTAAATTAAACATACCCCAAGTTCCGATATGATTTTCTTTGAAGAAAATCATCATGATTTTGCCAAAAGTCCTCGCTTTTCTTTTAAATTTAAAATCTTTCTGTCTAAAACTCTTACTTATTAGTTATTTCAGAATAAGAACTAGAAACTCTCTTTTAATAATTAAAAATTAAAAATATATCTATATCACATGCGGACCAAATCAAATTTGTAACTTATTATCGCGCTTTGAAGAATACATTCCTTGAAATTGTTACAAAAAAAAGTGATGGGACGTGTTTAATTTGTAAGTATGCTTTAAATGTAAACTTTTCGACAAAGAGAGATAACAGAGGGATTGTTTAATATTATTTACTTTTTTATTTCAAAAATAAAAAGTCACAGTGCAAATAAAAGTCTGTTTAGCGTGTATAAATGGCGTTTTTGCTGCTGAAGAAATTTTTTTGAGTTTATTAACCGGCGATGTTGATTTTATTAAGCGGCGGTTTTAAAATTGGTTTGTATTGATTTGATTTCGGTCCTGAGAATTTGATCAGATTAAACGGCTGATTTTATTAACCAGTGAATTTATTTAGCGGCGGTTACTGTATTCCTTTTTGAAAATCTCCCACATTCTACAATGACTGATTAGTGGATATTTGAAATATCATTTTACATTCCTATCAATAAAATACAATAATTGTTAATTTTCAGCTCATTTAATTTCTAATGAATTGTTTTTATTGAACTATTTTTAAGAATTCGTACGTTTATTAATGACTTTTGTGAATAATGTGTTTAAAAAAAAAAAAAAAAAATCAGTAAAATATGCTTGGAAATGTTGATCGCACAATGCGGATTGCGGATGCAACATATATTTCGAAAATACGATAATAGGTAGCATGTGCTAGAACTACTTTCTAATTATTTTTCTCTCTCTATAGAAGACATACGTTTACACAACGTATTTACAATATACAATCGAAACTCGTTAACGTGAACACGGTTAATGTGAATTACTTTTAACATGAACTATTTCCACAATCCCCTTCAAAATGAAGATTAGTTTAGCTATATGAAGATTAGTTACTGATAGCATGAACTACTGATAACATGAACAAGTTTTTTTTATCCCCCTTGAGATGCATGTTAACGAGGTTTGACTGTATAAGCAAATTATGGTTCGTGTATCATGTATTCAAAATAAATATAATTTTCAACAATTGCATCCGACTATATATATGCTAAACTGCATTTTGAATTTCTCTTGCAAATAAAGATACATTTGGATTCTGTAATTAGAATTTTATTTTAACCTTTATAACAATTCTTTTTTAACTCATAAAGATAACACTTTATATATTACTAATAAGCTAATTTATTACTTCATGATCAAATTGTGACCGAGTATTAAATTTAACTTGACCTTTGATCAAAATACGGCTTCTGTGACGCTTAATATTTAGCATATTTATTAGAAATAATTTAAATATTACTGTGAATTTTTTCTTAATTGTCTTACATTTACTTGGTGTGACAATACGAAGACATGGGCTTCATCTGAAGTTACAATATGATGACTATTTCACACTTCATAGGAACTCTGTTCAACAGAGTCCCTACCAAACAAAGTTTAAAAGGGTCATTATCAAACTGACTTATTTATATTTCTGATTGTAAATATTTCATACGTCACTATGGCTTCTCAGATAATGCTTTTATGACGCCAAATCTCGGTTAGAAAACAAGAATCAATCAATTTTTTTTAAATCGAATCTTATAAAATATACTAATATCAGTTATAAAATATTAAAGAGGGATAAATGAAAAACGATATCTCATTTCAATATATTTCAAGATTATTCACTTCTTTCCTTTCCAATTTTATCGTCTTCAATTTTATTACGCTACATGATTTTTGAGCCTGGTTTTAAATCTTGATTCTGATATATCTCGCCAGGAAGCGAAACATAGGGAACGTCTGATTTGTAATTTGGTACGGTAAAGTATTTGGATAAGATTGAATCACGAACTAGATAAAAAATTAAAAACGATTTTCTATGTGTTATTCAAATCTCTTATGAATACACACATACACACAAAATAATAAATACTTTTTTTTTTATTTTCTTTGAAAAACAAAATCAATTGTAAGTGTAAAATTTATTTATCCAAATCTGAAAATGCTGTAAAAGTTATATCTCTTCGGTTGAAGCTTTTAAAATATAACTAAAATAGGTAAACTTAATCGAAAAATGAATTTTTCAGCAGTCTTTTCGAACATTTATGTAGGGTCTTTTCCATTTCTTTCTAATTTGATATGCACCAGAATCAAAAGAGCAACTTTAATATTTTTAGTTTTTGGGGATACGAAATGTAACAAGAGAAGAGTATAAATATAAAAATAAAAATAATCTAATTTGGCTCTCAGACGACTTTCTCTTACTCTGCGTTTGAATACTTCAAAGGCAGATTACAGAATAAGGCGCAGAATAAGAAGTATCGAACATGAACATACTTTAAAAACAGTAAAAAATAGATTTACACATAGGTTCATTCGACATACATTTCTGTGTATATTGCCACCTCCTTTAACCCTGTTGAATATAGTACATTAAAAAAAATTAACGCTGTTGTTAAATTGAATAATTTATTCTAATTTATTCAGAAAATTTTTATTCGTACCGCTCCATAAGGCTTATCAATCTTAGTTAAAGTTTTCAAATGGCAACCTTATATAACTTTCAAAATATCAAATTTGAACTTCCTGCAATTATTCAATTGTAGTTTACGTTAATAACAAATCGACACACAGATCAGCAACTGAAAACTTGATTGGTCACCTCAAAATGTGTGATTAAAGAAAAAAAATCTTTGCTGAAAATTGGACTCCAAACAATACTTTGTCCGTTACGGGAGTGATAAGTTTTCGGACGTGGCAAAATTGAGTAAAGCTGTTTCACCAATTACAATCAAATGAAAATTATGTATTCACTTACTTTTGGGTAGCCCTGTATGTTACTTATAAATTATATATACATTACATTGTGTACTCAGCATAAACACATTAAGAAAAACAGAAACATAATTTGAAATGCATTTCCAGCATTTTTCAAGTGTCCTTAGCTATCCGAATTATTCTGAGTGATCATCTAAGTGAATAATGAACGATTTGCAAACCATATTCTATGCGGAACATGCTTATATCTGTAATAAAAATATATGTTCATTTTATTTTGTTCAACTCAGTTCAAATATATTAATCTGTACCTAACAGAAATTTCGCCTTTTGAAGTAATATGTTTGAACACTTTTGTGTGTCCCTGTGCACAAACCATTTATCTGTTTTCAATAAAAGAATTTCAAGTATCCCCATGTGATACATATTTAAATTACCGAGATTGGATTTTCTTATAAAACTTGTTCCTTCATTATGCTGATAATGTGATAACTGACTCACAGACGCGCAGACAGACGCATTCACACACCAACTTCTAAAAGTATAATTTTTGGATTGAGGTTATCTCAAAACATTTAAATATCACAAAAACTCATTTTCGCAAATTTGACCTTAAAACAATACTTTCTTCCTTAACGTGCATTGTTTTTTGCCTATTTTCTGTGTCATTTTTGTTCTTATTTAAAAGTGTTATAACAAATTATTGTTCTTCGTTTATTTTTGTTAACACTTTCCAACAAGGTTTAAAAGTGTTAATGACTTCGGTTTGTCTGTCTGTCTATCTGTCTATCTGTCCACGCTCTAACTCCCGTAAATATATGTGGAATTTCTTGAAAATGATATATGTTATTTAAGTTTACTACTGGATGTTTCTAATTGAAAATGGAATGAATATCTCTACTGGTTTGTGTACAGGGACACCCGAAAGTATTCAAAAGCATTGTGTTTATGAAAGGTATTGCTATAAACGATATTTTAATACCTTTACTATACACAAATCTTAGTGAAATTGAAGTATGTTATTCAAGTTCACTATCGGATGTTCCCATGAAAATCGAGTAAATACCATCACTGGTTTGTACACACGGATACCCAAAAGTATTCCAAAACATTGGGTTCTATGAGAGGTATTTCTATAAACCAAATTTTAATAACTTTACTTTGCACAAATCTTAATGAAATTAAAAAATGTTATTCTTATGCACAAAAGAATGCCTTTCCATTGAATACAGTATGATTAGCATTAGATTTATATCGTCACACAAAAATATTTAGTTATATTAAGGGCTATCATTGAAAATTTGCTATAATTGCATTTTCATTTATATTAAACGTTTTTATCATTTTCTATATTTTTTTTAACTGTGAATATGATTTTAATTTGCGTATCTGTCTATCGGGCTGTTCATATTTCTATTTGTCCATCGTCCCGACCCCATCGTCCTTAAATATTTTAAGAATTTTTAAAATCTTATGTATGTTATTCAAGTTCACTATGGCATGTTTTGTATTTAAAATGGCATTAACAGGTTCTGTGTAACTGGTTTGTGTGCAAGGGCACCCCAAAAAATTCCATTGCATTGCGTTTTAGACAGACATTTTTATAAATCTTATTTAAATAACTTTCTACTGTAAAATTCATAAAGGAATTGGTAGTTATTGTTAATATGTTAAAATAATGTTTTGTATAGAATATGATATGTTTATCCTTCGGATTTACAGAGCTACGCTAAAATGTTCAGATGCATTAAGGGCTGCAATTAGAATTTCGAGGCTGGTAATTTTAACACTATCCAACAATGTTTAAGTGTGATTATGAATACAGTTAGTCTATTTGTATGCCTTTCAGTCCTTCTGCCTGTCCGTCCGTTGTGTGATAATGCAGACAAAGAACACTGAAAGTTGTACAACAGTTAGAAAGTATTAATAATCAATGCGCACCGCCTGATTCTTCGTTCTTGTTTTTATTCTTATTATTTCTTTACACCATCAATATTTTTTCTTGTTATATTTTACTGTATATAACATCATCTTTTGCCTCGCACGTATAAAAATATATTCGTGTATATATATACGCATGTTTAAATTCAGTTTTTAAAAAAGAGCTCTGTGTGTTCTATTTATGTTTAAGAACACATAATCGTAGACTACGTAAGAATCTTCAAAGTAATTTAAAGAAAACAGGGATTTCAGTCATTTGTGTTATCATCTGTTGTATTTTATATAATTTGTTACCGATAAGGAATTTGGAACCCAGAAAAAATAAATCTGGTGTGAAACAACCACACGACTTCCATTACCCACTATTACTCGTATTATATGCATTTTTTGGAGATATTATATGCATTTTTTGGAATTTTCGAGTAAGAGAAACTTGATCCGCGTACAAATACATACAAAACCGAGTTTACCTAGTGAGTTATGAGAAAGGGTGTCTAAAATGGATTAATAAAACAATTTTCAAGAAAATCATTAGAGCCGTTTTTGAGATACCAACTTTTACCAAAACTTGGTATTCTCAATTATTGACCGTAAAACAATAATTGCATACAAAAGGATATTTAAAAGAGAGTTAATACGGCGAGTTTGAAAAAAAATCGATACAGCCGTTTTTAAAGGAACGCACTTGTGAGATCTGGAATTGAGCTATTTATACAGGACGCCTATCAATTTTCCTGAACTAACCAACTATATCATTCGAAAGAACATCTAATAGAGTGTTTATATAGCAACTTTGAAGAAAATCGTTAGAGCCGTTTTTGAGATACGGACTTACGGTCCCATTTCCGGTTTCCGATGACCCACTTCCGGTTTTCCAATTTTCACCAAAATTTGGAAACTTCATAAGTACACCAGACCTGTATCAATTGTGAAGTTTCGTAGTTCTATCTTTATTAGTTTCGGAGATATGATAGTCAGTAGATTCCACACATACATACACACATACACACACATTGCCCAATTGCCAAAAACTACTTTTTTTGGACTCAGGAGACCTTAAAACGTCTAAATCAGGTGAAAACTTGATATCGAATTTTTGGACCGAATACAATACTTCCATTACCTACGGTAGTAAGGTAATGGAAGTAATAATGTATTAAATCTATTTGTCGAATGAAATTTAAGAAACTGTCAAGCCCTTGATGGACAGTCAAACAGATTACAATCATTTTTTCTTCGCTAAGATCAGCAAAATGTCGTCAAAAGAGAAATTCCTTTTTTCTTGTTGAAAGAAATTTTACCCCTTTCATTGTTATTTTCGTCAAGGAGTCTTTGACCGTAAATATTTTATATTCACACTGAAGCCTGATAGTACCTACATGTTTGTGCGGTCAGTGATTATTTTATCGATTATTTGATAGTGACAGTTAAATAAGAAATATTGTTTTAATAGTGTCAAAAGAATTGCAGAATTAAGTGAAATACATATAATTTTAAAGTTTTTAGAACTACAGAAAATATCAGGTTAATTGATAGATAATTAAGAAAAGCAGAGGTTGTTGAAAAAAATTTATATATATATATATGTGTGTGTAAATACAATGAATTTATGTGTAAGTGGATAATATTGTTTATGTAATAGCATATGTTCAAATGTATAAATATAAAATCGAAGACATATGTTGATGCGTAGATGTGCAGAAATAGTATATTATAGGTACACGTATGCAGATGTGTAGGTAGATGTATGGATAGAGTTAATGTAGATTCTAAATGTGTATGCATAAGTGCAAATGAAAATTAATAAATCTAGATATATATGTATATAAATATTTAAAAAAAAAATAGATATTTAGACACTTATGTATAGATGTAGGTACAGACGCAGATATGTAGAGGCATAGTAATAAGTGTAATGTTGTAAGTGCAGATATCTACATGCAAAAGCGTAGCTATAAGTATTGATGCACGTTTAGATGTTTGGGTACTTTTGATGTAGTATGCATAGATTAATTAATGAAATCTTTTACTTACAAATATTACATAAATGAGATGTCGATGCGTATATATTGATACATAAATGTGTATATGCTGTATAACTAGCTGGCATAGGTGGACTCTGCTCAGTTCCCCATCATATTTATGATCTCAGAAATTTCTAGTGCGAGACATATTACTAGTGGATCTGCAGATCAGGAGCCTCAACGTCCTATTTGCATCAGACATTATTCAATAGGTCATTTTTATTTATTCCTTATTATATAATAGTATACATTGATTCGATCGACTTATTACCAAAATCAAATACATTCCTGAGGGGGGCGGCAGCCCCCCTCAACCCCCCGTTGTATCTCTCTTTGTATACCTATTTGTATATGATATAAAGTGTTACGAAATTGTAAATAATTGCATTTATTTTTGTATAAATTCTTTCAAAGAGGTTTAGTAAGTTGATAAAATGCTAATTTTGTGCCTTTATAGTCGTTTTAGCGTTAAAATAGCCAAATTTTCCTTTAAAAACGCATTAAAAATCTCCTATAAGGGAAGAAATAAATTTGGCGCCAAATTTGGCGACTATTTCCCTCCTTGGCGATTTTTTTTGGCGATCCTGGCGAGAAAATCCTTATTAGGGATATACCAAATATGGAAGCTCTAATCACATTGGCTGATGTGATACGAGAATTTTCCAGAACAGTCTGTTTTCGATAGAAAAGTATAAAAGGAGCATTATTTTCGCCAAGGCGGTCGGTCTCAGATCTATATCAGTTTCGTCAAATGCTTGCTCAATGGGCTCATGAATATGTGTACCAAATTGCAAGTCAATAGCGTTATTTTGGGGGCCGCTATCGCGGTACATACAAATTCTTCCCATAGGCCGTAATGGTTAAAAAAAACTTTGGCGTGTCCCTGTACACGAACTTACAAATGGAATGCACACCGAAAACTATACAGCTAATTTCGTGGGCATCATGAACATGTGTACAAAATTTCAAGTCAATAGCGTGTTTTTTGCGGCCGCTATCGCATGACAGACAGACAGACGGAATCCAAAATCCTTTTGAGTCTCAACAGAGGGCCTCCATTCACATTTCGGCAAAAATTGGAAGTCAATAGCTTGATTTTTGCTGTGGCTATCGCGGTATATACAGATTCTTCCCATAGGCCGTAATCATAAAAAATCTTTGGCGTGTCTCTGTACACGAACTACAAATGGAATACACACCTAAAACTCTACAGCTGATTCCGTTGGGCTCATTAACACGTGTACCAAATCCCAAGTCAATAGCGTGATTTTTGCGACAGCTGTCGTGGTACATGCAGAATTTCCCCATAGGCTTAATGATAAGAAAAACTTTGGCGTGTCCCTGTACACAAATTACAAATGGAATACACACCCAAAACTATACAGCAGATTTCGCGGGGCACATGAACACGTGTACCAAATTGCAAGTCAATAGCGTGATTTTTGTGGCCGCTATCGTGATACATATAAATTTCTCCCATAGGCCGTAATGATAAGAAAAACTTTGGCGTGTCCCTGTATACGAACTACAAATGGAATACATACCAAAAACTATACAGCTGATTTCGTGGGGCTCATGAACATGTGTACCAAATTTCAAGTAAATAGCGCTTTTTTGGCGGCCGCTATCGCGCGACAGACAGACAGACAGACAGACACAGCCCAAAACCGTTTTGAGTCTCAACAGAGGGCCTCCACTGACGTTTCGGCAATAATGTTAAAAGAAATCAATTTGACCAAAGCTTCATACAGTGACAGAATGAAATCCCCGCCTAATAGGCTATCCACCGTTCACTTCGATATATTTATCTTATTCTAATCTATTAATTTATTTTATCGGGGTCAATTCCGTTGTTTAGTTTTCATGCTACTATTTCCAATACAATAATCCTCAAATTCATATTTATATGAAAAATTTACAATTTCACTATGTTGATAAAATCGTAAATTACGAATAATTTACGAAATTTTCCTATTAGAATATTTGTTTTCAATCATGTTTAAACAAATATCATAAACGTAATTTTGAAGTTGTCTAACGTATTTAGGATCCTCAAAATGGAAGTTTATGCTCAATTTTGCTTTATTCTGACATGTTAAATACATCGTAAATTCCAAATAACTTACGAATTTTTTAAATTGGAAAAATCATAGTCTATGATATTCATGCCAGTATCCTAAATATTATTTCGAAAGTGGTTTGACAACTTTACGATGAAAATATCCCTCAAGATTGACGTTTATGTGAAATTTTGCTCTATTCAGCCATGTTAAGAAATTCGTAAATTTCCAATAACTTACGAAATCTTTATATTGGAAAATTCATAGTCATTAATATTCCTGCCAGTGTCCTAAATAATGTTTCAAATCTGACATCTTTACGATGAAAATATCTCTCAAAATTGACGTTTATGTGAAATTTTCCCCTATACTGCCATGTTAAGAAATTCGTAAATTTCCAGTAACTTGCGAAATTTTCGAAGTAGCATATTTATAGTTACTGATGTTCATTCCGGCATCAAAACGGATATTTTAAAACTGGTCTGACATTTTTACAGTAAAAAGTTTTCATTTAATGCACGTTTAAGTGATTTTTTGTCCTATTCTCCCATGTTAAGAAAATCGTAAATTTCGAATAATTTACGAAGTTTTTAAAATCGAATGTTGCAAATGAATAGGGTTCTTGCCAGTGTCGAAAGTAATATTTTAAAACTGATCTGACCTCTCTGCGACAATTTGTTCTTGAGATATCGTGTACACAGACTAACAAACTAACGGACTGTCCCACTAACAGACTAACAGACTAACAGACTAACAGACACCCTACAGACAGACACCATAGAAATTTTGTCATTTTCGGATTCCTCACACCTGAAAACGTGTAGAAAAGTCAAAAAACCGAGGTCGAAATTTTTCACGATTACCTAAGTTCCCCATACCTATAGTATGATGGGGAACTAAAAAGATGCAGATATGTGCATGTTTATATAATACAGAAGCAGGCAGAGACGTTGATATGAAGATGTGTTTTTCTCACGGCGTATAATATTATCTCGCTATTTGTACATGTATCTTATTGTCTATATTATTTATTTAGAAGAGGTTACATTTAATATTAAGAAATATTTATTTTACAGTTAAAAAATCTAAGAGAAAAATTCATGTAATATGCATAAATTTTGAAATACTTTCCAACTTTGCAAAGATGGTATTGCAAATATTGAATCATGCGAAACACTGAAAAGAAACGTAAGAGTATATAAATTAGTTGCCATTAGAAGCATATCATTCAATCAACGAATATTTGATAATCACAATCCAAGTAACGCATTTTTCGTCTGAACTTCTTTAAAAGGAAATGCTATACAAAATTGTTAAGTTTATAAAACCACATAATCTTAAGGAGAAGCATTATATTGAATAAAAGTAATACAATCAAGTTAATTAGGATAAACATGAATAGAAAACTTTTACACATTCATTTATTTTGTATTTTAAGTGTAGACGAAAGAATTAAAATACAATTTAAAATTATGTCGCTCAGTTCTATGAAAGAATATAGTTTTAATCACTTATGTAAATATCTTTTAATTAGAATAAATTAGTAAATTACATCTACGGCATTTACCTCCGGTACAGTAGTAATATTAAAATGATCAATACAAATGCATTCATAATCGAAAATATCTATTCTTTTTTGTTGTAAAATAAATATAAATGTTAAGTGGATTATTTTACCTGTATTAAAATAAATCTTGGTTATATATATTAATTTATTTCAATAAATTCATTTCAAAGAATACGATTCCAATTTAAGAATTAAGAATTGTAAATGTTAAATGAATTATTTCACCTACATTATAATATGTCTTGATTGCATATATTAATTTCATTCAATGGCTTCATTTCATTGAATTCTTTTCAAATACTGCAAATACAATTTATGAATTATTTTATATCGTTATATGAAAGAATATTGTTTTAATCATTTATTTAAATATCTTTCAGTTCGAATAAATTAGAAAATTGCTTCTACGGAATTGATAGAGAATAGTGATATCAAAAAGATAAACACAAATGCATCCATAATTCAAATTGTCCATTAGGTAGAAATGTTAAATGAATTATTTTACCTATATTGTAATAAGTCTTCATTACATACATTAATTTCATTCAAAATGAAATATAATGCAACCACCATAGCTCCCTCTTTTTTTTTTTTTTAAACAATTTCTGCAGATAGATTAGGTATTTTTAGTGTGATTAAAAAAAAAAAAAAAAAGATAACTGATTCTTTAATAAAAATCATGCACTGCTTTAAATAGCATAAATAAATTAAAAAAAGCACTGAGAATAATTGTAGTCCATAGTCTATATTGCATCCGAATGCTTTGTGCACTTTATTTTAATGGGAAGCATGCTGTACTGACCTTTAATAACATGTATATATTCCGTATTTCAATGTGAGTATATTTCCGAATGCTAAACTATGACACATAAACAAATTTTATTTATATACCAGTACCGAAATAAAAGTTATTTTTTTTTTTTTTTGTAGATTTTAAAACTTAATCTTTG
Organism: Salticus scenicus; assembly: GCA_963930645.1. NCBI lineage: Eukaryota > Metazoa > Arthropoda > Arachnida > Araneae > Salticidae > Salticus > Salticus scenicus. The sequence goes on along the minus strand of OZ005648.1, from coordinate 141,475,809 downwards.
TTACTCTGCAAAATGCTAAACAGAACGTATTCTAATAGAATAGAATATATTTGTAGAAATTTCAATTTAAATTTTGAATACTTGCATAAATAATGTCTGACACAGCTATACAGAAATATAAATTACCAAACAGTTAGACACAAAATGTTTGAAAATTAAAGACAGACGTTTAAAATTCAATGTGTTAAAAATATGTTTACAGAATATATATATATATATATATATTACAAATTTTCATTTTTGTTTTTGTGCTTAAATATCCGTAATAACAATTGGGGAAATTAATATTATTCCAATATAAATTCCCAATATTCCCACAAAAGAAAATAAATATGATAGGCTTTCCAAGAACTCGAACAAAGAATCTTTCTTCGTTCCTTTTGGAAAGCAAATTTCTTCTTTCATTATCTGGCATCAATAAAAATGCGTTGAGATAACACATTTTTTTTTCCAGAAAAAGAAAAATAATTCCATTATTGAATACAAATAAAAAAATTATTTTCTTTCCGAATAAAAAAAAAAAAAAAAAAAAAGAAGAAGAAGAAGAAGAAGACCGGCATGTATTGATTTTTCTAGTCTTTTATTTGAATGGACATATCCCATTTGCTCACGTCTGATAGAAACAAAATAAAAGAAATCACCCAATTATTTCTCTTTTATCTGCCGTCAAGATCTTGCTTAGGCACGCAAGGTATCTGTTCCCTTATATTAAAGTAAAAGAAATAAGGGGAAACTACAAATCTATTTCAAAAAGATTGCAGATGTTACATATATAAAAATGTACGTTTAAGGCAAAGGATCTGAAGGTTGTAATACCCGTTATAGAGATTATGTGATTTATCTTAATTACATCCTCATTTGCATGAAAAGTCATTCTGAGTCATGCAATGTGAGGGGTAGTGAAACATCATGGCATGACGAGGTGGAGCTGGCCGCTGTAAAGAGAAAGAAAATGGTCCGATTGATGTAGCTAATATAATTTGGATTATTTCAGGATATTTATTCTCAGATAAAGCTCAATTAAAGATCATTCATTCATTCATTATTATTATTATTTATATTTATACTATTTATAAAATTATCTGAAACACTTAAACTGAATGACATATCGAAACATGTTTAAAATACATTTCTACGTTTGTTTAGTTTTGAAAATTTAAATTTGAAAATTAATTGTATTCACTAACGAATGGATTACCAAAAACTATCCCGTTTGTTTGACTGAATAATTTTTAAAGCAGTGATGACATTTTTGTAAACCATAATTGTATTGTAATGTATTGCAATAACCATACTTTTCTAAACCATCATTTATTCAGTTATGTATAAATGACAATGATTTATAATGTACGATCATATTTATAGAATTAAATCCTAACTCAGTAACATATTAACAAGGGATAAAACTTACCAAGTTAACAAACAAGATGTTAAGGATTACCGTGTTTTGAATTACATAGCATTTTTTAATAAAAATTTGCAGTGTTCAAACTTGTGTTCACGTTTCATCTCATATATATATATATACATTCAAATACATAATAAGCAAAATATTTTGAGTAAACACCATAAAATGCAAAAAACTCGCAACAAATGTTTCGGGTCGAAAGAAAATACGACCCTTTGTCGGGCGAACAATGTAGACATGAGTGATGCTGACAAAGCGACATGCATTTTATGGTGTTTATTCAAATTTTTTTACTTATTACTTATAAACACCAGTCTTGGGTTACTTTTTTACTTTCCGAACACTATAGTGAGGAAAGTATTGTAATCATGTCAAAAATCCGAATTTGAGATTTTGATATTTCTATACGTTTCGAGATCTACTGAGTCCGTTTTCACTATTTTTACGATGATGTATGTATGTGTGTGAATGTATGTGTGTGTGTGTGTATGTGTGTGAGTGAACACGCTAGCGTCTAAACGCTTAGCTCGAATGAGCTGTAAGTTGGTACGCATGTTTCAAGTCACCGTAGAACAAACCCTATTGATTTTGGTGAATGTATGTTTTTATATATGTCACTTATAGTTTTTTTACAGGGACACAAAGAAAAATTCTTTATCATTATGGCCTATGGGACCAAAATCTTAAAAGTGCGATAGCATCTAAACGCCTTATTCAATTGAGCAAAAAATTTATACACATATTATAGGCCACAGATACTCAATCTGTATAGATTTTGGGGAATCTAGCCCTTATAGTTTTTTTTACAGGGACACAAAGAAAAATTCTTTATCATTATGGCCTATGGTGCCAAATTTTTAAAAGTGTGATAGCGTCTAAACGCCTTATTAATATAAGCAAAAAATTTTAATCTAAGCACATGTTATAGGTCACAGTTGTACCAACTGTATAGATTTTATTGAATTTAGCACTTACAGTTTTTTTTACAGGGACACAAAGAAAAATTCTTTATCATTATAGCCTATGGGACCAAATTCTTAAAAGTGCAATAGCATCTAAACGCCTTATTCAATTGAGATGTAAATTTATATTAATATTATAAATCACTGTTGCACTAACTATAAGCATTTTGGTGAATCTAGCATTTATAGGTTTTTACAGGGATACAATGAAAAATTTTTTATCATTATGATCTATAGGCTCAAAGTTCAGTAGCGTTAAATAAAACATCGTGTAATATATGGAGAAAAATACTCAATATGGTTTTCTCTCTTTTGTTTGTTTAACAACTCCTCTTTCTTTACTTTATCTACAAAATTGTTAATTACTCAATGTTCGGAACGTCGAGGGGAGTCACTACAGATTTTTTCATAATACAAATACATACCCAGAGAGAGAAGTATAATTGTTAAAAAAGCTTTTTTAATCTTTTAAAACAGAGTAAAAATAAATAAATAAATAAAAAGTTCTTTTCCATTATTTTTAGTAAATAAATATATTGTTTCATAATAAATATTAGTTCAGAACAAAATACATTTTATCTCTAAGGTGTTTTTGTTACACTTATTACATATATACTCTCCTTGAGCGTTTATTGTAATAACATGGAAAAAAATGATTTGTTGGTAATCCAAATTTATTTTGTTCATTGATTTTTAGATTTGTTTTGTCCTTTTAACAATTATTTTGTACCGTTAACCAAAGTAACTTGCTTCAATTCACCAAAAGAAATAGTTGAATGAAGAACCAATGTCATTCTTTGGTGAAGGCTCCGAGTTAGTTAAGGGTTACGAGCTGGCGCATGTGACAATTTTTTGCTTTAGTGTTGTCACATGTACTTAGCGAATCCGTAGATTACCAAACGGTAGCCACTGTTTCGGTCACCGTGAGTTATTTTTAAGCAACTTTTTAAATTTTCTTTTGTAATCTTAGCTTAACAAAATGTGTATAAGAAATTGTTCAGCAATAATTTACTCAAATCACTCAGAAAAAAAAAAAAAAAAAAAGATGGCGGATGATGCGTTGGTCTGTATTATAATAGGTGCTCTATCAATGGTTAGTAAGGATAAGCTACTCCATTCATCAATCTGTAAACAACCAAAGAGCAAGCGACGTATTAAATCAACAAAATAATTTTGTTGGCTTAAAAACTGTTTGATTAAAACAACAAAATAATTTGGTTCTGGAAACAAAATTTTTGTTGGAGCTATAACAATAAAAAAACTGATTGATTTACAAATGTTTTGTTATTTTAACGAAACTCTCCTTTTAGCACCACAGGGCGTACTATTTCTTTCATACAGCGATTTTCCGGGGGTCACGTTTTTTACTTTACACTTTTGTTCATTATTATTTAAAACATATAAAACTAAAGGTTTGACATTGTATCCTCGTTGATTGAATCTGTTCAGATTATTAGATTTTTTTTTTTTTTTTTTTTTTTTTAAGGGAAAAAAATATCTGGTGTGTCACTCACACGACTTTCTCTTACCCTGAAATTTAATACTACAGATACAGGTTGGAGATTAAGAGGTAAGATAACGATGTTATGTAAATCTATGTTAAACAATTCAAATTAGGCTTCGGAAGAGATTTATATGATAATTAATTCTGTGTGAGGGGGGGGGAACCCCCATTTCATTAATGCACCTACATTTATATAGAATTTACTTCGGTTATTAAAAAGTAATTTATTAAAATTATTATTTAAAAAATTATCTTTTATGATAATACAGACGATTTCCTTATTAGAGAAGTAGTCTAACACTAAATATCCAAAAGAAGTCCATTTTATTCTCAATATAAATATATATATATATATATATATATATAAGTTTTTTTTTTCGTTAAAAGTAAAAAAAAATCCATAAGTTTGTTTTAAATTATCGCAGATCGATGGTACAACCATTCGTTTTAATGGTATTGGCGAGCTCTTTTGAAAGATTCCCATCATGAAAATTTACTCCCCTCGAGGGGGGACTCCCCCCCCCCCACAGGGGGAGGCGAGGCTCCTACATACACATTTTTTTTTTTTCGCAGTTGACTATCTCTATTACAAAAAATATATATTCGTTTTATTTGGTTTAGTGCAGTCTATAGACGTTAAACTCTACTTACCTGCAATTTCCCCCATAGATGTAATGTGTTAGAATTCTCTTGATTGCCCCTGTACACGAACCATTTGCTTGATCTTAACGAAAAGCTTATTGAAGCATCCCTATATGATACATATTTAGAATACCAAGTTTGGAATGTCTGCTACTATTTGTTCTTGAGATATGCTGATAACAGACAGACACACACACAGACACACAGACATACACACAGACCAACCGCTAAAAACATGATTTTCGTATTCAGGAGACCTCAAAACGTGTAAATATAACAAAATCTCACTTTCGAAAATTTGACCCAAAAACAATACTTTCTCTACCTTATGGGTAAGAGAAAGTAAAAGAAAAAAAAAAAAAAAAGGTACATTTATTAATAAGGATAAAATGTAGCTAACGCTGTATTTTTTTTTTTTTTTTTCGTTCAATCGGATAATTGATTAAAAAAATATTGAATAAAAACACCATTTTAGCTTTAAAATTATTTGAATGGAAAAACAAATTGATGCCAAAAATAAATAAATATATAAGTGGATATACTTCTTTTTGTGTCAATAAATAAATGAGAAAGTGCAAACTTTTTTTTTTTTTTTTTAAATAATTAAAATAAAATTAAGAAAAATCGTTCTAAGGAACTAGAACGGCTTCAGTTTAGAATCTCTTTGTGAAAGTTGAAATTTGGTACCGAACTAGCTCTAGCGTTTCTCGTCAAGGGCTTTACTTACGCAAATGCGATAACCATTTTAATTCATCATCGAAATGACAAAAAAAAAAAAAAAAAAAAAAAATTAAGCAGCCAAGAGGCTCCTAAGCTAAAGTTCTACCATCTACACAGCCATTTACATCTAAATTGTTAAAAAATGATCCATTAAACTTCTATAAACATCCTATCTATTAGCACGACAAATGTCACTCTTTTTTACATCCATTAGATAGTATCTACTACATATCCTGTAAATCTCCAAATATCCAATAATTGGACTTGTTAGATCTAATAGATATTGAAAATATCTAAATCTTGTTTTGATCTAACATTTTACATATATTAGACATTGAAAAATGTACGTCTAAATTTCGTCTATATTTAAACATCTAATAATACTTACTGGATATGTACTAAAAAAAAAAAAAAAAAGAAAAAAAAAAAAGTAGATACTATCTAATGGATGTAAAAAAGAGTGACATTTGTCGTGCTAATAGATAGGATGTTTATAGAAGTTTATATAATTAGTACAAGATATCCACATCCAGGACAGTTAACGGACATTCTTAGGACATTTTGCTCCTTTTATGGATCACTGAATGAAATTTAGATGTCTAATGGACATAAGTGACTGTGTGGACAAAGAAATAATAAATAAATAAATGTTAATAATAATAAATAGATTTTTCAATATTATTTCTCTATCGTGGACCAGTTTCAATTATTTTTTGTCGAAACGGTACGATACGCGAGGATAAAAAAAATAATATTTATACATGATAATATTTAAGCACGCGGACTTAGCTCAATGGGCTAATAAGAAAAAATGACGACATTTGTCTGATGAGATTATTTTACGAAAAAAAAAAAAATGTATTTTTAACAGTTGTTTCTTCAGAATCTTTGCAAGCGTCATTTTAAACCAAACAATATTTTAAAGATATATACGGAATATGAACTTTTGTGTCATAAATTGACTAAAAAACACAATCTTAAAAAATATAATCAAAATAGGAATTAGTTTATTTTATTTTATTTATTTATTTTTAACGAAAAGACCAAAATTAATCCGCGTTTGTAATGATCGATAGATGGCGCTCTCTCAACTGCAGTTGTTAGTAAATATTGCCACGTGTAATAATTCCCACGTGTATTTATTATTCTGCTTTCTTGTTGTTCTATCATTGTTTCAGCGTGAAAGCTATCAGTGGTGTGATAATTTCACCTTAGCCCACCAGAGGGCGAGCATTTCATTACAATCGCGGATAAAAAGTCATAGTCAACATGGCGACAAAAATTTGAAAGGCGTCGTGGGTGTCCTAAACTGTACTGCCTATGAAAGTATGAAAATTGGGTCTTGAACCATGAATTTTACTTGGAAACCTTTCTTTGAATGATTTTGGTTCCACTATTTTACAATATTAATTTGGTTTTAATAATAATTTGGCTTCTGGTAAATTAAAATTTTAATTGTGGTGAAATTGGTATAACATTTATGAGTTTCAAAATTTAAAGGTAAATAAGAAAAGAAATAAAGGGAGAATATTTCGCACGGGTTCGCTAGTATGTTCAATTTATAAAAATTTTTAAATCTTCCAATTCGAATTCCATCAAGGCGCCATTGCTAGTCGATGTTTAGTTTCACATATATTTATTGAATAAAAATGAATAAATCCGGCAAAAAAGATAACACATGCTGTTCTGTGCTCCAGTGTAACTCCAAAGGACCAAGAAATGCAGAATTAAGCTTCCATCTATTTCCAAATGACAAATTTAAAATTTCAGTTGCTTCGGCTAATGGAAGTAAATAATTAATCAGATGATTTGAAACTAATATTTGTTCAACTTCAGTTAAATATCTACTTCCGATCGAACTTTGAATAAACTGAAATATTTTTTCCAAAAGCAATCAATTTTTCATGATGTAATGGCGGAGAAATTATAGTACGAATATTAAGTAGAATAAAAAAAAAGAACAAAAATAGGGCTGTAATATTTACTAACAACAAGAGCTGAAAAAGCGCCATCTATCGATAATTACAAACGCGGATAAATATAATAATAATAATAATAAAAAAAAGGAAAATCGCCTTTAAATGAATGTATTAAATAAAAAATGAATTGCATAACAGCCGTTGCTAAGATACGCAGACGATTACAATCGAAGAATAAATTCATGAAAAATGAAACATTAAAGCCAATGTTTAAAATCGAAAACACATTAATTTAAAAAATTCAAATTCGAAATTCGAAAAAATCTCGATGAGGTGCACACCTGCAGGGTCCCAGGTACCTATATGCCAAATTTGGGAGCTCTGCGATCAGTAGTGTGAACACCAGAGCGCAGACAGATACACACACAGACACACACACAGACACTTCTCTTTATTTATATAGATTATTATTATTATTACTTGTGCGTGCGTGCGTGTATGTGTGTGGAAACCCTTTACAGAGTAATATGTTCAGAATTCTGAAATATTACAAATATAATAGCAAACGCTTTTTAATTTACCTCTTCCAATTTTAATTTCGACGGAAACACGAGAAGTTTTGTTCCTTATTTTTCTTTCAAGAAAAACGATTTATCACTAGTGAAAAAATATAAGAATTATATATTTGTGCAGGTAATTTTCGGAAAACGTAGGCATTTAAAATTGTGCGAATGCTGCTTCTGGCACAAACTATGTTATAGGTCTAATGTAAATCTATAAATCTTGCTACTATTTGAAGAAGATCTTATGAGCGAGACATATTTTTTAATAAATAAAAAGCCAATACATCTTTCATTTTCGATAAAAGGAGATTCTTAAATATTTGAATGTGTTACTTAAAAAAAAAAAAAAAAAACGAAGAGTGTAAGTATCACAAACAATAGTAAAATTAACAAATACTTCTCATATGTCTGTGATATATTATTATTTGTTAAAAAATAAATAAATAAATAATTAAAAGTAAAAATAAAAAATGCAAAACTGAAACTTCTTGAGTAAAGTAAGTGCGTTTATCTTAAAATGTTTTCTTTGAAATTTTTGCTACATCACAAAATTTTGAGTTGTAATTTTGGAAAACCTAAAGTTTCTTAATTTTGAAAAGAAATCTTTTTACAAAATACCAAAGATCTTTAAAAAAATCTGGAGTGACTCCACTCGACTTTCCGAACATTGAGTAATTAACAGTTTTGTAGATAAAGTAAAGAAAGAGGAGTTGTTAAACAAACAAAAGAGAGAAAACCATAATAGAGTGTTTGAGTATTTTTCTCCATCTATTACACGATGTTTTATTTAACGCTACTGAACTTTGAGCCCATAGATCATAATGATAAAGAATTTTTCGTTGTGTCCCTGTAAAAACCTATAAATGCTAGATTCACCAAAATGCTTATAGTTAGTGCAACAGTGATTTATAATACTCATATAAATTTTCAGCTCAATTCAATAAGGCGTTTAGATGCTATCGTACTTTTAAAAATTTAGTCCCATAGGCCATAATGATAAAGAATTTTTCTTTGTGTCCCTGTAAAAAAACTGTAAGTGCTAGATTCACCAAAATCTATACAGTTAGTTCAACTGTGATCTATAACATGTGTACAAATTTTTTGCTCAGATTAATAAGGCGTTTAGACGCTATCACACTTTTAAAAATTTGGCCCCATAGGCATAATGATAAAGAATTTTTCTTTGTGTCCCTGTAAAAAAACTATAAGTGCTAGATTCTCCAAAATCTATACAAATTGAGTATGTGTGACCTATAATATGTGTATAAATTTTCTGCTCAATTGAATAAGGCGTTTAGATGCTATCGCACTTTTAAGATTTTGCTCCCATAGGCCATAATGATAAAGAATTTTTCTTTGTGTCCCTGTAAAAAAAGTATAAGTGCTAGATACACCAAAATCTATAGGGTTCGTACTATGGTGACTTACAATATGCGTACCAACTTTCAGGTTAATCGAACAAAGCGTTTAGACGCTAGCGTGTTCACTCACAGACATACACACATACATACACACATACACACATACACACACACATACATACATCATCGTAAAAATAGTGAAAACGGACTCAAGGGACCTCAAAACGTATAGAAACATCAAAATCTCGAATTCGGATTTTTGACATGATTACAATACTTTCCTCACTATAGTGTTCGGAAAGTAAAAATTGTTAAAACTTGCGCTTTATAGTAGGCTGACCATATGTCCTCGAATCTCGAGGACAATCCCCGAAAACAACCTTCCTCCCCAAAAAAATTACAACACATTTGGGGACACCGGTTATAAAGTTATTAACGTTTTATTATAATAGTTTATTATATGTATAATAAATAAGCTGAAATAAGTTCTTTTAGGTGCTTTATACATAAAAATTACTAAAATTTTACAATTTAAGGTGATTTAATTGTTTATTTATTTTTTGTCCGCGAAATTCGAGGACATAGCCATATTTGTCCTCGAATTCAATGAAAAAAATAAGTCACTCTACTTTACAGTAACATCTGCATTTTCAAACTGTATAATAAAAACTGTATATATTACAATTTTTATTGTTATTTTTATATGATTATAATATTTTACCATGCATCGAAAAATTTAGCTGTTTAAACAGTTGGATGACGCAAGTATTGACGTATGAAAATATATAATGGCATCATGTCTAGTGTCACAGGTGTGTCACACATTACGTTAATAAAATATTGCGATTCTGAACTCGTTATGAAACAATTCTCATTTAAACAGGTGCGAAGTGAAAGGAACATATTTCAACCGTCAAATGAACGTAACCTCTGTTTAAATAATAAAAATGAAATCGCTCCAGAATTTTCCATTCAGAATGAATGCGCAATATCAGACGATTTCTGTGAAAGCATCATATACTCGTCAATATATCTCTATTCATAAATATGATGCTCATCTCCTCTTTTGTATTTTCCATTTATTATTATTAATATTATTATTATAATGAAAGACAAGAAAGAAAAATTACGTGGTTCGCATAGATTATAAAATGCTTTCCAATTGTACTTACCCACGATTAACAGTCAATGTAATATTTTAGCTCCATAGTGACACCTTAAAATATATTTAGTTTTTAATTATGTGGTAAAAGAAATTAAACAAAATTAAAACTATAATCGTTATAATTTAATACTATCCTCATAGTTTAAACTTTATTAAAACTATCCTTATAGTTTTAATTTTGAAGAGAAAACTTATATTAGTGTAGACTTGCCTATTGCCTAAAAGTAGCATATGCACCATACAGTGTTTACTAAAAATTCCGTATCTTAAAAAAATAATAATAATAATAATAATAATAATAATAATCTCATAACATTATTGAAAATGCACTTCAAACGATTTCCACTTTTAATCCCAGAATGTAAATAAATATTTTTGTGTGGCTCTACAAATTAATCATTATTAATCGTTCACCGTTTCTTTAGAAATTGACTTATTTCAATCACTTAAATTATCTATCTATCCATGTATTTATCAACATATATATACAGTGAAGCATCGATAATCTGGCATCGATGGGAAATAGACATTACCGGATTATGGATTTTTCTAGATTATATGTGTTCCGAAAATGTATATCGAAAACATACCAGTCACAGCATCTGAAGAAATATTTTTTAAAAACTAAGTTTTAAAAAATGTATGCAAACCCTTATCAAAAGCGAAAATAAACAAAATAAAATTTGAAATAAATTAAAATTTTTAAGATAACAATTATAAAACAGCAATACATATTGTTTATTTTTGTACAAATAATAATAACTAGCAGGCTTCGCTCGCTTCGCTGGGCACTATATTTAAAGAATTTCTTTTTAATTGAATAATTGAAACGTTTAAATAAATACATTACGATTGGCGATTATTTTCTTCACAGTTTTAGTATGGGATCTTCTTGACAATATCAAACATTTTTTTAACTTCTAGGATCTGTGCAACAAAATTATTATTAAAACAAATATTATCGAAAACAGTCAAATAGAAATGTTAATTCTTCGAATATTCTGGAAACAGCTGAAGCTGTTACTCGTACAGTAAAAGTCACTATTCGATGAATGGTCAAATCAGAGAACGCACGTATTTAAGTCGTTTTTGCAGCAATAATTATAACGCACATATGTACGCTTCACGCACATGAAATCCAGAAAACAAAATTACTGGACAGCCCTACATCGCTGTGCATGAATCTCAGAACACACGAAACTCGGTTCCGCAGCAATCACTACCAAGCATGTTAAAACCAAAAAAAAACATCACTGGACACCCCTATCTCGCTGTGCATGAATCTCAGAACACGCAAAACTCGGTTCTGCGGCAATCACTATCATGCATATAAAAACCAAAAAACATCACTGGACACCCCTACCCCGCTGTGCACGAATCCGAAAACGCACGAAACTCTGTTCCGCAGCAATCACTATCACGTATGTTAAAACCAAAAAAACATCACTGGACAGTGGACACCCCTACCTTGTTGTGCATGAATCTGAAAACGCACGAAACTCGGTTCTGCGACAATCGCTATCGCGCATGTTAAAACCAAAACAACAACACTGGACACCCCTACCTCGCTGTGCATGAATCTGAAAACGCACGTAACTCGGTTCCACGGCAATCACTATCACGCATGTTAAAACCAAAAAACATCACTGGACGCCCCTACCTCGCTGTGCATGAATCTGATAACGCACAAAACTCGTTTTCGCAGCAATCACTGTCAAGCATGTTAAAACCGAAAAAAAAAAAAAAAAAAAAAAAAAAAACATCACTGGACACCCCTACCTCAAATTAATGAAAATCAAATAAACGTAAAATACAACGTAAAATACACTTAAATCAATGAAAATCAAATAAACCAATCAAGTCTCTTGTAATTCCTCAAAACGTAGCTCTAGTTCATTGTAAAATACACTCAAATCAATGAAAATCAAATAAACCAATCAAATCTCTCCTAAGATTCTCCATTCTGCGTCATTATAGAAATGGGAAGTTTTATTTTCATATTTTTATAAATTAAAATAAAACTAATCAAAAATTCGAAAATGTGATTGCGATGTGCACAATGACCGTTCGGAGGGCACCTTTGTGTTAAATCACGTGACTGTCCGAGCTACCGTTTTCGAGAAAAGTGAAATACACACATATATATACAAATATTGCTCCCTTAATAGTATAAGATTTAAAAAAAAAAAAGATATTTAAACTGGCTTAATAACAAATAAGGTCAGGAATTTGACATTCTATTAAATATATGAGTCAATTTCATTTGTTTCATTCTGTTTATTTTTTCAGTTTGTCGTTGACTGATTAATGTATGCATCGCGTTCATTAGTTGGTTATCGCTGATAAAATCATGTATTTCAAGTCCTTCTAAAAACTGTTGACCGAGATTTTGGGTGGTCGTGTTTATTTTGATTTTCAGTATCAGGAATAGGAACGATCTCTTTTACTAATAACTTTTGAATTTGTCATAAAATTTCGTTCTTCTTTTTCGGAATTTTTGCCATCTGTGATGTCGAAAATCACATATTCAAAATTACATATATCTTAAATTTTAATTCAATTCCATCTTTATGAAAAGCGTTCTAAAAACATTTATATCATTTAAAATCAAGTCAGTTGCGGTGTCTTAGCTGGCGAATATATCTAATTTAATCTCTCTCTGTTTCTTGCAATAAATAAGAAAATAAGACAAGAAGCGATTCTCTTATCATTTTTGCCATCTGTGATGTCGAAAATCACATATTCAAAATTACATATATCTTAAATTTTAATTCAATTCCATCTTTATGAAAAGCGTTCTAAAAACATTTATATCATTTAAAATCAAGTCAGTTGCGGTGTCTTAGCTGGCGAATATATCTAATTTAATCTCTCTCTGTTTCTTGCAATAAATAAGAAAATAAGACAAGAAGCGATTCTCTTATCATTTTTGCCATCTGTCATGTCGAAAATCACATATTCAAAATTACATATATCTTAAATTTTAATTCAATTCCATCTTTATGAAAAGCGTTCTAAAAACATTTATATCATTTAAAATCAAGTCAGTTGCGGTGTCTTAGCTGGCGAATATATCTAATTTAATCTCTCTCTGTTTCTTGCAATAAATAAGAAAATAAGACAAGAAGCGATTCTCTTATCATTTTTGCCATCTGTTATGTCGTATGTCGAAAATCACATATTCAAAATTACATATATCTTAAATTTTAATTCAATTCCATCTTTATGAAAAGCGTTCTAAAAACATTTATATCATTTAAAAATCAAGTCAGTTGCGGTGTCTTAGCTGGCGAATATATCTAATTTAATCTCTGTCTGTTTCTTGCAATAAATAAGAAAATAAGACAAGAAGCGATTCTCTTATCATTTTTGCCATCTGTCATGTCGAAAATCACATATTCAAAATTACATATTATCTCTCAAAATTTAATTCAATTCCAACTTTATGAAAAGCGTTCTAAAAACATTTATATCATTTAAAATCAAGTCAGTTGCGGTTTCTTGCCTCAATACTGAGGCAGCTTACTTGCCACAACCATGTAGAGAAATGTTACCAGATGTAATTGCGTATTGAGGCAGCTTACTTGCCACAACCATGGAGAGAAATGTTACCAGATGTATTGAGTATTGAGGCAGCTTACTTGCCACAGCCATGTAGAGAAATGTTATTAGATGTAATTGCGTAACGTTCCACTATATGCCTCTGTTACACAGCTATAGCTGATAACATTTCTCAACATGGTTGAGGAAAATAAGTTCCCTCAATAATGTTTTGTATTCTTACACAAATTTTTTTATAGTGTTCAGAAAAGTGGTGGAGACAATTTCGCAAAAACTAATGCACTGATCTTATTGAAATTTTCCACACACTTCTTTAAAGTAGAATTTACTAGTGCTTGAACAAAGGCTATTTTTATTTTTTTCGATAATACTAATTTTACGAGGTTATACATAGGGTAAAATGTACCGAAAATTGTACTGTTTTTTTCATGCAACCCTGCCAAAAGTTCAATTTTTTTTTTTTTTTTAAGTTCTTCGTTCAAATACTGGTCAATTCTATTTTGAAGAAGTGTTCAAGATTTCAACAAGATCGATATCCATGTAACCCTGCACCCCCAAGAAATGTTTTCAAATCAAAAGTTATAAAGTTGCAAAAAATTCATTAATAGAGTAAAAAACATTACATACATGCAATTAAGTAAGTCTAAGCTTTAAATTAATGTAATGATATTGATTTTTGGATAATAATTTATTATTCAAATTCAAAGAAGTAAAACTTGCCTAATATTTCCAAACAGCGATAGAAAAAACGAAAAAGGCTGCAATTTCCTACAACAGGAAATGTGACAGTGATTAGATTCCACAGTGTTTCTATACAGGTTAACTAACTTACGGCATAATTTTCCAATTTTTGAGCATTAAAATCGGGTAAAGCATTCAAGATTATAATTCCATGTGAGAATGGAATACTGTACTTTAAACTTGTTCGTTAAAGAGAGAGAGAAAGAAACTACTTGAAGGTGTGATATGTGATTTTCCATATCGTACCTCCATTTAAATATTGTATTTAACCCTTAAATACCGTATGTTACCTTTCGGCAATATACCCAATTTTGTCTTCTAAAGTATTATTAGAATAATATTGAAGCTCTAATGCATCATGTTATATCAATTGAAAACAAATTGCTTTTTAGCTGTAAATCACAGTTAAAGTAACGCATGATTTTTCCCGTGATTTATTTAATAGAGGTAAGAATAAAACATTTTCAAATTGATTTAAAAAATAATCAGGCATTTAAGGGTTAAATTAATAAAACATTTAACCCCTTCAGGGGCAATGACTTTAAGTTCATTTAAAATCAAATGCCACCAGAGTCTGAGATCAAGATTAGAAGAAAAGTAATAAATGAATGTTTTCAGATAAGGTAAAAAAGTAAAATTTTATATAAAATTTCTGGGATGAATTTTTGCAGTTGAGAACTGAAATTAGGTGGTTAAAATATATACCACCGCCCCTGAAAGGGTTAAAGCTGTTATTAAATTTAAAAGTTTATTTCAAAATATTCATAGAAATTTTACTTATACTACTCTTTGAAACTTTGTCAATTTTGTTTAATAATATCTATGCTTTATTTAAACAAAAAGAGAATGCCTCAAATTTTGTCGATCATTAAGATTTTATAGGGAATCTTATTTACTTACCCTGATGAGAATAACTTAGATGGAAATCATTCATTTGATTCACAAATACATGAGATAGAAAAGTAACATAAATAAATAAATAAATAAATAAATAAAATTTAAATTTAAATTAAAAAAAAAAAAGAGTTTTATTAGTCATGAAGCTTTGAATAAAAAGAAAGCCGGAATAAATTATATATGGTTAGTTGTTAATTTTTAAAAGATATTCATGATTAATTATTTCTAAACGTATCACGATTAATATTGAATTCATTACGAGTATTAACTACCACTTTAACATTTTTTTAGTGTTGTGTTTAACTGGCAATGGCTATTTTTTATTTAACATCAGTTATGTTCAAATTAACCAGTAAATCCTATAAAGAATTACTTAAAAATGAATACAATACTTGGAAAAACTACGAGCACACAATATATAATTCCCGCTCTTGGTCACGCGAATTACATGTTGTTCGTGTATCCACTCATAAATCCTTTTAGTAGCAAATGAAAAGGATTTATAACTGAATACCATTCTCTTCCTTTACCATTATAAGTTAACAATTACAAAAGCATATTTTCATAAAGATGATACTCAGCATTTTCTCTAGCAGAAACACGGCACTATTCTGATCTTCCGCATCATTAGCCCATCATTCATTCACTGATCAATTTTGATCCAGATGAGTAGATGAAATTTCGTTTGCGGAAATAATATCAGGTGGCAAATCTACTCGTTCGTGCAGCAGGTTGACTGCGACTCGCGTGCCCAGGAAAATTTTGACAGCTAGATAAAAGAAGAATGATCGGGTAATGTTTCCTACCCTCCCTCCCCTTGACAAGAACAAGAAGAATATGCTTATTCAAATACGAAGGGTGGAAAAAATCAATAACTTCAGCTTTGTTACGGAGATGCAAACGTGTTTAGTTACTTTGTTGTTTCGTGAATGTTAAAGACTCATTTGAATTTAAAATAGAATGACATTGCTAATGCACTTTTCTTAAGAACAAATAAATTTATTCATGATTTGCTGTAGGTCATTATTCATTTAAGATTTTTCAGCTTTGAGTTTCCACACGAGCAAAAAAAGTAAAAAAAAAAAAAAATCTTATTAATATTCTTTTATTGATAACTTCTTAAGCTTTTTAGTTTTAAGATGCATTCAAAGGTAATGTTACATATCTTTACAGATAGCAAAATACTCATATGTTTTACTTCTATAAATATCTTTGAAGTTTAGTTATCTAATTCTGGCTCTTACTTCAATGTTGTTATCCAATAAAAGTCAATAAAAGATTCTTTAGAACAATTAAAAAAAAAAAAAAAAAAAAACTGAGAGAACAGATTGATCGACATATGAACTAACAGCAAAGTTGCCAACTTTTTAATTTATTGAGTACATTATCAGTACCCACTGTCCTTTTTATACCACTTATTTAAAAAAAAAAAAAATCTTCTTATTTAATCGTATTTACATCTTGGACAAAATTACTGAACAAAGATAGTGGTACCTTATAAAGATGGATACTAACAATGCTAAGGAGCCAATTAAAATCTTGTCAACTCAGAAATAGACCTTATTAAGATTCAATAACAACGAAATATATCGAAAAATTAAAGAAAATATATAGAAAATCAAATATTTAAATTGCTTTAGAATAACAGCTTTATAACTTAATCAAAAGTATGAACTGAACATACGTTCGAATTAACTGAAACTGTTTGTCCAGTGGTTAGGTCCTAATAGATATGTATAATAGATTAACTCATTGAAATTTTTGGAAGTTTTCAGTGAGATCAAACTTGCAAAACGTGAAGTCCACCTCACTGAAGCATGCTTACCACTTAACAAGTTTCTCAATCATTATCAAATATTTTTTATCAAATTCCTTCTGAGAAATTTGAGTGGAAAAACATGGGAAAAAAAAAAGAGGGGAAGGTGTATATTGTTTGAATTTCAGATTCGTCCTCTTATTCTATTTGACTGTCTATAAAATCTATAAAAAGTATCCATTAAAATTTAAACATATTTAAATTTTTTTTCTTCAATTTATGTGAAAATATTTGTGTATATGCATTATACAAAGTGTTCATATCCATATGCTTTCACAAAATATAAATTTTAAATTTTCGGTTATATGTGAAAATTTTTCATTGTGTTATTTTAAAATTTAGA
Source organism: Salticus scenicus (assembly GCA_963930645.1). Taxonomy (NCBI): domain Eukaryota; kingdom Metazoa; phylum Arthropoda; class Arachnida; order Araneae; family Salticidae; genus Salticus; species Salticus scenicus. The sequence goes on along the minus strand of OZ005648.1, from coordinate 141,458,207 downwards.
AAACAGACTTAAAAAAGATTAAAGGTGAACCAACGAGAAAGTAAATTTTAAAGAAAAATTGTTTTATGTACTTATTTTCAGTTGCTTTGGTAAACAAATATAACTTTTTCAGATATTATTTCATATGAATTACCATTTTTATAGAAATATTTTTATATTTAATATTCTGGGATAACGGATCAACATTTACCAAATACTGGATAAAAATGAAACAATTTGAAATAAGTTTAAAATTTTGTAGTTTTCCTTTTTTCAATTTTATTCAGTTTTCCATCTACTTCACGTATAGCTTTTTTCAACCAATGCTTGGAAAATACTAAAAATCGAGATAATGTGATCAGAAGGAATTGGATGAGAAAGGTTCAGGTTTCTGCAATAAAGAAAGAAGATTTTCTTTTGAAGGATATAGCAGGAACTATTTTGAATGGAGTAAGTAAAATGACAAGAAGTTGTCTCCAGTATTAAAGATTTAGTGATAGCAGGATTTCTCCCCCCCCCCTCCATTTTTTCCCCCGTCTACAGTTAGTTTTTATACAATCTAAGAAAACCTTTAGAAACTAAAGAATCTTACATATTAAAACACAAGGCTTGTTTTAAGCCCTAAATGGGAGCATTTGAGCATGTGCAAAAATCTTTATGAGCCAATCGGAAATGAGCATTTTACTGAATTTTTCTGTCATTAGACGAATAAGCAATACGAACTGACTACTCCATTTAATATTTATGGCATCAGAAATAGCAACGCATCCAAAAAATAACTTCAAATCATATATATACATATATATATATATATGTGTGTGTGTGTGTGTGTATATAATTTACAGTATTTTTACCTTCTGACGAAGAGGCATGTTGCAGTTGAAAGTAATCCGAATAATTTGGAATAGGTTTTAAATTTCATAATAGCCTTGATTATTATTATTATTATTATTATTTTATGTAGGTTACTGTAATTAAACGGGAGACTGAGGTACCCCCCCCCCCCCTCAATCACACAAAGTTATATAAAACTGACTCTAAATCTTTTTAAAATTGTATTTGAAGTAGTTTTATATGCAGTACTTGTTATTACTTTTTAATTTACAATCTGTCTTTATAGTTTTGAAATGCAGGGTAAGAGAAAGTCGGGCGAGTGACCTATCAAGATATTTTTAATGGATAAGCAGAGTAAAAAGTAACTGTATCAATTGAGAAACATTTAAATTTTTAGAACGATTACTATTTCTCACGATTAAAGCATTAAAAATTAAGAGAACATTTCTTTATTAAAATAATTTTATGAAATAAATCGATAATCAATAGAACATTTTTCTGTTAAAAATTATAATTGTGATAAGTTAAAAATAAATGAAAAATTTATAAGGAAAGAAATAACAATCATGTTATACCTCACTGAGCTAGAATTTCAATATCCTTTAATAAGAAAGTATATAATGCTATAACGTATATTAGTTTTCGTCGGTTTGAAATAGTTTAACCCGATTTTAATTTTTGTGCACATATTGTAATGTATTCAAACTAATCAAAAGCATTTTTCAAAGAACTATACAAACAGCACTCCCTATTTTTAGTAAGAAACATCTTGTATAGTTACTCTTAGCAACATTTATACATACATATTCTGTATAATTGCAGCTCTTTTGATAAAATTAGAGAATAAATGGAGAAATAGGAAACAGAATTAGGCGAATCGAAGTCATTAACACTTTTGTTTAACGATGTTAATAAAAATTTTAAAATACATTGAGCTCCTTTGTGTTAAAAATAGGTCCTTCTCTTTAGCAACAACTTCATCATCGTTCAACCGAAGCCATTAACACTTTTTTAACGATGTTAATAAAAGGTTAAAGATACACCAAGCTCCTTTGTGTAAAAAATAGGTCCTTCTCTTTAGCAACAACTTCATCATCGTTCAACCGAAGCCATTAACACTTTTTTAACGATGTTAATAAAAGGTTAAAGATACACCAAGCTCCTTTGTGTTAAAAATAGGTCCTTCTCTTTAGCAACAACTTCATCATCGTTCAACCGAAGCCATTAACACTTTTTTAACGATGTTAATAAAAGGTTAAAGATACACCAAGCTCCTTTGTGTTAAAAATAGGTCCTTCTCTTTAGCAACAACTTCATCATCGTTCAACCGAAGCCATTAACACTTTTTTAACGATGTTAATAAAAGGTTAAAGATACACCAAGCTCCTTTGTGTTAAAAATAGGTCCTTCTCTTTAGCAACAACTTCATCATCGTTCAACCGAAGCCATTAACACTTTTTTAACGATGTTAATAAAAGGTTAAAGATACACCAAGCTCCTTTGTGTTAAAAATAGGTCCTTCTCTTTAGCAACAACTTCATCATCGTTCAACCGAAGCCATTAACACTTTTTTAACGATGTTAATAAAAGGTTAAAGATACACCAAGCTCCTTTGTGTAAAAAATAGGTTCTTCTCTCTAGCAATGATTTTATCGTCCTCCTAAAAAATACCACATTTAAATTTGTATGAAAATGTAACAAATACAAAAAGTTTATAGTCATATGTCGTTTTATCTATATGATGGGTTAAAAATGCTTTTTGTAAATATAAGATACTTATTATTATTATTATTGTTGTTGTTGTTGTTGTTGTTGTTGTTTTTCCTAGGAAATGCTATTCTCCCATATATCCCTATCATTACTTTGAAAAAGTGAAGTTTAAAATAATGCATTTATGATATAAAGAAGTTTAAATTATTAAAAACTAGCATATACACCTCAAAAATTAACAATTTCAACGGGATGATTAGAAATACATACGAGCACGTAAAGTAGTTCTTAAATTGAGCAGTAATCCCTAAATTAAAAATAAAAAGAGGACACTATCGACTTTTTTAGCAAAATATCGGGTGCTACCATAAACATATCAAAATCTTTCGATGGTCGAATGTGACATCATGTTCATGTAACATTTTTAAATAAACTGAAGGTTTTAATGTTTTGGTACTTAAAAAAAAAGTTAATTACGATAGTTAACCACTCAAACAACTTTGATGTGGAATTAGGCAGCGAAACTGCTATTACGATTTCCTTATCGCGAGCGAATCGTGAGAGAGACTGCGATTACGATATCCTTAAAATACATTCTATGTCACTATTCAACGATCGAAACGTTTCGACGTGTTCGTGGTAGCTGTCATGATCCGATATTTTGTCAATGTTAAAAAAGAACTGAAATGCACAGAGCTAATAATCTCAGTTCTCAGAGGCTGCGGTGATCTGTGTTGTTTAAGAATGTAAAAAACGTCTCTTCTTTTATTGCGAGCGAAAGGTTTAAAATGCGCTTGTACATAGTTTTATGTATCTTATGTATGTTGTGATATGTTTTAATAAAGAAATATTTGTAACTCAGTTGTCCTTGTCGTGAAGTATAGCAAATAAGTTACAAAATTAAAAAAATACTTTTTTTCCCGCACAAAAATTAAATAAATAAATAAATAATGTCCCTTACACAAAAAAAATATTCCCCAATCATAAAGGAACAGACATTATTATTATGTCTGTCAACAACTATATTAGCTTACAATATAGGGTTATACATGGTATAACAGCTAGTTATACATGATATATAACTAAACAAACTAATCTTTGTTATACATCAAAGAAGTCACGTTCAAGTGCTTTGTTTGCAGAAAAAGTATGGATCTGTAAAGATTTTACGCTGTATCTTTTTTTAGCCTTAATATTGTAAAAAATTATAAACTAATAATAATAATAATAATTTTTTTAGTTTTTCAAGATAATTTTAAAAACAAATAATTTTAATGCTTATGGTACCAAATAAAGATAGTTCTATTTATTTTATTTTATTTTATTTTTATCTTTATTTATTGATTTATTTATATTTACTTTTTGTAATTCCCTTGCCTCATATTGGAGAAAAAGAGCTGACTATATTTTATTGCTTAGAAAGATTATATATAAATATAATGGAATCAACATTTAAAGAAAAAATATAATCTATATAAATAAAGAGAAGTGTCTGTGTATCTCTCTGTGTGTGTGCGTGTACCTGTGTGTCTGTCTGCGCTCTGGTGCTCAGATCGCAGAGTTACAAAATTCAACAGAGGAGTAGTTTAGATCCCGCAGGTATGCACCTCATCGAGATTTTTTTCGAATTTCGAATTTGAATTTTTAAAATTATTATTATTATTATTTATTAATAATTTATTTATTTATTTATATATTTATTATTATTATTATTTTCGATTTCATCCATTGACTTTTCTGTTTCATTTTCTAAAATTTATTCTTTTATTTCAATCGCCTGTGGCGAATATTTTTTTAAAATTTATTATATTTATAGAAAATCAAATGGTAATGCAGTAGAAAAAATTAAGAACATTTATAAGATATGTTTATGTATAATTTTTAGAGTATAACAACTTTTTAATTTTATTTTTTATTAAATTTCTTTAAAAAGATTTTTTTTTTCTTCATTTATTGAAAAAAAAAAAAAAAAAAGGTACTATATAGTAGAAAAGATACTTAAATTTAAATTTAAGTTTAATTAAAATTTATTTGTTTTTTATCAGTTTAATTTCGTTTAAAAGAAAATCTACTTTTTATTTTATTTATTATATTGGCCGGAATCAGGTAATATAGTGTAAACAGCGAGGGCTATGAAATACATGGTTCAAAAACTGAAATATTTAATAGGTGCTGAGATACAGTCATCCTTAAAATCGTAGCTCTCGAATAATAGCAGATCCACTTGTCTTCGATAAATAACCAAATTAAAGTGCCCGAGAAAGTCCTTTCTGCAGACAATTGGAAACTGGACCCGATGCAACGTGGGCAGAAGATGCCATAGGCAGCGGTAGCCGAAGCGAGGCATAGAGCAATTTTAATGTATTTTTTTTTTTTTTTTTTTAATTAAATAATGTGATGTTAAAAAATAAATAGTGATTCAATTCTTTTGAAAATTCATTCAAATATAATGATCAGCGAAACGAGTACCTGATAGTATTTAATATAATATAAACTTACAGAAAATTACCAAAATAAAACGATAAGGAAAGAGTTTAGAGAAAATGGGTACCCAAATATGAAAAAGCTCATAACGGAAAGTTAAGTCTTTACATGTAGCTGAATTTATTTGCATGTTATAAAAGCCTTGTTTGTCACTACATTTATCATTCTTTAAAGCTAAAACAACGGTTTTTCTGCCAAAGTAGTAGTTTTACTTGCCGTCCGCGTAATATTGTTATCTGACTAATATGCTACATGCACTTAAACAAATACACTTGTCTAAATGTTACTTTCTCTAAACGTGAGCTTTTGTTATCATTTGCAAACTAACATCTAGCGTGCTTTGTTCAAGGTTTAATAAAAGATAGAGGAAGAATAATTGGTTTTCATAAAAGCTATGGGTATCAGATTACGTAATAGCCTTCACCCTCCTCTCATAAACCTGCACGATAGAGTTTTAAGATAACTTTGATTAAATCGATACTTTCGAAATGAGTGCTCGATGACACATCACAGTGTAGAAGTGCTAGTGTTTCAAATGACGCGCTAATAAGAAACAATGAAAATAGCAATTCTTTGTATAAAGGTGTATATTATTTCATATTTGTAGTTATATGCTTTTTCTATATGTTTCTGAAATTCCATAAAATAGCAAGCTTTTTATAAAAAAAAAAAAAAAAACTTAATAGCTGTGCATATATATTTCTTTATAGCTTCACTCTAAGAAATTTCAGAAACATTTAGAGAGTTGACCATTAAATTATACAGCTAGCTCCCTTCTTCGAGCAAAACGTCCAGTTCCCGTATTTGCAAGAAATTGTTGTAAATTCCAGAGTTTTGACCATTTATAAAAGGCCACCACTCCTCCGAGAGGAAAAAAAAAAAAAAAAAAAACATTACAGCGTTACGAATATGACTTTAATTTTACGGTCAGTGACTAGAACACGTTTTTCCGGTCACTGGCCGTAATTTAGCGTACATTTTTTTTTTTTTTTTTTTTTTTTTTTTTTTACAATATAATGTATATGTATTTATAACAAAGCGCTGTAAAATTCAGAGTGTTAACCGTTTAACGAAGTTCACTTCCCTTCTTCGAGAAAAAGTCATGACTGTTTTCCGGACATTAATTTATTTTTACGGTCAATGACTTGAAAACTTATTAACAGTCATTGACCGACAAAAATTGTTCAAAATTTTTACAGTGTTTATGCGAGGAATTTTGCTTTAAATGTTTTTTTTTTTTTTTTTTTTTTAATTCTTATTTCAATTTTTTAAAGGAATATATTTGTACCATCTTCATTTTCTAAACCCATTTTTTTCCCCCTTTTCAAATAATGCATATTTTGCAAATAAATTTCAGAATTTTCCTAGTCGCTCGAAGTCAAATTTGTCGCAAAGAAATTGAACATCTAGAAGGATGTCATCAGGCATTTTCGAGAAACAGGGTTTTGGACCCTTTGGTCTCAGAATACAATTCCTTTGCAATATAGTCATCTCGTCAATGCACGTGACAGCTATTCGTTGGATACTGTCGCACTTAGGTTTTTTTCAAGGAGTACTGTAATTATTTACTTATTTATTCCTTTGTACCATTGATACTTCATTATTAATAATTTCTGCTTTTATCGGGATCTTACCAGAGACAAAAATTCTAAATTAAAATCTTTTGGCGTATTTTTTTTTCCCCTAAAAATTTATTTTTATGCTTTTTTATAGTTTCGATGGTGGGAAGCATTTGCATGTACTCCAAGGTACTCATATTGACGTTGAATACAAACTGGATTTGCAAGGTTATAATAATTTTAGACTGTTTCCGCATTGGCCACTTTTAGTATACAAATTATTTGTAATATACAAAAATTAAATTCAGTCATTAATTTTTCTATTACACAGACTATTGAGATCATATATATATATATATATAAATTCTATCAACTATTTATGTTATATAACTAATGACAACAACATCAACACAAACAACATTGCACATTTAGACATTCAAACGATTTTAGACTAAGTACGAAATTAAAAACATATAGCTATCGCATTATTCATGATATCGATTTGTGTACACTAAAATTTCATCAATATAAACATTTAGCTATCAATTGTGGTGTGATTTAATGCTGCAAAAGCTTAAATATAGCTGTCATATCGATCGTGAAAAGTTTGGCATGGAACCCTGCGCGGGCCGGGTAAATTGACTCGCACCCGACTCGCAAAATGATTTTCAACCCGCAAATCGATCCGAACCTGCAACTTCTGCTCTGAGACCTGCAATAAAATACTGTTTAGTTTTTGTTATAAGATACTGAACTGTTACACAAAATATAGTTGGATTAGTGTAAACAGATGTTTCAGAAAAATTATTGTCACATAAAAAAAAAAAAAATAAATAAATAAAAATAAAAATAAATAAATAATACAAGTACACATCTCTAATTAGAAACAAAACTTCAATGAATAACATAAAAAAACTTCAAATGCATAAACCTTGCTTTTAAAAGATCCACGGTTCCAAATACTTTGGAAACATATATAAAAAAAAGGAACTATTTATACATTGAAAGGCAAATAAATTTTGCATATAAAGTGCTAAAGGTTAAGTATTTTATGTAATAAATTTCATGTTACGAGTCAAGTTGCTTTAAATTACTATGGAGGAAGGGTATGTCATCCAATCAAAGCATTAAAAAAGTTAGATTCGTAAAAAAAAAAAAAAAAAAAAAAAAAAATAGCATAAAAAAAATTCTTCGAAGAAAACAACTTTTTGCGGATAGAACCCGCAGGTTAAAAATTAATGCAAATCCGACGAGCACCCGACCCGTAAAGCGGGTACCCGGCCCGATGCAGAACTCAGGTTAGGCATAATAACATCATGGGCTTGGTGATGTACGCCGAAATTTAATATCATTTATGTTTCATTTCATGTATAAGGTACAACAAAGCATACCGCATTGTGGTATTTTTCTTTTGTCTTGAATTTCAATACCTACATAGAGGGTGAATTTCTAAAGAAAAAAAAAAAAAAAAAGTCATCGGCTTTATGACTTCTTAAAATATGGTAATCCATCAAAAGCTAGTGTTTGAAGTGGATTTACAAATTCAAACCTTTTTTCATATGAATAAAGTAAAAGTAAAAATGCAAACTTTAAGCTCACAATTGAAAATTCATTTTTTCTTTAGGTAGATTCCTTACAGGAAATCTACCTATTGCAATGGTTCTCATGACACGACTTCTGGAAAATTTCTTCACTTCTTTACCGATCATGACCCCTAGAACTCAAAACAATCCTCCGTTCAAAAATTTATATATATAAGTATATATGTATAACGCTTTTTCCCATGTTAAGTTGTGAACACGATAACTGGAGTAATTTTTATTCAAATTTAACCAGCTCGGAACATGTTGTCAGGACAGTAAAAATCTCAGTCGAGTTCGTAGATGGGGTATCCAGCTCAAAGGGAGTGGAAATGGTGGGGGATGGAAATTTTCATTTGCCCATAATTTCTTTAAAAATAGGAAAAAACTTCAAATCAGGCGACTTACCCTAAAGAACAATTTTTGTATTTAAACTTTTTCGATAGTTTCAATTGCTTAAAAGTTACAAGTTAAAAAGTGATTTTTCGTCAATTGTGAAGAAACCGACTTTTTCTATACCTTTAATTGCTTAAATTTATGATCTGATACTTAAGTCATGTGCAAACGATAATAAAAAAGATCACTGAAAATATAAAAACCATGGTAACAGCTTTCGTTAATTATTTAAAAATTTAAAATTAAAATAATACGTTAGTCTTAGTAAAAATATCGTTTGTGGTGAATAGTATCAGAACGCTGGTTTAGACAAGAATTCAAAATTTACGATTGGAATTGAGAATAATACGTTACAGCTTCCTTTGACTTTTTCTCTTGTGGAAACAAGATATTGGTCTGTGAAGAGATATGCGATTTTTGCGTGGGAAGGAAGTATGATGACGCCAAAGCTGCCATTCTTCATCGCTAAGCTCACAAAATTTTGTCATCAAATAACGAATTTCGCAATCAAGTCAAAAATTTCGTCGTCAGCTACCAAATTTTGCCGCCAAATCACAAATTTCATTGCTAAGTCGCAAGTTTTGTCACCAAATTGTATGTCTTTATGGCTTCTATTTGTTGAATGATTATGAGCTTGGATTTTAAAAAATTGAAACATTTACTGACCAATAAATCTAGCCTAAAATTTTAAGTAGGATAAATAAAACCCTTTTGTAGTTGAAAACTAAATTTCTTTAAAACAGAATAGCGACGTAAATAATGTAATGTGTGGGAACAAAGCCATTGGCTACGTACGTATTAATGCATATGTAGTATTTCTTTACGTAACATTAACGTAAAGGACTTTTGCTTTTAAGCTTGGCGAAAAGGAATTTTTTTTTTCTTTTTTCTTTTTCTTTTTCTTTCTTTTTATTTTTAGGAAGAAAAGAAAAGAAATAAATAAATAAAGTCCATTTTTTCGCCCATAAACTTATTTTAAATTTTATTTCAAAACACATTACCCACATAGGAAAAAAAAAATCTAAATTTATCTTTTGGAGTAATTTATTTCATGAGAAAATGAAATTTCCCCTCTTTAATTTTCAAAGCTATTTGCTCCTTAAATGCAAGAATAAAAAATAGTATGCTTTCTCATATTTTCAGACACTATATATATTATTTTACACTCAAAGCAAGTCAAATTAACTTAAGTAGAATATTCAGCGAGGATAGCTGAAAGAGTAATGGAAAGTAATTAGAGCGTGTGAATTCCCGGAGATCCCGAGTCAAAAGTGCAAATTGCTTCTGATCTTTGAGTTATTATTTAATTTTGATATTCTATTGAAAAGTTAGTTTTATTATTCGTTTAAAACAAATCAGCAATGATTTCAGCTTTAATTTTTTAATTAAAGTTAATTAAATTAGAAACATTGTGTAAGCGTTTGATTAGGACTGAAAATAATAATAAGAAACATTTTTAATTTTGTATTGCAGAAAAAAAAAAATTATTTGTACTGTCACTGCCTCTGAATTTAAAAATACAGTATTCCTTGCCCCTCCTCTCTCTTTCATGCATTTCATTGCAAAAATATTTTCGTATAAAAATATGAAAATGGTAGGCTGTTTATAGTGCGAGAGTTGAGATATACTGTCTGTTGAGATGCTGCCTGTTTAGGTCTCTCTGGGATCCAGGCCCATGTTTATGTGAGTTTCTCAGAAAAACATGGAAAACTCCGAACGGCTGGACAGAAGAGCCCGACATTCGATAACTTGTGTAAAAATGTATAATAATCATGTTAAACCAAACAGTGTTTAAATTGTGGGAAAAAAAAAAAAAAAAGCGTTTAACGTTAGAATATTTTTTACTTTATTACAGGTAAGAATTTAAATTTAAATAATTTCTACATGTTGTTTAAAATTGTAGCTAAAATTTTAATCTGTAAATACACTTAGCAAAATTTATCTTATTTGATTCAGACTGGAAGTTTTAACATGTTAAGCTAAATTCAATTTATTATACTAGAAAAATTTCGAAATTTGCACCTAACTTTTATTTTACTAACTATATGCTAAGTTTGACTTTTGACTGCAAGACTTCTTTCTAATACATAGATATTATCCATTTCCAATTTATTCCATTTTTATTTGATTTAGTGGTTTTTGTTTTCGATCAAATTAATTGTTTGAACACTGTTAATATTTAATAATCCTTAAATTTCAATGACTGATTATCAATAAATATATAAATTGAAGAATTCAATACTGTTATAAAATTTAGCAATTAATATATACATGATAATACCAATAACACACACATAAAAGTGATTGTAATTCAATTTAAATATTAGAAAATATTTTTATGATTTATTTACTGTACCAATTAATAGATAAATCCATTTTAAGTTAGTTACACTAAAGAGAACATTTAAGACCATAGCAAAAAAACAACAAGGAGTGATATTTATGCGAAAATATCATAATACTAAAAAGACTGATAGTATCTATGTGGACAACAATTTCTGAATATTATAAGGCAAATATTTAGATGACTTATCGGACAAAATCGAGCTCTGTAGTTTTGACATTATTTTATTTAATGACCGTTTTGTTCAAATTTGCCTTAAATACCTTTAACAATAACTTTAACACGATATTGGAATTCAGTAATATTGAAATAAATCAAAGCATTTTCAGATTAAATTTATACCCATAAAAATTAAAAAATGAAGAATTCTTTTTTTAATTAAAATTAAAAAATTAAAAAATGTATTCATGAAAATAATAATAGTAATTAAAAAAATAAAATAAAATAAATATTGGCTTAAAAATATATACCAGCAATAAAATAAATTTTGACAGAGGATATTGTTTAATTATATGAATAAGAATTTCTTTTTTTTACCATAAATTTTAATAATATTTATCACATTTTGTAAGACATAAAAAAAAAAAAAAAAAAAAAAAATTATATATATACATACCGGGTGATCCAAAAGTCAGGACCAACTTTAAAATTGAATAATTCGAAAACGAATCAAGATACGAAGATACGGTTTGCACCAAACGGATGAAAAAGAACCCGGGTTTTGTGTGGCAAAGGAAAGAAATTAGTTCTGTTGGCGACCAACAGATGGCGCTATAGTGTTTTATTTCACCAAAAGATGATTTACAAATGAAAAAAAATGCTGACAGCTTACAAGTCAGCTTAATTACAGTTAATTAGTACTACTACATTAACTGTTCAATGTCTATCATTCAGAAGTACAGCTGTGAGATGATTCACCACATCGTTCACAGCATTTAGTAGCATTTCTTGCGTTATGGCAGACACATTTTGGCGGATGGCATCTTTCAGTGCTGTTAGTGATGCCGGTTGGTCGCGGTACACTTTTGACTTCCAAGAATCTCCACAGCCAAAAGTCACAGGGTGTCAGATCGGGAGATCTTGGAGGCCATGCGTGATTAAAGTAGCGACTGAGAATGCGATATTTCGATGCATATAAGCTTCTAATACCATTACCTGCTATAGTTTTTCCTTTTTATATCGTTTGTTGCTTTGCATAATCCTACATCAGAAAAACGACAGCGCCATCTGTTGGTCGCCAACAGAACTATTTTTTATTTCTTTGCCACACAAAACCCGGCTTTTTTTCCATCCGTTTGGTGCAAACCGTATCTTTGTATCTTGATTCGTTTTCGAATTATTCAATTTTAAAGTTGGTCCTGACTTTTGGATCACCCTGTATTTATATATTACATTGAAAATATATTTAATTTTTAAAGTCTAATATGATTTTACTTTTGTTATATTATACTTTCCATTATTTGAATTCAATGCTAAGTGTTGTTTGAATTGGAAATTTTCATGTTAAAATAATTTAGTCTAATTTATTAATTCCTTAAAAAATAGAAATACAGAGTATAAAATGCAATATGAATAATTATGACTTATATTGCATTGAAATTCTTTATTTAGTATTATATATGTTGAGGATAAATTCATAATTAGGCAATAGGAGAAAAAAAAGAAAGTATTTTATTTTTATCACTTAATCTCTCATCTCTATATTTAAAGTAATAATTAATTGAAGGCATTTTCTTTACTTTAACTGACATACCATGAATCAATTTATCACAAGTGTAATTTATTATTATTGTTGTTATTGTTATTGTTATAACTAGTCAATCTTTGTCTGCCTAGCGGTCGACATTTTCAAATGAACCTATTTTCTAATTTGCCATAATCTCCAAATCAAAAACAGTAGCCAAATATCGTAATAAATAAATATCCTGAAAAAAAATAATACAAACTAGTATGTTGTGGCCACCACAAGACTTTCTTCTATATTTTCCTATACAAATTCACGCAGTAAGAATATTAAAAAAAAAAAAAAAAAAAAAAACGATTTCTTTCAAAGTTTTTTTTTTTTTCGTTAAAAGTAAAAAAAAAATCGATAACTTTGTTTTAAATTACCACATATTTATAGTTCAACCATTCGTTTTAAAGGTATTGACCAGACCTTTCGAAAGATACCGATCTTGAAAATTTATCCTCTCCGGGGGGTACTACTCCCTAGAGGGGGGAAGCGATGCCCCAAATTTTTTTCCTAATTAACTACTACTATTATCAATAATACATATTAATTTCACAATCACAGGTTACGAATAACTCTCATTATGTACATCTATACGAAATTTTGTCGTATACTGCCATGTTAAAAATTTAGAAAAAATACGATCACAGCGCCACCTGTTGAGCGATTGATCCCCAAATCTAATCAGCCCCAGTTTATAGTTTATGTCAGGGGCCAACTAAATACCAAGTCTGGTCAAATTTCGTTAAAAAAAAAAAAAAAAAAAAAAAAATAGGATTTTTTTTTTCTAAGTTTTTTTTTTTTTTTTTTTTTTTTTTTTTTTTTTTTGTTAAAACTAAAAAAATCGATAACTTTGTTTTAAATTATCACAGATTTATAGTTCAACCATTCGTTTTAAAGGTATTGATGAGACCTTTCGAAAGATACCCATCTTGAAAATTTACTCCCCTCGAGGGGGGAATTCCCTCCCAGGGGTGGTGGCGAGGCTCCTACACATACAAAAAAATTTTCCCAGTTGACTATCTCTATTATAAATAATTCTTGTAAATTTCATAATGATTACTAAAAAATAATTCTCTTTAAGCACATTTATACAAAATTTTGTCCTATATCACCATGTTAAAAATTTAGAAAAAGCGGGATGGCAACGTAACCTGTAAGACAATTTTTACCAAAAGTTGATAGGCACTAATTTATGTTAAGGTACAACTACATACCAATTTGTATGAAATTCTGTGCAGTAGTTTCTGAGATACAGTTGCCACAAAATTTTGTCACACACACACACACACACACACACACACACACACACACACAGACAGACAGACAGACAGACATTTTCTAAAAATAGTCAAATCGTGTTCTACAGCTCTCAAAACGTGTAAATCCATCAAAAACCCGAGGTCCAATATTTTTACGAATCCAATACTTTCTCTATATTACATATAGAAGAAAGTAAAAATAATAATAAATAAATAAATAAATAAAAATAAATAGATAAATAATAAACAATAAATAAAATTTAACTTTATTATTATTATTATTTATTTATTTATTTATGAAATCAAAATAATGGAACTCGAGTAGTAAATTGCAATTTAAATCACAGAGCAATGTAAATTTGATTTATAAAAATTAACTTCAACACAAAATCACCAAAATCGTAGCTAGTTTAATTTTCAAAGGAATAATGCTTATAAAAAGTCCAAATTTATTACTTTTTTCACTCTACCTGAATCCGACACCGATAACAGAAAAGTACATAATTTTTTCTTCGGTGTCAATTTATTGTCATTTATACTATGTTTAATGCTATTACTATTATTATTTTTTGTTATTTTTTATAATCATTTTAACTTATTTTATTTATTTATTTATTTTTATTTATTTTTATTATTATTCTTTTTTTTATATAATTTAGCGGTTTATAGTGATGGCCGAGAAAGAAAATCGCCAAAACCCCAGTTGGGGGCCCGTTCATAAAATTATATCTTTTATTTTAAATTATCAATTAGTTCTTTTTTCTTTTTTTTTTTCCAAATCACGGATAAAATTTATTATTATTTTTTTCAATATTGCAATTGAAACGCCATTTTTTTTTTTTTTTTTTCTAAATCATTTTTTAGTAATGACATCAGTTTCGAACATTACCTTCCAGAAACTTGGGCTTTTATTACAATTACTACTACTAGTACTACTACATGGCTAGAAAGAAACTATTGATTCATTTATTTTTGAGATATTTTTCTTTATATTACAGAACTGTTATCTATATGTCAGAACGTGTAAAAGTAAAATCATTATATCATTGCATTATAAGCATATTTTAATGCATGTTCGCACATAGATATTTGTAATAGTTGCAGTTGAAATATTGAATGTATACTTTAAAATATTGCATGCATTGCAAAACTTAATATGTGTATTTTTAATGATTACTTGTGGAAATTCATAAAAATTAATCATAATAAATCGTACCGACAAAACATAACTGTAGTACAATTTAGTTAAATTTTGCTGATGAGATTCTTACGGCATATCGGAGACTGTGTTCCCAAAGTTCTCATTAAAAAATAACATTCATTTTTATCGCTATACTTCCGAAAAGGGAAAAATAACAAATTATGTAAACGGCCTCAGTGTTAGTTTAAGCAAATATATCATTTTTTGCTTCTCATTATACTGAAGAATAACATTACTCAATTGCACTCAGATAAATTGTAGCGTTTTCCTAACTCATAAAGAATATAGAATGTATTATTTTTTTTTTTCAGTTATTTATTTTATTATTTATTTAATGTATTTTTTTTTACTCTTAGTAAGAAAGACTCTCATTAAAATTGGATTTGTAAATCAAATTAAAATTTAATTTAAATATTTTTCCTTTGAATTGTTTTAATAATTTTATTATTTTTTAATTGTAAATATTTTATAAATTCACTGAAAAAATAAATAAATAAAATAAAACGTTAAAATTGATAACAAGTTTTAATGTACACTATTTCTATATTAGCTTATATTTTCTATTTATTTCTTATTTATGTTTTATGAAGTATTAATTTTATGGAGATTAAAATCTACAATAATTTTTTCGTAGTAAGTGGAAAACTAT
The DNA here is from genome assembly GCA_963930645.1 of Salticus scenicus. Lineage (NCBI taxonomy): Eukaryota > Metazoa > Arthropoda > Arachnida > Araneae > Salticidae > Salticus > Salticus scenicus. Next base: position 141,442,480 of record OZ005648.1, on the reverse strand, counting down.
ATTCTGAAAATACCTGAGAAACACAGTGCAGCAATGTAATCTCTAATTGTAAATTTTATCAAGCACGCGTACACGCACACACACAGACACACACATGCACTGGAAAAAAAAAAAAAAAAAAAAAAAAAAAAGTTACATAAGCAAATAGAAAAAGAGAGACCTAGAGAGACTTTAAATATAGCGGTCTGGAATAAATAATTATTTCTTAACTTTTTCAGTCAGTATTTAGAAACTTTTAAAAGTAAGTTATTTAAGTACATTAAACTATTCAAAGGTGTTTTGGCTTTAAATTTAAAGAAGAATTTTTTTTTTTTTTTTTTTCCTGTTCGAACTTATTTCTACCTAAAAAACTTTTAACGACAACTAATAATTTATTCACGCAAAAAAGTTCTTTTCAATTTTAAAAGTAACTTAATTTCGAAAGTGAAGAAACCAGTTAAAATACAATTTATTTCAAGCAACGACGTCATTTAGAAAGATATGACCAGAATTTTCATTATCTACTATCTTAATTCTTGAATTAAGTTAAACGAGGTAAAAAAAAAAAAAAAAAAAAAAGAAAAAGAAAAAATAAATAAATGAACTACGGATTGTATTTTTTTTTAAATAAAACCCTATTAATCACAATTTTTAATTAATCTTTAAAAAGTTTAGCTTATGTAAAATTTTCATTTTATTAAAAATTAAAATGAGAAAGTTAAAAAAAAGTTAAACTAATTTGAATTGGTAATTGAGTATGAGATATTTAGTATTATGTTGAAATTTACATTGTTAATATGGGAAAAAAATTTAATTTTTTGATTTTAGATGAATTATTTCTTATAAATCTAGTCCTCGCCAAAATTTCTATTCTTCTTGATGCAGAATATAAAAATATCTTAAAAAAATTAGTTTCGTATAAGCAGTGAAAAAGTTCTTTTTCTTTTTTTGCCACTGACTTATACAAGGTAAAAAGGGGAAATACGATCGTTTGAGTAATATTTTTCATTATGTTCTTAAATAGTGAAATTGTCTCTTTCATTTACAATATTGCTGAAGATATATATATATATATATATATATATTTAAAGCTTTTTTAAATTATGAAAGACTTTGTGTATTGCTGTAATGAACTTTAATTTTTGTATAAATTATATTTAAATGAAAAAAAAAAAAATAAATAAATAAATGGACTCAATCCAGAAGAGGTTTTGATAATCGCCTGCAGCATAAAAATATTAAAGATATAATTTTTATTCAGCAATATTGTTTGCGTGGTATGATGGTAAAATAACAATTAAACAACTCTCCTCCCAAGTAATGAAAACCCAGTTTTAAAACTGAGAATATATTACAAAATTTCTTTCTTTCTTTCTTCTTCTTCTTCTTTCTTTCTTTTTTTTTTTCTTTTTTTTTTTTTTTTAGACGGAGGTCCATTTCTTTCAGACAAAGTAGATTAAATTAAAATGGGATTTTTCTTGGCATCAAGTTAAAATAAAATACCAATTAAGATAATAATAATAATAATAATAATAATAATAATAATAGCAGTAAAAATTAATGTGCTTCATATTTTTTATTCAAAATCAGATATAGTTTAAGGGGGAATTTTAATTATTATATTTTTTAATGTATAAATTATCCTTCTCTCTATTTCTTTTAATTTACTTTTCTCGCAAGGTTCCCAGCCTAGCTCCATTTTAACGTTTTAACTCTAGAAATATCATTAGTATCTTTGGTTTACTTCTTAATCCTCAAGTTTCGCTTTCTGTCTCTTCAGGTGAATCCTAACATGCAGCTCTCTGTGTTGTTTGAAGGTTTCTACTAAAGGATTTTTTTTTTTAATTATTATTTAAGTTTGTATGGATATATATATATATATATATATATATATACAGTATTTATATGTCTAAATATATGTATCATTTTATAATCAATAAAAAATAAAATAAAATAAAATAAAAATAAGGTAAACAGATTAATACTCTTTGGATGGTTCTGTTTAGTAACGATCTAAGAAGAATCTACTTGCTATTTACTTCAAAAATATTTTTCGTTATTTAACTTTACAATATTAGCATTTTGCAATGTAATAATGACTATTATTTAACCACTTGATAGTTATTATTTTTATTATTTTATTCGGAATACTTTTTTTCACATTGAAAGATTCTTCAGAAAAGAAAATTAACACATTTTTTGTCAAACTTCAATAATAAAAAGGTTAGTAATGCAATATATAAGAGAAACTGCTATCAATTTAACAAAGAAAGATGATGATAGAAGAATCCACGTGGAGCATAAAACATCATAGTAACCATACCATCCAACTATTTCCGAGTTATGGTAGATAAGAAAAAATATATGTATTTTTTTTATTTTATTTTTTCCCTCAAAATTTCTCTTTTTTATATGCCAAATAGCATGGGTGGTAATATGCAAGCAAATGCATGATCTCCAAAATAATGTAAATTATAATAGCATCATTAAACCTTTTTCTCTCTTAATAATAATATGAGCGATCAATTCTGAATTACTTAATATGGAAACCAATCTTACCTTGTTTCCATCAATAGGGTAGTAGGATTGGTCATGATGCCAAGGTGTCTTTATATCAGTGCCAGGCTCTTTCACCAAGGGATGTTCATGGTAAAAAGCTGCGTACTGTAACAAAAATTTTATTTTATGAGCTTTTTTTTTTTTTTTTTTTTTTTTTCAAAAATTATTTCACAATTTTTAAAGTGTGTATTCAAATATTTAAAATGATACTGTATACTAAAAATTCCTGAATAATCAATAAAAAACAATGATTGATAAACATAAAATATCTTCATAGCGGGATACAATGTGAAGCACACTGTAAAAAAAAACGGAAGCTTTTACAGCAAAATGTGCTGGCACCCATATTGCCAGCATATTCTACTGTTAAATAAGGCAATTTACAGCGGAAACATCTGTAAAAAAAAGACTCTTTTACGGCTGTTTCTGCTGTAAATAGCTTTTTTTTTTACTTTCCTAACTCCATGCACCCATATTGCCAGCATATTATACTGTAAATGTACCGTTTTTTTTACAGTGCAAAAGAAAACAGAAGTCACACCAAGCCTGGTCTTGTTCTTGTTTATGAATCATTGAACTTTTAATAGAAGAAAAGAAATAGAAATTGAAAAATATTGGCCTTATCTTCTGTCATATTGTTTTGAACATTTTGTTTTCCCTCACGTTTTCTATCAGCGTCACTTATATGCCACATCGTAATAGCTTATTTCATATCAACTTCCATGAACATGTATTATTGAAGCATGTATTATATATCATCCAATGGCTACTTAATGGTATCAGCAAAGACAAAGACAGTTTTGCTGGTTTATAGGCCAATAACACAGATCTACATCTAAAATTTTGATTTGTTCATTTTGGCTGATCTTGATGTTTTTTGGTGTGCTGAAACCGAAACTAAAACCAATTTTTCTCTATCACGTGCTGATTTTTGTCAATACAGGGTATTTACCGACACAGTAGTTTCAGTGACTCTTCCACTGAACGGTATACGGTACTATACGGTAACTTTCGGTTTCAGCACACCAAAAAAACATACGTATCAGCTAAAATTATCAAATCAAATTTTGCGAACATTTTTGTTTTTAGATATGGGTAATTTTTGTTTATTTATTTTCAGTTCTTCCTCAACAACTGAACAAACCATTCATAATGCTCAAGAGGACTCTCTATCTCTCGTCACCGACAGCCAAAGCCTATGTTATTTAATGGGGAAATTTGTTACGATAATTAATTATTATCTAATTATTATATATTTTGAAGTTATGTTTTCACATTCAGAAAATTCACAACCGTTAAATTCGTTTGTTTACAAAAAATTGAATAAATAATAATAATAATAATATTTTGGATCTAAAAAGTGAAAAAAAAAAAAAAAAAAAAAAAAACTAAATATATTTTTTGCCCTTTATAGCTTCAGAATAAAAGTTTGAATAAATAATAATATTTTGCTCTGAAAAATAAAAACAAATCCAGCGGTTGTTAATTTCCTGAATGTGAAACCGTAATTTAAAGAAATAATTTCGGTATCGTGCTGTTCTCGAAACAAACTGTTTTATAAATAATATGGAATTGCATTGCCGAAGACGGAGAAATCTTAAGGAGTACAGTGACCGACATCAGTGAAGGCACACTTTCGAATCCGGGAGTTTCTGTCGAATACGAGTATCTGAAGAAAGACTTCATGAATTTACTTAAAACTTTAAGGATAAAAATAAGCGTTTTATCACATACATTCCAATATTTTTTTTTTTTTTTCCAAAGGCTAGAAGGGGATTAGTCACAAATTAACCGAAAAAATATAATGTTTGGAATCCCCTTGTGAAAAGTGGTTTTTGAAATGAGTTGTAGTGATAGTACATGACTGTGAGCGTTTATTTAATTATATATATATACACAATATAATTTGAATAATTTAATTCCTTTACAACACCCAGCAAATGAAAGATAGATGAAAATACCAACAATGAAATTTGAAATGAGATGTATTACGTATAAAATTATTGTCACGATGATAATTTAATTAAATTGCAAAGAGTAGTAAAAAGGTGTGAAAGTACTTACGCAGAAGAAAAATAACATACATAACACTTAAGCCTAGCGATAAGATAATTTGCATAATCCATTAAACCAGTAAAAACATTCAACAAATAATAGAAATTGAAAGAAATAAATTAACCAAAAGAAACTGTTGAAAGAAAAGAGAATTCATGAAGTGAAAAAATAGAGTTTTAAATGCTGAAATCCAGAAATGATCTCATCAGGAAACTTTCATCTCTGTCGACAAATGCAAGATTTCTGATCGTTGTATAGCTATTTCAAGCAATATACAACACAAGTTTCTATCTTGCATAATATATATATATATATATATATATATATATATATATATATATATAGGGAAATTAGATTAAACAGTAACACAACCAGAATTGAAAAATGGAATACGTATTATTGATAAGTCCACATGTAACCCATTCTTCCAAACAGAATAAGTAGAAATAAACCGGTTGCCAAAACGAACAAACTGAAAAGAAATTATTAAATGTAAAGAAACGATTAACGAATATTGGCTTCTGAAATGAAATAAATGAAAGCATTAAGTGATATTTATTTTTCTTGAAATTTAAAAGCTAAAAGCACAATTAAAAAAATGATATTTAAGAAGGAAATTTAAGTATAATGTTAATCAATACGATTTTCATTTTAGATTAAGCGTTCAACGTAACGTGAGCTAGCGCCATCTTACGTGAAAAAAGTGAGTTAGTATTAAGTGATTTTAGAAATTGTACGATTAGACTTCCAATTTACATTAGTTTAATTTGTATTCTAAAACAAACATATCAAAATAAAAAAAATCTCTTTAACGTCCACGATTTTTCGTATAATTTTTGTTTATAAGATGCAGGGTTTTAAAATCAAAGCAATGTCACTTTTAGAAAACTTGACATATTACATTAGACACAGCATACTGCAATCAGAATATAAAAATATCAAATATCTGAAGAAATATAAGCACTTTTACTAAATATTATTTAATTACGCATGGGTAACCACTAGCAAAGATTTCTTTTGCATAATATATTATCTAAATGCATAGTAACTCTAAAATAATCCCAAGCAAATATTGTTAAAACTCAAAAAGATATCATCCAGAAAAAAGTTGATTTTCAATTACTTTCAAAAATATGCAAAATACTTAGGAGTTTTACCCATATTTCTATTTTTTTTGGACGATCTGTCATGGACATAAGTGAAGACACACTTTGCTTTTTCTCAGAAAAAAATAAAAATAAAATAAAATAAAAATGGAGAAAATATTTGAAAAAACATTATTTTTGCTGAAACATATTGTTTATATAAACTTTATTATTTGATGTATAGTCAATAACAATGGATATGCCTTTTATTCTGTTGATATTAGAATTACTGTACTTTCACTTTTGTTTTTCAATTTCATGTTGAAAAATTCTGTTAATTTTTGTGAGTTTATTAGTTTGAATATTAATTTTATATTTTGTAGTTATCATTATGTTATTCTAAAGATTTCATAAGCAATACCTAATAATGATTTTCAAATATTTCTTCCCTTTTTTCAGAAAGTGCCGCCACTTATGTCCTTAATAAGTGCGCCGTCACTTATGTCTATGACTGTTCGTCGATTCAAAATAAAAATATCGGTTGTTTGCCCTTAGTGTTTGGCATGTTTTTTTTAAGTACTTAAAAATGTTAACTTTTCTATAGAGAATACCTTTCCAAGCTTTAATGATATTTGTTTGGGAATTTTTCAAAGTGAGTCTATACATTTGGCTAATAAATTATACAAAACAAAATTCGCTAACTCTTGGGCATGCGCAGTTAAAAATTATATTGTAATGATGCTCATATTTCATCAGCTATTTGATAGTTCTGTATTCTGATTGCAGTATGTCTAATGTAGTATGTCAGTCTTCCTAAAAGTGACACTGTTTTGGTTCAAAAATTCGGCATATTATAAAAAAAAACAATCATTCAAAAAATTGCCGGTGTTAATAAAGAAACCTTTATAAATCCATTAATATAAGTGTAGTTCTCATATAATGTGATATCTACAATTAAATGAAGATTTATAATAATATATAATAGGTACAACTCATTTCAAGCATTACTTTCTAGAGGGTGATCCCGATGGTTATTTTATGATTGGCCATCTTACTTTGTCCTGAAGGCCCCTTTTTGCCTTCAGGACAAAGCTTCCGCTGGAACACATGTGGTATAATATGTTCTTTTTACCCTTAAAGTTTTTAAAGGATTGATAAAACACCTATTTTAGATACTTGGCAAAGACGTCTGGATTTGAAAGTATGCCTTCACTTATGTCGGTGACTGTACATAGGAACTTTCTTCAGAATTGAAAGAATGTAATAAAATTTGTGTGAAAAAGTATTTTTGGTTTTATTTAGTTCTTCAAATGTATGTAGTATGAAATATCACTTTATTATTTATGTCTTACACTTTCGTAAAATGTTATTTTAATAAGTAGCATTCCCATTCCACAAAACATAATTTTTTTTTATGTTGAAAATTTAGGCAATCGAATTTTGCTCGGAGTTCTCAGGCCGTGAAAATCAGAAATTTACTTTAAAAGGATTACGAATTGCGCCTATCTAGAAACTGACTCCGCATGACTTTACACATGCACCAAAGCATACAAAGGCAACTCTACTGGTGGAAATTGCACTTTTAACATAGCTGTTACGATTTTTGTATACCAGTATTTTTTACAGAAATTTTACATTATTTAACCTTCTAAAACTGTTATATAAGTTTATATAAAAATTTTATAAAAAATTACAGGTATCCCGAAATCGTAATACTTGACTGTAATGATTTTAATATGTTGGCGATAATATTTGCTTCTGAAACATCTGAAATGAAAAGTGCAAATGTGTACATCAAGCTTCATTCAATTAGAAGTATTTTAAATAATGTGTATAGGATTGCCAAAAATAAAATCTTTAAGATTTACTAAAAGGTACCACGAGAAACAGCAATTCATATAAATCCCTAAGAAAAAATTACAGACAAACAAGGTAGTACAATCTTACACATATCAGTATAATTAACATTCAATTTTGTTAAAGGATGCGAGATTTAAACTGACATAATAAAGTATTTTATTTCATTTTATTTCATTTTATTTATTTATTCATATATTTATTTTCTTTTTCTTTTCTTTTCTTTTTTTCTTTTTCTCTTTTCTGTCATTTCTTTCTTTCTTTTCTTTTTTTGTTGCTATGTAGAAATGATGAGCAATGAATTCAACAGAAAGTTTTTTTAATTAATCCATTTGAACCATTAGCGTATATTATACGCTCAATTTTCCTGGTCACCATCACCAGAGCATGTATAAAAGCTCAACTTTACTCATTTTTGTATTCATTTTGTACAAACATTTTGTGGGAAAGGCCTTATAAAAGGCCTTATCATATTTCATTATGACGCAAACGAGGTAATTTGGGAATTAAGCTATAGATTTAAAGAACAATGCACACTTAAAAGTAATTGTAATTCAATTTAAATGTTATCACAAATTTTTTTATAATTTAATTACAGTACCAATTAACAGTTAAAGTATTTTAAATTACGTACGCTGAAGTGAACATCTAGGACAAAAACACTAAGAATAACGAGGAGAGATATTTTTGCGATATTCATGAAAGTTATCATACTTAAACCAATAACGTTATGAAAAAAAAGATAGATAATAGGAAATGAGAAAATGATTAAAAATATGAAAAAAAGGATAACTGCACGGTGAGGACGCACATTGTCATCCATAAACACAAATTCTGGACTCATGACACCCCTAAAAAGACGTAGATGTTGTTCCCGAATGATGTCCCGATATTTTTGGCCTATCATTCTTCTGATTTGAACATGCAGATCTGTTCTGGTGCCCAATATGATCCCCCCCCCCCCCCAAACGAGCACTCCTGCCCCACAGTAACAGTGTCGTTCAATGATGTTGTTTTGGTGGTAACGGGTTCCTGACTTTCTACATATGAAAGTTTGGTGTGAATCACACTGCAAGCTAAACCTGGACTTGTCGGAAGACATCACACAAGCTCACTGTGCCGCTGTCCACATTGCATGTTCTGTACTCCAAGTTAACCGCTGGCACAGTACATTGCCGTGAGTGGAACACATCAAACAGGCCTGCGAGAATATAGACCAATATCTCCCAAACGTCTATACACGGTTTGTCTTGAAACTGTGGCACTCGTGGCTGCAGACAGCTGACGAGACAGGTATGATGCCGTGCTTCATCTGCTTATTTTGGCAGTTACTGCCAAATACCGGTGGTCATTCGGCATTGTAACTCGTGACCGACCAGTACTGTAACGTCGACTGGCATTTCCATCATTTTAGAATCGTTGCCAAAGCCTAGAGATGACACTTTGGACGGTTCTAAGTTCCCCCGATAGTTCTATCCATAGACCTTATATACTAGACAACGCTACCAATACGGCTGACCATTACAGCGAATGTCTTCAACATGAGGGTGTAATCTGATACCTCCATCCTTTGTTCTGAGTCTCGGAAGTCACGTGATCTTGGCCTAGGGGTGATTCCTCTCTCTCTCTCTCTTTTTTCCCGTATGCAAGCATAATCTCATACTTCTCTGACTGAAGTAAGAATTCAAACGCAATTTTTTCGCTTGCAAAATGATTTATCATAATTTTTTTTTCTATGTAATTAATCTATGAAAGTTTAGCTTTCCATCCATGTGTAAATCTAAATGCTAAAATAAAAAGTGCGTGCACAATAAAAATATTAAAAAACACAAAATTCGTTCCTACAGAAAAATAACATAGTGATCATTCTCCACTCTTCCTCTAGACCAACATCACGTGACAATTTTGCTGGGGAAGCTCGTTCATGATGCAGTCAAATAACGAGGGGAAATGCGTTGTCTAGTATATAAGGTCTATGGTTCTATCTGAGTACGCCCACATTCTAGTCGGCCGATAATTCTACCACGTAAAAAAATATGTGCATGCGTCCTCTGTGTCATAACCATTCGGTTCTGGCACTGAGCGGCACACAGAACGCTTGTGAACAATTTTCCTTCTTTGCTCCCATTCCTTATCTACCCCCTTCTTACACTTTCGTCATTCTAACATCATATCGGCGTCATTTGATGGCTTCCTATAATTTGCATATTATTCTTAAATATGTGTGTGGTATTTCTACAGGTGAAATTTTTGCATTAAAGTTCGATTTCTGTGTGAATCTGAATTATCCTTAATTTATGGACATGAGTGTAAAATGAAACATTAAACAAATATGGATTTAAATTAACATTGTTTAATTAAAATTAAAATTTAAAATTAAATGTGAAAAATCTTAATATGTATGTAATTATGATATCATAATTGTGCCTGATTAAGTGAATGAAATATAGTAATAACATCTTTCCTTTAATTTTCCTTTAAAAAATAATTCATTTTCTTTTTCATGTAAAAACGGACTTAAAAGCTCGTTAATTATCAGTTTACAAGTTATTCCCGATGTATAAAACTCGATTGATAATTTAACGAACATATCATCCGAACTTAAGAGTTATGAGCAAAAAAATAAAATAATAATAATAATAATAATAAAATAATAATCTGGTGTATCACTCGCACGACTTTTTCTTACCCTGAAATTTAATATTTTAAATACAGGTTGGAGATTAACAGGTAAGATAACGAGTAATGTTACGTAAAACTACGTTAAAACAATTCAAATTAGGTTTCGGAAGAGTTTTATATGATAATTAGTTCTGTGTGAGGACGGCTACTGCCCCCCTCAACCCCCCGTTTCATTACTGCACCTACATTTATATAGAATTTAAATCTGTGATTAAAATTAAAAGTTCACTTAAAATTATTCAGGCAACTTTCAGACAACTTTCAGGCACACATTCCTTGAAACTTATCAGTCTTGATTAAACTTTTTCAGCAACAAACTTATATCAACTTGAAAATGCAACTTTTGGATCTCCTGAAATTATTTGTTTCTAAGGTACTCAAAGAGACACAGACAAAGACCAAACATTAAAAAAACTTGACTTCGGTAATCAGGAACCCTCAAAACGTGTAAATATACAAAAAAGAAAAAAAAAAAAAAAAAAAAAAAAGAAAGAAAGAAAGAAAAAAAAAAGAAAAAGAAGAAGCGGTGAATATTTAGCTTAAAAACATACGTTATTTATCATATGTGTATGAGGAATTCATTTTAATTCCTGAGCAGCTTTCCAGGACATGGTAAAATATTATAGTAAAGCATTTCCACTTTAATGATAAAAAAAATGTTATTGCTTAAACATTTGCAGTCGTGTATACTTTTTGAAGATTATGTAGAAGCCACATGGTGCACCTAAATATAAGTCTATAGTAATAATACACGGCACAACCTAAAATACGCTTCCATCAATTTTCAGCTGTTGTCGCATTATAATCTAGTTCTTTTGCGAGCCCTGTAAATGAACAGTGAATGATTTCCCTACCATATTCTACATGAGACATGTTTTTACGCATGTAAAAAATATATATTCATTTCATTTGGTTTAGTGCAGTCTATAGATGTTAAACTCTACTCATCTGCAATTTCCAATATGCTAAATACACATTTAGAATACCGAGTTTGAAATTTCTGCTACAATTTGTTCTTGAGATATGCTGATAACAGACACACAGACACACACACACACACACAGAGATCATTCGCTAAAAACATGATTTTCGTATTCAGGGGAATTCAGAACATGTAAATATAACAAAAACTCATTTTCGAAAATGTGACCGACAATACTTTCTCTACCTTATGGATAAGAGAAAGTAAAAATTATAAATATGCTTTAAAATTTTTTCTTCAAATCATTATTCTCCAGAAAAATAAAATATCTAGTAAAATATCTGGCGGTTGATTTTTCTTTCAAATTTTCAAAGATATGATGTGTTAAACTGTAAATGGAGTTCTGAAAAGAGTTTTTGCACAGATATGGAAAAACACTATACTATAGTAATTAAAAAAACGAGAAAATATGTTTTATTGTAATTGTTTAATTAAGAGTAATAACAATATACATATGTTTCTTTTTTAATATTACTAGTATATATTCGTTAGATTTTAATTGAGGGAATCCGTATATAATACTTTTAAGAAATTATTGTTTTCTTTTATTATTTATTTAAGAAAGGAGAAAGGGAAAAAAGATGAAACTTTCACAGAACTTTTAGTGATGTCCTAAAGAATCCTGACAGACAAAATTATTTTATCTCCGTCTTTCTCTTTCTTTCTCTCTCTCATACACGCTCACTCTTTCTTTCTTTCTTTCTTTCTTTCTTTTTTTAATGCTTTTTGATATTAGTAATACATTTTGATTTTCCTCTAATAAACAGCTACTTTCTGTGGGGATAATAAGGTGTAAATGCTTTGAACTTTTAGATTATAAATGCCTTCCACATAAAAGAATGCTTTCCGTTTCTTAGATTTGATGGAGTGAATCCATATAAAATAATTAAAATATATTTATTATTATTATTATTATTATTATTATTATTATTATTATATTTACAATAAGTATAAGAAAGAGAGGAAAGTTTAAACGTTCACAGAACTTTTAGTGATGTCTAGAAGAATCCTATTTGAAAAAAATTATAATTTATTCTCAACTTTCTCTCTCTCTCTCTCTCTTTCTCTGTCTCTTTTTTTTTTTCTTTTTTCTTTCTTTCTTTTCTTTTCTTTTTTTTTTTTTTAATGCTATGTATACATATTGATTTACTTCTATTAAACAGCTACTTTCTACGGGGACAATAAAGTTTAAATGCTTTGAACTTTTATATTGTAAATGCCTTCCACGTATTTGCACTTTATTCTACACACAAAAACACCACCCTAAAAGTACCGCTGGATGACAAACAGAACGTAAACATCGCATCAGGGATAGTTACAGGGGGAAGGCGATGACTCAAGCTGTACGAAGGCCTTTTCTATGACCACAGCAGGGAGAAAGCGTTTCGGTTTTACCTGCTATAATCATTTCAGAATTCAATCCCCCATCTCCGTATCCTGGGATAGTGTGAGTAATTGTTGGGGACACCATCCGGAGAGAGGAGCTTTTATGTCTACGTGTGGTCATAAACTTTGCAGTACATTCTCATCTCCCATGGTAGAGAAGTGTGAGAAGAGGAGTGGATCGACAGAGAAAACGTATTACAGGGGAGATTTTTTTTTTTTTTTTTTTTTTTTTAAGAATATTTATTTTAAAAATAAAGTACTGCGCTTTTGCTCTTGGAGCAGTAGCTGTTTCGAGATAATGGCCTGGAATAAAAGAAGTAAATAGCTCTTTTATGAAGAGGAATTAATGCAATGTTATTAAAAATTTGAAGAATTGTTATTTAATGAGTTTTTGGCTACGCATATTTACTTCATAACTGAACAATTTCCGAACCATTTCAACTTTTAATTTAATGGTGGTAGGAGTGCACTGTTAAAAATTTCTGTAAATTTAATGTAAATATTTATCCAGAGTCTCTGTAAATTTACAGTAATTCTTAGTTAAAAGTGAATAATCGAGATTCTCAATTCTTATTCTGTATTTTTACCTAATTTTATTATTTAATTATTTAATTAAAATTAAAAATGACTTTTTCTGCTGTAGAAATTAAGCATTCTAAGTCCGAAATATATTCTAAAAAATAATTAATTAAATTAACCTTAGTTATTAAAATGAATGTATAAAATAAGTTTTTTAACATCTCCGTATATTTTTCTCTGTAATTGTACGTAAGACTTAAGATAATAGATTACACAGAGTTTTCTGTTGAAGTTTTTAACAGTGTGTATGATTAAGGCCGATTGTTCATATGGAAAATCTAGATCTGGGTAAAATGCCCTCCGTGGGGAATCTTTTTAAGGTGTCCAAGCTTGTATCCACACAATTTCGGAGAAAACTACGGAAAATCCGAATGGCTAGGCCAACGAGGGTGGCCTGGGTTCGAACCCAGCACGTCACGTCTACCAGCTTTGAAATCAGAACTTCTCGGTTACTGGAGGGCCTTAATCCAATATATTGGATGTTAATTCGATTTTGGTTGGTTCAGTGTCGTCTCTTGGAAATTCCATGTGAAAATCAGAAGTATATGTTTAGCTGATAATTGTTCCCAATAAACGTCCGCTTCAATTCATGCAATTTTTGCAGGGCATTAAAATTGTAATTATCCGAAATGTAATTATCTGAAATTGTAATTATCTGTAAGCATAAGAAATACTTTGGTGCGTCCCTGTACGTATACACGAAATACAAATAAAATATACACCCAAAATTATCATTTTATTCGGTGTGGCTCTTTAACATGTGTGCCAACTTTCAAGTCAATCGGGTATTTTTGCGGCCACTATCACGAGGCGTGTAGGCACACAGAGCCCAAAAACATTTGAGTCGACGCAGGAAGGCCTCCACTGACATTAACTCTCTTATACTCTTTCCCGTAAATTAGTGCTTCTCTGGCGTCTCTTTAATGGGATATTTAAAAACGGTCTTATCGCATTATAAACTTCGATTATGTGGAGTTGTCTTTGTATCATAATTACCGATATAAGCAAAATGATCTGCTGAAAATTGGGACGCAATTTCCTTCTTCATTGTTCAAAAAGAACAACAAAACGATTTCAGAAGGAGTTGTATTCAGTGTTCTATTATTAACAGAAAAATTACCCAAAGACTGGATTGCATATTCCCGAACATTTTCTATGTGTTCATTTCTATGTATATTGTATTATTAATATCATTAGACACTTCTAAAAAAATGTATGCCTATTTACAGATTTTTATTTTTATGTTTTTATGAAAAGACCACTTATTTTCAAATGTATTTTTAGTAAAATGTATTGGTTTTTATTTGACCTTATGTCTATAAACCATATAAACTAAATTTTTTACATTCATTTTCATCTTTTTAATGGAGAACATCAAAAAGAAAAAAAGAAAAAAATGTTGTACGTTAACTACTTTATTTATGTATATAAATCTTCCATGTAAGTTAAATTTTGCACATTGGTTTTCTTTTCTTTCTTCTTCTTCTTTTTTTTTTTTTTTTTTTTTTTTTTTTTTAATAAGTTCATAATAGCATTTGAAAAATTACATAAAACATTTGTATAACCCACTGAACATCTTTTAAATGGACAAAAGTTTAATATTATCTTCACAGCATGGTTTTTAGAATGTCCCAAAACATTAGTTATTTCAGCCTGAAATTAAGAAAGTGACTACAGATGTCAAGATAAACCTCATGACTATTTTATGTAACTTTCATACTTTAAAAACAAACTAAGAATATATAATTACGTTTTTTTTTTTTTAATTATTAGTGTATTAAAGGAAAAACTACTGCTCAGAGTGTATGGAAAAATACATATCAGCCGCTCGGAGGGTTTTAAAAAAAGACCAGAATGGTGCGTTAATTGTTTTAGACTAGTACATACATAATTTATAGAAATTTACTAATTTTATTTTGATGCCAATTTACGCTAAAACTAATTAGCCCAAACACATTATTATTATTATTATAGATTAAACTTTGAAATAGATTCAAACCAATTTCTAATGCATATATATATATATATATATATATATATATATATATATATATATATATAAACTTAAATATATTTCGCATTTATTTTTAAAATATATTCCTGGCAATCCCTTGTGGCAATATACCTTTTCTTTGACAACCCCAGTTTTAATAGGGTTTCTATGATCACCGCAGCATTTTAATTGGAAAAAAACCCTGGTTGAATTCTCGCTTTATTCCGGAGTAACTGATTCATTAGTTTCTTATACTCTACACATGTTCAATCTGTGAAGCGGTTTGTTGACCTTTTTCTTGCTGAAAATTGTCTATATGATAGTAATAACAAAGTATTAATCTGCAGCAAAAGAATTAAAAGAAAAAAAAAAAAAAAAACATTGTAGGCATTAACTAAATTTCCGTAACGTCAGATATTTTCTTGAAATAACTTATTTTGGACATATCAAGTTATATATATATATATATATATATATATATAATATTTAACCTTTTCAGGGGAAAATAAATTTTCTTCATTTTAAATCTACAGCCACCAGAAATCACCACCAATATTAAAAGACAAGAAATAAATGAAGTTATTCGTCTAAGTTATAAAATAAAAAAATTATAAAAAAAATTCCGGGGACAGTTTTTGCAATTTTGAATTGAAATTTGTGGTTGCACTATGCAACCACCAGCTCTGAAAGGGTTAAACGCGAAAAAAATATTTTTTAAAGAAATAAATTTTTGTTAAAAAGTGATTTTTTACTTTTATTAAAATTATGATTAAATATAAAAAGAAAAGAGAGAAAAAAAAAAAAAACTTTTTTTTTTCTTTACTTTTCAACAAAACGTCGTGACTTTAGTTTAGTTTATCAATCTGCCCGTATTTTTATAATCGTAAATGGAATTAATTTTTCAATAAATTTAAATGTGTTATTAAGGACCTATGTAGCACGTTCTCTACACTGTCAAAAAAAAAAAAAAAAAAAAAAAAAAAAATCCTGTTTGCTGCCAGAATTTTTTTGTAATTCAGAAAAATACGTTCTATCAACGTAATTTTTTCGTTGATAGAACGTATTTTTCTGAATTACAGAAGATTTCTGCCAGCAAACTGCAGCAAACAGGACTTTTTTTTTTTTTTGACAGTGTACAAACTGACGTGAGTATCATTGATAGCTCTTTTAATGCGATTCTGAAGAAAATTGTTTGTATCGCGTTTGTAGACAGTAACTATTTAATATTCATTATATGGATATGAAACAGTTGCCAATAGCCATCTGATGATTGCAGCAACTGAAGTAATAAGTCTTGGTTCTGAACTGGGTTCAAGAACTTCCACTTTTCACCGCAGTTTCAGTCTTCAGCGACAGTCTCTCAGCCCTGCAGGCCCTTGGTCGCCTCCGCTCCCCTAACCCTATTGTTCAGGAAATTAAATCAATTTTCCTTACTCTCTCATCCAAGGTCTCTTTCGCCCACGTCTCTGCTCATACGGGGGTCGCTGGCAACGAATTAGCTGATAGGCTAGCTAAAGAAGCAACTACCTTCTCTACAATCCAAACTCCACTGCCAATTCCTCCCTCTCACGTGAAGAAAATTCTTTTTCATAATCTTATAGAGGAGTGGCAAATTTACTGGAACGACTCAGAAAAAGGACGTCACACTTATTCACTACTTCCTAAGGTTTCTAAATACAACTTCGACCAACACCAGCAGTCACTGCCTTTCTCACAGGACATGGTCCTTTCAAAACCTACCTGCATAAATTCCATCGCTCACGTTCAGACCAATGTGAGTGCGGGACCTTGGGCTCTCCCAATCATTATTACTACTCCTGTCCACTTACTTTCGACTGTCGCATTATTAACCCCATCAATAAACCTTCTGACTGGCTTTTTAACATAATTAACCGAAAGCTCCTTCGTCATAAACTAACAAATATATTTAACCACTTAATGCATGTCTCTAATTTAACTTCTTAAATATTTAAAAAAAAAAAAAAAAAAAAAAGATAAGTAAAAATTAAAAAAAATAAAAATAAAAGCCCACAGGTCCAGTCCCTCTAACAAAACGTAAGGCATGATACTCAAGTTTTTTTTCTTTTTCTTTTTTTTTTTTTCTCTAGCCGCCCACTGTCGCGTTCGAGTTTCCACTCAGGCGGCCCTATGTATTTTCTTTTCTTTTTTTTTCTTCTTTGGTGTGTTTTATTTCTTGTTACCTTGTCGCCCTCTGTCGTGTGAAAGCTCTGCTTTGGCGACCTCTGTATTTTTTTTTTTCTGTTTATGCAATAAACAACGGAGGAGGTTTAATCTTTAGACACGGGCTCTTTTGAATCTCCACTGTGCCATCAGAGCCCCTCTCTAAAGGTTGAAATCGCTCAAAACTGCTGCATAGTGGTGAGCGACCACCTTCCGTCTTAGAATCTTAGAATAAGTCTTGGTTCAACCAAGCAACAAATCATAGTAGTAGGTTTTATTATCTTATGAATGGCCTTACTGTACTGTAGTAACAAGTTTTGGTTCAACCAAGAACCAAATCATGGTAGAAGGTTTTATTATTTTATGGTTGCAGCTACTATAGCACCAAGTTTTGGTTAAACCAAACACCAAATCCTGGTAGAAGGTTTATTATCTTACGATTGCACCTACTGTAGTAAAAAGCTTTTGTTGAACCAAGTACCAAATCATAGTAGAAGGTTTCACTATTTCATGGTTGCGGCTACTGTTATACAAAGTTTTGATCAACATGGCGCAATTTTTTTTTTTTTTTTTTTTTTTTTTTTTTTTTTGAGTTTTGTAAATAGATTCAAATGTCAATTTGAATTACAATTTGTCGTACATGATTCGTTGTAGCATATATTTCTTTAAAAATGTTTGGAAGAACCATTAATAGATTTTACAAGGAGTTAAAGAAGAATTCGATACATTAGAATCTGCAAAAAGTAATTGTTTAAGTTGTGTTTTTATGCTTGCAAACTATTTCAAAAGTAGAATAAAAGGAATGTACATTACTGACATTCACTACAATATGTTAAAAAGTGTGCAATTAGCATTTAATATCATTTACAGAAGCACACACATGGATGGATAATTGGTGTTATATATACGGAAGTAGGGAAGAAAGGAGAGTTCTAGCCCAGCAGGGGGGTGCAAGGGTGCAAGGCGGAGCGAACGGAGCCGTGCGGATGTCACACCACCCCCTGAGGGCCTAGATGACTTGGCGTTGACCTTGAGACATCCTCTAACTTAATCGTAAAAGATGACGAGGGTGTTAATGAGGAAATTTATTTTCCTATATACATATTCAATCAGTAACAATATTTAAAAAAAAAAAAAAAAAAAAATTACGATTTTTTTTCTAATTTTTTTTTGTTAAAAGCAATACATATTCAACCAGTAACAATATTAAAAAAAAAAAAAAAAAAAAAACGATTTTTTTTCGGTTTTTTTTCTATTCTTTTTCTATTCTTCCCCCCCCCAGGGGGGGAACCGGTGCCCCCACATGCACAAAATTTTTTTCGTAGTTAACTACCACTATTATCAATAATTCATATTAATTTTACAATCACAAGTTTAAAATAACGTTCATTATGTACATTTATACGAAGTTTTGTCCTATGCTGCCATGTTAAAAGTTTACATAAACTGCGATCACAGCGCCATCTGCTGGGCGATTGATCCCAAAATCTAATCAGACCCTTTCCATGTCAGGGTCCAACTATACACCAAGTTTGGTTCAATTTCATTCATCGGTTCGTGAGATACGGTGAAACATACGAAATTTTGCGATCACAGCGCAACCTGCTGGACGATTGATCCCCAAATCTAATCAGCTCCATGCCCCGTGAGGTTCCAACTATATACCAAGTTTGGTTGAATTTCATTCATTGGTTCGTGAGATACGGTGAAAAATACGAAAATTTGTCCTATACTGCCATGTTAAAAATTTACATAAAATGCGATCACAGCGCCACCTGATGGGCTATTGATCCCCAAATCTAATCAGCACAATGCCCCGCCAGGGTCCAACAATATACCAAGTTTGGTTGAATTTCATTCATTGGTTCGTGAGATACGGTGAAAACACTAAACCACAGACACACAGACAGACAGACAGACAGACACACAGACAGACATTTTTTAAAAACTATCAATTCGTGTTCAGGACATCCCAAAACGTGTAGATCCGTCAAAAAACGGAGGTCGAAAATTTTCGCGAATCCAATACTTTCTCTATATTACATATAGAAGAAAGTAAAAATAATTAGTGATTTTTGTAAAAGGTGACGATGGTTTTAAAGAGATGTTTGCGGTAGAATGAAAAAAGCATGATATTGTTTGTGAGTCATTAGAAAATTAATTAGGGTATTAATTAAGAAATTAATTAAGAAATTAATTATAAAATTAATTATAAAATTTAAAAATTGGGAAATAAATAAGGAATCGATAAAATATATGAATTTAAGAATGTTGATGTGAATATATTATGAAAGAAATAGAGAGATCTGACTGGGGTTCGAACCCGGCACCTTGCAGTAAAAATATTTCCTTAAGACTGTAGTTTTCGCGTATGTGTGAGTGATTTTTCTATTATATACCTCTATTATATACTTTCATACTTGTGTTTAAAAGCATCTTTACAAATAATACATAGATGTTCAGGTAAGACTTTTTGATGAAATAATCTCTTATGTTTAAATAAATCACACATGCGATTGAAATTTTAATACAATATTCACATTTGTATCTTATGGAAATTTTTCTATGGGTTTCCATATGTCTTTTTAAACGATGTAAAGTAACAAATCCTTTCTCACACACGTAACAAATATTCGGTTTAATATCATTGTGAACCTTCACATGTCTAGTAAGATAGGATTTTTTAAAAAATGACTTATAACAAGTTGGGCAAATAAAAAGTTTAGATAACTTCTCATCCTCAAAACTTGATGAAGGGGGTTGCTGAACAGAAACGTGTGTCTCCTCAGACGGTAAAGTATTATCCATTTTGTACTTCAGTTTAGCAAAGCATAAAAAATCACTCTAAAAGTAAGACTTTAAAAATGTTTAAAAACTACTAAGTATGAGAACTTAGACAACTCTACAGCGAGAAAAGATTGTAACTAATTTAAATTTTTTCTTCGTTCATCAGTTTTACTTAAGAATTTACGCCAAATTCTCTTATTTCATGCCAAATTTTTATAACTTTCGCCAATATTAGTGGAAATTTAGCCAAATATTATCCCATACCTTGCTATAACACTCGAATCTTGTGGAAAATTCTAGTTTATCAACATGTCTAAACAGATAATTTGTACGCTTTCACTCTGTATTTTTATGGATCTAGCATCTACGTTAAACATTTAAGGGTAAAAAATATTTCAATATCTATGTTTTTAACAGTTGATTATAGATTTGTCGAAACTTGTGGTTTAGTATTTTCAGAGAAGGTAGGTTGTTAATACTTAAAGTTTCAAGTTCATGATTTCATTATACATCTGCAGCTTCTAAATTTGATAAGTGTTAGATTTTTATCTTACATTTTCAATCTAAAAAAGAAAAAGTTAATTTTTCTGAGATAGTATTTGTATTAAAATAATTTGTGTAAAAATTTTTCATTTACAAAAAATTTCGTTTATAAGCATATGTGTGAAAAACCTCAAACTAAATGACTTTAAAAAAACTTAGTAATTTGTAAAATAAGATGCGTTATTAACACATGTGAAACATTAAAATTCCATACTTCATAATTTTTCAAATACTTGCAGTCTCTTAAATTGGTAAGAATGAGATTTTACCTTACATTTTCATTCTTATCATTAGAAAAAATAAGTTTCTTATATTTTTATTCTAAAAATAAGTTAATTAACTTCTGAGATGATATTTTTTCTAAAACACTTTGTGTAAAAAATTTTTCATTCACAAAAATTTCAGTTTATAAGCATAAGTCTGAAAAAGTTCAAACTAAATGATTTTAAAAAACTTAGTACTTTGTAAAATAAGATGCGTTATTAACACATGTGAAACATTAAAATTCCATACTTCATAATTTTTCAAATACTTGCAGTATCTTAAATTGGTAAGAATGAGATTTTACCTTACATTTTCATTCTTATCATTAGAAAAAATAAGTTTCTTATATTTTTATTCTAAAAATAAGTTAATTAACTTCTGAGATGATATTTTTTTCTAAAACACTTTGTGTAAAAAATTTTTCATTCACAAAAATTTCAGTTTATAAGCATAAGTCTGAAAAAGTTCAAACTATACTCGGGGAAAGGATAACTTGACAGTGTGTATTAGCCTGTAGAAATTACACATCCGCGAAAGAAAATAGTTCTTTACTATATTTAAGTGTAATAAACTTTTTCTCCATTTTTTTTTTTATTCTGGTAAACTGAAAAAAGATTAACTATTTAAACTAAACATATTTATGTTAACACATGGAATTTTTTGTAATAGATAAGCATAAAATTTATATCAATGTATTGTTTCGCGAAGGAAGTCTGTTGGCGAAATATTGGCGGAAGAGGGAATACCGGAAGCAACCTTTTAACCCCTATTGTGAGTGCGAAACAGTTTGGTGAGGCTAATAGATTACTTTATTTTCGAAAATTTGAAGATAATTAATGCACAGTCCGTTTCTTTAATTTCACAACTGTTTAAAATAGAGTAAAAATTTTGACGGATTTGAACTTTTGGGAAATTTTCACACCAGATTCACACCAAATATGTCAATGAAATATTCAAGCTAACAGGAATAAGGAAAAATATTTTTCGACAAATACTTTTTCTTTTTCGTTATTATTATTACATTGATAATATAATTTCAATTCGTTTACGCATTGTTATATAAAATATTTTTATTTCCAATACAAACAACTAATAGTGTTTTTACATTAATTTATACTATGCACTATATACTAAAGATTTTACTTTTTTTTTTTTTTCTCTGGAACAGAACAATAAAAGAAAAACATAATTATCTTTAATAATGATGATAATAATAATAATTATCATATATATATATGTATCAGACTTATATATGTAAAATTTATATATAAATGGGAGACAGATCAATTATTTAAAGTCGAAATTACATAATTAGCAAGCATTACATTGTAAAACAAATTTTATTTTAGTGGTATATTTACTTAAAGAAAATTAATTGGGAAATAAGTACTGTTTGAGACTTTATAACAAATTGATCGATGCCTTGGAGAAAAATTACAAAATTTTAAAGATATGTAGAGCAATTATGTAGGATTTTCTATATTGCAGTTTAAAATATTTACTTTTAAAGATATCATTATAAAAATTTTTGATTAGAAAAAGTTTACATTGAATAGAATTATTACTTATAATTCTGTGGATTTAGTTGGTAAAACAAATTTTATTTTAGTGGATATTTACTTAAAGAAAATTAATTGGGAAATAAATACTGTTTGAGACTTTATAACAAATTGATCGATGCCTTGGAGAGGAATTACAAAATTTTAAAGATATGTAGAGCAATTATGTAGGATTTTCTATATTGCAGTTTAAAATATTTACTTTTAAAGATATAATTATAAAAAATTTTGATTAGAAAAAGCTTACATTGAATAGAATTATTACTTATAATTCTGTGGATTTAGTTGGTAAAATAATTTCATCAAGTGAATAAAAACTATATTATTTAACAAAAATAATAAATTAAATTAATTTAAATTAAATTAAAAATAAATAAATAAATAAAGGCTGATAGTGGTCAAGTGAATTGAAATGAAATTTAAATTTTGTCCTACACATAGTATAATTTTGTGAAAGTGGCCTATTTATTTATTTATTGTGTATGCATGAAACTGTACTCCTGACACTGCCTGCTTTAATCAAGGTAGTCTACCGCAAAATTTTAACGACACAATTATTATTATTATTATTGGCTCTTTGAAAGAAATAGTTCTCTCGTCCTTATAAATCTATCTTTTGAGATTTGAATTTAGAGCCAAGAGCCTCCTAAATTCATAAAAATGCCTCGAAGTTCTTCCAAAAGCTACATAAAAGTCAAAAACTTATTTTCAGATATCTAAAATAATTCCAAATGGCTACAAAATTGGTATTCATTCAATTGCTAAGTTTTTCAGTATCAAGTATGACGGAATTTTGACTCATTTTCTGCAATTGCTCTACATAATTTACTACAATAGTTATTTTTTGATTTAAATATACAAATATCCTTAAAAAAATGGGAGGGGGTTCTTAACTTTGTTTATAAATTGTAGCCCTTTGAAACGGTTACTATATAAATTTCTGAAAATTTCTGTCGAACATTATCTCTCAATTTTACCTTTAATATGTTTTAACTGTGCCAAAGGGAAAACAAAATCACAAAATAAAAAGATAAATCGTTTTTATTTAGTCTATGCTGTCGGAAAGAAATAGTCCTCAATAAAAGTGTGGAAACATTGTTTCTGAAAATTTTAAGATTGCTTTCAAATTTAATACCACACATTAATATCAAAGCATGCTTATCCATTCAATATATCAAAATAAATTGAAAAATGCGTGAAATGACATGCTTTCATTCTTATTCCAAAGAATCGAATAACGTAACATTTCCCTCTTTCTCATCTATAAAAATCTCATTCCAACCTCCTAAAAATGCTATGAAAATAAATGTTTCAACTCAGTTTTTAAAAATAGCAGTCACAAAGGTGTGTGTTTATCAGTATTAAATAAATACATCAAGATAAATCATATTTACAAGTAAATTAAAATGCGCTTCCCCTTCATATAAATTGTGAGTTTCTTAATTTTATTCAGAAATAAATATATAAAAATTCTCATATTCACATTTAGCATAAAAAATCGGGATACAGACAAAATGAACGTATAAACAAATTGTAAACAGAGATTGCCTCTGCATATGAAAATTCACTATATTTATTTATTTATTCTAAATTAATATATTTTAAATATTTTCATAAAAGCTTTAATCTATTTCGACTTTCTCATTTTTTTACTGCTTTTAACATTTACTGATTAACCGGTAAATAATAATGCATATTGAAAATCTATTACGTTTTGTTCATTTAGAACTTTTTGTTCATTTTCTCCACAGAAGATACTGCCATTTAAAAATCACAGTTTAAATCTTATGATAAAATAATTTTTCTGCCAAAATATATTCGAAATATTTTAAAAGTATATTTTTAAATTATTAAAAAAGAAATAATAATAATATAATAATCAGTTTCTCTTTAAAGAAAACAAAGACAAAAGATATACATACAGATAATATTTTATTTAATTTTTTCCTTTTTCAAAATATTTAAGTGTTAACCTTTTTGTTTGTTTTTTCTCTCAAGGTAAAATGTAGTATATTACATAATTTGCAGTAATATGGATTTACAATAAATTGTAAGTAATGAATTTAGTGTAAATTCATTTCTAAAAAAACTAAAAAATATACTCTGAAAAAATATTTTTACTTTAATCGAAAAAAAGAAAAAGAAAAAACTTTCCGAAAGCATCGCTAAATCGCCCGATATCGCAACCCAATTAACGCCAAGTGCGTAAACAGGTCTCTGTAGCCTTGGCAATGCTGTCAAGTTATGCGTTTCCCGAGTATAATGATTTTAAAAAACTTAGTACTTTGTAAAATAAGATGTGTTGTTAACACCAAAATTGTTGACTTCGTGATTTTTTCAAATACTTAGTCTCTTATGCTGGTAACTTTGTGATTTTATCTTACATTTACAATCTTATTACTATGAAAATAAGTTTCTTATATTTTTATTCAAGAATATGTTATCTTAATTTCTAAAAGCTTTGTAAAATTTTTCAAGTATACATATATTTGTAATCGATAGTACTTGGTCAAAATCTACAATACTTGGTTATAATATTTTTTTTAAGTATGTTTAAATACACTGAGAAAACCTAAGTATGCATCTGTGAACGTGAATGTATTTAATAAAACATATATTAATATTTTTTCAACTCTGAATTTTTCAAAGTTAGCTTTCATCATTTACAAACTTGCTATCTGTAAAGAAAAATTGTGTGAGAGGTAGCATTGACGTGGGACATTTCACTATGTTAAAGTGGTAGAAAGTAGTGAAAAGTAGTAAAAAAAATGTAGTCGGGAAGTCTTTATTTGACACAGATCATTGAATAATTCTTAGGAAATATAGCTTAAAATAACTAATGTTGGAATGAATTACAAAAAAATTCTAACGTTGTCATTAGGGGAGTGACAGGTTCGATTCCAGGTCGCGTTAAAAACTAAAAAATGGTAATTTCTAATTATCACCATGTTCAGAAACTTATATTATTTTAAGAATGTTGCAATATGTTACGATATTTTCTTAAACTTATTAAGACTTCTTTTCAAACAGTGAATTTTTCAGTTTTTTACATTGATCAACTTATTTTTATTTTCATTTATTTATTTTTTAAAGATGAATTTTACTTCAAATAATTTTTTCTTAAACAAAATTTCCATTTAAAGTTCTTTATTTACTTTCAATTTCACATTACATACATTTTTCTTGAACATTGTTCTTATACAGATTGAACTGAGCATAATTCAACATAGCAGATAATATTTTTACAATTTTCATATTATGATGGAGTGATAAAACTCCACATTCTTTGAAAAATTGATTTCTTTACTTCTTTGACTTTTATACATTCTTGATTATCAATAGTCCAATTACCTAAATACTTCTGGGAGATATTAAAAATTTTTATCCAAGGTATGATAAAGTCCCCAGATCTCTTAAAGCGCTTCGCCATAAGCTCACTTGAAAATATTAAGTAAATTACAACTTTGTCCCAATTAATTTCATTTTTTATCATTTCTTTTAAGACAATATCTAAACAGGTGTAAAAATTTTCCTCAGATAACATATCAACATTTTCATAAAGTTGATTACTAATTTCGGAATTGATAAATTCATTCATTCGAAATTTAAGCTGGTTTATAATCTCTAGTTCTGAATTGCGTAGATGTGATCTATTAAATATATGAGTAAATGCATTTAACAAAATTATATCTGTTCTGACATCCATCTTGAAAAAATTATTATTATGTAACACTGAATTCAGGTTAAAAAACAAATGTCTTCACTCCGCAAAAATAAGTTAGCAAGTGATAAAAATTTTTTCACTCTTTATTTATACCGCATGTTTCTTGCCAAATCCGAATTATCTTATCGCCAAATGCCTTAAAAATCTTGTTAAATGTATCCGAAAATATTACTGTTTCAAAATCCTGCCAAATGCTAAGTGTAGCAGCGGGTACAGTTTATACTAAAAAAATCTAAGAAATGAATTTATATTTAAAAAAGTTAGTGGAAATCTATAAAAAAATCTGATATTTTCTCTCTTTCCTAAGAAGGGAGGAATGGTCAATTTCCTTCGAAGGTGTGAGTATGGAGGGGGGGGGAAACAGGTTTGAACAGAGTGGATATGACCTTCACGTTTTCGATGAGAATTAATAGTAATGTAAGATCGGATAATATTAGCTTTCGCATAAACTCTTCGTCAGACGTTCGTTGATTAATCGAATTTACAAGATGTTGAAGAATTTTCAATCATCTTTTTACTTAATTTTTACTCTCATCGTCATTTTTCATAAAACATTCGTAACTTTTAGAAGAAAATTCATAATTAATAGCTTTGTAATTACACTGTTTTATTTACTAAAGATAAAAAATGGGATATTCCCCGTCTATTGAGGGGTATATAGGTTTCGTAGTCTATCTCATTTATTGAATAGGGGGTTATAGACAAATCCATATTATTGAAGGGGGGTGATAAGTTTTGTGAAATAACTCAAGGTAGATAGACGTCTGGTTCGAATTTCACTTATACATTTGAGATTTTAACCATCTTTTAACTTAATTTTCACATACATCATCTTTTTTCATAAAATATTTGGTGAATTTTACAAGATCTTCAATTATTATTTTTTAATTATTCTGTAATTAATATTATTTAAATGGTTGAAACATTCTCAAACATTTGTACTCTTAGGTTTAAAAAGATCTGTGTAGGTATATTTCTAAAGAACAGTGGTTAAAGTACTTCTAAACTACTGTTTCGTTACTTCAAACAGGCGCCGGGTTCGAATACCAGTCAGGTCTCTCTATTTCTACACTTTCTTTCATTCTTTCTACTTAATTTTTACTCTCAATGTCATTTTTCATAAAATATTTGGTGATTTTTTATAAGAAGATCCTTAATTAATATTTTTCTTAATTATTATTCTGTAATTAATATCATTTTAACGATTGAGTTTTTTTCAATCAATAGCATTCTTAGGTTAAAAAAGATCTATGCAGGTATATAATAGAAAAATCACTCACACATACGTGAAAACTACTGAAATATTTTTTTACTGCAAGGTACCAGGTTCGAATCTCAGTCAAAATCTATGTTTCTAAACTTTCTTTCATTCTTTCTACTTAATTTTTACTTTCATTGTCTTTTTTCGGAAAATATTTGGTGAATTTTTACAAGAAGATCTTCAATTATTATTTTTCTTAATTATTATTCTGTAATTAATATCATTTTAACGATTGATTTTTTTTTCTATCAATAGCATTCTTAGGTTAAAAAAGATCTATGCAGGTATATAATAGAAAAATCACTCACACATACGCGAAAACTACAGTCTTATGGAAATATTTTTACTGCAAAGTGCCGGGTTCGAACCCCAGTCAGATCTCTCTATTTCTTTCATAATATATTCACATCAACATTCTTAAATTCATATATTTTATCGATTCCTTATTTATTTCCCAATTTTTAAATTTTATAATTAATTTCTTAATTAATTTCTTAATTAATTCCCTAATTAATTTTCTAATGACTCACAAACAATATCATGCTTTTTTCATTCTACCGCAAACATCTCTTTAAAACCATCGTCACCTTTTGCAAAAATCACTAATTAAATTTTTAATTAAATTTCCTCATTAACACCCTCGTCATCTTTTACGATTAAATTAGAGGATGTCTCAAGGTCAACGCCAAGTCATCTAGGCCCTCAGGGGGTGGTGTGACATCCGCACGGCTCCGTTCGCTCCGCCTTGCACCCTTGCACCCCCCTGCTGGGCTAGAACTCTCCTTTCTTCCTTACTTACGGATATTGATGAATTGTGTACTGATCACTGTGGACAGATAGTTATGATCTATTAAAATACTGACAGCGTGATATACATTAAAATTTACTGTATTTCACGCTATTTACAACTGTTAAATAATTAAATAATTATGAAATGAGAGCATGTTGATAACATCTATAGTCGCCACGATTTTAAATGCACACATTTAAAATTGCGTTTACTGTGCATATTTTTAAAATGACATTAAAATTTTAATGAAATGAGTATGTTACTTAAACAATCCCTTTGCAAAATTTCATTATTCTAAACTGTTCCTCCTCGTGTTGGGAGCTTTTTTTTTTTTTTGAAATTATATGTATTGTGTGCAAAATTACGGCGGCTCGCTGATACCCGTATATGAATAAAATTTAACGCAATCGTGTATTTTCATATTAATACATGATAAAAATAAATAATTAAAGGAAAGTAAAATAGTTTGAATATCAAAGAAATAAACATTTCTGAAAGAGGTGTAAAAATATTAATATTTCAAATACATTTATACTCTTGATCATTTGAAATTACATTATTAACCATAAGAACAAATGGACCATGGATTTATAGGAACTACTGAAATTATTTTTAAAACCCACACCTTAAATAATATTTATTTTTATTTTTGGATTTTAACTTTTTCATGAACAATTATATCATTGCAGTAACGACAAAAATAAGTTATTTTTGAAATTTGTTATCATTTTATTAATTTTCAAAAGTGGATTTTATTTCCCAGGAAATGAAATTGATCATAATAATAAATTCATCGAGATAGACAATATTTTATCCTTGATTCTTAAATAAACATATGTAGACAAGGTCTTGAAAAGGTTAAATTAAAATATATAGCATCAACGTCTTCAGAAACTATGATATGCGTATCTGAAGAAAAACCCGTTAAGAATCATTTGAAGGTTGATTATTATGGATATATACTCAGAAGAACGCCTCACATAATTAAAGCCAACAACATCAAAAGACTGGCATGATATTATAATAACAGTGACAGCGTGTTACGATATCTGGCATGGTGTTATTTTCAACAAAGATAATAAATTAATATTTATAAAATTAAGTTTTGATACTAAACATAGCGTAAAATTGATTCTGATCCAAGAAGTAATGTATGGAAATTAAAAAATGAGAACGAAAGATAGAAACAGCTACTTTTTTTTTTCTTTTTATGTATGGAATTGTATGTTGAAAACAGTGTAAAAATATATAATGTTAGTATTAAAAATTCTACATGCAATTAATCAGAAGAAAATTCAGATATGTAAAGCCTTTTTGATTTCATGTTTTTTTTTTTTTTTTTTTTTTTTTATAAATAATTTAAATAATCATATTATGTATATAATGTGTTCATTGGAAGTATATTATGAAAAAAAAAATATTTCTGAGTTGTGTCATTGAACTTTTAGTAGTAAGCTTTACGATTTTTCATTAAAAAAGACATTTATTTAAAATTATAGAGGGAAGGGGGAAAAAAAAAGAGAGAGAGAGAGAGAGGTTTTTTTTTTTTTTTTTTTTTTTTTTTTTTTAATTTTGAGAGTATTTTTATTCCAAAGCTATAGTGGATAAAAACTTCTTAGCAAACAAACCATGAACCGCAAAAGTTCACGAAAACTGTTTCGGTTGAAAATACCTTCTGAGTCATAATCATAAAAGTCGTTAAAAGTAAAAAATAAGCCAATTTTATAATAAAGCATTCACTTTACGATTTTCGGAAATCATATTCGCAGTTTTTTAGTAATAAAGGCTGCTAAAAATCTGTGCTATATCTAAGCATTTCATCTGATTTTCCTGAGCTGATATTACCTGCTGTAACAAAATATTCATTGACGATATTAAATGCAAGTAGGAATGTTATCCTTGCCAGTTTTCAATTTTTTTCTAAAAGGAAGTATATTTACCATTGTTATCCATTCTTAAGCAAAAACGTATACCTCCAGTATAATTGCAATAGTTGTTTGATAATGTTATCTGAAATAGTTCTGTCTATCAGTGAAAATTTAACTTTTATTTTTTTTATTGTAAGTAATGAATCTTGAAAATTTAGGATATATGCCGATATACCCTTTTTATGTGAGTGTGATATTTTAAAAGACATTTTAATGTAAGGAACACTCGGTATAAGCATCAAAATACTCAAAATATGCGCATGAAAATTTAACATGCTTTAAACGCATTTTAATATGTTTACACTAACATAATTAAATTGACATACATGTTTCAAATGCAGAATTATGTTTTATATATAGATATATATATATATGTATATAGAGAAAGGGGTGCATAGACTTAATAATTATCCAAAGGACTACACAAAGGACTAGAATCCCGATAACGTTTTACAATCATCGAAACGATGTCAATTTTCCTCCCCCCCCCTTTTTTTTTTTACAAATATTTATGGATTACCTGGAATTAGCTGTATTTTCTTCTTTATTTATATAATAATTGTGGCTCGTGCATAAGGAAACACAAAAGATTTTCGTCCCATTACGGTTTATTTACTAAATTTCTTATACGTGCATTTTGACATGGTTACACTCTATTCAGCATAATGAAATCGATATATGTTATTAGAAAGTTTAAAATCGTGTTTTTTATAGATAATGATTAACGCAGAATTAGTTATTAATTTAGAAAGCTACACAAATGAATTTGTATTACGTTATACAATAATTTGGCGTCAAATTTGGACACTTACTTATGAGTTACAAGAAAAAGTTAAGTTCAAGTTACAACGAAAAGTTATGGAGTTACAAGAAAATACTATATAAACACATATATTCAGATACGAAGCAACAGATTTATACAAAGTTTTTTTTTTCTTTTTTTTTTCTTTTTTTTTTGGGGGGGGGAGGGGGAGGCAGTAGTCCCCTCAGGAATGTATCTAGTTAGGTGATGAGTTAATCATGTAAATGTATGTTATTTGTATGTATATATATATATATGTATATAATAATTAATTTAAATGATATGGAATACATAAAAATGATATGCTGAATGATGTATAATGGCATAATGTTGTTGAGGCTCCTAATCTGCAGATCCACTCTATTACTTTAACTTAGATTGCAATCACTTTTTTTTTGGGGGGGGGGGGGAGAAGGGGAGGCAGTAGCCCTCTCAGAAATGTACCTAGTTAGGTAATGAGTTAATCATGTAAATGTATGTATATTTGTATGTATATATATATATAATAATTAATTTAAATGATATGCTGAATAATGCATAATGGCATAATATTGTTGAATCTCCTAATCTGCAGGTCCACTCTATTACTTTAACTTAGATTGCAATCACATTTTTATTTTATTTTATTTTTATTTTTATTTTTTTAATATTTATATACATGCAAATACTATTATTAAATTTAACGTCTAGAAATTCTAATAATAAACAAAAAATGAGAACTACAACATTGCATTCTTTTTTAAAAAGTAATTATTACGTGTTATGATCCTGAAGCGCCAATCGTTCAATAAAAGAAAAATTTATTTATATACATATTAATAAAATATTGACAAGTGTGATTATAACAATGAAATTTATTATTCTTTCTGTTCCTGTATGTATTAAATGTGTTTTAGAAACGCTAAATATGACGACCGGGAAATATGAAATATAACATTTCTGGAGAAATAAAAATTACACTTTAATCAAAGAACCATTTTAATGCAAAATGGCTTTTATTTAATGAATTTACCCAGCTAATAATACAGGTCTACAAAAAACAGGTTGGCAAAATTTGATTTGACCATTTTAGCTGATACATATATTTTTTAATGTGTTGAAACCGAAAATGAAGCCAGTTTTTCTCAATCCCGTACAATTTTTACTTTCCGAACACTATAGTGAGGAAAGTATTGTAATCATGTCAAAAATCCGAATTTGAGATTTTGATGTTTCTATACGTTTCGAGGTCCCCTGAGTCCGTTTTCACTATTTTTGCGATGATGTATGTATGTGTGTGTGTATGTATGTGTGTATGTATGTGTGTATGTCTGTGTGTATGTCTGTGAGTGAACATACTAGCGTCTAAACGCTTCGTTCGAATATGCTGAAAGTTGGTACGTATATTGTAAGTCACCATAGTACGAACCCTATCGCTTTTGGTGAATCTAGCACTTATAGTTTTTTTACAGGGACACAAAGAAAAATTCCTTATCATTATGGCCTATGGGACCAAAATCTTAAAAGTGCGATAGCATCTAAACGCCTTATTCAATTGAGCAAAAAATTTATACACATATTATAGGTCACATACACTCAATGTGTATAGATTTTGGAGAATCTATCACTTATAGTTTTTTTACAGGGACACAAAGAAAAATTCTTTATCATTATGGCCTATGGGACCAAATTTTTAAAAGTGCGATAGCATCTAAACGCCTTATTAAATTGAGCTGAAAATTTATATGAATATTATAAATCACTGTTGCACTAACTATAAGCATTTTGGTGAATCTAGCATTTATAGTTTTTTACAGGCACACAACGAAAAATTCTTTATCATTATGATCTATGGGCTCAAAGTTCAATAGCGTTAAATAAAACATCGTGTACTATATGGAGAAAAATACTCAAACACTCTATTATGGTTTTCTCTCTTTTGTTTGTTTAACAACTCGTCTTTCTTTACTTTATCTACATAACTGTTAATTACTCAATATTCGAAAAGTCAAGTGGAGTCACTCCAGATTTTTTTTGTTAACACAGGGTGTCTATCGACACAATGTTTTCATTTTAGGCAGTTTCTAGCATGTTTCCATGATTAATTTGAATTAATCATGAAAACACACTATAAAAGTTACTACACAATTATATTGGTAGAAGAGTCACGAACACGGAAGAAATTGTAAAAATCTATACGTGATAGAGAGAAATCGGCTTTAGTTTCGGTTTTAGCACACCTAAAAACATAAAGATCATCCAAAATTATCAAATCGAAATGTTAGATGTAGACCTGTGAATTTATTTATCTGATACTTTGCAGCTTTTTTAATTAACATCAATGCTTTGTTTTCCAAGCATACCTATTTAAACCTGTTACAACTGCTTTTATTACCATTCACATATTCAAGGAATAGAAATTAGCAAGTTCAAATAATCGTTTTCTATTCTTCCTTTTATTTTCTCCATAACATAACTTTTATCTAAATCTTAAATATCTTCTTTTTCCGAGCGAAATATAATATTTTAATACCTTTTTCCAACACAAACGGGAATTGATATATTAAGTCCGAGAATAAATAATCTTCTGCAAAACCGGTTCTTTAGGTAATTTGTTCAAAGCTTATCTAATATGGTATTATCATACTAAATAGAAAACGGAGATGCATTTCTAATAATTTTACGTGAAACTCTTGTACAAAGAAAACAGCTTTTGATTACACACAAGGGAAATTTTTTCTTCACCGAATTGAAACTGAGCCAAGTAATCTCATGAAAAATTTTTTCGGGGTGGTAACAGTAATCCAACATCAAGTTCTATTAGGGTGAAAGTAATTAGTTAAGTGCTGCTTATGTTCAGCTGCAAATAAAAGGATTTTGAATATGCATGAAATTTTGCTAATTAAATCTGATATTTAAAAAATATCTCATGTTTAAATAAACCTATAATTTGTATCGAAAAGGCATTTTTAAATTTTGCTGATTATATGCCACGCGTCTAATTTATTAATTAGTCGTAATTTTGTAATAGAAAATCATTTTCTTTAGTATACTGAATACACTTAAATTTGCATCGCATTTCAAAATATACTTTAAAATCACTTAGTATTCATAAAAATGTTGATGATTTTTAAAAATTATTTTCCGTTATAAATTAACTTATGTACTGTATGATAAAAATTAGTGATATTTATTTCATATAAAAAATTGCGCTTAAGAACCCTAAGAGCATACTTTCGCCAAATGACATCCTTAGGATATCCAGTGGATAAAAAGACAGCCCAAGGACATCCTAAGGAAACGCTGTGGATATGTGTGCTGTTAGGGAATTGAATGATGCAGAAGAAGAAAAAATAATAATTTTCTTTAATCTTTATTTTTTACTAATCATTGCAAGAGCTGTAATTTAAAACAAATGTCAAGGAGGGGGGGGAGTGCACATTTTACAAATTTTGTGACACATTAGAATAATAAAACAGCATTTTAATCAAAATTACACAATTTAGGAGTACCATTTAAACAATTTTAAATTAAGATTGCAACAAGAAACTAGTAATTAAATAATTCAAATTACTTTTATTATTTCATTTATTTATTTCATAATTTGTGACAAAAGTAAAATGAAAATCAAGAGATACATATCTTAAATTTTTTTCGGAAAATATCAGACTATAAATAAAAAATCTACAGGTCAATGAAAACATTGCATAATAAATAAATTAACAACATTTTTTCTTTATTAGCTATGTAAAAATGAAACTGTCTTATCAAATGAAAAGCGATATTAGACTGCTTTACGTGTTTAATTTTAGATATTACTTTTTTTTTTTATTTTTTTTTATTTATTTACTTTAATTTAATTCTGTGTACAAAAGAAGGAAAACAGATTAAAGGTATTTAAAATTTAAAAAGATATGTATAGTATAAATTTTAACATTTTAGTACAGAGTCCTATATCAGAAATCCCTCTTATTTATATATGTCCCCTTGGAGGTACTACTCTGCCTCAAGTTCAGAACACTAAATACAGTCAATGCGCCTTAATCCTAATACCATATCCTCTTAGATATAAAATATTAATGCCATTTAATATAATAAACTAATGTTCAATAATTATTCTTTCTGCAAAATTTTATAAGAAAATTATTACCTAATGAATGAGATTCTTTACTGTCTGTTATATATTGGTAAAGAAAGTATTGTTTTTGAGTCAATCTTTTCGAAATTGAGTTTTTGATATGCTGATACGTTTTTGAAGTTCCCTGAATCCGAAAATCCTATTTTTATTAATTGGTGTGTGCATCTGTGTGTATTTTATCAGCATAACCAAAGAAAAATTTTAACAGGAAGTCCAAATTTGGTATTCTAAATCTGTACCATGTGAAGATGCTACTTAAAACTTTTTGTCAAAATCGAATAAACCAGTTCGTTTACAGGGATACCCAAGGAAATTCGAATACATTACATCTATGGACAAAAGTTTGATTCATGCAATTAAACATCTTTAGAATGCACTAAACAAAATTAAATAAATATTATTTTTTATATTCTATAAACCTATCATACCCTACATTTTTCATGTCGAATATGGTATGAAAATTATTTACCATTCGTTTACAGAGAGATACACAAAACAAATTCCGATACATTAGAATTCTATTTAGAAATTGGTGGAAGTGCATTTCAAGTCGTATTGTCTGTTTTTTATTTCCAGCTAAATTCAAGTACACTATACAGTGTGTATATAATTTATAGACAGTAAATAGGGCTACGAAAAATTAATCTAATACTATATATTCACTATTGGATTAATTGATGTAAGTGAGTTAATGCATTTTATCAAGTTCAGGAAAACTGCTTAGCAATGAAAATTACTTTCTCGTTCCCATATGGCAGATAAACTATTAATTTAAATTACAATTTTTTTAACATAATTACGCGTTTTGCGGTCCCCTGAATACAAAAATAAATTTATTAGCGATTGTTCTGTGTTGATGTCTCTTATCAGCATAACGTTAGAAAAATAATTGCAGGAAATAAAAATTTGGCCTTTTAAATATCATATAAGTTTGTCACTTGAAAAGTTTGACCAAGATTGGTAAGTTTCAAGGTGTGGTGTTTTTAAAATTTGTTTTGTCTCTAAGTTCAAAAGTAGGGGCAGGGTGTTAGAAAGGCGGTAGACTCCTCACACAGAAATGTATGTCAAATAAAACTGCTTCTAAAACTATTTTTGACTGCATAATGAAGCATAAAAAACCTAACTTTACTTCGTTGGTCGTTCTAAGATCTTTCGGTACCGGGCACCCGGTCCTCTTCAGAAAACGTTAGCACTGTGATGGAAAACTAGGCTTCTGGCTGCATCCTTGTTGATTCTTCAACAGGTGGTTCCAGGCTCTATTTGGGGCCACTGCGCCGCTATCGTTGCATGTTTCGTCATTGGTGGAGATCTCAATTGATTCGCGATACATAGCGTATTGGTAATTATTGTAATCGGACAATTTGGTAGTTTTATCGAAGTCTATTTTAATATCGTTTTCGTTATACGTTTTAGCTAATGCTGTGTTAAATTTTTCGGTTTTAATGTCATGCTTGTGTTCTTTGACTCTGGTTTTGATTTTTCTTTTGGTGACGCCAATGTATGAACCGGTTTTATTGTTTTGATCTGTGTACGGAATTTTATATATACCTGCGGTTTCAAGAGGGGGGATGGGGTCTTTGTCACTACGGATTAGTTGATAAATATTCTTGTTCGGTTTGATAGGGATGATTATGCCATATTTACTAGCTGTGTTTTTAATTTTATTTGCGGCACCGCGATCATACGGGATAGATGAAGTGAATTTAATGGGTTGTTTTTGGTAATTTGGTATATGATCAAGTTTTTTAAGTCTATTTTTAATTAATTTGTTTACGATTTTATTTGGATATCCTGCTTTTCTTGTTAGACATTTAATAAAGTTAAGTTCTTCTTCCAGGTCTTCAGGTTCGTTGCAAATTAAAATAGCGCGATTAATATATGATTGGATAGCGTTTGTTTTGTATCTAAAAGGTGTTTTACTTTTGAAATGGATAATTTCATTGCTATTGGTGGGTTTTCTGTAGATGGCGGAAAATTTAACACAGCATTAGCTAAAACGTATAACGAAAACGATATTAAAATAGACTTCGATAAAACTACCAAATTGTCCGATTACAATAATTACCAATACGCTATGTATCGCGAATCAATTGAGATCTCCACCAATGACGAAACATGCAACGATAGCGGCGCAGTGGCCCCAAATAGAGCCTGGAACCACCTGTTGAAGAATCAACAAGGATGCAGCCAGAAGCCTAGTTTTCCATCACAGTGCTAACGTTTTCTGAAGAGGACCGGGTGCCCGGTACCGAAAGATCTTAGAACGACCAACGAAGTAAAGTTAGGTTTTTTATGTTTCATTATGTAATTAGTAAACTTCGTTTTTCTTCTTTATTTAATTTTATTTTTAACTGTTTTCAAAATACATTGACATACAGTACTTGCTTTTCCACACCATAATCTGTAATTTGTATTTAAATGAAGGATAAGAGAAAACCGTGTGTGTAAATAATATTGTGTATTACTTTTAAATAGGGCTGTACCGATTAATCGATTAATCGGTTCGATTAATCGATGCTCAGTCCCGATCAATTTTTTTAATTGAGTTAATTGGCCCGATCAATTCGATTAAATTTTTTCAAAGTCCGATTAAAATTTTCAAACTACGAATTAAAGTAAAAATTTATAAAATTCTGTTTTGCCTACAAAAAATCTTTTTTTTTTTTTTTTACATATTTTGCTAAAAAAATTCTAAGAAGCTTCCATCATCATCATAATAATAATAAAAACCTCTCAAAACAAGTTGTTACACCTTTGTTGATAGAGAAAAGGGGAAGACAAAATGCCTCAACATGTCTGGTATCAAATGGGTTTCTGTAAATCTTTATTATTCACTTATTGACATTTACTTTTTTTTTTTTTTTTACGCATATATGTTAAAGTGTTGCTTTTAAATCAGATTTTCGAAACTGAGATTTTGCTTTGTTTATACGTTTTGAGGTGTAGCGTTTGGTATATGTATTTGTTTCTTTGAGCATTCTCTCTCTCTCTCTCTCTCTCTCTCTCTCTCTCTCTTTTTTTTTTTTTTTTTTTTTTTTTTAGTCTTTTTCCCTCATGACTTAAACAAAGATATTAGTAGAAAACTCAGCTTGGGCATTCTAAGTTTTTTTCACATAAAATATAGTATTACAGGGCCACACAAAGACATTCGGTTATATTAGGGCTAAATTAAAAGGTTTCATTTCAAGTTATGCATAATTTTCTGACTATGATACATTACACTATGCAACGCATATGCTATCTATTGTCAATATTCAAGACTACTTAAAATTAGACAAATAAGTTTCAAAAAATGGTCGAGGGATTGATTCTTTAAACAGTTGGAAATACTTAAAAAACTAGTTGGCATAGGTGGACTCTGCTCAGTTCCCCATCATATTTATGTTCTCATAAATTTCTAGTGCGAGACATATTATAATCATGTTAAAAGAAATGAATTTGACCAAAGCTTGATACAGTGACAGAATCAAATCCCCGCCTAATAGGCTATCCACCGTTCACTTCGATATATTTATCTTACTCTAATCTATTAATTTATTTTATCAGGGTCAATTCCGTTGAGTTTTCATGCTACTATTTCCAATGCAATAATCCTCAAACTTCATATTTATATGAAAAATTTACAATTTCGCTATGTTGATAAAATCGCAAATTACGAATAATTTACGAAATTTTCCTATTAGAATATTTTTATTCAATCATGTTCAAACAGATATCATAAATGTAATTTTGAAGCAGTCTAATGTATTTATGATCCTCAAAATGGAAGTTTATGCTCAATTTTGCCTTATTCTGACATGTTAAGTAAATCGTAAATTCCAAATAACTTACGAATTTTTTAAATTGGAAAAATCATAGTCATTAATATTCATGCGAGTGTCCTAAATAATATTTCAAAAGTAGTCTGACATCTTTACGATGAAAATATCCCTCAAAATTGACGTTTATGTGAAATTTTAGCCTATACTGCCATGTTAAGAAATTCGTAAATTTCCAATAACTTACGAAATTTTCATATTGGAAAATTCATAGTCATTAATATTCATCCCAGTGTCCTAAATAATATTTCAAAAGTAGTCTGACATCTTTACGATGAAAATATATCTCAAAATTGACGTTTATGTGAAATTTTGCCCTATACTGCCATGTTAAGAAATTCGCAACTTTTCCTATAACTTGCGAAATTCTCAAAGTAGCATATTTATAGTTACTGATGTTCATTCCGGCATCAAAACTGATATTTTAAAACTGGTGTGACATTTTTACAGTAAAAAGTTTCCATTTAATGTACGTTTAAGTGAATTTTTGTCCTATTCTCCCATGTTAAGAAAATCGTAAATTTCGAATAACTGCTGAAGTTTTTAAATTCGAATGTTGCAAATACATAGGGTTCTTGCCAGTGTCGAAAGTAATATTTTAAAACTGATCTGACCTCTCTGCGACAATTTGTTCTTGAGATATCGTGTACACAGACTAACAAACTAACGGACTGACACACTAACCGACTAACAGACTAACACACTAACAGACTAACACACTAACAGACACCATACAGACAGACACCATACAAATTTTGTCATTTTCGGATTCCTCACATTTGAAAACGTGTAAAAAAGCCAAAAAACCGAGGTCGAAAATTTTCACGATTACCTAAGTTCCCCATACCTATAGTATGATGGGGAACTAAAATTTTCACGATTACCTAAGTTCCCCATACCTATAGTATGATGGGAAACTAAAATTTTCACGATTACCTAAGTTCCCCTTACCTATAGTATGATGGGGAACTAAAAAGCAAAGATCTTAAACGTTTTACGAATGTAGCTACAATATAAAGATCGGGGTTGAAGGGGGCGGTAGATCCCTCACATAATAAAGTGTGCCAAACAAAATTTTTTTGAAAGAATTTAAAATTTTTTGAAAAGTACTGGAAAAAGTTTAAATACAGTAGGGGAAACTATGTAGGTTTGACCCATAGGGAGACTTGACCCATGAGGGTTTTTCCTATATGAAGGGGAAAATTTAGGAAAATTTTAGCAATTGTACTTATTGGCTAATCATACAACAGCATTTTGCAGTGAACAATCATTGTAGAATTATCAGTGGTTTTCTAGCAATTTAGTGTTGATTGATACTGCATCTTTCAAGTAAATTTTGAAGATCTTGGACTTTGTTGAATTTGAACTTCTAGTTTTGAGACAGATCAGTTTCAAAAGTATAGCTGTTTTAGTCACAGTCTTAGCTACATTTTGGTGTATAGTAGCATCATACATCTATAATGCAATTTGCTAAAAAATTAAGATTAACAAAACAACGCAACTTAAGGAGACCTGACCCAAGCAAACTGAGGAGACTTGACCCAGTGATTAACACTTTCGTGACCGCATGCTTTTGTCTTTTTGGCAGTAAGGCCGGCCTGTGGGTGTTATTATCCCGAGTTACAACGTTTCAGGATAAAATTTTCTGTATTCACATTTATATTACAAATGGATATACGTTATAAAATAATTATATTCTTCCCAACCAGTTTAAACAGTTATATCCATAGTATAATGATTATACAAATATGAATATTGGGTATATTCGCAAAAAAATAAATAACATAAAAGTTAAAAACAAAAACTATTTTATTCACGAGACGAAACTTAAGTTAAAATACATTTAAAAAACTCAATATACATATAAAAATAATTAAAATCTTGACGTTTCGAAACCCGTCCGGGTTTCCTCATCGGTATCAATTACAACATAATATGCAAGCACTGCATGAATACCAAGTACATACAAGTTGTGAAAGAAACTTGTATATTGGTAAAGCCACTGGCGAAGTTTCAGGTTTAATGAAAGTGTTAATTTAATGTTCTCTGTTTGATTTAAGGGATTTTTATCTTGTGAAAAACTAAAATATTGTAATTTAGGCCAAATGATTTTTTTTTTTTTTTTTTTTTTTTTTAAGAAATAAGTAAAACACTGCGAATAGGTCATTGTTCTCATTTAAGAAATAACTAAAATATTTTTAATCGTTGAGCCAGGGTCGTACTCTCCGCCCTTTTTTCAGTACACTCTCAGAGATAAAAAAATTTTCGCCTGTTTTGCCACCACTAATTTCATGCAGAAATACATCTGATACATTTATAGTAATGTGCGATGATTATACAGGGTATAAATTACTTTATAAAAATAGTGGTTTCTCATTTATGAGAGTGTACTGAAAAAAGACCGGAGATTACGATCCCTGCATTGAGCCCAATGAATTGTTACATAATGAATAACTGAAAAGAAGAAAGCTAAGAATATATTAGCTACTGTCACGCCAAATAGAAGAGAAATAGGAGAAAGAAAGAAGAAGAAGAAAAAAAATGTTGACAAAAAAAAAAAAAAAAAAAAAAAAAATGCTCTTAATCTGAAAAGTACAATGTTTGAGAAAAATACAAGAAAACAATAATTTTTTTTTCTTTAAAATCTACAAAATAAAACTATAAAATGTTCAAATCACAAAACCTGTGCTTTTCCTTTCAATACCTAGGAATTTTCTCACTTTCATCAGAGGGGTCATGTCTCCTTAAATAGGGGTCAAGTGTCCCTAGGCATAGGGACACTTGACCCATGTGCTAACTTAAAGAATTTTTTTTTTTTTTTTTTTTTTTTTTTTTTTGCACCATTTCTAGTAAGAACTATGCTATCATTTTTAGCCACCGTATGTGCAAAACAACATACTATTTGCTCATATTTTTTTATTTTGACAAAAAAAAAAAAAAAAAAAAAAAAAAAAAAAAAACTGGGTCAAGTCTGCCTAGTTTCCCTTACCTCTTATAAATTTTTTAAAATCCCGTCTTTGTTTAATAGGAAATGTCAATTAAAATTCTTTAACATGTTTATACTTATCAATCTTCATATTTTTGACAGACAAAAAAAAAAAAAAAAAATATTCAATTATTTATAATTTTAATGTAGGAAAATTCAGAAAAGAGAAAAGATATACATTTGCACAATATTTTTTTTTTTAAAAGTAGACGGACACTTGTCAAAAACTGCAATTATCTAAGTGGGTGTTTTTTGCGGAATACCAGTTTTGCATGTACATGTACATTTGGCATTTTGCCAATTGCTAACGTGCTTGACAATATGGTTTTACGTAGTTAAATTTCTTGGAGATGAATGCGCCATGCCACGAGGAATTCCTCTAACTGATTACCAGAAAGGACAGATTATAGCGCTGAAAAATGTTAATAAAGGAGTTAGAGAAATTAGTAGGCTACTTCTAATAAGCAAAAGTAGCATCAGCGATTTTCTACGTGCTCCTGAAGCCCATGGCGTAAAGAAAAAGAGTGGCCGGCCAAAGAAACTTTCGCTTAGAGACCAAAGAAAAATTTTTACTGAGCTGTAAAAAACTGGAGCATCAATTCCCAGAGTTCGAATAAGCACAGGAATTACTAACGTAACTTCTCAGACAATTTATAACTACATTATGCACATAATGTAAACATCATCCATGCTGGACGGATCACCACGTGACAGAACGCCTACAGTGGGCTCAAAACCATATGTCTTGGACTACAGAATGGATATCTGTAGTTTTTTCAGATGAGAAAAAAATTAATTTAGACGGTCCAGATGGATATCATTATTATTGGCACAGTTTGGAGAAAGAAGACGAAGTGTACTCTACTCGGCAAGTAGGTGGTGGTGGCGTGATGGTGTGGCTAGCTGTTGGCTATGGTGGAAGGACAAATTTAGTGTTCTTAAGTAAGAAGCAGACTCACAAAGATTATATTGAAACACTAAGCAGTGAGCTTTTGCCATTTGCGTGTGATCTTGGAGGAGAAAACTGGATTTTCCAACAAGGTGGAGCGCCAATACACACCGCTAACAACGTTAAAAAATGGTTTCATGAGAACAACTTCAATGTTTTACCCTGGCCAGCCAAAAGTCCGGATATGAATCCTGTAGAAAACATTTGGGCTATACTTTTTCATAAAATTTATGAGAGTGGACGCCAGTGTGAATCAATTCACCAGCTCAAAGAAGCTCTTACAAACATTTGGGAAAATTTCTGTCAAAAAAAATTTAGAATCTCATTGATTCGATGCCTAACAGAGTATACGAACTTATTAAAGCAAATGGGAGACGAACCCCTTTCTAAAAACGTTTTATTTTAGCGATACAAGATGTGTCCGTCTACTTTTTTTAAGAAAAATTACAGTGTAAATATGCCCCATTTTTG
This sequence comes from Salticus scenicus, assembly GCA_963930645.1. Taxonomy (NCBI): domain Eukaryota; kingdom Metazoa; phylum Arthropoda; class Arachnida; order Araneae; family Salticidae; genus Salticus; species Salticus scenicus. The sequence goes on along the minus strand of OZ005648.1, from coordinate 141,399,143 downwards.
TTTTCTGAATTTTTCCACTACATAATTCAAAACGATTGAATCTATATCCAAAAAATAGTAATATATGATGTCTCAAGAATATAATTATATTAGAGAAATGAACCTCATATCTCTAATTAAAGAAATAAACGGCTTTAAAGTATTACAAGTAAGTGTCCGTCTACTTTTTTTATGCAGTGTATATACAGACTAAGAGAAAGTGTGTGCAACACGAAATCATTTATGTCTTATGTGTTTTCTAATTAGGTTTTGCGAGGCATTTCAAGAAAACTTTTTTCCTCTTGTAAACTACGTGAGGCTTGTGACATGTGAAATTGCATGTATAGTGTTACAGAAAAATTGGTCAAAAAATACTTTTCAATTTTTCTTAAACGAGAAAGACTAAACACATATTCTTCGTTATATATAATTTTGATCGCTCTCATGAAAGATTTAGGTGTCAATTTGGCTAAAGTCACTCGCCAACAACTTTTTAAATAAAGGCAAATGAATGTGAGTTATGATCAACAAAATAGATGTTGCCACTGGCTTTTATTGTGGTGATTTGTATAATGTGAAAAAAGCATAATCGCCAACAAATATAGACAATCTCTTGCTAACTGCCTATCTGATAAGATCTAAATTTGTTTGCTCCCATATTTTGTTATTTACCCCCGCACTCTTGTAATTGCATTTTTGAACTTATACTATAATATATTTTAAAATTTATAAAGTACTATGTGACTTCCTTCATTTAAAAAGCTTAAAGGATAAATTTATCAATAAAATTGATCTTTAGCAATGAAAACTATATGCCTATGTTTTAATCAAAGTTCCTGAGATATCGTATGGTCAATCTCCATTTCAACACTATAAGGTTTGTGCATTTTACAATAGCCAATTTTTAACAATTTCCAACAAAGTAAAAAAGTATTTATAACTTCGGTTTCTCTATCTGTTTGTCTGTCCGTCAATCTATCTGTCCGTCCGTCTGTCAATTCGTGCTCTAACATCTGCAAATATTTTCATATTTTCATTTTTTTTTAATAAATATGTTATTTAAGTTCACTATGGCGTGTTTCAAAACCTCCATTAAAAATAGACTGGTTTGTAGATAAGTACACCCCAAAAGAATTCCAATGCATTGCTTTCTATGAGAAACATTTTTATAAATCATATTTAATTACCTTTATACTGCACAAATCATGATGAAATTGACATTTATAATTTACATGCGTAAAACATATGTTTTCTTTAGAATATGGCATGATTAGCATTATTATTTAAATAACCATACAAATTGTCATGTACATTAAGGGCTATAATGAACCCCAAAAAACAATTTGATTATTAAAGTTTCACCACTGAGACAAAATATATTGAAAATTAAACGATGTAATGGGTATGTAAAGTTGGAAAGTGTTATAATCTATACATACTACATTATTTTTGTTCTTGTTATCTTTGTTTTGTATATTCCATAATATAATATTGCTATCCATTATCAATTCCAAATAAAAAAAATCCACTATTTTTTTTAAAACGTAGTTAATGGGAATTTTTTAATGGATTAGAGGTATATTGATTAAATCCAAATGTCTGTATACGTTATGAATATAGCTGAGTGGTTATGCTCTCTGTGGTTCTTTTTTAAAGGGTCCTCGCCAATATTCAAAGTTTCTAAGAAAACATGGAAAACTTCGATCAGCTGAAGGCGCCAAGAACGACCAGAGTTTGAACCAAGTACGTCCGACCTATCAGCTTTGAAATGAGAATTTTTCAGACACTGGTGGGACTTTTTTTAAAAATAAAGGTGTTAAAATCTTTTATTATCATTATGGAAGTATTTAATATAATGACACACGAAAGAAAAAAAATACATTAGTATATTTTTATAAAAAATGACTAGGACTTTATTTTTGTCACTAAAACTAAATAAATAAATAAATAAAAAATCAATCAAATTAAATGATAAGATTGATCGTACATACGAACATAAACATATTTTTATACAAAATGCTAAGCTTTTTACAAATAACTCGTTATTAGAGAGCATCATTAAAAAAAAGAAAGAAAAAAAAAAGATGTAGTTTACTTTCCTCTTTTGGAAAGATTCCACTTTCTAAACAAGTTCAATTTAACTCTAATAAAAAGAGACAAGCGTTGATGATCGCTTAAGCATAATATTTACCTCTCGCGGAGTGGGTGCTTTTTATTTTGGTTCTTTCAAACCCAGATGTTTGTAATTCGTTCTTGCACAGATAGTTTGGTTTCAGGTGAACGAGCCCGCCAAAAAAAGTGCTTCGCAAGTGTTTCCAAAAATAAAATATTTTTTTTCGTTTTCTTTTTCCAGGAAGAACAGAATTTGTGTTTAGAGTCACTGTTTGTACAGCGAATGGAATAAAAGAACAATGAAGACGTATATAAGGGTAATTAGAAATTGTATTCCGAAGTAATGAGGTTGGAGGAGTTAAAATGAGATTAAATGGGGTCTAAAACGTGATGCATTGTGCAGAAAAAAAAAGGAGCGGGATAAGAATGATTTCGTGATGTTAATAAAAAGTTGTTTTGTACAAAGAGTTTCTTGACTGTTCAAAAGAGTTTTTAATGCTCCTACGGGCATCTACAGCTTCTAGATGATTCAATAAAGTAAATTCAATTTAAAAACAAAAGATAATTAAAAATAATTCCTTGCTAAACATAATTTAATTGAGTACCCAAGTCCTAGGTATTTATAATTGCTTAGATTCTATAATAGAGTATTTCTTATTATGCAAAATTCAAAATGGTCTAGAACACAAATGGCGACAACTTTTTCCTGTCTGAAAGAAATAGAATCCCGTTCTAATAATAATTACTGTAAAATAAGTTGAAAATATTTAATTAAATCTGAAAAACATTTTAGTTCCCCATCATACTATAGGTATGGGGAACATAGGTAATCGTGAAAATTTTCGACCTCGGTTTTTTGACTTTTCTACACGTTTTCAGGTGTGAGGAATCCGAAAATGTCAAAATTTCTATGGTGTCTGTCTGTAGGGTGTCTGTTAGTCTGTTAGTGGGTTAGTGTGTTAGTCCGTTAGTTTGTTAGTCTGTGTACACGATATCTCAAGAACAAATTGTCGCAGAGAGGTCAGATCAGTTTTAAAATATTACTTTCGACACTGGCAAGAACCCTATTCATTTGCAACATTCGAATTTAAAAACTTCGTAAGTTATGAGAAATTTACGATTTTCTTAACAAGGGAGAATAGGACAAAAATTCACTTAAACGTGCATTAAATGGAAACCTTTTTACTGTAAAAATGTCAGACCAGTTTTAAAATATCAGTTTTGATTCCTGAATGAACATCAGTAACTATAAATATGCTACTTTGAAAATTTCGCAAGTTATTGGAAATTTACGAATTTCTTAACATGGCAGTATAGGGCAAAATTTCACATAAACGTCAATTTTTAGAGATATTTTCATCGTAAAGATGTCAGACTATTTTTGAAATATTATTTAGGACACTGACATGAATATTAATGACTATGAATTAGCTAATATAAAGATTTCGCAAGTTATTGGAAATTTACGAATTTCTTAACATGGCAAAATAGAGCAAAATTTCACATAAACGTCAATCTTGAGGGATATTTTCATCGTAAAGATGTCAAACCACTTTCGAAATATTATTTAGGATACTGGCATGAATATCATAGACTATGATTTTTCCAATTTAAAAAATTCGTAAGTTATTTGGAATTTACGATTTACTTAACATGTCGGAATAACGCAAAATTGAGCATAAACTTCCATTTTGAGGATCCTAAATACATTAGACAACTTCAAAGTTACGTTTATGATATTGGTTTGAACATGATTGAATACAAATATTCTAATAGGAAAATTTCGTAAATTATTCGTAATTTACGATTTTATCAACATAGCGAAATTGTAAATTTTTCATATAAATATGAATTTTGAGGATTATTGCATTGGAAATAGTAGCATGAAAACTAAACAACGGAATTGACCCCGATAAAATAAATTGATGGATTAGAATAAGATAATTGTATCGAAGTGAACGGTGGATAGCCTATTAGGCGGGGATTTCATTCTGTCACTGTATCAAGCTTTGGTCAAATTCATTTCTTTTAACATGATTATAATATGCATCACACTAGAAATTTCTGAGAACATAAATATGATGGGGAACTGAGCAGAGTCCACCTATGCCAACTAGTTAATTTGTAACTTTCCTATATTGAATACTATTTTGATTGGAGACAGTATTTAAATTATAATGCGTATGAAAATTAAGAAAGTTTTAAACGAGCACTATAAAATGCAGAAAATGAAATGAAACAAATACGAAAAAATTGTTTCAAGTAGAAATAATTAAGCATGCTGCTTTATCAGATGAAAAATTTCTGAACAAATAGAGCGTAAAAGCAGCAACGCAATGCACCATACTACAATACATATAATGTATATAAATAACTTTTAGAGTAAAGTATATATTATATTATTCGATTGTGATTAATTGGCATCTGCGCCACGGTTTTGTTTTCTTCTATATTCAATAGAAGAAAATATTGGTTTCGTACAAATTTTCAATTTCTGATTTTTGATAGATTTACAAGGTTTGAGATTTCCAGAACGCCATTTAACCATTTTTTTAGAAAATAAGTGTTTGTGTGTCTGCGACAGAATTGTTGTGGCAATCGTATGTCAAAAACTACTGCACCAAATTTCATATAAAATTTTAGTTAGTTACCCCTTGACATAAAACAATACAGATCGACTTTTGGTGACGATCTCCTTAAAGGTGGCATTACCATCCCGTTTTATCAAAATGTTTAATATGGCAGTATAGGACAAGTTTTATGTAAAAATAAATGAGCCCAACGAGAATTATTTCTAACAAATCACTTTGAAATTAGAAATAATTATTTGTAATAATAAGAGTTAATTAGGAAAAAAATATTTGCAAGTTTGTTGCTTCCCTCTGAGGAAGCGGAAGTACCCACTAGGGGTGTAAATTTTCAATATAAGTATTTTTCAGAACTCAGCAATATCTTTAAAACGAATGGTTGAATCACAGATATGAGAATATTAAAAAAAGTAATCGGTTTTTTTCATTTTTAACAGAATTAAAAAGAAAAAATAAAAGCATTTTTTAAAATGTTATCTGTACAGAATAAAAATGAGTTTCTTTGGACATTTAGTGATACACTTCTGTGAGATGAAAATCGTCTACATTCATCATGGAAAACAATTTTAACAAATAATTTGTACTGCGTTAATTTGTATATTAAAATACAGAAGAAACTTTTGTGATGGCCATAACATAATAGTTTGAATAAAGTGTCGAGCAGCGCTTTGCTTTTCATTATTCAATACATCTTCTTAAATAACGTCAATTAACCAACATCTTTACGAATAGAGTAGACTTTATTTCGTATTCCTTGAATTTGCCAGAACTATATATGTGGCCTAAACCAAACTGTGAATAACTATAACAGAATTTGGGTCGAATCGAATAAAGAATAGAAGAAGAATTTAATACTATTTATATATAAAATGTATGTTTTCTTTTCTAATTAGCATGTTGTTTTCTACTTTCGTGTATTTAATTTTAGAGAAGTTGTGTTAATGAAAATTTCTAAGGTACAATACTATTTTAAATATCAAAAGCAGCTTCTATGTACGAACACTACTACTATTACAAAAGTAGTTTTACTGTATATTGAATAATAATAATTGTGATATAAACGTGGATACAGTAACAAATATTAAGTTGATTTTGTTAATAAACTTAGCGACTTTGAAGTCAAGATCATTTGAGACATATTAGAAGCTAAATAATTTTGTAGAAATTTACACCAGTCCTCAAGTGGCCGATCTGCTGCTACCTCATTCATCTTGCAAGGTGCAAAGGTGCATCTTACATTAAAACGCAGGGTGTTGAAGTACTGGGGTGGTCTAGTTGCACAAAAAGGCTCATATTGCTCGCAACTAAAAAATAGAAGTGCAGGCGATTTTTTTCAAACTGTTAACTGTACGTTTATACGAAATTCTAAACGAAGCAGACGATTTTATTTTCCTATTTCCGTGCTTGTTTAAAGAACTGTTTTATTTGCCCTACAGAAATGGAGATGAGTGATTCAGAGTTAAAAAAACGAAATGCATTGTGCCATAAAATTTTGCTACCGTTTGGGCAAAACAGCTCCAGAAACAGTTAAGTTAATGAAAGATGTTTACAAATGGAAATGTTTTGGTGAGTCTACGATTTTTAGATGGAATGGTAATTTCAAGAAAGGCCGTTTGTCTGCAGAACTGGCTCCTAGGCCTGGGCGACCAAAAAGTGTTGTGAATGATCGAAATGTTAACACTGGTAATCCTTCAAGAAAATCGGCGAATGACATGTGAGGATATAGCGGCATCAACAAGCATTTCGAAAACGTCTATATTTTGCATTCTACGCAACAATTTACAGCTTCGCTATGTTTGTTCCAGATGGGTCCCTCATCACATTACTAAAGAACAAATGAAAACAAGAATTCACCAATGTTGTGAATGGAAACAGATGCTTCAAAATGATCCAAATCTCTTAAAGACTGTAATAACAGGTGATGAAACTTGGGTGCATCATTATGATCCCCTTACCAAGTCCGCAACAAGTGTATGGAAACATACTGATTCTCCGCCTCCGAAAAAAATTCGACAAACCAAATCTGCTGGAAAGGTCATGATGATTATTTTCTTTGATCATAAAGGTGTAATCTATCAGCATGCTGTGCCTCCAAAAAACTACTGTGAATGGTGAATATTATGTTTCAGTTTTGAAAATTTTGCGACAACACATATCGAGAAAGCGTCATGAACTGGTAGGGAATTGGACATTACATCACGATAATGCTCGCCCGCATGTCGCTACTTCTGTTCAGCAATATCTTAGTAAATGCAATATTAAAATCATGCCAAATCCCCCTTACAGTCCAGATCTCGCACCATGCGATTTCTGGCTGTTTCCGACGTTGAAGGAGAAGCTCCGTGGCAGAAAATTTAATACAGATTCTGAAGTTATTTCAGCAGTGGAGGGTTCTTTGAAGCAGCTTTCAGAAAAGGGCTTCTCTACTTGTTTTGAAAAGTGGGTTGAACGATGGGACCGTTGCATATCATCTGACGGAAGGTATTTTGAAAAAGAATGATGTATTTTTTGCTGTAAATATATTTCTTGATTTTTTATGATTTTACTCTCAGATTTTATGGAATGCCCTTTGTAAATTACAATTCAAATTTCGTTGACTATAACAACTACCTTTCACATTTTATGAGCGCATTTTGAGTAAAATTTACACATTTTTAAAGAAATCGTGCGAAACAAAACTTGCTTCTAAAGCACGGAAACGAATTCTGTTTTTTAAATATTTAATGAAAAGCAACAAGCATAAAATACCATTAATTTAACCCTAGATATCCAAACATTCGTCTAATAGATTACCCACCCCTGTCAGTTTGCCGAAATCGAGATACTCCCGTTCTGCTTGCACCACCTCCCTCACAGTGCCCCTCTATAAATAGTAAAATAAGTTTTAATTAAAATAGTATTAAATTTCTTCTAAGATTTGTTTGAAATAAGTAAAGGATATATGTAATTATACTTGTTTATAAATCGAAGTCTATCAGTCGAACGCTTAGTTACAGAGTAACGCTAATTTAAGTTTAGTTATCTAGGGTTAAAAAAAAGAAAACCAAAAACGTATATCATTTTAATACTTTTATCACGTAATTTAATATTTCTAAAAATATTAAATGTTTTAGCAAAATTAATTTTTATTATCCTCTAACTTCTTTGAAATAGGTTGTTAAAGATAGTAATACTTTCTCTTGTAAAAAAATAAAATTGTTGTACTTCAATGCTATAAACATGGTAGGCAAACAATTTTTTCTTTAATTTTTTGAGCTCATATAACGATTTTGAATCGTCTAGAAATTTAGAATATACCCTTTGTTTATTAACGCCAAGCGCAACAAAATTAATTATTAAAATAATGTTATTTTAATTATTAAAATATTTGCAACAATTACGATTTCACTTATGTATTATTCGAAAGATAAAATTTATGTGCAAACCAGTTTTTTTTTTTTTTTTTTTTTTTTTTTTTCCTCGTTTAGAAAGTAGGTTAAGTAACATAAATTATTTTAGTATAAATATATTTAAATTTGACATTATTTTGAATAGTATCTTGTCTAGATTTTTAAATCCAGCAAAGTGCTTGTTTTCTGTAGTTCAATAACCTCATTATAAACTGTCATTGAAACTTTTTGTTAATATATATTATAAAGAGAGGAAAAAAAAAAAAAAATCAAATACTTAACGGAAACCATAAAATGTGCCAATGAAGCATGAAGCTCCATTTTAAACAAACGAATCAAGTAATGGAAATCGCATAATGTATACGATTTTTTATTATTGTTGAGATTTAAAAAAAAAAAAAAAAGGAGGAGGGGGATTATAATTATATTTCAAAACGAATTACCATAGAAATTATTTTTTATGCATAAGCTACAAAGTGTTTCATTACTTTAAAATTATGTTTCTGATTTTATTCTATATCCCCCCCCCCTCCTCTTACTTTTTTTAATTTCTCGAACTGCTTTTTAGAGGGTTGTGTGTATATCATTAAATAAATATTAATTTAATACAAAATAAAATCGATTAAACCAATTAAAAAGAACAGTTACTAATAAATAAATAATAATACGTTCAAAAGTTGCTTAAGAGCACATCAGTTCGATGAAAATTTACAAAATAAGAATTTTTTCACTATCGTAAAATAGTTATAAATTTCAAACAAAATTATACCGCTAAGAAAAAAGGCTATGTATTAAAAAATAGAATATGAAAAATAAAAATCCCTCTCATGTTTAATCATAGTTATTTCACAGTGTTATAACAGAATAATACGAGTTTAATGCAAAATGTATTAATAAACATTGCACATGAAAGGTGATACATTCGCAGCATCTCCTGATTTTTATTTCGTCAAATTCTTAAAACAACATAAATAAATAAAGTGATTGCCAAAGATTTTTATTCTTCTTATTATTATTACAAGGTTTATTTCAAGTTATTCAGGATCACTCATATAAACTGTATTGTATTTTATTCTTTCATTTTCCTTCTTATACAGGTGAGCTTCAAAGCATTAAATCTGTACTGATAAGTATAAAGGATTTAAGTCCATTTTCTTGATTTTTCAGGAGACGAAAACTAAAGTTAAACTAACTAAAAACTAATGAGAAGAATCGATTAGGAAAAAGGGATTATGTTGGTTTATACCCTTTACACCGTTCAGTGATTGTCAACCTTCATTTAATAGAGGGAAAAAACTGAATTAAATATTTTATACAAAGATTAATGCTAAATTTCTGACTTGAATCTTTTTTTACCAATGGATTTTCTCGAAGACTAAATGACATGGATTTCAATCCTTTATACCAATCGATAGATAATTTTTTTCTGGGTCTAACTATGTACTTAACTCAAAATCGACATTTTTAGACTTAAATCCTTTATAGTTATCAGTACAGAAATAGCATCTTAACTTTCGGAGTTCAATGTACCTTTGTAATATGTATATACTATTCTGCCGGAACTATACATATAAAAAACACATTCAAAAAATTACCTTAAATTTCAAGTCTTTTTCGTATTTTTTACTTTTTCAGGATTTATCAAATATACCCCCCCCCCCTCCCCCAGATTTGTTGTCGATCTCTTTCATATTGGTTATAGGTGTTCCTTCTGAAGCATCAATGCACTTTGTATAGCTGACAGCTGGCATTAGGTAGCAATTAGACTAATATTTTTGTTTCCAAATTCCATTTGCCTAAAACTCAGTCTTCTTATATTTTGATCACATTGTGAAACAATTAAAACTGAATTAGTTATATAAATTGACTAATACAATGAATACATGCAATGACTTACAATGACTATAATGCAGTGGTTTTATTATTTTTTCCTAAAATTACAAACCAAAAAACCCGTTTATTTTAGAATTAAAAAAAATAATCCCTTTAAAATAAAATAATAACGCTGACGATATACATGTACAATAAAAATGTCACCATTGATTGGAAAACAATTTTAAATCTCTGAAATTGATTGATGTTTCAGATAGAGATTTTCCCTTCTTACTATTTTTCATTCGCAGCTACTTCAGAGCCATTATAAATGGCCCATGCACGGATGACTCAAGGATATTATTGAAAAGGCGAACTAACGCAAAGGAACATAATCTTATCCCTTGACTCCCGAACACGTAGGAATAACAATCTTCAAAAGTAGGGTTCTCTGTCAACTCCAAGTACTATTACATTTTGTTTCAAGAGAGGATTTTTTATATTATTATTTTTATCATAGAATATGACATGAGATCTTAAAATAACTTTTTATACTTGTTTCTTTCACATCTTTTTTTTTTTTTTTTTTTTTTTTTTTTTTTAACATTTTTTTCTTTTTATTTGGTCAAGCTGGTGAGTAACGCTCAAAATAAATATTGTTTACTTTTTGATAACTACCACGTGAAGCAATATTGTTTACAGAGAAATAAAACAACGTTACGCAAACTCAAACATTCGAATAACTCACATTCTATGGAATAAAATAACGTTGAAGTTACGAGCGGAATCGGTATCAGCTTATGTTGACTGGCGCCTGAACGTCGCTTTGAGGCACGCGTATGGTAAATGTTTAAATAATAACACATACTATTATTCTTTTTTTCTTTTCCTCTCTCTCTCTCTCTCTCTCTTTGTAAGAGAAATAAATGCTGTTCCAGGCTTCCGAAAACCATTTCTCTTCGCATCCCTGCAGAGTTAAAATTGCATTTCGGTATCTAATTTACAGAAATTATTATCTCGGACTGTTATAAATTTAGGAGAAATGGCAAATGAGCGACTACAATCTCTTGTCGTTGTTTTTCTTTCATTTTTACGTGGTTTCGCACAAGGTCTCCCTCTTCCAGCAAAATGATAGAAGCTTAAAAATGAATTTGTTTAAAATGATTAAAGGATAATTTTTATTATTGCTGTTTTTGATATGATTTCTTAAGTGTAAGAAGTTTTAAAATATTATTCTAAGATATATTTAATAGTAAAAGAATATTTATAGTCCAACATGTATTTAGTTGAACAGCAATTGTCTAGGACTAGCTTGAAAATAATAAGGACAGGGATAAATATTTTAACCTTTTGCTGGCCCTAACGCTCTAAACAGTGTTGTCGAATTTAGGGATTCTTTTATTCAACTATCACTAATAAATTTGAGGAATGATATTTGATATGCATAATGAACAAATAACCTTCGATGTGATTAAGTAACCATTACAGTTAAAATTTAGTGGTCGATATTGAATAAAATATTCCCTAAATTTCACTGACCAGAATAAAATATTCCCTAAATTTCACTGTCCTTATATCACTGACCAGAGGAGTGAAATTAAATTGGACCAGGAAAGGATTAAAAAGAAATTAGTGACTATTCTCAAAGGAATAACATTCACAGGAAAAAAACGAATTTACGAAAGTATTTTAATGAATAAATAAATAAATAAGTATTTCATTATGCTTTATTTTGTATCCGCAATATGAATAATCTATTAATTATACACTCTATAACAAAAAAAGCGACGCACCAAGAAGGAGTTATCCGAATGGGACAAAAATTGGTAGATGTGATGTACATGTGGAGAAAAACAATTGATTACAGTTTCAGAAAATTTGAATGATTTAATCCAGAGAAAGGGCGTCACAAAGTACACAAGTCAATAACGCGTTGGCCCTCTTCTAGCCCTTAGGTACGCAGTTATTCGGCTTGGTATTAATTGATAGAGTTGGCAGATGTGCTCATGTGAAGTATCGTGGCAAATTCTGTCCAATTGGTGCGTTAGATTGGTAAAATTCCGAGCTGGTTGTAGGACCTTTTTTGTGGTGCTCCAAAGGCCCTCAATGGAAGAGAGATCCGGGGATTGAGCTCAACCCTATTTCACTGAGCACCCTATTAAGGGTCTTTGAAGTCACTGAAGTACCAGTTGCACGTAGGATCGATGATATTGATGAATTGGAGCTTTGAGTACCGCTTTGACGATTGACTGTGGTTCTCCCTTTCTGTCCTCTCTTTAGGCCGACCGTTTTCTCTCTGACGCTGTGTTCGACCATGGCTCACCCATTCCTGTCAATATTATCTAATAGTGATACCACTCCTATCCAATTGTCAAAAAAATCGCAGATTGGACCAACCGGCTTCTTTGAGCCCAACTACACACCACACTCAAATGCTGACATCTGCGCATGTTGTTTGAGCACCTGTATGCGAGGCATAATTACTGTCTTTCTGAGAAGATGGAATAAAATTCTCGAAGAATTTATGACCTGGAATCAAAATTTTTCATTTTTAATATCCTGCCAGTTACGCAATTGAGATGCGCTGCAGCATCGCATGCTCATTTGATGGCAGCCAAACTTTTAAATTTTGCATTTTCTATCGAAACCTGTATGTATGTCAATTTTTGTTCAGTTTGTATTACTCCTTCTTGGTGCGTCGCTTTTTTTATTATAGAGCATATATCAGCGTTAAATATATTTTTAAAAGAGGTCATTTAATTTGTAATTTATTTATAAATTACATATTTTTGAAATGTATTCTTCTTCCACAATGATATTGCTTTAAAAGAAATAATATATTCACATATTTGTGTTTTGTATCTTAGTATTTAAGTTTTAAAGTTTTATATTGTCTCATTCACTCAGGGTTCTCATAAAGGGACATTTTTTGTACCATTATTTTTCCATAATTTAATTTTACACTTGACTAATTGTGAATATTTATTAAAAAAAAATACTCTATAAAATTTCTGGTATCCAAATTTCCCTCTGTGAGAATCCTGAATTTACTATATGGATGCATATATGTGTATGTGTGTGATAAATTATATATATATATATATACAAAAAACTTGTCGACTTTCTTGTCTGAGAAAGTAGTTTGTAAAGAAACAGGCAGGTTCTAGTCAATAAATGCTCTTTATTCAGCGTAACTTCTCGAATTAGTAGAACAAAACAGTAATTACAAGAATATTCTCGAAAGATTCTAATAGTACTGTTATTTCATGGAATATTCTAGTAGCAGTCTAATAAAGCTATCACTCGTACCACAAAAGTCACTATTTGACGAATGTTCTGGAACAGTCCAAGAAAACAGTCACTTGTTCCACGAAAGTAAAGCAAATAACGTCAAATACTCCAGAATAGAAATGCTCTCTAGCTCACGAACAAAGTTCAGTCGCTTAGAGCACAATCTCCAAAGTGCAATCGCGCAGAATGGGTCTCTGAACAACCCTGAATCGCAGTAACTACACAACCTCTCGCAGAACTCAACTTACTCCTAATAATACCTTTTAGTGATTGGGTTTCGTGGTATTTTTTCCAGAATGACATGGAAAATTCTAGAACTTGGTTCCCGTGCATCGGAGAGCTTCGGAACTGCAGGAAACCTAAACTACAATATTTCGCCAAAATTGGTTGCCAAGTTGTCAAATTCATCGCCAAATCGCCAAGTTTGTCGCCAAGGCTTCCCTCACTAAATGTTGAGGAACTGTCCCTTTATTTTCACTTTGCCTGTAAAACTACTTTCACTGCAACCGGACAGTTGAGGCAGAGGAAAAGACTTAATCCGCTGTAACAATATTTACAAATCTAGGAATTCTTGCTAATGTCTAATTTTGTATTGTTCATTAATAAATGATATGATTGAATATATTATATTTATATAATTATTCAAATGTAGCAGTCCATTCAGAAAAAATTACAATTCATTTATAAAAAGAATTCCACAAGATCATCACATTGAGATAAACTGAAAAATAAAAATAAAACGATGTAACACTCCATCCAAAATTTGAAAAGATATATATTTAAAAAAAAAAAAAACTTTTTAAAAGCTCATGATCAATTTTTCGAAATGCACAACTATACATACATTCTAGTTTCGTCCTGAGAAAGATACACATAATCTGAAAAGCTTATCATAAAAAGATAACTGTGCCAGTTTGACAAGACAAATAAATTTCAGGGCCATTTATAAAAAAAACCTGGAGTGACTCCCCTCAACTTTCCGAACATTAAGTAATTAATGATTGTTTAAATAAATTATAGAAGAGAAGTCGTTAAATAAACAAAAGAGAAAATTATAACAGGGTGTTTCAGTATTTTTTTTTCCATATAGTATGCTACTTAATTTAATGCTATTGCGCTTCAAATAATTTGAGTTCACAGGTTATGATGCTAAAGAATTTTTCTTTGTGTTCCAATAAAAACACTATAAGTGCTAGATTCAGCAAAATCTATACTATCCCTGCGACGATGATCTATAACATGCATATATGGATTTTCAGCTCAATTCAATAAGGCATTTAGACGCTGTCGCACTTTAAAGACATTGAAGCTATTGGCCATAATGATAAAGATTTTTCCTTTGTGTTCTTGAAAAAAAAGTATGTATACTAGATTAACCAAAATCAATAGAGTTCGTGGTATGATGACCAATAACTATTACGCACCGATTTTCAGATCATTTGAACTTGATTTTGATTTCAGATCGTTTAGACGCTATCGTGTGTACTCACACCCATGCACCCATACACACACCTATATATATATATATATATATACACATGCATATATCAGTGTAAATATAGCAAAAATGAACTCGGGGATCTCAAAACGTATGATACATCAAAATCCCAAAGTCGAATTTTTGTCATGGTTACAATACTTTCCTTAAATATGTATATTTGAAAAGTAAAAATATTTCCGAAGAATATGAAATATTATATATCTTTGAAGACCTATTTGTTTTCTACCAGTAATATTATTTGGATGTCGATTTTTTTTTTTTTTTTTTTTTTTAACAAAAATTAAATAAAGATTATTTTTTTGTATAAATTGGAAGAAAAAACCTTTTAAAAGTCATAATAATTTTTTTTCACAATTAAATATATATTATGTTTTCTGCTTTAGAAAAAAATTCATTAACTAAAAGAATCTGCGTCCGTACTAAAATGGTAACAGCAATAGTTTTATGCAATAAATGAATTTCGAGAAAATTTATATATAAAAATATTTCGAAGAAATATATAGAAATAACATGTATTCTCTGGTTAACTTTGCTTAAAAAATTTTTTTAGTTATTTATGGTTTAATTTAATTATATTTTAGTGAATATTGCATAGATTATAGGACATTAATAACGTTTTATTTTAGATACTGGTGCAAATAATTTCAGATGCGCATGAAATTATTTTATACTACATCGACGTCAATTTATGGTAATTGGTGACAGAACAGTGTTTTGTGTAAGGTGTTGGTGTTTTGGGTTAAAGCTCATTGACTACTCGAAAGTCATAAGCCTGGGAGAGATGGCCTATGTGAGTAGTCTTTCTAAAGGGTCCTACCCGATTCACGCGAGTTACTCCGTACGGTTCGGCTCCAAGCGTGACTTGTGTTCGAACCGGCGCCTCATGTTTACCAGCTTCTAAAGCAGAAACTCTCGGTGACTGGTGGGGCACGTTTATAAGAAGCACATGTAGTAATTTTATTTCGTTTTTTAAATAATGAATTCATTTTAAATTACTAAAGTTATTTCTGCTTCATATTATTTCTAAAAATCTTTTTTTTACTTTCCGAACACTATAGTGAGGAAAGTATTGTAATCATGTCAAAAATCCGAATTCGAGATTTTGATGTTTCTATACGTTTTGAGGTCCCCTGAGTCCGTTTTCACTATTTTTACGATGATGTATGTATGTGTGTGTGTATGTGTGTATGTGTGTATGTCTGTGAACACGCTAGCGTCTAAAGGCTTTGTTCGATTAACCTGAAAGTTGGTACGCATATTGTAAGTCACCATAGTACGAATCCTATAGATTTTGGTGAATCTAGCACTTATAGTTTTTTTACAGGGACACAAAGAAAAATTCTTTATCATTATGGCCTATGGGAGCAAAATCTTAAAAGTGCGATAGCATCTAAACGCCTTATTCAATTCAGCAAAACATTTATACACATATTATAGGTCATAAATACTCAATCTGTATAGATTTTGGTGAATCTAGCACTTATAGTTTTTTTTACAGGGACACAAAGAAAAATTCTTTATCATTATGGCCTATGGGACCAAAATCTTAAAAGTGCGATAGCATCTAAACGCCTTATTCAATTGAGCAGAAACTTTATACACATATTATAGGTCACAGATACTCAATCTGTATAGATTTTGGTGAATCTAGCTCTCATAGTTTTTTTACAGGGACACAAAGAAAAATTCTTTATCATTATGGCCTATGGGGCCAAATTTTTAAAAGTGTGATAGCTTCTAAACGCCTTATTAATCTGAGCAAAAAATTGTACACATGTTATAGGTCACAGTTGCACCAACTGTATAGATTTTGGTGAATCTAGCACTACAGTTTTTTTACAGGGACACAAAGAAAAATTCTTTATCATTATGGCCTATGGGACCAAAATCTTAAAAGTGCGATAGCATCTAAACGCCTTATTCAATTGAGCAAAAATTTTATACCTATATTATAGGTCACAGATACTCAATCTGTATAGATTTTGGAGAATCTAGCACTTATAGTTTTTTTACAGGGACACAAAGAAAAATTCTTTATCATTAAGGCCAATGGGGCCAAATTTTTAAAAGTGTGATAGCGTCTAAACGCCTTATTAATCTGAGCAAAAAAATTGTACACATGTTATAGGTCGCATTTGCACCAACTGTATAGATTTTGGTGAATCTAGCACTACAGTTTTTTTACAGGGACACAAAGAAAAATTCTTTATCATTATGGCCTATGAGACCAAATTTTTAAAAGTGCGATAGCATCTAAACGCCTTATTCAATTAAGCTGAAAATTTGTATGAATATTATAAATCACTGTTGCACTAACTATAAGCATTTTGGTGAATCTAGCATCTATAGATTTTTACAGGGACAAAACGAAAAATTCTTTATCATTATGATCTAAGGGCTCAAAGTTCAGTAGCGTTAAATAAAACCTCGTGTGATATATGGAGAAAAAAACACTCTATTATGGTTTTCTCTCTTTTGTTTCTTTAGCAATTCCTCTTTCTTTATTTTATCTACAAAACTGTTAGTTACTCAATGTTCGGAAAGTCGAGTGGAGTCACTCCAGATTTTTTTTTTTTTTTTTTTTTCCCTCATTGAAAAATCTGAATGAAAATTTATTGCCTAACTAATTATTATTTTGTATAAAATCAAAATATTAGTTTCATATTTTTATGATTTTCTAAACTTATATTTTAAAAAGTTTTTTAAAAATATTTAACTAAAGTTCTTTATCAGAAAATCTTTATCAGAAACTTATGCTGTTATTAGCACGCATGTTTTTTAGAGGTTAAAAAATATAAAGATAGATCATCCCACATATGTACTTTTTAAAATCTTTAAATGCATTCTAGATATCGCAATAACAATAATAAAAAAAAGGTGAGAACCTTATTTCTTGACAGCAAAATCCCGTACTAAACTGTCTTAAATACAAGAAAACAGCTTCCACGATCCAATTTAAGCCATAAAAATATCCTGATAAGCTATAAAAAGAAATTGCATAAGGTGCACTTTTCTGAGACTGGACTTGGTTTCGGATTTTTGAATCGGTAAAGAAGTGATCTGTCTGGCTGTTAAGAAGTGATCAGCAGCTCAGTCTATTAGAGCCTGTCTTGAGCCGGAAATGTCTTTATTTTGTTTCTTATTTTTCCGAAATCCGCCCAATCTCACTGAACGGTTAATGAAATGACGAAAGAGAGAATCCTTCCAAGTTCTCTTGAGGCTATGCAGGGAGATATACGTAATGACAGTTGTTAGGAGGAGTAACATAAAAAATAACTCTTGGTCTAACCTCTCCCTCGTCCCAACGCTCACATCTAGAGATCCAATTATATACATGAAACAGGAAAAAAAAAAAAAAAAAAAAAAAAAAATCGCACAAGATTACGAATATCAGTCTTTCTTGCCATATCTTCCTCTGATGAATTTGTGGTTTTTCTTAAAGATGAATGAAGGCGATGAAGTCTAGAACCTCTTTTTTTTTTTTTTTTTAATCTTTTCGTTGCATGGTTTCCGAAACGGGGAGATTTTTTTCAATCAATAATTGTTTATCACAAAGGTTTCGCATATGTACCACTGTAAGAATATTTGGAGGAAAACCACGAGAGATTTTTCAACTTCCTATAATAAAAGTCTCCTTTTTTCGAAGCTTTAATACCGGAAATAGTTCATGTACATGTTAATTGCTTTAGTATGTAATATAAATGTAGAAGAAAAATATTAATTTTGAATTAAAAATAATATTTTTTTTTTTCGTATTGCTTTCAAACAAAATTTGCAGTCTTTAATATTATTATTATTGTTGTTATTATTATTTCAGAAAACTTATTCCTCTACTTATATTACTTTCGAGCAACTTTTTTTCTCACTACTGAAACATTATATTTTTACATAAATTACTCAGAAAGTAGGAGTGTCAAAGGAATAGAAAAACATTTGGAAAACACACGAATAGAAAGCAAAATTCTAAACCCAAATAAAATTGGTATAATTCACAAAATTTTATTTTTATTCCCCATTTTAAATTTTATAATAACAAAAATAGAAGCACATTTAAGCATGAACGATTTTATTACGAAAAGTAAGAGACATATATACATACAGCGTGGCCAAAGTTAAACTTGGCCTATTCAGAAAACTGTGTAGCGGTAACTGAAATACGGATTGAGTCGAAAATTTGTATATAGACATTTCAAAGAATCCGCTCAAAGATTCTGAAAAATAAATAAATAAATAAATTGAATTAAATTTTAAAAATTTCGCTCTGAGGACATAGGGGAGTTCCGTGTAATATGGACCCCCTAAGCAAGAATGCTCAAAAAACTAAAATTATTAAAATAAAAAGATTTAATTTGTTGGCTGCTCATTACAATTGTATAGTTGCTTGGTTCAAGCATGGTAAAGCACTCTGGGAACTATTAATAATTGCAGGAAATAATTATTTTATTTCCGTATCGATGGTCCATATTACACATACATTCGTGTAATATGGACCAAATGGTTCATAGTGGTCCTTCCCGAACAGTTGACACTCTTGGGATTGTGAAACGAACTGTCCAGCATGTTCCCTCACACACTTGTCCATCTCTTGGGAACAGTAGAAATGGAAGAAAAAAAAATAATAGTTAATGGATGAAAAAGAGGGAGTTCCGAAGGCTATATCCAGTGGGTAGTATGCAAAGGAACAGATAGCTTGATTACCCCTGCTTCTCTGGCCTTAAGATTTTGAATGTGCGACATGTGTACGCTGAGCATTAACAAAACATCTCTGTTTTTAGCATGGACCACTGGTCCATTTTACACAATAGAGCATGGTTCATATTGCACGCATAAACAGAGCAACGTTGTTTCCAATCACATATCACTATGCAAATTGGCGCCAATGAAACACATGTCTAAATTTTTCAGAAAATAAGTACATTTGCTACCATTAACATCAAAATTATATTACAATGACCTAACAGCAGAAAGTAATACTTTCATTTTAGCATACTTGTTACATCAATGATCATATAAACCGAAAACCCAATTTCATAATCGTCCAAATACAGGTACGCATGTACAAGTCACTTCCTGTTTTGTATAACAATAGTATTCACTAAAGGCAATCAGGTGGTTTCACCGTCTAGTGATGAATATATAAATTTCCTTATGGTCCGTATTACACGATGGTCCATATTACACGGTTCTTCCCTATACATCAAAATACAAACAATCATTACAGTCAAAATGCTTGAAAAATTATGTTTAAAATAACTGTGGTCTATTTTAACATTTTCAAACCATACGGCATTGAAAACTGTTATTCTTTTGTTTTCGAAAGGTTTTTTGCGGCGAAATTTTACAGATGACAGAAGGATTAGCCGTTCATTTTTCATTCCTCGGCATCCAGTTCTCCGGTCTTAATCCGTGTGATTTTTGGTTGTAGTGCCATTTAAAGGGTTTGGTTTATCACGGAAATGTAACTTTGGCTGACTTGAAAGATCACATTACAATGCATGTCCAGGCGTCCTTCAAATCTCTGGCGATCGGCTGCGGTCAGCTGCTGAACACACTGTTCATTGGCTGCATATTTTACAACTTAATGATGGAAACCACATTGAACAATATGATCTCCATCGATAAACAGTCCGTAACTTGAACAAATAACAATTAAATCTGTGATGAATAAAGTTGTTTGCATTCAAATTTGTACCTTGTTTGTATTTTGATGTATATCTCCTCAAAGTGGACATTTTCAAAATTTTACTTTTTTTTTTTTTTTTTTTTTTTTTGCAGAACCTTTGATCGCATCTTTTGAAATGTCTACATACAAATTTTAAACTCAATCCGCATTTTAGTTACAGCTACAGTGTGCCCTGAATAGGCCAAGTTTAATTATGGCCACATTGTGTATATATATATATATAGCTTTAATTAATATATATATCTTTAAAAATAAGCTTTGATCTTATAAAATGTATTTTCCCCTATTCTACACGATACTAACAATTTGAATAATATAATGTTATGAAATTAGAAGCAGAGTAATGTAAGAAATTTTTGTGAGTTTATGAAGAGTATTCTCCATTTGCGTCTTTTAATGTTTGATTTTTATTAACTTTTATTTGTTTGAGCTTATATTTATTTATTTACTCATTTGTTTTACAAATATTTTTTTTAACAAATATAACATACTTTTCTAAATATGTCTTAAACAATGCAAGCTTCGATCTGTGTTCAATAATTATTTCAGTATTTAAGCTAATGAACAAACAAACAAATTAAAAACAAATCAAGATAGGTAAAATATGTTCTCTAGTTGATATGAACCTTACACTTTTATCGATTAGAAGGTCTTCTATGTAGTAAGAATCCATTAAAGAAGAAAAATCTAGTTACATAGAGCACTAAGATAAATAAAAATGTATTAATAAGAATTTCACTGAAGAAGATTAAAAGCTATTTGTAGACCTTATTTGGTAGACCTTATAAACCCCTCATTTGTAAATTTTCTTAGCTTTATGAGAATTTGCATACATATGCATTAAAACATAACAATATTAAATGCTTTAAAATTTCTAAAAAGTTGCTTAAATTAGTAAAAAATTCAAAAATTAATTATTTTCTTTTTTACTTTTTTTTAAATGCTACCAGCTGAATAATTATTATCCCCAATTTTTCATTATTATAATTTAACAATATATTGTAAACATATTTGTGTAGTATTTTGTAAATCCATGGGTAAGGATTTATTATTATTATTATTATTTGTAAAAGTTAATGTTTAATGCAAGTTTATAGCATTCAAGCATTAAAATATTTACAAAAAATTAGCTTATCGATGACTGCAAAATATAATATCCACATATGTTTAGAATATATTGTTAAACTATAATTATGGAAAAGGCAAGGAAAAAAATAATAAAGTTAGTTAGCAGGAAGCATTTAATTTCTTTAATTAAATTTTTGAATGTTATCTTATTAAATTTAAATAGTTTTCATTAAATTTTAATACATTTAATATTGTTATATTTAAATGCATGTTTATGCAACTGTAAGCGTAAAAATGTAAAAACAAAGAAAACCGAAAATGTAAAACATATTCAGAAGTTCAAAACTAAATAAATTATTTAAAAGAAGGATAAGAGTGATTACGTGAACTCGTAAAAAAAAAAAAAAAAAAAAAACAGTTTTGGTAAAAGCTGGTATCAATTTATAAAACAATTATCATATGAAGAAATTTTGTCCATAATTTTTAAATTTTTAATATCATGAATGCTGTTAATAAATACCCTTATGCATGAAATAGATGCAGGGAGGGGAAATATGTGTCTGTTGAATATGTGAAATTTTTGCTAACGCGTGATAATTTTTTTTTTTTTTTTTTTTTTTTTTTTTAAGAACACATTCTGTTTCCTATTTTGTAAAATCTCTAAAATTCAACGAGTATGGTATTATTATTATTCTTCTTGTGTTATATATATTAATATTATTATAACATTGGGATGTGATATAAGATTTTTTGAACAAAAATTACATGATTTTAGAAGTTATCTCTTGTGTTCAATTTATGGCACTAAGTTTATCTTTATTTATTTCATAAAATTGTTGTACGTTATTCAAATGCATGTGGCAAAGCATTACGTCTTTTTCAAACTTCTTTCTCAGCTTAAAAGTTTAGTTTTCCCCTCCTATTTCTTTAACCATAATTAATGTAACCGCCCATATACAATTTTCAATTTCATATAAGTGCAAGCCATATTGCAAAAATAAAAGTTATTTGTTTTTGAGCAAGTTGTTTTAAAGTATGATAAAATAATGAAATAAGCAGGTTATCGCACAAAATTTAGGAAATGCAGTTAAAATGTAAATTAAATAATAATAATAATAATAATAATAATAATAAAATCAATTTTTATTTCCTCTTACCCTCATAATGATAGAGAAAGTATTGAGTCAAATATTCGAAATAGAGATTTTGCAATGGTCACATGTTTTGAGGTCCCACAAATCCAAAAATCAGGTTTTTAGCTTATTGTCTAAGTGTCAGTTAAAAGCACAACTCAATAAATATATCAACACGATGCACAAATTCGTTCTAAATATGTATCATATGGGTATGATACTTTACTTGAAAATTTTAATTGAAATAAGACAAACAGTTCACGTACAGGGACATACAAAAATGTTCATTACATTACATCTGACGGCAAAATTTACATATTTAAACTGCACTAAACAAAATTAAATTGACGTAGATTCTTTATATGCAAAAAGTCATGCTTCACATAAATTTTGGTATGAAAATTTTGGTATATTTATCCTTCATTTACAGGACTACACAAAAGAATTCCGATATATTACCGCTATGTTTGGAAATAGTTCAAAGTGTATTTCAAGTTGTGCCATGCAATTCTTTTTTGACTGTGCTAAGCTTAAGTACATTGTTTGGAACGTATACAATTTACAGATAATATACAGGGTTACTAAAAATCAGTCCAGTAAGTTTCAGAAAGTTATTTGGGCAGCAAATAAGTAAATTGAGATAAATTTTAAAATTTCATAAAATACTTAAATGTTTTATGGATGTAATTATAATACTCAGTGTGAGGGGGGGGGGGGGCAAGAGAGACCCTTTCAAATAGAAATTTTTGTTTAATAAATTGCTTCTAAAACTTTTTTTTTAACTGTTGTTTAAAATGCACTAAAAATGTTCAGATGCCTCTAACAGCAACAGCTTGCTTATCGCCAGTACACCCTGAGGATGTCCTTGGAGAAGATGTACTGTTTGGGAAGACCTGATACATTACAACTTAAACTTTAATAATGTGTATAATGCTATAGGGTAAGAGAATATATTGTGAGTTCCAATAAGATTATTTTTCATGTTTAGATATATTTTAGCTATTTTCATAAGATTTCTGTTCATATGAAGCAAGCAAAACATACGAACACATTTTTAAATTTCCACGTTTTGGTTGATTTACACGTTTTTCGATAGTACATAAATAAACTGCTTTTGGTAACTTTACTGTTTTCGGACAATGAAATAATATTTTATTAATATTTATTTATTTATTTATTTATTACTGCTTGTAAACTCTTTAAAAGCCACTTAAGCAAATTAAAAGTATTGCTCAAGAGGGAAAATAAATAAAAATACACTTATTTAAAATATAAACAGATTTAAATACCAATGCCTTCCTTTTTTCAATCTTTTTGGAAGATGTACAGATTTACAATTATATATTCAAAACTTCTGACTTCCGAAAAGAAAACACTTTTAAATGAATAACATACGAATCCAGAATGAATAATATGTATATGCAGATAATTGCAGGAAAGAAATGAGAAAATAAAAATAAAAGAGACGATGAAAAAATAATAATAACAATTTTTAACGCAAAGAATAGAATAAAGAAAGGATTAAATGGTTTTAAGAATGAAAATAATAATAATAATAATAATGATAATAATAGACGATGTGTCGTTGCTCTTTTGCTTTTCGTTTTATAGGAATATTAAAAATGGAAAAAAGAATTAACCCAATAGACGTCTAGGGAAATATATTATTTTAGGAATAAAAATTTTTATTCACAAATCCATCAGTCAGAAAAACTGTATCGAATAAAACCAAGACTTTCTAAGCTTATGATTTAAAAAAAAAAAAAAAAAAAAAAAAAAATCCAGAGAACATTTCTACTATATTTCTACATAATGTGTTTCAGTTCTGTGAATATATGCATATGTATGCATACATATACTTTATTTGCTTTATTATTAAAAATAATTTCCTTCTAAACAAAGTCTATATAAAAAAATATTTTTTACAATTGAAGCGCTATCTAATTTATTAACTATTTTCTGCTAGCATTACTTTGAAAGGTCTTACAAAAATAATAGCAGTATAATTTAGAAATATATAGGGATGACATTATGGTAATCTCAACTAAAACTTCCTTTTTCATATCCAAATAAATTTAGATTAACTGAAAATGCCTTAAGTAATATTTTTATGAATTTACGTAGACATAAAAACTTCAATTAACAAAAAATATTTTCATGATGTTTATAATAAAATAAATTGCTTTTCCTACCATGATAATATTTTCAATAATTTTAATAAATCTCTCTACGTATTTCTGTTTCCAGAAATATTGAATCATTTCTATAGAATCAAATACATTTGTTCAAATTATTTAAAGAAGTTCATTTAACTAGCATTGCGGCAAAAAAAAAAGAAAGAAAGAAAAAAAAAAGAAAATAAAATAAAAGAAACAAAAATAAACTTTTTTCATTATTAAATCTATAATCTCTCAGTGTTATCTCTGATGATTTTATGTGCCCAAAATTATTGGTTAGTAGAATGAATAGAACTTCCATTTGAGGTTGGATGTTATAGGTAGTATGTATAGAGTACTGTGTAAATAGCAGATATTTAAACAGAATACTTATTGTATTTATGCGAAAATACCCAAAATAAAAATATTTACATATAAATATTTCTGTATATATGTATGCGTGTGATTGTATATATACGGTGTATGCATGTTAGATTCGATCATTGTATTGCATTTAATTCCATTTCGTAGCTATTATTTTTTTCTTTTTCTTTATGTATTTTTTAAAACATTAACTATGCCTTGTGTTATAATAGTACATTGTAATACATTATCTTTTTTTGTTTTTCAAGTTATTCTTCTGAAATGCTCACTAGTTATTTCCACATTCTTTATTCTTTAAATTTTCTGCTGCTCTCATTTCTTTATGTATATATTTTTTAATCTTTTGTTTTAGTATTCTTCTAATATCTTAGATAAGGTTGGTTCTAGAAAACATAACATTCAGCAGCTTAAAACATGGTAGCTAGTAGTGGTTTAATTTTATTGTTCCGTTTTACAATAGTTCCTCATCATACAATAGGCAGAGACAATTTAGGTAATCGTCAAATTTTTTTACCTCTTTTTTTTTTTTTTTTTTGTTACTTTTTCATACGTTTTGAGGTGTGGGTAATCGAAAATCACAATATCGATGTAGTGTTAATCTGTAGGTTAGTTAATTTGCTAGTTAGTTCTTTAGCTTGTACGAATATTCGTAAAGGGATTGGACGCGTTTTAACATATCATTATGATACTCGCAAATGATATTTGTTAACATATACATATCAGGTGTTATTATTTTACAATCAAATAAGTCGTTTGGGTATTTTTATTATCAATATCTCTCTATATGCATATTACCTTTAATATTTAGGTTACTTTTAATATTTTTGCCATGTAAATATTTAGTTGGCTATAGGCTTACAGAATAACATGAATTTATACCTATTTTGCATACAGTAATCAATAAAAGCCCCGAAAATGTACTAATATTGTATGCTTTCATCATTTTAAATATATCTATAGAGATATTAAATGAAGCATTTAAACACAAATTTTCCATAAAAGTTATTTTTAGGTTTACGAAATTATTCAATAAAAAGACCGAAGATTGTACTATATTGCGCCACATTCACCATATTGTATACATTTGTTTTTATATTTTAAATTCATAATTAATATGAATCAGATTAAAATATATATATATATATATATTTCTTAGAAAATATTGTGAAAAAAGTACGATATTTCTTTACAATTGAAAAAGAGTGAAAAATTAAAAATTAAAAAATTACCTCTGACTTCATGAACTGTCCAGCGATAGAGGCAGCTGGAGATTCAAGAACATATTTTTTAAATTCTGGAAATCTTCTCCAGTTGCATAGATCATCAAAATAGTACGCATTACTGTTGGCACTTGTCAGTTTTTCACCCAAGGGACTAGGTGATTCCAAATTTTTTTCGATTCCTTGAGCCACTGTCTCTACCCACTCTTCTGAAAATGCATTTCGTACACATACTGCACCATTTTCTTGATATTCTTGAATCAATTCTTCGTCAATTTTCATTTTTTGACCACAAACAATTGAATCACTATACTCTTCTTTAAAAGATGAAATATTGATGAATTAGACAGATAATTAGAAAAATTGTAGCAAATATCCAGTTAACCTTGAACGGCAAAGTAAGTTTAACAAATTAAAGCGACTTTTAAGACTTCGTTTTCTGTCTAAGAAAAGTTAGCGAAGGTATTTCTTAAGATTTTTTTAACCCGTACTTCCCTAATAGAAAAAGACGAATGACTGGCCAGTCTCATTAATTATAAATTTACGTAAAAACAGCATGCTATTATCGTTTACCATTTATCTCAGTTTCAAGGGTTACGAAGATTTAGGTTGATAATACAAAGCTGTCTGCAGTTATAAAATGTGGAGAAAAAATAAGAGCAAGTATCTGATAATTTACTGAAAAAGAAATGTTATCTTGGTATTAAATAACTGGGTAACAAAACTTACTGTAAAAGTTTTGACTATGCCTGCCTTTATCATCGCATCTACTTTATAGCAGTCTTCTTTTAGATAATAGCATAAAATTTTCGTTAAGAAGTAATTTTATTAATCAGAATTTTATATCAATCATCTAATCCAGAGATAGTTAACCTTTATATATCTACCGCCCACTTTTGTATCGCTGATCGAAATAAAATTTTCTAACCGCTCACTGATGCCATGGTAATGGCAATTAATAAAGTAGGATAGTATGTTTACTTCATGAAATTTATAAAGCTGAGTTATAACAAGTTCAAATAGATTTCCATTTTAGTGTTTTTACAAAGTCAATCAAAAAGAATATGCTTCAATATTATACATAACCTGCTCTGCCCAGCATAAAAGCTGAAACGATCACTAGTGGGCTGTAGGGACAAAATTTAACCGATATAATCTATGCAGCTTTACAGAAATGATTATATGTTAATAATATCAAAATATCCTCGATATTTAGATAATGAGGCTGTTTCAGAGTGCCAACTTTTTAATTTATTCCGCAGCATTGTTAGTACCCGCCTTTTTTCGCACCACTTACTTTGTACAATAATTTTCTCCAATATTTAATTACGGTTAAATAAAAAGAAAATTGCTCTTCTAAAAATGTGACATGAAAAAAAAAAAAAAAAGAGCAGACACTAATAATACTACTAAATAAATTAAAAAGATGGCAGCTCGCTAATGTATTGATATCGAGTTAGGGAAGGACGGGGAGGAGAGAGAGTTTAGTTCGTAATAATAAAAATAAAATAAAAATCATTCTTGTGTATATTTATTTCAATTTCAATACCTTTTAATTTGAAATGTTACTTTAATATGTGTTGTACTAAAAATTCCCGAATTAAAAATTTAAACAAAACTAGTATGCTCTGGCCATCACAAAACTTTCTTATATATTTTCATATATAACAGTTTCGCCTATTGGTTGACATTCACAAAAATTTAATCAAATTCGCTTCTCGCTGTAAAGATTTTTATATATGCAAGTTGTTATGAATTTAATGAATAAATGCTCAGATATAGTTAATTGGAAACTCGTAGAAAAAAAATAATAGCTGCAACACTTGTTGGTTTATATACGCTCCTAAATTAAATCAGCATAATTTCTTATAATAGCCACCTCACATATCAAATTTGATGCATTTGCTCTATAGAGGCTGAGATATGGTTTTTCCGTGCAAGGAGAAAACTGCTTAATAGCAGCGCCTCTTGTCGGCCAATTTCGACTCATATTGAATCATCATAATTTTTTTACGATGACCTACTTACATATCAAGTTATATGTACTTACACTCGATAGAAGCTGAGGTATAGACTTCTCGGAAAATGGAGAAATCAAAGCATAACAGCAACGTCACCGAGTGATATATACCAAAAATCTAATCAGCAGAAATTTATATCAAAGCTCAACTAAATATAAAGTTTCGTAGAATTCTATTCGTTATTTCGTGAAATACACCCCACAAAGTTTCAGTAGCGCACACAGAGACGCAGAGACAAGCACATAGGCAGACATTTTCTAAAAATGATCAAATCGTATTCGATATTTATCTATCGAAATTCCGGGAAGTCGAAAATTTTCTCGAATCCAATACTTTTTTTCTTATGTGTATAAAAGAAAAATAAATATTTAAGAATGTATGAATCCTTCGACAACCGGAAATGGAAAGTTTTTACGAATTTAATACTTTCTTATTATACAGAACAGCAAAAATTGTTGCATAGATATGAAATTGAATGGGAGAAATAGTTTTGACTGTTATTAGCGCACCTTTTATTCATTAAATTTTTACTAATATTTCAAATCGAAATTTTTATGAGTTGAATGAAGCAGTTTAAAAATTAACTTCGGTATTCATCCTTTAGAATTTATTGTAACATTTAAATACAAGAAATAGTATTTGAATGACGAATTAACAGTTAATGTTTGCTGTAAAAGTGAAAAGTTAGTAGCTGAGTAAAGCTATCTGACTGCGAGGCAAAAAGAAAAAAAAAAGTCCGAACGATTAAATAAGAATAGAAATGTAAAACAAGTTAAGGATATCATTATTACCGATAATTTGTCCTTGTGGTCAATCTATGGACATAAATACGTCTCCATCAAGGTTAAAACATTTTATCGCTCCAGCCCAAGTCGGCTGTTTTACTTTCAGAAGTAATTATGATCGTTGTTTAACTTCAAATTTTATTTTAATACATCGACTTGTCTCTCACTTTACCTTGAAAGATAGACATTTTCTTATTTTTTAGTTGAGTCAAATGAGGCTATGTGTGTTATCAAAATACTTTAATGTACTTTAACAAAAGTAATAGAAATACTTAATCGGATTGCAGTTATATAAAGATTTGTGTGTTATTGAAAATAAGATGTTGGAATATGAATGGATTAAAAAATAAAAAGTAGAAATGGGAGATTCTCATAAAAAAAAAAAAAAAAAAAAGTTTGTGGGTGTTTTGTTAGAATTGTATTCGCATTTAACAAACTTACTTATATTTCCTAACGTAGGAGTCGTAGTAAGGTAAAGAGGGTGATTATGATGCGGAAGATTTGAATTTATAATAAAATTTAAAATTTATTGTATAAATTAAACCTTATTCCATTTTTATTTAATTTAATTTTAGTAATAGACTTACGAAATTTATCTATAAAAAATCTTCATTGAATATATATATCTGTATACCGGAAATAAAGGATATCATAAAAATTAATTTTTTTAGGAATCATGCTATAATGAAATTAATTAATGACGTTTGTCATGAATAAATTAAATGGACATGGTTTTATGTTCTACTGTCTTATCTCCTTTATAATAACTAGGAATAATGCTTAATGCCTCTATATAAAACAAATTATGCACGTCAAGAACATGGGTCTAACTCTTTTGATAGAATGAAAATGGTATCTTTTACCTCTGGGGTACATATATATACATATATATATATACATATATATATATATATATATATATATATATATATATATATAAAGAGTTTTTGAAAATTA
The DNA here is from genome assembly GCA_963930645.1 of Salticus scenicus. NCBI lineage: Eukaryota > Metazoa > Arthropoda > Arachnida > Araneae > Salticidae > Salticus > Salticus scenicus. The sequence continues at coordinate 141,369,064 of OZ005648.1, read as the reverse complement.
CCAAGATAAAACGATAGCGAAGGATCAAATATAATGCAATAAGTAAGAATATTGATGAAGGTCAAAATAAGAGAAAATCAAAAGAATGAAAACATGCTGAAATCCCTATTTTTATCAAGGGCATTGAAGGAACTGAACAGGCAAATTATAGTTTTCTATATTACGAGTACATAATGTTCATAATCACCAACACAAAAATAAGAAAGAATTGAATTGAAAATAATAGAGTGCTTGCAATAGTCGCATACATGGAGAAAATTAAGAAGTATATGTGTATGTGTTATTTTAATTTAATTGAAATTAATTATCACTTATACATATTTGCCAACATACTAATTAATATTCCGTAGTATTGCTAGCCTCACCTTCTTTTTCACACTAGTATTTTTTTAGAGTATTTTTCTTCTTATTTAATCGTAATTGCATTTGGAGAATATTACTCTAAAAATTTACTGGTGGGAAAAAAAGGGCGGGGCTTACAACACTACGGAATATTAATTAAGATGTTGGCAAGTATGCTTATATGACATAAGTCCTTGTCGAGCTAAATGGATTTATTAGTAAACTTCATTTTTCGTGGCATTAAAATAATGAAAATAAAAGAAAACTTCCGAAATTAATTTTAAAGTCCAGTATTTAAATATTTTTAAAATGCATATTTTAAGTGTGGCGAGTATGTATAATATATATATATATATTTTGAATTTAATCTTTATGATATAATTTGAATTTTATTCTCATATTATACTGAGAAAAACCTTAAAAAAGAAAAAAAAAATCTCTCTGGTGTTTTAGGAAAGTGGGGTTGACGTTGGTCCGTTCAATGAGTTAGCTAAAATTTTTTATTAAATCTTATCATTTATAGCGATTTTCCATAACTTTTCAATTATATGTAATTAAATTCCTTAAAATTTTAACTTTTAGGGTATGCCAAAGCTTAACAATCGTTTCGTATTACATTTAATGACTTATTCGTTATCATTAATTTTGAATAAAACTTGATATGTCTATGTCTTTTCTAAGCATAATTGAATATTTAGATAATTCACTAAACTTTTGAACTCATTATATTAATTATAGGTTTTTGTGTTTTGATATGGATACTTGAGGGCAATATTCAATATAAAGAAGAGATAATAAAGAAGAAATCATTTCATATATGTTACAAATTAATTAGAATTAGTTTTACCGTTTTTTGCTAGACAGTTATACCTTTTTTTTCCCGTCAAGATAAAAAGGGAGTTGAAAGGCAAGAGATTTGATAATTTGAAGAAAATAAGGCTGTTACTAATGCCAAATTATCTTCCGTCAACAGCGAAAAATCAAGTTTATATTTTTTTTAATCTAATGAAAATTTGCGGAGATTGTGTAAAAGCTAATGGTATATTTTGAAAGGTTATCTCAGGGCTTTAGGATAAATGTCAATGTGTTAATAAATGTTGTTTATTTCCCCAATTCTTGATCCATTTCCACTTCTCAACATCATCTTGTTTCATAATAATGTATTACTTGTAGACATAGTATTATTTAAGTTATTTAACATAATAATATTACGGAGATTATTGCATAAGACGGAGAATTTTGTTAATTTTTGACGGTACCTGCAAAAAAAAAAAAAAAAAAATTAAATTAAATAAATAAATAAATAAAATAAAATAAAATAAATAAAAATAAACAAACAAATAAATAAATAAATAATTATTACAGTTAATTTAAAAAACAATTAAAAAAAAAAAAGCTCCAGGTTTAAGCCCATTAAAGTGACTGTTTAATGCGTTAATGCAGGAAATTTTATTTGGTAAATAGCCGTGATCTTAGTCCTATTTGAAGTTAAATTTACGATAACATCGGCATGGAAGTGGAGAAGAAAGTACGGGACACAAAGTCGTACCCTATATAGGACTACATGTTGACGACAAGTGATCTAAACGATTGAGAGAGAAAATGAATATCCTTGGCATTTACATGTTACATTAAGTTTCAGTTTTCGTTACGAATAAACTTGTGTAATCTTTGAAAAGAACACCGAAAATTCATTGGCATTTGGTTATTAGAAAATTGGCACGATTTCGCCCATGTTTTAATTCCTGAGAAACGGCAATCAAAACACATTTTTGACTAAGTTTTTAATGCATATATTGTGATAAAAAGGCTCTCAAGTTAGATTTCGATGCTTGATGAACAAAAGCCGAATAACGACCACCTGCGTTCATAAAAATAAAAGGAAAGTAAATAAATAACATACCTTTCTAGACCTAAAATAATTTACATTACTTTAGAATTAGGTTATGTTAGAGAATAATGAGAAGTGATCAAAGATTTAGCTTCTATTGGCTTGAAAAGTAGACGAAAAGGGAAGATATAAAAAGTACATCAATTTTGTACGTATTTATGTTATTATTCATAGATTAAAATAATCATTTCGATACATTTAATAAGGTTTTTAAGATTAAACAATTTAGTTTATAAATTTAATAACTAAGAATATTTATACACTGCTCGACATTGAAAATGCTACACCAAGAAGGAATGATAATAACGGAATGAAATTTGTTGGACACATACATTAGGAAGAACAATTGATTAAAATTTCAGGAAATTTGGAGTAATATGTACTGAGAAAACAGTACATAAAGCAGCGACCTATGTGAGCAATAACAGCACATATCTGCCTAGCCATTGAATCGAACAGCGATTGGATGACATGTATGGGTAGAGCACTTCATGAAGTTTTAACACGATGCTACAATTCATCGATCGAAGTTACTGGTGAGTGGTGGGGAGACAGTCACTTTTCAATGATTAAACAGTCATTTTCATTGGTGCGAGATCAGGAGAACGCGCTGGCCAGAGCAACAGTCGAACACATTCTGTATCAAAGAAGGTCCGTACAATACAAACAACTTGTGGTCGTGCATTATCTTGCTTAAATTTTGCGCTACGGAGGCCTCGAATACAGGGCAGAGGGGCGGGCCTTAACTCATCAGAAATTTAATGGCCGCTGTTCAGAGTGCCAGGAATACGAACATGAAGTAATCGAGACGTATATCCAATGGGAACCCATAACATCATTGCAAATGATGGACAGTATGATGATGTCTAATCCCAGCTGGCAATGTGCATTATTCATAATGCCGTTAAATACGGATAAGGCAATCTTGATGCTGTAAACAGGATTGTGATTTGTCTAAAAAGTGCCTTCACGCCATTCCTGCGTCCAGGTTCATCGTTGATCACACATTAATGGAGCCCATATCAGTGATGCAGTTTTGAGGGTAATCAGAATTTTGGTAGCCGCATACTGAGTCACCACCTGGATTGATGGTATGTTGTACCATTGGATATACGTCCCGGTCACTTCTTGTTCTCATTCCCGCCACTCTGAATACCAGCCATTACATTTCTGATGACGAGTTAAGGCCCATAGCTCTGCCCTATGTTCAAGGCCTCCGAAGTGCAACATTTAAGCAGGACAATGCACGACCGCAAGTTGTCCATATTGTCTGGACCTTCATTGATGCCGAATGTGTTCGACTGTTGCTCTGGCCAGCGCGTTCTCCTGATCTCGCACCAATGAAAATGACTTTTTAATCGTTCAAAAGCGACTGGCCTCCCACCACTTACCAGTAACTTTGATCGATGAATTGTAGCATCCTGTTAAAACTTCATGAAGTGCTCTACCCGTACATGTCATCCAATCGCTGTTCGATTCAATGCCTAGGCAGATATGTGCTGTTATTGCTCACAGAGGTCGCTGCTTTATGTACTGTTTTCTCAGTACATATTACTCCAAATTTCCTGAAATTTTAATCAATTATTCTTCCTATAATGTATGTGCCCAACAAATTTCATTCCGTTATTATCATTCCTTCTTGGTGTTGCATTTTCAATGTCGAGCAGTGTATATATGTTTTAGAGAGAAAAAAGTTTTGTAATCTGTAATTTTACATCGCAAAAAAAAAAAAAAAAAAAGATTTTTTTATTTTATTGCAATGTTTAATTGTTATTTTTTTCTTGCTAATTTTTCTGTTGCAATTAATGTTCCAATAATAATAACATTCCAATATTCCAATAAAATTCCAATAAAATTCCAATAATAATAATAATAAACCCCAATACGTTCAGTTTTGAACGCTCAATGAAAACTTTTCTGAATTACTACTGCAAAAAATATATTCATGTCGATTTTCATTAAAATAAAATGTTTTACCTACAACACTCCATTGAACATATTTAAATTCAAGATTTCACATAAGACTGATAATACTATTCTTATGAAAGTAATGTTATTGCTACTGATTGATAAAGTACTTGTAATCAATTTCTTTTTACTGTATTGACCCTATTATCTTTCACAAGAAGTATTTAAGATACTGAAACACTCTAACAATTCATGAAAACAATGACCAGATTTATCAGTTTCATGCAGAAAAGCTATGCTCTTTGCACCTCTTGGTTTTGTACACATTACTTGTATTGATACTTAGTGTTCAACCGTTTTTCTGATAATGTTGTCAAGTTTTTACTAAAATGAAAAACATTTAAAGTAGAAAAAGTTGATCATAATTTTACATATTGATGGAACTTCACGAAATATATGTTTTTTATGATTAATTCTTGGTACTAGATGCTATACGTTTTATCGAAACTATGTGTCCAAAAATAGTAGTCTCTTCTCATGGAGAACCATCTGGAAGTAAAACTAAAGTACTATTTCTAATTATACCAGTCGTTGCTCTTTGCATAGGACTTTATAAACAAAGAGGGGCCGAAGTTCAAGATAGATCAGACCTCTTTTCACCAACAGCACGTAAGTTTTCTATTCATTTATAAGAGCTCAATAAAGCAAATTTATATAATATTATCGATATGAAAGCATGACATAAAAATTACGTATGGAAAGTAAACAATCAAAATAAATTTAGCGTACTACTGTCCGAAGTAGTTGTAAAGAAATTCTATCTTTAGTTATTAAAAAAGAAAAAGAGAAATAAATAATATAAGTAACCAACCATGTTTATTGTAAAGTTCACAAAAAAAAAAAAAAAAAAAAAAAAAGAAAAGTTTTCATGAAGAAAAGATAAAGAGGGGTTTGAATAGCCTTTTCAGTAAACTTTCATATTTTTGTTATTGTTTCTCTTCCTTTTTTTTCGTCAGCGGTGCGAAGTTGCTACCAATGGAAAAAAAGTTTCATATCACTTTTCAAAAATTGTAATCTTTGTAATATTAAATCGCAGATAATTACTATAAAAAAAAAAAATTATTTAAAAATTCCGGTATTAAAGTTACGGGCAATTCGTAATAACTTGGCACCTCTGCTTTTCATAGTGCCAAAAAGACATGGTAAAATCTTAATCCTTTCAATGTCAGCATCTAGAAGGAGAGAATCCTTCTAGATTTCTAAAAGAGAATTTCTCTTTTAGAAATTTTTCTCTGTATATTGAATACACATACACTAGCCAATACTTATACACTTTTTAAAAATATTAGTTGTCTTCTGATGCATAAGGATTCAGTATATATAAACATCCCAATTCTAAAAAAATTCTAAAGTTGGTGGTTAGACTTTCTAAACACTGCTCTGGTGGTTATGTTTTTTTTTAAAATTGCGATGATTTTTAATGCTGTGTATTATTATAATCTAAATATTTTTTTTTATTGTTATTAAACAATTTCTGCAGTTTGTTTTATTTTTCATAAATCTGACAAAAATGATAAAATTAACTGACATTTTTACAAAGTTTTGTGTAGTTTTTTTCATTTTTATTGAAAGTTCGAAAGGTCTTGGTCGGATTAGAACCATCTTGAAATTTTCTGTTATATGCATCTGTATAGTATTAATAATAATTCATTACAGTGATCAACCACCAGGAAGGAAGATTTGAATTAACATAAATGAATAATTACAAATAGAAGTAAAGCATTATAAAAAGCAAAAGATATTGAAAAAGTTTATAAATGTTAATTCTTTATGCTACAACAAGGATAATATAGGGAATTTAGTCTAATAAATATTACCCGAAAAGTTTTCTTCTCATGAGACCTGTTTTAGAAAGAGCTGTCATTTTCTAGTAACTTTTATGCTGATTCATTTTCACCATAAGAAAAATCAAGGAGAGATTATGATAATCAAGATTATCTAAATAAAGAAAAATATACTGCACTAGGATAAAGAGAGTAAATTATTAAATGAAGACAAGAATTTTTTAATATTATTCTGATAACGATTTTAATAAATATACAAATGATATAATAGTCAGATGGAAAAAAAATCTTAACACACTGATGTTTAAAAAGTTTAATTTTTTGCGATGGACATTTTTCAAATGTTTTTTTAGAGATAGTTTTTTTTTTTTTTTTTTTTTAATGAAATAAATGTGCTGTGAGAAATAGAGTACTAACTAAACGCCATGTTTGAAGCAAATTGAAGGCCGCCATATATACGAAAAAGGCAAAACAGAATTAAAGGGACTTTACGTACAGGTATGTACGTTTGTTTATATAAATACAATTATAATAATTATTTAAACCCTTGCGAATAATATTTTAATTGGTGATAAAAATATAATTCCCATAAAAAAATGTCGATTTTCACAGGAGAAAAGTTTTTTTCTTCAATTGTTTTTGATAAAATCATTCTTCTCTCTTAAAACATCTCTCCTTCTAATTTCGTTTGTTGAAAAACTAGAAGATAAACAATGAATATATTGAATATAATGTATTTAGTGCAGAAATATAACTAAACGTTTATTTATTTTGATGAAAAAAAAAAATCATGTAAAATATAAAATTTACTAAGGTTCATCATTCATAAATTGTTTTCAAATTCACTCAAACTAGGTAAAAACATTTCTTTTGTTTTATCAGAAACTATATTTTCAAATCTTTGCATCCTGAATACTGATTGCTAATTGTTCACTTTAATTAAGTCGATCAAAATGATGCAAATATAAAATTAATTAATCTATATTCTCAAAAACAAATTGGGTTTAAGAAACTATTTTTCTATAAAAATTTTTTTTTCAAGAGTTAAATGAACAGATCAAAAATGAACAGAATGTCACGTCATTAGTAAACATTTTAATGAAGTAGATCAAAATAACACAAATTTTACAGCTAATCTTTTTTTTTTTTTTTTTTTTTAAGTGTAAGCATAGAAAATTACTAACTTTATGTTGAAATTTTTCAAATTATTCATGACGAATCATGAGTTCAAATATTTATAATAAACAAAATTTGATCCCATCATGGTTTGATGCAAAAGAAGTTTTTACATATTTTATTAAACTGAAATTTTTAAAAAATAATTTAACTATAAAAAGTAATTTTAAAACCTTTTTTACAATTGTACAGCAATATCAGAAACAAGAATAAAAATGCATTATTTAAAATGGTATTTAAAAGGTCATAAGACACCGCTTTCTGCCTTTACTTGAGGATGTTCAATTTGCTTCAATAATGAACGGGTTCGATGAGCTCTCCATTTCCTTTATATCCTCGTTTGAAATGCACTTTTCGGTCTAATGCTTTTTAATAGTTTCAGATGTTTGTCTTAAATTTAATCAACCAGTTATATAAAAATTACTTCAAAATTCATAGCTATTACTTACGGCTAGCATAAAAAAAATATTGTTTTTTTATTCAAACAAGCTTATAATTTTGAAATTGTTTGTTTTAGTGAGTGAATTTATGAATTTGAATATGTATAATTTTTTTTTATATATATAATTTTACTTTCTTCTATTTGTATATATAGAGAAAGTATTGGATTCGTGAAAATTTTCGAACTCCAGTTTTCGATGGATTTACACGTTTTGGGATGCCCTGAACACGATTCTGTATGTCTGTGTGTTTCTGTGTGTGTATCACAAATTTTGTGAACGCTGTATCTCACGAACCAATGAATGGAATTTAACCAAACTTGGTATTAAGTTGGACCCTGACATAAATTGGTGCTGATTAGATTTGGGAATCATTCTATCAACAGGTGGCGTTGCGATCGCACTTTTTCTAAATTTTTAACATGGCAGTATAGGACAAAATTTCGTATAAATGTACATAATGAGAGTTATTTTAATCGTGTGATTGTAAAATTAATATGAATTATTGATAGTAGTTAAATAGGAAAAAAAATTGTCCATGTGGGGGCATCGCTTCCCTCCCCCCCCCCCCCGGGTGAGAGTAAATTTTCAGTATGGGTATCTTTCGAAAGATCTCGGCAATACCTTTAAAACGAATGGTTGAACTATAGATCTGTGATAATTTAAAACAAAATTATCGATTGTTTTACTTTTAACGAAAAAAAAAACTTAGGAAAAAAAAATCGCATTTCTTCTGATAATTGCAAAAAAAAAAAAAAAAAAAAAAAAGACTTTCTTTCGGCATTTAGTGATATCTGTCAGATAAAAATCGTCTGCATTTATAATGGAAAATAATTTGATAATTTAATAAAAAATTTGTATCGAATAAATTTTGTGTAAAATTATATAGATGAAAGTCATGAGGTGGCCACATAGTACTAGTTTTTTTATTTTATTTTATTTTTTTTTTATGTTAGTGTATAGTGAAATAAATTAAAATAACTCGAAACAAGTCGGAGACCACAAAAGATGGAGAGAAAAAATTATTTTTGGTTTTCGTTTAAATTATAATTCTGCACTGTAAAATTTACAGCAAAATTATATGGCAATTAACTCAAAATTCATAGTCATTACATTTCATGTTTAGTCTCAATATGTTTTTATTGTTCATACAAACAAACTTTTTTTTTTTTTTTTTTTTTTAAGTTGATACCTTTTGGAAAATTATAATAATTCGAAACTCGTTAGAGAACAAAAAAAAAAAAAAAAAAAAAAAAAATGGAGACTAATATTCTTTTTTGCATTCTCTTTAATTATTATTATTATCATTTTACACTGTAAAATTTACAGTAGTTGTTTTAATAAGTGAATTTATATGAATTTTGAGCAGTTAAAGATTTTTTTAAGTTGTCATATTCAGGAAAAAAAGAAATTATTCGAAGCTCATTGGAGAGCAAAAAAATGGAGACTAAAATACACATTTGCATTTTTTAAAATTGCAATTTAGCACTGTATAATTGTGAAATGTTATGTAAATTCGTTCAGAATTCGTAGTCGTTACATTTTTTAGTCAGTTTCAGAATACCACAATTGTCATTAAAACAACATTATAATTCTGAAAATGCTTGTTTTAGTGAGTGAATTTATGAACTTTAAACCTAAGAAATTTGTTCAAAGATGGTGTGTACATGAAAAATGAAATAATTCGAAACTCGTTGAAGAACACAAAAGACGGTAACAAAAATTCCTTTTTGCACTTTCTTAAATTACAATTTTGCACTGTAAAATTTGGGCAATAATTGGTGTCATGCAATAGAGTGTAAATTAAAATATTAAAATATACTAAGGTAAATGTAAATACATAAAATAACTTTTATTCCTATTATTACTCTTCACAGAATTTTTATACTTTTAGAAAATGTGTAGCATAGGTATACATATTTTTTCAAATGCGAAAGGGTTATCAAATATGTTCAATGCATTATGAATATAAAATTTTAATTCTATTATGATTCTTAAAAAAAAAAAAAAAAAAAAAAAAGAACATGCATTTATTTTAACTTTATGTAAAATACGCTACAGTGAAATATTATTTGTTCAGAATTTTTTATACCGATTTTCATTTTCTACAGTGTTTCCAACAAGCAAATCCCATTTTAATTTATGGGGAAATTTGATCCATTATTATTTATTGCGTATATTATATATATATATATACACTCAGAAAATTCATCTTTTTAATTCTATACTTGTTATCCTAAAATTGATTTTTTTTTCTTCAAATTTGTTTTAAAGTTGTAAAATTCAAAATTTCATTCAATGAAATTTCTTATTTTCCAGCTTCAAAAAAAAAAAAAAAAACATTAAAAATTTCAAAAGTAATTTTTGTGCACAAAGTAAATTTGTGTAATAATTGATGTCATGCAATAGAGTGCAAATTAAAATACACTAAGGTAAATGTAAATACATAAAATAATTTTGATTCCTATTATTACTCTTCACAGAATTTTTATACTTTTAGAAAGTGTGTAGCATAGGTATACATGTTTTTACTATATAAAACAAATGACATATTTTTTCAAATGCGAAAGTGTTATTAAATATGTTCAATGCATTATGAATATAAAATGGACAAGATAAACTTTTAATTCTATTATAATTCTATGATTCTTAAAATAAAAAAAAAAAAAAAAAAAAACATGCATTTATTTTAACTTTATATAAAATACGCTACAGTGAAATATTATTTGTTCAGTATCTTTATACAGATTTTCTATAGTGTTAACCACACGCAAATCCCTTGTTAATCTATGGGGGAATTTCACCCATTATTATTCATTACGTAATATTGTTTTTATTAATTTCGTTTATACACTTAGAAAATGCATCCTTTTAATTCTGTACTTGTTATCCTAAAATTGATTTTTCTTTTCTTCAAATTTGTTTTGAAGCTGTAAAATTCGAAATTTCGTTCAGTGAATTTTTTTTATTTTCCAGCTTCAAAATAAAACATTAAAAATTTCAAAAGCAATTTTAGAAAAACAATGGTTAATTTAATGGTCACGAATTTTCTGAATGTGAAAACGAATTTGATTAAAAAAAGAAAGAAAATGTTACGTAATCAATTGTGTTACATAATGAATAATAATACTATATTAAATTTCCCTATAGGTTAACGTGGTGTTTAACTACCATTGATGGTCTTTGATAGAAAGCATTAAAAAAAGTTTTAAATAAATATAAAAATTGAAAGAAAATGTGTGATAATAAAACTTTTTAAATATATACACACAAGTTAAAATAATAATAATACAAATACAACTGTACACGAATATTTATAAAAAAAAAAAAAAAAAAAAAAAAAAAAAGAAGAAGAAGAAGAGTAGACAAAAATAAAACCAATCTCATACAACTAAAGTTCTGAGTTCCAAATCCTCACACAATGGCGCTAATATTTTAATCCACTTAATAAGTTCTCAATCACTCTCAATTTCGTGAAATTGTTCTAAGGAATCGGCAGTTATAAATAGTAGCGAATATTCTTATCAATACAGATATGTTCCACGAAAGCATTTCTTTTCATTACTTGATATACTTTGCATTATAAAAGAGCGGTAATTCAATATGCGTTTAAGTTCACTGCGGTAACGATTCATTGGAATCAGCTGTTTATAAGTGAGAGTGAGAACATTATTTATTTTTATAATAGGCTTTTCATACCAACTGAGTGCAAATGGTTTTAAATACATGAAAAAGGGGAAGGGAAGAAAAAGATGCAAACATGAGCGTGTGGAACTATAAACACATTTTAAATAAAAGTTACATTTTTAAACTTGAAACCAATTTAACATTCCTTTATATTAAAATATTTTTAATTCGTTTATCTAACATTAATATTCAAGAAGTCTTACATATATATATATATATATATATATATATATATTTGTAGTAAAATAAAAATTAAATAGTTAAAACGAATTTATAATCGATATTGCACTCCAATTTTCTCCAATTTCTATTGTGATTATCAATTAACAATTAACAATCTGATATATATACGCGTGTGTGTGTATGTGTGTGTGTTACACAAAACATAAAAAGAAAGTTTAAATAGGTAAAAATCAGAGAGTATCAATTGAATTCTTCACCAAAATATTGTCAATAAAATTACTAATTGAAATATTTATCTAAATAATCGGCCATGCAGTACTGATAAACTAATATTGATTTCTATAAGATATACGGTACGATGAAAAAACTTTAAAATGAGATTATGAAGCATTTTGCATACGATATATTTTACTCTTATCTTAGTTTTTAGTCTACCCTAACTCAAATACTTTTACAAGTCATAGAAGCCAGAAAATAATAATAATAATAATAATAATAATAATAACAATAATACAAAATTTGCATCTTCAGTATTTTATAACTCGACAATATATATATATATATATATATATATATATATTCATTCATACGATTTTTGCAGCAAAATTCTTTGGATTTAGGCATATGCAATATACACATTTTATTATATTAGCTCTTTCCTGTCTATCTTTTTAAATTTCATTTATTTTCTATATTGTTATCTAATGTTTTAAATATGTCTATTTTATTAATTAAAATATAGCCTCTATTCTTTCAGATGTGTTATTTATTATTTCACTTTGTTTTCACATTTAAAAATTCATTTAAATATCTACAAGTTTCATTTAAAACCTTCCTTCTTGATTTCACACAACGTGTTAATTTAATTGTCTTCCTTATATGCTATAAAACGTAATGTATTTTCAAGAGTATGTTTATCTACTTAAATAAAACCCCTATTAAATTATTCTACTAAGCGCCCTATTTAAGGCCCCTTCAAAGCCCTGAAACTTAGACATCTGCTTAGCTGTCTGATCGGAAATCCGCACTAGATTTATGGTTTGGAGAAACAAAAAAAAAAAAAAAAAAAAAGAGAAAAAAAAAAGTATATATAAGGAATATTTGGATTATCTTTTCCTCCCAATTGGCATTTTTTATTTATTTATTTTTTTTTTCCCAAAAAATTTTATAATTAAATTCAATTTTCAAGATTTATGGTTTTCTCTTTCTTATTTCAGCGTAAAAATTTCGAAAAGAAACACAAGGTATATATATATATATATACACAAATGCTGTTAAACCATTATTTTATTGGAATTAATATTTTCCTCTGTAATTTACAGGGAATTGAAACAGATACACTATACAGTAATTTGAACCTTCTGACAATGAGTTTTCACTTGCTACATATACTGGTTTCATTTGAATCTGATGTACGTATAATGCATAATGAGACGGGCGCAAAAAAAGAAAAAAAGAAAGGAAAGAAAAAAGAAACATGCGCTATTCTTTTTTTCGCAAATAAATCTGTTAGTTATCAATTCAAAATCCACTCTTATCTTATTTTAAAAAATTTTTTACGCTGTCGCTATATAAAAATGAACATATCCTTTTCTTTCTTTCTTTTCCTTTGCTTTCCTTTCTTTCTTTTCTTAATACAAATCTCCCAAGTTTAGCTTCTCAGATAAATCTGCATCCTTTAAAGCAATTAAATACAAGTTTTTTAGAGGTATCTAATTAGTTTAAGAATGCTCTTATTTTTTTTTTTTTTATAAATAGTAAATTTCAACGTCTTTCAAAAACGTAAATTGGTACTTTGAGCAACGTAATTTCCTTATACCAACCTCTATTCCTATAATGTAATAGTTTTTTAAGGATAACTAAAAACTTCTTTTAGAAAGAATAACTACAACTTCTTATAAATGATAATTTCACGTGACTTACATTAACATTGAACATATTTTTACAAAATGAAATTCCTTATACCTCAAAGAAATGTTATTACTGATTTTTAAAAATGTCTTTATAAATGTCTACGTAAAAACTGAAAATACTAGTACTTTAAAATTTAATATGAATAGAAGGTATAAAGATCTAAATTTGCAATTGTAACACAAGTAAAAAGAAAGGAAGTTATGTTTTGTAAGTTGATGAAAACTTAGAATTTCACTTCTTTAAGCACAGCAAAGTAAACCCCTCCCCTCCCCAAAAAGAAAAAAAAAAAAAAAAAAAAAAAAAAAGAAGAAATCCTTTTTTGTTACAAAAATGTCTGGCAGCAAATTTTCGAGAAAGTATGAATATACTATAGAAAAATACATTTAAATTGGCAGAAATTTTACAGAACAATACAGAAAATATTTGTACATAACAGATTTTTTTTCATAAATCCCATTAAAAAAAGAAAAAAAAAAGAGGAAACCTCATATTCATTAAAATTCTCCTGCTCTATCATTTAGGATCAAATGGTGTAACCGATAGAATCAGGGTTCACCGCATAGTATTCAATGATTTTCTTTGCCTTATAACCCAGAAATCACATTTTACTTTGTTCTTAGTACATCCAAATACTGCTTCGATACCAAGTTTTCTGTATGTGAAACAGAAAAAAAATATGTATCCACCAGGTAAAATCTGTAACCATTGAAACAGATTTTATCCAGTTACCGAAAAAAAAGTGACTTTTGACAGATTGAGAGGTAATTTTATTATAATTTTTGTAATTTTAGAAAACAAATATTTTCTGTAGGATTGTTACAGAAATTTTCTGTTTTTAAATGGATTTTTTTTTTTAGTGTTAATAGGAAGTATTTTATAAAATAAAAAACATTTCCAAGTTATTATCTATGAAACATAATATTATTTTAATATTATTTTAATAGCAATTAATTATGTTAATATATACTTTAAGCATAACACACGTTTTTTTTTTTTAATTATTATTATTATTATTATTATTTATTTATTTACTTATTGAGTTAGATATTTCATTTTCTGCTTAAATCTTTGATGTAAAGACTGAAATATTAATACACATTACACAAGGAAACATTTGTAAATCAAATGCAATAAAATATTTTTGGTACATTATAATTTATTAAATTTTTTACTATTAATTAATTATTTCTTATTAGATAATAATGGGAATTTTAAATTAAAATACTTAGATTTTATGTTGAGGGTTTTAAGTTCTATATTCAAATTAAAAAAATTGTCCTCATAAGTTTATAATTTTAGAAAACATCAATGTGTGAAAATAATCAGCAGCTCAAACTCTTCAATTATTTTAAACTCAAAAATTTTGTCTTCCTGACTTGAAATTTGAATATCCAGGCGTAAAGTTGAACATACTAAGACCGTCTGACAATTTTTTGACAAACTGGATGTTGCTATTCAAATGTTAAAAAGTTTATTCAAAGTTCAAAACGTAGGGAGATCACCAAATTAATTAATGCAGTTAATTATTTGGCTTTATTTAAAAAAAAAATGTAATAAATCAAAAAGAAGGTGGAAGGGAATAATTGTTTCTTTATAATTGCATATATACAGCATTGCACATGAGGCGTTAATGAATGACAAAAATGCCTTGTGGGCATTTGATTAAATATAATGTTTTATATTTCAATGACAAATCGTGATAGATTTATGATATCTTTTTACGATTAAATTTTTGTTTTAATAAGGGAAAAAAAACTATATATATATATATATATATATATTATATATAATTAAAAATCTAATAGATAGGGCATCTAACAAAAACAATTATTCGAGCCAATGAAAAAACTGAGCGTTTATTAAGTGAAAAACATTTTTTTTTTTTTAATAACACCTGTCAAATATGTCAAACCATTTGACAGATTAGTACGAATAAAATACATTTAAACTTAAATAAAAGAAAATTTTAAAGTGCTGTTTATATTTTATATACTGTTAAAATTTCTTTATCTGTCTGCAGCATTTTGTAATTTTTGAATTATGTAAATATTCATTTTTTAGAATTAATGTTAAAAGTTTATGTTTTTGTAACATGAAGAAATTTAAAAGTAGTTGCCAAAGAACAAACATTATTGACCTAAAGAACTCTATCACGAGTAACAAAAATTACAGACAAACTTAACTTTTTGTTTTTGTTTTTCAATAGATCACAATAAATTTCGTAAAAAAATAAATAAATAAATAAAATAAAAAATAAATAGCCTTATGATTTTGTGACATATTTTCAAGGCGTCTCAAAAGGTAATAAATACTGTTCGGTCTTTATTCACAGTATAGCCAACTACAGTGTGTTGCCAAATTAATGTGGACACTCATAAAAAACAATCATCGTGGGTTTTGTTTTCTAAGTAAAAATAAGTTATATGCTACAATTGATATTTATTACTTTATTTAATGTTAATATACACATTTAATAGCTATATAATAAAAAATATATAATGGAAACGGAAAAAAAATTAACATTATGTAAGGCATTAATATTTGGTGCCATTAGTGCTTCAGTGCATCACAGCATGCTTTTTATGCAGGATTTTGCACTTTTTTAATTAAAAGATTGTGATGCCAGACATTTGTAAGTTTTTTGATCAGTTGTCCCTTGTTTATAATCATTTCCTTGGCAATTTCCCTTTCTGTAATATCCCATAAGTTTTCTACGGGACTCATATTGGGTGAATTGCCAGGCCAAGGTAATACTTCGATGTTCTTGACCTGTAAAAATTCGGTAACATTTTTGGCTTGACGACAAGGGCCAGAATCTTACTTTAAGACACTATGCTCACCTTCCAGGAACCATTCTTCCAGCTGTGGAAGAAGGCGAGTTCATAGAACTTCCTTATATTGGTCCTGTTTCATGGTTCCTTGAACAATGTGTGAACGTCCTACACACTTAGTATAATAATAGAACAAACCATGACCTTCAGCACATGTTTAACTCTTTATATTATGCCTTCAGGGTGAACTGATTTCTAGGAAACCGCTGCATGAAACTGCTTTTATCTACTAAAATTTCAAAAGTTGACTCATCTGTTAAACATACCTGAAATTGAAATAAATTATGGTTTAATTGTAAAAAAAAAAAAAAAAAACTTAGAAATTACTAAAATTATTAATAAATATCATATATTACCTTACTCCAATCTTCCACAGTCATGTGGAGGTACTCTCGAGCCCAGGTGAGTCATTTCTTTTCCATAACCTCTGTGAGCTTAGGCTTGCGAACTGGACGGTGGCCTGTTAAGCCTTCTGCTGCCAATTTTTGCTGCACAGTTCTCTTCGAAATAGCAATACCTGACTCCTGAACAATATGAGTCAATGTAACAGCACTTTTTATCCTATTTCCCAAGCAAATGTCCCTTATATTTCTGTTGGTTCTGGGCGCAATGTACATTTTCTACCACTTTTCCCTGTTCTTTTCGGCGAAAGGGACAGGTTTTTGTCAAAATTCACTTTTATTTTATTTACATCAGATTTAGAAAACCCAAAAATATCTGTTACTTTCCTATGAAATGTCGTGTATGCTGGAGAAGAGCTTTAATTCCGGATTTTTTTTTTTTTTTTTTTTTTTGTCTGAGAGAAATGCCACTTCCTGTGACCATATTGAAATTTTAAAAAATTACTTGTGTTATAAAAATGTAGTCAAAATGAATATAAGTGCATCCCAATAATTAAACTTTACTATGTATCAGAATGCACACTAAGTCTCAGTTCTTAGGATCCAAAGTGCATGTTCACTATTACACGTTGAGCGTACTCTACAGCATATATTGAAGTGATTGTCACAAAAATGTCCCTAAGCTCAATATTTTCTGTTTAAATCACTTAAAATAATGTGTAGCATAATAAAACTTGACAAAAATGCGTTCCAGTAACATAAGAATGAGTTTTAGGAATTATAAGTGGCATAAAAACGCAAAAATGTCAATTGTCCACATAAATTTGGCAACCCACTGTATGTATATTATATTTATTGAGATATCATACTGCTTGAAATTCAATTAAAAATGATTATCCTACTTCAAACATTAATAAAAATTGTGTTTGTTTATTTAAATGTTTTGCACTCCGTCGCGTCGTCTCAACTTTAATTCTTGTTAAAGTATTATTTGTAGAATATGCTGCACATTGCTACATGTGCGGAAAGCTTTAATTGCAATTCTTTTCATGTAAAAAAGAAAAAAAAAATTCTTATTGAAGTTGATTAAATTAATACAGTTTAATGTTTAAACATATACAATTTAGTTTTTGTCTTTAGTTTAAGAGACCTGACAAAATATATCGTATACTTGATAACCTATGAATTAAAATTTCTGTACCACATTTTAACCCTATTGTGCATTTCTCTGCAAAATTTTTATAAATGGTTAACATGTAGTCATTGCAGAAAAGATAGAATTAAAGAACGCATTTTAAAATCTTCATTATATTCAAAATTATTTAACGTAACAGGTTAATAACATCTACAAAATATTATTAGATAAAAAGATAGTGAAAAAAAAAAAAAAAGATAAAATTTGCAATAAAAATCAGTGCATATGATAAAAATATCCATTCAGAACATAACAAACAGAAAGAAGAAGAAAAAAAAATAATTTAAATGTATCTGTAATTTTAGTTTATCGGAAAATTCAAGCATTTTCTTAAATTCGTAATTTATCGCGATAACCATTTTTAGAAACAAAGATATGCGATCGTTGACCGCATACTACTCAAAAGGAACTGTTAATTTATCTATGATTGTTTACTGTTCTAAATGCACCATCATATAAATGGCAGTATCTTACTATTACTTAATCTTGTCCTCTTTATACAGGATAAATCGCTTTTTTTACGAAAACAACAATATCTTTGTTAAAAGAGCAATTATGGGAATTTTTTATTAGCGAATGTTTTGCAGAATAAGAAAAAATATAAAGCATTTTTTTTTTCCTTATAGTGAAAAAAAAAAAAAGTTTAAATTAATTTTTTCCTGACTTAATTAGAAAGCCAAAAATTTTTCTTAAAAAAAAAAAAAAAAAAAGCAAATTTTTTTTCTATTAATCGAAATGTTTCACCCAAATGTTGAAAAAAGTGACAAATAAAGATTTTTTATAACATTATATATTCTGTTTAAGCGAAGATTTCCCGTGTAAGTCATAACACAAAAGAAAATGGACAAAATTAAAATCTATATGTACAGGGTGTTCCAAAAGTCTCATCCCCCCCCCTCCTTCTGACTCGAAAATGAGTCGAAATTTTGAAAAATGGCGAAACACATATTTAATGAATTCGAGAGAAACCTCTTTTGGTGAAAAAAGTTTGGGCCTGGGGGGGGGGGACTAGGGGGGGGGGGCGCTAGGAAGGGCAACTTTAAAATTTCAAATAGGAAGTTATGTCTTGTGAGCATCCCTGGAAACATAAATTCAGGACAATGAATTTGATATAAATAGTTTCGCCCTTCGATGATTATTAAAGGAGATACATGAGTTTTTACACTTTTGAAATGTGGATTTTACACTTATGCATCCCCTTTAATAATAATTTCAGGACAAAACTATTCATACTAAATTCATTGTCTTGAAGAGATGTTTATAGGGATGTATCACAAGACATACTTTGCCCAAAAATGTTTGGGCCCGGGCAAGGGGCTGGTAGGAGTGCCGCTAGGGAGTGCAACTTTAAAATTTCTAATAGGAAGGTATGCCTTGTGATACATTCCCGGAAACGTTTCTTCAAGACAATGAATTTGGTATAAATAGTTTTGTCTTGCAGTGATTATTAAAGGGGATACATAAGTATAAAATCCACATTTCAAAAGTCTAAAAACTCATGTATCTCCTTCAATAATCATCGTAAGGCGAAACTATTTACAGCAAATTCATTGTCTTGAAGAGACGTTTCCAGAGATGTGTCACAAGATATACCTTCTTATTTGAAATTTTAAAGTTGCCCTTCCTAGTGGCCCCCTTATCCCCCCCCCCCGGGCCCAAACTTTTTCACCAAAAGAGGTCCCTCTCGAATTCATTAAATACATGTTTCACCATTTTTCAAAATTCCGACTCATTTTTCGAGTTAGGAGGGGTTGGGAACTTTTGGAACACCCTGTATATATATGTATATACGTGTATTAATTTCTAGTTATTTTTTTTTTTTTTTTAGTATTAATTAAATGTACATACCATAATTTAGACGAAATAGAAACTCAAGAGGTAAACATATAATTAAAGATCTTAAATAAATTGCTTAAAAAGTAAATATTTTTGTATAATAATCATAAAAACTTATTTATTTATTTGTTTTTATTTATTTATTTTTGTAGACCACATAAAATTGAAGTTAATTTTATAAAAATATACATCCAAAATAAATTAACTCAATAAACTAAAATAATCAGAATAATTATTATTAAATAACAATAATGATAATAACATTAAATATTCTTAATGTACCCATTACATCTATTAAAAAAAAAAAAAAAAAATCATTCAGCATTCAAAAACTTCTTTCCTTCCTTTTTTTTTTTAAGCAAATATGTAAAGAACTTGACACTTTATAAATTTTATAAACACTATACTGTTTCTTTTCACGCATGATAGGTTTTAAAATGTATTTACCTCAAAGATTATATTAAAAAAATAAATAAATAAAGGAATAGAAAAGAATGTAGGTAAGAGATCAACATCTATAATGTGGTTCTTTTATGTGTTTGCTTTATAAATGCATAAACACACGTTATTTTTTTTTTTTAAATAAGAAGCCTTTAAATAATGGCACCGGTTTAGCTTATATATGTGGTAGTCTTTAAGGCAAAAAATATAATTAGTTTTATGATACTGATGTTCTGAAGATTATAGTGAAAAAATGAATTAAATTTTTCAAAACTTGAATACTTTTGAGGAATTACTTTTATTTTATTATTATTTTACTTTATTATTATTAATTTTGATGAATTACTATTATTTTTCAAATAATGACTGAAGATAAGAATAGAGGAAATTCAATCTTGTATGCAAAAATGACCACCAATCTAGCTTTTACGAGACATTAATCATTTAATGAACTGGCTGACAAATTTATCAAAAAAGCACAGATTGTCTTGATGCATATTCTTCTGTAGCTTTTTAAATCAATCTTTCTACATAATGTATTTCGAATATTAGTTAATAATTTTGAACAATGTTACATTAATAGTACTGTGCCCTATAGTGTTGTATTCATAAAACACTATTTTTATATTCAAAACAATCATGTCTGTTAAAAATTTTTTAGAATAATATTAAATTTTATTAAAAATAAATATTCTTGTCTAAATACTGATTTAATTTTATTATCTAAGTTTTTTTTTTTTTTTTTTTTTTTTTTTTTGGGGGGGGGGGCTAAAAATATTAATCGAACATAAACTTTTGAATTAATAATGGGATATACACTGAAAAAAAAAAAAAATTCTGTGACTGACACCTAGAAACTAAATTGTGTCTCTAGTAAATGTAATTCCATGCCATCCTTATAAATTCTAGTTACCTTTGCTAGCGAGTTCTAGAAACTTCTATTAGAATTCTAGGTCGTTTTCCTATATTATCGTGGTATTAAACTTACTTAAAAATCACTGAAAATAAACGCGAACTCAAGAGTCGAGTTTTAGTAACTATAATCTTGGTTTATGACTCAATTCTAAGAAATCAAGCGAGAATTTTTCGCAATACAAAGAATTCGTAATCTCCAAAATATTCATAATATTGTTTCGCCATCTAGAAAAGTGTAGACTAGGAATTTCTCGACCATTTCGTCTATCCAGGTTATCTGTTTCATTATACGTATAGCTCATAAATCTATATGTCTAGTTTAGGGTTTCAGAAAGAGGACTACTTATTCGTTCTAAATGAAGGCAGTATATACATATTCCATAAAGATTTTCCAAAGCTTGAATCCATTAGAATAAACACATAAGCATGCATAGTCACACGTATTACAATATTATTCAAGATTAAGTTTTTAAAGTTTTATTTTATTTTATGTATAATATTAATTATATATATATGTATATACATGAAAAAGCTGAAAAGGCTTTTTAGAGATATTCGAAAAATTTTTTAATACTTCGCTTTATAAAGGTAACGTTTTTGATTCAAGAGTAATAGATTAATGATATTGCGAATTTTGCAAAAAAAAAAAGCTTTTACTTTTTATAAAACAAAAACTTTTATTTTAAATGTTATGTTTATTATATTAACTAGAATTTATAATTAAGTTAAGTGTTGGCTTAGCTTCTTATATTTTATTAACATGTTGTATTGTTTTAAAGCGCCAAGACGGTCAGCAATTCCTCACTGTATTCCTCCTGCTATCAACGAATTTCCTGCAGATATTTTCTCCCAGGAGCAAAGACAAAGAGGATTTGTTCTCTTGCACATATTTGCTACATTGTACCTTTGTTTAGTACTGGCTGTAATATGTGATCAGTTCTTTGTACCTACTCTAGAAGTCATTGCCGAAGGTAATTTCATTTAATTATTCTTTAGAATAAAATGAATAAAATAAAATAAATAAATAAAAATAAATCTCTACATACAAAAGCAATTCTGCAAGCAACATTTGTTAATTAATTACTAAATTAAATGTAGCGTTTGACCGCAAAATGAAATTCTACCTGAAACACTAAGGGTTCTCATTTCAGGCAAAATTATTAAATTTTATTAATACATAGTACATACTTCTTTTAATATACATTTTAGCAATTGCTTGTAAGTAACGCATGTTTGTGCTTGTTATTGTATTTTTTATCTTGTTATTTTCCTTTATATAGATTTTTAAGTTTAATAATTCATTTTTTATCGTCAGGTACATCATTTTTGTTTGTATCCTTTTCTGTTCTTCTGTCTGTCCGTTGTGTGATAACGTGCTTAAAGAAATTAAAGTTTAAACGAGGACGTATAGTTGGAAAGTATTAATAATCAATGTGATCCGCATGATTTTTTGTTCTTGTTATAATTTTGGAACATGCTCCTGAGAATAACTGGTTTTTATCCATGGAACCTTCCTGATTTCAGGAATTCATTGGCCTTTAAAATCATATAACTATGTAACGGTTACTGATATATTCAAGGAACATTATCGGTAAATGTTGGGCACATTAGCTGCCTAAAATATTCCAAGAAAATTCTGCGATTTTTTTTTTTTTTTTTTTTTCAATGTATTCGCATTTCCCTGCAATCTAATTCCATAGATAGTCGGGAAATAACTATCCATGGAAATAACTATCCATGGAAATAACTATCCATTTCGCAAAAAAAAGCGACTTTCGAATCCTGTGCGAATACAAAATTAGAATATTCCGTTAGAATCTGATTTTTACTGTATTCTAAAATTTTCAGCACTTTTTAACATAGCTGAAAAGCACTTATGACTTAGTCCGTGTGTCCGTCCATCCTTGCTATAACGCCTGATGATACACTATCTACCAATAAGTATTTGGACACTTTCGAATTTAGACGTTTTGTCAAATATCTTTTAAAAGTTCTTTAGGAATCATCTTGAAACTTTGGTAGTGTAAAAAACATGTTATACCTCATATTTTTCAGTGAAGGTTGTGTCAAGAAAAGTAAAAGGGGACCAATAAAAAATTAAACAAAAAACAAAATGTTTTGGATCACCTTGTAAAAGATAATGCTTTAAATGCGTTTTGGCTGTAGCATGTGGTTATGAGGATTTTTCTCATTATCTGTATAAAATTTCATGAGGCGATCACATATATTCATGGAGATATAGCGGTTTCTTTAAAAAATTGCAAAAACAATTTCACTTTTTTAATTATAACACGTAGGGTATTAGACCCAGTACAACGTCATTATCAGGAAATATGGCATAGTACATTAGACACAGCATGCAGCAATCAAAATGAAAAAAGATTATATATCTTACGAAATACGAGCAGTTTTACTAAAAAATTTGAACTACGCAGGCACAAGCTTTATAAAAATCCCATTTGCATAATTTAATAGCCAAAGGGATTGAGCAACTTCTATGAAAACCTCAAACAAATATCGTGTAAATTCAAAACGCTACGAGAGACAGAATGAACAGAATTTCAGTTCTCTCAAAATAAAAGCTAAACTATAAGGGCCGAATAAACTACTACGTCAGAAACGCCAAAAGAAAAATATTTTCGATGCATGCAGCTGTTTCGGTATGAGCACGTCTCCAGATTCAGAATTCTTTTTGCACTGAAGACGGTACGCTTAAGGCTACCGAAACAGCTGTATGCATCGCAAATATTTTTCTTTGGGCGTTTCTGACGTAGTAGTTTATTCGGGTTTGAATATTCCAACGCCAAGTCTCCTGTTATTATTATTATAAACTATAAGGGGTTTTACTCACGTTGTTATTTTGATTCAATCAATGCCTATTGGTATTACAGTGTTTTCGCTGATTGTAAATAAATATTGTTAAAACCCCCTAACATCTTTCGTTTTTTTTTTTTTTTTTTTTTTTTTTAAGAAATTAAATTCTGTCTATTCTATCTCTCGTAACGTTTTGAATTTACATGATATTTGTTTGGGGTTTTCATTTTAGTTACTCAATACCTTTGGCTATTAAATTATGCAAATGGAATTTTTATAAAGCATGCGTAGTTAAAAATTATTTAGTAAAAGTGCTCGTATTTCGTAAAATATTTAACATTTTTTCTTTCTGATTGCTGTATGCTGTGTCTAATGTAGTAGGCGATATTTCCTGAAAATGGCTTTGCACTGGGTGTAATAGCCTACGTGCTATAATTAAAAAAAGTGGAAATTGTTTTTGCAATTTTTTGAAGGAACTGCTATATCTGATAGATTGGAGTTGCTTCAAGGTTAATGAATAAAATTTCTAAACTGCTATATCTCCATGAATATATGTGGTAGCCTCATAAAATTTCATACAGATAATGAGAAAAGTGTTCATAATTACATGCTACAGCCAAACTGCATTTAAGGCATTACCTTTTGCAAGGTGATCCAAAATATTTTGATTTTTTTTTTCTTTTTTTTTTTTTACTGGCCCCCTTTTCTTTTCCACGTCACAACCTTTATTGAAAAATATGAGGTATAACATGTTATTTATACTACCAAAGTTTCAAGATAATTCCTAAAGAACTTTTCAAGTTATTTGTATATTTAACAAAATGTCTAAATTCGAAAGTGTCCAAATACTTACTGGTAAATAGTGTATGCTTGGATCGCTACGAAACCAATGTATGTCATTAAGGTTTATTACAATATGCACCTTTTTGAAATTGGTGAGAGTAGTATATGTAGTTCTTTTACAAAGACGCATGAATAACATAAAATAGTTTGTAGTCTACGGGTGGTAATTTTGTAAAGCTTTTTCTGACTATGTATAAATGCCTCAAGCGGCTTGAAACTAGTATCTGTTAAACAGATTTATCCCTTTTATCTGTACTGAAAAGTATAAAGGATTTAAGTCCAAAAATGTCGATTTTGAGTGAAGTACATAGTCAGACTCAGAAAAAAAAATTCTCTATCAATTGGTATAAAGGATTTAAATCCATGTCATTTAGTCTTTGAGAAAATCCATTGGTAAAAAAAGATTCAAGTCAGAAATTTAGCATTAATCTTTGGTATACAATATTTAATTCAATTTTTCCCTTTTTTAGATGAAGATTGACAATCACTGAATGGTATAAAGCGTATAAACTAACATAATCCCTTTTTCCTAATCAATTCTGCTCATTAGTTTTTAGTCAGTTTAACTTTATTTTTCGTCTCCTGAAAAATCAAGAATATGGACTTAAATCCTTTATACTTATCAGTACAGATATAATATTACTAAAAAAAATTATGCAAAAAAGCACACTTTTAAATTTATATATATATATATATATATATGTAATTCGATTTTGAAACCCGAAAGATTAACAGAAAGGCCATATGAGAGATATTAAATAGAATATCAAATAGAGAACATATAAACGACCTTGACTCCCAGCTTCATGAAGGCCTCATCATTTGAGTAAAACACACCCGCTACCATTACCCCGATTATAAATATGTGACAATATATATTATATGAATTAATTAATAAGATATTTCAAGGACAACGAAAACAGTCCAAGGCAATATTCTCTGATCTTTTAAGAAGAAAGCCAAAATTAACTCTGTGATAGATCACAGAAATTCAGTGGTAGTTGTCAGAGCAGCATCCTTACATTATAATTATTTGATCTGTGAAAGTGATATGACCATTATCTCTTAAAATGTAATGGGAGTTCAAGAAAAACTAGTATGTTGTGGCCACCACAAGACTTTCTTCTATATTTTCCTATACATATTCAATCAGTAACAACATAAAAAAAAAAAAAAAAAAAAAAAAAAAAAGATTTTTTTTTTTTCCTTTTTTTTTTTTTTTTTTTTTTGTGAAAATTAATACATATTCAATCACTAACAATAATAAAAAAAAAAAAAAAAAAAAAAAAAAAAATCGATTTTTTTTTTTTTTTTTTTTTTTTTTTTTTTTTGTTAAAAGTAAAAAAAATCGATAACTTTGTTTTAAATTATCACAGATTTATGGTTCAACCATTCGTTTTAAAGGTATTGACGAGATCTTTCGAATGATACCCATCTTCAAAATTTAACCCCCCCGGGTGGGTACTTCCCCCCCAGGGGGGGAACCGATGCCCCCCCATGCACAAATTTTTTTTCCTAGTTAACTACTACTATCATCAATAATTCAAATTATTTTACAATCACAAGTTTAAAATAACTCTCATTATGCCCATTTATACGGAATTTTGTCCTATGCTGCCATGTTAAAAATTTGCATAAAATGCGATTACAGCGCCACCTGTTGAGCTATTGATCCCCAAATCTAATGGGCACCAGTTCATGTCAGGGTGCAACTAAATACCAAGTTTGGTTAAATTTCATTCATATGTTCGTGAGATACAGCGTCCACAAAAAAATGATACAGACAGACACACAGACACACAGACAGACAGACAGACAGACAGACAGACATTTTTTAAAAACTATCAATTCGTGTTCAGGACATCCCAAAACGTGTAGATCCGTCAAAAAACGGAGGTCGAAAATTTTCGCGAATCCAATACTTTCTCTATATTACATATAGAAGAAAGTAATAAAACTTAAAGTACGAAAAAAAAAAAAAAACAATTTTCATTGTCATTGAATTTCTTATTTGTATAGATATCATTTTGTCAGGGAAGTAAATCTTTTCGCTCTTATCTGATTAACTTTTACTGCTTTTTTTTTTTTTTTTTTTCTTATCGAGTAACTTTTGCATCCAGTGCTTTGCACACCCTTACGTTTTGTTGCTCAATACTTTTGCGTAAACTAAATTATTAAAAAATGCTTTAAATGATCTTAAACATTTTTTAATTTAGTTTATTATTTAGTTTTAAAATGACAGAAGAATTAAATTGCGTAACGCTAGTCTGCAATTTGAATTCTGTAATAATAATAATAATTAAAAACTAGTATGTTGTGGCCACCACAAGACTTTCTTCTATATTTTCCTATACATATTCAATCAGTAACAATATAAAAAAAAAAAAAAAATTACGATTTTGTTTCTAAGTTTTTTTTTTTGTTAAAAGTAATACATATTCAATCAGTAACAATATTTAACAAAAAAAAAAAAAAAAAAAAAAAAAATATTACGATTTTTTTTTTTTTTTTTTTTTTTTTGTTAAAAGTGTAAAAAAAAAATCGAAAACTTTGTTTTAAATTATCACAGATTTATAGTTCAACCATTCATTTTAAAGGTAAGGACGAGATCTTTCGAAAGATACCCATCTTCAAAATTTACCCCCCCCCCCAGGGGGGGGGAAGCGATACCCCCACATGCACAGAAATTTTTTCCTAGTTAAATATTACTATTATCAGTAACTCATATTAATTTTACAATCACAAGTTAAAAATAACTCTCATTATGTACATTTATACGAAATTTTGTCCTATACTGCCATGTTAAAAATTTAGAAAACATGATATCACAGCGCCACTTGTTGAGCGATTGATCCCCAAATGTAATCAGCACCAGTTTATGTCAGGGACCAACTAAATATTAAGTTTGGTTAAATTTCGTTCATTGGTTCGTAACATACAGCGTCCACAAAAAAGTGATACAGACAGACAGACAGACATTTTCTAAAAACTATTAATTCGTGTTCTGGACATCCCAAAACGTGTAAATCCATCAAAAAACGGAGGTCGAAAATTTTCACGAATCCAATACCTTCTCTATATTACATATAGAAGAAAGTAAAAAAATCATTCAATTGTACTCTGAAATTCACAGAACTATTTTTAAAGTATTTTTCATGAATAAAAAATTTTCTTTTTCACCAGAAATTTAATACTAAAATATTTTAAGTGTATTTTGAAACTGTAAAAGGACAACGAGTTTTCCTTAAGGTACGGAATTATAAATACCTTTAAAATACTGTTCTACAACAGTAAGAAATATATTTTCCGTTGAGGTCGAATGTTTCTTAGAGAAATAAAACGTATGATTATTACTTTTGTTCCCGGTTAACCCTTTCAGTTGCAGTGTTCCCGCTGATGGAACACCTAATTTCAATTCTCAAGTGCTAAAACTCATCTCGGAAATTTTTTAGCAAAAATTTAC
Organism: Salticus scenicus; assembly: GCA_963930645.1. Taxonomy (NCBI): domain Eukaryota; kingdom Metazoa; phylum Arthropoda; class Arachnida; order Araneae; family Salticidae; genus Salticus; species Salticus scenicus. The sequence goes on along the minus strand of OZ005648.1, from coordinate 141,341,000 downwards.
ATTTATAACATAGCAAAAAAGGTCCTTTTTTATTTACTTTCTTCTATATGTAATATAGAGAAAGTATTGGATTCGCGAAAATTTTCGACCTCCGTTTTTTGACGGATCTACACGTTTTGGGATGTCCTGAACACGAATTGATAGTTTTTAAAAATGTCTGTCTGTCTGTGTGTCTGTGTGTCTGTCTGTCTGTATCATTTTTTTGTGGACGCTGTATCTCACGAACCAATGAATGAAATTTAACCAAACTTGGTATTTAGTTTCACCCTGACATGAACTGGTGCCTATCAGATTTGGGGATCAATAGCTCAACAGGTGGCGCTGTAATCGCATTTTATGCAAATTTTTAACATGGCAGCATAGGACAAAATTCCGTATAAATGGGCATAATGAGAGTTATTTTAAACTTGTGATTGTAAAATTAATATGAATAATTGATAATAGTAGTAGTTAACTAGGAAAAAAATTTTGTGCATGGGGGGGGCATCGCTTCCCCCCCTGCGGGGGGGGGGGTAAATTTCGAAGATGGGTATCATTCGAAAGATCTCGTCAGTACCTTTAAAACGAATGGTTGAACTATAAATCTGTGATAATTTAAAACAAAGTTATCGATTTTTGTTACTTTTAACAAAAAAAAAAAAAGCTTAGAAAAAAAAATCGTATTTTTTTTTTTTTTTTCTTTTTAAATATTGTTACTGATTGAATATGTATATAGGAAAATATAGAAGAAAGTCTTGTGGTCGCCACAACATACTAGTTTAACCTGAAAATTTAAAATTTCTTTTATTTTAATTTAGTTCGTAATTCCGGTGGCTGTATAATTTAAATGATACGAATTACCCTGCGCAGCAAAGGGTTACAGGGAACTAGTCTTTCATAGTTAAGAAAAAGAGTTTATTTATTTATTTTTTAACAGTATCTGCTCATTAGCATTATGTAAAAGTCCTGTTGCCATAATTAAACAGAAAAAAAAATTAAATGAGAAATAAGTTCTTAAAATTTAAATTTCGAAGAGATTTATTTGTATCTTTCATATAAACAGTAAATAGTTGAAGTTTTTCTTTTTCTTTTATCTTAATAGTTTGGTTAATTATTTTTAAATAGAATATATCCTAATTCCTAATACACTTGTCAAAATATTCTTCCGTGCGGGAAAATGTCATTGCATTTATTAAAACCTATTTTTATGTAGCATAGTTGTGATATCAACTGAAATAATCCCACCTGACTATTATTATTAATTCATTTGGTGAAAATACTATCACATATAAAAAGATACAAAATCTAAAATTTGAACACTTAAATGCAAAAAGAAATATCGTTTCTATAGGAATACATTAAGAATTTTATGAAAAACAAAATTTCACAATAAAATTTATTTTTTGTATGTTGATTATACATAACATTATTCGTTGTATTATAAATGAAAATTTAACATGAATATGTTTTGGACTGAGATACTGTCTGATATCCGCAAAATACTGAAAGTGTCATTCTCACTATTGAACAGTCACTTCGCAAACTCCGCCCATCAACTTCCTGTATTGGGCTAAACATTTCTATTATGCAACGTTTATAAGTTTAGCATTGAAATTTTAACAAACACACACTCTTTTTTCCTTTGGTTAATATCCCTACGTAAAAAAAAAAAAAAAAATCCATTTAGAATTTTTTTTTTTTTTTTTTTCAGTCATTTTAAATGCTGTTTTAAATTTATTCAACAGTGAAACTAAAAATGTTTAATTATATTAAACATGCTTTATCAGTGAAAAATTCATTTCTCAAACACGTGAAACCTTTTCAGATAATGTCAACCACTAAATTTACTATTCACTTATGGATTTTAAAGCTTCACCTTTTAATTCAAATATAAATGCGAATGAAAGTAACTTTAACTTCAATGATAATTATTATTATGCATAGGTAAACAAATATTTTTAAAAAGTGTTGCATAAAAACTCGACTTTAAAACATTAAATTAAAATACATGCAATTTGATTGCATCTCCTATAAAAATATTTTGCATTAAATAGCTGAAAACTAATCATCATTCACATTCATATTTACAGACGAGATTACCACTTCCTTAATTTTCAGCTTTTTAATTGCTTTCAAGGAAAGCTTTTTCGTTTTTTTTCACCATTCCTTGCTGCATGTGATAAATTTGAAGAACTATTAATCTTAATGGTTCATTTCCGGCGCATAATTATTGAATTTATTGCCAGCAAATAAATTTGCTTTCTGGTTTTTCGAATGACGTAAAAATGTGATTAGAATTTTAGAATTTGGAATAATTTTATGTAAAAAACAAACGAGGGGGGGGGGGGGTTCTTTGGAAAAAAAAAAAGAAACATTATTATTATTATTATTATTATTATTATTTTCAAGGTATGATATTCGTATGAAATCAATAAAATATTCAAAATGCTTTTTATTGCAGTTTTAGAAGATTATGGAAAGTTTCATTAAAAGTTCTGTTGAAAGATCTTCATGAATCAATAAAAGTCAATAAAAAATCAATAAATAAATGAGAAGGTGAATAAGAAAAATGAGTTCATATATTTTCAATTTTTTTCCAAAGTTGTCATTGAAAAAATTAAAAATGGCGAAACGAAAAATGATACAGTGCGTTGCATGAATATAAACGCACCTTTTCCAATAACCAGAAATATAAATTTTAAAATTTTAAAAGAAGGAATGTGACTTACAGTTATTGCATATGACTAACAACTGAATAAGGTGCTGTGAGCACGTATGTTTAGGCTCATGCAAGCTTATGTAAATGAGTGTTTAAGCATTTTCTTATTTTTTACTGTTTTTCGTTTGTTGCACGAAATTAAACGCACTCTGTATTTTTCGTTTAAAATTTAACAGAGCCACCGGAATTAAATTAAAACACAGATAGTCGTGTTGCTAAAGTTCTCTAAATATAGTTTTAATGCACGAGTGCAAAATTTACAGTGTTTGTTCAGGATGGCAAGAGGGAAAACTTTGACAGTAGACGAGAGGATAAAAATCGACTTTATGCGTGGTAAAGGCTTTAGCAATCGTGAAATTGGGCTCCGGATCAGAAGAAGTGAGAGTGTTGTGCGAAATTATATAAAGAAAGGAGCAAATTATGGGAAAAAAGCGTATAAGAAGCGAACAGGAAAGCTCACCAGTTACGATAAACGTCGAATATGCAACGCTGCAAAGAATAAGACTATTTACTGTGCGAAGATAAAGGCTCAATACAAGCTGGGTTTTCATCGAACAACCATTTGGAGAACTATCAAAGCTGCAACATTCATTAAATTTAAGAAAATGAAGGCGAAACCACCCCTCACTCAGAAGCACAAAGATATGCGTTTGGAATGGGCAAGAAAATGGATGCTAGATCGATTAAATTGGGAAAAAGTCATCTTTTCAGATGAAAAAAAAATTAATCTCGATGGTCCGGACGGATTCCATAGCTACTGGCACGATTTGAGAACCGAAGAAATGTACTGTTCAAAACGTCAATCTGGAGGTGGGTCTGTCATGGTGTGGGCAGCCATAGGTTTTAAAGGGACTTTCGAATTAGAGTTCGTGGAGAACACTATGAACTCTGTAGATTATGTCCAGATGCTCACAAGGAACCTCCGCCGTCAAGCAGTCAAGAAAGCTGGAAGAAATTATATTCTTCAGCAAGATTGTGCATCTGTACATACTGCACATATCGTGAAAAAATGGTTCCTTGACAATAAAATTAAAGTTCTAGATTGGCCCTCAAAAAGCCCTGATTTAAACATAATAGAGAACGTATGGGGTATTCTGGTTCGCCGTGTTTACGTAAACGGAAGGCAGTTTAACACGAAAGATGAACTAAAATCGGCCATTCTCTTAGCTTGGAAGACAGTCAGCTTGGATGACCTCATGCCACTATATCAGTCAATGCCAAAGCGTTTACTGGCTGTTCTAGAAGCCCATGGTGGCTTTACAAAGTACTAGATACAATATTTGTTACTCAATTATTTATTTTTTACATGTGCGTTTAAATTCATGCAACATGCATTTTTGTCATAAATTCAATAAAATTATTTTCTAAAAAATTATATTGGTCTTTCATTGTTTTGACTTGTATTTTCATTTCTTGAATCATACACATGCTGTTTGCATCAAGTGTCACCTATTCATATTTTTTTATTACACTTTTATACCATTCTATTCTTAAAGCTAAGGTGCGTTTATATTCATGCAACGCACTGTAAGTACTTTAAAATTTTTCAAACGCATTATTAACTTCAAAATAAATTTTAAAACATATTCCACAAAACTTTTTCTAAGCATTTATATTATGATGAATTTAATAACAAAATTTATGTTTCATAGCCGAAGTATACATATATATATATACAGTGAACGAAATAATCAACCAGTACATAGTAAGTAACCATGACAAAATTTTCTTCTGTGTACTTAAAACAGCGCCACTTACTGGTTAACAACAAAAATTTAATCATAACTTTTCACAATAAAGAGTTTACATATTAAATTTGTCATAACTTTAAGTAGATGTTGAAATGCAGCCATGTGAAAAATCACAAAATGGGAGTAATAACTGCGGCACCTGTAGGCCGATATATCCATCCAAATTAAATTACCATTCATTTTCATAATGGCTATCTCATAAACCATTTTTTGTTTTCTTTTGTATGCCATAGAAGCTGATATAAAGCGTTCGCAAGCACGGGAACAATTGCAGCATAATAATTCCACCTGTAGCATGATGTGCTCCCAAATAGAATCAGCATAGTGTTTGACAATGTCTATCTCACGTACCAAGTTTAATGCAATTATATATAACAGAAGCTGAGACACTGCCAATGTTGCCAGATCTGGCGGATTTTTATTCAATAATCACCAATAATTTTAAGAAGTGATATTTGATATACATAATAGATTATTAATCTTCCAAATGATTAGGTTAACTTTGTAGTTAAAAATTATTGGTGATTATTGAACGAAAAATCCGTCAGATCTGGCAACACTGGACACTTCCTTCCTATAATCGGGGTTAAATTGCAGCAGAGCAGCGCTACCTCATAGACGATATTGCACTAGAAGTATATAGACACCAATTTATGTCAAGATACAAAGAAATAAATTTTAAAAATAATTATGAAATTCTGTTCATTCTTTCTCTATTTACAGCTGCTACAAACATTTTCGCACACACAGAGATAGATGGATTAACATTTTCTTAAATTGTTCAAATGGTGCTGAGGATGTCACAAAAAAAAAAAAAAAAAAAAAAAAAAGACTTGTCCTTTGTTTTGTTGGTTATGTAAACCGTCGTTTAAAGAGTAAATAATAATAATAATAAAATAACAATAATAATAATAATTTTTAACAATACAGTATTTGGCATTCCCGCCAAGCCTATAAAGCGGGCGTGGTTCCCCCATTTCAAATAAAATAACGAAAATTTTTTTGGGTAGGATGTCTGTAGTTTTATAAAAATGAAAGATGCTTGATTGTAATTTTTGTTGTTACTTCAAGGCGTTAATTTTAGCAAAATGATAAATAAAATAAGAGATAATATTTTGTATTAGTTTTCTCTATGCTAAGCATGTGTTTTAAAATCAATACATAATGTTTTATATATATTGTGTATTTTATATTGAAATCTCACAAGTCATCCTACCCCTAAATAGACGGCCATCCTGCCCCAAGATTAGGGTAAAATACTGAAACGAAAGCATCAAGGAAAACTTTTATTTCAAAGTTTTTATGTCTTTGAAATTAAATACACTTTTAATATGTACTCAAAATTATAAATTTTCACATGATTCATAAGATTCCCAAGATAAATAACAAATATAACCAACAGGGAATTTAACAGAAACATTTAACAAAAACTGTGGCCTCTTCCCCCAATCTATCCTACATCTCGGTATTTATTGAATAATATCAGAAATGCTAATTATCAAGAATTATTCTGATTCAACTATGGTGCATATTATTCAATGTATGTGTGCGTGAGAGAGAATGCCCACAACTTCATGAAAAATAATACTATATTTATTTTTGAACAGAATATTTAGTATGTTATGCATTTTTATGAAATTATGTGTATTTTATATTAATAATTTAGTTATGTAAATTTCGACGTTTTCTCCTTTTTTAGCTCTGAATGTCCCTGTAGATGTTGCTGGGGCAACATTCATGGCTATCGGCACATCATCACCTGAACTATATTCAGCTGTCATAGGTAAGATAATTATGGATACAATTTTTAATAAAATGAAAAATAACTAAAAAAGCATTTAAATTTACTTAAATATGTATATTTATAAATATGCATATAAAGATATTTACATAGATGTTTAAAGTAAAACATTTAGCTGAAAATAATAATAATAATAATAACTGTTTTACCATTTAAGCATTTTATATATTGATTTCATTTACGCATTTTATTTTATTAAGAAATTTCGTGTTTATGTAACTGTGTGTAATAATACCTGTGTTTGCAAAGTTATAATTTTCAATTCGTAAGTCACCGGTAGCAGGACAACAGTATTTTATATTTCGTCGGTCTTATTTTGGAATAGTAAGCTCTGCCTCTTGGTGTTCCTCTAAAACGTTATGTTATTTAACAAATGGAATTTATGCATTCGTGTTTAAATCATTTAAATTCCATCCTTGGAAATCAATGAGTTAAATGCAAAATGTATATAAGCCGAAAATGACGAAATTTTATGCCGAAAATTGCTGTACCAAATTAATGATAGAAAATGTCGTGGGGAAAAAAAAGCCAGTACTATATAAAATTTATTACTATGATTATTATTGCATACTATTTATTAATAAGAGTCCAGTAAACCACAAAAGAAATATCCGTTTGACATTAGAAATTCTATTTAACAGATATAATTATATTTGTACTAGACACATACACACAGACCAAAAAAAAAAAAAAAAAAATTATTAAATAAAATTAAAATTTATTAAATAAAATTTCTGGTGTGAAACTAGCCTGACATGCTAGAAACTATAGTACAATTTAGTGATAACACGAGTCTGCAAAATCGCACTTTTATTTTATTTTTTATTTTATCTTTTTCGTTGCTTTGGGTATCTCTGATGTGCTTTGATGCGCTGAATTCAGAAATGCTTGTGTGTTCTTCCTACCATGTAAGGGTTTTTCACAAAGTAAGGATGAAGATCGAAAGAATTCACTCAGAGACTGCAATGTATTTGAAACTCTTTATGTATAAAACACGTTAAAATAGGCTATTAACCCTTTCGCTACCAGCATCACATTTTTGTGACGATCCGATTATCTTACCTGAGCCCGGCGTCACAAATATGTGACGGGTGTTCATTATCAGTTTATGATAATGTGTCACATATATGTGACGACGGGGCTACCAAAGGAATTATCTATATATAGTCCAGTGTCACTTATGTGTGTCAGTTTGCAGAATTGCTAATGTCACTTAGTTAGAAAGTTATAGATACATCCCACAAAAATAAATGACAATTGGTATCATATTTAAATAATAAGACGTCTGGGCTGTGGTGGCAGTTTTTCTCCTGAGGCTCTGGTAGCGAAAGGGTTATTTACACATTACCAATTAAATGTGTTCCTTTATATCGAGACTCAGTTTAGAGCCTTTTCTCTTATGTACTGCTTGGGAGCCTTGAGGGGGAAGGGATTCTCTATGCAGCATCCAACAATAATCTGCTAACATATTAATACTCCCTCATCCCTCATACCTCCTCTACTTTTTTTTTCTTTACTTTTTGATAAAATAACTCTCCTTGTTCTTCACTCACATCACCTAGATTTTCCGGGAAATAACTTAAATGGGAGTTTTAAAAGGAAGCTTTAAGCTCGAAAAATCCCATTTTTTTTTTAAACTGTACGTGATGGTTGCGATAATAAATCCCAGGTGTTAATGGTTCTGTTTGTGGTTGCATCTGTTTATGGTTATTTTAACAGTTTTTTCTTTAATCAGCATCCAAAAATACACCAGAAAAACACATCACCTTGAAGAAAAAAAATTTCATCACAGACTTTTATAATCATACAATAAAGCTAGCACCTGATAAGAGTTAAATATGCTGTGATTTTGAAACAAAAATTACATTATGCAATCTGAATTCAATCTTTTTCCCAAACAAATCTAGCTCTAAGAAACAATTTTATTTTGAAGATTAAAGATAGTTCAAGGCAGTTTCTCCGCTAAACATACGGGAAATAAAATTAGTCCACCTTACATTCTTTTGTATAACTATTACAAATACTGCAGTACATAATTATTAAATTTCATAATTGCATGAAAGTAAATTTACCGTTCTTACTTTAAAGTAATTATGATATAAAGTTAGGTAGTTCAGTTATATTTCACTTCGAAATCAAAAGAAGCATTAGCCCATATTCCTGAAAAAGAAACTTTTATAATAATTGACAGACTGGTGTAAACGGCTTGTGAAATAATAATTCTAATAAAGTAAGATTTTGGCCAGTAACCCTTGGCCAGTAATCCAGTAACCCTTGCGAATTGAAAAATCAGTATCGCTATAATTTTACCGCTATTGCTACTGATTCAAGATCTTTCGCACTTACATGAATCTTAGAGATAAAAAATAATCTCTTAAGCAAGAATCCAATAAATGAAGTTAATATAGTAATCACACTTTGCATTAACATCATTTTTTGAAATCAAAGAAAATAACTATAAACATTTCCTTCCTTTTGGAATTATATGCAACCAACTGTAATACTAGTTACAATATATAAAGTATCTCTATTAAGAATACCTTAAAATGCAATCCAAAAAAGAACCCCCCTCCCCCCCCCAAAAAAAATAAAAATAAAATAAAAATAAAAATAAATAAATAAATAAATAAATAAGTAAATAAAATAAATAAATAAATAAAAATAAAATAAAAATAAAATAAAATAAATAAATAAACATATAAATTTTCAGCCCAATCGGATAAAGCATTTAGACGCTATCGCATTTTAGACAATTCTAACCCATAAGCCATAATGATAAGGAATTTTTCTATGTGTCCCTGTAAATATTTGTAAGTGCTAGTTTCACCAAAATCTGTACAATTCATGCTACGGTGACCTCTAACATAAGTACCAATTTTCAGCCCATTCGCCTTAGGCGTTTAAACACAATCGGGCTCAATCTCACACATACATATATATACACACACATGCATACATCACGAAAAACTGTGTAAAATCGTAGATATTTCTAAAAAAGGAGCGTGTATTGAGACCAAAATTGAAGGTGTACAACTAAATATCATGACAATCACAAATATAAATTTGCAATATTCTATGACTATTCGTTTTTGAGCTATGCGAGATACAAAATCCATTTCGCAAATCATGATTGCAATACTTTCTTTATATATATACTAGCAGGCTACGCCCGCTTCGCTGGTCACTAAATTTAAATGAATTTTCAAAATAACTGAATCACAATTAATTTTTTATATCATATTTTGGGCTTTGTAACATAATTAAAAATTCCTTTTAAGGTGAAAAAGTCAAAATAACATATTACAAATTAAATTAAATTAAATATTTCTTTCGTTTTGCAACAATGTTCTATGGTCTTATGTGAATGATTCTCAAGAATGAATGAACAATTGTTTACAAATTTAATGGATTATGTATGGGAAATAAGTACGCTGTAATTTAAAAATTGCAGCTCTTAGAACTTCAAAACTGATAAATAAAAAAAAAAAAAAGTTATTCATTATTCTTTAATATTCGACTGTTTTTTGTTTAATATTAGACTCTTATTTTAAGATAAAAGCAATCGAATGATATCGTGTTATTAAACTTTACAACGTAATATCTTTAAATCTAACAACTTGACGTATATAGTGTCCTCACAAAAGATGAACAGATTTTAGAGCTCTTTTAAAAAAGTATAACATCTATGCAGTACCTTTTAAAAAAATTTATCAGTTTTTACTAAAAAAAAAAAAAAAAGGGGGCCGACCTTCATCAAAAGAAATTGAATGATATCGCGTTGTGAAACTTTGCAACGTAATATCTTTAATAACTTGATGTATATAGAGTTCTCACAAAAAAGGAACAGTATTTAGAGCTCTTTTTAAAAAGTATAACATCTATGCAGTATCTTTAAAAAAAAATTTTTCATCAGTTTTTACTAAAAAGAAATGGCCGACTTTCAACACCAAAGTAGTTAAATCCAGATCAATCAAAAATAGGAATGATCCGCCCGGATGTGTTCCGCCGACAATGTCTTTGCTTTATTTATATAGATGTTCGGCAAGAAAAAAGAAAGAAAAAAAGAAAAAAAACATGGAGTAAAGATCTGTGCACTAAAAATTTTTGTTTAAAAATGACCGGCTGATATTGCGGTAAATTTTAATTAAAAAGAAATTTTGTACACAATGCGAGTTGAAGAAATTTGGATTTGTGATCATAGTAGAATGATCACTATAAATCATGGTACCAATAATATAATCTATCCTAAAACGTATTACCATGTAAATTTATCAATTCACATTTTGCATATACAAACTTTATGAGACTCTTCAAATCCGCTTGGTTTGAGAAATATGCTTGATAAATCACACCTGCCTCTCAGGTTGATAATTTTCGAGATTGAAATGTGACGCTTGTTGTGTACGTTGAGTTGAGGCATTTCATACGCATTTTTCAATGACATAAACTCAAAATTGTCATTTCTTTACCTCTGCCCTTTTATCATATGGGTGCGAAATTTGTTGTTTTAAATAGCTCCAAATTCAAAATTTTCAAGAACGCATGTATGAGTGGTGATGATTATCGCTACCTTTTACTAATTACAAATGGTAATGAGATTTTTAATTTAATAAAGTTGCAATTATTTTTAAAAAAAATTATTTTTAGAAAAAATAAAAAATTATTTTTAGTGTACACAAACACCATACCATGTCATTAATAGTCACAAACACCATATACCATGTCACTAAAATTAAAAAGTAAAAAATTCCTTTACAAAATATTTTTCCTCTCTGGAGCTCACAGGTGTGTTTATCTTATTGCTTGTAAAAATTGTAAATACGTTTATATTGGTGGAACTATCCGTACGGCTAGAGTTAAATTACACGAGCATGGAAGCTTGTTTTAAAATTGTGATCAATGTTTTAAAATTTTAATTCATTCTATTGAAACTGATCCATAGCTGTCGACTTTTTAAATTTATTTCGGACTGTTGTTTGTATCCACCCGTGTTTCACACAGTATTTTTTGTCGCGTTATTTTCTACAATATATAATTGCGATTAAATATGAAGAAAATTATTCTGGTGAGAAAAAAGGGCGAGTACTAACAACATTTCGGAATAAATTAAAAAAGTTGGCAGCTATGTTGGTCGTATTCCTGGTTTTAAAAATATTAAATTTATTAATTCTGAATACACTAATTATAAATCCTGTATTTTCTTGGAAGGTTCTGCCATCCAATATTGCTAATGAAAGCATGTGTACTAGCACTGCAATGTTCTATTTTACTGTGATAATTGTTTCTTCAAATATGTATTTATGTGTTTATAACATATTGTTTTTATACTAATGAAGAAATTTGGTTGAATTTCGAAACGTTTATAATAACTTGTTTTTACATATGTATATTAATTAAATATATCATAATAAATGTCTTTCACTGTAAAAAAATTCTGTAACTGACATCTAGAATCTAAATTGAGGCTCTAGAAAACATAGTTCCATGTCATCTTATAATTTCTAGTCCCCTTTGAGAGCGAGTTCTAGAAACACCAATTAGAATTCTAGAGTGTTTGCCTATATTATCGAGGTCAAACTTATTTAAAAATCTCTGCAAATAAATGAGAATACAAGAGGCGAGTTTCAGCGACTATAATCTTGGTTTATGACTCAGTTCTAGAACATCAAGCAAGAATTTCTCGCAGTACAAAGGATTCATAATATTCTGATTATTGAGAATATTGTTCCACCATCTAGAAATGTATAGTCTCGAAATTCTCGATCTTTTCGTTTATTCAGCTTACTGGTGTTAAAGTGGCATTATATCGAATTTTATTGAAGCTTAGCTAGATGATAATTCTAATAATTACTGTTACTAGAAAAATATTCTAAATTCCAATAGTTTAAAATGTTTTACTTTAACACTTAAAAACCTATTGATCTATACTTATAGGGCAAAATATATTTTATCCTACTTTAACATATGAATATTGTAGAACTGCTTCTTGAGGTAGATTCTGTAGATATTTAGATCACTTTCTCAAACATTTGGATAGTTTATTTTTTTTAAACGTCAATAACTTCCTTCACTATTATTTGTCATTAATATTTTAAACTTTTTATTAGATAATCGCGATTTAATTCTTTAAAAATGGAAAATATCATAATGAGAAAATTGTATAATGCATCTATAAACTTCTCTTTCGTGATTTCGTATGCGTTTACTTCTGTTTAGAGATTTACAACTTGTCTTCCTAAATATCTTCTGACGTGAAACTAAGTATTGATAATAATAATAATAACAATAAATAAATAAAATACGGCTGTCTGAATACTTAACCCATGCTCTTAATAAAAAACAAAAAAGTTATGATGCTTCTTGCCCATTAACCTTCTTCATGAAATAAGGTTTGGATTGTGTTGCCACACACCAAGGACTACGGCTTAAACCTTTGCCGGTCCTATTTAATTTCACTACTCTGGTCAGTGTTGCCAAGTTTAGAGATCTTTTTTATTCGATATCCACCACTAAATTTTAACTGTATCGATTGCCTAATCACTTTGAAAGTTATTAATCCCTTTTATATTTTGAATATCACTCCTCAAAATTATTGGTGGTACTTGAATAAAAGAGTCTCTAAATTCGCAACACTGTTTAGAGCGCTTTAAAGCGTTAGGTACGACAAAGGATTAAAGTGGATTCCAAACTAGTACGTATATCCAATCCTCTGAACTTGGATTGGAACCTAGAACCTAGAAGATGAAGACGGCTCTAACCATTCCGTTACGAGAGAGGAGATTAAATTACGAATAATTTCTTTATCTTCTACATATTTTTAACTAAATAAGTTTATTACCAAAAAAAAAAAAAGTCTTTAAAATGTCAAAAGTTTGATAAATGAAAAAAGTATAATAATATGCTACACTGGTATCTAAAAAAAAAAAAAAAAAAAAAAAAAAGGAATATAATTTGTCCAGTGTCTAAAGTTTTCATTCATGTCAATATCGAGTTATTCTTTAAACCAAAAATGTCATTTTAATATAATTAAGCTCTGAAGTAGTAAATTCCAAAGTAAAGTTTGATAACGAAAAATCTGTCTGGAATCGCTCACTTTTATTTCTCCGAATTTTAATATATGTCATAGTTTTAAATTCTATGAAATTGGAAATGATTTTAAGTTTCTGTCATTGTCAGTTTTCCATATTGCTTGACGCGGACGTTCTTTCTTTTCTAGTTTTTAAATGTTTCATTAATAGGGTTTTCTTTAATTTGTCTTTTTACTTTTGTTAAACAATACTGTTCTGTAAAATTATAGAAATAATTTTATAGAAATTTTATTCTATAATTTTCTGTAAAATTATAGAATTTTTTGCTGTAAAATTATCTTTGAAATTTTCAAAAAGAATAAAATGAATGAATAAGTATAATATAATACACTTATTCAGATTCGATTTTCTTTTCTAAACTTACTATTGATACAACGCAGAAATAATATAATTGGACTGTATCGTAAATTACCATCTAAATCTAGTAATATTGCATAAATTATTTATATAATTATATTAATTTGTATTTATACTTAAAATATTGAATCTTAAATATTATTTTCTTTATTCTTTATTTTTGTTAAATTAATTATTTATTCTATACTTCTACTTTAATCTTATACTACATCTCAACTTGTCTCTAAATATGTATTTTAGCGTTTGCTTGAAAATATCACATGTTTGCGTTTTGTATTATGTGTTATCTTGTAATTTCCATTTATGTGGGTTTGATAACATTGTTGGATACTGATGGTGAATTATTGCTAAAAGCGTTTACCTATACAGAAACAATATTATTTTATTCACCCTAACTGTCATAAATATCTCTGAAAAAAAAAAATATATATATATATATATATATTTATTTATTTATATATATATATACTAGCTGACCCGACAAACGTTGTTTTGTCATATAAATTATTTCTAGAGAATATTTTGCTAGAAAAAAATAACTAACTTATTGTAAGTGTGTAAGGATGTGGTATATAAGTGGAAGATGTATGGAGCGCTGTGAACGGTGAAAGAATATAAAAATAACAAAACACCAATCATTTATCTTTTTAATTTATTAAAATTGATTCTTTAAAATTATATACATATCGCTACTTATAACAATATTGCTAAAAAACAATATCAATCCCTTAATGCAACAGAGTGTACAATATTTTTTGTTATCCCATCTTTCGCCAATACAAACAAACTGGATGGTTTGCCTACTCGAGAGCCACGTATAATTGTCCGTGTGAAAAACATGATGTGCTCAAATCTAAGCCACAGACAGACATCGTTTGGCCCTGAGACTTATTGATAGTCATTGCAAATGCCAATCTAATTGGAAATTGAGGGCGTTTAAATTGAATTGGCACATATGTGGGTATAATAGGGATTCGCAGTAGTAATATATTTTCACCTCGGAATTTGTCATTTAAAATGATGGCTTCGATAACATTTTTCATTAATTTTTTTATGACTAATCGCGTGCCGTTGCACAACCGTTGTGGGTTCAAATTACGAAGCAAAATAACCGGAGATCCAACCTTCAGTTGTAAAATATGCGATGGCATGCCTGGTAAATCCAATGAGTTTAAAAACTTTGTTGGATAATTTACAGCTTCGGTGGCATCGCAAACTGTATCATTAGATTTGTATGACACCAAGTCTCTTGGTAACAAATGTTATATCTTGAGATTCAATTCGTTGACGTCCACATTTTTTGCTGCTAAAATTGCCCTTTCTGCCAGCCACTCATGATTTGTGTATCGTCTGTGTACATCGGGAAATATCTGGTCAATAAGAGCATCTTGAGAATGAATGATTGTGCAGAAATCGGTCGGTAATTTTATGCATCCAGTTTCACCTGTAGTAACTTTTCCATCGCCGATATCTAACAATTGTTTTGAGAATGTTTCAGCGGATGGATCTTGAAGCTTTTGAACGCACAAATTTACTTTCAGTTGTACTTTTTCAACATTACGCCACAATGACGATGATTTTAAGCACGCGTTGATCTCATCAGCGTATGTTGAACGCGGAATAACGGGAAGTGGTTGTCTGAAATCACCTGAAAAGAGTAACAGAGTGCCGCCAAATAGTTTGTCGTTGTTTTTTATATCTTTCAATGCCCTGTTCGACGCCTCAATCGAATGTTTGTGTGCCATAGTGCATTCATCCCAGATAAGAATTTTACACTTTTTCAGCACTGTGGCCATGGACGATTGTTTTTTTATGTTGCACACTGCGTCTCGGTTATTTTGAATATTTAGTGGCAGTTTAAATAATGAATGAGCTGTTCTGCCTCCATCCAATAAAGTTGCCGCAATGCCAGATGATGCAACAGCCAATGCGATGCCATTATTTGATCGTATTTCGGCGAGAAATAGCGAAATAAGGAATGTTTTGCCAGTTCCACCTGGTGCACCCCCCCCCCCCCCCAAAAAAAAAAAAAAAAAAAAAAGAATCCACCTTGTCTTGCCAAAACTGCGAGCATGATGCGGTCGTAAATGGTTCTTTGTTCTTCATTCATTAGTGGGACATTGCGAGCAACAATTGCTGCCATTTCTACAGTATTGTATTGTAGTTCACGATTCAATTCAGTGCTTATTAAATCAGACGCATTTCGATTTGTTGGATGCATACCGAAATGACTGAGTGGTAAGTTGGCAATGATAATGCAAAGATCTTCAATAGCAATCAATGCTTCATTGTACATAGCGTCACTGAATACTATCGTTAGATCATTGCACCGTGAACGATGTTGATGCAATATATCATCAGTCATTGAATCTTTGTGATTATCCCGTAATGTCTCTGCTCGGGCCGGGAAACATGCAGTCAACACTATAGCGAATAGTAGACGAATTTGTTTTGCTGTACAGTTCAGTCCTACTTCAGCAAGCACACACTCCCACTGGTTGTCGTCTTCCAGCAAGCCGAGTGCAAGGCATGCATCTTTATACGTTGGATACTGTTGTCCATTCACTTTACGTAAATCTTGAAATGACAAACGGCCGATGACATTAACCAATAACAGTCGAAGATAAAAGCACTCAGTCTGCCTTGGATTGACTGTAAATACTCGTCCCAAGGTGTTTGATTTGAATAAACCGGGACATGCATCAATCGGCGTGCCTTGCTTGCGGGGCATCCATTTTTTTGTTGGAGTCCATGTGAAATAGCGTGGTACTTCTGAATAGAGTAATGTCAGTGCAAAAGCACCAAAAGCATCCGCACGATTACACAATTCAAAAAATTCGATGAGTGTAGTTTTTGGTGGATTTATAGCACGATCAATCGCTGTCTCGCTCGTGAAATATACGCGCTGGCCATTTTCAAGATGGACGGCTAAATGAAGAACTGCTGGATCCCGTTCATGAATTGGGAAACCAAAGATACGCCAAACAGCTTCATTGGAGCTGACGTACCGGCCAATTTGGTAAAGTGTTATTTCATCGTTGTTATTCACTGGAGGAGCATTCACATTGGTATTTTCAACTCGAAATACAGCCATATCACTGCCTTTATTCACATACTTGCAAATGTAGTTGATGCTCTTCACTGAACTGCAGAACTGAACATTAATATGAGCACCAAAAATAAATTAAAAAAACTGGAGTACAGACAATAGCAAGAAATTCAAACTTCTTCACACACCATAAATTTTAAATCAGCACAACCAGTTTCGAAAGGACGTAGCCTTTCTTCATCTGGTGCAAACACGTGCAACTGCCTTGGAGGCAAAAGCAAGACTGAAAGCAGGACAAAATCCAGATTCCACTTTGCTGTCTACAGCCTGGAAAAATTTGTTTAATTCAATTAAATAATTTCCTTCATTATGTTTATAACATCATATTAGTTTTAATAAAATAATTCTAATTTAAATAAAAATAATAATAATTAATGGATAAATTTTATTAAATTTACTTATTAGTTGAATATTATTGAAAAAAAAAATAATAATAATTGTTTACTCCTTTCCTCCCTCCTCATTTTGTGGTGTGTGTGTACGTGTGTTCCTCTCTGATTGGTCCTGTCCTGCATGTTGCTTCCTATTGGTTGTTTGTGTTGCTCCTCCCCCTCTGGATTTTGTCCTGCTTTCAGTCTTGCTTTTGCCTCCAAGGCAGTTGCACGTGTTTGCACCTGATGAAGAAAGGCTACGTCCTTTCGAAACCGGTTGTCCTGATTTAAAAATTATGGTGTGTGAAGAAGTTTGAATTTCTTGCTATTAATATGAGCATTGAATGTTTTGCTGAGCAGAGGTGAATATGGGACCACCCAACGGTTATCAATGTCAATATCTATGTTGTTGACATAGATGACCGCCATAGATGAAAATATTGTCCGCCATTATCGGGATTTCTTCGACAATATATTGGATATCCGTCAACATTTGTGATCATGAAATTTTTCGGAAAACTTTTAGCACATTTTCATTCTGCACAAATAATAATGGCCTAAAAATTCATTTTTCATTTTAACATAAAATAACTCCGTCGGATATTGACGAATTTTTTAAAAGAATATACCATTTTAACTAATTTTAACATTTTAACAATATTAACGTTGAAAAAGTATTTTAAACACTTACGGTTAAAAATTCATTTTTCATTTCAACTTTAAATAAATTCTGATATCGTGTTTACGATTCTAAAATATTAACTTTGAAAAAAAATTTTAAACATTTCGTAAGATACGGTTAAAATTTCATTTTTCATTTCAACATTAAATAAATTCTGACATCGTGTTTACGACAACTCACGCCATCTAGGTGGAAAAGTTGTTGAAAGAGTTGGTTAAAAATTAATTAAGAAAGAACTAATTAAGTTACAACTTTCATTTGTAAATCTAAATCATTCTCGAATCCACCTGAAGACACACAAAAAATTTCATTAAACTCAGTCCAGCCGTTTAGGAGGAGTTCAGTGACATACACACTCACAAAAGAAATATATATATAAAGTAGCGGTGGGAATCGATTAAGAGTTTTAACTAGGTTAATCGTAGTTTATTAATCGATTAATCGGTCGATTAATCGGATTTTTAATCGGTTTTCATTTTTCTTTATATAATTTTATTTCAATGAAAAAAAAAATTCCCTCATATTGTATATTTATATATATATATATATATATATATATATTATTCATAAGTTTGACTAAAAAAAATTTTTTTTTTTTCAAGAATATTTGTCTAATCAATTATATCTATTTCATACATGAAATTTAAATCAATTTTCAGAGTAATAATTGGTGATTTTAAGTGTTAATTTTATATAAATATTTTCACTTGTTCATTTTTTTTTTAAATTTATAAATTAATTTTTCGATTCATTTTGAAAGAAACATTAAATAAATTTACACATATTTTATTTTTAAATTGCATTGTCAATCTCGCTTGTCACTATTTTAAAATGAATTCTCAAAATTTCATATCTTTATCATAAAAATCTCAAATTCTTATATTTTAATTCTTCTTTGTCACTTCGGACTAGAACACAGAATGTTATTTTCTGTTTCTACTTCAATAGTTACTACCAGCAATTCTGAACACACAATAAAGGCTTGAAGATATTATGAAACTCTGTTGACATTTCCCCCATCGGACGGATAGTGGAAATCTCAATCACCCCTTTTTTTTTATTCTTTAGCATTTCTATTTTTTGAAAGCTTCTTGTTTCTGAGAATACTATTACCCTAGCCAACACATTCTGTAGAAGGCTACAGACACGTGGTGTTGCTCCAGCATGCACATTAAGCGGAATTTTGTTTAATAACTGCCCTCACCCTTTTCTCTATCACCAAAAGTGCAACAACTTCTTTTGAGAGATTTTATTTTTATTCATTCATTTATTTATTATTATTATGATTATGATTATGATTATTTTGCTTTTTCATTATTTGATGGATGTTTCTTAGAATGTTTGTTAGCAAAATATGTGAAAAAATATTTTGTAGGCAGAACAACATTTTTACTTTAATTCGTAGTTTGAAAATTTTAATCGGATTTTGAAAATTTTTAATCGAATTAATCGATCCGATTAACTCGATTAAAAAAATTGATCGGGACTAAGCATTGATCGATTAACCGAACCGATTAATCGATTAATCGGCACAGCCCTAATATAAAGATATATATATATATGTTATTTCATTGTTTTTTTTCTCATAGTTATTTCATGAATTTTCTTTTTTTCACCATTTTTAAAGTTAATTTATGCATTTTTCAATATGTAACCTTCAGTTTTTATGATTGCATTTTAAACTGTTAAAAATTACATTCATAATCTGTTTCCTGGTATTCATAATCTGTTTCCCATAATCTGTTTCATTGTCGTGAGGAAATATGAATTATATATATAATTTGACAAAATTATATATATAATTCATATATAATTTTATTAAAATTCTCTAGTCTCGGTACTTTTAGACTAAATCTTAAAAAAATAAATAAATAAATAAAAATAAATAAATAAATAAATAAATAAAATAAAAAAAAAATACGGTGAAAACACTTTATACGCATTTAAATATATCTATGCATCCATGTTATTTTCCAACTTAATTTAAACTCTAATACGTAATCAGTGTTGCCAGATTTGGGGACTTTTTTATTCGACATCCACCATTAAATTTTTATTGCAACAGGTGCCTAATCCCATCGACGATTAATCGTCTATTATGTAAGTCAAATTTTACTTCTCAAAATTATTGGTGGTAGTTGAATAAAAAAGTCCCCAAGTCTGGCAACACTGTACGTAATTTTAAGTTTAGCAAAAACCTGAAATTTTCTCGAATGAAATTTCATCATTTAAACATCAAAATATTTCATACTAGCAGGCTGCGCCCACTTCGCTGGTCACTATATTTAAATGAATTTTTGAAAGAATTGAATTAATATTTATTTTTTACATCACATTATAGACAAAAGTTTAAAAAAAAAGAAAGAAAAGAAACTGAAATTGACCCAAAACTCGCTTCGGGTACCCGCTGTCAACGGCAGCTCTTTTCCCACCCGCACTGCATCAGATCTAGGTTTCCCATGCCTGCAGAAAGATCTTTCCCGAAACTCTTCAATCTGGATATTTTTCGATGACAGGGGGGATCTGCTACTATTTAAGAACTACGATTTTAAAGATGACTGTATCTCAGCATCTATTAAATATTTCAGTTTTGAAACATGTATTTTATAGCCCATGCTATTTACACTATATTACGATTTAATTCCGATCAATGTAATAAAATAAAATAAAATGTAGATTTAAAATATATATATATATATATATATATATATATATATATATAGAAATAAATGTTAATCATTTTAATCCTTTTTACTATGCATATACTACCATTTTTCCCGATAAATACTGTAAATAATAATAAAAAAAATTGATGAATAAAAGTTTTTTTCTTTTAAAGGAATTAATTAAAAAATGAAAAATAAGAAGTTGTTCTACTATAAAAAATTAAACATAACTGTTATAAATACGTTTTAAAATTTAAAACTAATTATACTTAATTTTTTCTACTGCATTACGATTTTATTTTCAATAAATACATCAAATTAAAAAAAAAAAATCGCCTTCAAATGAATGTATTAAATAAAAATAAGTTGAATAATAGCCGTTGCTATGATACGCAGACGATCGAAGCAAAATAATAAATCTATGAAAAATGAAACAAAGAAGCCAATATTTAAAATTCGAAAAACATTAATTTAAAAAATTCAAATTCGAAATTCGAAAAAATCTTGATGAGGTGCAAACCTGCAGGGTCCCAGGTACCTATATCCTAAAATCTAAATATTTAATATGCTTAATTTTTCTACTGTATGTGTATAACTATTTGATTTCAATAAATATAATAAAAAAGATTTCTTCCTCAAATGAATTTAAATAAAAAAATAGTTTAATAGCCGTTGCTAAGATACGCAGACTTTTGAAACGAAAGAAATTTCTGAAAAATGAAACATTGAAGTTAATATTTAAATTCGAAAAAACATTAATTAAAAAAATTCAAATTCGAAATTCGAAAAAATCTCGATGAGGGGCACACCTGCAGGGTCCCAGGTACCTGTATGCCAAATTTGGAGGCTCTGCGATCAGTAGTGTGAGCACCAGAGCGCAGATACACAGACACACACACACACACACAGACACTTCTCTTTATTTATATAGATTAATTAATTTGTCAATCCAAAAATTAGACTCCAAAAATACATTCAGATTACATATTTAAACAATAACAACGTAAAACGGAAGGAAAAAATTAAAAATCACCGAAGAGGAGTCATTTAAAAAAAAAATTAACTTTTAATTTAATTTTCTTTTAAATTTGAAATGTATTAAAAAAAAAAAAAAAAAAAAAAAACTTTATACTGTTTACTATCCCGTTTTATTAAACAACTTAAGGGATTTTTCACCGTTTACCATTCGATATGCACTCAAATTGAGTGAGCGTAGTTTTACATAACAGCCATTCTACATATCAAGTTTGATGCACTTATACGCTATAGAATCTGAGCGATAGCCTTTCAATTAATAAGGAAAATTTTAGCATAGCTGTCAGCTGTCACCTATCAACTGATATGTACCAAAAGATCATAGGCAGCAATTTATGTCAAGGTGCAATTAAATATAAAGTTTGATGAAATTCTGCGTATTAGCTTTTTATCTAAATCTGATGTAAAATTTTTGTCTCACACACACCGACAAACATTTTTATAAAGTTGGCTAAGTCGTATTCATGACATTTTAAAACGGGTAAATACATCGAAAAACCTAATTTCGAAAACTTTTTCTAATCTAAAACTTTCTTTCTGTGCATATAAAAGGAAGTAAAACTACATAAGAAATCAGTTTTCGAACTAGATACAAAATGTCCGTGTGATGTAATTTCATATGCTGTTAAATTTCAAATTGAGGAACAATATTAGTTATGAAAGCTTCCAGCAATTTTATGATTTATGAAAAATGTAATATACATTTTTAAAATTATTTTACTTATAAAATTATTAAACCAACTTTAAATTCAAAACGCTGGAAAATTAATAATGATAATAATAATAATTTCATATGTCTTTCTTCTCAAAAATTTTCCTTTATATTTGTCTTTTTTTCTACTTAAATTACTGTTTTCAATGTTTTACGTACAGCGTGTTTGCTTTGTTTTTGAACGATTTCGATGTACTATGTAACTCTGGTTCTGCCTATTCTGAATTTAAGAATTTTAAAGTATACCTGCTAGGTACACATATCGTAAAACATATAAGGTCTATAATAATTTAATGTTACAGTTATTGGACATTAAAATATCGCATAAATATACGACTTGTTGTAAGATACTCACTTTTTCTCCACATTAACTGCTAATAAAATGGTGCTTGTGAGATTTTCAGTCGTGATTAGATTTTGCTGATTAGACTAATGAATTCAGTAATTAATTAATTTTTTTATTTTTATTTATGAGAGTAAAGATTTTTTTTTTTTTTTCGCATAAAAATCTTTTAACAAAATTCGTTTCACCTCAAAATAACTGTTTATGCTTTTAATCCGTTGTTTTTGCATTGTACAATCATAGTATTAATTATATTTATAGCTTTCTCTGATATTTATGAGGTGTTTTGCTATTAATTCTCTAATTTATTCATTCCCCTTTCTTAATGTATAATCTTTAAGTTCCATATCATACCCTTTAATGACTACGCTAACATCTTAGAAGCCCTCCTACAAAATGTTCCAGGGGGTCCGCCTTAAAGAAAATATCTCACTTTTATATGTTTCTATCGTGAGCCTCTGTAAGTACCAATCCTTTTGTTTGGCCACGCGAGCGCATTATCTCCGCTAGTTCCCCCTCCCCCCCCCCTCCCATATATATATATGTATATAATATTTTTTTTTTTTTCTTGGGAATCTTAAATTGAGTGATATTTATTTGAAAAATATTAACAACTTAAATAATATACATAAAATAGATTTATTTCTAGTAAAATGTTTATTTCTATTTAGGACCTTAAAAGAGTATTTAATTTTCTTTTCTCTAACTACTGAAATTCGAAACATTATATGATTCTATATGGTTTATTCAAAGAAATGTAGAAAACAAATACACTCTTGGACCAAAAAAAAAAAAAAAAAAGAACGCACCAAGAAGGAATAAATCAAGTTTGCACACAAACTGATGTGCATACAGGTTTTTATAGAAAATGCAAAATTTTAAAGTTTGGCGGCCAATGAATGAACATGTAACGCTGCAGTGCATCTTAATTGTGCAACTGGCAGAATATTAAAGAGGAGAAATGTCTAATTTACGTAAAAAGTTCTTTGAGATTTTCTTTCCGTGTACTCAGATAGATGGTAAATATACTTCGTATACAGGTGCGCGAACAATATGCGCAGATGTCAGTATTGAGAGAAGACGTGTAGTTAGGCTCAAAGGAGCCGGATGTTCTAATCGGTGCCTCGTTCAACATTTGAATGGGAATTATGCCATTATTAGAAAATGTTGGCTGAAATGGGTGAACTGTGGCTGAATACAGCGTCAAGAAGGAAGAGGTTGGCCTAGAGAGACGGCAGAACATGAGGACAATGAGGACCAATCACTGGTGAGAGCTGAATTTAGAGCCCCATATTCATCATTAATATCGATCCTATGTGCAACTGGTGCTGCAGTGACAGAAAAGATCATTAATAGGCGGCTCAGGGAAAGAAGGCTGTGCTCACGGTTACCCTGTACCGACTATCAATTACCTCTGTATACCAATAAGCCCGTTTGCAGTGGTGTTGGGCTGATTTCAGTAGAATTGTCTTCAGTGATGAGTCTCGCTCCGATTTCAGCCTCGATGAACAACGAAGACCTCTCTGGAGACGCCCCGGAGAAAGAGAGGATTCTAACCTGATTGTCGCCAGCCATACGACTCGATTACCAGAAGTGATGGTCTGGGGTGCCATTTCATTTCATAGCAGGACCCCTTTGGTTGTCATCCATGTCAACTTTAAAGCACAGCGATACGTCGACGAAATCCTACGCCCCGTTGTGCTACAATTCATATCATGCCATCCTGAGCTTATATTCCAGTATAATAATACCCGCCCGCGCACGGAGATAATTTCTATTGTTTGTTTAATTGCTTGTCTGTTTGTTCTACTGTTTGTTTAATTGCATAGGATGTTTGAACTTGAAGCATTATGAAAATGCCCTACAATCACCTCGGGATTTTGCCTATTTAATGGACCAACGGAACAAATTTGGAACGGTATCCCGCCAATCCTCAATAGGACCTCTGCCAATTTTATCAATCAATGCTAAGCGGAGTAACTGCTTACACACGGACCAGAGGTGGACCAACGCGTTATTGACTTATTCACTTTGTGAAGCTTTTCCTCTTGAATAAATCATCCAATTTTTCTGAAACTGTAACCAGTTGTTTTTTTCTACATGTACATCACATCTACCAATTTTCGTCCTGTTCGGATAACTTTTTCTTGGGCGCCATTTTTCTTGTCTTAGAGTGTATGTACTCAAATATACTAGCTGAGAAACTTTTTAAAAGAATTATGCTTTTTCAGAGAATACCATTATTTTCGGAAATTGATATTGCCTATAAAAAAAGTAAATATTTTTCAACCCTTTCGCGTATATTGGCTTTGCAGTGAAATCAAACATTTGACATTATTTAACATTTTTTTGCAGCAGTTTTTTAATATTTTTTCTTTGTTTTAATGGGTTTTCAAAATTTTGTTCTTTCTCTGTTCGGCAGATAGCAGCACTACTTCAAAATTTAATATATAGTATTTTAGTGGAAGTTAAATACATAAATCATTTGGAACTTATTAGTTTGCGCGAATGTGACTTTTGTTGGTTTGATGCCACACTCGTGTCTAATTTTTGTACTTAATGAAGAGATGTTCTATTATTTTGACTTGAAATTACTTTTGCGAGTTTTTGTAATTTATAATATTTACTTACAATACTGTTTATTTATTAAATTAAATATTATTGGAATTTAATAAAGTTAACTTATAGATGTATTGAACCAAAAATTTCTCGAAAATGTATGCTAATGTTTTCTTTTTGCATATTTATAATCAGCTATGTGTTTGATAACCCTTTTTGAAGTTAGTTTATCAAATTTCAAAATAAATTAAGTATTGAACGATAAAGAGTTAGACCTAAGCTATCTGTGTGATAATAGATATTATAAGCAACACTTAAGTGTAATAAATTCTCGATTTTATGTAATATTTCTGTTTCTTCTTTTTAGGTTCCTTCGTTACAAAAGGTGACATTGGGATAGGCACTATAGTGGGTTCAGCTGTATTTAACATTTTAGGCGTCACAAGTGTCACTGGATTACTTCTTTGGAAACAAGTACTTAAAAATTATCTTAAGTTGTGTTTTTCTATGTTAAATCATATGAATATTTTCAAAGATAAACCAAACTTATTTCTAATATTCACGTTACAAGAAATAATATCATTGTGGTTTTAAAAATGTATTAAAATAACAGAGAAACAAGTCTTTCATAACAATAGAATAAAAACTAATTATAATATTAAATAATATTATCATTTTAATATTATAATCATATTATATAAGTAATGATAATATATTCCAGTGGATGAAAGCAGTTCTATTTTTTCCTTTTCTGTAACTTTGTTATTTCATTCCACGACTGCAATAACTAAAGTTCAATGTGATATCGAAGGAACGTTTTGTCAGCCTCTGAAATGAGAGATTATATGTTTGCACATTATTTTTCGTATTTGATTTATGTTCACAAATGATTTTACATTTATCAGTATATATATTTATTGTCAGTACATATATGTATATACTTTTGCAGAAAAATTTAATGTCGTCTATTACTTTCCGTTATTTTTTTTTTTTTTTTTTTTTTTTTTAGCCATAAGAAATCTAAAAAACAGAAATATTTCGAAAAAGGAAAATAAATTTTATAGGATATTATACTTATAGAACACTATTTTATCTGAAATGTAAAAAATATCTATCAGTAAATTATATTACGAACTGAATTCATAGCATATAAACTATTGAAAAAATATTCTTTTTCTCCCTCTCCCTCACTTTTTATTTTTTACTGATATATTTGAGATTTCTTGACTCATCGAGAACCTTAGTTTTGAATCATAATTCTTCAGTGATTCACAAGGATGTTATCACAGTAAGCTGTTGTATTCCCGTAAATAAAATTAAAACAGCATGCTCTTACATCAGAAACTTTCTCCGATTATCATTCGATTATAAATAGTAAAAAACAGTCGCGTCACTTTCGATATTGAATTAAAATAAATAAATTGTCTTTGCTTGATACAGTCTGAGAAGTAACTATAACGCTTGTCACAGAAAATATTGCCCAATGAATGATTGAAATAATCAAAATTCAATCTGTACACACCATCTTTATATCATCTTTTAGGGGGGGGGGGGGGGGATCTATAGAAGCTAAGATGTAGCTATCATCTAAATAGGAGGAAATAAGTCATAGAAATGCCATTTTTTGTGTATTATGTAACAATACTAAATCAGCTCAACTTATGAACATTAAGCACATTGTATATACACATTACATAATCAATTTTAAGCTAAAAAACTTTAGACATAGCTATCATGTAAACCATTAAAAGTTCGTTATAGAAGCCCCGCCTATTGCATGATATCTATCAAAACCTATTCCTTTGTAATTAATATATATATATATATATATATATATATATATATATATATATATATATTTAATGAAATCCAGCGAATTTATTCTTTAATGCAATATTTTAAAATTTATGCGTAATACAGACGTTTTTTAAAAATAAATTTTAAATTGTGTCTGTGATATTATTCTAAAACGAGTAATGTCATCGAAATCTGAAGATAAAAATTTTCCCTAAATTAATACTCTCTTTTTATGAACATGAAAAAAATAGAATGATGTAAATAAAATGTTATTTTAAATATTTAAATTGAAGGAGTTTTGTTCGAATGAATATGATGAAAAATATCTCTTAAAATTCAAACTATCTGGTCATAAAAGTATACAATATCTACTTAGTTGGTTAAATCCTCTGATTCCAATGTCAATACTCAGAAAAAAAAATCTATCGCTTTCATCTAGAACCAATAGGTGGCCCTTTTCTAAATCGCTAAACTAGAAATATAGATTTCCGATCTATGAGTATAAGGCATGCCAATACACTGAGAAAAAATTCTATAACTGACATCTAAAATCTAAATTGTGGCTCTAGAAAAAATAGTTTCATGTCATCCTTATAAATTTCTTATAAAAATTTTTCTTGTCCCCTTCGAAAGCGAATTCTAGAGACCTCTGTTAGAATTCTTGAGCGTTTGCCTATACTATCGAGGACAAACCCATTTGAAAATATCTCCAAATAAATGTGAATATAAGAGGCGGGTTTTAGCAGCTATAATCTTGGTTTATGACCCAATTCTAGTAAATCAAACGAGAATTTCTCGTAATACAAGATTCAGAATATTCAGAATATTGTTTCACCATATAGAAATGTGTAGACTAGAAATTCTCGACCATTTCGTCTATTCAGTTTATTGGCGAGCTTTATGCGCATAGCTTGGAAATCTATATTTCTAGTTTAAGAATTTAGAAAATGACTATTTATTCATTCTAGAGGCATATTTTTTTTCTCAGTGAATTATACTGAAAAATCTGATTCTTCCTTTTTTATCCTTTGTTTTAATGGTTTAAATGCTTTTAAAATAATTGTCTTGATAATTTTAATATAATAAGTTAAATAGTTTAAATGATTTCATCTTTGAATTTACTTAATAATAATAATAATAATAATAATAATAATATTTTATGTAAATATGTACATAGCTTACATATTCTAATGTCCTTGAATATTAAATTTAATGCAGTATATATGGGATTTCCTCAGATTGTCTCAGAGCGGCGTAAGATTTATAATCATTTTATAAATATAAAAATAGTCAATATTCTTTAAAATTTAGTGAACCTTTTTAATGTTATATAAATACTATATTTAAAATATATTGTAGTAAATCATTTTAGGTATTCATTATAATTATGGTATATTTTATATTTTATATATTATATATTTATAATAGGTATTATTTAATAAGTTAGTTATTATATTTTCAGTCGTTTATTCTTCTAATCACTTCAATGTGTTACTGAAATCATCCTATAAATCATGTTGATACTTGAGTATAGAAACCAAACTGCAAAAATGTGGAAATGTCCAAAACTGCCGCAAATTTGATAATCTTAAAGATTGTAATTTTTATATGTCATCCTGAATACGACCGCATAAGTTTGTCGATTTCCCCCCCCCCCCCCCCTAATCAATAACTCGTTATAAGCTATTACGGATTATTAAGTAAAAGAAGAGCTATTTCTCGTTTAACTGTATACTTTCTTTTATATCTCTTGTGTAGATATGAGTATTTTTTTTTAATCACTAATTCGTAAATGGAATATTATTTTTATCATGATATACTAATCTTTAATTTATGTCATAAAATCTATCAAAAAATGATAAAAGAAAAAAAAAAATACAGCATATTTCTTTTCGTATTATCATACTGGTACTTGGGTGTAGAAACTAGGCTGCAAGGCAGAGTAAATGTTGAAAACTGCCAATCTGAGAGCTTCAAAGATTGTATATAGTAAGTGTAATTTCTATATCATCCTGAATGCGACCGTATAAGTAATAAGAAAGCACCGCAAAGTAAAAGTAGTACAAAACTTGCATTTTATAGTGTTTATTCAAAGTTTTATACTTATTAAATATAAATTATAGTTTTTTTCCTGATCAATAACTCGTTATAAGTTATTGTCGACTAATAAGTAAGACAAGAACACTTTCTCGTTCAACTGTATATTTTCTTTTACGTTACATCCCTTGTGTCATTATAAGTATTTATTTTTTCTTTAATCATCATTTTGTAAACGAATTTTTTTTCCTCACGAGATTCTAAGCTTAAATTTATATTAAAAATTTAATAAATAAACAATTTAAAAAAATATATATAGATATATTTCTTTTTACACTATGTTAACGTAAAATATATAATTTCGCGAACTGAATAGCCTTTAGAAACAGCCCAATTATTTTTTCCCATTAAACTGTTTTTAGAATTGTTCATCTTTCCATTCAACCAATTATCAATGTAATCTGTCAAGTGTAAAATTAGTTCGTTGTCACATTTCTAATACTTTCCGTTACGAGAACTATAGTTCTTTGTCTGACAGCAAAAAATGTTATTTTGATAACCCATTTTTTCTTTTTATATAAACGGATCTACTATCTCGGAGTAAAAGAAGCAAAAAACCACCCGTGCACTCTCAAATTGCCATGATTTTTTTTTTCTCATATAAGTTTAGACCAAGTTTATTTTTAGCTTAGAATTTGAATAGCTGCCCTCTTTAAAATATACGAAAGCTGAAAATTTCTTAAAAAAAAAAAAAAAAAAAAAACCTCTTCTTCCCTAGCTTTTTTAAATCATTATTTTAATAGTATTATAAATTAGTTGTCTATTTTTTTTTCTTATTTCTTAAGTAACTTTCTGAAAAAACATCTTTAAGAGAACATAATATGCTTTTAACGTACCTATAAAGCTATTTGAATGCATATTACATCGATCATTCCCTCCTCCCGTTTTAGGCAATGTTGCTTTTTATATTCATAAACAGTTTATTTAGAAGATCACACGCTTTATTTATTTATTTATTTATATTTATATTTTTTATTTTTTGTAAAATTAAATGTTTATAGAAATAATAACACCTGTTTTGGAAAATTCATAAATAAAAGACGTTCTAGCACTTTTTTAAATGAAAAAAAAAATAGTTTCATAGCATTATACAAAATAATTATATAATAACTAAGATTAAAAACTATTAAAAGTTTAAAATTATAAAACATTTCACGTGTATAAATAATATAAAAGGTAACAAAACCACTTTAAAACACGTATATACAATATTTTTATTAAAAACTACACAAAGCTTTTCGCTATCATAATAATAGCATCATCAGGTGTAATTACGTTACATAGAAACTAGCAATATATAAATAAAGAAGTTCAAATGGTTTAAAGTTACGGTTACAATAAAAATTTTAATTTACAGTTACCATAAAAATTATTATTTTCAGTATTTTTTCTCTATGAGCACAACGCGAGCCAAATTTTATGAAGTGATGCAGCGTCCTTGGAGTTAATAACTTTATTGTATTTGATAATATTTACGGCTTCTGTTATTAGCAGGTCTTGAAACGTAATGAACTTGTGTCGTAATGTTAAAGAGAAAAAAAGTTCAATTCTAGTAGACTTTCTTTACGAACACCCTGATGCTATTCCTATGTGGACCCAATCCGAAATTATTTCAGCCCCTTGAGACTTTCAAGACCTGCTAATAACAGAAGCCGTAAATATTATCAAATACAATAAAGTTATTAACTCCAAGGACGCTGCATCACTTCATAAAATTTGGCACGCGTTGTGCTCATAGAGAAAAAATACTGAAAATAATAATTTTTATGGTAACTGTAAATTAAAAT
Organism: Salticus scenicus; assembly: GCA_963930645.1. NCBI lineage: Eukaryota > Metazoa > Arthropoda > Arachnida > Araneae > Salticidae > Salticus > Salticus scenicus. The sequence continues at coordinate 141,310,147 of OZ005648.1, read as the reverse complement.
TTTTATTGTAACCGTAACTTTAAACCATTTGAACTTTTTTATTTATATATTGCTAGTTTCTATGTAACGTAATTACACCTGATGATGCTATTATTATGATAGCGAAAAGCTTTGTGTAGTTTTTAATAAAAATATTGTATATACGTGTTTTAAAGTGGTTTTGTTACCTTTTATATATAATAACTGTTCTCGATTTCATTTTATGATGATAATTTTCTTCGCTATATTCTCATATGAAATATAAATTAAAAAAGCACAAAGCATATTAAACCAAATTTTTATAAAAGAATAAATGCTCAAAAATCTTAATTTCGTCACTAATATTGTTACGAAAATGTCGACTTATTTGTATGAGGAAAGTAGTTTGTAAAGAAACAGTCGGGTTCTAATCGATGGACTGTATTCAACTTATATTCTTAAATAGTTCAACAAAACTGCCAATCAGCTGAATATTCTCGAAACAGTCCAACAAAAAGAACTCAATGAATATTTTAGAACCAGTCCAATAAAGCTGTCCCTGCCATATACCTTAATATATGCAAATTATTTTACATATACAAAGAATATTCATAACAGAGCAGCTGCACATGGCTCCAGTGTGCGATTTAGCACAAGAGGATAAATTTTATTTTCGAACCTGGGTAGTTATGGGTAATCACAACGCGCTTGAAGGAAAATCATGGGTATAGAAAGGTTTTAATTAATTAAAATATTGGTGAGATAACACAAAAAACTCACCATAACACTGTCCCTCGTATTCAAAAATCACTATTTAAGAAATATTCTGAAAACATTCCGATAGAACAGTTACTTGTTCCATAAGGTTAAAACATGCAGCATTAAGTATTCTAAAGAACAGGAATTTCGCTGATTCTCGAATAAAGATCAATCGCTTGAAACACAGTCTCTGAGGAAAATGTTCAGAACAGTTCTCTAAACTCAACTCAACTGCGGAGTCAATCTATTTATACTTCCTGGTTTGATGGAATTTGGCGATGGTTTCTTTGCTAGAATCCAGTAGAAAGTTCAAAACTCGGCTTCTATTCAACACAGAGCTTCGAAACCTCGGTAACACTTAACTTTTTCATTAAATTTGGTCATCAACTCGTCAAGCTTGTCGCCAATATCGATCTTAATAGAAATGAATGGTATGTCATTTATATCCACCTCTAAATCCACTTTTACTGCAACAGCCCAACTGTGGCAGGGGAGAGATTTATTTCATTATAATAATATAGTATTGCATATTAATTAAAGCTGTACGGGATGAAATTGAATTTTTTTTATCCAATGTTTTTAACATTTTGGACAATCCATTCTAAAATATGTCTGTAAAAACTAAACTCTCTTTTTTTAGATCTATATAAAAAGCATTCTGATTAACATGTTTCACGGAAATTTGGCTTACTTTACGGGAATCATAGAGAAAAAAAATTGATTAGCAAAAAAAATATTCATCAATATTTTGACTGTAATAAATAGAATTTTTTTTTTTTTTTTTTTTTTTTTTCCTAATTCAGAAATGACGTCATGGAAATTAAAAAATCTTTAAATCAGTATTTAAAGCAAGAAAAATTCTTCTTTGCAATGTTATTTTAAAAGATTGAGATTACTAGCTTTTGCTCTATCACAAATCCTCTAATAGTTTAGATGTACTGCGTAAGAATCTTTAGTATTTGAGAAATTTTCGTGAAGGTACTTATCACAGAATACAAATGATTTAAATCTGTGAGACTTATGTCGAACAATGATTTTTTTAAAATGACTAAATACGAAGATACTGAAAAATTAGATGTTTTGTCAAGAAAAGAACAAAAATAGACTTGCAATTAAACTAATCATTGATGCTTTGTTGACTGGGAACCTTCCAAAAATTCTCAGATAAGTGTTGAAACGGTGACAAGTACACCATTACCATAGTTGCTAAGTTTTCCGCTTTTTGGTTGGCGGAAATTTTTAATAGAATTTTTTTATATGTTACTTTAGCAGCTTTTTCACTGATTACACAAAATAAAAAATTCTGTTAATTTTTTCCGGTAGCTAAAACTTGTTTAAGTTAGCAACTATGTTTTTATTATACTTGCCAGCATTTTGAATTTTCAAGTCAAATTTAACAGCACTATTTTTTAATATAATTTTTTCATATTATTTTTATACGATTAAATAAAGTAAAAATTGTTGCAGAAAATTTCTGGCGCTATTTGGCAACTATACATTACGATCCGTGTTTAACTGCACCATGTATTTTTCCCTTTAACTATTGCACATGAAAATGATAGTTTAATGTAAAAATATATTGAATAAACAGATAATTTTGTACAGAAATATACTGAGATTAACTGATTTTAACTGAATTATCTTTTTAAAGCGATATTTAACATTAAATGCCAGTTGAATTTCCAGTTTAAATCGTTTTAGAGAATTTAAAGCTTCACATGTAATATCTAATAATTCTCAAGCAGATACTTGAATAGTTTATGACGAGCAACATCATACTATTTTATAATTTTAAATGTGTAAATAGCAGATAAATTCTTATTTTTTGAGCCACAACAGAGACCTTAATTTTTTAAGAAAATTGTCATGAAAATGTTATTTTATGCAATTTCAGTTCCATTTACATTTGCTCTTTTAAAACACAAATTTTCTTTCTTTCTTTCTTTTTCTTTTTCCAACATTTAGACAGCAAGGATTTAAATTTTAGAAATAATCTAAATGTTAAATTTAAAGTTCAAATTTGAAGATATCTTCAGATTAATTGCTATGGAATTAAGTATGAAAGACAGCTAAATTTGAAAATTAGTCTTTATTCTCAATATCGAGTTTGTAATTGCCACAGTTTTGAGATACTAATGATGAATCAATCTTTCGGCCTTATCAAAGTTTTACATGTATATATATTCATAGGAAACAACTTGATTAAATACTTCTAGTTTTTATTAGTTTATTATCTCTCTCTCTCTCTCTCTCTATATATATATATATATATATATATATATATATATATATATATATATATATATACACACATTTGCATCGAAATGTAATATTGCTATATTCTAAGAATTTTAATTTGTAATCCATATTTTCAGACATTCATCAGTAACCGTTTTTAGTCATTTTTTGTCACCTAACTGGAATATAATGATTCAAAATGAGGCCAATTTTACTCGTAGTTTTTATGCGGTGGATTATTATAATGACAATTTTTCTTAAATTAATATCTCTGTCTCTTTTTATGAAGCCTCTGTGAAAAACTATTAAATAAATTTCCAAAAATATCATCACTTTTTTTAATACATCACATTTGTCTTAAAAAACATATGCAAAAAAAAAAAAAAAAAAAAAAAATACAATGAATTACCCGAAGGATAAGTTGAAGCAATTAATGATCTTTGGTTGTTATACCTTTCACTGAATTTCAAAAGCAATGTTTTCTTTTCTAAACATTTCTTTCCCTCAAAGAAACATTTTTATTTCCTCTTTAAAATGTAATTCTGGAAGCAGGAAGTAAAGCAGGAAAAGAAAATAACCATCAAAACATATGTTAATAGTAATAATAACACAAAAGTTGACTATTCGTTCCCCGCCTTTCAAGCTGTTATACCTTAATTCGTGGGAATAAGATTAAATAACGCAATTTATTATGCACGTCATCCTAATTAATAAGACTAATAATCTTAAAATGTAAGGTTAAAAAGTAACAATTAATCTATCGTTAGTATAACTGTTATAAAACATTTTAATTAATTATGGTATAATTTCGTTATGAATTTAATTCTTGACTTATTGGCATAATGTCTGAATAATCAACATGTACTTACATGTTCGTAATGGTCTTTAAGTAATAAGTCCCAGTCTAATAGTGAGGGGGAAAAATATTAAAAGGCAACTGAAATTCCTATTGTTTCTATTATAATGACAATAATAAATGTAACAAGATAAATTGTTTAGAGTCAAATTTTTATAAGGAAATTCAAGTTTCACAGGTGAAAAGCTTAAATAACGTAAGTATTTGCACTTGTTACAGATTTTTATTGTTGTTATACATTTCAGATTAATAACGGAAGAAAATTACTTGAGTAGTACACTGTAAAAAATAGGTTCTTATTAAAATATTAATATCTGTTTGTTTTCTTATTGTTAGAATCTTATTTAATTTGTTTAAATTTGTCAAATAAAAACTATAATTTATTATCATGGAATTTATTATAACAGAATGATTTTTGGAAAAAATATACATATGTATTGAAAATGAACATGTAAAGCTTTTCGTTATCAATACGATAATATAAAATAACAAATACAAGTGTTTGTTTGCATATTTGTTTGAAGACAGTCTTGCATTGGGGTTGAAAAATATTCAGCTATGAAAATTATGCACAAATGTAATTCAAGATAGACATAAGAAAATCGTGTAGATTTTTTTTCAAAAATCTCTCTCGTTGTCGTTTTTTCAAAAAATATCTTCACTTCTAACTGCTGAAAAAGCACAATCTTTAAGTAATATAATATTGTTGTTGTAAATTACTATTTAAAAAGTGTTTTCCAATAATTTACTTATTAAATATTATTTTATTTCTTGATTTTTTAATGGCATAATACCATAGTTTTCTACATTATTAATCATACGTATATATATATATATATATATATATACTTTTTTTTTAGAATATCATAGCAAAACTTATGTAGTAACTCTAAACAGTTATATATTTAACTACTATAACAAATTCATTACACTTTGGGGGATTTTCACATATTTCATCATATCTGTATTCGTCAACTTATTAGTTTTTCTGCTTTGATAACCAATTTTACGTTAATGCCGCATTATTTTGAAATATTTTCAGTGCAAATAAGCTTATTGTTTCAAATTCTATAGTAGAAGTTCTACAAACATTAAAACATCATAAGTATTTTTCATTCAGAGGTTCAGGGAAAAATAAATTTACTGTTGTGTATGTAGTCCCGTCTAATTTAAATGTCTAAGAATAAATTTTTATCTCGAATTATCACATTAAGAAATACTAATATAAAGTGCATTTCATAAAATATCTATCGTTACGCGGTCGTTCTTTATTAATATTATCACAAGAATTTCGTTAGTTATACTTGCTGCACTTTGTCGACCATTATTGTTCTGTTTAATATAGTCGTGTGAAAAGTTCATTGAAACTCTGCAATTATTTTCAGATTTAAGCGGTATTCTATGTAAATACCTCCAGTTCGAAATATTACAAATTGTCAAGAATTCCCACATACAATATTTCAAATGCTTCCTTTGATTTAGTCCACAATTTCGAGTAACAGAAATTAAGAATTTTCTTAATCTTTTAGGAATATCAAAAATGCAATGGCATATCTAATGAAATCATAAATTATTTCATACATTTGATTATATAACTAACATCTCTTGTTTTTTATGTATATTTCATTTATATTGTTGCCACTTTTCATTTTAGGAATCTTCAGTTGATTGGTATCCCATTTCTCGAGATTCTTTAGTTTATATATTTTCTGTCACAACTCTCATTTGTATAATTCAAGATAATGTTGTCACATGGTAAGTAACAGTTTAATTTTTATGTACTTTTCTTTAATTAACTTATTGCATATCAGTAAATATCTTTAACAATAAAATATGACGCCTAGCGGATCGATGTGAAATCCTATTAGCATTCAGCAGGCTCACATTCATGTAAATATTTGCATATTACTCATTAGAACCAATAAGCATTATTTTAATTTGAATAGTTGTTATTTATTTATTTTCGTTTTTTCTTTGAGTATAGCAATATATGACATAAAACTCCTACTTTCTGTGTTTCATTTTAATTGCTATAAAAACTTTTAACATGTTGTTTTCTATTGAAAAACTAGTAAACTTATTTCTATTATTCTTACTACTACCTTTCGATTTTTTCTCACGATTTTTTACAAATATGAAACTCATTTTTTCACTAAAATATTTCAGATTATTGCAAAAATAATAAATTGCTTAATGTAATTGGATATTTGCTTAATGTAAATTTATTTTTCTTCGAAATCAGATTCAAAGAATATTAATTACAGTTTTACCAAATATCAAACATAAAGTTCCAAATTATGATGCGAAAACGTGAAACTTCCTTTTATATTTTTACTACACTGCATTTGTGTTTATATAATTTTCATAGATTTATTTACTAATTATTTTTATTATTTTTTTATTTTTCAAACGTAAGATTAAAAAAAAAAAAAAAAAAAAAAAAAACATAAATAACAAACGACAAATAGTAATAACAATAATAATAATAATTATTATTATTATTAAATAAATAAAATCAGCAAATGCTGTCGATTTATAAGCGTTTGCCAAAACTACTGAGATCAGATTTTCTAAGGTTATTTTATTTGAATTCTGTAAAGGAGCAGTACAAGCAAAAATAATTTCATATTTTCATCAAGATTTTTCAGTTTTGCTCGTTTTTATATAGCATAATCATGCAGTGGATAACCCTATCCACTACTGCGTCATTTGATGTTGTGGGGTAGAAAAAAAAAAACCGAGGATGCAAGTATTTCTACCAAATTCCAAATGCGGAACGGAATATGAAAACATTTCACTCAAAATCGGATAGGACTGCATTGATACATTCATATGAGTTGTATTTATTTATTTATTTATTTATTTTAATTTTTAAGAAGATTAGAATTTTTTCGGAATGGCTCCCAGAATCCTTTAAAATATTAAAAAGCGAGGCTGGCTAGCCAGAGCGTTTATAAGATTGTCACGCAAGCAGGTGATTAAAATGTTATTCAAAATTTAAGACTCAATTTAAATAAAAGCATTGCATTTGGAATATATCATTAAAACCATTAAAGTTTTCAGATGTAATTTGTTTCCAGTTTATGATACAATTTTATATATTTTCTTCATCCTATTAACGCATGAATGCATCAAATACCTTTGAATATAATCTGTATATATATATAAATTACGTGTCACGATGTTTGTCCTGGGTAAACTCCTAAACTAAGGAACCGATTTTAATGAAATTTTGCACACTGTGTGCAGTTTGGTCCAACATGAGAGATAGGATAGTTTTTATCTCATTTTATTGTCACAATATTGTTTTATTGCAATTATTTGTTAATTATAGACCTTTATTAAAGTTGCCCCCTCCGTGGTTGCCCCAAAATATCTGTGAGTTCCATAAGTTTAATTGTTGCCAAAAAAAAAAAAAAAAAAGTGCGTTTTTTTTCGACATAAAAATAAATACATTTAATCAAACGTGAACGTTAAAAAATTATAAAAAGTTAAATTATGCATCTCACGAAAATTGACGTCATAATCAATTTAAATATTTTAGACAATTGATAAAGTGCTAATGTAGTTCTGTCATAGATATAGTAATATAATATATATAGATCTATCATCTCCATGTTATACGCAAGCGAAGTGATGACGTCACTGGCCGTTCATGGATGCAAGAAAAATAATTCCAATGTTAAAAGCCCATTGGATTTTTTGTAAAAAATTATTAAAAATCGAGGAAAATTATTTCCCGATTTTAATCCCCATATTTAGGTATAGATATGTATTAGTTATCATCTGCATGCGTTAAATTAAGTTGTTTTTGTTGTAAAATTGATAAAATCTGAATTTTAAATTTCAAAACTCTAGGGGAAAAAAAAAAAATGGCAAACTTCCATATTCGATTGAAAACATAAACATTTTATTTCAAAAGGTGATATTTACACAATAAATATCCAACTAATATACTATTTAAAAGGAAAATGGTAAATATTCTATCATAATTTGAAGTCAAATTTGTTTTCAAATGTCTAAATAAAGTATCTGATATAAGATACTAATATGTTGCAGCGGAATAGATTTGATATCGGTCATCCTTGGTAGAAAAAAAAATCGCCAAATTATCTGGCGAATTTAATTCCTTTCAAAAATCATGGTTATTTTAACAACTTATATCAAGAGAGTAATGAATAATATGAAACTATATTTCGTACAATGCATATTAATAAAATATACATCTGGCATGTATATTTTCGTATACATTTTTGATCGCCAAATACAAAAACGCCAAGGACAACAGAGTTTTGAAGTTTAAAATTAAAATTTTGTCAATTTGACAGCAAAATAACTCAATCTAAAACATGCACATGATAACTAATACATATATATACGCAAATATGGAGATTAAAATCGGTAAATAATTTTCCTGGATTTTTAATATTTTTTTACAAAAAAATCAATGGGGAACATAGGAAATAATTTTAGGAATTTTAACATAGGAAATTTTAACATAGGAAATAATTTTTTTGCATCCACGGACGGTCAGTGGCGTCACACTTCGCTTGCGTATCGTACAAAGATTTTTGATGCCGAAAAAAAAGCTTTGGAATCAGCCTTTAAGAGGTATTGGAACAAAAAAAAAAAAAAAAAAAAATGAATTTGAAATTGTATCTGGAGTTTTTCATTCACCTTTAGTAAATAAATTATTCATAAATTTTATTTGCTAAAATATTCGTATGTACTCCCGTGTGTATTCACTCGGGGAAAGGCGGCCATATTTTGGCAAAAACGTCGTTTTTTCCCAAGTGAAAAGGAATCACTTTTTTCTCCCCAATGATCACTCTATATATACTACACTATATCTATGAGTTCTATACGCAAGTGACGTGTGACTCACTGACCGTCTGTGCAGGCAAGAAAAAGATATCCTATGTTAATTGCCCATTGGATTTTTTGAAAAAAATTATTAAAAATCGAGAAAATTTATTTCCCGATTTCAATCCTTATATTTGGGTATAGATATGTATTAGTTATCGTGTGAGTTAGATTGCTGTCAAATAGATTGAGAGTTAGAGTGTTAGATTGAGTGTTAGATTGAGATAATAATAGATTGAGTGTTAGATTGAGATTATTTTGCTGTCAAATTGACAAAATTTTAATTTTAAAATTCAAAACTCTGTCGTCCTTGGCGTTTTTTTTTTTTTTTTTTTGTATTTGGTGATCAAAAGCGTAACACGACAATATACATGCCAGATATATGTATTGTACGAAATGTAATATGTATTATTCATTGTACGTATGTATGACATGTAATATGTATTGTACGAAATATTGTTTCATATTATTCATTACTCTTTTAATATAAGTTGTTGAGATAACCATGATTTTTGAAAGGAATTTAATGTTCGCTAGATAATTTGGCGATATCCTTTTTTTTCGCCAAGGATGACAGAAATGAAATCTATTCCGCTACAACATCTTAGTATCTTATATCAGATATTTTATTAAGACATTTGAAAACAAATTTGACTTCAAAATATGATAGAATATTTATCATTTTCCTTTTAATTAGTATATTATTACTATATTAAGATTTAAAAGCATGGTATATAAAAAGTTTTTTTTTTTTTTTTTTTTCTTATCTTAATCCTCAATGTTTTCCATCTCTATTAACTTGAATTTACTATTAAAACTTTAACATACTCAAAACCTTCTCATCAGTTCGTTAAAATATACTAAACTTTTCCAAAATCTTTTTCTATTTAAAGTGATACATGTATTTACTTTAAATGTCTAATATTTCATAAGGTGTCCTATTTTAAAGTTTTAAAATATTTATCAAATTTACTTATTTTTCTGGTTTAGCCATATTGTTTTCCTTTTTATAACTATAGCTGTTGCCATCTTTAAAATATTTAAAATGATGAGGTCATTTTATAGTAAAATTATCCATTATGGCGTATATTAAATTTCACTCCTCCATAAAAATTTATTTTAAAATCGTCTGCTTCTTTTGTACTTTTATTTTAATAGAATTTTAATAAAAATAAAATTACATATTAGTCTTTTTAGCATTTTAATCTAAAATAGCTTTAGACATATTATATTTCACTCATCCATAAAAACTGATTTTTAAAATCGTCTGCTTCTTTTATGCTTTTATTTTAATAGAATTTTAATATAATTTAATTTATATATTAGTCATTTTAGCATTTTTATCCTAAGTAGCAAAAGAAATAATATATATCACTTCTCCATTAAAATTTATAAGAGCCTACAATAAAATTAATTTGTGCTTAATATCAACTGTACGAAAATTTGTATCAATCGCTTTCAAATTTTGACCTTAGCTTCAAATCTCAATCCTGTTGGTTTTTAAATCGGCTACAACGTTTGCGTCTTTATTTGTAAATAGTAATTTGACTGTATTAATTAGCTTGCTGCAATATAATTCAACGTATAACTTAGCCACAGCAACGCGTGGCCGGGTCTGCTAGTGAAATATATGTTTCTAATCTCTTAACGCTTTATTTCGCCTTTTTTTCAAATATGTCTGTTACTGGAATAGAAAATTGTTCACTGCTGGCACAATTTACTATCACGGGAAAAATAATTTTTCGATTATAAAGTTGCTTAGAGTCTTTCTCAATATAGTACTCTACAGAAAGAGTTAACTGATGTATGCCATACTTGTTATTATTACAATATCTAAAAACGGAAGAACCGTAAAAAAGAAAAAAAAAAACTGTTTTAAAATGTTCTTAAAATGTCTACTACTGCAACGGTTACCCTATACCTGTTTAAATCTTCTGAAAATGCCCTCAAATGAAGAAATATTTTACATTCTTTTATATCCAGTGGAAGAAAGTACTGGTTTCGTAGAAATTTTCTACCTCGAGTTTTCGATGGATTTACATGTTTTGAGAGGTCTAGAACACGATTTGACCATTTTTAGAAAATGCCTGTCTGTGTGTGTGTGTATGACAAAATTTTGTGGCAAATGTATCTCAGGACACATCACATTTACATCACATATTCACATCACATATTACATCACAGAATTTCATACAAATTGGTATGTAGTTGCACCTTGACATAAATAAGTGCCTATCAACTTTTGGTGTAAATCACTAAGTAGGTGGCGCTGCCATCCCGTTTTTTCTGCATTTTTAACAATGGTGGTATAGAACAAAATTTCGTATGAATATGCATAAAAAGAATTATTTTTATAAAAATCCTTTTGAAATTGGAAAGAATTTTTCATAATAATGACAGTCAACTGGGAAAAATCTTTTGTATATCTAGGAGAATTATCTCCCTCCCCAAATTTTATATAAAGTATAAAATTGGCCTTTTTTTGTATATTTAATGTTATACTTCTTCTTTAAAATAAAAACAGTCTTCATTCATTTCGTAAGATAATTTTAATAAATAATAATTTTAATAAATTATTTTTACTGAGTAAATTTGTATAGGAAAATATAAAAGAAAGTCATGTGGTGACCACAACATACTAATTTCTATTTGTTTTCCAAAACGCCTTCTAATAATTATTTATTTGTTTAAATGTAGTTTAGTTTTAAATATCTACAAGGTTTAAAGTTATAGGTAAATTTATTCGGTGGATAATTTAATTAAGCTACTCAATGTCGGAAATCTTTTGACGTACATGTCAAGCATAGTAAATAATGTCCAAGTTGAATCTAAATATTTTTAGCATTGTTTTTAGTTTCTAACATAAAAAAGAGCAACTAATCTTTATTTTACTTTCCTGGCAAAGATGTTACTTTGAGCAAATGTTGTGTTTTTTAATTCATGCAATTTGACATTCTTAATTGTATTAATCTGTAAAATTATGTTTCATTTTATAAAGGAAACCAGAAAGGAATTTATAAAAACAGAGTCTGCTCATTTCATGACAACACAGGCTTTCTTACGTGTTTGTATTAGTTTTTAAAGTGTCTGCTGTATGTAGTGTTTTTGTTGATATGGTAAATGTTTAAAAAAATAAAAAATAAGATTTTCCAATTTTTAATTATCATGTTTCAAATTTTTTAAAGCTATTTACTGTTTATTATTATTATTATTATTATTTGCGTACAATTTTTATTTCTAGCAAATAAGATTTCATACAATTGCTCAATTTTAAACGTAAAGAGACAGACTTTTCAATTTTTATTTAAAAGATACCTTTTATACATTATTGCGACTATTAAAATCGCAGTTGAGCAGATTTTTATTTATTTTTATTTATTTATTTCACCGATTTATCGTCGCCTTTTTCATAGTTTTTACGATCATTTGCCGATGATTCCTAATGACAGCTATTATGTCTTTACTAATGATAAAAAAAGAAAAAAGAAAAAGAAAGAAAGAAAAGAAACATGCTTCTTTTTATTGGGGGATTGTAGAAATTTAAGTTTATAACATAAAATTTTAAGGTAATTCAAATTTCCTTTTTTTTTTTTTTTAATATCCTATTTTAATTAAAATTTCAATATTTATTTTTCATTATTCAGCTTTGAATCTGTATTACTACTGATGTTGTTTGGAATATACATAGCAGTTATGTATTTTAACTCAAGCATTAAAGAATGGGGAGAAGGTACGGTGAGTATAGTTATAATAGTTTTAATTGCAGTTAGACAATTATAAAATAATAATAATAATAATATACCTTTTTTTTTTTTTTTTTTTTTTGTGTGTGTGTGTGAAATACAATATTAGTATTGTAACTAACTAATCTTTGAAGCTAGCTTATATTTGGAAGCTTTTATTATTTCTATTATTTCCATTTTGCTTATAAATTTTCACACTATTTCCATTTATTCCAAAACCCTTCTTGGTTTTAGATACTACTTTTGCTTGAATTTCTAAATGTTTGCACCGTTAAGTCTATTAAATACATTTCATAAAAAAATATAAGAAAATGTCATGTAATGAAACAAAATATACTTTTTTAAATTTTATCTCAGCAAATGCAGGGTGATAACAATTAAAATTACGATTTCAAAACGCTATAATTTTAAAACTACCCATCAGAGCGATTTGATATTTTACCAGAGTAATCGTGAGGCAATGAAATTTTGTTTGGAAAAAGGAAAAAAAGTTCCAAAATGTGCCGTTAATTATCCGTAAAATATTTGTTTCATGAAGCTCCTCTTTTTCTCTTTTCACTATGACTGTTTCCGGTGTAAATACGTATTCTTGTCTTTTTGCTAAAAAAAAATTGTAGTAAACCCTTGAAGTTTATTGTTTCCTGCTATTCTATTGCGTTTCTAACAACATTCCTGTGTTTAATGAGTCCATTTACTGGTTTCCCCTGACATTAGTGCCATCTATAGAAACTTGTTGGAACTGCTTTTTTCCTCCCCCAAATAAAATTTCATTGCCTCATGATTTCTCTGGTAAAATATCAAATCGCTCTGATGGGTAGTTTTAAAATTATAGCGTTTTGAAATCGTAACTTTATTTATATTCACCCTGTATTTTTTTTTTTTACCTCTAATGTGAAAATTTTCAATCACATTTACAACATATAAAACGTCAAATATGAACCTTACAAAAGTTCACCTGACAAAGCTTGTTACCTGAGAAAATGTTAGTAAAATGTATGAGCACATCTTCTAGATGAATTAAAATTTCTCTAAATAATAATAATAAAAAAATAAAAAAAAAACTTTTGTTTTCCCAATTACTTGAATATACCGAGAATTCGTTGGTATTGAAAGTTCTTTTAATGTGTTTATGGAAATTTTATTCCACATTTGTCTGATAGCTAACAAAAAGTACTGTTTACGCAGATGTTTGCCATTTTTTATTAAAATTTTTGAGCTCAAAGTTCCCAAAAGTTTTTTTTGGGGGGTTCAAATAGAGACTCTCATCAGCCAATTTTGAAAATTTACTGAGTTAATTTCAAACCAGAATTTTCCTCTCTTAGAGGCTTGTGTGGAAGCTTTATCCTGCTGGAAAAACTCTAAAAATAATTAAAAATGTCTCGGGAAATGTATTGTACTAGTATTGAAAAGTCAAGTCTTTATTTCCTATGTTACTTGTAAGAGGCGAATATGATATTAAATTACATACTATATATATATTGATAAATATTTTGAACTGTTTGTGTGAAACATGTTACATTCGAATTTTTTAGAGCTTCACTTGGAGCTTCTTTTTATCACGCTTTTATTAGCTTCATCTGTATGTATGTTTGTATTTTGTATGTATGTTTCTAACCGCTCTGGGAGCAAACAACAAATCTATATTGTAAAAAAATACTTTCCCTACGTGAACGCTGTAGCTGTGAGGTAAAGCTCCGGGCTACGAATCTAAAAGTCTAACGTTCGAGCCCAGTCAGGGGAGTTTTTTTTTAAATGGTTTTTGTTTAATAATAAATTATTTTATAATCATCCTATAATATGGTGTGTCACTCACACAATTTCTTCTTACCCTGCATTTTAATACTATAAAGATAGATATTTTGCGCTTTTTAGTTCACATTTCAATAAAAGCTTGTTTTTTAATTTTTTAAAAGTATAATTTTATTTCTAGCAACTTCTTATCCCTTTCCGACCCAGGCCGTACTATCGTGCGGGTTAGACATACACGACATCCGCTAACATTTTTGCATCTGGAACAGTCGTATGTAATAAAATCAGGAAGTGAACGATCGAGCTAATTAGCCGAAAGTGTAAAGTACAATTTTCAATCAACAAATGTCGGTTATAATCTATATTTTTCTTTCAGTTTGCAAAAATAGAAGAATGATTGTTTTAAGGTAAAAATGTTTCGGGTCGGAAAGGGATCTAGTATTTCTTCTGACAATTCGCTAGAATTTCTGTCTTCAAATTTGTTTTTTTCATTCCATACATACCAGGTTCTTTTAGTAAACTATAAGTTACAGTTTTAAGTTTTTTAATTTTTTTCCCCCGAAATTTCATTCCACTTAATCTACATTTTAAAAAAATCTGGAGTGACTCCACTCGACTTTTCGAACTTTAAGCAATTAACGATTGTATAAATAAATTAAAATGAGAGAAGTCGTTAAATATACAAAAGGGAAAATTATAATAGGTTGTTTGATTATTTTTCTTCATATAGTATGTTGTTTAATTTTAAGGTATTGCACTTCAAATAATATGAGCCCATAGATTGAAATGATAAAGAATTTTTCGTTCTGTCCCTGCAAAACACTGTAAGTTCTAGTTTCACCAAAATCTATAGAATTTGTGGGACGGTGATATTTATTTTTATTTTATTTTTTAATATAAATTTTTAGTTCATTCGAATAAAGCGTTCAGACACTATCGCACTTTAAATAATTTAAGACCATAGATCATAATGATAAAGAATAATTCTTTTTGTCCCTGTAAAAAAAGTACAAATGATAGATTCACCAAAATCTATACAGTTTGCTCAACGGTGACCTATAATATGTGTATAAATTTTTATCTCAATCGAATAAGACACTTAGACGCTGTTGCATTTTAAAAAAATTAATCCCATAAGCCATAATGTTAAGGAATTTTTCTATGTGTCCCTGTAAAAAAAACTGCAAAGGCTAGATTCACCAAAATCAATGGGGTTCATGCTACAGTGATCCATAACATACGTACCAACTTTCAGCTTATTCGAACAAAAGGTTTAGATGCTAAAGTGTTCACTTTCTCACACACACACGTACATACAATAAATACTCACATACACGTAAAAATAGCAAAAATGAATTCTGGGGACCTTAAAACATGTATATACACCAAAATCTCAAAGACGAATTTTTGTCATGATTACGGTACATTCCTTACATAATGTTCGGAAAAGTAAAAAGTAACATTTCATTTTAGTTCCCCATCATACTACAGGTATGGGGAACTTAATTAATCGTGAAAATTTTCGAACTCGAGTTTTTGACTGTTTTACACGTTTTGAGGTGTGAGGAATCCGAAAATGACAAAATTGATATGGTGTCCGTCTGTAGGGTGCCTGTTTTGTTAGTACGTTAGTTCGTTAGTGTGTTTGTTTGTTAGTCCATGTAAAGTTTATCTCAAGAACAAATGTTTCAGAGTGCTTAAACCAGTTTAAAATTATTACTTATGACGCTATCAAGAACTCTATTGATTTTCAACATTCTAATTTAAAAACTTCGTAAGTTATTCGAAATTTACGATTTTCTTAACATGGGAGAATAGAGCAAATTTTCGCTTAAACATGCATTAAAAGAAATATTTTTACTGTAAAAATGTCAGACTAGTTTTAAAATATCAGTTATGATGCTGAAATGAACATAAGCAACTATGAAAATTCAACTTTGAAAACTTCGTAAGTTATTTGAAATTTACGAATTTCAACATAGCAGAATAAGGCAAAATTTCACATAAACATGGGTTTCGAGGGATAGTTTCATCGTAAAGATGTCAGACCACTTTTAAAACATTATACAAGATACTGACATAAATATCCTTGACTACGAATTTCGATTGGTTGGTTGGTTGGGTTCAACATTGCACTAGCACTGCGCAATGGGTAACTGGTGACGGTCTGGGCCGCACCCCTAAGTATGGTCCAGAAACATGACATCACAATTTTGTTCCTCCACGGAGGGACTATGAATTTTTTAATTTAAAAATTTTGTAAGTTATTCGAAATTTTCGATTTACTTAACATGGCAGAATTGAGCAAAATTTCGCATAACGTCCATTTTGAGGGATATTTTGCAACACAGATATATCAGACAACTTTTAAAATGATTTATGATACTTGTTTGAACATCATTCACTACAAATATCCTAATTTAAAAATTTCGTGAGTTATTCGAAATTTAAAATTTTATCAACATAGCAAAATTGGGCGATATTCCATATAAATTTGCATTGTGGAGATTGTTGTATTGGAAATAGTATAAAATTGCATGAAAACTAAACTACGAAACTGACCCCAATAAAATAAATTAATAGATTAGAATAATGTAAGTATATCGAACTGAACGGTGGGGACGTAATACCGTTTTGTTAAATAAATATTTGTCGAGTTATGATCTTAGACTTATGCTGTTGTTTATAGAAAAGTAAGTTGATGAAAAAAATCAGCGATCAAATTAAAAAAAAATATATGAAAAACCTGGATGTGTGCTTCAATAATTTTGCTGCCGACTGTATGATGGAGAATTGAGCAGATTCCACCTCTACCAACTAGTTTCAAGATTAAGAAAGATTGATTTATTTTGGCATTGCGTATAAATCGGGAAGGTCGGTAAGGGGGAAATTCGTTTAGAAACCCTGTCTTTAAATTTTAAATTTAAATTTTATGCTTTCAATTATGCGAATTTTACTAACAAATTTATTTACGATTTTTTGGTGAAAAAATTATTGTCCTTACACTATTCTTTTCTCACGATCGTATAATGTTTAAAACTTATAAAGCTAATTTATAAATGTTTATTTTGGAAGATTCCAGTAATTTATATGACAAAAATGATCGATATTTTTACTTAAAATATTTACATATATTTTCGACTACAACATTTTTCAATTTGGCTAGTTTTCGCTCCATCATTGTCCTTATACTTTTTTTGCGTTCTATACTACGAATATTTACATCTAAGAATTAATATCAGCTAGTTCCAGTACAATACAATTCTGAAAACTGTAACAATAATACATTTGTAATATATTGTTTTTTCATCTACAATATTTTTTATTATATTGCGGTTGTTCCACAGATTTATCAAGTTACCAGTAAGCTGAAAATTTATCGATCTGATCTCTTTACATATACTTTTTTTTCTCCTTGTTTTCTCGAGGGATTATTACACCGCAGTCTATAGATTAAAGTACATTTGAAACCACCAGAAAAATATCAGATTACAACCTCCTTCCGAAAACTGGGGATCGAAATAGCGAAAATCCTGATAAGTATGAACTTAGAGAAAGCAGCATAGCATGGACTCCGTATGTCGAAAAAAAAAAAAAAAAATCGATTCTTAGCACATTTTTTCTTGTGATTTATTTAATAACTTTATATGCTATTGCAACTAAATAATATTCAGTCAGAGCTTTAAATTAGAATTAAACTTTAATTTAAATAAAAACTAGAGTTGTTATTATTATTATTTTTTTTATTTTAATCCGATGACCATCTTTGAAAGGGGCAAAATTGTAAGACGTTTTTACGGTAATATTTTGGCAATGTCTTAAACTGAAGATTTCATTTTGAAATAAATGTAAAGAAATATATATATATGTGTGTGTGTGTGGAGAGAAATTCATTTGCTGAACTGCTGACCTTTTCGCAAATTACTTATGATTCAAATATGAAAAATTATCAGTTTTGTATGAATTTTTAGGTCATATATAACAGTCATAAGGTTTATTTTCAAATGTGTAATTATATGTTATTCTCCCATTAAAATAACCCTTAGTTTAGTTCGTTAAAAGTAATCATCTATACGCATAAAACTGAAAATTTATCGTATCTGTCAGAATTTTTAGTTAACTATACAAAAGCTACATCATTCAACCGATCGTTACAAAGATTTGTAAACTTAATAATCAGGGAAAAAAAACTAGCTAACGCCGTATTTTTTAGTTCAATCGGATAACTGGTTCAAAAGATATTAAATAAAATTTCCGTTTTAATTTAAATTTAATTTAAAAAAAAAAAAGTTTTTTTTTTTTTTTTTTTTTTTTTTTTTTTTTTTACATAAAAGAAAATGTATTTATTTAAATAACCAAATTTCATTTATTCCTATGTTTAATATCTTACATTAATGAAATATTTAAGGCCTCCAAAAAATGCGTTTTTCTTATGTAAAGGCTTGTTGTTTATACGGAAGATCATAGATCCGTCTACATGATTTATCGACCTCCTGTGTTGGGTTTTGAATCCATTTTTTCATAGACCTGGGAGATTTTTATTTTAATTTAATTTAATTCCATGTCCTTTCTCTCTCTCTCTGTTTTTTTTTAATTCAAAAATTTTATAAGCTTATACTTTAACCCGATCATCGCAGATATACCTATAATTCAAATATGCATAATTATGAATTTTATATCATATTTTAAGTGTGAAGGTAGCAATCATAATGATTATTCTTCAAGACATAAATATGTTGTTATTCCCATGTTAACTTTCACTTCAGTGTAGAAACTTTACAGTGAAAACAACATTACAATTTTGCTTTTCTCTACAGCAGTCAGTTATTTAAGGAAATTTATATTCTATACTATAGATTTAAAAAAAATACTGTTTCTTTACAGCTTACTCTATACGTACTTTTCTAAATTCGTACGTATGTTAGTAGAATATATAATTGGATCTTCGCGCATGTTTACTTAGGATGAATTATTGCTATTTTTACTTTCTTCTAAATTCAATAGAAGAAAGTATTGGTCTTGTAAAAATTTTCGACTTCGGGTTTTCCACGGATTTATACGTTTTTAGAAATGTAGAACACGATTTGGCTACTTTTAAAAATGCCTGTCCGTCTGTGTGTGTATGTGTGTGACAAAAATTTTTGGCGAATATATCTCAGGAACTAATGCACAGAATTTCATACAAACTGATATAACTAGAATTGCACTTTGACATAAATTAGTGCCTATCAACTCTTGGTGAAAATCGTCTAGTAAGTGACGTTGCCATCTCGCTTATTCTAAATTTTTAACATGACAGTATAAGACAAACTTTTCTGTAAATGTGCACAATGAGAATTATTTTTAACGAATAATTAGGAACTCAAAAAGAATTATTTATAACACAACTAGGGAAAATGTCAACTAGGAAAAACTTTTTAGACACGCAGTAGCAATGCTTCTACCCCCCCCCCCCCCCACTCCGAGGAGGGGGGAAGTACACCCAGAGGGAAACAAATTTTCATTATGGATGTTTTTTAAAAGAACTGGTCAATACCTTTAAAACGAATGGTTGAACCATTCATCTGTGATAATTTAAAACAAAATTATCGATTTCTTCCGTTTTTAACAAAAAAAAAAAAAAAAAAAAACGCGTTTTTAAGATATCGTTAGTACAGCATAAAACAGTCTTTCTTCGGAGATTAGTATTGTACGTCTATGAGAAAAAATTGTCTGAATTTATCATGAATAATCATTTTAAAAAATAATAACTTTAATAAATTATTTGTATTGAACGAATTTGCATAGGAAAATATAGAAGAAAGTCTTGTGGTCGCCGCAACCTCAGGAGCGCGCCAGCATTGTTAGGCGCCTGTGTGCGAAATTTCAGTTGGCGCCCTATATTACCTTTTTTTTTTTAAAAAAAAAATGTTTTAAAAATAGTTATCATTCAGCAAGTCAAATGAATCTCGAACCTTAATAATAATAATTTTATTGATTAGCTAAGCAAAAAAGAAATGTATCAAATAAAACGAAATTTTAAAAGAAACAAATAAAAAGAGCATCTTGCAGAAAGGGAAAAATGTTTTACACAGAGTCTCAAAAACACGTGGTACAATTATGAAGACACTGCTTATGAAACAAAAATAGGCAGATTTAGTGTTAATTTGGGGATAGAAATGCTGCATTGAGGCATTA
This sequence comes from Salticus scenicus, assembly GCA_963930645.1. Classification (NCBI taxonomy): domain Eukaryota; kingdom Metazoa; phylum Arthropoda; class Arachnida; order Araneae; family Salticidae; genus Salticus; species Salticus scenicus. Next base: position 141,289,804 of record OZ005648.1, on the reverse strand, counting down.
GGAGGCATAAATGAAAGCCATAAGTGTTAACGTTTCTATTTGTTTGACTTTAATTTTTAAGTAATGTTAAATAAGTATTTAAAACATAAAAAATATTCTTAATAAACTAAACTTTCTCTCACTTCATTACAAATTTTGCGAGTATTACACATATGATATTGATCCAAAATATCCGTCTGCCTCTATCCATATTCTTACCAAAATGTCGACTTTCTTCATTGAGAAAAAAAATATATACCGCCTTCCTCTAGAATGAATAAGTGGCCATTTTCTAAATTCCTTAACTAGAATTATAGATTTCCGAGCTATGCGCGTAAGGCACGCCAATAAACTGAATAGACGAAATTATCGAGAATTTCTAGTGTACACATTTCTAGATGGTGAAACAATATTCTGAATACTTTAAATATTCTGAATAATTTGTATTGCGAGAAATTCTCGCTTGATTTTCTAGAATTTGGTAATAAACCAAGATTATAGTTGCTGAAACCTGCCTCTTGTAGTCTCATTTATTTGCAGAGATTTTTAAATAACTTTGCCCTCGAGAATATAGGCAAACGCTCTAATAGGGGCTTCTAGAACTCGCTTTCCAAGGGGACTAGAATTTATAAGGATGACATGGAACTATTTTTTTTTTAGAGCCACAACTTAGGTTCTAGATATCAGTTACAGAATTTTTTCTCCGTGTTAAGTGGAAAAAGTATGTAATTCGTAAAGAAACAGACATTTTCTTGTCTACTAATGCACTCTATTCAAGGATTATTCTCGAAACAACCCAGTAAAGCATCTTACTGATATTCGTACCACAAAATCTCATTAAACAGAATTAAATACACCATAGATCAGGAATTTCATTGATTTAGGAATAAGTATAAACCGTTTAAATTGAAATCTCTCAGAGACGACCGTTCAGAACAAATGTCTGAACACAACTGAACTCTTTGGGAGTGTATCTTCTCTTTTTACAATCTCTGTCCGGATTTGGCGAACTTTGAGGTTATTCTGCGCCCGAAACCAGTTGATATATCCAGGAAATTCCAGAGCTCGGCATCTATTGAAGTTAGAGCTTCTAAACTTTGGAAACACTAAATTATTACTTCTCGTCAAGTTTGGTCGCCATGTCACCAAGTCTGTCTCCAAGGCTGACTATCACCTCCCACCCAGGGTCGCAGCGTTCCTGTATATTTTTAAGAACGTTTTATTATGCTTTCACCACAATTTTTAGAAAGAAACTTTTCTTGAAATTTTTAGTGCTATTATAGCATAAAAACCATTAAGAAAATTTTATTTTTGAAAATTATGATGACAATAAAATAAAACGATCGTAAAAATGTAGGAACGCTGCGACCCCTGCTCCCACCCCACTCCCATTAAAATTGAATGAACTGTCTCTTATTTGCAGTTTAACTGTAAATCTGCTTTTACTGCAACAACACCTTTGATTTAGGAAAGTGGTTTAACTCTCCACAATACTGAAAAAAATTTAAAGTTAGTCGTACTATTGCAGCATATTTGCACATTTAAATGAGTTTAACATTTTCTACTTGTATAGATAAATAAAATTTATAAGTACAGTCGGTAACAAAAGTGTCCGAACACTAGCAAAAATTCCTATGTATAAAAAGTACACTTTGTACCGTTTTGTTAAATAAATCCTTGTCGAATCCTGTTCTTAGTTAGTCTAAGAGCATTATTTGATAAGGATTTATTTAACAAAGCCGTATGAAGTATACTTTTTTTTACATAGGAATTTTCGCTAGTGTTCGGACACTTTTGTTACCGACTGCATATAAAATTAAAACGCATAATAAGAAAAAAAAAATCTCGTACTGAGCTCTATTTTTCTCACTTTCATTGTTGAAAACTCTCGAACAATAGTAAAAAACAAGTTAATAGTACATGACTACGATATAATGACAAGATTTTGTCTTGGTTCATTATGGAAAGTTTTTTTTTTAATATATTTATATAAGGAATAAATAAATTTATAAGTACATAAAACAAGTAAGAACATATAATAAATATTACTTGGTAAATATGGATAAAAAAAAATACTTAACTGAAAAAAAAAAATCTACTAGTGTAAGGAATTTTACCCATTTTCATTGGCTAAAGAATTTATGTAATTTGTATGTAAAATTGACTAAAATTATACTATCTATATATTAATTTCAAACATGTTTTTGTCTGTCTCCACTATATTGAGAGAACTACTTGGTGTAAAAATTTGGTTGAGGTGTCTAAAAAAAGGTCTTGGTCTGTAGATGTGCTATGAAAAGAGAAAAATAAAAAAAAGTCGAACGCCCCCCCCCCGGGGGGGGGAAACGGGTTAAAAACACGTTTACGAGCTTAACTAAGCTCCAAATTACTTCACGGTGAAGAAATTGTACATATGGGGACTAGAATCGAATACTAAAAAATCACTTTCTGCGAATTTGGAATTTTCGATTTTAAAGGGGGAAAAAGGGGGGAAAGTAGATTTCGAGGGGGGGGGGGAGGGAAGAAATTAGTTTGAGAGGGAAATCCGTTCTAGACCCACATATGTAGCACCTTATTTTAAAGGTCTTGAAATTTCATGTCGATTGGGGATGTTTGTATATAGAAACCCTGGATAATCTCAGAGATACGACAGGTACTTAGTACGCATGCTCAGTGGACAAACGCTTGTCCAGATTCCCTCTTGCTACAGTAACCTTTTACAATGCTTGGCGCTGATCGCGCATTTTGGTGATTTATCGGTGTAAGTTTTTAAAGATATTCTCTAAAGTAAAGCAAAAAAAATTTTTCTTTGAATCAAACTAAGATACATTATGCTTTACGTTACATTCGTTTTATTATTATTATAATTATTATTTAAATTTATATTACATTTCTATATTCATAGAAATAATTTACACCATCTTATCATACTGCATATCAAAAATTCTGAATTTTAATACTCTTTAGTTTTTAATAATATACTATGCAACTGTAGTCTAAAAATATATATTTATACAAACTGATAATAAAAATAAAAATAATAATAAAATTATTTTTATTTATTTAAAAAATAATTTATTTTATCAAATTTGTCCTTGTAGTTACTGGTAAGAAAGTTCATCGATATTAAGATTAATTTGTAAAAATTTGATGATTTAACAGTTAACTTGATTTGATATATTCATTTGAGAGTTTAGCTCCGTTTAGCTTTATGATTAATTTTATTTATTGCAATAACTTACAAATATATACATTCTCAGCACATTAAATGTTTAAAAATTGTTTTAGTTGGTTTATAAAAGGTTTCTCAGGGAGTCAAATGTTTTTGAGACTGTAAAATTAACTTTGCTCTCAAAGCTGGTAGACGGGAGATATCAGGTTCGATACCAGGTAGCGCTCATCGGGCTAACTTTTCGAAATTATCTGCAGTTTTCTCCGAAACAAGCGTAAATATGGGCTAGAACACCTTAAAAAGACCACCCCTTACTTAAGTTATTCAACCCATACCTCGGCCTTTCGTTTGTAGGCAACTGGCACATTAACACCAACATGTTTTTCTTAAAATAATTCAGTTTAGGAAAATTGAATTAGTTTAATGCTTAAAAACATAACAATATTTTATAGTTAAATGCATAATCATTGATAATATTAATATTTGTAAAAATATTTATTAACTTTAAAAGTTTTATACATCCTTATTGTTCATGTCAAAAGTTTATTTTTCTTCAAATGTAATACAAATATATATATATATATTTTTTTTTTTCGTATTTTGTTAAAAAAAAAAAAAAAAAAAAAAAAAAGAGAGAGAGAGAGAGAGAGAGAGAGAGAGAGAGAGAAATAACGTATGTGATAAAAAGAAATATGACACAAAAAAAAAATTAATTAATTAATAAAGAAATTAGCACTTATAATTTTACAACATAAAATTCTAACATATGTTGATCTCATAAAGAATGGTTGATTGGTTGTATGGCTTAAGACTGATTGACTACTCTAGGGGCCTAGGCCTACAGGAGAAATGCCCTCCGTGGGGGGGGGGGATTCTAAGTGAATCTAGTTCGTATTTACGCGAGTTTTAGAGAGAACTACGGAAAACTCCGAACGGCTAGATCGATGAACGCGTTTTTTGATCGAACCCGGTACTTCCCATCTACCAACTTTGACCGCATTTCCGCTTGGCCACCATAGAGGTATTTACTTCTATTAATGCCTTGATTTCTCCATAAAAAATAAATAAATAAAATAAAATAGATAAACAAATAAAAAATTTTTATGTTTTTAAATTAATAAATAAGAGAACAATAAGCATTTTAATACTTTTAACCTTATTCTTTTCCCCCTCATATTCCGTATTTTTGAATAAATATAAGAAAATATAAGGCACCTATTGAGTTTAAGCTTTATGCATTAAATGAATATACTAGCCTTTCTTTATATACTCCTGAAGAAATTAAAAAAAAAAAGAAAAAAAAAAAAAAAAAACTAAATAATTAAAAGGCTTTTTTATTTATTAGTTATGTATTTTTAACACTAAAATTTCCCAAAATATGCTTTACTCCATTAATTGTATTGATATCTAAATGTTTGTTATATTGATCAAAATAATTTTTAATAAGATCAGGTAAAACAAAAATAAATAGATAAATAAATAAAATAATAATAAGTGTATATTAGTTAATGTTAACTTGCATAATTTATTTTCAAAATTGTTCTAAAAAGAAGGGGGGAAAAGCCAGGGACGTATCCAGAGGGGGGGCTCTGGGGGCCCGAGCCCCCCCCGAAATTTTCTGAGATAATTTTTTTCATGTTCTACTGACCAGAAAAAAAAATGTAAAAAAATGAATTTTTTCTCCACAATATCTTTTTTTTTTGTTGTTGTTAATTTTTTTGCTTGTGAACCCTTATTTATCAGCAATTTTCTGTCTTGTAAAGTCCAAATTGCCGAAATGCATATTAGCTTTTTGTAAAAAACACTAAAAAGAGAACTTTATGATGCTTATTGTTGAACCCTGTAATGTGTCTCCTTTCTCTTGCCAGAAATAGCGTTTTAATTCCTTGTGAGACAAAAGATTCGTCTTTAACAAAGATCACAGTTGCAAATGGAACTTCTGGTTTTGTCAGTTATGCACGTAGTATATCTTCCATACCTTCATTCCTTTCTAACATAAAATAGCCAATATAAAATCTACTTTACAGAAAGACATGTGATGAAAGGTAGGCCTTAAAAAACCAACACGTTATGTAAACATCTTTGTTATGGTCGTCATAAAGCAGACATATCTGAGTCTGATGTAGAACGGGATGATGGGCCATCGCTTCACCGGTAACTTTCCAAACGATAACCAATAATGACGTGCAGACACAGTTGAAGATACGCTGTGTCACATGAGACACCTGGTTGATACACACCCTGGGTACATATAGAAACGCTAGATAGTTCGATACGTACGCCATGCCAGAAGATTTTCAACAACAACAATGGGTATAACCATGGCCCCAGGGTGTGTAGAAGACACGATAAACGATAAGCCATATAAGAAGAAGTCAATGTGTTCGCCGAACATAGACATGTAATATATCTAGGTTTAGTGGACGCCAGCACACAGGTCCTCATGTTTCCAATAACATGATCTAAAGTAAGCAATATTATCTAATTAGAAAAACATGTATATATATTATTTTCTTCTACACACAAAACAAGAGAAAAATGCATTGGACTCGGAAACTTTTAGACTTCCAGTTTTCAATGTATTTACATGTTTTTAGATGCATTGAATACCATAAGACTATTTTTTGGAAACTTAGATATAAATATTTTGATAAGATTTTTGGGTATATCGCCCAGCAGATAGCGTAGCTGCACTAGATTTCTCTTTTTATGGAAAAGATATATCTCGGCTGTGTTAAAAATAAGCTATATATATATATATATATATATATATATATATATAAACACGAAAAGTATTTGAAACATGGTTGTGCATGGCACATAAATCATGCGCCGTACCACTGAATTACGAAGTCAGCCAGTTTTTGGTATGTTAAATTTGATGGACTTAACATTGCACTAAAGTTAGACAGACAACAAAGCAACGGTCTGGAATCCATTTCTAGGGTAATCCGGAATCGTGCCATCACAATTTAAATCCTCCACGGAGAAGATGCTTCCCCAATTTCAGTATACCCGAGCTATTGCATATACAAAACATGGAGGACACAACGGATTTTACGTGCAACTGATATCATTAATCTACATGACCGCATTTGGATGGCTCTAGTATCGATCACTCAATCCTTCAATTACGAGCTCGACTCCTTATTAACCGGACTACCGTGAGTCCAGTTTTTGGCGATTTTCTCTGTTTGTCAGTGGTTTACAACATCACAGATTAAAAAACTCTCTAGCTGAGACCTTTGTATTTTAAAGGACTAGTTCCATCAGTTTTAGGCCCAAGGCACTTTTTAGAATTATTATCATTAAATCTTTTCTTGCCATTTCCGATTTTAGGAACATTAATTCCATTGTTTACCGACATGCGGCGTTGTAATTGATCTTATTTATAGCGCATTACCATTTTACTATGCCTAGATATGAAGCTTAAGGTAACAACTTATATTTTTCTTAAAGTTAAGGTGATTGGGAGGGGGGGGGAAAGACAAACTTTAGCGTACACGCTCTTGGTGTGTACACGTGCGGGTGCACGACCAACATCTTAGTGAAAGTTGGGCCCCCTCCGAAATTTTTTTCTGGATACGCCCTTGGGAAAAGCCGAACGCCGCACGTTAAAAGTGCGATTTTTTCCGAAAGAGGTTGGCTGTGTAATTATTGAAGTTATCGCCAAATACGAAACAGTTTTAAGAAAAGTACTAATTTAGAAAAGAATTGACGAAAATCAATGAAATTTTTTATTTCTATCAATAGGAAAAACATTTAGGAACATGAAAATTTGCTTCAAAAATTTTTAATTACATTTAATTAATATGAATTATAAGCATTTTTGAAAGTCACAATTTCTCCCTGCCTTATGTCTATGGTAGCGATGCGCGAAATCGCCTCGGGCGGTCAAAGGGAGCTTTCCACCAATCAAAAAGTATGAACACCTTGTCGTATCTCTCAGTAAAGGGTCGCTATTTGTATACAATATAGTGCGACCCCTGGTGGTGAAAAATGGAACTAGGTAATTTTGCAGTAGACCCTATCATGTTATATCATATTTTAAAGGTCTAGGTATTTCCTGACCGTTGGTGATGTTCGTACAGAACACACTGTGCCCCCTGGCGGGATAAAGTGCAACTAAAGGATTTTGCAGTTGACACCACCATGTGACACCTTATTTAAAAGGTCTTGGAAATCCAAGACGATTGGTGATAGAGCTCTTAAAATTTCATGTTGATTGGGGATGTTTGTATACAATATAGTGCGCCCCCTGTTGGGGAAAAAGGGAACTAGGTGATTTTGTAGTAGACCCTGTCATGTTATATCTTATTTTAAAGGTCTTGGTATTTCCTGACCGTTGGTGATGTTCGTTCAGAACACACTGTGCCCCCTGGCGGGAGAAAGTGCAACTAAAGGATTTTGCAGTTGACACCACCATGTGACACCTTATTTGAAAGGTCTTGGAAATTCAAGGTGATTGGTGATGTTCGTATACAACATACTGCGCCCCCTGGTGGAGGAAAGTGAATTTTGCAGCGCGTGCGTAGCATGCCGGCTATACGGTGCCGCAGCCACAGGCGGCGGAAACACGATTCAGAGGTTCGTTCGGTTCAAGATTAATTTTTAAGAAATTTTTCATGTTATTAGTGACCCGCATATACGCTGCCGTAGGCACCGGGGTCACGAGCCCGAGTTCCGTTCGGTTTGAGGTAATTTTTTTGTTACATATGATTATTTGTTTCGCGATGCTTTCATTTAAAAATAGAAATTCAAACAAAATAGAGTTAAAGATATTGAATCATACAAATTTAAAGTTCATTTAAGGTTATTATCATGGGCCCGGGCAACGCAGGACGGGTTCGTTTGGTTCTAGGTTAATTTTTGGGAATTTTTTTCATGTTATTAGCGGTTCGTGTATGCGCTGCCGCAGGCACCGGGGTCACAAGGCAGAGTTTCATTCGGTTCGAGGTAATTTTTTTTGTTACAGCTGATTTTTTTTTTTTTTTTTCGATGCTATGCTTTTATTTAAAAATAGAAATTCAAACATAATCGAGTTAAAGATATAAAGTCATACAAATTTAAGGTTATTATCATGGGCCCGGGCAACGCCGGTCGGGTTCGTTTTGGTTCCAGATTAATTTTTAAGAAATTTTTCATGTTATTAGTGACCCGCATATACGCTGCCGTAGGCACCGGGGTCACGAGCCCGAGTTCCGTTCGGTTTGAGGTAATTTTTTTGTTACATATGATTATTTGTTTCGCGATGCTTTCATTTAAAAATAGAAATTCAAACAAAATAGAGTTAAAGATATTGAATCATACAAATTTAAAGTTCATTTAAGGTTATTATCATGGGCCCGGGCAACGCAGGACGGGTTCGTTTGGTTCTAGGTTAATTTTTGGGAATTTTTTTATGTTATTAGCGGTCCGTGTATGCGCTGCCGCAGGCACCGGGGTCACAAGGCAGAGTTTCGTTCGGTTCAAGGTAATTTTTTTGTTACATCTGATTATTTTTTTCGCGATGCTTTTATTTAAAAATAGAAATTCAAACAAAATCGAGTTAAAGATGTAAAACCACATACATTTAAGGTTATTATCATAGGCCTGGACAACGCCGGGCGGGTCAGCTAACATGTAGTCATAGTATTAAACGAAATAGAAAACAAAAGATAGCAACTGTTTATTTGGAGTCAGTTTAACGTCACCATTGACAGTACTTTGTAGAAAGTGGTGTCGTATATAGTATTTCTGTTTATAAGCATTTTTCCGAATTTCTTTTTTTTTTTTAAGTGAAATGTCGTAAATTACATTTGATGTTTTAACTTGAAATACATTTAAATAATGATGCGACGATTTTTGTATCATTACGGTCAATAAAGTGACCGTCGAATTCGACGGGTTCCAGCTAGTATGTTTTTATTATAGTAAATTACCATATAGTAAATTATATTTATGGTATTATTTAGTGAAATGTATTTTATTTGCTTGAGTTTTTGCAAATTCTGGAATAATACATATCTATTTGACCCAAAATATCTTATACTATCGATATAATTGCAAGATTTAAAAATATGTCTGGTGTCATTGTGGAGCATAAGTATTTTTTGATTATTTTAAGTTTAGAAAAAGATTGTTCCACTGATGCTACTATTGGTTATGACATGACAAAATAATCTCCAAAACAATTAAAATGTTTGGACATATACTGCTAAGTTGATAAAATAAAAATTCTGAATTGTGTGATTAGATGTGTATTTATCTTTAAAGATTAAAGCTTAATGGTTGACAATATAAATTTTCCTTACATTCTTGTGATTTAATTTTTTTGTAAATTTTATAATAAAATAATAAATATTTTTCAAAATTATTATTTAGTTAGTTAATTTAATTTAATTTATTTTATAATGTGTTAACTAGTACGTTGTGGCTATTGCAAAACTCTTTTCTGTATTTTCCTATAGAAATTCACACAGTACAAGTTGTTTATTAAAAATTTTCCCATGATCAATGTAGATAATTTTCATCTCAGTAACGTTTAAAAAAAAAAAAAAAGGTAAAAAAAAAGTCAATTTTGTGCCTTAAGATATCTTAGAAAATTCAATTTTTCAGGAATTTTTATTTGCTTGTTTCATAAAAATGAAAGGAAATTATAACTTTGTTTTAAATTGTGACAGATTTATTGTTTACACATTCATTTTAAAGGTATTGACTTTTTTTTTTTTTTTTTTGAAAAATACTCAAACTGAAACTTTACTCTTCCTGGGAAGGGGTCGGGGTACTTCCATTCTTCCAGGGAGGGTAATGTTCTACATTAAGTAAATAATAATAATAATAATAATAATAATAATAATAGTTTACTATTACAATTATTAATAAATCTTTTAAATTTTAAAAAGATTTGTCAAAAATAATTCTTGTTGTTCACATTTATAAGAAATTTTGTCCTAACTGCCATATTAAAAATTATGACAAATGAGGATGACAATACTTTTGGACGATTTTCACCAAGAGTTCGCAGACACTCAAGTATGTCAAGGTGCAACTATATATATATATATTTGTATGAAATTCTGTACATTATATCTTGAGCTAGAGCTGCCACAGAATTTTTCTCACGCGCACAAATTTAGACATTTTATAAAACTGAGGAAACCATGTTCTAGAACTCTGAAAACGTAAATTCCTCAAAAACCGGAATTCGGAAATTTTTAGAAATCCAATGCTTTATTCTATTTAATGTAGAAGAAAGTAAAAACATACTATTTTTATAAAGAAAAACCTTTCCTAAATAGAACCTAATGTTACATCGATGTTGCAAAGAGGAAAGAACTACTCTAAATAAAATTTTCCGGGGCTTCGGTCACCCGGTTGGTAGAGCGCCAAGCTCGTAATTGGAAATTTGCGGGTTCGAACTCGAACCGGCCAAAGACCATCGTGTACACTAATGGTGGCTGGTACACTTAAAACCCGTCGTGGCCGCAATGTCCTCCATGTCCCGATCCAAATTATACCTCTGGGGGTTACCGAAGAGGGAGGAGCCATCCCCTACGTACAGGATCAAAGTTGTGATGGCATGTCTCAGGACAATCCTTAGAGGTGCGTCTCAGAACGTTGCCAATCGCCCAGTGCGCAGCACTACTGTGACGCTAAACCCATCTAACAAACCAACTAAATAAAATCCCTGGATCTATTAAATTTTCCTTTTTGAAATCGAAGTACGTTGGCTTTTTACTCGTCCCAGTGGTCTTTTTTCGGCAGAGGAGGGGGAGGGAAGAGATCAAGGTGCACTTTTAAGTTTCAAAGGGATCCTCTGATATGTTAAAAAAGACAAAGAAAATTTTGCTGAGGGTAGGCGCATCCTCACCAAGTTAGTCCATTTTTAATACGCTCTTTCGCAATAAACCTCCAAAATTGTTTCCGAACTCAAGTTTTGTTAAACCAGTTTTCAAGGCGCCTCATTTTCACACTTGCCACATGGCTTCAGATCAAGATTATGAAATCAAATTTAATATATATATACAGGGTTACCATACTGCCATTAGTTTTTTTAGCATTTTGCTAAAAGGTATCATATTTTGCTAAAACATGTTGGTCAGAATTTCGCTAAAAAGCTAAAACTCTATAACTATATAAAATATCTCTATATAATAACTCAGATTTTTTTTTTTTTTTTTTTTTTTGTAATATTTGCAGGCAAAAACTACGAAAGAACTGAAATTTTTGGGAATCATGACTTATATAGTAATTTGGATTTATTTTTAATTTTTAATGATTGAATTTAAATGCAAAAATATTTAAAAGTATGTCAGAATTCAGAATTTGCTTCATAGAAGCATTCTTAGCACTAGTATTTCACGATTATCTACCACTACACTTTATTTAATTTTTAAATTGCTTTTTCATGTTACACGTACGATATGAGTACCCCTTCTTCTATTGTTAAAATCAAAACATAGTTTCCCTGATTCATATTTTTAAAGTCACAAATATGGATGCTTGGTTAAAATCATCAATGAACAAAAGGAATAGAAAACAAAACTGAGGATAACAAATCTAACAAGGAACATCGTTTCTGGCTGTGATTTTAATGAAACTTTAATTTCTGATAGAGGGCATGTACCAAATATTTTTTATCACAGAAATTTTTACTATCATCCATGTTTTCTCTATTTATTGAATTTTTAAAATGTTAAAAACCACATCAGCCACATATCAACAGTAAGCTCCGCCTTTGGGTGTGACTTAAAAATACTAAATGATTTAGCAAAATGATTTTGCGCTTTCATGTTTAAGTTACAAATGAAAATTTATAGTAGTACTGAAAATTATTTCAACTGAATTATTCATTTGAGTATTCACTTGCTGTATAAATACAAATTTTTCGCATATTTTTGAGTAAAATTTGATAGCATATCAAATATGAAAGAAATGCCTCTCTCTCATTGAAATCCGAGTCGGACACTTGGGTGATGTTCCTTGTAAGTAAAAGAAATCAGTGGTATCCAAAGAATTAATTAACTTTCGAAAAAGCTAAAATAGTGCTTGCCTATTTTCGCTAAAATGCTAAAGTAATTTTTTTGCCAGGTTAAACCCTGTATATATATATATATATATATTTCAAATAATTTAACCTCGGCTGGCGCCTTTTTCTACCTGGCGCCTGTGTGCGCCGCACACTTTGCACACCATGTCGGCGCGCCCCTGCGCAACCTACTAGTTAATATACAAGGTAGTTTCTTCCAGAGTTCAATAACTTGTTAAAAATATGTTCTTTCTTTAATTTTTATTGATTATATTTATTTCCTTTTATGGCAGAAGTAATATTGTAATCGTGAAAAACTTAACGAATATTATAGATTACAAAACTCAAAAACATAAAATCCAAATGTTCTATTCGAGGCTATTAAGAGCGGACAATGCCTAATCTCGCCTACAGCCAAAGCCCATGTTATTCTATGGGGAAATTTGTTTCCACAATTACTCATTACCTAATGTTTCTTTTTTTTTTTTTCGTTCCGTTTTTACATTCTGAAAATTGACAATCGTGAAGATAGTACTCTTACTGAATAATTGTAAAAATAAATTTTTCCATGAAATAACATGGGCCTTGACTGTCAGAGAGATTAGGTATTGTTCGCTTTTTAAACATCTATTTGCACACCTTCGTTTTGGACACAGTTTTCCTGTTTCATAAAAAAAAAAAAAAAAAATCATTTATACAGATAACGCGAGCATGATTTTAAACGAACTTAAAATAAAATAATATCTATGCGTAGTTTCAAACATTATTTATTGTTATTATTATTATTAGCACACAACTGTTAATAATAAATCATTCGAAGTTAAATGACGTAACATCATTTTAATATTCTCGTACATTTTTTTTTTAATTTTTTTTTTTTTTTTTTTTTTTTTTTAGTGTCCTATTTAAGTGTTATGAATTATAGTTTAATATTTAATTTTAATAATTTACAAAATTTTGTATTTTTCTGGAAAATTAAAAATATTTGTGTAATGTATGTCCACTTTAAACAATTTACCTGAAATCAAGAGAGACATTTTGTGATTTGTGTAAAAAATATTTTGTCTCTATACAGGGTGATCAGAAAATGTCTGGCCAAAATTTAAAGGTGATTACAGAGAATGACTATAAAAGAATTTGTAGTAGGGGAGCGTGGAGCGTGGGGCTAGTTGTCACAGGGGTAAGAAGTAACACACAATTTACGAAATAGTTTGTAACATTTGTGATTAAATATTTTTATCGGCATAATTCTTATGACGCGCTTTATAATGTAAGCACAATCGGTGCTCCACAAAAATGGTTAATGAGACGTTCTGTACACGTGCTTCATTTTAACTAGTTAGTGGGAAAAAAATATTTCGTGAATTTTTATTAAAGGCATGTTAATTTATACTTTAACGAAATTTTTATAGCTATTTATTTAGTCTGTGTGTTGAGTTATAAAATGAATGTTTAATTTTTTGTATAAATCGTTGTATATTTTTATAAATAAACAAAATGTCCAAAATCATACGATGGGGCAAGTTGAAACAAAATTTTGGAGCAAGTTGTAACATGTTAAAAGAGTGGCTTGTGGAGACGCCTACCTACAGCCAGAGCTCGAAATCTCCGCCCGTTTTCAGGAAACTTTCAGAAATGAAAAATTTTTGGCTTTTTTGCCAATACTATATTTATACAGAAATATTTTCTGTGTTTTTATATTATAGTACCGTGATTATTTAACCACGAATTTGAATAACGATTTAATCACGAATTAGAGAATATTGCATAAAAATAGTGGTAGAAAAAAAACAGAAACTTCTCATCAATGAGAGTGTCCTGAAAAAAGGGCGGAGAATTCGAGCTCTGCTAAACGCTCTCTGTGGCATACGAATGGGTATAATGCTTAATTTGCAAAATGTGTGCACACATTAAATGCATGAGAGGGAATAAAATGTCATTTGCTTGAATTAATTTAAATTTTGACTAAGATTGACTTCTATGTTGATTTTATTTTTAATTTTATCTTTATTTTACTATAATCCATTTGATATAATTCATTGTTATTGCAGGAAGAAGGCTATAATGTAATATTAGTTTTTAATTGTCTTTTTTATTAAATTAATAAATGATTGATAACAAAAAACATTTTGAAATATTATCGTTTTTATTGTTAGGGTTCCCAGTGTATCCGTTACAATTTGCCCCCAAATCCGGGGCAAATTGTAACAGGCAAATTGTAACAGGCAAATAATTTTGTGCTAAAATTATCAAAATTAACGAAAGTTTTTTTTTTAATGAATATGATAGATGAATATGCATGCTATGGAAAACAGCAATTATAAACAGAAAAACGTAAATACATTTCAAAATGTACTTAATTTTCCAAAAACTGTTACAACCTACCCCACGCTCCCCTACAATGCGTGTCCGGAAACGCCGCGCCGCTTGAATGGGGTAGAAGAAGCTGCATAGAGCAGTCAAAACAAGCCGCCAAGATGTCATTCCCAGATGTGATTTTATACAGCATGAAGCGCTTCATGAATGCTGAACTGTCAAATAACCATCTAACATCATAAATGCACACATACACACACACAATATCTTTATTGTATATTGAAAACTTTTTCAAACATTGTTGCAGGTGTAACCAAGTATCACATGAAGAACTAGGAAAAAAGAAGAAACATGAATAAAGATGGCTAAAAATTGAGCAATCTAATATTAAAACAAACAACATCATTACGTTTTCAAGGGCATAGAATGAATTTTGCATGCAAATAAGGTGATATTTCTGTAGTAGTGTATGCAATTTGCGAAATATTTGCAGCACTCTATACCCTATATCACCCAAAAGACATGAAAATAATTTAAAACTCAAAGAGAAAGAGTAAAAACCAAGTGAGAAACACACTTTTATATCAACAATCACTAATTACTGAATAAACAAATTTATTGCTTAGATTAATTAATAAAACCAAAACTATTACTCACTCGACAACTGCAAAATACGCCGAAAACAGCTCAAACATTCCACCAAAACCATGAGGCTGAATATAGTTAAATGTACAGTTAATTAAAAAGTCGTATTTATCTACTGAATCTAAGTAATACTATCTAAGTAACTAAAATTTAGTTAAAATTAAATTTAAAGTTAAAGTAAAAATTAAAATAAATTTATTTAATTACATTTTAATTTATAACTTAAATTAATTTGAGATACGTAAATGTGCAATTCATAAGTAAAGCGCGTCCGCGATAAGAATGAGACAACTTGATTCTCATTTATTTTCAACAAAATATTACTTACATGAATGCTAGTTGCATGAAATTGACAAACAAACATTTTTAATCACTTTTGATGCTTTAAATTGAAGAATATACACATTTAAGTCCCATTTTGCGAAGATTGCTTCTAGCCGTCGTCATGGCGTTTTGTACAGTTTCTTCGGTTACTGATTTAAGGAGACGATGATGATAAACCCTCTTGAATTGGGCCAAGTTTTTGAGCTTCTTTTTCTCGTAGGAATATTTACATTTCATAATTCCCCAGCATTTTTCTATCCCTCTTGCTTGTGGGACGTTAGGCGCATTTTCCCATTTGGGTATGAAATCGATCTTCTGGTCCCTCAGATATTCGATCACTTCTTTTGTGTTATGACTGGTTGCCATATCGGGCCAGAACAAAATATCTTCCTTCCGATGATGCTGGAGGATGAAGGGTATCAGTACTCTCTTTATACATTGTTGCAAGTAAATTCTACCATTCACAGTTCCCTCAAAGAACACCGGTTTGGACACATTCGCATCCTCATCCATGGCCACACCATCACTTTTCTGGCGAATTTCTCTTTAGGTTTGATTCTATATTCTATGGGAACAAAATCTGGTGAGGCAGAATGGTAGTACTTACTACCACCAGCAGCATTGGGATCATACATGAAATAAGACTCGTCATCAATGACGAGTTTCAGTCCTGATCCAGATGGAATCAATTTTCGATGAATTTTTAAGCAGTTCTTCTTTGCTCGTTGTTTTTGATCTTTTATGTATTTTGGAACCGCTTTTTTCTTAAAAGCTTTTAAATTCAAATCTTTTTTTTACGATTTCGTGCACATAAGATTTAGATATCTTCAATTTCCGGGCGATTTGGCGCACTGAAATATCAGGTTTCTTTTCCACGATTTTCTTAACCTTCGTTACAAGAGTTGGGTTCTTCTTCCGGATTCCTTTTCCGAAATTTCGAGAAACTTCAATGTTTCTTTGTTTGTCGTACTGTTTTAAAAGACGATATATCGTTGCTTTTGAAATTTTCCGCTTTTTAAAATGTTTAAAGACTACATTCTTGCATCTTCCGGCATCGAAATTATAGAATTGTACAATTTCTTTTCGAACAGTGTTTGATAAATGAGCTGGCAAGGTGAACCTTGCAGCAGCAACAATCAAAGTCTTATGTTATTTTAAAGTGTGCGTGACCTACTTTCTGCTGATAGTGTGAAAATTTGCATGTTACAAATTTCTCGCGTTAGCTTAGCCAATCGAATTGTCTCATTCATATCGCGGACGCGCTTTAACATGCAAAGGTAGAGGATTTTCCTATAAATGCAAAAGAATAAGACAGGGAGGAATGATAGCACCCTCTGTTAGAGTGAAATAAAAAAACAAAAGGTAATGACCAACATTTTTTTATATATATAATATTGCTTAATAAAACCTAAACCAATGGTAGCTTTTTAATTATTCTATTAGAAAATTGGACACTTAATAAAAAACATCATGCAGTATGTAATTAAAAGTTATTAATTAAAACTCAAAATCTGAGAAAATTTCTTTAGAAAGGCGGACTAATTATTTTTTGTTTCTAATTTAAAGCTTTTGACAATTATTACGAATTTTAAAAATTAACTAGTATGAAAGTTAAAAACGAAGTATTAAAAACTATTAGATGTTAAAATTTTGTTTAGATTTAATTTTTAAAAGCTAAATGTAGAATCTATAAAGTAATAACATTTTTTTTTATGTGTGTGTGAGTGTGTGTAATAAGCAAACACGAAATCAAGGATTAGAAGAAATTATAAATAAGATTTAATTACTAAATTTGCTAGAAATTTAGGATAACTATACAGTTTAGCCTGAAAATAGATATATTTAACGTTTTTACTTTTATATTTATCAGAGCATAGATGTTTTATTCTATATAGGAAGTTAATGAAAATAGTTTTGCAAATAATTTTATTTAAACATGATTTGTAATGAGTAAATAAATTAACTTTATAAGAAAATTCTTTTCTGTTATCAAAATTATCAAAATCTAAGTTAACATTGCCATTATATATTTTTAAATCTAGAAAGTTTATTTCTTTATTTATCATATCATTTGTAGTTAATGAAAGACTATTAGGATAATTATCTATGAAGGTGTTAGTATTGCTATCATTAAAGTAAAAAACGATAATATCATCAATATACCTGTAGAACATTAAGTCATTACATAAAGAGAAGCTTCTTTCATAATAATAAAGATATAAATCGGATAATAAACTACTAGCAGAACCCCCTTCTGGAATACCTTTAATACTTTGGTAAATATTGTGATTGTACAGAATAAAATTATGATGCAATATGAAATTTAATAATGTTTGAAAGTAATGAAGTGATATTTTTTCTTTAATACTGTGTATATGTTCATTAAAAAGAATTAACATAGTGTTACGTAAGTCATGAATGCCTATATTATTGAATAAATCATTAAAATCAAATGTACGAATGTTTGTAATGTTTATACTGTTTCAATTTTTTAATTCTATGAAGAAGTTGAAAATTATTTTTAACATAATGCTTATTTTCATAGTTTAAAGTTAAGCTACAGATTTCTTTTAAAAATTTTAATGAAAGATTACAAGCTACATTATTATAAGCATTACAACCAATAGTTACAGAGCGAAATTTTACTGAAGTTTTATGAAATTTAGGAATAATAACTATATATGGATAGTTGAAATTTTTACATTTGAGTTTTAATAATTTATGAAAGCTTAGAATCCTTTTATTATTAATTTCAGTTGTTAAGGTGGTTTGCTTAAAAATATTACTATTTAAAATAAGTATTCGTCTAAGATCTGTTTATATAACATTTACAAATAATGGCATAATAATTAGGTGATTTATGTATATCAGTAATAATAAATGTATTTTGTAAAAGACTGATAGATTTATTTAAAGCTTTATAGTTTTCATATTTAATAAATCTAGATTGAATAAGTTTTTTTTTTAGAATTTTTAAAGCATTAATCTCCCAAACATTGAAATATTCTAAAGGTTTGTTATAATCAACTGCAATTTTATAAATAAATAAATCTAAATCTAGAGAAAATTGACTTAACCCTTTAATGTTCACTGCTTAACTTATTTTAAAAATTACTAAACTAATTGTAAAAATGGCTTTTGGACACATAGATGATCATAAATATTTAAAAAATAAAAAATTACCATAATTCCTTTTTGATAAATTTTGTTTGAAACATCTATAAGTTAACCTTATTAAATTGATATAATATTTAATTTAATAAATAAAACACTTTATAAGCAAACATTATCGACTACAAATACTCCTAAAATTTGTTTCAGGTGAAAATAATAGTCCAGCTCTTCATTAAATGAAAAAAACTAGACATGAGTGCATCATCAAACCTGCAATTTGCACTCGCGCACGCTAAGAAACTTCAAGTAACTTACGCATTTAGCTTCCTTTGAAGCAACATTTCTTACATTTTGGAATAGTGTTGCTATCTACCGAACAGAAAAGGAACAAAAGTTTAAAACCTGTTTAAAATAATAGGGAAATGTTAAAAAACTGCTGAAAAAAAAAAATTGTTAAATTATGTCAAATGTTTGGTCTCGCTGCGAAACCAATGATTGTTAAAGGGTTAAAATTTGATATATGTTACTTTTTGTAGGAAATCTAAATTTAGCGCCATAATTCATAAGTTTATATAAATAAAGATCATTAACTATGCTAAGATCACCAGTAATAATATGCCCATGCGTGTGTCAACATATTTTTTGTAATTAGGGTCATTACAGTAACAAACAATATTGGAAGAAGGTGTATTTTTAGAAAAACTGTTGTAATTAAAGGTACGCCGACCTAAGTAAGAGGATATTTAAAAGATTTGCAAACCAATACGCTTTTAATAGAGAAGACTTTATATTCATTATTAATAACAGACTAAAAATTGACATAATTTAAAAGAGGATTAGTAAAATTGATAATTAATTGAGTATTGTGAGACTTAAAAGAAGGCTTAGTGGAAATTTTTATCTTTAATATGGAAGTTCAATATAATATGAATTATATATTAGAAAAAGAAAAAAAAAGCGTCAGAGAATTGTCTAGAATAATTGTATTTCTGAAAATTTTTAAAGTAAACATTAATTAAATGTTTTTTTAATTTTAAAGATAAATTTCCTAATTTCTAACCATTTATTTTAGACTGTAAGAAGCAGTCAGTTGATCAATTGAATTTTTAATCATTAAGATTTTGTTGAGTTAGTTTATTGTTTCGTTTGTTATGCAGGCTGTTAATTAATAAATTTGGTTTCTTTAAATATGTGTATTTCATCCCCTGATGTATTTTTTCACCTTTCTGAGCTTTTCCTAGATAAAGAGATTTTTCATTCTTATTGGTCTTTGTGGTTTCAGTGATCTTTATCTGTTGCTTGGCTTTTACTACGCTTAATAAATCATTATATATATATATATATACTGCATTGCCGGCTCGTTCGACTGCCCAACATACTGCCCTCTACCACTTTTAAGTGGCGTTTCTGGAAATGTATTGCACTGCTAATACTTTTACATTCGTCCCTTCTAATTTCCTTTAAATTTTTGCCAGATATTTTCCGATTAACTTGCATAGTGATGTAATTCATCACTGTTAAAATTTAAGTATCGATCTCCCTTTTTCTGGGCCTCAAGCCTCTTTATTATTAACATCGCCCTGAAATATGCTGGTATGAAAATCATCAACCGAGTTTATTAAGATATCTAATTTTTCGAAATAATCTGTGTGTGAATTTTATATAAAAGTTTCAGAAAGTTATAAAGTAGATGTAACTATTTACTTTTTAATAGGTTGTTTGCAAAATGAAAGAATTTTGCAAATCTAATACAAGTAGTTGAAGAAATTTTGTTTGAAAATAATACCGTCGTATAATATTTAGGCTAATATCAGTTTTGACATTCCTTATGAAAACTGATCATTTTTCGTATAAGTAAACTCAAACTTGCAACTGAAAACTCCTTTAAATGATCTTCAAGATCAAGTTTAAAGAAGTATACCCGCTCTATTCTTTTATATAACCTGATCAATCATGTTTAAAATTGCACATATTTTTAATGGAAACTATTCTGTCATTATTTATTCCTATTTCTTTAAGTTTGTATCATGAAAATGTCACCTTTTTTGTCCAAAATTTATTATATGACGCTATAACTAAAAACCGGCCAATGTGTTTCGTTCGCAAACAGCAGAATCCGTTAAATTACAAAACTCTGCATGAAAATTTCCCGCAACACTATTTTTGCAAATTCTTATGTAAAATGACTTCCTGAATCCGAATATGACGCCCATTTTCCCTATCACCCGCCGTTTTTTAGGGACGGTCCCCTATTTTTATCACTTTTCGGTAATTTTATGGCTATAAATTTTATTTTTAGGGGGGGGGGGGTGAGCGATAATTTTAACTGTTAAATATCTTTTGAGGGCTACAGAGTTGGAAAATTCTAAAACATGAACATTTGCGGCAAGGGGAAAAGTTAGGGGAGGGGGATAATTTTAACTGTTAAATATCTTTTGAGGGGCTACAGAGTTGGAAAGTTCTAAAACATGAACATTGGCGGCAAGGGGAAAATTTAGCGGGGAGGGGGGGATTTGCCAGAGAAATTATGTATTACATTTCTTGTTTTTAAGTGGTAAATTAATTCTTTTTCATGCTCCAAATCAAATTCATGGCCATAAAATTACCGAGCAGTGATAAAAATTGGGGGAGGGGGTAGTGTCCCAAGAAAACGGTGGGTGACTGGGCAAAATGGGAGTCATATTCGGATTCAGGAAGTCATTTTACATAAGAATCAGTAAAAATGGTATCAGGGTCGAAATTCTTTTTTTGCAGCGCAATGCTATTAATGTAAGGTAAAGACACCAGTGTTCGTCACCCTCACAAAAGACATGTTAATTATAGATATAGTAATATATATATATATATAGATCTATCATCCCCATGTTATCAAGCAAAAAATTTTGATGTCGAAAAAAAGTTCTAAAATCAGCCATTAGAGAGTATTGAAAAAAAGAAAAAAACGAAAGTGAATTTGAAACTGTATCTGGAGTTTTTCATTCACCTTTAGTAAATAAGTTATTCATAAATTTTATTTACTAAATTATCCGTGTGTATTCCTGCGTGTGATTTACTCGGGGAAAGGCAGCCATTAGAGTGACTTTTCCCGAAAAAAAAGGTATCACTTTTTTCCTCTCGCTGATCAATCTATGTCTTATTACTATATCTATGGTTAAAATAAGTGTTTAATAGCATCTGTGAATTTGAATCCACCTACGTTAGATTCCTTAGAACTGGAGAATCTAGCTCGAGCAAATTTCAAATTCCTATATGTTAATTAACGGTTATTTTAACATGTCTTTTGTAAGGGTGACGAACACGCCTATCTTTACCTTTAGCAATAAATGCATTCGAAATTTTAAATGATCACATTTCTCATCCGTATAATTCTTTATTTTTCTCATACATATGTACAAACACACCCACATACATCTATATTAATAACAGAAGGAAAAAACATGTCTATCTGCGTCTGTGTCTGTGCCACTATGGGCTCAGCGGCCACGAAAAGCTTGAAATAGTGGCAATACCCTTAATATTCTTGAGAAATTTATAAAATTAGTGAAGTAAAGTTAAAATATAATTTTCAGAACCTTCTTCGAAAATTGTACATTCAAAAATCTCGTTTAAATCTCAAATTATGTTATTAAGATATTTCCTAGGAAACATCAATATTAATCAATAATATCAATATTTCGAAAAAACCGTCAAAGCTAAACTTTTTATTTATTATTATTTTTTTTATGCTTTGAGCATTTTGAAATTTTTTGCACTCAAAAATTAGTTGAGGTTTTAGTTTTAAATA
This sequence comes from Salticus scenicus, assembly GCA_963930645.1. Lineage (NCBI taxonomy): Eukaryota > Metazoa > Arthropoda > Arachnida > Araneae > Salticidae > Salticus > Salticus scenicus. Next base: position 141,267,460 of record OZ005648.1, on the reverse strand, counting down.
AAATGTATATTTCTTACATATATATATATATATATATATATATATATATATATATATATATATTTCTGAAGTAAGTAAGAGTATATCTCAAGAAGAATGAAATATATAAATATTGACAGGCAAATAATTCTCTAATAAGGACGCGGTTTCATATATCACCTGATAAATTAATTTGCGTTTGTTTATCTAATATAGTGTTTTCTCTTCCCGAACAAAATAAAAATACAACAAATGTACTCGCTATTTTATTAAAAGTAACACATGGAATGTTATGCTGCAAAGTAAATATTTATCGACGATAGCCTATTTTTAAATTTACTTAATAATTTATTATTAATTTTTTTATTCACAGCATTAAGGTTATTATTATTATTATTATTATTAGTAGTAGTAGTAGTAGTAGTATTAAATGTCTACTCTGTACACAAAAACTCAATTACGGATATGTTTAGGAACAAAATTGAGTGTATGTAGTGAATATGTGTAAGTTTGTGAGTGTGTGTATTTGTTTATCTCTGTGTTGTCTTTTGTAATGTTAGTCAGTATGTGCGTGTATTTGTTTATCTGTATGTATGCAGTGAGTGTATCTCTATGTAAATTATTGTGTGTATTTTTTTATCTGTTTATATGCAATTATGCATGTCTGTGAACATTAATGTGTGTCTATTCATTTATCTGTGTGCGTCTGCGCGTGCTCGTATAATTGAAGCATAATTACGAAAAGTGGAGCAGGATCAGATAGATAAACCAAAATCATAAACAATATTCATCTTTGATATGACGTGTTTATTCAAATAACACGCGCTTTTTCTTTTTCATTTCTTTTTCTTTCTTTCTTCTTCTATTTTATTTTTATTTATTTTTTTATTTTTTTCAAAAAAGATTATTAATTTTTAATGTGCTAATTTTTTCTGCTGAATACCGAAAAGTTATAGCGAGTAATAAATAAAAATAAAATCAATAAAATCTGCAATATATAAACTGACGTTTGAATTTTCCTGAATAGTAAAACTTGAAGAAAGGTCATCTTTTAATTTTCAAGATTACACACACTTGGCAATGTCTGTGTTAATTTTTTCCCTGCTCTTGGTATAAAACTAATTTTCTGAGTTTTGTGGCTTGAATTGTGATTAATATTGGATGAATAAAGCATGTTCTTTGGGATGAAAATTTTCGAAATTTATTTTCAAATTTTATTCTCGAAAATTAAAGATTTCTAAATGCGTTTCGTGTAACATGAACATTTTTCTATATTATATGTCTGTCATTCAATATTTATATATAATACTAGGAGGCTCTGCCCCCTGCTCGCTCCGCTCACTAACCCCTGACTCGTTTCGCTTATTAAGCCCTGTGGGGCTCTACCCGCCTATTCGCTGCTTTGTCTTTCACTGAATAGGAATATTAAAGGATTATGGAGTATAGTACATAGCACAAGGCAAAGGCAGAACAATATTACAGACATCCACATAATCAATGTCAAATTCAAATGCATAATATTTAATACTACATTTTTTTTTCTTTTTTTGAATAGAAAGAAATTTGTAATATCTAGATCAGTTTGCGTTACAGCTTTAGTGTATAAGTCCCTGGGCGACTTTTAAATTTTTTTCACTATTTGGTGATGATTTTTTTTTTTTTTTTTTTTTTTTGGTATATTTGCTTGTTAAAAAAATAAAAAAATAAAAAAATCTAGTACCTTTTTTTTTTTTTTTTTTTTTTTTTTTTAAGTGTCTATATTTTTTACTATTGAAATTTTTAATTAATTTAGGGTAGTATATAATACTCTACATATATTTCTAATGTAAAGCTAGGTAATAATTTTACACATTCGAAAATATCTGACAAGAAAAAAGTTTATTATTATTATTATTATTATTATTATTATTATTTTAATTTGAAAAAATCTTCAACAGCTTCAACCTTTAATTCTCTTCTTTCTACTTCTTAAAATAACGAAGAACTAGTGGATCTGCAGATCAGGAGCCTCAACGTCCTATTTGCGTCAGACATTTTTCAATAGGTCATTTTTATTTATTTCTTATTATATAATAGTATATATTGATTCGATCGACTTATTACCATAATCAGATACATTACCATAATCAGATACAACCCCCCGCTGTATCTCTCTTTCTATACCTATTTGTATATCATATAAAGTGTTACAGAATTGTAAAAAATTGCATTTACTTTTGTATAAATTTTTTCAAAGAGGCTTAGTAAGTCGATAAAATGCTATTTTTGTGCATTTCTAGTCGTTTTAGCGTTAAAATAGCCTAATTTTCCTTTAAAAACGAATTGAAAAGCTCCAATAAGGGAAGAAATGGATTTGGCGCCAAATTTTGCGACTGTTTCCCTCCTTGGCGATTTTTTTGGCGACCTTGGCGAGAAAATCCTTATTAGGGATATACCAAATATGGGAGCTCTAATCTCATTGGCTGATGAGATACGATAATTTTCCAGAACAGTCTGTGTTCGATAGAATAGTATAAAAGGAGCATTTTTTTAGCCAAGGCTTCCAATCTCAGATCTGTGTCGGTTTCGTCAAATGCTTGCTTTGCTTTGAGCCTCTTTGAATGAGACTTACTTTATGTGTTATTGCTAAACAGTTTGTACTGTTGTTTTGCTGTTAACGGCTGTTGTTTAAGCTATGTTTACTGGTTGAATTGAAGCTGATACTTGGTTTATAGACCTGTATTCTTCTGGAACTTTCTGTGAATAAATCACTAAATTTTTGCAAGTTTCGCCTTTCATTCTCGGACAACTTACAAACCCCCAAGTACGCAACAATATGCATTTTTCTTTAAATTACGGTCTTGTATTATTTCCCGGAAATTCATAAATACCGAATTTCATACAAAAAAAATTACATAGCATATCGGAAATATTTTGCGTAACCTTTAAACTAATTATCAATTCTATGCCCACAATTTTCAACATGAAAACAGGCTTTTAAAATTGTAATAAAATTTCATTAGATTTGATGGGGTGTAACCATGTTAAAATACACTTTTAAGAAATACCGACTATACACCATAAAAGTACGAAATACCTTTATGTATCCCGGAAAAGAAACCACAGTCATTATAAGCGCCAATAATAAGAATAAATCTAATTAATTATAACTCATTAATCTTTCAAACTAATTTGACATCATTTGGATGATTACAGTACATACTCGGAATTATTTTGTGTGGTCCCATAAATTATTTAGTCTATACATAACCTTTTTTTAGAGTAAACATGATTTTAAGCATCTTTATAATGCATGTTAACTTTATTAAGTTCAATTCAGCATAAACGCATTAAAGTGCGCGCTTAAATTAAAAATTCGTCCATAGGCTCTAATGTTACGAAATTCTTTCGTGTGTCTTTGCAAACGAACCATAAACATTGTATACACCAGTAAAAACTATTCAGCTTATTTTGGGTTTAAAATTAATAATTGTTCCAAATTTAACATCGTTTGGATGACTAGGTGACATTGTCAGAACACTTTTGTAAGGTCCTGTACATTAATTAGAAAGCTTAAGAGCACATATTTTCTTCAAGCAACGTAAGTTTAAGCATCTTACTCACGTACTCTAGTTTCATTTTCTTCATTGCAAAGTAATGATATTAAAATGCGTTTAAACGAAATTCACCCCATACGCCGTAATGTTAAGAATTTTGGCGTGTCCCTGTACACAGTTTATAAAAAATATAGCAATGAAAATTATACAGCTACTTATATGGAAAGCTGGAATGTGTGCGCCAATTTGCAAGTCAATCGAAGGATTTTTGCGGCCGCTATTGCGGTACATACAAATTCTTCCCATAGGCCGTAAGGATAAGAAAAATTTTGGCGTGTCCCTGTACACGAACAACAAAAGGAATACACACCTAACACTATACAGCTAATTCTGTTGGGCTCGTGAATATGTGTACCAAATTGCAAGTCTATAGCGTTATTTTTGGGGCCGCTATCGCGGTACATACAAATTCTTCCCATAGGCCGTAATGATAAGAAAAACTTTGGCGGGTCCCTGTACACGTACTACAAATGGAATGCACACCCAAAACTATACAGCTAATTTCGTGGGGATCATGAACATGTGTACAAAGTTTCAAGTCAATAGCGTGGTTTTTACGGCCGCTATCGCACGACAGACAGACAGACAGACGGACGGACCGACGGAACCCAAAATCCTTTTGAGTCTCAACAGAGGGCCTCCACTGACGTTTCGGCAAAAATTGAAGTCAATAGCTTGATTTTGGCGACGGCTATCGCGGTACATACAGATTCTTCCCATAGGCCGTTATGATAGAAAATCTTTGGCGTGTCCCTGTACATGAACTACAAATGGAATGCACACCTAAAACTATACAGCTGATTCCGTTGGGCTTATGAACATGTGTACCAAATTGCAAGTCGAAAGCGTGATTTTTGTGGCTGCTATCGCGGTACATACAAATTCCTCCCATAGGCCGTAATGATAAGAAAAACTTTGGCGTGTCCCTGTACACGAATTACAAATGGAATACACACCCAAAACTATACAGCTGATTTCGTGGGGCACATGAACACGTGTACCAAATTGCAAGTCAATAGCGTGATTTTTGTGGCCGCTATCGCGATACATACAAATTCCTCCCGTAGGCCGTAATGATAAGAAAAACTTTGGCGTGTCCCTGTATACGAACTACAAATGGAGTACATACCAAAAACTATACAGCTGATTTCGTGGGACTCATGAACACGTGTACCAAATTTCAAGTCTATAGCGCTATTTTTGCGGCCGCTATCGCGCGACAGACAAACAGACAGACAGACACAGCCCAAAACCGTTTTGAGTCTCAACAGAGGGCCTCCACTGACGTTTCGGCAATAAAATGTACGCGATCTTCTATAAGAGTTTTAGGTGATGAATTTTTTTCTCACCATAATTAGAAAATCATAGAAATGTTTAATATTTTTTACACCAAAATATATCCGAAGTATTTTAAAATATGTTTTTAAATGAAAAAGATAAATGCACTTTAAAGACAAAGAGAAATGCAGTTAATTATATAGATATTATTTAATTTAGATTTTTTTTTCCACTTTCAAAATATTTACTTACAGTGTAACGTCGATTATCCGGAAACCTATAATCGAATAGTCCTTATAATCCGGCATGACCTCTTTATTATTCTAATTATTATTATTTTTTTTCCCCATCCGTAAATCGTAGTACTCAACGAGTTACTCGCAGATGATATTGGAAAAGTATACTTACCAATTTTTATGGATCGTCAGTAAAGTTTACACATGTTCGCCTAATTTTTCTGATTTGCGGATTGACGTGAAATTTTTACGGATTAATCAAGATGACGAGTAATCCAAAAAAGAACAACGAATTTTTGCCTCGCAATCGAAAATCGAAAAGTTATTAAAAAAGAGATCTGTTCCCGATACCAAAATCCGAAATAAACATTAGAGTCAGAAATTTGTTCTCCCTATACCATCTATCTCGTAACACTATTTCTGTTTTATAATTTTAATTTATGTTAATTTAAATTTTTTTAACTTATTTCAAGCGTTATTTTAATTATTTACGTTTGATAGAGTACACTTTGGGGTAGAATGTCTTTTTATTAAACCTATTTTTTAAGAAATATTTCTTTGGATGTTGGATTTGATCGACAATTTTGATACATTTTCGGAACGCCTATAATCCAGAAAAATTGGTAATTCGGCAACGTCTATTTCTCTCCGGTGTCGGATTTTCGATGCTTAACTGTATTAGAAACTTTTCTCAAGAAAAAGTTTAATATAAATTTTTCAGATAAAATTCCCCGAGTATAATTAAATCAGTCTCAAAACTTCGCAATGTTTGACATTCCTGAGAAATACTACTTCATTATTTCATTATTTCTTTGTTCACATAAAAGAAAAGAAAAAGAACATATGAAAAATTTATACATAACATAAGAAATTGCCAGTAAAAATTTAATATTCTAAAAGTAGAAAAAAAAGTATCTGCAGACGATTAATTGCAATCCTAAATTCATTTTTTTTTTTTTTTTTTTTTTTTTTTTTAAATATCTAAGATAACGCCTTTTATTTATTTGCAGACGATAAATTTCTTTGCTACGAATAGCAACATTGAAATTTATTATTATTATTTTAATTCCATTGATTATACTTTAATTTCCCTGTGGTAAATGACGTCATTGGCAGAAAAAACAACGTAATAAGAGAAACTATTTGCAAGTTGGAAAATAGAGTACCTTTGTTAACGCGAGGTTTTTAATTAATAGCTTCGTTAATTAAGGCGAAGAAATTTATAATCAAGAGAAACGTGTTCTTTGTAGTATTCGGCAAACATAGATATTTCTCATGGCGCTGGGGACCCTCTCGTTCGCGAGGAGATGCGGTCGCAGACAAAAAAATTTAACGACGTTGGCAATAACTTTTTTTTTAAATATATATCTATATAAATTTATGTGTGAATGCATGTAATATACATGTTTATATGTGTGTGTGTGTGGGTGTGTAATAATATTAATAATAGTTATTTATAAGATAAGTTCGCTGTCCAAATTTGGTTCGATTTAGAGTATTATTTTGGAAGTTATCGTGAGAGGACAATATTTTCATTATATGTAGATAGATAACGAAGTGATTGCAATAGGTCGATTTCTAAAAAAATCAACCTAAAAATGAAGCTTTAATAAAAATTTTATTCCTATAGACTGTCTATGTTAATAACAGACATTTTAAGGTATAAAAATAATATGCTTGGTTTTACCATTTTTATTCAGATTGAGGATCTGCACAGGTGGTGGAAAAAGTCCCGCCGAGCGAGAGCTAATTCTTTTAGACACCGACGATCTTTATCATTAAAAGCCAGTAGAATCGGAGATCCGAGCCTGCTGCTAGCGACCGCGACATCACAACAAGATAAATCTGCTCCATTGGATTTTTCTGCAGCACAAGATGATATCAATACTGATGACAAAAGTGATACAACATCTTCGGTAAGTGGAGAAAAAAAAAAAAAAAAAGTATTATCTATCTTATTTTTTAAAGATACTGAAAACGTTTCACAAAGATTGTTTTTTTATTCTTTAACCGGAGATATCTCGCTCATACATAAAAATACTCTTCAGCTAACAATTGCTAGATTTTAGAGATTTTTCAACAGAGAAAAGGCATTGAAACACTAGTGTTTCCTCTTACATTAAAAGATTGATGAAACGGTAAAAATGACATTTTTCATGATATTTAGAATAGAGCATATAAATTTTACTAAAGCTTGAAATACTTTACTTTTGGAAGTAATAAAATTCTTTACAATGCTGATTGTAGACTCTGAACAATTTCCAAAATGTTTTTTTTATTTTTTTATTTTTTATTTATTTATTTATTTTTTAAATAGAAAAAACATTGCAAAAAGGCAATATAACATCATATTAGTTACCAAAAATTATCTTATTTTTAAATATCATTTGCAAAAGCACTAATCAGAAGATTTAGAAATTTATGAATTTCATAAATTAATAAAATTTTCTTTTTAAATATTACAGAGAACAAAAAGAAAGATCCTTTTCACCAGACATATTTCTGTAAACCTCGGAAATCAATTATTTTCTTAGGCTTTAAGCTAATTTCTTTAGAAATCGACCTATTGCATACATTTATTTTATCCATGTGTATGGATATATATGTGTGTATAAATATATATATATATATATATATATATGTAGAAAACTATTGAAATGAATTTATATATATATATATAAGTTTAAAGATTAGAAAAACCAAAAGGAGAATTACAAACATATGCGCAAAATTGCAGCAAAGGGAAATACAAAACTTAAATGTAGGAATATATAAACAAATGAATGAAATAAATGAAATTAAACCACAAAAAACACTGAGGTCTTCATCAGGGAAGCCCCTCACTGAGGGGGCAAAGCATGGTTTCTAAATAAAGGCATAGCTATATTACCAAGGCCTGGAAACAGCCCTGATCTCAATCCAATTGATAATTTGTGGCAACGTTTGAAAATTCTTGTACGAAAAAAACGTCCATCCAATAAAAGACAACTTATTGAATCTATAATTGATTCTTGGCACCATGTGATTACGAAAGATGAACTACACACACTCGCTTACTCGATGAAAAGACGTTGTGAAGCTGTCTTAAAAAAAAAGGGTTATCCTACTAAGTATTGATTGTGTAAGTATCACTTTAAAAAAAGGCAAATCTATGATAGATCTTACTATTAGTTCCATAACATTTTTTGGAATACAGATATTTTAATTCTGTTTTTGTTATTAAATTCTACATTAAATTACCTTCAATTTGATATATAAACATTTGTATTTAAGTGAAAATTAATATATTCTACAAGCACACAAAGTTGAAAAACATGAAACTTTCGAAAAATGTCCACACTTTTGGCCACCACTGTATATATGTATAATAGAAAATTTGTCATCACGATAGCTTTGGAAATACTTAATTCGCAAAAATATTAGACAATGTATTTAACAATTATCTTAGAAATATCTTGAATGAGTTTATTGACCAAATTTATTCGCCCATCTTGTTTCAAAATAGCTGCTATTTAAAAATTTCGAATTCATAAAAAAAAGGCTTATTGAAGCAATTTGCTTAAAGCTCAGTAGTATATGCAAAGCCCATGTCAAGGAGCCGAAAAATCAACCAGTTCTTCCAACTAAAACTGGACTTGTTTAGATTGTCCTTCTTTCTTATGTGTACTTTTTTCCAAATAAATAACCACATTACCCTCCAAATATACTGCCTTTCAAATTTTGTTACATCTTTTAGCTGTTGCTCATCCTCTTCCTTTGTCTTTTTCATTGCGTCAAATCCTCCTTTTTCAACATTATTAAAGAAGATTTATGAATAAATAAACTGATTCTGAATGGATAAAGACAATTTCGTTCATTTAGTGCTAGAATCGATTTTAGATACAAAATTCTTATCGCAAACTTGTCATAATTAAGTGAAAAGAAAAATAAATAAGTCTTTTATTATTATTATTATTTTTTTAATAGTATATTTAAGCTTTTACATAGTTTAGAAGACAAAAATGAATAAATGAATGACTAATTCTTAATTATTTCAACTTCAAATAATAGTAATATTAACTTTTTTTTTTTTTTTTTAGTCTGAAGAATCTGATATAGACGATGATTTATCACCATGGATCATTCCTCAAGATAGTAATTTCCAGTTTATACTTTGGCTTATCACATGGCCAGCTTTAATAATTTTAACATTGACTATCCCAGCTTGCAAAAAGAAAAATCATAAAAATTTCATTCTAACTTTCATAATGTCAGTTATTTGGATCGGAATTATATCATACATGTGTTCATGGATGGTCACTATTATCAGTAAGTTATTTATATCGAAAATTTTCAACAATGTTTAATTGTAATTCAAGTTAAAAATCTTAATATATATAAATTTTTATTATTATTTTTTTTTAAGTTAATACAATGCAATATGTGTGCATTTGTGTAGGAAAATATAAAAGAAAATTTTGTGATAGCCACAATATACTAGTTTCCAGCATCATTTTCATAGCTGTTTGGTTTGAGAAATGTATGAGCCTGTTGTGCTTGTTTGTAGCGTTATGTTTTGTTGGTGAAGCGTTGCATGCTAGAAAAAAGAAATTCTTTATTTTATTATTAATGACAAATTGCAGTTAATATCCGTATTTTTTAATTTCTTTCCTTTCTAGAACATTTAAGACGTTATCTTCTTGCAAAATGAAAATTTAAAACCTATTACATAAATTATATTTTTGTATACGTATTTAATTCTTTCAAAAATGAAGTAAATCATCATCATTTTGATATTTACTATTTTACATAATTAACCAATCTTAAAATGCGATTTTTTTTTTTTTTTTTTTTTTTTTTTGTATGTGTGTGTTGAAAAATTAATTTCATAGCTTATTATTTTTAACCATAAAAGTTTGCTGCTTTTATTATTTCTGTTATTATTATTATTATTATTATTATTATTATTACATGTACTTTTTTATTGTATTTAGGTCACACATTTGGACTACCTGATTCAGTCGCGGGAATCACCATCCTTGCTGCAGGAATAAGTGTGCCGGAAATAATTGCGAGTGTCATTGTCGTCAAAAGTGGTACAATATTTACTTTTATTTCAGAGAAGTTTGCACATGTTTACTCTTTGCAACATGTACCGCGATCACCATTTCAATCCCCACCCCCTTCTCTGTTTGAATATTGTACCTACATTCACAAAACATCTACAACATTTGATAGATTTAAAAGTCTATTCCAAGTTATTCAGAGAACTTTCTGCCTCACCACACTTTAAAAATTACAGTCCTTAGTCAGAATTTTCAAGTGGCATCTTTATTTAATCTTCAAAATACTATGTTTGTACGTCTTTCACATATTTATTTTTAAATTATCCTAGTGACAGAAAGAAACGCGCATAAATAGACTAGATGTTAAAAATTTTGTTTTTGTATTCATGCAACCCCAAAATGTATAATTATAACAAAATCCGGCTTAAAAAAAAAGGAAAGAAAGAAAAAATCTAAAGAAAACTTCATGTACAATATGGGTGAAAGAAAGCAATTATAATTTCTAAGCAGTTTTCCACAACATGACAATATTTATTTATTTTTTTCTTTTTCTCACATTTAAAAAATAACTGTGGATTTTACGGGAGAATGTACTGGCAGAAATGGGCGCCAACATATGCTGCTGTAAAAAACTACCGTTATTTTTATTTTTTTATATAAGCGAATAATGAATGCATTTTATATCGTATTCTATATGGAACATGCTTTTGTTCATATAAAAAATGTATGTTAATTTCATTAGGTTTAGGGAAGTCTAAAGATGTTAAGATGAGCCAATCAGAAATTTCGGTCATATATATTATATATTTGAATTTTTTCACAAGTCTCTGTGCACAAACTATTTATCAGATTTCAGTAAAAAGTTTCAAGTAATATTCCCATGATACAGATCTATAATTTTTATCTATACTGATTACAGACACACAGACCGTGATAAGAAAAAAAAAAAAAAAAAAAAAAAAAACAGATTTTCGAAATGAAGGAACCTCAAAACGTCTAATTTTAACAAATGTCAGTTTAAAATATTTGATCCAAAAACAATACTTTTTCAACCAAGAGAAAGTAAAAACAGACGGCTTCCTTTTCTTTCTTTTTTCCTCATTATCAATAAATTTCATACAATAAAAACACATTAATACATCGAATTGTCATTTGGTTAGTGTCTAACTCCTAACTGAAAACATCTTATTCAAATTGTATTCAAATTAATGTGCAATGTTTGATAATTGTGAGAAGAAAGAGATGATGACATGAAATAATTTATAGTCTGAGATCCGGCTGCAAAATTGCTACATTCATCGAGTATGTAATCAAAATCAGATTTTTATATTCAATTATAAAAGGGACAATATGTTTTGGCCTGGTTGCCTAATAAAATGTGCCCGCTAGTATTTTTAATGAAATTAATATTAATTGACTTTTTGGAGAGAAATTTCATTCATTTGTTATTGAAATAAACTATACTCCACATCACAGACATATACATAGTGAACTTGAAAAGTAATGGTTGCCGTTGTGCGTTTGGCCGCTATCTCTTCGCAGCCAGGTTCAAACAGGTAGTATTTTGGGGCGTTTATACGTTCATGGCGTATATTCATCATTTATATATCAAATTAAAGCTAATTTTTTTCTGCACATGGTAAACTTCGTCTGCCAATGTAAAAGTGGCGGCAAGTAGGGGTTGCCAGGCGTTAAAGATTGCTTAGAATGAAAATTAGCGCGCTACATCGTTCGTCAGACAAGGATGGCGATAACCAATTGTACGCGTTTTTGAAGCTTTTGCGCATGCGTCAATTGATAGTGTTCTCAACCAATGGCACAAACAGTTGTAGAAAAGAATTTCAAAACTCCAAAAGAAATATAATTAATAAATTTTTGTGTGGTTACATTTAAAATTCCCTATAAATATAAAACATTTATTTCTCAATAAATAATCAAATTGTCTTTTCTGTATATAATTAGAATATATAATAAATAATTGTTAAAAATGATAACCCTGGTTATTCATGTAGACGAAGTTTATATTATACCTGTAATGTTTTAGGAAATATTTTTTTTTTTTTTTTTTTTTTTTTATAGATTACATATTAATTAAATATTCAGTAAATAGGACAGATTACTTGAGGTATACAAATTAAACGGAACATTGAAAAAATGATTAAATATTTATTGAAACCCATATTACATTTTTATATAATTTATTCAAAATCTGAATCACCGCTACTCTCATTTCCATTGCAGCCATCGCTTTCATCGTCACAAATATCAAAATCCTCTCTATTATCAGTACGAATAATAATAGAATGATATAGCACACTTTCAACTTGCATTGGCGCTGAATCTCCTAAGAACCATGTTGGTTTGAGAATACCATCTAGGATCCACCCATTATTTTCTGCGTTAAACTTAATACAATTCGGCTCAGTAGCATTTAGCCACATCGAATTAACAAAGATCGTCCGCAACAATTTTTGCTTTAAAGATTTCCAGCAAGGTAGGATATGAGTTGAGTTGAAGCCCTTAAGTTTAAAAAAAAAAAAATTTTTTTTGTTGTTGTTGTTGTTGTAGCATACGTCTTATTGAACAAAATGAATCTTCCAGTATTAACATTTTGGCAATCAACGATGCCATACATAAGGCACGTAAACTCTTGGACTACAGCAATTTTACTTTCGTCAAAAATGTCATTAGGGTCAGTCAAAGATGCGAAAACTTGTTGAATTCTTGGGTGTTTAACAAAAATGTTATAGGGCCTTACTTTCCCTTTATTGAAGAATGCAGTCGTATAGTCACAAACTATGAATGCGTGAAACGCTGGCAACGCAATACATAAAGTTGGGCTCAATTTTTTTGACAATTCCGCACAATTTATAGATATTTCGTCTTTACTATTCTTTTTTTTTTTTTTTTTTTGGATGTACTATTTGCCAACCAAATTTGTAAATGAGGAAATTTGTGCAGATTACCTGGTAGAATTATTAAAATATCAGTGTCACTTGCTTTCACCAATATTTTAGACTCTTTACCTACTTTGCTTATGTGAAATACTATTCTCGTATCTGCTTCCTCATGTTGGCATTCTAATTCAGTTTCCTCTTGTTTCACAACGCAATTTCCAGAAGAGCAATATGAAAAACATTGTTCTCCAACAGTAATAAAAATTTTTTTGTTTCCTAATACTGAAACAAAAGAGTTGTTATCCCAGTGAGAAGCTAAAAATATAACTAGAGCTTCTTTAAAACGAAAATTCTTTAAGCTTTTTGTAAAATCACTGGGTCTCGTTTGTAACGGACCATTAATTGTATATGGAACATCAATTTCCTGTCGATCTTGTCTTTCACAATCTTTGATTGAAGGCATTAAATATCTATCAAATATGATATGTACTTCGCGAGCGCTTTTTGAAAAAAGCTTCACCAATATCGATTCAGCTAGCTTTCCAAATGTTTGCGTCAAAGTAGAGCCAATCTGATTCAAATAGTAGAAACCATCAATAATTTCTATATCAATTTGTCCGGGATTGGCTGATACAATGTGTGATGTTAATTGTTTACTTAAAGCAGACTTGTCCGTTTTGAGCATGTAGCCTGAACAATGCAGTAGTGCAGGCGGTATTGGTGCAAGAGGATATGACAAACAGTACTCAATGTCAATCTTGTTATCTATAGCTATTGCCAACAGCCGCCCAAAAATGTCTCGTTCCATTTTAATTAAAGCTTTGCTGTCTCCGGTGTTGCTCTTGATCCTTTTTTTTACACAATCAGATGCAAAATTATGTATTTTATTACGTCTAATTGATTTCACAAATCTTGTAGGATCTTCAAAACATTCTGAAAAAAATTTCAACTTTTGTTCTTGACCCAATGACTTGATGTTCAGTAAACAATTGGCAACATCTAAAGATGACAGATTGAACAAAATATTTTTGTCCAGGTTTTCAGAAAAAGGGTTCATTGTTTTCTTTATGGTTTCAATAATGCTGTCTACAGTTTTGTTATCTTTTTCAATTCGACTCTTTTGTAGGGAATGTGATGTATCATCAGCCTGTGATAACCCTATTTCTGATTTTACTACTGATAGGATTTTAGCCCTCATACTGTGGCTAAGAGCCCATCTTTGTCGTGCAGATATAGAGTTTGTAAAATGGCTAACACCAGTCAAGGTATTACCAGCATCAGCATTAATCGTCTGTTCTAAAGACAGGTCCACAGGCGATCTACATGTACTTTTCATTATTTTCAGAATTAAAAAAAAAAATAACCGCCACTTTTGAATGTAGAAAAAGAGGGGAAAAAAGCTAAAAACGCCATAGAAATAGCATGGGAAACAAACCAAAAAAACTCACAATGTCAAGTGTGTTAAAAAAAAAAAAAAAAAAAACAGGCTCACACCGGAAGTAATAAGAGGAAAAAATTGACTAGAAAAAGACATGGAACAGCGGGAATCGGGCGGGCTGGTGCATGGGTCCTGTCGTCCAGGATTAATACGTCTCGCTTTTAGTAAAAATATAACGTACATTCAATATAAAAATTCGATAGTAGCATTTATTTTTCCGCATTACAGTTAGCCGAATGATTTTAATGTTTATTTGAAACAAGGATGATAAAGGTCCGACTACCTGATAAATTATATCTGCTTAAAAAATGTACTTCGTTCCCACTTTTTCAAATATATAAGAATTTTTTTTTTTTCTCATAGAAGACTCCAAAGCAGGGATATACTATTTCTATAGTAACTATAAACTGCATCATTCTTAAGTTTAATTATAAATATGACTTATGGTTTGAGTTTTGCAAAAATCTTCAAAGTCTTGCTTATCTTTTTGTTTCAAAACAGTTAATTTCTTGAAACACTCGATATGATATCCGAAGTCCACCGTAGACTCCTTAGTTAATAAAATATCATGATACTTATATATATTTTTTACGACGAAACAATGACATAAATAAACACTTTTTAAATGATGTCTTATTAAAGTTAAGCACATTATTCTTTTCATTACACAGAAAACACTTCATCTTTTAAAACTGAAAGTTAACTTTAACAAACGTATTTACATATAACGTTAAATAAATAAACGTTGTGTATTACGAGCTCCAAAATATCACAACAGGTTAGAATGAAAATCAGTGTTGCCAGATGGTGGAAAGTCAATTTCAACAAAAAGTTTTAAAATTTCCCGAAAAATCAAGTTTTTTTTTTTTTTTTTCCAAAAAAATCCCCAACTCAATTTATGCTAAAAATGTAAATTAAAAAAAAAAGAAATTAAAGAATATTATAATTTATATCTTAATATGTATGAAGCTATTTTTCGAAAAAAAAAAAAAAAAAAAAATCTTTCAACACATTACTTTCCTATTTCAGAAATAGAATCCAGAATCAATGCATTATCATCTGATACACTTGATTTTTTTTTTTTTTTTTTCGGTGCGGATTTTGAGTAAAAGTAATTGTCAATTTTAAAGAAAACCCCATATCCCCCCCCCCAAAAAAAAAAAATAATAATAATTTCTCCAAACTACGCCCCACAAAATCTCTGCCCCCAAACATTTTCCCCGAAGCTTCAGAAATCCCCGAAATCGAGAAAAATCCCCAAGTCTTGCAACACTGATGCAAATGCAGCTGAATAGTTGCTAACACTATCAATCGACGCATGCGCAAAAGCTTCAAAAACGCGTACAATTGGTTATCGCCATCCTTGTCTGACGAACGATGTAGCGCGCTAATTTTCATTCTAAGCAATCTTTAACAGCTGGCAACCCCTACTTGCGGCCACTTTTACATTGGCAGACGAAGTTTACCATGTGCAGAAAAAAATTAGCTTTAATTTGATATATAAATGATGAATATACGCCATGAACGTATAAACGCCCCAAAATACTACCTGTTTGAACCTGACTGCGAAGAGGTAGCGGCCAAACGCGCAACGGCAACCATTACTTTTCAAGTTCACTATGTATATGTCTGTGATGTGGAGTATAGTTTATTTCAATAACAAATGAATGAAATTTCTCTCCAAAAAGTCAATTAATATTAATTTAATTAAAAATACTAGCGGGCACATTTTATTAGGCAACCCGGCCAAAACATATTGTCACTTTCATAACTGAATATAAAAATCTGATTTTGATTACATACTCGATGAATGTAGCAATTTTGCAGCCGGATCTCAGACTATTAGAAAAGTAAAAATTTATTACATTCTCTTTCCTTATTCAATATGTAAATATTTGTATTTATATAATAAACAAAAAAATTTTGCACTAAAAATTTTATTATTACAATTCAAAATTTCTAATTTTTAATATTTTTAATAATTTTTTTTATTTTTTATTTTAGGTATGGCAAATATGGCGATATGCAATCTCATAGGCAGCAACATATTTGATATTTTATTCTGCTTGGGTTTACCGTGGTTTATTAAGACACTCATTTTTTCTCCAACTGCTAGTTTGGTAATCAACAGTTCTGCTCTGACATATACCACGACAACTCTTCTTTCGACAGTTGTTTTATTATTTATAACATTTAGTGTTTCTGGTTGGAAATTGAACTGGAAAGTTGGATTAATGTGTTTGATACTATACTTAGGATTTCTTGTAATCGCATGTATGTTTGAGCTCAATATGTTTGGCGAAATGAATCCTCCAACGTGTGAAATGTAATGTGTGTCAATAAAGTTTTTTATGATAACTTTTAGTCCTCAGAAAATAATTCGTTTGTATTACTTTCTTCTATATTCAATATGAGAAAGCATTGGATTCGTAAAAATTTTCGACCTCGGGTTTTTGATGGATTTACACGTTTTGAGAGCTGTAGAACACGATCTGACCATTTTTAGAAAATGTCTGTCTGTCTGTCCGTCTCTGTGTGTGTGTGTGTGACAAAATTTTGTAGCGACTGTATCCCAGGTACTAATGCACAGAACTTCATACAAATTGGTATTTAGTTACACAATGACATATATTAGTGCCAACTTTTGGTAAAATTGTCCAACAGCTTGCGTTGCCATCCCGATTTTTAAAATTTTTAACTTGGTGGTATAGGACAAAATTTTGTATAAATGTGCATAAAGAGAATTATTTTGTAATAATCATTAGGAAATTTAAAAGAATTATTTGTAATAGAGATAGTCAACTGGGAAAAAAATTGTGTATGTAGGAGTCTCGTCTTCCCCCCCCCCCTGAAGGGGAAGTTCCCCCTCGAGGGGAGTAAATATTTTCATGATGGGTATCTTTCAAAAGAGCTCGGCAATACCTTTAAAACGAATGGTTGAACCATCGATTTGCGATAATTTGAAATAAAGTTATCGATTTCTTTTCATTTTTTTTTTTTTTTTTTTTTTTTTTAATGTAATATTGAGAATAAAATTGACTTTTGGGATATTTAGTGTTATACTGCTTCTCTAATATGGAAATCATCTGCATCATCATGGAAGATATATATATATTTTAAAATAATAATTTAAAAAAATTATTTTTGCTGAGTGAATTTGTATAGGAAAATATAGAAGAAAGTCATGTGGTGGCCACAAAGGCTCTGCCACAACATCCTAGTTTTCCTTATGTGTTCGTATTAAAACAAACAACGATCCGCATCTTAAGTAATGAATCTGAAAGTGTGCCTGATATCCGTTCCTCAACCACACAAAAAGGAATGAATTACTTTTATTGATTTTTTGTATATTCCAGTATCTTTAATACTGTGTTAAATCACGTAGGCAATTTGTGTTAAATAAAAAAAAATAAAAAATAAAAAAATGCCAAATGTTGTAATACTACCATTAATAGAAAAGCGTAAAACCAAACACGGTGTTTTCAATTTTGCTTCTCTACCTGTTGCTAAAACGACGCGATGGCAAAGGAGAAAAAAAAGATTTTATGCAACTCTGTTTATTTTAATATATTAGCGGCTCTGACTTTTTCTCGCTTCGCTCACCACTCCTGCGGTAGCTTACCTAATAAGCTTTGTCCGCTTCGCTGGTCACTATATTTTAATAATTAAAAAAAAAAAAAAAAAAAAAAAAAAAAAAAAAGTGAACGATTGAAACGCTTAAATAAATAAATTTCGATTGGCGACTATTTTCAGAAAATCAAAACCATGGCCAAATACTGCGATATACAGTCGTTAATAAAATGTAAATGGCGTTTAATGGACTTTATCCGTGTTGCGTCATAAAGAGCCTCACAAGTGACCACTGCAGAAAAAATTGCAAAATTATAGTATTATTTGTATTACATGAGGAAATGTTTGTAGTATTTAGGGAAATATTTTCATCCTATGGGGAAATTCACAGGGAAACTGGGAATCAGAAATCCCATGTTGGGTATGTTTTTGCAACGAGCCCTAAAAACAGATATTTGTCCATAATTTGAGTTTCATTACATTGATTAGAAACGCGATAATTTAAAATAAATTACCGTAATTTCGTGTATATAACCCGCGGGCAATCTATAATAAAAACCTGACTTTGTATGTCCTGCGGGCTATCATCCGGTGCGAGGTATCTATCGCGAACAACGAGAAAATCAACACCAGTATCATTTTTGTTTCGGAAGTCTCCATTATTAACGCATATAACGATAAAATTGAGGACAGTGAAAAGGAACTTGATGAGGAGGATAATACGGATGATGAAGACGAACTGTCCCAAACAGTATTGCAACATTTTAATTCTGATACGAAAGAATCCGATTGCGATAAATTTGAATGAATTTTGAAAATAAATTTATTATTAATCTATAATTTTCTTATAAAATGAATAAAGGTGTTAATCATTAGAAGTTACTCCAGTTCATAGTAATTTATATAGAGAGAAAGATTAATACTATGTTATGATTATTTGTTATGATTACTTTTTCATTATGGGTAAGTAAATTTATATGTTTATTATTTATATTTAGTTATATATTTATTTATTATTTATACTTAGTTGTATATTTGTTTATTATTTGTATCTTTTCCAACTTATTAAAATAATAGCAATTAGTATTGAGATTATAAATAGCGATTGCCAACCATGTGATTTTAGAAGTGCGGGGTATCTTCTAGTGCGGGATATCTTTCGGTTATAATTATTTTTAAATGAATTTTTTATGCTGCGGGCTACCTTCCGCCGCGGGTTATATACGCGAAATTACGGTAAATATATGCATTCCCATTAGTTTGCGGTCGATAAAATCAAGGGGGGGGGGGGATATGGAGTGGCTCAAAACATTAAGTATTAACGACCGTATAAATAAATTAAAAGTATGAGAAGTTGTTAAATAAATAAAAGTGAAAATTATAATAGGGTGTTTGAGAGTATTTTTCTCCCTATAGTTTATTGTTCAATTTTACTTAGTGTACTTCAAATAATTTAAGCGCATAGGTCATATTGATAAAGAACTTTTCACTATGTCCCTGCAAAATTCTATAAGTACTAGATTCGCCAAAATCTATACAGTTTGTGCGATGGTGAACTATAACATATATGTAAATTTTCAACTCATTCGAATAACGCGTTTAGCCGCTATCGCAGTTTAAAAATTTTGGACCCATAGGCCATAATGATAAAGAATTTTTCTTTGGTCCCTGTAAAAACACTATACAGGCTGACTTCATACAAAATTTATACAGTCTGTGCGACGATAATCTACGAGGGAAAGTCATTAAGTAAGTCACAAAAGATAATAAAAAAATAATTTACCATGATAATCACTTGGAAACAATTTTTATTTTTCCACATAATCTCCAGCAACGTTGATGCACTTATCCCCAACGTTTTATCAGAGTCCCAATTCCAGCTGCATAAAATTCTTTGGGTTGCTGTCTCATATATAGTAGGACTTCATGTTGAAAGTCGTCGTCATCTGCAAATTGTTTGCCTCCAAGGTTAAAGTGGACCAAATGGATGACAATCGCTTGGGGCTAAGTTTGGGCTGTGAGGTGGATGCTGTAGCATCCATAAACAGGTAACATATCTCTATGAATATTTTTTTATTCAAGTCCTTTCGCACACAAAAATCGGACCACAGCACGCTGCTATTCTATCGTACAATCACTCAGCACCATCGCCATTTTTGGAACTGCATTACGTATGCGTGTGCATGTTACCTACTCAATATGAATTGAATATCATAAAGCTGCATGTTGCTGCTATCTATCACCATTCATTGTGGATATCTGCTGCTATTTTAAATCATGCCATATGCATTTGTGACGTACTTAATGACTTACCCTTGTGTAACATGTGTATAAGTTTTCAGCTCAATCGAATAAGGTGTTCAGATGCTATCGCACTTTAAAGAATTTGGGCTCATAGGCCATAATTATAAAGAATTTTTCCTTATGTCCCTGTAAAAAAGACCCACCAGCGGCCGAGCGGTTCTGCGCTCAAAGCTGGTAGATGGGAGGTGCCGGGTTCGATCCCAGGTCGCGCTCATCGACCTAGCCGTTCGGAGTTTTCCGTGGTTTCCTCCGAAACTCGCGTAAATACGGGCTAGGACCCCTTATAAAGACCCCCACGGAGGGCATTCCCCCTATAGGCCTAGGACACTTAAGGAGTCAATCGGCCTTAATCCTACAACCAACAACCAACCCTGTAAAAAAATACTATAATTCCTAGATTATGCAAAATCGACAGGGTTCGTGCTATGGTGGCCTACAACATACTTACCAACTTCCAGCTTATTTGGACAAAGCGTTTAGGCGCTATTGTGTTCACTCACTCACATTTACACACATACATACATACATCATCGTAAAAATATCAAAACTGAGCTTAGGAAACCTGAAAACATATAGAAACCTCAAAGTCGGTTTTTTGACATGATTACTGTAATTTCCTTACATATGACAGGAAAGTAAAAATATAAGACTATTTTATTAATTGCACTTAATATTTAAAGAATAAATAAATCAAAATCAAAATTTAAAATTACTTTACTTTATTATGACGTCAGCTTTATCAGAAAATTTTAATGATAAAAAGCGTTTAAGCGCTATCGTGTCCACTCACATACATACGCGCACACACATACACACACATACATACATACATCATCGTAATAATATCAAAAATGAACTCAGGGAACCTGAAAACATATAGAAACACCAAAATCTCAGAGATTTTTTTCGACTTGATTACAATACTTTCCTTACACATGTTCGGAAAGAAAAAATATAAGACTATTTTATTAATTGCGCTTAATATTTAAATAATAAATAAATCAAAACCAAAATTTAAAATGACTTTACTTTATTATGACGTCAGCTTTAACAGAAATTTTTAATAAAATAGGTTTAACTTTTCATTTTTATTACTTTCCGAACATACATTAAGCGACAAAAAAAAAAGAAAAAGAAAAAAAAAAGCCGCATTTGGATATTTTCCCTACAACCTCCAATTTTATCATTTAAAAAGCAAATTTTTGAACAGATTTTATTATGTTGTCCCCCACATATACACTTTAGCTTTGAGTCCAGTGTTAAAAACAAAATGCAATTGTCAGTAAAATTGTAATTTTAGAAATTATTTCAAAAATGGTAAGAATAAAGCAGTTAACGATGCCACAAAAAGTACAAATTTTTGAATGAAAAACAAAAAATATTTTAATACATGAGATGGCAAAATAATTAAATGTTAACGAAATATTGGTAAAAGGGTTTTTAGCAAGATATAAAATTTTTTGGCCGTTTAAACTGGAAATTTGATTTTAGGCGGCCATGTTGCTCATCCAAGCGAGATGACAGCAAGTTAAAAAGCCATTGCTTATAAAATCGGTTTGCATTACATTTAGAACATAAATAGATTCAGAAAAAGTGTTTAACAGCATAATTTCTTTAACTGCAATACAGAAACTATTAAACAAAGCAGGTTTAAATGACAGAAAATTTGAGAAAATTCCTTTCTTAGTGAAGAGAAATAAGAAAGCAAGACCTGAGTAGGCTAAAAAAATTTAAAAAATGCTAAAGAAAACAAGCAGATCTGACAACGAAATTTATGACCGACTTAATGAAAATCGCACTTTTAAAACAATGACACATTCTCCGTACATTATGGTACGGAGGTGCAAAACATTTCAAACAGTCGGACAAATTTTTATGCTCAAGGGATTAATTAACTCGAAATAAAACACAATCTTCATAAAAGTGGTGCCTGAATGACTATTTTGGAAGTATCTTGGACATTTCCGCAAACAGCATTTAAAGATGTTAAGCACCTTACTACACGGCATCTGTGGTAAGTTTTTTCACTTCAAATTGTCAAAATTTCCTATCCATTCCCATGAAAACCTATAATTCTGTAAATAATCATAATTTTTTTCACTTTAAGTTAAATCCCACAAAGGATATAGTAGAATTTCTTCTTTACCAGACATGGAAATAGTCCTAATCGCAATCCACTCGAAAATGTTTCGTCTATAAAAAGGCGGGAGAGAGGGAAGAGGATTCGAAATTTGCAGCCTATAATTCTGCCAGAACTAGAAAAAATTATTTGCAATATTTGACACATTGAAATTTCTGAGATTTATATTAAAACACTGTATAAAACTATGCCATTGCGCATTAAAACAGTAATTTCATATAATTGTAGAATTAACCCAATTCAGAATACATATTTTTAATAAAAAATTGCTTAGATCTAACAAATAAATAATTTTATTTTATATATTAAAATATAACTTATTTCATATAATAAATCATAATAGAATACAAAGTGTATGGTTATTGCATTATGTTCAAAAAGAAAGTTTTATGCAGATTTTTAAAAAGTACTTCGTAGAGTGCAATAAAGCGAATTATTTAATCGAAAATGCACATAGGTATCATTTCATCCCTTTGGTATTATGTAAAAAAGACAGTTTTATTTGTTTCAAACATTAATTTTAAAGTTATTGCAAATAAAAAAGGTATAAGTCATTTTTTCTGCAGTACGGCTTTTTTTTTTTTTTTTTGTCGCTTAGCGTACATATCTAAGGAAAGAATTATCATCATCTCGAAAATCCAACTTTGGTATTTTGGTGTTTCTATACGTTTTGAGGTTACCTGAGTTCATTTTAACTATTTTTACGATGATATATATATGTGTGTGCGTGTGTGTGTATGTAAGTGAAAACGATAGCGTCTAAACGCTTTGTTCGAATGAGCTGAAAATTGGCACGTATGTTACAGGTCACCATTCAACGAACCCTATTGATTTTGGCGAATCTAGGACTTGTAGTTTTGCATCATGATAAGAAAAAATGTAGTGTCCCTGTACACGATCTATACACAATACAGACACCAAAAATTATACAGATATTTCTGTATAGCACCTGAACATGCGTACCAATTTGCATGTCAATCTGCGGATTTTTGCGGCCGCTATTGCGGTTCATACACGTTTTGTTCATAGGCGGTAATGATAAGAAAAACTTTGGTGTCTCCGTATACACGAACTACAAATAGAATACACACCCAAAACTTTACAGCTAATTCCGTGTGGCGCATGAACATGTATACCAATTTGCAGGTCAATGGGGTGGGTAATTTTTGCGGCCGCTATCACGAGACTAGCGTACAAACAAACAGAACCCAAAATTTTTTTGAGTCTCCACATGGAGACTCCTATTAACGTTTCAGCAATCATTTTGTCTATACATACGTTTTTTTTTTTTTTTAGAGAAAATATGATCTTATGCAACCTAATAATGTGTGTTGTTTCTATAATGTTAAATGCAGCATAAACGCGTTAAAATACGCTTAAACAGAAATATTCCGTTAGGTTCTAATGTTACGAAATTCTTTTGTGTGTCCCTGTAAACGGACCGTAAATATTATATACACCAGTAAAAACTAAACAACTTATTTTATGTAGATTCCGAAAAATTATTCGAAATTTTAATAATTTGGATGATGACGTGATATTTTCGAAACACTTTTGTAAGGTTCTGTACATTAATTATTAAGTCTAGACACACATTTTTCTACAGAAAATTTGCTTTTAAGCATCACAATTATGCCTGTTGATTTCATTTTTCGAATTCAGTGTAACCATTATAAGACGCATTTAAACGAGATTCTGCCGATAAGCCTTAATGAAATGAAGTACTTTGGTGTGGGTTTATACACGAACCATGAACAATATATGCGACAAAAACTATACAGCTATTTATGTATGGCGCGTAAACATGTGTACCAATTTGCTTTTCAATCGGTGGATTTTTGTGGCTACTATTGCGGTGCATACAAATTATCTCCATAGGCCGTGATGATAAGAAAAAATTTGGTGTGTCCCTTGTACGCGAACTACACATAAAATACACGCCCAAAACTATACAGCTAATTCTGTATGGCTCATGAACATGCGTAATATCTTACAAGTCAATAGAGAGATTTTTACGGCTGCTATCGCGAGACAGACACACAGACAGAACCTAAAATTTTTTTGAATCTCCGCATGGCCTCCACTGGCGTTTCGGAAATAATAGATAACCATCGCTGAGTTTGAATAGATTTTTATGAATGTAGGACTTACAGTTTATTTATTGGAACACAAAAACAAATTCTTTATCATTACGGACTATAGGCAGAGCCAGATTATGGCACGGGCATACGGGGCACTGGCCCAGGGCCTCCAAATTTAGGGGGCCCCATTTCCAAAAATTAAGAAGTAATAGTAAAATTTTTATCATTATGTCTATTAAAAACAAAAATTGATTAAATTTTTCTTTCTATATTTTATTAGAGAGCTTAAACATTTATTAAATTTTGTGACCAATTTCCTAAATATTGGCTGATCAATGTGCTTCAGTTTTTCGTTTGTCTTGAACATAAAACTAAAGATTTTGTTGTAGGCTGCTAAAGAAAATGAGGAAATAGAAGGTATAACTGAAGGAAATTTTTTTAAAATGCACTATTTTTATTTATTTATTTTTGTTTTTGAGAGTGGGTTCTTTTGGCAAGCTCTTTAGAGCAGGCTAAGGGGGCCCTCCAAACAACATCAGTGCCCCAGGTCTTCCAAAAGCATAGTCGGGCCCTGACTATAGATAGGCACATATTATTTTAAGTGTGCTGGCGTTTAAATTCTGTATTCGATTAAGATGTAAATTGGGGTATTTTATTATCACAAGAACTGTACAGATTTTCATGACTATAAGACATAATAGTTCCTTTTACCGTTATACAAATTAAAAGTTTTATACATTGAAGACAGTGGGCTCGAACTATTTAAAGTTCCCTTTAGTAATGTAAATTGCATAAAAATATAAAAGAAAAGATAGATATTTAATCTTGCAGTACAGCTTTACTATAGAACCCCAATGGCGACTTTTAAATTTGTGCTTTCATTTTGGCGATGAATTGAAATGGTTATCGCAATTGCGTAAATAAAGCCGTGCTACTTCGGTTCCAAATTTCAAATTTCGCGAAGGGAGTCCTATACTAAAGCTGTTCTAACGGATTGCGGAACAACTTCAGTATACACCCACAACGATATTTGGCGATTTTTTGTTGGCGATTATGGCTAAACCATAAATCTAAAAATCATAAATGATAAAATCATACTCTAAATCATAAATCATAAAGCATAAAATGGAACAACTTCGGTATAACCCCACAACGATATTTGGCGATTTTTTGTTGGCGATTATGGCTAACTCATAAATCTAAAAATCATAAATGATAAAATCATAATCTAAATCATAAATCATAAAACACAAAATCATATATCCAAAACAAACAACATATAGGCTGCCATATTATATCGCAAACAGTCCAGAAAGACATCGTTATCGTTCAAAACGGCGCCAAAGAAAAATCGCCAAATTCAGCTGGGAACAACTATAGTATTTCCCCTCAGCTAGATTTGGCGTGTTTTCGTTGACGATTATGGCTAATCATAAATCTAAAAATCATAAATCATATTGCATAAATGATAAAATCGTAAGCTAAATTATAAATCATAAAATCATAAATCCAAAATAAATAGCATGCAGGCTGCCATATTATATCGCAAACAATCCAGAACGACATCGTTATCGTTCAAATCGGCGCCAAAGAAAAATCGCCAAATTCAGCTGAGGGGAAATACTATAGTTGTGTCTCGCAAACAGTCCAGAACGACATCGTTTTCGTTCTAAACGGCGCCAAAGAAAAATCGCCAAATTCAGCTGTGGGTGTATACTGAAGTTGTACCCACGTCTCTTATTGAATTTTATTTAAACAATCGTTAATTACTAAATATTCAAAAAATCGAGTTAAATAACTTTTTTTTTTCGGTATTTTCCATTTTATTTATATTTCTAATGCATGGCTAGAGTTAAAATGGTTATCGCGGTCAAAGAAATAAAGTCCTTGGCGAAAAACATACGAGCCATTTTGTAACCAAATTGCGGTCCTATACAAGACTTGTTTCACAGAATTGTGCACAAGCAATTCCCCCCCCCCTAGAAATATTGTTAAAACTTTTTAACCTCATAATACTTAGTAAGAACTATTTGACAACTACAGCATAGTATTTAATTCTAGATATAATTTTCTTACATTGTTTTTTAACAACAAATATTCTTTTCGGTAATCATTAGATGCAATTAAATTTTCCATTGCAAAATTTTCTTTCTCAAGTAGATGCCATCGTTTTTCTAGTTTTGACAACATATTATACGTTTCGTTTTCAGGTAATTGATCTTTTAGTGAATCGTGCTTCTTTTTTAAATCACTTAAAATATATTTCCAAACAGATTTTTGCTTTTTTACTTGTTTTAATTCGTTTAAAATTTTCATCTCCCTGATTTTTAAATTTTGTTTGATCATATCAATATTTTCGATTGTTAATATTTTATTTTCAAGAGCTTTTACCTTCATTTTATGATCCTCTAGTTCTTTAAGAAGACCTGATTCTATGTCATTGCATTCTTTCCACTCATTAAGAACTCTCCCAAATTCCAATTTCTTTTCTGATAAGATAAAGTCATCAGAAAAAACTTTTTTACCTATATTATCTGACAAACCAGAATCTAACGAATTAGTTTTGTTACTAATCTCTTTTAATAGGTTTATAATAGTATTTTCTTCTTCTTGAAGTTTTGTCAATAATTCCTTTTCTTCGTCAGAGCAACATGAGAAAAATTCATCAACAATCGCTTCTTGTTTCTTCAATTTTGAAAAGGTAAAAGATCGTTCCATGTATGGATTGTAAATTTCCTTTTCCAGTTTTTTCAACTCTTCCAGTGAATTTTGGATTTTAATTTGCACATTTTCATTTTCTTGCATCAATCCTTTTAATAGAACGTGGCATTCAACCTCATATTTCTGTACATCTTCATATTCCTTCGCACATGAAGTAAACTTATTCTTTGAATGAAGTTCATTTCTTTTTTCTTCAGAAGACCATAGTTTCTTAATTAATTCTAGTCCTTCGTTTAATATATCGTTTTGCCTACATTGAATCTCTAGGTTGTGTCGCTCTTTTTTTAAATCCTTTACAACTACTTCGTGCTGATTTCTCATTTTCTGGAGCCGATAATCCTTGCGTTTTAAATTTTTCAACTTTTCACATATTTCTGAATTCATGGTTGTCGTTAAGATTTCTGTTACTACATTTTCTTGGCTAATATTAGTTTCCATTTCTTTTATTTTTATTTCTTTTTGTTCTTTCAAAGTGAAAAGTTTTTCTACTTTCACATTTTCCTTTTTATTGGCTATTTTTAATGCTTGTAATTCTCTTTTGGCTTCATCTAATTGTATGTCCCTGCATAACATATCATCTAAAACGTTATATTCAGCTAAAGTTATCTGCAGATTTTGCAAATCCTTAGCTTTTGATTCAGCTTTTTTCTTATAAGGAATATACATGCGTTGGTCAACGCTTAATAAAGTAATTTCATTTTGCAGTTTTCGCATTTCATCCAATATTTCTTTAGTTTTTAATCGTATTACGCCTTTATAGTAAGATTTGTCTCTTACCTTTCGTCCCGATGCAGTTGCTTGTTCTTTTGGTGTAATTAGACCTTGATCTGACACTAGGCGATCGATTTCATTCACCTGACAAAAATTAGAAAATTGTGAAATCACTGATTTTTCTCCAACTGAAACCGACATGGAAGGAGATATTGAGGAAGCGGATGACGGTTCTTTATTTCGATTAGAACGTCTGTATAAGGACTGCCTCATACTAGCTACGTTTTCTCCAGAAAAGTAATATTTTTCATCCATAATAATCGCAAAAAGCAGTTAAAAAACTAACAGCGTTTCAAAAAACATATTTCCAAACAGGTAAATAGAATAAAAGTCCATATTTAAACTGTTGCCATTAAATACTTGAACGAAAGTAAAAATATCCTTAAAAGAGAGAGAGAAAAAAACTATGGAGTTAGCAATTTAGCTATTTCACATAGAATTAATCAGATATATTATACAAAATGACTGTTACTGCCATAGATATAGTAATATATATATATATATATATATATATATCCAACGAGATGGATCTATCATCCCCATGTTACGAGCAAAAAATTTTGATGCCGAAAAAAAGTTCTAAAATCAGCCATTAGAGAGTATTGAAAAAAAGAATAAAAATGAAAATGAATTTGAAACTGTATCTGGAGTTTTTCATTCACCATAAGTAAATACATTATTCATAAATTTTATTTACTAAATTATCCGTGTGTATTCCTGTGTGCGATTTACTCGGGGAAAGGCAGCCATTAGAGTGACTTTTCCCGAAAAAAAAAGGTATCACTTTTTCCCTCTCGCTGATCAATCTATGTCTTATTACTATATATATGGTTACTGCACAAGATAAACTTTAAAAAGTCTTAAGTCATTTCATGTGCATATTCATGTTTATTCTATAAATTATTATTTTTACTTCCTCATACAAAGTGTAAGGAAGTATTGGAATCCAGATTTGCGAAATGGATTTTATATCTCGCATAGCTCAAAACCGAATCTCCGTAGAATGTTGCAAATTTATACGTGTGACTGTCATGATGTCTAGTTATACACCTGCAAGTTTCGCCTTAATACGAACTCTCGTTTTAGAGATATCAGCGACTTTACACGATTTTTCGTGACGTCTGTATGAGTGTGTATGTGAGTGTATGTATCTCATATAACTCAAAAACGGTTGGACGTAGAACGTTGCAATTTGGTATGTAGGTTTGTTATAACATCTAGTGCGCACCTCCCTTTTTGGTCTTTCCGTGACTATCCGTTTTGGAGATATTTAAGAAAATTATATTCATAATGGCAAATATATAAAGGTTTTGGCCATTATGTATGACCTACCATCATAGAGATTTCAAAAGAAGCTAAAGATAGAGCCCGTAATGATATTATTATGAAAGTTGTAGACACTTTTGCGTGTAGAAAGTAATTTGTAAAGACATGAGCTGGTTCTAGTCGACGACTGCATTTTATTTAATAAATATTCAACCCGTAAATAGAACCCGTAAGGATATTTTTATGAAAGTTGTTCACATTTCTGCGTGTAGGAATTAATTTCTAAAGACATAAACAAGTTCTAGTCGATGAATGCCCTTTATTGAACATTCAGCGAGTAGATAGAGCCCGTAATGATACTGTTATGAAAGTTGCCGACATTTTTGAGTGTAGAAAGTAATTCTTAATATATAAGCAGGTTCTAGTCGACGAATGCACTTTATTTTGTTTTAGTCTTGCTTGTCATTTAAAGAATTTTCGAAGAATTTAGTTCAGCGTAATAAACCAATGAATCTTTCCGAAAAATTCCAAAATTCTGTTCTTATTTAAGTTAGGGCTTCCAAACTTTGTCAACCCTAAGCTACAAATTTTCGCCAAATTCGATTGCCATGTCGCCAAATTCGACGGAAAATCGCAAAAATCGATACCAAGACCAAAATCAGTGTTGGTTACAAACTTGGCGACTTGGCGAGATTTGCGATCAAATTTGGCGCCAAATATTGTTTCCGGATGCCCAGAATTAGTAAATTCTTTCTCAATTTTAACTGAATTAATTGTTTCCGTAAAATGTAGCGTTTTTCACCTCTAATTTTCGGCAAAGAGAACAAAAGTCATCTATGCTCGAATGATTTTCATTAAACTCTAAGTTATGAATTTGCCAATGAGAAATTCTGTAATAAACCATTGCTGAAAAGACTAGTATATTTGTTCAGCGATATATATAATTCAATTATCATGACTTTTGTGGTTGGAGTACAGTTTTTCGTTTTTTTTTTTTTTTTTTTGGAACCTGCCTGTTTATTTACGAATCAAGTTACAGTCGGCTGCAAAATTATTCGAGCACTAGCAATAATCCTTGCCAAAAAAAGTACACTTAATACAGCTTTGTTAAATAAATCCTTGTCGAGTCATGTTCTTAATCAGTCTACATGATTCGACAAGGATTTACTTAGCAAAACAGTCTTAAGTGTACTTTTTAAATATAAGAATTATTGGCTAGTGCTCGAATAATTTTGCAGCCGACTGTACCTCTTGCACAAAAATGTCAATGTTTTCCAATATGTATATTCCAATGGGTGTATAAGGAAGTCGTGTGGTGTCACATAAGATTTTATGTTTTATTTATTTATTTACTTTTTAAGTGTAAAGTATAAATGAGAGAAAAAGAAAATAACTAACAAGTATTTTGAAGTACGAAATTGGAAAATATTTAATTAAGGATTTTATAATCTCGTTTTCCTACTGTAAAATGTAGACTATTGATTATATCAAAGCATGTACAAGGTAAGTAACGCAATCTGTATGATGAATGTATCCGCCCGACTGTTCCCGATTTAGGACGATAAGCCTTATATATAATATATGTTACATAGCGGAAATATTTTAGAAAAAATAAATTCATCTACCAATTTCGGACAAAAAACTGCATCATTTACAAAAAAGTGGGAAAATGTGAAAATAATGTTTTTCATGCATATGTTTTATGTAGTGATGATATTGTTGCAGTAAAATATTATTGTATTGCAGTATTATCTGAGTCAAATTTTATTAGGATTAATAAATTATTTACACTTACGGCTGTATTGTATTCACCAATAACTTCAACTCCTGGTTGAACACGAAACCTTGAAAAGCATTACGGGGGCTTACTGGCCCACCCAGATACCCGGCGATCACCAGGTGGGCCAACTGCCAAAAACGGGCCAAATGATTTTTTTTTTTTTTTTTTTTTTTTTTTTTTTCTTCGTTGTCGTCATAAAATTTTAGTTGATAAGCAAAACTTGGTGTCAATACGTACTTAACATTCATAAATTAAAGTTAAAATTCCAAAAATCAAAGTATATGGTACACCAACTGGCCCAGAAAAAAAGGTCAAAATGTTATTGTTTGGCCCGCACTGTTAAAAATTTCTGTAAATTTAATGTAAATATTTATCCAGAGTCTCAGTGAATTTACAGTAATTCTTAGTTAAAAGTGAATAATTGAGATTCTCAATCTTTATTTTGTATTTTTACCTAATTTTATTATTTACATATTTAATTAAAGTTAAAAATGACTGTTTCTACTTTAGAAAAAGCATTCTAAGTCCAAAATATATTCTCAACAATAATTAATTAAATTAATATTAGCTACTAAAATGAATGTATAAAATAAGTTTTTTAACATCTCCGTTTATTTTTCTGTGTAATTTTACGTAAGGCTTAAGATAATAGATTACACAGAGTTTTCTGTTAAAATTTTTAACAGTGCGTATTTTTTTTTTTTTTTCTTTCAGAGGTATGACTAGATGTTATGGACTCTAGTGTCCCGATTCATCACTTTTTCCGCCCATATGTGACTTCTAAAGAGAAAGGGCAAATGCTCTCTTTCCCATATTAAAAACTGAAGAGAAATTAGCTCCAATCTCGGAGCCAAATTTTCGCTTTCCAAGCATATGCCAACTATCAACAAAACCATTGAAATCATGAAATATTCCACCATAAGGTTCTGGTGTATCTATACTTTTGGAGATCTCTTGAATTCATTTTTTCTATTTTAAGGTCATATATATATATATATATATGTGTGTGTGTGTGTGTGTGTGTATGTGTTTATTCTTCTGTGTGTGTATTTGTATGTGCTAAGCGGACACGATAACGTCTAAACGCTTTTTTTAATTCA
Source organism: Salticus scenicus (assembly GCA_963930645.1). NCBI lineage: Eukaryota > Metazoa > Arthropoda > Arachnida > Araneae > Salticidae > Salticus > Salticus scenicus. The sequence goes on along the minus strand of OZ005648.1, from coordinate 141,235,258 downwards.
GAACAACGTTGGTAGGTATGTTTATGTTTCCATCGTACGACCTGTATAAATTTTGACGAGTGTAGGATTCATGGCTCTTTACAGACGTACGAAGAAATTCTTTATCACTATGGCCCATGAACTCAAAATATTTAAAGTGTGATAGCATCTTAACACTTTATCCGACTGAATCATAAGTTGGTAGGTAAGTTATTGTTCACTGTCGTATGAGTTCTGTTGGTTTTTATAAGTGTTGAGTTTAAAGCTTTTTTCACCTTTAAAGAAACACAAAGAAAGGCTCTTTATCATTTTGGTCCTTGGACACAAAATATTTTAAGTGTGATAGCATCTTAACACTTTATTCGATTAAGCTAAAAAATTGTAGATATATTATAGGTCACCGCCGTATGACCAGTGTAAATTTTGATAAGTTTTGGACTTACATTTCTTTACAGAGGCAAAGAAAAAAGCTTTATCATGGCCTGTGGACCAGTGTTGCCCGCCGTGTTTGCGACTTTTTACTTTCCAAACATACATATGTAAGAAAAGTATTGTAATCATGTCAAAAATCCGACTTTGATATTTTGGTGTTCCTATACGTTTTGAGGTCCCCTGGGTTCATTTTTACTATTTTTACAATGATGTATGTATGTGTGTGTGAGACTGAACACGATAGCGCCTAAACGCTTTGTTAGAATGAGCTGAAATTTGGTACGTATATAATAGGTCACCATAGCACGAACCCTATTGATTTTGGTGAATCTAGGACTTATATATATATATATATATATATTTTACAAGGACACAAAGAAAAAATCTTTATCGTTATGGTCTACGGGCCAAAATTATTTAAAGTACGATAGCGTCTAAACACCTTATTCGTCTGAGCTGAAAATTTATACACATTTTTAAGTCACTGTTGCACGAACTGTATAGATTTTGGGTAATCTAGCACTTATACACACAGAAAAAAAATTGTCAGTTGACAATTCAGAATCGACTAACCCAACCAGCTGACTAGGAAACTTCGGTTAAAAAGTGTACTAGCTGAACAAGTCTCCAAAACAATACCCCAGACTAGGAAGGTTAATATTATCAGCTATAGCGTCTTAACTGATAATATTAACCTTCTAATTCTGGGGTTTTGTTTTGGAGACTAGTTCAGCTAGTGCACTTTTTAACTCAAGTTTTCTAGTCAGCTGTTCGGGTTAGTCAATTCTGTATTGTCAACTGACAACTTTTTTTTCGGTATGTAGATTTTTACAGGGACACAACGAACAATTCTTTATGATTATGATCCACATGCTCAAATTATTTGAAGTGCAATAGCGTAAAATGAAACGATGCACAAAAATGCTCAAACACCTTATTATACTTTTCACTTTTATTTATTTAATGTCTTGTCTCACTTTAATTTATTTATACAACCGTTAATTACCTAAGGCTCAGAAAGTCGAGTAGAGCCACTCCAGATTTTTTATTCAACTCTCACCAGTAATTTTGAGAAATGATATTTGATATTCATAATAGACTATTAATGGCCTATTACGTATAGCAAATATCACTTCTTGAAATTATTGGTGACTATTGAATAAAAAAAAAAGTCGCAAAATCTGGCAACACTCCTGTGGACTTAAATTATTTCAAGTAAAATCCTACATTTGATAAAGATAGCAAAAACTAGTTGGCATAGGTGGACTCTGCTCAGTTCCCCATCATATTTATGTTCTCAGAAATTGCTAGTGCGAGACATATTATAATCATGTTAAAAGAAACGAATTTGACCAAAGCTTGATACAGTGACAGAAGGAAATCCCCGCCTAATAGGCTATCCACCGTTCACTTCGATATAATTATTTTATTCTAATTTATTAATTTATTTTATTAGGATCATTTCTGTTGTTTAGTTTTCATGCTACTATTTCCAATGCAATAAACCTCAAAATTCATATTTATATGAAATATTTACAATTTCGCTATGTTGATAAAATCGTAAATTACGAATAATTTACGAAAATTTCCTAGTAGAATATTTGTATTCAATCATGTTCAAACAAATATCATAAATTTAATTTTGAAGTTGTATAATGTATTTAGGATCCTCAAAATGGAAATTTATGCTCAATTTTGCCTTATTCTGACATGTTAAGTAAATCGTAAATTCCAAATAACTTACGAATTTTTTTAAATTGGAAAAATCATAGTCTATGATATTCATGCCAGTATCCTAAATAATATTTCGAAAGTGGTTTGACATTTTTACGATGAAAATATCCCTCAAGATTGACGTTTATGTGAAATTTTGCTCTATTCTGACATGTTAAGAAATTCGTAAATTTCCAATAACTTACGAAATCTTTATATTGGGAAATTCATAGTCATTAATATTCATGCCAGTGTCCTAAATAATATTTCAAAAGTAATCTGACATCTTTACGATGAAAATATCTCTAAAAATTGACGTTTATGTAAAATTTTGCCCTATACTGCCATGTTAAGAAATTCGTAAATTTCCAATAACTTGCAAAATTTTCAAAGTAGCATATTTATAGTTACTGATGTTCATTCCGGCACCAAAACTGGTCTGACATTTTTACAGTAAAAAGTTTCCATTTAATGCACATTTAAGTGAATTTTTGTCCTATTCTCCCATGTTAAGAAAATCGTAAATTTCTAATAACTTACGAAGTTTTTAAATTCGAATGTTGCAAATCAATAGGGTTCTTGCCAGTGTCGAAAGTAATATTTTAAAACTGATCTGACCTCTCTGCGACAATTTGTTCTTGAGATACCGTGTACACAGACTAACAAACTAACGGACTGACCCACTAACAGACTAACACACTAACCCACTAACAGACACCCTACAGACAGACACCATAGAAATTTTGTCATTTTCGGATTCCTCACACCTGAAAACGTGTAGAAAAGTAAAAAAACCGAGGTCGAAAATTTTCACGATTACCTAAGTTCCCCATACCTATAGTATGCTGGGTAACTAATATGTAGACATGCTAACAGATCATCGTTGCAAAAACTATATAAACTTAACTTCTTATAAGTAAAGGATGTGAAGATTTTTTTTTTTTTTTTTTTTAATCAGAGCAGTACAAAATAGAATTGTTATACGTTGCGATCTATGAATTTAAATTAATTGAATTTCGTGTTAATAATGCTAGATTGATTTAAATATAAAAAATTGTATGACCATTATGAGAAATAATGTGCGTATTACTTAAACTTCTTTTACAGAGAAGTATGAATTTACAAATTTCGCATCTTATTGGGGCTAATTATAGGAAATTAGTTAAATTATTTTTTAAAAAAAACTAAAACTGATACATGTTTTATAATTTTGCTGTAGAATGGTCTTTATTAAAAATTCCTTGCTTAAAATTTATGCTTTTTTACAGGGTGACACAAAAGAATTCGGAAACATTACCGTCCATTGTAAAATTATTCTAAATACTCTATCCGCGTTTGTAATGATCGATAGATGGCGCTTTCTCAACTGCAGTTGTTAGTAAATATTGCCACGTGTTATAATTGCCACGTGTATTTATTATTGTGCTTTCTTGTTGTTCTATCATTGTTTCAGCGTGAAAGGTATCAGTGGTATGATAATTTCACCTTAGCCCACCAGAGGGCGAGCATTTCATTACAATCGCGGATTGTAGATTCGAATTTTGATTAATTTCCGAATTATTAAATGATTTAAATTTGTTTAAATGTATGATAATTACTAAAAGTTCGGAAAGTCAATTGAAGCCTTTCTAGATTTATTTTTAATGAGGTAGTGACATTTTAAAACATTCGAAGATAGTGAGTAATATATAAACTAAGCTTCATTTGGATGAACTTTAAGAAACAACATGTATTTGTAATTATAGAACTTCACTATTCAAAAATGCTCCACACGTCAATCATTTGCAATAACTTTATTTTATTTTATCAAATACAATTAATATTTATCAAATAAAAAGAAAGTAAAATTTGTTTATTTTCTTTTATATTTGTACTTTCTTTTCATAATTATAATTTCTTAATCATAATCCTCAGATTATGATTTGGAAGATTGAAAATTTAGTTTGTAATGTAATAAAAAGTATGTCAGAGAGAGATCACTTTCATTCTTCAAAATTCCAATTACCCTCCCAAAACTCATTAAAATGAAATTACACTAAAAACAAAAAGTACATTACATTTTAACCTAGTTATAATTTTTGTTGCTATAACCTGCAAATAAAAGAAAGTATTGTGATATATTATTTTAGAAATTTATCATTATTGACAACGCAATTTAAACTCGTTGTCTTTCAGCATTATCAATTGTAGCAATATTTAAAAAAATAAAATAAACATAAACATAGCATTAAAAGTATTTATAGTTCACTTCAGTGCTGAAACCGTAGATATTGCTTGTATAATGTAAAACTCATAAATTTTAATTTAAAAAAAGGAAAAAGTGAATTTTTGTCTGTACAACAAAGTAATCTTGATATTGTGAAGCCCAGAACTTATATAATATTGAGAATATATATATTTTTTTTCTAAAGTTAAGAGGTATTATTAATAATAATAATAAATATTAATCTTCTAGTGTGAATATTGAACAGTATTATAGTGCTTCTGGAACGGTCTTATATTTTAGGACCCAAGACAGGACAAAAAGCTTGCATCAAAATTAATATTTCGAGCCTTTAAGTTTAATTCAAGCCAATATTAGGCAAACAAGTTTATACTTGTCCAGCTTACTTTAAGCTTTCTAATTCAAAACTGAATCACTACGTATAAAGCATGCTTCCTACGTATAATAGCCCTACTTCCATCATATTACCTTCGAGATTATGTATAAAAATTCATTTTTTAAGCCTTTGATAATATATATATGTAGTATCGGCCCCCTTGCTTCCTACAACCGTTGATTCCAAAACTGCCCAGTTTCCCTTTGCTACTGACGGCGAGCGCAGAATCTTAGAGGAAGGACGTAGCTGTGACGTGAGACAGACGCCACTTCCGGAGCACAGGTTTTCATCGACAGGAGCTGAAAGCGTTCAGAGAGAGAGTTCAGTTGACGGGTGGATGACGACGAATGCATATAGACGATTGCACCTCGTTCTGTGGACGGCGAAAGTTCGCTGAGATGACGTTCTGTACTAGGCTGCGTACTTTTAAGTGAAATCGGAAGTTATGTGTAATCCTCTTTTGACAAAAACTGTGAATTTTGACATTTTAAATATGACTGTTCTAGTCGGCCGTTCAGTACTAATTTAAACTATAATCATTGTAAATATTTGTATAAAGTACTTTAATCTTTTATTAAATTTTAAGTTATTAATAAGAATTAGTTTTTATTGTTTAACGCCCACGAAAAATTGGCCATCCCATATATATATATATATATATATATTTATTTATTTATTTATTTATTTTTTTTTTTTTTACTTTTGCAAAGTGGATTTTTCCACTCTTGGGCAAAGACAGCGCAAACAAAAAATTGTTCGCACAACTTCAGGCCTTTGACTTTTGACGTCAAAGAATTTTTAATCTTGTAATATGTTTAATTTATCAAACGTCTAAGGTTGAATCTGGTTGAAAATGTCATTGAATTCCAAAATCAAGCATTTTTCAAGGAAATATGCTGTTAGAATACTGATCCACAAAGAAAAAGGAAGTCGGTGACTGAATTCCTATATAAATACTATCTTGTATTTTTTTTAATTTATTCTTTGATAATATTTTGTATTTTTTGGTTATATATTAACCATAAACCGACTTTAATTTCTATTTGCATTCACACGTTCTACGCATGTAGCTGGTATGTAAGTCTTGCACTTTTTTTTAAATCTATTTCCATCTTTTCACACTTTTTTTTTTTTTTTTTTTTTTCGTATTTGTAGTTCGGACATTAAAAGTTAAGATTCATTATCACAATGTACTAAACATTCTAGAAAACCACGAAAATGTCCTTGCACTAGTCATATGTTGCAAATTAATTTACGAATTCTGTAAGCTTCCATTATTTCATTTTATTTTTCTTATTTTGATTCTTTTCCACCCGTTCATATTTTGGTAATTTTCTATAAATATTCATATATCCACTGCAGGATGAAGGCTTCTCTTAAGTGATTACAATCTACCTGTTTTCTACAAGCCTTCTATTCTGCTCTTCCAAACTTCACAATTTTATCTCTCCAACGACACTGTGTTCTCTTCCTCGGTTTTTTCTTATCTCTTGGTATCCAAAATAGGACTTTGTTGGTCCATCTATCATCGTTTCTTCTCGCAAGGTGCCCAGCCCAGCTTCATTTTAACTTCTTAAATCTAGAAACAACATCAGTAACTTTAGTTTGCTTCTTAATCCAAGCGAAACACTTGAATTAGGAAGCAAAGTCTACTCTTCCGTCTCTTCAGGTGAATCCTAACATGTATCTCTCCATGCTTCTTTGGGTTGTTGGAAGTTTTTGTACAGTTTTATACGTTAATGTCCAAGTTTCTAAAGCATAAGTTAAAACAAGCAAAATACACTGATCAAAATATTTTCTTTTCAAGCAAATTGGGAGATCGCTTTTGAATACAACGCTTTTTCTTCCGAATGCTCTCCAGGCAAGTTTAATTCTGTTGTTAATTTCTTCCGTGATGTTCCCGTTCATTGTAAAGACTTGTGCCAGATAAGTATAACTGAAAACGTTTCTAATTCATCCATATCAACAGTGAACTTCAGTGGAGAAACAAAGGAATTTGATATAACTTTTGTCTTACTGAGGTTCATTTTTAACCCAACGAACTTGCTTTCTTTGTTTAATTCCTGAAGCATTTCTTGCAAATCCTCAAATGAGGAGGCAAGCACAGCAATATGATCCACAAACCTTAAATGATTTATAAACTCTTCATGAAATTTTATGCCTTTCTCTTTGTAAAAATAAGTTTTAAATTCAGTATTAGCCAATAGATGGCACCACCACTGTGTTGTTGTATTGCTATAATCTCTACTGAATAAAGTTCAGTCTTCCTCTGCCCTCCAAACAGGTATGTTGTGTTTATTTACTCTCATGTTTGTACTTAATGTTTCCACATTTATTTAACAGGTTATGGGCCCAGACCCAAATATGAGATAAATAAAAATGAAAATATTAAGTTAAGATCTTTTAAGTTTATTTAATTCTATAGGTAAATTTTTAGAATTAAAATACTTAAATGTTGATCACATGATTGGTTAGGCTTAAGTTTTTTTTTTTTTTTTATGAATGTTTGGAAAGTAATATTTTTCTTTTCATGAATGTTTTGTAAAATAAATTTTTGAGTTCAATTTAATTCTATAAGTATATTTTTTGGAATTGAAATACTTGAATTTGATTACATAAAAACTTAAGTTCTTTGGTTACATATTTAGTTAGGCCTAAGAGTAGGCCTAGTAGTGAATGTTAGTAAACTTACTAATTTGTGAGTCTTAATTAAAGGTTACTATATTTTTCTAATTAAATAAAATTGGTCAATTTATTTTAAAATAAATTACTTTTAATAGAAAGTTTATTAAAATTAATTTCAAATTGAATTTCTTGGCTAATTTGCCTGATCAGATTAAACATGCCTGGAGGAGAAGGTACATTTGCTCATACCCAATTAACTGGTAGAGCTAACTATATGAATTGGAAATTTTCTATGAAAATGCACCTTATTAGAAAAGATTTGTGGGATTATGTAGAAGGTACTAAGGAAGATCCAGCAAAAGATACCAAAGCCTTGTCCTATATAGTAGAAGGTGTTAGTGAGAATATCTTTAATGATATTAGAGAATTAACTAGTGGGAAAGAAGCATGGAAAGTATTGGCTGAAACATATGAAGATAAGGGAATAACTAGAAAGGTTTCAATAATTAAAGAATTAGTTAATACTCGCTATGTTGACTGTAAAAATATGTCTGATTATTTACATAGGGCTATTTCAGCTTATCAACAGCTAAAAACAACTGGTGTTAAACCTGATGAGGAATTAATTCCAGGAATAATTTTAGCAAATTTACCTGACAGATTTGAACCACTTATTATGGCATTAAAAAATTGTGGTGAGGAAATAACAGTTGATAATGTTAAAACTCGTTTATTAGCCGAAGATATTAAACCTCAAACAGATGACTTTAAGGACCATGCTTTTGTTAATGAAAAATTTAAAAGTAAGAAAAATTTTGCTTTTAAAGGAAAATGCTTTAAATGCAATTTATTTGGACATAACAGTTCTAATTGCACAAAATTATCTCAACAAAAGACTGGATATAGTGAAAATAAATTCAGTAAAAAGTCTAGTAACGGGGCAAAACATTCAAAAAGGGAAGAAGCTTATGTAACAGATGTATACATAACAAAATCAAATCCGAATCCCCAGATTTGGTTCATGGATTCTTGTGCTTCTTATCACATGACTCCTTATAAAGAATTACTGAAAAATTATCAAAAACCTAGCATTCAAGAAATTAAAACAGGAAGTTCTGTAATTGAAGTTGAAGGTGAGGGCAGTGTAAAATTTCTTTTAAATAGAAATGGGGTGAAAGTACATGTTACTTTCAATAATGTTTTGCATGTGCCAAAATTAACAGCTAATTTATTATCAATTAAATATCTGAATAAAAATTTTGGAATGGTTAGCACCTTCACGGGAGAAAGATGTTTTGTTTATAAAGGTAAACAGTTAGTTGCTAGTGGAACAGGCATTGGTGACAATTTATACTCTCTTGATTTGTGTACTGAGTTGGCCTTAATTTCTTCCCAAAATACTTCAAATGAATTATTGCATAAAAGGATAGGTCACTTAAGTCAAGGAGGAATGGCAAGACTAAATGATATGGTTGAGGGTTTCACTTTTAATGGAAAATTGTTAAATTGTATTTCATGTACTAAGGGTAAAATACATAGGCAACCTTTTCCTAAGGGTAAAGCTAAAAGAGCAAAAGAATTGTTAGGAATTGTACATAGTGATATATGTGGACCAATGAATGTCACATCAATTGGTGGTTCTCATTATTTTATTTCTTTTATTGATGATTTGTCACGTATGACTGTTTTTTTATTTTTTAAAGCATAAATCTAAAGTTTTTGAAAAATTCAAAATGTTTCAAATGTATGCTGAAAAGCAAACTGGTAAACCAATCAAAATTCTGCGCTCTGACAATGCAAAAGAATACGTAAGTTCTGTTATGAGTGAATATTTAACTTCATTAGGGATCGAACATCAAAAATCCATTCCATACACACCTGAACAAATGGGTGTAGCAGAACGTAATAATAGAACTCTTGTTGAACGGGCAAGATCAATGTTAGCAGATGCTCACCTTGATCAAAAATATTGGGCGGAAGCTATTCAAACTGCAAATCACTGTAAGAATATTTCTCCAACAATTGCAGTTCCAGGTATGACTCCTTATGAGAAATGGAGTGGGGATAAGCCAAATTTGGAATATCTAAGGGTTTTTTAAGTGTCGTGCATTTATTCATATTCCAAAACAAAAACGTTCTAAATGGGATATAAAGGCAAAAGAAATGATGTTTATTGGGTATTGTCATGATAAGAAAGGCTATCGGTTAATTGATCCAATTACTTATGAAATCATAAGTGCACGAGATGTATATTTTTTGGAAGATCAAATGTATTGTGAAACAGTTGATAAAAATTCAAAATTTAACAGTGATGCCTCATTCAGTGGTAGCATAGTTACATTTTCAGACACTGAAGATGAGAATTTAAATGATCAACCAGAAGGTATAGATGATAATTTAGAAAGCAACTCATTAGAAAATACTGACATTGCTAACGATCATGATACTGATAGTACTTCAAGTAACGATAATTTAATTGATAGTCCACCAATATTAACTCATCCAAATAGAACTAATAGACTCCCGAATCGGTATCAGGAATTTAACATGGATGGTATGCCAGATTTGCAGATGCCAAATTTAGATCGCATGTGTTTAGCAAAAGCGTTAGCAGCAGTAACAAATAATTTTTACTGTGAACCAAAAACAATTGATGAGGCATTTTTATTGTGCCAGTTTTGCAACAATCCTTCGAAAGGTCATTGGGTAGCTGCAAAGAGAATTATGCGCTATCTTAAAGGATCTACTGAGATGTCACTTAATTCCTCCAGAGATTGTAGTGATGAAATCATCGGCTACTCTGATGCGATTTATGGTGGAGACATTGGAGACCGTAGATCAACAACAGGATATGTCTTCCTGATTGCAGGTGGAGCTGTATCGTGGTGTAGTAAACGTCAACCAACAGTTGCAACTAGTACAACCGAAGCAGAATATATGGCTCTTCCTGCTGCAGCTAAGGAAGCTATATGGATAAATAAAATTGTCAAAGAACTTCAACTGACACAAGCAAAATCTGTGTCTATATATTGTGACAATAATAGTGCGATTAATTTAAGCAAGAATAGTATGTACCATGCTCGTACAAAGCACATCGATATACAACATCACTTTGTACGAGAAGCTGTTCAAATTGGACATGTCGGTATAAAAAGTGTGCCAACTGCTAATATGATTGCAGACTGTTTAACTAAAAATGTTCCAAGGCTCAAGCATGAAATGTGTGCTCAAGCAATGGGTGTAAAACTTTAACTTTTGTCATGTAATACTTATTTGACTTTTATTGGACATTAATAATTTCATTTTTTGATTACACATTTTTTTTTAAATCATTGTGCATAATTTAAAACTTTAGTGGGAGTGTAAAAATAAGTTTTAAATTCAGTATTAGCCAATAGATGGTACCACCACTGTGTTGTTGTATTGCTATAATCTCTACTGAATAAAGTTCAGTCTTCCTCTGCCCTCCAAACAGGTATGTTGTGTTTATTTACTCTCATGTTTGTACTTAATGTTTCCACATTTATTTAACACTCTTTCCAATTTATTTTTTTTAAACTTCTTGAAGCACTGCATTGAAAAGTTTAGGTGAAATGAATAAATAAATAAATATATATATATTTACATTAATGTGGCAAGTTAAGTAAAATCTTAAGTTAAATTGTGTCTTTAAAATATCTTGGGTTTCTGAAGTCCTCCCTGTCCCCGCTTGTGAGCGATCCTTTTGGAGCGAGTGAGCCAAAATATCTTGTAGCCGGGTGGGCCAAATTGAGCCAGTCCGCCCCTGAAAGCGTATAAAGTCAGGGTGCAAGTTTTCTACAAAATTTGACGCGTTGCTTCTGTCATCTAGCTAGCGACATTGTTATTTTTCAGATTTTTTTGGTGAAAATAACCAACCAAAGATTTTATGAAATCTACGATGTTGGATGGCAAAAGTAATGTGCCAAATATTGCTGGAAAACTGACCTTGATTTTAGACGCTTTTCAAGATTTTGCATTGAACCGGGAGTTGAAGTTAATAGTGAATAAAGCTAACAGGACCGAATGAGCTCCATATGGAGGAATGAACTCCATATAGCTAATTGAAATATCATATCAGTACGTAAACATGACTTTCTAAGAATCTATATATATAAATGGCTAAGAGGTTTCCTTGGACTCTGTGTGTGGACGCACCGAGTATAAGATCACATGCTGAACAAAAAGTAAAAGAAAAAATAGTTTAATGGATTTAATGTTTTGATTTTTATGTAAAAATATGATCGCGTGCTATCTTTAAAAGAGTGTAAAAATTAAGATTTTATGTGATAAATGTGGCATCTGTATAAAATGCTTATAAGAAATCACGGAGTAATAAAGACAGGAGAAGAAGGTAACGCTGAAATTTTGTGATGTTGTTTTCTAATGTTTACAGATGGCGCCAGCGTACAATACTTCCTTCTCTCCAGCTTCTGCAATGTTATTCAATGGGGAAATGTCTCGTTTTAATTATTTTTTTTTTTAAATAATATCAAGCTGAAAAAATTTCGATTGAAAGCAAATTTCATTAAATAGAGTATTCTAAGCAACATGTTTTTTTAAGAGCGATTTTATGCTAAATTTACTTTGAAAGAGAGCTTTTAAAAAAGGACGATCTTTATGAACCGAAGCTAGCTAAAACAGACAATTGGGAGAAAGGAGAATGGAGATCGTTTGCATTGTGTCGTTTGAAAATGTAGATTATTATGGATATCTTATGGCAGTCTTATAATTTTTCATTATTAATATATTTGACGTATAAAAAAATGTAGTAAATAAGTTTTTTTTTTTTTCTTATCACTATCATAGCCTGTTTTACAACTAGGAACGAAGCATATATTTGAAACATCTGAATTATGCAGTTTTAAGCACTTACAAAAAAATTAAATTGCTTAAAATTAAAAATTAAAAATTTAGTCCGGCAAAATTCTGTTGAAAACATTATATCCGCGCCGAGATAGGGAGTAATGACAAGTGGCGCCCTCAATATTTACCAAAAATTTACATCACAGTTTCGTAGATTTCTCTCATTGGACCTTCAACTCCTATTAATATTACTCCGTGTAAGAAATAGATTAAAGAAATATAATTAAAGAAATACTTTTATTTTGAAATTTTTTCTGCATTCGGAATTCGGTCCGTTCATGAACCGGGGCTTTTCTAGTTTATAATTAAAAGACTAATGAGTTCGTCCGCCAGCGGGTCACTGTATTTAAATGAAATTTCAAAATTGCAAGAATTTTCAAATTCACATATCACTCATTTTATTTTATCCCTCTTCGTACATGAAACTCGGCAGTAATCCCATTGCTTTCGGCAGTGTCGGTCCGTGGAGGATCAAAATTGGGATGGCATGTCTCCGGACCACCTCTAGGGGTGTGTCCCAGGCCGTCGCTAATTGCCCATCTGCGCAGCACTAGTGCGACGTAAAACCCAACCAACCAACCTTTCCACCCGTACGATGTTAGCACGTGTCCTTACTGTCTGTGGCAGTGTGCACTTGCGCGTGTTTTCACTTATCTCGGGAGATATCCTCTATCTTCCGCCCACTAGACCAATTTTAAAATACACTACCTTTCCATAAATGACCGGACACGTTTGATTTCAGACTTTTTTTTCAAAATCTCAAAAAGTGCTTGACGAATCATCTTGAGACTTCAGGAGTATGACCAACATAATACACCTCATATGTTTCAATGAAAGTTTTACCCCGAAAATAAAAAGGGGACCAGTAAAAAAATAAATAAAAATGAAAATGTTTGGGATCACCCTGTAAAAAGTAATGCTTGAAATGCAATCTAACTGTAGTATGTGATTATGAGGCTCCTTCTTATTCTCTGAACAAATTTTTATGAGGCTACCACATATATTCATGGAGATTATAACGATTTCTTTAAATATTTGCAAAAAAAGTTCTCACATTTTTAACTGTAATACGCAAGGTATTAAACCCAGAGCAAAGCAATTTTCAGTAAACTTGACGGCATACAACATTAGACGCAGCATACTGCAATCAGAATGCAAAAATATTAAATATCTAATGAAATCTGAACATTTTTACTAAATAATTTTTAATTACGCATGAGCAAGATTTTTAGCGAAATTTCATTCGCATAATTCAATAGCCAAATGTATTGAGCAACCCATATAAAAAACCCTAAATAAGTGCCGTGTAAATTCAAAAAGTTATATGCGATAGAATGAACTGCTTAAGTTCCTCTCCAAAAAAAGAAAAAAAAAAACAGCTAAACTATAAGGGGTTTTTACTCACATTTTTATTTTGATTCAGTCAATGGTAATACAATGCTATTTGATTGTAAATAAATATTGAGAAAACCCCTTATCATTTTCCTTATTTTTGAAAGGAACTGAAATTCAGTTCATTCCATTGTGTGTAACTTTTTGAATTTACATGATGTTTGTTTGGGGTTTTCATATAAGTAGCTCAATACCACAGACTAAGAAATTCTTTAGTCTGTGCTCAATACTATCGGCTATTATATTATGCAAATGGGATTTCGCTAAAGCTTGCGCATATGCAGTTAAAATTATTCAGTAAAAATGCTCATATTTCATTAGATATTTAATATTTTTGCATTCTGATTGCAGTATGCTGTGTCTAGTGTTGTGTGTCAATGTTTTCTGAAAATGCCTTTGCGCTGTATTTAACGCCTTGTGTGTTATAGCTAAAAAGGTTATCTATTTTTAAAAACTTTTTTAAAGAAGCAGTTATATCTCCATGAACATATGTGGTAGCCTCATAAAAATTTATACAGAGAATAAGAAGGAGCCTCATAATCTCATACTACAGCTGGATTGCATTTCATGCATTACCTTTTACAGGGTGATCCCAGACATTTTTGTTTACCTTTAGTTTTTTACTGGTCCCTCTTTTATTTTCGGGGCAAAACTTTCACTGAAATATATGAAGCGTAACATGTTCTTTACACTCTTGAAGTCTCAAGATGATTTGTCCAGCACTTTTTGAGATGTTTCAAAAAACGTCTGAAATCGAAAGTGTAAGGTAGTGTATTACTTAAGATATTGGCAAGAATCCTATCGAATTTCAACATTCTAATTTTAAAATTTGAAAGTTATTCGAAATTTAATATATTCCTAAGTGAACTTGACAAAATTGGGCACAATTTCACACTTGCATTATAAGACTGTTCTCATCGTAAAGAAGTCGGAGTAGTTTTAAATCATCATTTATAAAGTGTGTAAATCCTATCAATTTCCAGCATTCCCTTTAAAACCTTTGTAACTTAAACGAAACTTAAGATTTTCTAACATGACAGAATAAAGCAAAATTTCGCATAAACATGCATTATGAAAATTATTTTCATCATAAATATGTCACACTAGTTTTAAAATATCATATATGATACTAGAAGGAACATTAAGGAAAATAGCAATCAATTTTAAAAACTTCGTAAATTATTCAAAAATGACGATTTTCATAACAAATCAGAGTAGCATAATATATTCTAAAACTTGGATTTTGGGGACTAAAACTTTAGTATGGAATTAGAGGAAAATCTAAATACGAAACTGACACCAGCAAAATTACGTAGCAAATTAGAATAATATAAAAGTATCGATCAGAGGGAAAGGGTAGCTTCATGGGTTGGGCATTTCCGTCTGTGACTGTGACTGGAAGGTCGACCGAGTTTTAAACATGCTTAATGTATGAATTAAATATATGAGATGGCGGGAAGGAGGGCAGTGGAAGCAGTGGCGGATCCAGAACTTGACTTTGGGGGGGGGCTAAGATTTTTCAAAGTGTTATTCTAGACCAATAAAAAATTTACAATTGCAATATTCAATTATGAATGTCAGTGTTTTGGGGGGGGGGGGGTTCAGCCCCCTAGCCCCCCCCCTTAAATCCGCCACTGAGTGGAAGAAATGATGCGCGGAACTGAACTTTTTTAAACGGCGCTGAGCAGATATTTGATTAGTCGCTCACTAGATTCGGAAGCGGTGCGATGCACCGTTGAACCATAGAAACAATAACTATTCAAATGATAATCTTATTCGAACTAAGTCAATTTATCATACTTACATATTTTAAATAAGTCTTCAAGTCAATAAATTCTATTCTTAAAAGATGGAATCACTTTTCGAATTATTTGTGTTGGCCATTATCTCCCTAAGCTTGAAATTCCTTATTTTTACGGGGATAATGAATCTTGGTTGTCATTTAAAAATTTATTTAAATCATCTATTTTGGATAATGACAGCCTTAGTGAGGTTGAAAAGCTACAATACCTCTAATCGTGTGTAAGAGGTAGTGCATCAAAACTTATTCGTGGATTTGCGTTACAATCGGAAAATCTTAAACACTGTTGGGAAATCCTTACTCAGCGCTATGAAAATTAGCTATAACTCAAATAAATAAAATCTTTTCGGTAAAGGTAAACAAAGCGGATGATCCTAAATCGTTTTTCAATTTAATAGATACTTGTAACGAAGCGGTGCGAAATTATCGACCCTCGGATTGGAATCTAATCCTGTTAGCGATCTTATTCTTATAAATTTCATGATTTCAAAATTGGATTCATCCGTTAGGCATAGGTGGGAGCTCAGTCTAGAGAATACGCAAACTATTCCCGATTTAAACTCGTTTCGTACATTCATTGAAAGGGGGGCGTCGAGTCAAACAAAACTTGAAAATAAACCAGGCATGTTTAAGAAGCCAGTAGAAGGTAGTAGTGTAAAAAAAATCTTGTGTCAATAATTCAATAATAGTCAAGGAAAATAAATGCGTCGCCTGTTCTCAAGTACATCAATTGTTTAAATGCTCCAAATTCAATCGAATTAGTGTTCAGGAGCGATGGGACTTAGTTAAATCTAAATCATTGTGTGAAAATTGTTTGCGAACTAACCATCAAGTGCGTCAATGTAGAATTAATATTAAATTTAAGGTATGTGCAGGTTCACATCACACTCTTCTGCACATTTATACACAGAATTCTGCAGATCAGGGAGGTGGCCTTGTTAGTACGTCTGTGTCAAAAAGTGCACAATCTAATGCAAATTTTAATAAACAAAGGGTGTTATTATCTACTGCCCTTATAAAGGTTAGGTCACCTAACGGTAAAATTATTCAACGTCGGGCGTTAGTTGATAGTGCCTCACAAAATAGTCTCATAACAAAGGAATGCGTTGAGAAGCTAAATTTGCCTTTGTTTGGCACTTCTCATCGACTTGTAGGCATAAACGGTTTGTCCGCAGAAACTGTTTTAAATTTCACAGAACTTTCATTCTCGCCACATTTCGCTAACGAGTATAGAAATTTGAAGGCACTGGTAGTAAATAGGGTGCCTCTGCCAAATTTCCGGGTGAGGACGACGTCTTCGCCACACACAAAAAATCTTCAGTTAGCCGACATGAATTTCTCCAAGCCACAACCCATTGATGTACTATTAGGAGCCGATATTTTCTCATCATTAATGTGTGGCAAACCAGTACATGGCAGGCCAGGAGAACCCTCTGCCATTCCCAGTTCACTCGGTTACTTATTGAGTGGCCCCCTCTCAAGGGATGGAATGGAGCCAGAATCTACTCATAGTTCAGCTTTACATTGTTTAAACTTAAACGAATTTTTCGACAGTGATCCAATAATATCTTCTAAGGGTGGTAATGACGAAGCCGACCGGCCGAGGTATTATATCAATCGTCCACCAAGCGCAACCCCGAAGGGCGCTATGTTGTCAAATTACCCCTCCATGATGAGATAGGTTTGGGTGAAAGTGCCAACTGTGCACTAAAAATGTTTAAAAAACTTGAAGCTCGATTTGTTCAGAACCCTAACCTAAAAAAAGAATATTGTCAGTTTATGTGCGAATATTCTGATCTAGGTCATATGACTCTACTAAGAGCTGAAGAACTTAACCGTAAACCAAATTATTATATGCCTCATCATGGAGTTATAAATGAAAATAGTAGCACTACCAAACTACGGGTAGTGTTCAACGCGTCGGCCTTAACTACAAATGGCAAATCACTGAACTCCAATATGCATAAAGGGCCAAAACTTCAAACCAGCATTTTTAGCAATCTAATTAGATTTCGTTTAAATAAAGTCGCCCTCTCTAGTGATATCGAGAAGATATTTAGGCAAATTCTAGTCGCAGAGCCTGATAGAAATTACCAAAGAATATTTTGGAGGGCCAATGTGTCAGATCCACTTCGTGTTTACAAATTGAACACGGTTACTTATGGCACAGCCTGAGCCTGTGCACCATTTTTAGCCCTGCGTACCATACAACAACTATTGATCGATGAGGAAACCAATTTTCCCGTAGCTGTGCAGGCTGCCCGTAATAACCTGTATATGGACAATCTCCTTGGAGGGGCTGAAACAATCGAGGCCGCTCAAGCCTTGGTCACAGACCTTCAGGCTCTATTTAATGCTGGGGGATTCAAGCTGCGAAAATGGGCTTCAAATTATGTGGAAGCTCTAGTTCATGTCCCAGAAACTTTAAAATCAACAAATCAGGAATTACCCTTAAACCCCGATCAATCCCAACGTATTTTAGGATTAAACTGGACTTTAACATCGGATACCCTACAGGTTGGAGTCAACACCGAAGAAAGCGTCACAACAAAAAGACAATTATTGTCCGTAATTGCACGTATCTTCGACCCTTTGTGTCTGTTATCCCCTGCCACTATTCTTTTAAAATTGCTACTACAAGATGTTTGGAAGCAAAAACTTGGTTGGGATGATCCTCTACCACCAGACATTCAAAACAGGTGGAATGAATTTTATGAAAAAATTGCCTCCTTTAAGGCCATGCCAGTACCCAGATTTTTAAATTTGAAATCCAAATCTATTTACCAGATACAGGGATTTTGTGATGCGTCAACAAAGGCATATGCTGCCGTAATTTATATACGTCCAAGTCAGAACTCATCTTTAAAATTGATTGCAGCTAAAACCCATGTAGCACCTTTAAAACCCATAACCTTGCCCAGATTGGAGCTCTGCGCAGCTGTATTGTTATCGGAACTTTTGTCAGTCGTCCAGAGCTCGCTAGATTATCAGGTTGGGGAAATTCTCCTATGGACAGACTCCACAATCACCCGTAGTTGGATCTTAAATCCACCCTTTAAGGGCAACACATACGTCCTACACCGAGTCAACAAAATAAAATCTCTGACAGACCCAACTACATGGCATCACTTACCAAGCAAACATAACCCAGCGGACTATGCAACCCGTGGGCTGCTTCCAGACAAATTAAAAACTTTTGACTTGTGGTGGTCTGGACCTAGTTGGCCAAAGATCCCAGTCTCAGATCACGATTCAAAGATTGCGACCTCAGCCCAATGTACAGTTGTGAGAACTCCTGGACTAATAGAGTCAAACCCAATGAATGAATCCGTGATAGAGGATTTGGTTTCAAACTTTTCTTCAAGTACTAAACTTTTTCGCGTAGTTGCATTTATTAAGCGATTCATAAATAATCTTCGAAATACTACAAAGTTGAAGGGACCAGTCTCAGTACAAGAAATTTCAGAGGCTAGGAAAGCTGTTATTAAAGTCGTCCAACAAAGGTCCTTTGCTTCAGAAATTGCCCTTTTGCAGCGCGGCCAACCCGTTGCAAACAATAGTAAATTAAATTCTCTTAATGTGTTTATTGATTCAGAAAACCTATTGAGAGTGGGGGGGGGGGGTACAATTGACAAAAACAAGAACCTAACCTATGACACTAGGCATCAATTATTGGTACCTAAAAATCACCCTTTTACTAGAGATGGGATAAATAGTTACTTTTTAGTAATAGGTTACTTCGTTCCATACTTCCTTTGGTAATAGGTTTTTGCAACATATTATTTTTATAACCTATTACTTTTTAATTTACATATGGCTAATGTCTTTCTAATCCTTTCTGGATGATATACAATATATACATGTGTCCTACATAGTGGATGCTGTTCATGTTTTTAGGTCCCAATGCTTTCAAATAGTAATCTTCACTTTATTTAACACTAGAACTTCTTCAAAAAAAAAAAAAAAAAAAAAAAAAAAAACGCTGATATGAAATAGTGGTAGAGTCAAAGTTTTGCACGAACGTTTGTCCCAATCGAGTAAGCTTAAGGTTCATTAAACCAATTCTTTTAAACACGAAAACAGAATATTTCAAATAATATCAAGAAACACGTACATGAGAGCCGTTTTCTGAAAAAAAAAAAAAAAAAAAAAAAAAAAAAGAATTCTCATATTATAAGCCATATATGTAATTAAAAAACAATTAAATAATAATAGCAAATTTTTAAGAAACATCTTTAAGGCATCCCAAATTTTAAACTACCGAGTGACTGTTTCGTTTGATTTTCTGAAGAACTTGAACTTTCCAGATTGACAAAAAAAGTGTTTTTCACTCATACTTAGTAAACAGTCACTTTGAATATGTTTTCTAAAATTAGAAGCACTTGTTAAAAAATATAGATTTTGCTTACAAAAATTACATAAAATGATGTATTTTCTCAGACACTTAATTTTAACATAAGAGCATAATTAACTATTCGTAACACCTTTACTCATTTTAAATCTAAAAAAAAAAAAAAAAAAATCAGATTTAAAAAAAAAAAAAAAAAAAAAAAAAAAAGTGAAGAAAAGCTAAACAGTAAAAATAAAAAAATATTCAATTTTCTTCTCAAATTATTCTTAATAAAACCACAATAAATGCTGTATGCCATTACGCATTTTCAATTCTACCTGCTATAAGCAATTAAAATATACACTCCTTCCTTTCAATTATCACACTTCTGAAACATCTGTTTCATTTACGCAAGCGAATCCAATACTAGCAAGTGTAATGCCATTCCTCACCTTCATGACGAAATAGTAATCAACATCTAATAATCGCCCCTTTCCTAACTCATGCTAACTGCATAAATTAACACTATTTCGTTAAACCGTGGTATCAAAGTTTTTTATTCAAACGATTTTATTATCCCATGAAAAATAATCAACACCAAATAAAATAATTTCTAAATTAATATGAACACGATGTTATTTGTCCTAAACGTTAAAATTATCTTGCTTATTAAAATTATTTTGATTAATATATTTCACAAGGAATATTCCGTAATACATTCTAGTAAATATTATCATTACAAAATTATCGTTAAAAGAATAATACATCTGCAGCTCTATCATTTTTTTAACGATAATTTTATGAACTTGGAAATGGAAAGATATTATTGATTCAGAATATCACTGAGTAACAGATTGCATGAAATCGTCTGTATTCCTTACTGAGATATTAGACCTATTTTTTTCAGACGTGAAGTAACGAATCGATTCAAACATCTGCGCAGAAAGTCTGATGCGAGTCTTTAGCCGGCGTTCATAATTTTGTTTTTGTATTTTGTAAATAAAATAAAATAAAATAAAATAAAAAAGTAATTATATGAAAGAAATAATTCAAGCTTTTTACTTGTATAATGGTGTATTATATCAGTTTTATCGACAGAAATTTCTTGTCTATTACGCGTGCAGAGATAAAGTTGAAAATATTATTTTTTTAATAGGATATTTTTTGTAATATATTACAGTGCTAATAGGCTACAATGCAATAATAATACTACTTATTATGTTACGTGAAATAACGCCCATCTCTACCTTTTACATCCTCACTAATAAGACATTTTCATGTGTATAGTCTTCATGGAGGTGTCGACCTCGTGTTAAATCTAATTCGCCAGTCTTACTGGATTCCTGATGGTAGATCCACTGTGAAAAAAGAGCTTCAAAAATGTGTCACTTGTGCCAAAGTACAACCAACCCCAATTCAGCAAATGATGGGTGACTTACCCAGTGCCAGAATCAACCCTTGTCGACCATTCCAACATGTTGGCATTGATTATGCAGGCCCTATTCAAACGAAGTGTGACCATAAACGGAAAAGTACGCAGTTTAAATCCTATATTTGTCTTTTCATTTGCATGTGTACCAAGGCAATTCATCTCGAATTGGTCACTAGTTTATCCACCGAACATTTTTTATATGCCCTACAAAGATTCATAGGGCTTCGCGGCTATCCTACTGACATCTACTCCGATAACGGACGCAACTTTGTTGGTGCCCATGCTCATTTAAAAAAGCTAGTGACACTTTCAAAAGACAACGCTATTCAAAATTATGTCGCAAATAGACAAATTCATTGGCATTTTATGCCACCTTACGGGCCTAACTTTGGCGGCCTATGGGAATCTTCAGTTAAATTGGCTAAACGCCATTTAATTAAAACTTGTAAAGGCAGTTGCCTATCGTTTGAAGAACTCGATACTATTCTCACAACTACTGAAGCTTGTTTAAATTCACGCCCCTTAGTCCCACTTGCCACCGAGCCCAATAACTTTCTAGTCCTTACACCAGGATATTTCCTAATTGGGGCTCCGCTTCTTCAGCTTCCTGAACAATCTCATAATCCTACTAATAAAATTTGTACCAGTTTTTCTTCCAGATAGAAACTCCTTCAGCAGATTAAGACGAATTTTTGGAGAACATGGCAACGAACATACCTTACCTCTCTGCAGTCAAGAGCTAAATGGAAAAGGGGTGGCACACATCTGCAACCTGGTCAGCTAGTCCTGGTCTTGGAACCCTCGATTCAGCCAGCACAGTGGAACTTGGCCAGAATTCTGGACGTCCATCCTGGCGATGATGGCATCGTTAGAGTCGTCACTCTGAAAACGCCAGTTGGAATCATCAAAAGACCAGTGAATCGCATAGCAAGTCTGCCATGCTCAGCCCCCCCCCGGAGGATGGCGGGAAGGAGGGCAGTGGAAGAAATGATGCGCGCAACTTAACTTTTTTAGACGGCGCTGAGCAGATGTTTGACTTGTCGCTCACTAGATTCGGAAGAGGTGCGATGCACCGTTGAACCATAAAAACAATAACTATTCAAATGATAATCTTATTCGAACTAAGTCAATTTATCATACTTACATATTTTAAATAAGTCTTCAAGTCAATAAATTCTATTCTTAAAAGATGGAATCACTTTTCGAATTATTTGTGTTGGCCATTATCGTTTAATCTTTCCGGGATGCTGGCAGAGGGTGAGTAGATTTAAACTTATTCTCATTTATTCTGATGTATGTTATTTTGTTCTCATAATTGAGTAAAATTTGCATCTAAAGTAAAATCGTAAGAAAATCTTATTGTCAGATATTCTAAGTTTAATATAAATTAAATCGAAATTCTTATAAATGAAAATTAGTCGTATATTATTCTTTTGGCTTCAAAGCCATTAGTGGTCGAGATAAAATATAAATGCATGAGAACTATTACTATAAATTTATGAGAACAAATATATAAAAGATAACTTCGCATTTTCCACTTATGCCAGCAATTTTTGAGCACAACTCAAGAGGTAGCACTGTAACGTGGAAATTTAAAAGTTGCATCATTCTTCAATTGAGAAGTGAGACGGGGTGGGGTGGGAGGCCCGCTAATTCCTGTTACCGGCCCTGCTAATTGTATTGTCTAAGTGATCAGTAGTTTTGTTAACCTGATATTCCATTGTTCAAATACATAAATCTAAAACCCATTCTTTCTTTTTTTTTTTGCTAGGGCTGGTCCTAATTTTATCATCGGATTTTGTTTGGTCCGGGCCGAGGGGACATAAAGCTTTCTTACGGATGAGAGGCTCGGACCTGGGTCTGGGTCTCAAAATTTCGTCCCGCGCAGCCCTCTAAATTCTTGTTTGCCCTGTTGGCATCATTTTTCGGAATACTTGAGAGGAAATAATTTATCTATTTATTAATCTATTAATCCATTCATGTGCAGTCGGCAGCAAAAGTATCAGAGCACTAGTAATAATCCCTGTCTAAAAAAAGTACATTTAATACTGCTTTGTTAAATAAATTCTTGTCGGATCAAGTTCTTAGTCAGTCTAAGAACATTATTCGACAGGAATTTATTTAACAGTTTTAAGTGTACTTCTCTGGAATCGGAATTATTGGTTAGTGCTCGGATATTTTTGCTGCCGACTGTATAAACGAATTCGAAATTCCTGAAACTATCTTCAGATCGTTCGTCTTAAGCAATGAGTTTTTTTACTAACAATACTTTTACTGAATTTTAAATTTTTGATGGAAGGTCGAATTCGGCGTTTTCATTAAAATTTGAAGTTTTCAACATATTTTCATTTTTTTTTTACTGTGCTTGAGAGTAGTTTCGTTTTCTTCAAAATAATAGTCATTTTTATTATTATTTTTTTTTTTTCTATATAAAAAGAATCAAGCTATTTATTAAAGCAAAAAGTTATAAAAAAGGCTTTTGAACGATTTTTCAATATTTTACATTATAAATAAATCCAAATTAGAATAAAAAATAACACGCGAACTGTGTGACAAGAATCTGTCAAATAGAGCGAAACCGAATAACTAGCGCTTCAATGTTAAGCCCGATCCCTACGAAGTGGATCATTCTATTTAATTTGCAGGTAAATCGGTAGACAGAGGGATGGGAACCTTTGATTGCGATTGCGCGAGCGAGGTGTGAGTGTTTACGATTTTGATTTGGCTCGTGGTTGTTGCTTATTGCTTGATTCTTTCTTGACAATTTTAAGTTCATCTTGACTCCTGTCAAAGATTTGATTGACGAGATAATTTTTTTTCATTTATCGCAAAAAAAAAGCTCTGGGGCTAGTGTTGTCGGATGATCGAAAGTAGATTTCTCCAAACAGTTCTCAAATTTCTTCAAGTCAAGTTGATATATATACATTTTTTTTTTTTTTTTTTTTTTTTTTTTTTCCAAAAGAAATTTCAAACTGAATTTTTTTTTTTTTTTTAAGTTTAAAAATATTTACCAAATTTAAGCTCACATATATATTGAGTAAACAATAAATTTAATATAATTATGATTATTTTATTATTATCCTTTTTACTTTCTTCTATATGTAATATAGAGAAAGTATTGGATTCGCGCAAATTTTCGACCTCCGTTTTTTGACGGATCTACACGTTTTGGGATGTCCTGAACACGAATTGATAGTTTTTAAAAAATGTGTGTCTGTCTGTGGTTTCGTGTTTTCACCGCATCTCACGAATCAATGAATGAAATTCAACCAAAATTGGTATATAGTTTGACCCTGGCGGGGCATTGTGCTGATTAGAATTGGGGATCAATAGCCCAGCAGGTGGCGCTGTGATCGCATTTTATGTAAATTTTTAACATGGCAGTATAGGACAAAATTTCGTATTTTTCACCGTATCTCATGAACCAATAAATGAAATTCAACCAAACTTGGTATATAGTTGGAACTTGACGGGGCATGGTGCTGATTAGATTTGGGGATCAATCGTCCAGCAGGTGGCGCTGTCATCGCAAAATTTCGTATTTTTCACTGTATCTCACGAACCAATGAATGAAATTGAACCAGACTTGGTATATAGTTGGACCCTGACATGGAATGGTGCTGATTAGATTTTGGGATCAATCGCCCTGCAGATGGCGCTGTGATCGCATTTTATGTAAACTTTTAACATGGCAGTATAGAACAAAATTTCGTATAAATGTACATAATGGGTGTTATTTTAAACTTGTGATTGTAAAATTAATATGAATTATTGATAACAGTAGTAGTTAACTAGGAAAAAAAATTTGTGTATGTGGGGGCACCGGTCTCCCCCCCCCCCTAGAGGGGAAGTAAATTTTCAAGATGGGTATCTTTCGAAAGGTCTCGTTGATAATAGTAATAGTTAACTAGGAAAAATATTTTGTGCGTGTGGGGGCATCGGTTCCCCCCCATCTGGGGGGGAGTACCCTCCCGGGGGGGGGGCAAAGTTTCAAGATGGGTACCTTTCGAATGTTCTCGTCAATACTTTAAAAACGAATCGTTGAACCATAAATCTGTGATAATTTAAAACAAAGTTATCGATTTTTTTTACTTTTAAAGAAAAAAAAACTTAGAAAAAAAATCTTTTTTTTTTTTTTTTTTTTTTTTTTTTTAAACGAAATTTAACCAAACTTGGTATTTAGTTGGTCCCCAACACAAACTGGTGCTGATTACATTTGGTGATCAATCGCTCAACAGGTGGCGCTGTGATCTCATGTTTTCTAAATTTTTAACATGGCAGTATAGGACAAAATTTCGTATAAATGTACATAATGAGAGTTATTTTTGACTTGCGATTGTAAAATTAATATAATTTATTGATAATAGTAACAGTTAACTAGGAAAAAATTTCTGTGCATGTGGGGGGAACGCTTCCCCCCCCCCCTAGGAGGGAAGTACCCCCCCCCTCCCCGGAGGGGTAAATTTTGAAGATGGGTATCTTTCAAAAGATCTCGTCAATACCTTTAAAATGAATGGTTGAACTATAAATCTGTGATAATTTAAAACAAAGTTATCGATTTTTTTTACTTTTAACAAAAAAAAAAAAAAAAAAAAAAAAAAAAATTGTATTTTTTTTTTTTAAATATTGTTACTGATTGAATATGTATTACTTAAAAAAAAAAAAAAAACCTTAGAAAAAAAAATCGTATTTTTTTTTTTTTTTAATATTGTGTCTGATTGAATATGTATAGTAAAATCAAGAAGAATGTCTTGTGGTGGCCACAACATACTAGTTTTTTTAATATTGTTACTGATTGAATATGTATAGGAAAATGTAGAAGAAAGTCTTGTGGTGGCCACAACATACTAGTTTTCTTTAATTTTGACTGGGGAGTAAACATTTTTTAAGTTTTTCTGAATTTCTTTGTACAAGGAAATCAACTTGCACTGCAAAATATAGGAAATAAATATAGTTCAAATTTCTTCAAAACGTGCTCTAAATCATCTATATACTTATAGTTGCAACTTTTGAAAAAGAAAAGGATTGAAAAGTGTGAATTGATTAAATAAAAATTACAAGAAAATACATTTCTCACTCGCCTTTTTTTTTTTTTTTTTAATGCCCTGTCTGTCAAAAGAAAGGAACAATTTGTACTTGTTTATGTTGATATAGAATGTTTTACATTCATTGCATGTATTGTAGCTAATGTTAATTAATAATAATAATTTAAAAAAAAAAAAAAAACTTGCACTATATTTTTAATCATACAGTGCATTGTTTTCAATCAATGCTCCAATTCAATGAGCAATTGTTTTCAATCATATGATGAAAATAATATTTTAAGTGCAATTATATTAAAGTAATAATACAGTAAACTGATTTTATTCCAGTAAATAATCTTAAAGCATTACATTAAAACTTGTTTTGAGGTACACCATCTTTTCACTAATTAAAACTAAGTTCTACATTACCCTCCTTTAAGAGGGAAAAAAAAAAATTGAGTCCGAAATTGAAATTTATCGTAATTCTATTGAACCTAACCTGAATCTCTTCTCCGACCGTCCTATTAGCTCAGTGCATTTGCATTTATCTCCAAAAATAAGTAATAATAATAATTAAAAAAAAAAAAAAAAACGAAGTCCGAAATCGCAATCTATCGTATCTCCCCTTCTGCTTCCTATCCCTCCGTTTACGGTCTGTCTTACCTGCAAATTAAATAGAATGATCCACTTCGTAGGGATCGAGCTTAACATTGAAGCGCTAGTAACCGAATATAGCGTCCTCTGGATATCTTATTATTAGTGTTTCTCGCTCGTCGGAATGGAGGTTGATGCTGTCCGCTGCTGATTATCACCTGAAATGATATATAATGATGGAGGACGAGTTAAAGTGTCCTTTGTGCAAACATTTCTTTAGTAATCCTGTGCTTTTACCTTGTTATCATTCATTATGTTTAAATTGTGCTCTTCATGTGCAACAACCAGCTCAGCAAGTCAATCAACCACCTCAAGAGGATGCCAATCATCTGAATGATATCCCTGCCGATTGTCCAGATATTGACAAGCTGAGCTTGGTCAGTGAAACGGATAGTGGTGTTGTTTGTAATAGTAGACCTAATAGTTATGTTGGTACACCAAATCAAGGAATTCTTTTCCCCCCTTTACACAGTAGTGCTTTATCTTTAAGTTGCCCCGTGTGTCAAAAGACTGTATATTTCGATGAAAATGGAGTACACAATTTACCTAAAAATCGTGCACTGCAAAACATTGTTGACAAATACGGTGAAATTCGGAATTTAGCCATTCAGTGTCAATTATGTGAGGAAGAACCTCAAGAAGCAGCTGTTATGTGTCTGCAATGTGAGGTGTTTTATTGTACTTTGTGTCGTGATAATTGCCATCCTGCCAGGGGACCATTAGCCAAACATACATTAGTTAATCCTCATGAGGGCAAAGCTGCCCTTCGAGCTAAAAACAAAAACAAAGAACCTAAGTGTTCAGATCATAGTGAAGAATCTCTTAGTATGTATTGTATGCTTTGCAAAATTCCTGTTTGTGTTTTATGTTTACAAGAAGGGAGGCATTTAAGTCATGATGTGCAAGCACTGGGATCTATGTGTAAAGCTCAAAAGGTATCTATTGCTAACAACTCTTATTTATACGCTTAAAGTTTTAAGAATCATTTAAGTATGTATTACCTATATATTGTACTAATATCAGTTTAAAGCAATTTTATTTGAAAGACAAAATCTGCTTTATTTAAAAACGTTTGTTTAATAAGTTTTAAACAGTGTCTGAAAATATTGTGTTATATAATCTAGAGCTAGAGCTGTGATCATTTTCTAACAAAAAATACTTCATAATTGTTGAAGCATGTTTCGTATTTTATTATGAAACGTAAAATGTTTTACTGTATCCTATAACATATTTTAAAGTTCATTAGATTTTATTATGTAGGGTAAGGTAGGATCTTATAAATTTGCAATTTTTTTACAAAAAAAGCTAGTAAACTGTATTGAAGTACTCTATGAATGTGGATGTGTCAGCTGCAAGGTTTCAGAATACTGAAAAGGTTTTCTTGTGAGAAACAATCTATGTATTATCCTTCCCCTGATATATCTATCAACAATCCTTCATTTATTTTTTTATAATTATAGATGATTATAATTTTATGAAAATGTTAGTTCAAATAATTTTAATTACTTCCACACTAATAAATAGATAAATAAATATTATTAAATAATTAAATATTAATTCTCTTTTGGAAAAATAAGAGATCTACATTTGTTACATTAAATAATCTTATTTTATTTGCACTAAATTAACCAATTAAGGTTGTTTAATTTATTTATTATTATTACTTTTTAATTCATAGATACTTTTTATAGTACCTTTTATAGTACAAGTACCATATCTACTATTACTATAGCATTTAGTTATTTACTGTTATCTTTACAATACTTCTCTTTTGTAGTAGCCCCATATGGCCATAAGAAAAATACCCTCATTTACTTTAGTCTTTTTTAATTTACTTTAGTCTTTTTTTAATTAGTCTTTTTTTTTTTTTTTTTGTCATTGATTCATTTTCTACTAATGTTTAAACTTGATTTAGAATATTTATTGGAGGTTTTATTTTCAAAAGCTTTGGGAAAAATTTTTCTGTATCATGTAAAAAGTTTTTCTGTTGATTGTGTGTGCTATGCTATTTTCATTCAATCAGGATATTAAAAAAAAAAAAAAAAAAAAAAAGTTGTAATTTTCAAAATTTTTTGTCGTTAATTTCACTAAAATTATCTTAAATATATTATTAATGTATAATTTTATGAAGATATTAGTTCAAATAATTTTAATTATTTCCAATATAATAATAAATATTAAATGTCATTATACTCTTCTGGAAAATTAAGGGATCTGCATTTGTTACATTAAGTAATCTTATTTTATTTACACTAAATTAATCAATTAAGGTAATTTAATTTTTTTTATTCATTAGGTAGTACTTTTCTTTTTATTGTACCTTTTATAAATACTTGTACCTTGTACCATACCTACCGGTACTTAGTTATAGTGCTGTAAAGGTAACAGCATCAGCCCCATATAGTCACAAGAAAAATACCCTTATTTACTTTAAATTAGGTTTGTTTTCAAAAGCTTTAGAAGTAATTATTCTGCTTCATATGACAAGGTTTTATGTTGATTGTGTGTGCTATGCACACATTTTCATTAGTTTTAAACAGGATTTGAAAAAAAAAAACAGCTTTCAATTTTTTAAAGAAAGAAAAAAAAAAAGCTCCATCCACTTAGGTTTTTTATCTAAAACCCAGACTTTATTTATTTATTTTTAGGGAACTTAAATATTGATTTTTTATGTAAATGATAATCTTTGAATATCATCATGGGAAAAAACTTTAATTAATAATATAATTTAAAAGATAAATATAACTGCTCCATTTAGCTCTAGTATTGTTCTCATTAGATAAATATATCTTTTTAATGCACAAACAACAGTCTTATTTAAAAAGGTAAAAACTTCTTTAACATGATTTCCTGTGTATTCCCGAAGCAGAATTAAGGCGACATTGTTGCAGAAAAGAAATTGTCACTTGCAGAAAGATTTGCTCATAATAATTACAGATATTCCCATACTTCAGTAGAAAACAGAAATTTGTGTTATATTTAAGAATTATTCTACAGTATATTAATAATATAAATATCTTTTTAATTAAATAGGCATAGTATATATGTAAATTAGAAAGTATGTTGTTGTTAAATAACATAGTCTTGCATAAAAGGTTTGCATGAATGAGGCTTGCCACAGAAAGCATAAAATATTTTGCCACAGGGCTGTGTGTTATTGAATGAAATTTGTATTAATAACATTACAAAATATCCTTGAATTAAAAATCTAACTTTCTTCTTACTATAGCGCTTTAAACGGACTAGTTATGCAAAAATATTACGGGCCATGAAAAATTTAGACAGTATGCACTTCTGAGAGGAGTACATGTTTTGACTGTAAATGACAATAAACTCAAGTTTCTTTATCTGATCTTTAACAATACTAAAATAATTATCATTAATAAATTATCATTAAATAAATTATCATTCAAGAATTTTCCTGGAGGGCTGGTACACAAATCAACATTTTTCACCACTTAATGAGGCATGCACAGTTCCCGCTTAAAGGGCAAAACTGGGAAAATTCATTAGTGGCCAGTGGCCGGTACTGTCAGTTTCATTAGTAGCCACTTTTTTAAGTTAGTAGCCACTTTTCATATGATAAGACTGTTTCTTTCAGACTGCAAAAAGCATTGTTACCATTTTACGGTATAATCACCACAAGAAAAATATGAAAATAAGAAATACATATAATAATAAAAATAACAGAGGGACACTGAAATTGTAATTTGTAATTACGCTCTTTTTAAAAATCCTAAATTGTACATCCTAAATTAAAATCTGCTTAGGGCTGTAATAATAACAGCAAAAGTTTTTATCTTTCAGATAATTCAGTAGTACGTTTTTTTTTTCAATTTATTTAAGTGAAATAAGCTGTTATCATTTACAGTTCATAAATGAATCAGCTGATTCATCATCATCACAATCTTTTACACGGTCATGTGTAAATACAGTTAGCAGTTTTATTATTGTTTCTTATTTCTAAAAACACACTTTTTTAAATGATTTTATTTCAATAGAGTTAAAATATTTCCTTTTAAAAAGTATAGATATGGAAACTTAGCTGCTTCATTAAAAATAATTTACTTAGCTGCCAAATTTGTAGCTTTAAAAATAGGGAGATTTCTACTTTAAAATGGAAAGGGAAAAGGAAGATTACTATTCAAAAGAAAGCAAATACAAAAAATTTTGAAAAATACACATTTAAGCCAAATCAAATTTTGATACACACATTTGTCAAATATCTTAAATGGGTTAAATATACACTAAATACTATGGAGATAATAATGGAAAAAGATTGTGCTTTGCAGGACATTTGATCATTAACTGCTAGTTGAAATGGAGCGCACATGTGTGTGTGTGTGTGGGGGGGGGGGGTACATCTATATACTTCTTTATAGGTTCTAGATCTAATGAAGAAAGTTTAAAATGAATATTTACATTTTGTTATGGATGGAAAAAGATTGTAAATCATAAGGCTTCGGTGGAGTATGTGATTGCCAATCGTTGGAGCGTAGCAGAGGGGGGGGGGGATTACAAGAATTATGAGTAAGAGATATTAAACAATTCTACTTCTTTACAGATTCTAGAATCTAAAAAAGTAAGTTTAAAATAGATATTTATATTTTTGCAGCAAATGGAGAATGACTAGAAATTATAAAGCTTTCTATAAGCTGTGTGATCACAAATCGTTAGGGGAAGGGAAAGGGGGGGGGGGCAAAAAATTATATAAGTGAGATATATTAAACAATTCTACTTCTTTATAGGTTGTAGAATATAATAAAGCAAGTTTAAAATGAACATTGACATTTCTGGCATGGATGGAAAAAGATTGGAAATCACAAGGCTTCGATTGCCTATCGTCGCTCGATTTTTAGAATCTTTTAATGATCACAAAAAGTGGCGATTTTAGTGGCGATCGATGCATAATTTTTAATCGCCATCTTTTTTTATTTAGTCGCCATGTGGCCGGTGGCGACCGTTAATTTTGCCCTTTATTCCCGCTGAATATGTTGTACTTTCTTAATGAAAGTCTGTTCTTCTCAGCATTTACATTTGATGTTTTTACTGATAAGGAGCCTGTAAAAGGCTCGAAACGTTTAAATTTGTTTTGTGTTTTTAATGTTTTAAATTGTATATTTTTAGTATATATTGTCTGTCTCAATTTTTAATGTGATTAAAATTTATGAGACGCAATGATTTTTAAATATTTTAAGTTTCTTTGTTCTGCCAATTCAAATGATTGCATAGCTTATTTCATACTGATCAAAGGTGGGGAAATAACTCTTCATTGATGCAAATAAGCTGAATATAAACTGAAAAAGAAAAAAAGTTCAAATTTAGAAGTAGTTTTTCACACTTTTCAGCCATAATCTGTCATTTTTTAGAAGAAAATTTTTCTTTGATTCTCTTGAACATCATGGAAGCAGAAATAAGAGAAAAGGAAAAGGAAATCTTGATTCACATACAAATTCATATGTTGAAAGAAGAAAATGTTGTTATTTATTTTAATTTCTTTATGAACAGTATAAAAATTATTTTTTAACCTTTAAATGTCAAAAATGCTACTTTTCAGCAGCATTAAAGGTGAAAATTAAGAAATTTGGTTAGCTGCCATTGGCTGTAAGTCTCCATTTTTTTAGTGATTATTTTTTCGTGTTTCTGTTCACTCGCTATCAAAAATATTATACATTACAGAGTTTTCCCTAGACCAGTGGTCATAAACTCATTTTTGAAGAAAACCAAATGTTAACAATACAATGTTTACAATTTATTTTGAGAGCCAAAAATTTTTAACTCAATTTACATTAGCTGATTCATTCTTATTAACATAATTAGAGTATTCCTAAGTTGACTTTTGCTAAAAACACAAGGGTAAAAAAATCCGGTGTGTCTTGCAAGCTGCAGTTTGCCGACCCCTGTCCTAGACAATTTCAGCGGATGCAGTACCCTGCCTACCCTTTGATTTGAAAAAATAGTACCTTTCTTTCTCCTCATTTGCTCCACCACTGGCTAAGATGTTCTACTCTTGAAGTTGGTAGATGTGAGGTGCTGGGTTTGGTACCAGATCGCACTCATTGGCCTAGCCGTTTGGAGCTTTCCGTTGTTT
This sequence comes from Salticus scenicus, assembly GCA_963930645.1. Taxonomy (NCBI): domain Eukaryota; kingdom Metazoa; phylum Arthropoda; class Arachnida; order Araneae; family Salticidae; genus Salticus; species Salticus scenicus. Next base: position 141,202,301 of record OZ005648.1, on the reverse strand, counting down.
TCTCTGAAACTTCCATAAATACAGACTAACAAAGAAAATATCCTTTGAGCATATACTCAGAATATTCTTTAAAAAAATACTATTAATACTTTCATAATGTCAGATCAATCAAATTTATCAGTGGAATTACAGTAAATAATCTGTAAAAAAAAAAGTTCTTTCAAGTATATAACACTAAAAGCCATAACAACTTGCTATTTGGCAAACAACATATGTCTCGCCAGGTGCAAATAATTGTAGTATATTTGAAAATTACTTGTTAAACAAATGTCTTAGCACAATGAATAACATGTAATATTGAATAACTTTAAATTTATTGGATAAAATAGTAAACTACTTTTTATATAGACTTCTATAATAATAACAAAGTAACTTGTTGTTGGAAGTATTTAATTTTATCACTAAAAACATTTTTTAAATTGTGTAAATGCAAAAAAAAAAAAGTTATTTGTATATTTAGTGTTTTAATTTATTTAGAAAATCTTTTGTAAATTGCAATTATTAATTTTATTTAACTGTTAAGATCTCTTTTTAAAATTTGATAAAATAATTTAATTTCTTTTTTAGCTGAAAATTAAAGTTTAGGAAATTATGTTTTAAAGTATAATTTGGAAATCCTATTCATTTTGCATTCGAAACACAAATTGTGGACAGTTACAACTATTTAAACAAAACTTTCATTTATTATTATTATTATTTGTTTGTGTGTGTGTGCGTATAAGTGAATTATCGTACTGTTTCCAGCAATTTTTTAGCAATTTCCATTTATAAAATTAATTAATTTTGTAAAAATTTGGAATATTTTCATAAAAAAAATACCTTGAATGAATGAAGATGACAGCAGAAGCAGGGGTATTTTTTATACATTTTAGCAAATATTATGTTTTTCTTTTACTGCCACATAACTTAAAAAAAAAAATTAAAATAACTTAAAAATAAAAAAGGGCCACAAAATAGAAAATTGTGTAGCATTTATTTGTAATTTTATATCTAAACATTAGGTATAGGTCACTGCATAAAATTGTGCCTGATCTATTGATACACTTTTTTAAACAAATTAAATTTACAACAGTATTATCTGCATTATTCAGATGACAATTTTACAGTGATCACCAAGTTTGCCAGTTCCATTTTTGAAGACTGAGCTTTCCTTGAAAAAAGATGGTTTGGTGCTTTTACACATCTTTAGATTTTTAATTTTTACCGCTTTGTAAACACTGAAACAGTTGATAATCAGATGGTGCAAGATTGGAAGAATGTAATGGGTATTTAAGAATTTCTAACTCTTGTTGTTTTCTCAGCATTTGTTATATGTTATGCAATAAATGATTATGTATTGCCATTGGGAAAAATTACATCTTTTCGTTCCCCATCATACTATAGGTATGGGGAACTTGGGTAATCGTAAAAATTTTCGACCTTGGTTTTTTGTCTTTTTTACTCGTTTTCAGGTGTGAGGAATCCGAAAATGACAAAATTTGTATGGTGTCTGTTAGTGTGTTAGTCTGTGTACATGATATCTCAAGAACAAATTGTCACAGAGAGGTCAAATCAGTTTTAAAATATTACTTTCAACACTGGCAAGAACCCTATTCATTTGCAACATTCAAATTAAAAAACTTCGTAAGTTATTAGAAATTTACAATTTTCTTAACATGGGAGAATAGGACAAAAATTCCCTTAAATGTGCATTAAATGGAAACTTTTTACTGTAAAAATGTCAGACCAGTTTTGATGCCGGAATGAACATCAGTAACTATAAATATGCTACTTTGAAAATTTCGCAAGTTATTGGATATTTACGAATTTATTAACATGGCAGTATAGGGCAAAATTTCACATAAACGTCAATTTTGAGAGATATTTTCATCATAAAGATGTCAGACTACTTTTGAAATATTATTTAGGACACTGGCATGAATATTAATGTCTATGATTTTTCCAAAATTAAAAAATTCGTAAGTTATTTGGAATTTACGATTTACTTAACATGTCAGAATAAGGCAAAATTGAGCATAAACTTCCATTTTGAGGATCATAAATACATTAGACAACTTCAAAATTACATTTATGATATTTGTTTGAACATGATTGAATACAAATATTCTAATAGGAAAATTTCGTAAATTATTCGTAATTTACGATTTTATCAACATAGCGAAATCGTAAATTTTTCATATGAATATGAATTTTGAGTATTATTGCATTTGAAATAGTAGCATGAAAACTAAACAATGGAATTGACCCTAATAAAATAAATTAATAGATTAGAATAAGATAAATATATCGAAGTGAACGGTGGATAGCCGATTAGGCGGGGATTTCATTCTGTTACTGTATCAAGCTTTGGTCAGATTCATTTCTTTTAACATATAATATGTCTCGCACTAGAAATTTATGAGAACATAAATATGATGGGGAACTGGGAGTCCACCTATGCCAACTAGTTTTGTTTTCTAGGACTGGATGTTTTTCTTGGATGTCTGTATTAAGCCTTGTGAGTTGTTCACAGTGCTTTTATGACTTGATCACTTCACCATGATAGTAGCTTAAAATGAATAGTTCTGATGCAGTCACACTAATCTCTCAACTGCAGTTTTAGAGGAAGCCCAGTCTTTGTGACAGATTCTTTACTTTCATCTGCTGTTTTTCATATATACATATATTTAATCCATTTCTCATTGCCTGTTACCATATAATCCAAAAGAGGCATTTTTTGTAACGTGCAAGGAAAGAAAAAGCCACCTTCATTCAATTCATCTTATTCTTTTCTGTCATTAGATGTGATACCCAGATATTGAACTTAGAAATATATCCAAGTTCTTTTTTAATGGCAATATGTGTCGAATTATCAATGTTAATGAAATTTTTATTTTTCCAACTTGAGTGAAAATAATGCCTGGACCGGGAGTGGAACCCCGGATCTTTGACTTACAAGATCAAGGCTCTACCAATTCAGCTATCCAGGCCGACAGTCGGTCGGCATTACTCACTCAGACAACCTTTAGGCAGAAACATCTGGTCTATCATGTAGATAGCTCGACAGAAATAAGCCGCAGGTAATGGAAAACACCATTAAACAATGGGAGAAAGAAATACAATTTTTTTTATTAAAATCACACAATCAACTGATTGGAAGAAAATCATATTTATTGAAATTTTTATTTTTCCGACTGAGTGAAAATAATGCCTGGACCGGGAGTGGAACCCCGCATCTTTGACTTACATGGTCAAGGCTCTACCAATTGAGCTATCCAGGCTGACAACTGGTCGGCATTACTCACTCAGACAACCTTTAGGCAGAAACATCTGGTCTATCCGTTTAAACCTCATGAATTATAGTAATTTCAAAATAAGAACTAGAAATTGCTTTTTAATACTTAGAAATTAAAAAAATATATATATATCATTTCAAATCAAATTTGTAACTTATTAATGCGCTTTGAAGAATACGTTCCTTGAAATTGTTACAGAGATAAGTTATGGACGTGTTTAATTTGTAACTGTGCTGCAAGTGTAAAATCTTCAACAATGAATGATAACGGAGGTTTGTTGTGCTTTAATTTTTTTTTCTATTAAAAAAAAAATCACAGTGTAAATAAAAAAATTTTTAGTGTGCATAAATGATATTTTCAGCTGCTGAGGAGATATATTTGAGTGTATTAACTGGCGATGCTGATTTTATTAAGCAGTGGCTTTAAAAGTAGTTTGTATTGATTTGATTCCAGTCCTGACAATTTGATAAGATTAAGCGGCTGATTTTATTAATCACTAAATTTATTAAGTGGTTCTTTCAGTATATATTTTAAATTAATAAAATTCTTTTGCGTAAAATTAGAAGCATGTTTCAATTTGTATTCTGAAATTATTAGTCTTGTCTTACTGATAAAATGATGGAGAGCAATTATTGTAAATAAATTTTTATTATTAAAAATTTTTGATAATGTAATAATAGGTAGGGGAATATTGAAGGGAAAGTCAAAAGTCGCAGTGAAGGAAGAGACTGGAAAAAGAAACAAGCAAATGAAGAATTCATCGCTTGTGCTCATAAGCTGGGTGTATCTGTGTTTGTGATTTTTCAAAGCTTGGAAGAAGAAAAATAGCTTGATCTGTAAAAGCGAATTTTCATCTTACCAGTGGAAAATGCCTACATATCAAATGATGATTAGGTGCAAAATTATGGCCATGAAAAGTTAGGCTTAAAAAATGATAACTGGGTGTGTAAAATTGCAATCGTCAAACTAAATTTTTTTAGGTGTAAAATGCGATTAACAACTGCTAGTTTTGAACTCTGAGAGCATGATCTAATTAAGTCTTTTTTTTTTTTTGTGTGTGTGTGCACAATTCCAGTATTCAGGCCTTTATAAAATTCCTAAAGCATTACATATTGAAAATGAATTTTTTCATTCTCCATCTCCATTTTTACAAATTTTGCTGTACTCAAAAATCAACCTCTCTTATCAGTATTCACCATCATTGTAGGGACAAAAAACACTTTTATCTTTCAAGGGCAAACAACAGAGCTATAACAAAGCACCAGAATTTCCCTATAAAGTACACTCTGGCACTATCTATAAGAATGGGACATGAACTTTTTCAATGACTTGAATTTACTTAATTTTTTAAAGCAATATATATATATATATATATATATAAAGCTTTAATTAACCAGAATTTTTTAAACATTATAAAATAAGTAACCTTACTTAAGCTTCTGTTGTTTTGCCCAAGTCCTTTCGAGCCCCCCCCCCCCCCTCATCTTCAGTGGCTGACTTGCTTTGTTCTACGAACTGTCTTCCTTCGGTCCAGTGATTGACTAGATGAGGCCATGATTGGCTCGTTGCCATTTATTGATTGAATATTAGAAAATTTTTCAATTGTTTCTCTATTTCACACGTAAGTTGTATTGTTAAAATTGGCAATCTTTTTGGTGTCATTAAAGATTAAAGTCAACAGTAATATCGTAGTTAAGATATGTTTTCGCTAATGCAGCTGTGGCTTTACTGTATTTGATGTTCTTTAATACACATTTTTATTCTCCTTTTGGTCATTCCAATATAGCATTTTTCATTTTGATTGTCATTAATTGGGATTTTACAAACACCAGAATTTTCTAATGGCGAAATTGGGTCTTTTTCATTTCTTATGATTTGATAAATATTCATGTTTGGTTTAATAGGGATCTTGATATTATGTTTAATACCTAAATTTTTAATTTTTATGGTGGCACCGCAATTGTATGGAATTGAAAATGTAAACTTTTGGAGGAGTTTTTTGGTGGGGACTAATGTTATTAAATGTTTGAACTCTGTTCTTGTATAATTTATTAACTAAGTTTCCCGGGATATCCGGCGTTAACGGTAATATTTTTAATGAATTTAAGTTTTTCCTTAAGGTTTTCCGATTCATCACAAATGAGAATGGCTCTGTAGCTCTGTTAATATATACTTTAAAGGTGCTAATTTTGTACTTATAAGGGGTTTTACTTTTGCTATGGATAATTTCAGTGCTGGCAGTTGGTTTTCTATAAACGATAGTTCTAACACAATTAGGTTTATGGGTTATTTTGACATCAAAGTAGTTAATTATATTATCATTTTCAATCTCACAGGTAAACTTTAATTTGGAATCTAATTGTTTCAAAGTTTCGAATAAGTTATGAACGTTTTCATCACGGTGTATAATTGCTAAAATATCATCTAAGTACCTAAATCAATACAAAATTTTTTCTCTAAATAAGTCAATAATTATATTTTCAAATGCACTCAATATGAATTCTACTACAAACACAGATATGGTGGAGCCCATCGGGACCCCTTGACCTTGTTCATAAAACTTTCCATTGAACCTAAAGTAATTTTCATTGAGTATTAAATTAGTGGCTGCAATTAAAGTATTACAAATGTCTGGATTTTCATATTGGTTTTTAATGATGGTGCTAACTATTTTGACGACTTCCTGAATATCAATAGAGGGGAATCTATTTATATAATTTGCAAGTGAGGTGACGATTTTGGTTCGTACTCATCTTCGAGAAAAGCCGTTGCTCTAGGCAACGGAAAAGTAAAACTTATATTGTGGCCATCCAATTTTAATGTTTAAAGCTCTAAATTAAATACAACGGATCACCAGCTATTATAAACAATGCAATAACAGATAAAACAAACCAAAACTGTTACCATTCAGAAAATACAAATTCCAAATGGATGACTTTTTAATTCTGAATGAACGACTCTTTGAGCGTTTCACAAAAAAAAAACTCTTAAATTATTTGTAAAACATATTAAAGCCTTTAGATATTTTTATCAAGCTTAATTGTTTGTTTACATTGTAATGTATAAGTGGTGTCGATTTGAGTAAGTAAAGGTCATCAGTTGAGTTTAGTATTGAAATTAGTGTAAAATGATAGCGTCAAGTTGGGATAGAATGTTTGGTTGGGAGAGTAAAAGTCGCCAGTTGAAATTAGTATTGAAAGCAGTCTAAGGTGATAATGTCGAGTCAAGGTAAGATGTTCGGTTGAGAATGGGAAAGTCTCTAGCTGGATCCAGGCTATTTTGGCAATGCTGTGGGTGAGATAGCTGGTTGAAGGTATCGAGCAGAGGTTAATTTGGATTAGCATGGAGTGTCTGTAGTTACTGGATAGTTAGTTGGATAATTTGAAAACAGGATCTATTTAGATTACGGAAAGGTGAGTAAAAATTGAAGGTGGATAGTCTTAAGAAATGTATTCTGGTAAAATAAAGTGAAACGTTTTTTCTTATTATGAATACTTTAAATAGAGCACTTAATAGAACGCTGGGATGTGTTGTTACTGATGTATTGTCGGTAATATAGTGTGGTGATTTATCCTCCTGGAGATTGTCATTGAACGAAAAGCACTAGCCTTTGCTTACTGGAAAGGTTCTTGACTTTCGGCTAATACTATTGCAAGCAACAGTCAGTGGTGGATTTAGGGGGGGGGGCTAGGGGTCTGAAGCCCCCCACCCCAAAACACTGACATTCACAGTTGAATATTGCAATTGTAAATTTTTTATTGGTCTAGAATAACACTTTGAAAAATCTTAGCCCCCCCCCCACTCCCCCCCAAAAGTCAAGTTCTGGATCTGCCACTGGCAACAGTGATGAGATATTTTTATGATAGTCTAAATTACTTATTCCAGTCTATTTAGTGAGTTCTTTTGCATCTTCAAGCACTTCCTTGCATTTAAATTAAAATAAAGATTGATGTCACCCTTTATCTGAGTCTTCTAATTGAGATCATGAATCAAGTTGACGTAGCAAACCAGAATTCACAACATTTATAATGAAGTAAAAGTAAGCTTACGACATACATACGGAAATACCTACATAGGAAGGAATACATAATACACAGGGTTTAAACTGCCATTAGTTTTTTTAGCTTTTTGCTAAAAGATATTGTATTTTGCTAAAATATGTCAGTAAGAATTTTGCTAAAAAGCTAAAACTAGATTATTTCATATTATATCTTTAATTTTTACTAAAATATTTGTGGGCCAAAATTACAAAAACACCGAAAATATTGGGAATTGTTATTTATTTATTATGTCTGGATTTAATTTTGACTTCTAATGGTTGAATTTTATGCCAGAATGCAGAATTTGCTTCATAGATGTGTTGTTCTCTGTACTAGTATTGCGTTTGTTGGAATTGAAACAAAGTTTTGTTGATTCTTATTTCTTAAATCACACGTATGGACGATTAGTTAAAATCATCAGTGAACAAAAGAAATAGAAAACAAAATTGGGGATAAAGAAATTAAGGGAAAAAAAAAAAAAAAAAAAATCAGTCGTATCCAAAGAATGAAATTAATTCTTGAAAAAGCTAAAATACTGTTTGTGCATTTTAGTTAAAATGCTAAAGTAACTTTTTTGCCCGGTTAATCCTTGATAATACATATGAAAGTATTTTCTATGAATTAAACTAATGTTAGTAATTTTAATGATTTGTCTTCAATGAATTTCATGAGTGTTCATCATTATGTATATCAATCATTCATATGAATAATAATTCATATTAGTGATTCAAATATTGTTATTGTTTCTGGTTTTGAATGTTTTTGAATCATTTTCTGACTTTTTTACTATGGAAATGATTCATGTTGTTTTCTTTTAGTCAGAAAAATATTTTTCAATGTATAATTTTCATGATTAAATGCTACCAGAAAATGTAGATATTTTGATTGAAGTTTATGCTTTTTGCTATGAACTTTAATTTAAAAAGAAAAACAAGGCCTATATTTTTTGTCAACCAGCTGTTTTTTTTATTGTCATTCATATTTATTGATTGGGTAGAATTTTTTAATCTCAGAGCAAACATTATAAAATACCGAAACACATTTGATGCTGCCATTTATTAACAAATATTGAAAATACATTTAAATGATCTCGTGGCAATCTTCATGATCTAAACATTGTTTTCAAGATTTATCGTTCACATTCCGTCATTTTTGACGGAGTTATATACTAGTAAATTAATAATGTCAAAACTTTAAAAATTAAAAATTTTCTTCAATCTTAATATCACGCAAACGTTTTATAAAATCTTCAGTAGAACTTAAGCTATGATTCGAAGAGGGTAAAAGATAACTGTAAATTTTCGACATATATTTTTCAATGGGGTAGGTTGGTTTTTCACTTCAAACACTTAATAACATTAGTATTCAGAAAAGAAAAAGACCCATTTCACCATTAGAAAATTCCAGTGTTTATAAAATCCCAATTAAGGACAATCAAAATGAAAAATGCTATATTGAAATGATCAAAAGGAAAATAAAAATGCGTATTAAAAAACATCAGGCCGACATCAATTAGGGTAAAGCCATAACTGCATTAGTAAAAACATATCTTAACCGTGATATTACTGTTGACTTTAATAACATCAAAAGCATCGGCAGCAATACCACTTAAGTATTAAGTAGGGAAACAATTGAAATTTTTTCTAATAATCATTCAATAAATGGCAACAAGCCAAGGATGGGTTTGTGCCTATCATGGTGCCACATAGTCAATCACCAGACCGAAGAGAGACAGTTTGAATGATGATGAAGCAAGCTACACAAGCCAGCCACTGAAGATGAGGGGGGGGGGGGGCTCTAAAGGACTTTGGCAAAACAACAGAAGCTTAAGTAAGTTTACTTATTTTTATAAAATATATATATTGATAAACAAAACAATACCTTTTTAATTACAATTTAACTTTATTTATAATTTAATTTACAAGTTATATGGTTTGGGTTTTTGACCGTATGATTAAGTGACAATTGCACTATATTGAAGGTTATGTATTATATACAAATAGGAATGTTATTCTTATTGTTTCTTCCTCTTCTGTTTTTAGACTGAATTATCTCAGAACCTACAAATATTATCAGAAAAAGCTAAAGGTACTACAGAATTTATTCAAAAACTTAAAGCAATGTCCGAAAAAGTAACAGTAAGTATAAAATGCATTTTTTAAGATCTTAATTTTACTTGATGAATGTGTTATACAGAGCTGTAAATTCTTATAATTTATGTAAATTAACTAAATTTACATTTTTGCTAGTTTATATTATATTTTTATTGTGTTAATTTTATTTACTATAATTATATAATAGAGAAAAAATGGTAAACTATAATCACTAGAGTGATTTTTAAAAATCACCAGTGTTTCTGCTACGGTAGCATTTTTCGCGAAATGCTACCAGTAAAGACTTATCATCCAAAATCTGCAAATGAAATAACATGTTTTCGCTTTTTTGCTAAAGCATCTTTCTAAACACAAATTGAGAAAAAAAAAAAAAAAAATCTTCAGTGAAAATATTATAACGAATCTTTCATGGAAAAAAAATCACAACATTGATCAAGAAAAATTCATTGGTTCATGCATATAAGGAAAATCAAACACTGACTACGCATAAGAATCGCATACAGGAAATCAACTTGTAAATAAACATGAGGCATTTGTAAAGTGATCTAATATGAATGAAAGAAAAATTATAAATTGTAAACCAAAAAGCTTTAAATAGTAATAAACAAATTTCACTTATATTACTTACCTTTTTTTTTTATATTTGTAAGTTATGTTTTTATTTTCAGATACAGTATAAGCTTAATGTAGTTTTATATACTATAATGATAATTATATCTGCAGAAAAAGAATATAAGTCGTATCTAAGACGTTCATATTGCTTTAGAAAAGTTTACAATATAAAGTAATAATCTAAAAAGTTTAATATTTTTCATGTCTGTCAATACATGAGTTAAAATATATGCTTGTACTATATTCAAATTGATCTGGTTACAGTCTTACTTTTTTGTTTTTCATTTCAAATAAAAAAAAAAAAAATACCTTCTGTGTATAACTTTTAAAGACCTGATTAAAAACTTTTAAGTTTAAATGACAAATGAAAATCAAACATATCGAGGCATTTAGAATAATTTGTAAACTGATATTCATCTTTTTCTACTATTTCTGGCATTTTAGCATTTTGCTAAAGCTTTTTTTCTGATTTTAGCTTTTTTGCTAAAGAAAATTTTTACTCAGCTTAAACCATGAAAATCACTCTAGTCTTTTTTAAGTCCTCCTATGTTGTGGCCATCACAAAATTGTATATTTACCTACACAAATTCACGCAGTACAAATTATTTACTAAATTGCTTTCCATGATGAATGCAGGCAGTTTTCTTCTCAGAGAAATAAAGCATTGAATGTCGAAAAAAAATATGCTGTTAAAAATGCAATAAATAAATAAATTTGTTTTAGCATAGGTCTGTGAGTTCAATCATTCGTTTGAAAGATGATACCCATGCTGAAACTTCAAACCCCAAGGGTAAGCGATGCCACCACATACACAAAAGTTTTTCCCTGTTGACTATTTCTGTTATAAATATATTTTTTAAATTTCACATTGAAAAGTTTAAAATAATTCTCATTATGTACATTTATACGAAATTTTGTCATTTACTTACTGCCATTTTAAAAGTTATAAAAAAATGGGATGAAAGAGTTACTTATTAAGCGATTCACCCCCAAATGTAATCAGTGTCAATTTAGGTCATGTAACTAAATTCCAAGGTTGGTTAAATTTTGTCCATTGGTTTGTGCGATACAAAATCCACAAAATTTTCATACACACAAACAAAACTAGACATTTTCTAAAAAGGATCAATTTGTGTTCTGAACATCTCAGTCTCAAAATCATCGAAAACCAGAGCTCGAAAATTTTAAGGAATCCAATACTTTCTTCTAATATGAGAAGAAAATAAAAATGAAAAAAAAGTTTTATAACTTTACAATTAATATAAATTATCATGCTTGAGATATCTTAAAAAAAGTAAGCTTTAGTTAAGTTTGCAAATAGCTGTGTAGTAAAGTAATAGTCATGAATGACAGATTTTATTTTTATTTATTTATTTGTGACAATTATTTAACCCTTGCTTTCCCTAGATCAAGGCATTACTGCAGAAAAATTGCTTTCAGGTGCCGCTTGGTTGTTTGGCAAAAATCACCAGCACTGCGCCTTTTTGTATCGTTTAGAAATTGCAACATTCTACTGGTTACATTTGCTATCTCTGGCGAATTAGCACACTTTTTGAATGAGGCAGGCTTAACTAAATTCCAACTTCAAAATGGTGTCAAAATGACCCCATCTTGGGAAAGCAAGGGTTAATGGTATAGTGAAACCTCAGTAAGTTGACCATCAACTGTTGCAACTGTTTTTTGATCAACTTTCGCAGATGGACAAATTATAAAGGGATATTTATTCCAGACAGGGTTGGGTTTTTGACGTCAAAAAGTGGTTTTTGACATGACAAAGGTTTAAACACGGTTTAAACCGTCAAAAACCTGTCATAAACCTCTATACCGTCAAAAACCTGTATTGTCAAAATTCAACATCTATAAATGAGCTAAAATCTGGTTAGAAATAGGATTTAGTAATATTTGCCATATACAAGTGAATATCTAAATATTATGCTGTTTATAAATTAAGAAATCTGAAAACAATTTGTAGATAATTTATAAAAAATTAGGTAAATATACTGGTTTATAATCTAAGAAATATATACAAAGTATGCATACAGTTATATTTTGTATGTTTATGTTTATTTATATTAATATTTATGAAATTCTAAAATTCCGAAGTTACTTATGAATTTTCACATAAGACATGAAAACACGGGAATACTGGATTTTTTTTTTTTTTCTCTTTAAGTAAAACATAATATATGTGGGCAGTAAATTAATATGAATTTGAAAATAATTATATTTATAATCTACATTTATTTTACTTATCATTTATTAATGAATTTTTATCTGTTTATTATTATTATTGATTGTATAAATATTTGTACCTGTTTATAGCTTGGACTATTGGTGTTCGGTGTTTTGGGAGTAAGGCTGATTGACTACTCTAGTATCTTAGGCCTAAGGGGTATTGCCCTCCGTGTGGGTCTGCCTACAGGGTCCTAGTCCGTATTTATACAAGTTTCGGAGAAAAACATGAAAAACTCTGAATGGCTAGGCAACGAGTGCGCCCTGGGATCAAACCCTACACCTCACGTTTACCAGCTTTGAGCGTAGTACCACTTGGCTGCTAGTGGGCCCTACAGCTTAGACTAATAATTTTTTTAAAAATCTGTACGGGTAAATATTACATTTATTACAATTTATACATGTCCAGAAAGCATTCATATTTCTCGTGTTTCACGGTAATTATATGAATTTCAGACACAATTCAAGCTTTTTTAACATTCAGAATTATTACTTTTTCTTAAAAACTTGTAATATCAGCAGTCATTAAGAAAAAAAAAAGTTATATTTTTCTATAAAATATTTAAATACAAAATATTAGGCTATGCATTTTTATTTTACTGGTTAAATACATAATACCAAAAGCACAATACTAAAAAAATTGAACTATACAATGTTGTATTGCAAATAAAATGATTTGTCAATCAAAATGATCTATCAATGATATATAAATCATAAATTTTTAGAAGCCTAAAGTTTTGTTTTTATATTAATCAAAATGTTATAATAATGTTTCTCCAAAAACATTAATGTGTATTATGTTTACCTTTTAAAACATACTGATAAATAATATCTTATTCAAAACAACTATATTTTTAAAGTATCGCCTAACTAAGTTTAACATGTGCTATATCAAGCATAGTTGTAAATAAATTTCATAATAATATATAAAAGTATCACAGCATATTTTGAATGAACATAGAAATAATTCATAGTAAAATTTTAAAAGCCTAAAGTTTTGTTTTTTATATTAATCAAAATGTTGTAACAATGTGTTTTTCAAAGAACATCATTCTATTTACTTTTCAAAAAATCCTTATGAACTATATTTTATTAAGCTAATTTTTCATATGACAATTAAATTATAAATATAGGTTTTTGACAGTTTTTGACATTTTTGACAAGGTGGTTTTTGACATGACGGTTTTAACCATGGTTTAAACCGTCAAAAACTGTCACGTGTCAAAAACCTGCCAACCCTGATTCCAGAATCGGCAAAAATTCTTTTGTTGATTAATTCAAAGTACGGCCGTATATTTTAAGTTATAGTGCTTTAAAATAAATATACTTATCGTTGCCAAAAGGCAAATGGTAAAAGAACCTTAGAATAAAGCAAAGAGGGATTATTCAATGTGGCATTACGTTAGAGGTTTCAAAAGTAAATTAGGAAAAACAAATTCAGAAAATAAACTAACAAACTGTCTAGGTCTTAGTATAATTATAGAATTAGTATAATAGGTAGGTCTTAGCATAATAGGTATAGAATTTAAAAAAGAAAAAAATTATTTGTACAGTTTTAACAACTTTCTTCTTGCAATTTTAAATCCAAAATAATACATGCATAAAATGAAAAAAATGTATAAATAAATAAATAAAAAATATCAACCTTTACACTCCAATTTGATTTAAATAAATGTATAAAGTTTTTTTTTAATTACCTTCTTGACATAATCCGATAAATTTCTTTTTTTTTTTTTTTTTTTTTTTTTGCAATGCACATTAATCATACTTTTCGAATGATATTGCTTTTAAACCCCTCTTCTTCATGCATTATTAGAAATAAGCTAAAAGTGTACAATAAATTTTATGTTTGCATATTAATATATAGATTATTTTTTAAATTAAATTTTATGTATTATTTTTAACAATAGCATTTTTAATGCTTTCACTGAATCATATTTGTTTTTTCAAATTTCATAAGCTTTTTATAAAGTGCTATTTTTTCTCTCTAATTTTAAGCATATCATCATTGTTCCTTTATTAATATTTTCACAAGATCTTCATCATTTGTTATGATTATTAATAATTAATATTCTTTTAGGAAAATTGTGTTCAATTAGAAAGTAATATTGAAAATGAATGTGAATTGCTCATTGAACTAATTAATGTTCGAAAGCAGCAACTAGTCGATTTTATTAGGAAGGAAAGAGATTTCAGAATTAAATCTTTGAAAGAACAAGTTACTGTATGTACTGGAAAATTACAACAAACTACCGGACTTCTGCAATTTTGTATAGAAGCACTTAAAGAAACTGATCCATCGACATTTCTTCAGGTACGTTTTTTTTCTGTTTTCATTTAGACATGTATAAATAATATTTCTATTAAAATATGTATATAAACTGATAAGGGCATAAAGGCTATTTGGATGTTTTCTCTATGCTATGTGCTTTTTATCATTTTATCTGCTTCTATTGTTGGTAAAATTAATGGCATGAATTGATGATATTCTCTCAAGAAATAATGTAAATAATAATAAAAAAAATATTTATTTTAACATTTGATATTTAATAGTAATAAGTATTTTGAAAAAAATTAAACCTAATTTTATACAAGATTTTGCAGCCCACACCGGAAACTTCTGCAAGAAGCTTCAAATAAGGCCTTTCAGTTTATTTAAAAAAAAAATTTATGTTTAAGTAGTGGAGGGGGGGGGGGAGGAATCATTTTTATTCCAATTAATTAATTAATATCCGTATAATTCAAAGTTTTAAATATCATCAATATCTCATTAAAACATGCATTTTTTTTTCATTTACATATTCTGTTTTTGAGTCATTAAAAAGGTATTTTTTATAAAAGGATGGGAGCACTTTTTTTTTTTTTTTTTTTTTTCATTTCTTGTGTTTTAATAATCAAATTTATAAATGTGTATATATGTTTACAGTTATATTTATTTTTGTAGGTTGGAACTTCTCTAATTCACAGAGTTTCAAATCTAGATATCACATGGGGCCAAGAAATGCCATGCACTCCTTGGGTGTCTGATGATTTTGATCTTACTTTGGATCACCAATCAGTTATTCAATCTATTGAAAATATGACATTTTTGCAAATGAAACGTAAGATTCTTTAATTAAGTATTGTTATTTCAATTTTTATTTTGAGGTTTTTTTTTTTTTCATATTTTTAATTATTTTAATAAAATAATTATCTTTTTAGCACCTGGACCGCCTATTATAATTCCTGAGGAATGTACATCAGAAAATAATAGTATAACAATAGCTTGGCAACCTCATCCTTCTAGTTTTGTTGAAGGTTATATTTTAGAATTAGACGATGGAAACAATGGTGCATTTAGGGTATACATTCTTATAATTTCAATTATATTTTATTTATTTTTTTGCTATTTAAAAATAATATTTATAATAACTTTAGTATGTAAAGTTTGAGTTACTAAAAAGTCACAACTGATCATGAAATTTAGTGATATGTAAAAATGGCAAGATGTAATCATATATTTTGCTCAAAAATTAAGGTACAAAAAAGATAGTGCCAAACTGATATATCTTTGTTACAAGTCCTATGTTTGTCTTTTTTATTCATATAATATGCCAAATAAACCCAACATTTCTAATTGGAATATTAACATTAGTTACATCCTCTGTTTTTAAATTAATCTAACAATTCCTGTTTTTTTAAGTATTTAACATAAAATATGAATTTTCGTGCATGTCAGTTTTGGGTTAAAATGAACCTGAATACAGTAGCAGGGTTAATTTATGGTTTAATTATGGTATATGTTTATTAATCGTAATTCTGTTTTGTTCTTAGATTTCTAGAATTTAGTTGATTTTTTCATCAACATTAGTCCCAAAAGTCTCATGACTTTGTACTACTAACATTTTCTGTGACACTCTAGGAAACTATATTTTTAATAACCCTTTCAGTATCAGTATTTCAGCTAAGCAAAATTGTAATAAATCTTCCTTTTCTTTTCAAATAGAAAAATAATCTAATGGAATGATATGTGTAAATAATATAATATAGATGGTAATGCCACAAAATAATGGTATAATCCAGTTAAATATAAATTTTATTATTTTCTTGCATTAATTACAGAATTAGTGCATGGAACTAATTTTGAATTCTTAAATTAAAAAATTTTTTTAAACAGTAAAATTTTTAGATTAATGAGGAATTGTCTTTTTTTTTTAAATGCAGTGCCAAAATTGCCAATTTTGATGAATTCCTGTTAGTCACTGTCATGCGAAATCAATATTTCGTCTGACATCTTTCTCTAATAAATAGTTTTATCTAATAAGAAACCCAAATTTTCTATTTAAAGAATAAATAAATAAAATAATAATGATAATAAATATGAAAGGGGGTGAGGAGAAATTGAAATAAATAATAAGAAAACATTTAATTTTTTCTTTCTGCATATTACATCGTTTTTATGAAATAATTATAGTATAAAAACATAATTTAATTAATAGCCATTTTTGTTCTCATTTTAAAACATTATTCCGTTTTCAGAAAATAAATAAGTATTTTATTATACACTATTTGTATGTGGTATGTTCTAGAACTTTAGTTTTTTTTTTCAAAATTCGGTGAGCACCTTGTCAATCAATCTTATTCAACGCCTTCCCGAATTTATTTCTAATTTTTCCATTCGCCAGTTTGAGTTTTGAGTTTGCCTATGAAAAACGTAAATAATTATTTAAATTTGATTAGTAGAACTCTTTATACGTCATTTTTGGCTTGTCTTCCTAATTGGCATTAGTCAGGGTAACAATATATTTCTAAATTTCTCAATTTTGGCGATTATACAATCATTCTTTTCTTTTGTTTATAACATGTCCGTTAGCCTGTCAACTAGCTTTTTCGATCGTCTGCGTTTATCTCGCACCTGGCGATGGTCGGTGATTAAGATAACCTTTTCCCCCACATAAATAGCGGACACGCGCCGCGATCGGCGGTTCGCTCTTTCTCTCCGGCTCTCTTCTTCTTTTTCTCCCTGCGCAAGTTAACGGAAGATGCCGGGCAATAATTTTAACGATGTCTAATAAATGGGATGGAAGATTTTGGGTCTCGGATTTATATTTATAGTGGACGTCTGATGCCCCGAAGATAAATTGATATAAATTTATTTATAAAGAAGAAATATAAATAAAGGAAATGTAGATGTTCAGTGGAGTCTTCTTGATTAATATTAGTTTCAATTCCTTTTTATATAGTAAAGAACATATGTGGTAAGTCTCAACAATATATTATTTTGATGATTAAAAAATATAGATTTCCAACAGAATGTGCTATTCAACCCCTGGGTTGATTTATTTCTTGATTGATCACGGCGATTTATTTCTTTTAGTTTATTGCCAAGATTTGGCACGACAACATGGTGCCTAATATCCGGGATATTTTTTTTTATGATGTAGATTTGAAACGTTTTGTTGGAAATGACTAATATTATATAGTATTTTATATTTCTATAATAAAATAATAATGACTTGATAAAAAAATAAAAAAAAAACGATAGTTTTGTTCAAAACAGGAAATAACTTAATAACATGTATTATACTTGACCGTTATTATAAATGTCTACCTGGATCTAAAAAAAAATAAAAATAAATAATAATAATAAAAATAATAATAATAATAATTAGGTATTCATTAAAACTAAGTGTATTCCGATTGTAATGAAGACAAGGTGAAATAAAATAAAGACTAATGGTCTCACTTCCTGATGTTTATATATGTATATATATTTTATTTTGGTCATATATAAGGTGATTATCTATTTATTTTATAATTGTATAATTTATTGGTACTTTTAGTTGATATACCTAATTTGTGAATAAAAGAGAAAACTAGATATTTAATATCTTGAATATTATTTTAAGTAATTCAACAAAGAAGAATGATATACATTTATAGGTGTTTTGCTAGTTTTCTAAAAGCAAAATAATAATAATAAAAAAAAAAGAAAATATATTATAGATACACAATAACCATTGTATGTAATATAATAAAATATGGCTAAGGTAAATTTACCGTCTTCGAACATTGTTCCCTTTGATGGGGATCCTGAATATTTACCTTTTTTTAAACAACAAATTACAGACCTAGCAAAAATAAACAAATGGTCAACGGAAGCAACGTCAATTTTTCTTAAAAATAACTTGAAAGGCCCAGCATTAAAATATATTATACAATTATCTCATACACAGAATTTCACAACTCCACAGGAGATTTTCTTGGCATTGGAGAAATTCTTTAAACCGTCTTCACTGCCACAAGCACTTGTAGATTTAGCAAACTTTAGGCTACTCCCAGGCGAATCCATGAATAATTTAGCACATCGCCTGAACTGCACGGTGGCAAGAGCCTATACAGATATATCGGATCAAAATGTGCTTGCTTCTATAAAGTATCGTAAACTCCTTGAAATTCTCCCACCTGATATAAGATCACACATACTAAAAAATAATGTCAATAATTATGATCAGGCAATAGAACAAGCTCAATTGGTACAGGAATGTTCTGTTTCCAATGAAGTGTTAAATCAGATTGCTAATAAAGATAATGATATCGACAAACTAAAACAAGAAATTCACTGCATCAAAGAAAGTTTACAAAAGCCGAATGAAGATGTTAGAGTACACCAAACAAAAACACATCCTAAAAATATGTTTCCAAAAACTAGATACAGAAACAACGCAAATAGAAACCACTACGGTATAAAAACGTCTCCCAGCAAGTTTAACTATAAAAAACATACACATTTCCAGAACAAACGCAAAATGTTATTCCCAGAATGCATGTGTTGTGGCCTTAATAACCACCTGTTAAAGAACTGTCGCAAACTCCAGAACATGTGTGATGCAGCTGGTTTTGCTCGGGCTTCCCCTTACCAAAATGTTTACAACAATACACCCCAATGCTTCCCTGCTACTCAACATCATTTTATGCCAGCTCCTCAATCAGCGCTTCCACCAAATTATCCTCATGCAGTTAACAATAGAGACATTAATTATGTTCAGACTGTACCCGATTCAAGTAACGCCTGCCCACAGTCCTGGTCTCAGCAAACCACAAATACAGCAAACTCTAACAATCTTCCTATGATGTCTTACTCTGCACAGGAAAACCAGTGGTGAGGACTTTGTCTTCAGATGCCCTTTGTCCTCCTAACATTTTCAATAACTGTGCATCTGACAACTCTCATTCTAACCGAAATAAATTACATGACAAGGACTCGCAGACACAACAAATTATTGTCCTGGACAAGGAAACTCAAATGGAGAATTATCTCCAAGATCAGACTTATAATAATTGTCCTGAAATAATAGTTAATGTCACCCAGACTCAGTCTTCATACATTCCAATTATTTTAATCAAAATTAAGGAGTTAAAAGTTCCATTTTTAATCGACACAGGTTCTTCAATTTCAATAATCAATAGAAAATATTTTCAAAAAATAAAATTCTTACTTAGCCCAAAATACTTATCAAGAAGAGTCCAAATCTCAACTGTTAATTCAAGTGTACAATTCCATGCTTGTGTACAATTTTCTTTTAAAATAGGCCCACATTTCTTAAATCATCAATTCTATGTTATTGATTTACATACAGATTCAAAATTCGTAGGAATTTTGGGATATGATGCCATTAATAAGTTCAATATTCTAATCAATCCTGCAGAAAATTGTTGCAGTGTTAAAGATACTATTATTCCTTTCCATGTAAACAAAAATACAAACATTGAACATTTATACGACATCCAGGAAACACGAATGCCTTTTCATAACAACAATGAAATATGTAGTTCGCAAGATAATTTTCCCTGTGCTAAAGAAGAAATCCATACCATTGTGCCATCCGAAGATATTATTGCCTTAAGAAAAGATGAATTTAATATACAAGACTTTCAATTACAACATTTAACACAAGATGAAAACATAAATTAGAAGAATTACTCAAACAAAATTTTAAAGTCTTTTCAAAATCTCTTAAAGCAATTGGGCGTACTGATTTAATAATTCCTGAAATTAAATTTACTAGTACATTTCCAATACGCACTTTGCCATTTCCTATACCCCAAGCTCTTCAGAAAGAGGCCAAAGCACAAATCCAAGAACTATTAGATGCAGGAATTATCGAAAAACATCTCTCCAGCTGGGCATGTCCCATGCTGCTTGTAAAGAAGAAATCGGACAATACAAATACCCAAAAATACTGCCTTGCACTTGATCTAAGATTACTTAATTCTATCATTGAACATGCTACGTATCCACTTCCCAAAATAAGTAATTTAATTAATCAATTGTCACAATATACATTTTTTACTTCATTGGATATGCCAAGTGCTTATCATCAAATCAGTTTACCAGAACAATATCAAGACAAATTAAGTTTTATTACTCCATGGGCTACTTATAGATATCGACGAATGGTATTTGGTCTTAAGACAGCCAGCAGCACATTTCAAGCCCTTATGGATGCAATTATTGAAGAATGTAATATTGATGGAATTTTTGCTTATCAGGATGATCTGATAATAGCAAGCAACTCATTCCAAGAAACTTATTCTAAACTTCAAACATTATTGAAAACTTTGGAAAAACACAACATTACCTTATTTGCTGCTAAATGCTCCTTCCATCAAAGGAAAATTAATTATCTTGGTTTTGAAATTGCAGATAATAAAATATTTCCCATTCAATCTAATATTATAAAAATTACCTCTTTTCCTAAACCTACCAGTAAACGGCAATTAAAACGCTTCATTGGAACAGCTGGATTTTATCGTCATTTAATTCCACACTATGCTGATATCTCTAGTCCATTAATTGCTCTTACATCTCCTAAGGTGCCATTTAAGTGGACTCCTGTTCATGACCAGGCTTTCAAAAATCTACAAGACATATTTCTATCCAAACCCTTTATTAAACAACCTCAATTCGACAAGTTATTTTACCTGAACACAGATGCATCACAAATAGCAATTTCAGCAATTCTTATGCAAGACCACGGGGGAACTCTCTTTCCTGTATCATATTTTAGTAAAACTCTAAAAGATTCAGAATCTAAATATTCCGCACTGAAACGTGAATTGATGGCAATTGTATATGGTGTACAGGCATTTCATTATTATCTTTATGCACGGAAATTCATTATTTTATCCGATAGTAGTCCACTCAAATTTTATTCTAAATCATCATCTCCTTCAGATATTACAACGAGATGGTTAATGAAGTTGAGCGAGTATTCATATAATTTTCAACACTTACCTGGTAAACAAAATGTCTTAGCAGATCTTCTGTCACGAACTGTCCTATCCAAGCAAAACATCTCAGATCTAAATAACAATCCACAAATTATAGAATCTAACGAAGTATTGCCTATTACTACTCAACAGGAAAAAGATGAGGCCATAAATTGTATTGAGTCCCAAAACATACATAATACTCATCCACAATCAGAAAAAGAAGATCCTTTACTTGAGATTTCTATCACGACAATTTTAAAAGAACAAAATAAAGACTCGAAAATATCACAAATATATAAAAACATTCTACATAAGAGAAATAAACAACATAATGAAACTTATATTATTGATCCTGCCACAAACTTATTGATGTACATTAAGGATTATGATAGTGACAAAACAGTATACCCTAGAATTCTTCTGCCAAAATCTCTACATACAAAAGCTCTCAGAATTGCTCATCTAGGCCATTGTGGCATAAAGAGAACCTTACAAAACTTAAAATTAAGATACTTTTGGTACGGCATGACTGCCGATACCATAAATTACGTTAAATCTTGTCATCTTTGCAATTTACTCAAACATCACAATATTCCTCAGGCACCATATCAAAATAACCCTATTCCAATTCACCCAGGAGATTTTGTATCGATGGATTTTGTGGGACCATTTCAGAATGGACATCACATTTTAACTATCATCGACCACTTCTCAAGACATTTAGCAATGTACCCCTTAAAAATTATATCTGCAGAAAATGTTGTTCAGGCTTTATTTAAGTACATTACTGTACATGGAAGACCGTCACTAATTATGACAGATCTCGGTCGTCAATTTACTTCACACATTTTCCAGATGTTTACTGAAAAGTTTGGTATTCGTCTTACTCATTCTAGCATTGCTCATCCACAGAGCAACTCTTTGAGTGAAAGGATCAACACAGCTATTAAATCGACCATCACTGCCCTTATTGCTGAAGGATATAATTTTCATAATAGTATTTTCATCCATCAAATGCTTTACAATTCGTCAACTCATTCTACTACCAAGTATTCACCCAACTTTATACATTTTGGGCGTCATCTATCTAATCTATATGATACATATATCATTTCTCATGAAGACCTAATCCTTAATGCTAATCGCACATATTTACAGTTGTCACAAGATTTGAATGAAATATATAAAAAAGTTCATCAAAACTTATTGAATGCACAACTTCTACAAAATCAACATCAACAAAAACAAAAGTTACGTAGAATTCAATTGAATGACATTGTATACTTAAAAAGTCATAATACCATAAAAAAATCCTACACTGGTCCATTCAAGATTGTAAAAATAATATCGCCTGTAGTAGTTAAAATTCAAAGAGAAGATGAAATAAATGCACCACAACTTACCGTTCATATAGACAGATTATGGATTTCACCACCTCGTCGAACTTACCTTATATCAGAAACTGCACAAGCTGATACCAATCAACAGCAAAAGAATTCAAACAATTCATCATCTTGCACTTATCCAAAAGAATGTGTACCTCAAAGTGTTCACACGAACAGTGGTAATGCAAAATTCTCCATCTCTGACTCATGCAATATGGAGAATAATAAAGAACTTTTTAAGTACTCTTCAAATTCTCAAATTCCAGTTCAAAACAATAACTCAACTATTGACATTTCTTCATCGGATAATAATTCTGATACTGAACTGGACATTCCTCAACTGTCTCAACATAATCCTCTTGATAGCAGGCAAATAGACAATTCTAGGAATAATTCCTCGAAACACTATAAACAAACTATTCCTACATTATCTGGCCCATTTGTAAATTGATTTTTTTTCCCAAAGAAAAGCACGTAAAATTATTATTTATGTTTTAGAACTTACTAAATTATAAATTGTATACTATAAATAATCGTTTTTTTTATTAGTATTCTTTTGCAGATGCTGCTGATACCTGATGCAATGCATAATGACAGTTCCATAAAATTTAAAGTAGTCATATTGTTTTTTTTTCTTTCCCTTATTTTTCTGTGTTTTGGTATAACTTTTGTTAATGTAGGTTCTAATAAAATCTTAATTATTTAACTTTTAAGCATTTGGATTTGTGAGACTTGATCACCCTCACATCGTCCAAATGCATATTTACTGCTATTACTATTTCTTAACGTTATGCTTTAAAAAAAAAAAAAAAAAAAAAGATATGCAATAAAACTTTTAACTATTTGTAACTACATAATAATTCTTACTTTAGTATAAGATAAATATTTAAATATGTATCTGTGCATTTGTTCAGTATTGTTTTAAGCAGCATTTAAGTTAATACAGGTGGCCACTTGAAAATAACATTATTATAAAATAAAATTCAGCTGTATGTGTAATTATACATCAGTGACATGATTTTGCCAGCGCTGGTCAATTTAAAAAAAAAAAAAAAAAAAAAAAAAAAAGGAAAAATAAATAAAATAAAATTATGTGTATACTATGATGTAATAAATGAGGTATTATAAAATACTATCTATAAATCTTATTATTCAATATATTGTATCCAAGTGTCTGTTGATATACATGGTTATATATATGTACCTCAGTATTATATTAGATAATTAAGTGTCTGGTTACATGTATAACAGTATTTATGTATATATTTTTTTTTTCCCTCAAGGATCCTTGAACTATATTTTACTTATTTAGTAGTTATATTTGGGTAGATTGCATTCTTATGTTCAGTATTTGTTTATATATATTTCCACATGTCACATGTATTAATTAGTATTACTATACGTCTTATGTAACCAACTATGCCAACTATTTTATAGAATATTGTACTACTCTATTACGGTATATGGTACAATAGGTGGTTATCTATATATTTCTGATTTATGTACTCTTATATGGTATTATTTCTCATATATTTTTCAAATGTAACTGTGCTACTTCAAATATTTTCTTTTATGTTATTAAATAGTGTTGATGCATATTACGAATCATTGGGTGCATCCAACGTCTGCGTCTTCCCATTATCTTCCTCCAGACTAATTTATTAATAAAAAAAAAAAAAAAGAAGGGGGAAACTAGGCCAAAAATTAATTTTTTATTTATTTTTTTTTTTGCACATTTTGCGGGTGTATGTCATGCGAAATCAATATTTCGTCTGACATCTTTCTCTAATAAATAGTTTTATCTAATAAGAAACCCAAATTTTCTATTTAAAGAATAAATAAATAAAATAATAATGATAATAAATATGAAAGGGGGTGAGGAGAAATTGAAATAAATAATAAGAAAACATTTAATTTTTTCTTTCTGCATATTACATCGTTTTTATGAAATAATTATAGTATAAAAACATAATTTAATTAATAGCCATTTTTGTTCTCATTTTAAAACATTATTCCGTTTTCAGAAAATAAATAAGTATTTTATTATACACTATTTGTATGTGGTATGTTCTAGAACTTTAGTTTTTTTTTTCAAAATTCGGTGAGCACCTTGTCAATCAATCTTATTCAACGCCTTCCCGAATTTATTTCTAATTTTTCCATTCGCCAGTTTGAGTTTTGAGTTTGCCTATGAAAAACGTAAATAATTATTTAAATTTGATTAGTAGAACTCTTTATACGTCATTTTTGGCTTGTCTTCCTAATTGGCATTAGTCAGGGTAACAATATATTTCTAAATTTCTCAATTTTGGCGATTATACAATCATTCTTTTCTTTTGTTTATAACATGTCCGTTAGCCTGTCAACTAGCTTTTTCGATCGTCTGCGTTTATCTCGCACCTGGCGATGGTCGGTGATTAAGATAACCTTTTCCCCCACATAAATAGCGGACACGCGCCGCGATCGGCGGTTCGCTCTTTCTCTCCGGCTCTCTTCTTCTTTTTCTCCCTGCGCAAGTTAACGGAAGATGCCGGGCAATAATTTTAACGATGTCTAATAAATGGGATGGAAGATTTTGGGTCTCGGATTTATATTTATAGTGGACGTCTGATGCCCCGAAGATAAATTGATATAAATTTATTTATAAAGAAGAAATATAAATAAAGGAAATGTAGATGTTCAGTGGAGTCTTCTTGATTAATATTAGTTTCAATTCCTTTTTATATAGTAAAGAACATATGTGGTAAGTCTCAACAATATATTATTTTGATGATTAAAAAATATAGATTTCCAACAGAATGTGCTATTCAACCCCTGGGTTGATTTATTTCTTGGTTGATCACGGCGATTTATTTCTTTTAGTTTATTGCCAAGATTTGGCACGACAGTCACCATTTTGTTTTCAAATGGAAAATCTATATATAGGCAGTGTTTTAAATGTGGGTATTTGGAGCACATTTGCTGGATTATTTTTCTGAGTTTTTACTAGAAGTTAAAATCACCCTTGATTTATATGTAATAAAAATTTGAACACCAGTTTCAAAATTTTTAATGTGCTTTTTGTTATTTATATTAGGAATATGTTCTTTATTCAGGGGTCGATCCAGGCAAAATTTGGGTCCCTTTTGCGGCCCCTTCACAAAATTCCACATAGTAAAAAGGGACCCTTCACAAAATTCAAATTCATAAAAAGAGACCCTTCACAAAATTCAAATTCATAAAAAGGGACCCTTCACAAAATTCAAATTTATAAAATGAATCCCTTCACAAGATTTTGTTTTATAAAAATGATCCTTTTATTAAATGTTTTCATATTTTCAGTATTATTTTTAATGTATGCCTTAATTTTTCTCAACGAAACTCTATTAACTTGATATTAAACATTACATAAAGTGATTGTAAAAACTGAAGATTTTACACAATATTTTACTTTTTCACAAAAATATTTTATATTTCACAAAAATAAATAAAAATTTCACAAAAATATTTTGTTTTTCACAAAAAAGGGACCCAAAAATTAAAACCTGGATCGACCCTTGTTATTTGTACATCAGTTAATTAATTAATTAATTTTTGTAAATGTAGGAGGTGTATTGTGGAAAAGAAACAATATGTACTGTTGATGGTTTACATTTCAATAGCTTTTACAATGCCAGAGTCAAAGCATATAATAGTACAGGAGAAGGACAGTATAGTGAACCAATTTCATTACAGACTGCTGAAGGTAACCTATTTATGCTTGACAACATTTTTTTTTTTATTTATTTACTTATGTAGAAATAATACTATTCAACAGGCATTTTGCATGTGGTTTGAAATAAGTAATTTCTTATGTACTAGTTCTTCATGTAGAATCTGAAAAATGTCATACAGTGTAAAGTTTTAAAACTATATTATAAAAAAAAAAAAAAAAAAAAAGTGTATATATATATATATATATATACATTTTTCATAGTTTTTCTAATTTATTTTTACAGCAAAATAATGATGAAATGAAAGACTGTGTAAGCTTTAATCTTTATTTCGATCTATTAAACAGTTGAGAAAATTTATATTAAGAATTACCAAATGACAGCAAAGTATAATGCTTGGGTAAAGAAACAATCAACAGTGTAATATCATTATGTGTTGAACTGTGTTGAGACCGTAAAAGTATGCTGTCTGCTGTTGCAATGGTTTGGCCTGATTAAAAGAAATGTCTTGCAACTGATTATTATTTTTGCTTTATTTATACTGCAGGTCGTTCAGGTTAAATGAAGCATAAGATAAAATATTATGATGTGCCCCTGTATATCTTGACATTCTGCAATGCGATAGAGAAATTAGATTCTTCTATTAAATTCAGCATCTAAAAATTAGTTAAGTACACATTTACCAATCAGATTGATAGATTGGTAAGTTAAATATATTTTGTAATTAAACCTAAAGAAGTTCAGCAATAACAAGACATGTCTCAAAATTATAGAAATAATAAAATAAAAATATCTCAAGTTGACAGATCAGTTTTGCTTGCTTATCCACCTAGAATTGAATTAAATATTTTTAAAAGATAAATGTACTATAAATTTTGAATAACTCAGTAATTTTCTGTCTCTGTAAGATATTTATCTGTTCCATGTTACTTTGTATTTTTACTAATACATTTTCAGAAATATAATGGCCAGTTTGATATAACTCTAAGTGTATTTGCTGTAAAGCTCATTTCTTAATTAATTATTTTATAAAATTTGTGCATTGTTTTTAAATTGTATTGAAAATGATGTATTTGTGAAACTTTTTCTTTCAATTATAGTTGCCTGGTTTATGTTTGATCCCGTAACAGCTCATCCAGAAATAGTGTTGAGTAATGAAAATCTTACAGTTAGCTGTGACAGTTATGAACACAGAGTAGTTCTTGGAAGTATAGGATTTTCAAGAGGCATACATTATTGGGAAGTAACAATAAATAGATATGATAATAATGCAGATCCTGCATTTGGGATAGCACGATTTGATGTCATTAAAGATCAAATGCTAGGCAAGTTTTGTACTTAAACTTAATTATTTCCTCTTTCTATTCTATTTGTCTTTATTATTTTCAAAATTATTTCAATGTTTCTTTTTTCTCGTATTCATGGCAATTTTAACTAAATGGTAAAAACAGTTGAAACTTAGGTAAGGTAATTCCAATAATATATGTAATTAAAATGCTTCTTTCTTTTTTAAATGAATAAAGTTTAAATGAAACCCTTTTTATATTCTCTAGCTAATAACTGTGTGAAATACTAGTACATAAAATGTTTTTGTAAAATTTTGAAACTATATTTTTTGAAAAATTTAGGTTTGAAGAGAATTTTTGCATCTTACTCATACTTTATTATGTATCATTAGGATTTTTTTTTTTTTTTTTTTTTTTTTTTTTTGGGGGGGGGGGGGGGAGGGGGGAAGAAGAAGTACTGTAATTTAAAAACAGATGACATGTTTTAAAGAGATTTCACTTTTTTTTCTAAATGTAAATGAGAATTATGTGAAGAGTTTATTAAAAATCTGAGATGGTTATCTAAATTCATTTTGTTGATTTAATAAGCTTTCTTTTCTGCAATTGAATATAAAATGACAGTTATGTTATTCAGTAAACTCCTGATTATCTACCGTCGTGGAAAGAAGGCGAGATTTAAAAAAAAAAAAGTGCGAGATCAAGAAACATGTTTTCTTAATAAGAAGCAAAAACAAGTGATTGAATAAAAACAAAAGTAAATATAAAAACTATATTGCTGTCAAGTTTCTCACTTTTTGAATATTACTTTTTTGAATAGTTAACTTTGTATTATTTAATTGCAGAAATTGAGCTTTAAATAAACCAAAAAATAGTGGTATGCAAAAAGTGGCAGACTTGGAAGCTATAGAACCATATTGTTTCGTTTTTGTTTTTCTACGGTACAGCATTGTACTGTTTATTTCAACATAAATTAGCTTACAAATAGCTACCTTAGTTTCATTATAAGTACACTTTTTTGTTTAAAGCTTTTACATCCTTAATAGAGTACATAAAATTCAAATTCAAACATTTCTACTGTATAGTGAATAATTTCACTGTTTGTGTGTGTGTATATATATCTATACACACACACACAGGGTGGTTATAATTAAATTTCCCCTATAAACAGCATCCTACAGCATAAACAGGTGAACAGAATACAACGAAATTTGTTATATAGACTATACATGAGATACGCTCACGGAATTTCGAAAAAAAAAAAAAAAAAAAATATTCCAAAATGTCCACCAAAGAGTGTTTTTTCCAGAAAAAAAATTAAATTTAACACAATAAATGACCAAAACGGAATACAGAAATAATATTGACATTTATTGACTAGTTTCTGATCACCTTGAAAAAGTGTGGTGTATCGTGGAGGTGTTGCGACATTGAATGACTTAAAGAACTCCATACCACTTCATGTGCAAAGCATCACAACTGATCAGTTACTATCTGCTGTCCATCGACTTGAAATTTTGCAGGTGAAGGAGGGTGGTCACATTTAGCACCTTTCCCTACATCGTCCTGGATACGATTAACAACTGCTCCTCTTATGCAATTTCGTCCTAATCTATTCTTGTGTCTGCAAACTGAGCTTTTTTTTTTTTTTTTTTCTGAAACAGCATACTGTTTTTTCCTTACCTTT
This sequence comes from Salticus scenicus, assembly GCA_963930645.1. NCBI lineage: Eukaryota > Metazoa > Arthropoda > Arachnida > Araneae > Salticidae > Salticus > Salticus scenicus. Next base: position 141,172,726 of record OZ005648.1, on the reverse strand, counting down.
ACTTAATGTGGTTCGATGACAAGGTGATTAGAAACTAGTCAATAAATGTTAATATTGTGTCTGTATTCCGGTATTCCGTTTTGCTCATTTATTGTGTTAAATTTAATGTTTTTCTGGAAAAGGTGCCCCCTAGTGGACATTTTGGAACTAATTTTTTTTTTTTTTTCGAAATTACGTGAGTGCATCTCATGTATAGTCTATATACCGAATTTCGTTGCATTTCGTTCACCTGTTTGCGCTGTAGGATGCTGTTTATAGGAGAAGTTTAATTATAATCTTCCTCTCTATATAATTTTTTTATTGGTAGTATATTAAATTTAATAGCTATGACAGTAATCTACTTTTTTTTTTTAATTATAATTTAAAATTATAACATTTTCCAAAATTATTTGTACTCTACAGGAAAAGATGATAAAGGATGGAGTATGTACATTGATCACCAGAGGTCATGGTTTCTACATGCTGATTGTCATGAAAATCGAACTGAAGGTGGAATAGAAATAGGTTCTGTTATAGGCATACTTCTAGATCTAGAGCAGCATCAGTTGAGTTTCTTTGTGAATGATGAACGCCAAGGACCAGTTGCATTTACGGATCTACACGGTGTCTTTTTTCCAGCATTTAGCCTCAATCGAAATGTACAGATTACTGTTCAGACTGCATTAGAGCCACCTATTAATGCAGATTTAGATTTAAGTTCTCATAAAGATAATTTATCTCAAATATCATTATCAACAACTCTCTCACCATCACATAAAAAATGAAATACTTGACATCTTTTTCATGTGTAATTTTGTTTTAAGGAACATTGTTTTTACTTTTTTAGGTGTAATGAAAAATTTTGTTAAGAACTATCTTTTTAAATGCAATCGACAAATTTATTTAGTTACCTGCAAGGTTCTGTTTTAATGACAGTGTATAAAATCTTGCTAGTTTTTATTTGCCATTTATGAATATTTGAAAAGCTTCATTGTTTACATAATTTCATTTCATGTTCAACTATAATTCGTTTCCTTTGGTATAGTTTTTAAATAAATTATCCCTTTTAAATATACCAATATCATTTATTAATATATAAATATATTTATTATTCAGGGCTTGAAAAACTGTTTATTCATATTCTATGTTGTACATAGAAAAAAATTACTTTCAAAACTGTCTGAATTGATGGTAATGTCTCGGGCATAAATGTTTTAAAATGTACTAAATATGGTAATTAGATTTGAAGAATATGAAAATTTTTCTGTAATGTAAATTTTTATGAGAAAGCAATATGCATTTCGTTTTTGTTCAGCCATACTCTTTTATTATTTAGCTAACAAAAAGTAATGAACAATATAAAATATTTTTTATTTAATAAACTTCATTGAATCTCTAGTATCAGCAACATTCAGGAAAAGATGTAAGAAAATAAATTCAATAATGAAATAAAAGTTTAAGCAATCTAGAACAAAAACTCTAAATTTATTTCAAAATTGACTAGGCGAGTAACCTTCTGTGAAGGAAACGCTCATATTTTGGAAAGCTATTCTAATAAATTTAGACAGAGATTTTATTTTCAAGCCCTGTAAAAATTTGCATTTCTATTTACATAACAATATGTATTCCTGTACTTAATTTTTTTTTTTTTTTTGTTAAGAAACTTTTTTTTTTTTAACTAATTAAAAAAAAATATTTCAATATCTCATTACTGAAACTGCATAATCTCTTTTAACCTTCCAACGGGCGCGCGTATCTGAGAGATACACTTGTGGTAAATCTCGTTGTATATCTTAAAGTCAGAGAGCATTTGAAAACTTATCTTTGGCTATTCACTCAGTATATATTGATCTATTTTTAGTTATCTTTTGAACCTCGAGACAATGATATGAAGCTGAATCTTTGCTATTTGCATTTGCAAAATACGCGCGACCTTTCATGTAACGTTTTGTTATATTTGATTTTTTTTTCACTGCTAAAAACGATTGTTTGTTGTTTTTGTTTTAAACATTATTATTTTAAATATTTTTAAAATTAATTAACTTATAATTCCGATGTTTCTTTGATTTTTTTATATTGATTTTGCGCTTTCAGTTTCATTCTTTCAGTTTTGTTTTAATGAATAAAAGTTCCAACTGAATGTTCTTATTAATCTTCAAATGGTTATAGTATAATTAAAATATTCAGATACTTTAAAATACATATTTTACAGTAGTGTATGTGAAAACCTTTCATGTTCGTATAAGCAGCGCGCCCGCTAGAAGGTTAATTAAACATTCTTGTTTGATTATTGATTTTAGTAAATTTGAAGAAAAAAGAAGAAGAAAAAAAAAATCATTATATTTGACTTACAAAACATCAATTTTACATCCTTTTGAAAATTTAAAAATTTTAAAGTTTTATTCATATTTCATGAAAATGCTCATATGGATAGCCTTTAGAATCGATGTGCTTAAAATCAGTTGGGATAAAATGTAAATATACACTTTCTTATGTTCCTATTGTCCATAGCTTTTTGATAAAAAAAAATATATATATATGAATAAAACTAAATTTTTGAAATTGCTTATGAAGTCTAGAAAAGGATTCATTTCTGCTTTTTAAACCAATAAATGTTTTTAATTGTGTCTTTTATTAAAACTATTAAAAAGAAAATTGAGGAAGAAAACACTTTGAAATTGAAAATTTTGTACAGTTTTTTTATGAACTTCAATACATGTTTTATGAGCAATCACTATAGTAAAAATTTATAACAGCCATTTTGTACTGTTTGAACTTAAAATGTTTTTTGTTAACAAAATATTTTATCTTTTTTTTATTTGTTAATTTTATGACTTTTTAACTTTTGTTTTTCTTCTTATCACTGTTATCATAAACAAAATAAAAATAATAGCTGCACTAAAATCCTTTAAAAGTAAACTTAAGTTAAAAACCATTAAAAATTTATGCAAAAAACATTTTCTGTCAGCTGTGTAATCTTTGTTCATAATGAACACGAGCTCCCAGTTTTCTCCGGGCTTTCACGGAGTAGAAAGCACTATTTTGCATTGATTTATATTGGTTCATTATCATTGCATGCTCTTTTATATACCAAAACGTCACTGGCATTGAGATTCTGTCTGAAAATGTTTTTCAAGTAAATTTTTATTGTTTTTTAACTTATTAATTTTAGACATGATTCAGAACGAAGTATAAGTAAAGTTGATTTTTTCTTCAGTGTTTTTGAACATATGCTTTTTTTTTTTCAAAGATATTAAAAAATTTTTAATGTGCAATATACTGTAGAATATTGTTTATTTATTGCATAATTATGTATTGAAAAGATTATACATATAAATTTGTATCCATTAATAAATAGTAAAATTATAATCAAAATTGTAGAGAACTTAAAAAAAAAAAAAATAATAATAATAATAAGGCCAAAATATTTAGGGCCTTTAAACATATGTAAGTATTTTGCACTAGTATTGTAGAAAGGAAAAAACTGTGCAAAACTGATTATTTATAACTTTATTTTTAATACTAGCCAAACCCATGCGAAATTTTTGCATTTTATTTCTTTTTTTATTCACGTTTAAATTTTTAAACTCATAAATATTATATGAATTTCACCACTTAATTAAAATTTTAATTCACCTGTCGCCAAATTATTATTAGAACCAAATCAATATTGTGCAACAGTGAAACTAAAATCATACAAAGAAAGGTTCCGAAATAAAATTCATGATTGACAACTCAGTTTTTATACTTCCGCAAGGCAGTACTGTTTTAGTATAGGACCCCCATGAATGAATTTAAAATTTTTGTCACCATATTGGCGATGACTTTATTTATTTTGACATAATAAAAAAAATAAATAAAAAACTAATTCCTATTTTGATTATACTTTTTATGATCTGTTTTTTAGTCAATTTATGATAATAATTCATATTCTGTCTATATCTTTAAAGTATTGCTAGGTTTAAAATGACACTTGGCAAAGGTTATCAAGATTCAACTTTCAAAAATGCATTTTCCACAAAATACTCTTATCAGACAAATGTCATCATTTTTTCTTTTTAGATCATTGAGCTGAGTCCACATGCATAAATATTGATTGTCCATTTATAAATATTATTTTTTATCCTTGCGTATTTTATTAATTGCAACACTATCATATCGTTTCGACAAAATTTAATCGTAACCGGACCACACTAGAGAAATATTATATAGATTATTGATTGTAACAGTTTTGTAAAATCAATTTTCATATTTGGTGTGTTGATTGGTCTTGAGACTAAGGGGAAAAAAAAAAAAAATCATAATTTTATTATTATGGACACAAAAATTTGCTTATAAAAATTATTTATAAAACAATTAATGTAAATTATAGTTAAAAACAGATTTATGATTCTTTTTAACTTTAATATTTATTGGGTTGATGCACATGTTTGTCTCATTTTGTTTGGCACAATGTAGTGAATTATTATTATAAGCTTATTTATTTTATATTTGTATCATTAAATATTTAAGATCTTGTGCTTTTAATTATATTGACACATTTGCAGATTTGTAGGGGTAAAAAAAATGACAGCACAATTAAAGAACACAAAATCTATCTTCATGGACAGCCAAACCCTATGTTATTATATGGGGGAATTTGTTTATAGAAGAATTATACATTAACTGATACATTTTTTTAAATTTTTGTTTTGACATTTAAGAAATTTAATAACTGTTGAATTAGTTCTTGAATGGTTCTGATTTAAAATAAATATTTTATATCAATCAGTCAATAAATATTTTAAATCAATTAATCAAATTAAGCTTTAAAATCATTTTTTTAATCAAGATAAATTGTTAAGCAAAATTTGAAATTTACAAGAATATCTTGGAAATTGAATAACCCCATAAAAAAAAATTAAAATCTGCCCTTATTGAAGTGCTTCAATACATGATTAGCTAATGATTTTAAAACATTAAATGTTACTTACTGGGGATTTGAAAATTAAGACTTACTTACAGACACCTTTAATTACCGATTTATTTCTTAAGGAAATTCATTTTTTTTTTTTGTTTATATCAGTGCAAAATATTTGTAAATTCTTAAAGATTATGTGATTTTTATTTTTCACAATAAATAAATAAAATACAAAGACATTTATTTGTCAAGAAGATTTTTATTTTATAAATATATCTTCAGTTTTATTTTACTTAAATGTAGATTAAAACAAAAAGCTTGGAAGTTAAACTTTCAAAGATACGATTCTGGATAAATGGTTCCTTATTGTAATTCTGAAAAAATTTGAATGTGAGATTTTGATGTATTTATGTTTTTGAGGTCTTTCAAATTCATTGTTGCTGTTTTTAAAGTGTTTTACATATGGCTTTATTTCAGAATTAAATCCATACATGTATGGCAGTCTACAACAGTATAAAGGATCAGAATTTAAAACACAACACAACAAAATTAAAAATAGCAATATTACAAAACGAATTATACAGTAACAATAAACTATAATGAAAAAATAACTATATGGGGAATATCACTAGAGTCTAGTCTCTAGGAGTTCATGCAGGTCCTAGCATGCCAGTATAATTATAAAGTCTCCTTCATTCTGAAAGTTTCTATAAAGTCCATGACAAGTTAAGAGGTGATCAGAATTCGTAGTACCTGCTTTGCAAATAGGACGTACGTTGGTTTTAATTATTCCTATTCTGAACAAATATTCCACTAAGTAGTTATGTCTGCTCTAAGTCTTGAATTTTGCTACTGTTTCTTTATAAGGTTTGTGACTATAGTTTCCAGCAATTTTGAATACCTCCGGGATTTACCTTTCAATTCATTTAACATACCGATGTTCACTTCATTGAATTTATTAATATGTCTATTAAGTGTTTTTGCTGTGACCAGTGTAATGCCTAACTGAATGTGAAAAATTTTCTTTTCCACTGCCTTACTGCCATAGCCAAAAATTGTTACTCATTTAGCACCACCCAGGAGGCACATGTGAATTAAGGATATCGCGGACACAAGTAGCATTGCCTCTCAAAAAGAAAGAAGGAAAACTTATTTGTTACATTGTGCTTTGCCAGTGTATTGTAAACTGTGTGAATATTACTGTTGACTGTGATAGTGAATAGCCCGCGTATTGATGACAATAATGATGAACTTTTATCAGTATTTAATTACTACCTAGCACCATACATTACTATATACATAATTACAATTTTTATCAAACATTTTGATTCATTTTACATTTGATAATATTGATCATGGAAGTAGCAGATGTAATGGACATAATAGATAAGTCTAATCGAAGTTGCCATTTTCCTTCTTAGAACTAATGATAGTACAAATCTTGGTGAAAAATAGAAATAGGTATCCAAATAGGATACAATAATTACCTGAAGTTCTTTTACAGAGAACATATCCTAGTGGGGCTAATTATATGAAGTTTATTAAATTATTATTTTTAGAGATTAAAATTGATATATCTCATATTTCAGAATTTTCTGCAGAATAGGTACCATTGAAAATTACTTAAAATTTATACTCTTTTTCAGGGATGCACAAAAATTTCAGATATATTACTTTCCATCGTAGAAATATTCAACCTTGAAGTGAAATATTCAAACACTCTATATTTATACACTTTTCACTTTTGATTTACTGAATTATTTAATGATTTAAATTTATTTAAATGCTTGATAACTTCTAAATGTTCAGAAAGTCTAATGGAGTCACTCCAGATTTTTAGATTAACTAGCGGGAATAGAATAGCATAGGGTTTAGCAGTCAGTCGAGAATAGGTGTTGTATCCCCTTAAGAAAATTATTCTTTTGTTTCACCAGCCATTTTGTCTGTTCCAAATTCAGAAAGATCTTCAGTTTTTGTTGAAAGACCTCTATAGTCCATCATAGATCTATATTAGTCAACCCGAGAATTTACAAATATAATAAATCAAAATTATCGCACAAACTTTATTTAAATAAGGATTTAACAGTGGTAAGCAAAAAAACTTTGTATCAATCCAATGAATAATGAGTTTTGGAATTCAACATTTTATCATTATTATTTTTTACGCTTACATAAATAAATTTTATGCCACAAAGTGTTCAAGTTTTTTATCATTTTACAGTCAAAACATATACATATCATAGTTTCATTCATTATGTTTCATAGTTCCATTGTGATATTAAAGTTTTCTTAAACCTCTGCTGAATTTTAATGCTTTAAATCATGTTTAAAAACTGGTTGGATTTCTTCTTCAATACATTTATTTCTGCAAAGAAAAATTTTAATATGAAGAGTTCCTAGATAAAATGGGTTAAAATTGAATTTTTTGTAACTGATTTATTTAATGAATATCTGTTTGTACCAGTGATTCTCAACCATTATGCCCAAGCACTTTGATATTGCTATAAAATTTTTGAAGAGTGCCGTCATTGTAATTTAGATCCAGTATGTCAAAGATAACCTTAGTGAATCATATCAGGATACCTTGGTATCTTAGTGTGCCACGGCCAAATTTTTAAATTATTAAAAGTGTACCATAAGAGAAAAGGTTGAGAAACACTGATTTATAGTTAAGGATAGCATTGCATACATATTAATTATTTATTGTATACATCTATTTGATTCCTTAAACATGTATAATTTTTTTTTTTTTTTTTTGATATAAAGTGTACATTTTGTTATGACAGTTTTTTAGCAGATAGCTAAAGAGACAAGCCTTAAAACTGGTGCATTCTTATCTTGCAATAACTAATATGTATTTCAGTATTTCAAATGTGTTAAATCTTGTTGCTTTATCTTAATGTAAAAATCTTGTACTGAAAATTTTAACATGATTATGCCTTAATGACTGAATTTTAAGAATACAATTTTATTTATACATTTTGTAATAAATTTTTAAACATTTCTGCCAGTTTACATTTAAAATTTATATTTTGCTTCATATAGCAAATTTTTCCTTCACTTATTACCACTTTTTTTTCCATTTTACTTTGGGAATTTGTGATGAATTTACTGCTGAACCAAGCATTAAGACTCTTACCAACAGCCAAAACCCATGCTTTTATTCTGTGGGGAAATTTGTTTATAGAATTGCTCATTACCTAATGGAATTTCTTTTAATTCTGTTTTCATGTTTGGAAAATTCACAATCATTAAATTTATTCTCCTTTTCCAAAAATATATTTTTTAATATTTTATTTTTGTGTCTAAATATGCAAAAAATAATTTAACTGCATATTTTGCAGTTTTTAACTTTAAAATAAAAAATTATAAAATAATTTTTAGAAAACGAGTACAAATTTAACAGTTGCAAATTTTCTGATGAATTTTTTTTTTTTTTTTTTTTTTGCGGGGGTGGGGGTCAGCTAGCCAAAGACAATCTCTAAAATTTGGCCAAGCAGTATTATGGCTACTCTTATTCTTACATTTTTTTTTATAAGTGATTTTATTTATTTTTGGTATGATTTGTAACTGTTGGGGGGCTGTCAAAAAACTATATACAGGGTTCATACAATGTTTGAAAATAGCTGATGTACTAACTTATTAGTTTTTATTTTATTTATTTATTATTATTCATTTTATTTTAAGGTTTTTTTTTTTTTTTTGTTTCAAATAGTGCAAAAAATATTCAAAGATCAGTGCAATGTTATACCTATTTATTCGAAATTAAAGCAAATAAATGGACTTGTGATATATTTCTTTCTTTGTTCTTATAATTTTTAAAAAGGGATCTAATTTTTTAAAATAAAATATACAATTACTATTATTTAAGCCAATTTATGTCTTCTCAGAAGGATTTGAGATATTTAGTTCTACATCAGATCTCATTATATTATAAGTATTGAAAGAAGTTTCATTCATTTTTTCATTAAATATGCTTACAAATTATAATATTTGTATATGTTAATGTGGTATAATTTGAAGCATTTAAATATAAATCTGGTTAACTAACACACATACACACACAAAAAAAGAAAATTCTCCCCCCCCCCCCCTCATTTCTTGAACAAGCATATGAACCCTGCAAAACTTTATTTATTTATCTTTTTTTTTTTTTTTTTTTTAACTAATTTAATTTTGCTGCCTAATAACAATTCTCTCATGACTGAAGAATTTGACCAATTTGATTTGAAAAATATTTTTGTATTTAAAATAATTTTATTTAAAATGGGGGAAATGAATAATTTTATTTCTAAAATTATTAACTATTACTACAATTATGGTTATTTAGGCAGCAGAAGTTAAGTATGTTAAATTCATATAATATGTATGTAAAATTTACGGACAATTAGTTGTGATAAAAGTAATTTATGATTCATACTTTTAATACATTTGCTGTAACTCAATTCAGTGAGTGTTTCCTATTTTATTTTATTCAACTGCTCATATTGGCAGTGTTGGTGTATGTAAGCATTTTAGTCTTTGTGTTTAGCTTTGTAGTAATTGTCGGTGATTGTTATTTATTAATTTTTTTATTCTGATGTTTAGTATAATCACTTTCTCATTAATGTCTAATCATTATTTTCTACCATTTTTAAACTTTTTTTCTTTCTTTTTTAAAACTTTTAATCTAATTAATTTTTGTAACTCATTTAAAGATTTTTTTTTACACATATACAGCTAATGTAAATATATATTCTCAAAGTTTGATTGGGTATATTACAAATGTATACTTTTTTACTGGACATTTTATGTTTGCAGTATGACAAATAAAACTGTACAGTATGTAAAGAAGTTTCTCCAGGATAGATGTTTCCTCCTTAGCCTGAAAAAAAAAAATAATAATAATCAGCTCTAATTTAAAATTTGTAAGATATTGCTATAATATACCTTAAAAATAAGTTTGAATTTCAGAAACAGTGTTATGCTATCTTTTAATTCATACTCAGAATTATAGTTCTATTTTCTCTAACTCTATATAATTAGTAGATACTATTAAATCAAATTAAAAATCATTAATGAGTCTTTTATTTATATGTAGATATTTAAAAAAAAAGAAAAAAAAAGTGAAATATATTTAGTGTTTTATGTAATGCTATAATCATGTACAATAATGTTTCTTTATAGAAATGGAGTTATCCATTTTATGAGGCCTTTTAAGAGTTATTTTTTATTGACTGCAGTCTATTCACAATTATGCATTGGATTAAAACATGACAGATTAAAATGTTTTACATAACTGTATATATACTATAAACTTGCATATCAAGTTAAAAAGTATTGAGTTGTGTTTTTGTAAACATGAAATATATATATATATAGAACTTACAATTGATGTGCTGTCGCAGCTTTCATTGCATCAAGTTTTTTTTTTTTCTTTAACATTAATCTTCCAAGACAGCAGCAAACACATCAATTGTTGACCATATGCTTATGATTGAGTGTACAGTTGTTTTGCAATTACAATCATATCAAATAGGATTAACATTTAGAATGTGGACCAAAACTTTAAATAATAATCGGTTGTAATTGTATAACACTGATGCAATAGTATTTAATAATCTTTCCAGTGAATCAACTATGCAGTATCAAAGTGCAAGATTTTTTTTTTTTTAATATTTGAAAAAGAAAAAAAAATGTTTTGCATTTAATGTTTAAATTGAAATCAGTTGTTTTGTTTACAAGATTTTATTAATTGATTTTAAAATCAGTATTTTGTCTTTCAGTTGTTATATTTATTTTGGTTTATAAAAATTTTACTTTGTTCTTTTTTGTATATAATTTAGATTTTTTTTTATGTTTATTGTCCGTTCTTGTGTACATTAGTTTAATTTTTCTTATACTCTGTTTGTCAATAAATTCATAACCCAGATTGGGTTTAAATTATGTTGCTTTTTTGCTTTTATTTAATAACCTCATAAAAGAAATTAGTATACTGTGGGCATCACATAACTTTCTTTTATTATTTTATATAAAAGTGCTTCCTACCGGTTAGCCTGTACGAAAATTTTATCAGCATAACTTCCCACAATAAATATTTCAGAAAGTATTTTCGTGCAAATATAACTAATAGATGCTCAGATATATCCAATTAGAAATTCACAGAAAATGAGCACTAGAAGTGTCGCCGTTTATTGCTGATATACGTCCAAATTAAATCAGTATAATTTTTCATAAAGACCATCTTTCTTATCAAGTTTGGTGCAATAGGAGAAATTGCATCAAAGCAGTGCAAAATGTCAGCTGATTTGTAGCCATATTGAATCAGCATATTTTTAGTTATCTCACATGTCAAATTTTGTGCACTTATACACTGTATAAGTTCAGATATCCCATAAACAGGGAAAATTGCAGCATAGAAGTGCCATCTGCTGGGCGATGTATGTCACAATCTAATCAGTACAAATTTACATCAAGGTCCAGCCAAATATAAAGTTTTGTGGAATTATGCAAATCCATTGAAAACTGGACGTCAAAATTTTTTATGAATACAACAGTTTCCTCTAATATATGTAAAAAATAAAAAAAAAAGTAACACTCTATAAATTATACTAGGTAATGTTAGAAATAATAAAAAGGGTAAAACAATGTAAAAAATATTAAATATATAAAATAACCTTATTGCTTTGGATTTCATATGCCATAGCTTTCGACGGGGATCTCTGCCTGTCAACTTGTAGCGTGTTGAAGACTGCTGATTCTGCTTTTATCGACTGGAGCTTCTTCCATTAGGTGGCACCAAGCTTTATTGATGCTCGCTGCTGATTCATTCCCATTATACGCTTGATCGTCATTCAAAATTTTTGAGTTTTTCTTAAGATTGTATAGTCTTGAATGTTGAAATTTGTGATTTTTTTGGTTTTATGAAAGTCACTTTTATTGTTATCTTTAGATAATGCAGTGGTAATTTTTCAAAACTTAATATCATTATTATTATGCTTTTTTATACAGGTTTTAATTTTCCTTTTTGACATTCGAATATAACATTTTTGTATTAACTATTGATACTATTGGTATTAACTAAAGCTAGTAATGGAGATAACATTAAAATTGACTTTGATAAAACCAAAAAATCGCAAATTTCAATAATCACAACTACACAATCTTAAGAGAAACTCTATAAATTTTGAATGACGATCAAGCATGTAATGGGAATGAATTAACAGCGGGTATCAATAAAACCTGCAGACACCTAATGGTGGAAGGAGCTCCAGTTGATAAAAGCAGAATCAGCAGTCTTCACCATGCTGTAAGTTGCCGAGGATGAGAGGGATGTTGAAAGCTGCTACGATGTATAAAATCTGAAGCAGTAAGGTTATTTTACATATTGTGCTTCGATAAGTCTTTAATTAAAGTAATGTAAAAATTATTTCAATTTCTCAAGAAATTAACAATTATTTTATAAAATTGATACCTTGAGAATTACATTTTAGATTTTTTTTTTTTTTTTTCAAAGTAGAAGGTAGATGATTAAAGATTATGAAAAGTAAATTTACAAAATTCTGTTAAACTTGATACATAAATGAACTTAATCCAGAGTATAATTAGTTTACCTGCTCCTTTTACCACACCATTTAATTTTTTATAGTGATTTTCTTTAAGTAAATTTACGATGAAATGAGAAGAAAAGTACTCTAAAAAAAGATTGGTGTGGAAAAAAAGGATGGGTACTATTAATTACGATATTAGCAGCTCTGATAATAAAATACGAAATCACCCCAGATCTTTACGTAAATTTTTCCATGCTTTCATTGAGGTGATCTATCAATACTTAAGATACAAATAGCTGTTCTTTCATTAGCACAGCTTCTTACTGTCTGAGATTGTTGTAGAGTGATAAATGTGCAGAAATATTGCAAAATATAGTATCTGAAATTCAATCAAAATTCTTTTGAATGTTATTTTTTTAAATACTTTATAATTTTTCAAGTAACAATATTTTAAAGTAATATTCAAAATGAACAGTTTTATTAATAAATTTCAACAAAAATAATGATTTTTGATATTTTACCAGAAAACTTAGTGAAAATATATTTTTGAAAAACAATGCAAAAATGACAAAAAGAGGGTGTATTTAGTTAAGCCGCTTAAACTGACGAATTTCAAACTCATAAAAATTGGAATACATTTTTTTTTTTTTTTTTTTTAAATACTAGAATTTATGTAGATAATAGATTAATATATATATAATAAAGATGATTTATTAAGCATAGTAGAAGCCAAGCAACACATGCAAGATCACTGAAACACCAATGACCAATAAGATGAAAAATTTTTTTATCAGTGGGTGAAATACACTAATATATATATATATATATAAAAAACAGATTTATTAACAGCCTGCAAAACAAAAACAAATCAATAAAGTAACACAACAAATCTTAAGAAACTTAAGATAGGAAGGAAGGAGGCAGGCGACACACTTATATATATGGATATTATATATCTAAAAAAAAAAAAAAAGCTGTGTGCACTTTTGTGTATATAAAAAAAAAAGAAAAATTATTAAATAATAAAAGACAAAAAAGGTGGCGGTTGGGTGGGCAGATGCTTGATTACGGAGGTGGGGTGGTGGTGTAAGGCTGGATGGTTGGGTGGGTTTGTGAAATTAAATTAAAAAAAAAAGTAGAAGGCTTGTTGCATTTGCTTTGTATTACTATGCAAACTTTCTTTTTCCAATAAAATTTCAGATTCTTCCTTTTTGAGTTGTCAACTATATTTAATGTTCTAATTATACTGTTAAACACAATGTGATCAATCGGTGAATTTTATTGTTGCTTCGTGGTTTCATTGTTGTTTATCTGCTTTGAAATTGTGCTTTTTAAAATCCATATGGTTCCTGTTCTGGTCGTGGCAGGTTGGGGGAGTGTTGCCGGCGTGAAACTAGTGTAACCCACAGGCAAGTCACAAGTCTTGTCGCCTGCCTCCATCTTCCTATCTTGTGTTTCTTGGGTTGTTTTTTCATTAATTTTGATAAGTTTATGGTTTTAAGTTAAGATATGTTGTTTTACTTTATTGATTTGTTTGTTTTGCAGGCTGTTAATTAATAGATCTGGTTTCTTTACATTAGTGTATTTCATCCACTGAATTTTTTTTTTTTTTTTTTAAATCTTATTGGTCATTGGTGTTTCAGTGATCTTGTATCTGTTGCTTGGCTTCTACAATGCTTAATAGATCATCTTTATTATATATATATATATAATAAAGATAATCTATTAAGCATAGTTGAAGCCAAGCAACAGATACAAGATCACTGAAAAACCAATGACATCAAAATTTATGAAAAAATAATTCAAGAAACTCAAGATAGGAAGGAAGAAGGCAGGCGGCAAGACTTGTGACTTGCCTGTGGGGTTAAACTAGTTTCATGCCGGCAACACTCACCCAGCATGCCACAACCAGAATAGGAGTCATATGGATGTAAAAAGCAAAATTTTAAAGCAGATGAATAACAATGAAACCACGAAGCAACAATGAAATTCACTGATTGATTTATTAGAATTTTAAAAAATAGTTGACAACCCAAAAAGGAAGAAACCAAAATTTTATTGGAAAAAGAAAGTTTGCATAGTGATACAAAGTAAATGAAACAAGCCTTCTGCTTTTTTTTTTATTTCACATACCCTCCCAACCATCCAGCCTTACAACACCACCCCACCTCCGTAATCAAACATCTGCCCCCTATATATTGGGTTGGCAAGAAAGTTCTTTCAGTTTTCAAAAAGAGATATCATTGTGTTTGTTTTGTTACGTTTTTGTCAATGTTGTAATTTATGCTTGCAAGAGTTTGTGAAAAGGATTAAATGTAATAGGTAAAAAGGTTGTTAAGGTGGAATTAAGTGTCCATCTTTATTTTCAAAATGAAGAAGTTTTTGGTATTATCTCTTTTTGAAAACCGAAAGAACTTTCTTGCTAACCCAGTACAATCTTCCTAATCTAGGGTCACAGTTGTGTCACAGAAAATTGGCCTTTTAATAGAATTTTATTCAAAAGATTGTAATTTGGCACAAATTCTATAAATTAAATGGTTTTAGTTATTTAAATTACATTATTTGTTATATAACTCTCTAATCATTAATATTTGTACGAACTTTGAAAACATTTTAGCAATACTTTTCTTATGCAAGATTTTTTTTTTTAATAGGGTGAAGTGAGGTAAGTGTAACAACATTTTCGCATAGTTTTACATTAACCTCATTTTTTTGAATTGCTATTGTACTTGCACTTCTGAAAATTTTTAGGTATAAACTACAAAAATTAAAACTCAAAGAATATGAGCTTTTGATAATTTGATAATGTGCCACTTAAAGAAAAAATGATAAAAATTTTGTGTTTTGCGATTCCATTCAGGGCCTGATTAATTTCATCTGAGGTCTGGTGCACACATACTTTTTTGGGGCTGCCATCACCCATTGACAATGTGAAAATAGTTGAAAAAGTGACAAAAATTATTGAACAAGTAAAAAATAGTGAAAAAAAAGGTCACAAAAGGAATGGGTTTTAGGGCATCCTGCTATTCAGGGTGCATGTGCTCCGAATGCCCCTGTGATAATCAGGCTGATTCCACTTGTCCCATGGTTTGTGGCTGGTGTAACCTTGGCCTACTATACCCATGTAAGTAATATGCAAATAGTTTCTAGACAATAAAAACCAGGGTTGTCAGATTTGCTGCCCGGATTTTCCCCGCTGGGCTGGGTTTTTTGGGTAAAATGGGTTTTTAAAAAAAATAAAGGAATTTTATAATATTTAAACCCTTTTAAAGCAATAATCCACAGTTAAATACTTCTTTACATGAGAACTTTATATACAGGAATTTTAATCAATATTTACTTTATTATTTTAAATTTTCTTAATTCAGAATTGAATATACTAAGAAATAATTTAAAGTTATATAATAATGAAAAGAAAAAACAATTGCAAGGTAATAGAGAAAGATAAGTTTACATTCGTAATTTAAAAGCAAAAGTTAATCTTTTTTATTAAAAAACGCAGAAATAGTGGGAAGATAACAATAGAGCAGAATAAAAATACTTTAATGAAGGTTTACTTTTTCCATACGAGAGATTTTCAGACAAATATATAATTTCTACCAGTCTTCTTCACATCTACTTTTCAATTGGCGGCACTGTGCTAATTTTTCAGTTTTGTTGTTCTCTATTCTGTTACGAACTTTGTTTTGGATAAACCAAAATGTTGAAAAATGTTTCTCAACTGATGCGAGCTAGCAGTTAATGAATTTAGTAATGCCATATAATTACAAAATTCTTCATTCTCAGGAGTTGTGGCCTTTTTAGCTTTTTGACCATTATCTTCCACCATTTAGATGGGCTTAATACTTCAGCAGAATTTGCAAGAAACATTGATTTCGGATAATAATATTACCCAATATCTGCAAAGTCATTAATGATATCACATAACCATTGTCAATACACTATTGCTATTGTAAAGCTAGCTTTTCTTCAGCATTTGTGAGCTTTTGCACCTTAATATTTTAGATGTGGTAGATAAGTCACCATATGTGCTGGTATGATGCATTAATAGTATCTTTTTTGTATGACATTTTCATAAGGAAGAAGTACAACAATTACTTAGCTACATCTCTCTTATTTTCAGGCACATAATGAAATCTCAGACAGATATTGCACAACCGTGATAACTTGGCACTCGAATCACGTGTTTTCAGATGATTCGATTAATGAAATAAGGTGAGAGGTTGTGTTTCCATGGTAACACAGAGTAGAGTGGCTTCCAGATTTGGCGTTGTTAGCCCGTTTCTTAGTGTGAAATTATAATTTGAAGTTGTTGATAAACTTAATGTTTGGAGGTATTTTTAATTACTATTTAAAAGAAGTGTTCGGAGGTACTATTGTTTACAAACTTTAAAGTTTCGGCGATCAAATAACATTCAAAAATAAATTTTGATTTTTTTAAATCTCTACTAATCTTAATGGCTTCCGAGAAGTAATTTTAAAGTACAATCATTATCAGCAGAAAGGTATGAAAGAAGTAACTTAATTAAACTTTAAAAAAGTTTCTTTCTACAATATATAAAATAAAAGAAACCATGATTAATACCGTTATAGTTTTGATAAAATAAACATTAAATTAATTATTGTAATTGTCATTAAATAACATGACATAATCATATAATGGTTGTAATAAAAGTAGAAAGGAAGAAATTTAATTAATCACGATAGTTAATATTTACAAAACATTCAATTATAATATATTTTTAGATTTAAATAATTGAACTAAGCATGATAGTGAATATTTACAAAAGGAACTGTTTTACGTATACTTTGAGAAGTTAAAAGCTAAACGAGTAAATTTTAGGGATTCAATTAATTTAAATACTAGAAATAAACATACATGTGAACACAAATTATAAGCAATGTTTAAAGCTATTTTGTTTTATCGATTTTCTGCATATCTGATAAAAAAATTATAAGAAATAATTAAAACAATATTTAAATTGACAAAAATTTAGCAATTTTCTATTGAATTAGCAACAATAGACACTTTGTTCGTATTGGCGCCAAAGAAGCTGGTAAGTCAAAGAATTGTTTGGCGAAAAGAACTGCCGCCAAGCATTATTTGCATTTCATTCGCCCGCCCCTTCTTCAAAATGAACTATTCCAAGGTCGTATGCCTTCTTTTCGCGGTTGCACAGTACTTTATTTTGTTTATTCCTGTCTTCATCAGCTAATGATAACACACTGGAAAAGAGTTTTGGTTTAGACTTTACAGACAAGAACAATTTTGTTTAGTTTTTTTTTTTAATATAAGAAAAAATTTAGATTAAATCAAAACTTCTGTAACGAAAATAAAAACAGTTTTAATTTAGATTTGAAAAATTTAAAGCTTTAGTTGGATTAAGAATGGATTTATTTTTTTTATTTTTTTAATATGAAAAATCACTTTAAAACATCACACATCTTATTTGAAAAAAATATAAATATTACATTATCTCTTTATTTTTTAAAAATAAAAATAATTTGTGAACTAAATTTCCAACTTGTAAAATCTCCTCCATGCCTATTATACATTCCCTAATTAAAATAATGCTTAGATTTGTTGAGTAGATTATATTGTGATAATTAATAATAATAATGACCCTCATCTGTCATGAACGATTCCGGTTAGCCCGCTTCAAAACAGAAACTTTTGGCAGCCATTATTATTATTTTTTTTTTTCTGTTTGTTCAACTTACGGAAACATACATATAATATGTTTTGTATCATACCTATTCTTATTTACTTCCTTTAATACCTTGAAAAACTATTCAATTGTAATGTTTAAAGGTCTAAATTAAATATAACAGATCATTGGCTATTATAAACGACACAATTCCAGATAACAACAAACCAAAACTGTTGCCATTCAGAAAATACAAATTCCAAGTGGATGACTCTTTAATTCCGAATGAATGACTCTTTGACCGTTTTATTTTAAAAAAACTTAAAATATTTCAGAAACATATTAAAGCCTTAAAACTCTTAAAATATTTGTAGAAACATATTTAAAGCCTTTAATTATTTTTATCAAGCTTCATTTTTTTTTTTTTTCTCAGCATAAAATGTAATATGATTTCACGGACAAAAAAAAAAAAAAAAAAAAAAAAATAATAAATAAAAATAAAATAAAATAAATAAAAATAATAAAATATTAAATTAGCTCATGCATATGAGAAAATGACATTTATAAAATAATAATAATTTTAAATTTTAAAGTTGTCGAAGAGATAAATAGAGTAGGTATTTTGGTTAAAAGAAATTGTTTGTTCGGTGCAACTTGCACATTAGTCCCGTCAGGTACAACTTGCATATTAGTCCCGTCAGATGCAACTTGCACATTAGTCCCCTTTAAATATAGTGTCCAGCGAAGCAGACAAAGCATTCGTTGATTCACTACCTTAATTGATTTCACATTCCATCATTTTCGACGGGGTTATATACTAGTTAGAAGATAAAAAATATCTAGTATATGTGAAATGAATCGAAGAGAAATCTTGAAATAAAAATAAACCTGTGCAAGCAACAAAATGTAGTTTATATAAATGTAACCCCTGAAGAACATGATGAATTGGTTCAGTGTTCTTTAAAACTGTGTTGTTCGACGTTCATTGTCAGCATGGTATGGCAAGCATCATATATAGCATTTTCATACCAGAAATAGTTTAGAAAAAATAAGTACACTATTATTATACTTATGAATTCAATATTAATATTTCTAGTTCTGATTCATGTACTAAATAACAAGGATTAAAAGTGATGTTGTCAAGGAATGACAATATTTACGATAACAATCAAAGAAAAAAACCTGAGTACCTTCCTGGTTATTGATGGTAGGGTTAAATAAATGAATGTACTTTATGTTCTAAGTATATAAATGGAAACTATGAAAATTAACAATTTCTTCCCCCCTATAAACAAACGACTATGGTCATAGTGTAAAATATATATTAGGAACAATTATTCAAATGAAATGCCCTTTTTATCTATAATAAAGGACTTTCTATTACATTGTTCTATAAAAACTTCAGGGCAGTATTTTTAATGAGTGTCCATACTTGTTTCAATAATATGCTATTAACTTGATATTAACCCTTTCAACGTTAGCCGTTTTTCGGTATATCTGTTTAATGATTCATAAAATTAATACTATGCACAGTATAAGTACGAGAATTTAATACTGTGTACTACATATGTTTATTAATCTTATTTTCTTGAAAAAAGCAATATATATTTCAAAATTTAGATACACCAGCCTTTTATTTTGACTCTGCATGCCGGAAAAAGACGGGCTTAACGCTTATAGGGTTAAACATTAGATCTTGAGTAACTGCTAAAGTGAAAGGTTTTATGTGATAATTCTTTTTATCTCAAAAAGAAATAAATTTTTACAAAAATATTTTGTTTTGCACAAAAAATGGGCCCCAAAAATTAAAACTTGAATCAACCCTTGAAAGTTCTTTTACATAAAATGACATTAGTAACATAAATAAACACATACATATGTATGTTAAATGCATAGTAAGACACACAAGTGAAAATAGCCAATGAAGATTGGCTTTTATTGAAAAAGGCAGGCTGTTTTGCAGATCTGCATAGCTTAGTACCATTTTTAAGCGGAAAAGAGATCCATATTAATTTATTAGTTTTCTGTCTGGAAATCCTAAATTTAGCTTTAAATAATCTTAACATTTTAATATAATATTTTTCAATATTTAAAGTTAATATTACACCTGTCTTTCCATTTATGTGGAGTATCCATTCCACTTGTATTCACT
The DNA here is from genome assembly GCA_963930645.1 of Salticus scenicus. Taxonomy (NCBI): domain Eukaryota; kingdom Metazoa; phylum Arthropoda; class Arachnida; order Araneae; family Salticidae; genus Salticus; species Salticus scenicus. The sequence goes on along the minus strand of OZ005648.1, from coordinate 141,152,518 downwards.
TCACACAAATAAAAATCTTGTGCAGTCTGTTGCTTGTAGTATTTAGCGGTCATAAAAAATATGCATAAAGTTAAATTTACAGAGGGGAAAAAAAAAAGCAAAACATGTAAAATGAGAGATAGGTGTACTCAAAACGAATTTTTTTTTATTTATTAGCTAAATAATGTATAACATTAAATTTCCTTTTACAAGGTTAAACATCATCTTCAAGTAAGTACATTCAGAAATATGAAGTCTTATTACTTTATTTCTTTTCTCTATATACAGATTACTACTATGCATAAGGAGATTAATCTCAGTTATGTGATAGAGTGGTCAGTTCAGGTCAAAGAGAAAAAAATTATCCAATCTTGCAAACTGTGACCTCTGAGATACAAAAAATATACATGAACATTTAATAGAGGTAAATAAATATCAAGTCTTTCTCATATAGAAAATTTAAGACCAGGATAAATTGGCCCTAAAGAGAGGTTTCAAGAGATTTCACAGAATATATATAGAGAATGTTTAACCCGTTAACTACCCTGGGCAGATAAATCTGCCACATTAAGCCAATGCATTCACGGTCCTGTAGAGAAACCCGACCCGAACCCGACAGATGAATTTTAAATCAACCCGAAACCTGACCCAAACCCGACAAAAATATTTTCATCAACCTGAACCTGCAACACAGAATTTTTTGCGTCTCGAACCCGACCCGAAACCCGAAAAATAAATCAACATTACTTATTCATCTAAAAATCAAGCAAAACAATGATATAACATGATATAAAATAAAGTGAATTTTCATTGTCACACAGTTGGTAAATTATAAAAAAAAAACTAGTATGTTGTGGCCACCACAAGACATTCTTTTGTATTTTTCTGTCAAATTCACTAAGTGCGAATAATTTATTAAAAAGTTTGACGTGATGAATGCAAATAATTTTCATCTTAGGTAAATCTAACACTAAATGTCCAAAGAGAGACAGTTTTATCGTCCATAAATAACTTCTTAAACAATGCGTTTTTATAATGGCTATCTCACGTATCATGGTTCGAACAGTTATATGGCATAGAAATTGAGATATAGCCATCCTGTTATCGATGAAATTTGCAGTATAACAGCGCCACCTATTGGCCGACAAGCATTCAAACTGAGTCAGCATAATGTCTCATAATCGCCTTCTTACATATTAAGTTTTGTTTGATGATACACAATAGAACCTGAGATATAGCTTTCCTTGTAATTGTGGAAATTGCTGTGTAGCAGCGCCACCTGTTGAGCGGTTTACACCAAATGTTGACAGGCACTAATATATATTAAAGGGCGCCTACATACAAATCTATATGAAATTCTGTGCAGTAGTTCTTGAGCTATAGCCTTTCCTTGAACTGTGGAAATCACTGTGTAGCAGCGCCACTTTTTGAGAAATTGACATAAAAAGTTGACAGGGACTAGGTTATGTCAAGGTGCATCTACATTAAAATTTATATGCAATTCTCTGCAGTAGTTCCTGAGATATAACATTCCCTTAAATTGTGGAAATCACTGTATAGCAGCGCTATCTGTTCAGCGATGCCCACCAAAGGTTGATAGGCACTAATTTATGTCAAGGTGCATTTATTTATAAATTTATACGCAATTATGTGCAGTAGTTTCAGAGATACAGTCGCCACAAAACTTTTGTCACACACATACAGAGACACAGACTGATATTTTCTAGAAATAGTCAAATCGTGTTCGGGGCTCTCAAAACGCGAAAATTCATCAAAAACCAGAAGTTGAATTTTTTTTACGAATCTAATACTTTCTTCTACTGAATATAGGAGAAAGTAAAAGAGAAAGAAAAAAAAAAAAAAAAAAAAAACCTTGTAAACTGCGAAATTTTTTCAATTTCCAGAATGTAAATGCGAGGTTATACTGTATTTGTATTTCTTTAATTTATATATTAACAACAGTCGAGAAAGATTTATAATACTTTTCTAATTTTCATACAATTTCTACAAAAGATACATATTAGTTCCGTTGAAGAAAATAAAACAGATCCAGATACAAATACGGATCTATTTTTCTGGCGATATTCGCGGATACGAATAGGGAGCTCTGGTACATGCCTGCCCACCAGCAGCCGAGCGGTTCTGCGCTCGAAGCTGGTAGATGGGAGGTGTCGGGTTCGATCCCAGGTCGCACTCATCGACCTAGCCGTTCGGTTCCCTTAAATCCTCCAACCAAACAACCAACCGATACATGTCTAGTATGTGCAAAATGTTTAAATTAGTTACATAGTTGTAAAATGCCTATAAATTTATGTTTATAATTGTAAAAAATATTTTGCAAGGTGTTCTCAAGTCGACCCGACTTGTTGAAAACAAACCAAACCCGACCCGCAAGAAAAAAAATTCAGCCAGCCCGACCCGAACCCGACCTGCACGAAAAAAAGATCAGTCAACCCGACCCGCGGGTCGGGTCGGGTAAAATCGGGTTACCCGAACCGATGCAGGACTCTACTGTCCTGAGCACATATATATATACTTTTCTGAACTATGATCCTTTGTGTTGCACTGCTATCAGTGAAACTAGTCTCACAACTTTGGATTGGAATGCAATAAAATGAACTTGAAAATGTTTTTGAAGGAATTCAAAACAAAGCTATGCATTTGAAAATATACCTTATGAATATTTTATGACCTTTACACCAAAAAAAAAAAAAATCATTATATGAACAAAAAGGAAAATCATAATAGTGTGTCTTTCTTTCCAAACTGCATGTTGTAGTTGTTTAGTAATGTATCCAAATGCTTTTGGGTGTCCCTGTAAAAGAATGATACACTTATAATACTAAATACTTCACAAAAAAAAAAAAAGTTTTAAACAATTTAACATTACCAAACCAAACTTTAAATAGTTCGAGACTATAGACTACAATGTATGAAAAATTTGCTTTGTACCACAGTAAAAAAAAAAAGATAAATCTCTCATATGTAAATCTATAAGGTTTTTGCGATGCTAATCCATAACATGCCTACCAATTTATATGTTTTTTTTTTTGTGTGTTCCTGTAAAAAACTGGACTTATACTCATCAAAATTCATACAAATCATGCAACAACGACCTATAACATACCTGTGAACTTTTAGCTAAATCAGATATGGCATTTCTCAAATTGCACTTCAAGTCCATTCACCATAATTATAAAGAATATTTCTTTGTGCCCCTGCGAAAGAACTATTAGTCTTATACTAATCAGAATGAATATAGGTTGCGTGCAATGGTGATCTATATCATATCAACCAACTTTTAGCTCAATTGAAAACAGTGTTTAGCCATTACCATGCTTACTCATATACATATATACATCACCATAAAAGTAAAAATGAACTCAGAAGACCTCAAAATTTATAGATATACCAAAATCTCAGTCAAATTGTTTTCATGATTACAATAATTTTCTGACAGAGTATGTTCAGAAAATAAAAATCATACCAGGAAACCATAAAGATCCTATATACTATGTTATTGTTTACTAGCAGGTAATGCCCGCTTCGCTAGTTAACTATATTTAATTGAATTTTCAAAAAAATTGAATCACTATTTATTTTTTATATATTATAAATAAAACTAAAAAAATTAATACATTGAAATCGCTCTAAACCTCGCTATGGGTACCCCACTGCCTATGGCAGCTCCTTTTTCGTTCGTACTGCTTCGAGTCCAGGTTCCCACTGCCTACAGAAAGGTCTTTCCTGCAGGGTTCCCAGCATAAAAAGCACTAAAAAATAGTTGCCTCTAATGTATACAACAGTAGCCACTCTGATTCAAATAGTAGTCTTAGATTAAAAAAAAAATATAAATACTTAAGCAGTTTTTTGAGATAATGTGGTGAGATGATATAAAATTGACCAAAGAAATTAGATACATTTCTTGTAAAAGAAAACTGATACATGTGTAAAGCCATATAAAACAGGGTTTATATAGCAAGATTGAAAAAAAAAGAAATCGGTAGAGCTTTTTTGTGATATTGACTTCCGAGATCTAAAACTAACTTACCTAATCAGGATGATTGTTGATTTTCCTGTAATAACCACAGAAAATTAACAAACATTTGATGCAAAAGTATATCTGAAAAGCGTTTTATACAGCAATTAAAAAAAAAAAAAAAAAAAAAAAAATCCTTATTGCCGTTTTTGAGATACTTCCACCAACACCAAAACCTGAAACTCAACTGTTGAATAGAAAACAATTACATACAAAAGAATATCTAAAAGAGGAGTTAATATTGCAGGTTTGAAAAAAAAAAAAATTGTACAGCTGCTTTGCAAGAACCTCAAATTGACATACTTATACAGAAAGTCTATAAATTTTTGCGAACAAACCAACTAAATATGACATCTAAAAGGGTGTTTATATACAGTCTTATGGTCCCACTTTTGGTTTCCAATGTCACACTTCCGGTTTTCCAATTTTCACCAAAGTTGGAAAAATCATCTGTATACCAGACCTGCTTCAATTCTGAAATTTCATCATTCTATATTTATTAGTTTCAAAGATATGGTAGTCAGAATATCCCCCCCCCCTTCCAAACACACGCACACACACACCAATTGCTAAAAACACCACTTTTTTTAGCACAGGAGAACTTAAAACATGTAAATTAGATTAAAACTCGAAATTAAACTTTTTAACCAAATACAATAAATATTCCCATTACCTATGGTAGTCGTGTAATGGAAGTAAAAATGCAATGAAGGTACAGGGAACAACTTTTTGTTCAAAATAGTCTTACTTTTCCTGAAAATAGTAAGCTTTTAAACCACTTTTACCCCCAAAATAGTTGCTTTTTAGTTGCCGCTGGGAACCCTGTTCCTGGGTACTTCAATCTGAGTATTTATCGACCACAGGTGAATCTGCTATTATTTAAGAACTACGATTTTAAAGATGACTGCATCTCTGCATATATTAAATATTTTAGTTTTTGAAGCATGTATTTATAGCCTTCACTTTTTACACTGGATTACCAAATGATTCTGACCAATAAAATAAAAGAAAAAGTAGATTTTCTTTTAAAGGGAATTAAATAAAAAACAAATAAATTTCAACTTAAATTTTAATAATTCTTTCTACTATATACTACCATTTTTTACGATAAATTTTATAAATTAAGGGGGGGGGGGAAATCCCTTCAAAATGAATTTATTAAAAAAAGTGAAAAATAAAAAGTTATGCTAGAAAAATTATACATTATTATACATAAACATACCTATTATAAATAAGTTTTTAAATTTAAAATTTAATATACTTAATTTTTTCTACTGTATTACTATTTGATTTTCAATTAAATATAATAATAATAAAAGAAGATTTTAATAATATAAGGAGATTTTGCCTTCAAATGAATGAATTAAATAAAAAATAAATACTGTAATAGCCGTTGCTAAGATACACAGACGATTGAAACGAAAGAATAAATTTTAAGAAAAATGAAACAGAAGCCAATGTCTAAAATGAAAAAAAAAAAAAAAATTCAAACTTGTGAGATGCACACTTGTTAGGTCCCAGCTAAGTTCTGCCAAGTTTTATAGCTCTGTGATCAGTAGTGTGAGCAAAAGAGTGCAAACAGACACACTGATTGTAGTTTTCTTTATTTATATAGATAGATAAATAGGATGCTGGGCATTAATGGATTAACAGGAATGATTTTTCAAGTATCATATGAATAAAGTTGCAGATAACAGCTATTCTAGTTATGAATTACACAGTCTGAAAGAAAGAAAAGTAAATTCACAAGGAAAAAAATAATTTATTTTTATAATACATTTTTTTTTTTATAGTCCAATGGCAGGCCTTATGGTGTTTTTGATCTCATCTACATACAATTTTATGCATTGCATTAAGCATGGCAATTTTATATTATTTCTACAAACCTATTTTAAATTCTTTAACACACATTTCAGCATTAGTTTAAGATGAGAATTTAAAAATATTCAATAATTATAATAAATATATAAAAAGCAACTGGTACAGTGCAACACTGAGTAACAAATTTGATAAAATCTACATATGATCTAGCAATGTATCAATGTTATCAAAGTTAACAAGTGATTACAATTGAGAATCTGAAGTAAAAAATTTAAAAAATATCACATTAAACTCAATAGATTACTAAACAAGAAAATAAATCAGCTCCATGTTACATATCTTTCTTCTTCTAAAAATTTCCAATTAGGAGATGGAGTACCAATAACAAGCCAATTAAAATCATCTATTAAATTCCAATTGTTATTTTCGTTATCAAGACCTGCTGTGATAAAATCTTCATCTTGCCCATCATAAGTCCAATTATAAGGAGCAAAATACAAATCTTTACTATCTTCTATGATGGTCCGACTTGTAACATGCAAATAAAAATATGACTCGGTACAACTATGAACTCTAAGTTGCTGGCATGCGAAAACAAAAGTACACTGCTTACAATTTTCAATGAATACAGAAGTTGAAACAGGACCTGCAAAAATTTGGCAGTTGGTCAAACCACTAATAAATACAGTGCTAGGAGCCCCATACAAATATACAGTACAGTTTTGTAGCCTATGTAAACCAACAGCCTGCTTTTCTATCTCCTGGCGATTTTTTATTAATTTCTGATCAGATATATCTTTAAAACCACATTTATATAACTTTATTGTAGATATTGAGTCATTCATAGTATTTGGAATGACTTTGTCTACCATGGAAAGACTTTTAATACCATTTTGCAGTTTCTTTTTATTTTTAAAAGCAAATTTCTTTTTTGGAATCAAATTATTTTCTACAACTTGTATATCATCCTGAAGAGTTTTTAAAGTTTCTTGAGCTTTTTTAATATCATATGTACACAAGAATAGGGTAGAATCTGCCAAGAATTTCTGCAAATCTTGAAAATCTCGAACAATTTCATCAAAGTACTCTGCTAGATTACTTTTATTTATTTTAGATGCAGTTTGAAGCTTGGATTCAATTTCTTGCTTTTTTTGAAGAAATGTGTCATTAAAATAATCAGTCTGTTCATACACTGAAGCTCTAACATCTTTTTCAACTTTTTTTCTTTCCATTTCAGCAACACGAGCTTCAGATCGCTGCAATAATTTATCTACCACTTCTTTCTTTTCTGCAGAACAGTCCTGTACAATAACTTCAAAACTCTTTTGTTCCTTCATGGTAGGTTGTAGGCTATTGTACATTTTATGCAATCAATGTACTTGGTTTTCAGAAGAATTGTCTAGCACAAAAAGCCATGATGGTAGAAAACAAATCTAAAAAGCAAGAATAAAATTTTAGTCTAATTAAATCTTTGAATTATCGAATTTTATGTAGCATAACATTAATATAAAATACATAAATGAGACAGTTGATTTTTAAATATCAGGTAGTTTTAGTGAAAGTTTGTTAAAATTTTTCATATCAGACCAGGGCACAGAATTTATTTCCAAATGAAGTAAAAATTCAGTCTAATTATAGATGGAATTCTTACATGATATGGTAGCATTGAAATATACATATATATTGATTTAAAAACAGCAAAATCTTGCCAATCTTAGGCAATAACCACATGTTTAATCTCTTCTTTTTAGCATCACAAAGTGCAAAAAAGGAACAATGCACACAAAAGACTGTGTGCATTGCCCAATAACTGCTCCAGCCTCATCCCCTTCCACACAACACACACGGTGAAGAGAAATATTTAGCACATGCATGAAAGTTATATTCTCTTCAGCAGTTTCATTTCCATAAGCAGGAAAAAAATAAAAGAACAGCGGTCTCTTTGCCCATCGCTCTGTGCTTTACCTACCTCCCTCCCACCCAGGGTTGGCAAGTTTCTTCAAAGACAAAAAAAAAAAAAAAAAAAAAAAAAAAAAAACGACTGGAAGAAATGGAAGAAGCTGTTTTTCTTTAAAATTTACTACATAAATTGTAACTTTGTAAGATTCAATGAATGCATTTTTCAAATTAACAACTTTAAGTAAATTTAATTATACCTACAAAAATTTAATTATTACTTATGTATGCTAAATTAATAATTACATGAAGTTTTTAGCCAAGATCATATCACACAAACATACTCAAAATTCATTAAAGAAATCAATTTCATTTTAACCAGTATAAAGTTCCATTATCTAAAAAGAATGTTATTTCTTTAATTGATAGTTAAATAGTATGCATCATCACCTTCTTACTTTCTGATAGAACTTTAATTAACGTTTAGTTAATTAAGGGGACAAATAAGCGATAATTGCTGTAGTACGAAATGTCATCAAAATCCTCATTTTTACTTTCCGAACACTATAGTAAGGAAAGTATTGTAATCATGTCAAAAATCCGAATTCGAGATTTCGATGTTTCTATTAGGGCTGTGCCGATTAATCGATTAATCGGTTCGGTTAATCGATCAATGCTTAGTCCCGATCAATTTTTTTAATCGAGTTAATCGGATCGATTAATTTGATTAAAATTTTTCAAAATCCGATTAAAATTTTCAAACTAGGAATTAAAGTAAAAACGTTGTTCTGCCTACAAAATATTTTTTCGCATATTTTGCTAACAAACATTGTAAGAAACATCCATCAAATAATGAAAAAATAAAAAAAATAAAGTAAAATAAAATAAATAAATAAAAATAAAACCTCTCAAAAGAAGAAGTTGTACTTTTGTTGATAGAGAAAAGGGGGAGGAGTTATTAAACAAAATGCCGCTTCATGTGCATGCTAGAACACCATCTGTCTGTAGCCTACTACAGAAAGTGTTGGCTAGGGTAAAAGTATTCTCAGAAACAAGAAGCTTTAAAAAAATTGAAATGCTAAAGATAAAAAAAAAAAAAAAGGGTATTGAGATTTCCATTATCCCTCTGATGGGGGAAATGTCAACAGATTTTCACAGTATCTTCTAGCGTTTATTGTCTATTCAGAATTGCTGATAGTAACTATTGAAGTAGAAACAGAAAATGGCATTCTGTGTTCTAGTCCGTAGTGACAAAGAAGAGAAGAACTAAAATATAAGAATTTGAGATTTTTATGATAATGATATGGAATTTTGAGAATTCATTTAAAAGTAGTGACAAGCCAGATGGACAAGGCTTGCAAATATAAAACTAAAATATGTGTAAATTCATTTAATATTTCTCTCAAATTGAATTGAAAAATTAATTTATTTAAAAAAAAATATGAATAAGTGAAAATATTTATAGAAAATTAACACTTAAAGTCACCAATTATTACTCTGAAAATTGATTTAAATTTCAGCTATGAAACAAATATAACTGATTAGACAAAAATTTTTGGAAAAAAAAAAAAAAAAAAAAAAAATCAGTCAAACTTATGAATAATATTTTTCTGCACACAATATGAGAGTTTTATTCATCATTGAAATAAAATTATATAAAGAAAAATGAAAACCGATTAAAAATCCGATTAATCGACCGATTAATCAATTAAGGAGCTACGATTAACCCAGTTAAAACTCTTAATCGATTCCCACCCCTAGTTTCTATACGTTTCAAGGTCCAACGAGTCCGTTTTCACTATTTTTACGATGATATATGTATGTGTGTGTATGTATGTGTGTATGTATGTGTGTATGTCTGTGAGTGAACACGCTAGCGTCTAAACGCTTTGTTCGAATAAGCTGAAAGTTGGTACGTATATTGTAAGTCACCATAGTACGAACCCTATAGATTTTGGTGAATGTAGCACTTATAGTTTTTTTACAGGGACACAAAGAAAAATTCTTTATCATTATGGCCAAGGGACCAAAATCTTAAAAGTGCGATAGCATCTAAACGCCTTATTCAATTGAGCAAAAACTTTATACACATATTATAGGTCACAGATACTCAATCTGTAAAGATTTTGGAGAATCTAGCACTTATAGTTTTTTTACAGGGACACAAAGAAAAATTCTTTGCCAAATTTTTAAAAGTGTGATAGCGTCTAAACGCCTTATTAATCTCAGCAAAGAATTTGTACACATGTTATAGGTCACATTTGAACCAACTGTATAGATTTTGGTGAATCTAGCACTTACAGTTTTTTTTACAGGGACACAAAGAAAAATTCTTTATCTTTATGGCCTATGAGACCAGCGATAGCATCTAAACGCCTTATTCAATTGAGCTGAAAATTTGTATGAATATTATAAATCACTGTTGCACTAACTATAAGCACTTTGGTGAATCTACCTAGCATTTATAGATTTTTACAGGGACACAACGAAAAATTCTTTATCCTTATGATCTAAGGGCTCAAAGTTCAGTAGCGTTAAATAAAACCTTGTGTGATATATGGAGAAAAATATTCAAACACTCTGTTATGGTTTTCTCTTTTTTGTTTGTTTAGCAACACCTCTTTCTTTATTTTATCTACAAAACTGTTAGTTACTCAATGTTCGGAAAGTCGAGTGGAGTCACTCCAGATTTTTTTTATTGCAGTGTAACACAGTATAACCAAAAGTTTTTTAGCAGTTGAATATTGCAATTGGCTTCTCAACTTAGAATAGATGAATGCAAAACACTGGGGGGAGGGGGGGGGGAGATTTAATGCTAGATAACTTGTAGGGGAGTTTAAAAATATTTTGACGTATTCATATAGTTTATCGGTTTACCAGCTTAGAGTTCATACAAAGAATTGCATTCTAAAAAAATAGTGAACAAATATTTTGACTAAAATTTACACTAACTATTATCACTTGTACTATTTGAACATACGATAATATGTGATAGTATCTATGCAAAAAGTTTTAAAAACATTAATCTCTTAAACATTAAAATATGAATAATAGTACTTATAAAAAATCGTATCACATGTATACTTAAAAAAAAAAAAAAAGATTAATTTTACAGAAATGGTAGAAGTAGAACTAGTTAAAAAAAAAAAAAAAAAAAAAAAAAAACACCATACTTCTAATGATGTAAATTCTCATCATCTATAGATATTCGAGATTTATTGTTGAATAATAACTTATTCTTAAAAAAATATTTTAAATATTAATTACCTAAGTAATGGAGCTTAGATTTGATATTATATTATGCTTTGAATTTAATTCTTTTATATAGGTAGTTAATATATTTTAATCTTGAACATGTGTTTTGTGTTCTGTTGCTTTTTTCCCGTTTCTTCCGCTGTCCTGAAAGAAACTAGTTTCTTCCAGGAAAAACCCAACCCTGCTCCCATCATCTGAGAAAAGAGAAATGTGAAAATTTGAGCATGGTTCAAACCATGAAGCTACATAATTAGAGGAGGGGGAACGGTAATGGCGGTAAGCATTGAAAAACAGACCTAAAGAGAAAGTGGGTGATAGGGGGCGCTCCGAACATACTAGACTCATCGTTTACACGAGAAGTATGCGGGAAATTTAAGATTTTAATTGATATTAATTAATTTAAATTGCCCACAAAGTGATAATGGCGAAGAATTGTTTTGCTTATGTATGTAATAGCGGCTTTCGATCAGCTATCGCAAAAAATAAAACTTTACGGAAGAAAAATCCAATTTAATTTTCTGCTCCTAAGGTTAGCTATTCCCACTTAATTTAGAGCTTTAATCTACTGATATTTAACAAATAACTTTCATTTCTAGTATTATAAGTAGTTACTCATTTAATATAAAATGCATATTTCCGTTTTTATGGACCAGTGTCGTTTCTTTTTTGTATTTGAAGGCCTTTAAAAATTCTCATTTTATGAATATTTGTCTTAAGAAATGTGAATATGAAAAAAATGTACAATAAGCATAACTTTATTCTTTGTGACATGTTATGCTATTTAATCAATTTCAGAAATGAAATTTGATTTGTTGATGAATAAAAACTTTTCAATGACTTACATGTTTCGTTTCTTTATTTAGATAGATAAACAGATAATACTATATGTATTAAGTATTTAAAAAAGAAAATAACTGACATCTAATGATAACTGTCTACAAAATAATATATATCTTTATATATATATAAGATAATCAGATTTGCATGTTATTGGGAACTATAATTATATATATTCAGGGTTTAACCTGGCAAAAAAATTACTTTAGCATTTTAGCGAAAATAGGCAAGCACTATTTTAGCTTTTTCGAAAGTTAATTAATTCTTTGGATACCATTGATTTCTTTTACTTAGCTTTGTTATCCTCAGTTTTGTTTTCTATTCCTTTTGTTCATTGATGATTTTAACCAAGCATCCATATTTGTGACTTTAAAAATATGAATCAGGGAAACTATGTTTTGATTTTAACAATATAAAAAGAGGTATTCATATCATATGTGTAAAATAAAGAAGCAATTTAAAAATTAAGTAAAGTGTAGTGGTAGATAATCGTGAAATACTAGTGCTAAGAATGCTTCTATGAAGCAAATTCTGAATTCTGACATACTTTTAAATATTTTTGCATTTAAATTCAATCATTGAAAATTAAAAATAAATCCAAATTACTATGTAAATAATGATTCCCAAAAATTTGTCCTTTCGTAGTTTTTGCCTGCAAATATTAAAAAAAAAAAAAAAAATCTGAGTTATTTATTATATAGAGATATTTTATACAGTTATCCAGTTTTAGCTTTTTAGCGAAATTCTGACCGACATGTTTTAGCAAAATATGATACCTTTTAGCAAAATGCTAAAAAAACTAATGGCAGTTTAAACCCTGTATATATTGGTCAATAATACATGCACAAAATCTGAAATTCTTAACAAGGTAAGTGTGTGTGTGGGTGGAGGGGGGGGGGGAGGGGTTGTTTGTTCAAAAATTTCAAAAAAATTAAAAAGAATAATAAATAAATAAAGGATTTTTTGAATTAAAAAAAAAATAAAATAAAATAATACTTTAATGTTTTTCATCTCTTAGTGAAAATAGCTTGCTTTTAATGTCTAATTAACCATTTTAATTAATAACGATTAGCTTGTAATAAAATCAAGACAAACCATACGTTATGTACGTGTATGTGTATATGAATATATATATATATGTGTATGAAATAGTATTTCAAAGTTTTGTGAAATTAAAATAAATTTGCTTTTCCCAGAATCCACCCATGCAAGATAACGGTAAAATTGTAAAGATTGATTTAAAAAAAAAAATAAATAAAAAATAAAAAAAAGAAGTTTTAACATTGAAATCGGAAATTTCTTAAGTAAATTTATTACAGTGAAAGAAGACAGTAATTTTATAAACCTTTTTGTAAATTACTGGTTTAGGGTTGGGAAAATTTACGTACACATTGAAATATAAAATATTAAGCATATTAAATATTCTCAAAAACTATTTAAAATTTTAAAACTGAAACTCTAAATGTCAGTTTTTTGGAAATACTTAAAATGATTACTAGTTTTTCATTTTTTTTCTCCTGGATTTCACAATATTATAGTTTAAGAGCATACCCTTAACGATATTCAGGTATTACTTTGTTGATTCATCGTAAAATGAATTTTTTTAAATATCTGAATGATGAAATGTAATATAATTTTTGAGTATTCAAACTTAAAAATATTCAGGATGTGGTGTATGGTATTAAAACAAATTGTCTCTCTCTGTAATGAGGCTTTAAAATATAATTTGTATTTTCTTATACTGAGGAAGAAAATTTATTGATGAAAGATATCAGTATTAAAAATTTGCCATTGCCCCTACATGTTCGTTTTTTTTTTCTAGTTCCCTATTTGTATTATGAGTAATATTTTTAATTTCATAAGGATTCAATTAAAACAATTTCAGTTGTGTAGATTTATAAGAAATTTTGTCCTATACCGCCAAGTTAAAAGTTCAGAGAAAACGGGAGGGAAACAATACATGCTGCACGATTTTCACCAAAAGTTGATAGACCCTAATTTATGTTAAGGTGCAACTACATATCAATTTGTATGAAATTCTCTGAAGTAGCTCTTGAGATACAGTTGAAATTATACAGACATTTTCTAAAAAAGATTAAATCCTGTTCTGGACCTCTAAAAACATGTAAATCTATCGACAACTGGAAATCGAAAATTTTTACGAATCTAATACTTTCTTCTATTGGATATAGAATAAAGTAAAGAATATCTTTATGGCTTTAATTTCAAACAAAAACTAAAAGACAGATTGTTTTTCTGTACTCCTTTATATTTTCGAAAAACAAGGCTGCAAAAATATATTTTATTTTTAGCAATAGAGGAAAAAATCTCACAAAAGCTTCTTCACAGCTTTATGTCTAAATAAAAAATTGAGAAAAATATTGCATTTGTATAGCCTATATATGGACTAAAACTTGTTTAGCCATCCTGTAGAGTATTATTGTATCATTTTCAGTAGAGAACTTGGCACTTAAATAACATATATTAATTTTAAGGTATTTTATTAATACCACCAGAAATTAAAGAACAGACACACCAATTAAAGTTATAATCATGCATTAGCAATGTTTTAAATTATTAAAAACGCTTAACACAATTAAAAATGCAGTTCTAACAATTTTCAACTACAGCCCATAATGCATCTGAATATTTTTGTGTATCCGTTAACAGTAAATCTTTGCTATTCATACCCTGTTTCACAGAAAACATATTTTTAACCATAATAAGGTCAATTTCCTTATGTGTTGTTTAGTACAAAGGTATTAAAAAAAAAATTTTCTTAATATTTTCTATTATTGAACGAAATATATTGAAATTATTTTGAATATCTTTGTATATAAATTTGTTGCGCTCTGTAACTGGAAAATTTTTAGATAAATTTATTATGAAAGCGGGTGGTAAACTTACATAAAACGCTTTATAAATTACTATTTTATAATTATGAAAATGCACATACATATGCATTAAATTATGAGATTATTAAGTATATTATTTTTTCTCAAAAATTATTTAAAAATAAATAATTCAGAATTTCAGATTTTTTTTCAAAATATTTAAAATGATTACTGCTCACTAATTTCTAATTTTTCACCTTGATTCTACCTTCTTATAGTTTAACAGTATATTCAAGTATTACTTTATATATCTATATATATGTATTAAATCTATATTAAGGCCAGTTGTCTGCTCTAGAAACTTGGGCCAGAGTGGATTGCTTCCTTGGGTCTTTCTAAGGGACCCTAGCCCATATTTATGCGAGTTTTGTAGAAGATAAGAAACGTCTAGGAAGACAAATGACATGGACTTGAACCATGCTCCATGCAACTTTCCTCTATTGGCTTAAAGTTATTGGGGACTTAGTACTAGGGACTTGAGCCTAAAAAGGATGCCCTCTGTAGGGGTCTTTCTAAGTGATCCTAACCTGTATTCACGTGAGTTTCGGAGAAAACCACGTAACACTCTAAACGACTAGTTCGACAAGTGCTTCCTGGGATCTAATCCTGCACTTCTCGGCCACTACATTTGAATGCAGAATCTCTCGGCTACTGGTGGGACCTATTAACTTAACCAAACCTCTAAAATGTTGGTATTCGGTTTAAGGTAAATTGTCTACACTAGGGACATTTACCTAAGAGGTACTAGCCCATATCATTCGCGAGTTTCGGAGAAAAACACGGAAAACTCCGAATGGCTAGGTCGACAAGCGTGACCTGAGACCGAACCCAGCACTTCCCATAGTCCAGCTTTAAGGGCAGAACTTCTCAGTTACTAGTGGAGCTGTAGGAAAGAAAATTATAATAATAATTAGTTTGCAGGGAGTATTTATTTAATAATTTTCAAGAAATGTAAATATAATAATTATTATAATATTTCATTGCACATGTGTGGAATATATATATATATATATATATATATACATATATGTGTGTGTGTGTGTGTATAATTGAAAGAAAGTTTTAATTTATATAAAGGAAAAATGTTTAGTGCGAGTTCAAAATGTAGATATTTAAAAACAAATTATTTCAAATGCTAAATATTAAACATTGAAAATAATTTCAAGAACAATTAATAAATATTCCTTAAATATACAGTTCCTTGGTGGGTTTTTTCTTTTCTTTTTTTCCTACTTATTATTATTATTATTTGGAACATTTCAAATTGATTGTTCCATTCTATTATTATTATTTATTTATTTATTTAAACGAAATACAAGACTAATTTATTATTATTATTTATTTTAGATTTCTCAAAAAAGTTTTTGCAGAATGATTTTAAAATTATCGAACTTTCGGAATCTACAACAGTATACGTTGATGCGGATTTAATAAAAGTTTATTAACTTATTCCAAATGAAAATCCGCGATTTTTTGCGCAATCCTTCCTTATCTTTTCTTTTACCTTTCAATAATTCGAAAGACGGAATTTCTGATACTGCCGCGTGATGGCGCTGCAAAGACCCGAGATGTCTGGGGAGAAGCGAAGGGAGAGCTAGAGTGCTTTTTCAGATACTGCCTATAATTATTTTGTTGAATAATGTTGAAAACAGTCAAAACCTTCCCAGATTTTTACTAAACAATAAAAAAATTATTGTGTTCTCAAGGATGCAGTAAGCAAGGATCTTATCGAGGAAAGTTATTTGGAAACAGCCGTTTCAAATAACAACAATGAACAAGTTATACACATCAGTATTTTGCCTAATTGGAAAAATAAATGAGACAGAAAAGTCATTTCCAAAGTAAAAAACAAGAAAATGGAAGTTTAATCTTTCATGGGTAAAGGTTTTGATTGGATAATGTTGTGTATAACCAGGGCCCGAAATTTCAACTTAGATTACACTCGCTGAAAGAAAACGTTACTCGCCACAAAATATGTTGAACTTACTCCATTTTTTAGTATAAGGTGACTACAATTTTTTATTGGAAAAAAAGGAGAAATTACACAGTCTTTTTTTTTTTTTTTTTTTTTTTTAAATAAGAAAATAGAAGACATTCAATTTTGAAAAAGAGTTCATTTAAGAGGACACAAAATTGAATGAAAATTATTATAAAATCCGATTCAAAAGCTTCTTTACGCAAGTGGTGGAAGCATTTTTATCTCAAATGAGGAATTTGGACACCTTAATTTAAATTAATAATATGCGTATACAAGTTGTGTTTATAGGTGTCACTGGACAATATATATATATTTTTAATTATTAATTTTTGTTATCGACAAAACTTTTTTTTTTTTTTTGTGGTACTTTCATGCAGTTGCAGTTACACAACAAGTTGGAGACATTTTTGTTGTTAAAGTCATAATCATGGAAGAAGAAATAAGATTGGAAATTGAAAAAATAAAATTAATATTCGGCAGATGAAACGATTTGTTCTGATGAACAGTCATTCTTTATCAACATTTTACAAAAGTTCTCACAAGTATAACCTAAATAAGTCTTAGTAATTATTAAATAGGTATATAAAGGGGATTTTTTCAAATGTCTACATTTTGTTCATTGAAGAAAACAGTCACTTTGTGGGAGTATTTTTACCAGGAGGACATAAAATTAATTCAACTCACTTTTGCATATTTTTATGAGGTGGTGGTAGTGTTATCATTAAGGTCAATTGTCTCCACTAGGGCTCTAGACCTGAGTAGGGGAGTCCTCCGTGGGGTCTTTCTAAGAGGTCCTAACCCATATTTACGCTAGTTCGGAAAAAATCGCAGAAAATTCCTAATGGCTAAGCCACCAAGCGCGACCAGGTATCAAACCAAGTGCCTCACGTATACCAGCTTCGAGGATAGAACCTCACGGTCACAGGTGGGCCAATTTTTATGAGTAATATAATTTATGAAAAAGTGAGAACACACGTCAACCCACCGCGTATCAACCGGAGAACCACCTTCTTATGATTTCATGACAATTTCAATAGTGATTCCGTGTTCTGGATCAAAGAACCGTACAAATATAGGGAATACTTTTATTTCTTTGTGACTCAAAAAATCTGAATAGACATAAACCATAATATGCTATGGCAAGTTTATTAGAAAGTTGTTCTTTTGCGAACCTAACGCAGAAAAGAGTTAGTGTTCACCGTTTGATGCAGCCAACAGCTGATTGAGCTTCCCAGTTTTGCGAAAATTTTGAAATCAAGGACTAAATCCTTTTTATTTGAAAAACGGGACAGAGGACGAAAAACATAAAAAAAAGAGGTATTTTTAGTCCTGTAATGTTTATTTCATTTAAGACGGCAGAGCGTTGTAAAAGAACACTGTCCTCTTAAAATGAGGATGTCTGGTCACCTTACCTAAGATTAGTATGATTTTACGTTTTTAAATAGATTTTTCTTTTTTTGGTAGCACCATATACTGTAAGATTTCTATCTACATTTAGACTGAAATTTTACTCGCCACAGTAAAATTTTCACTCGCCAATGGCGAGCTGAAATATCGCACCCTGGTATAACAAAATGTTTCTTTTTATAACTTTTCGCATTAATGCTCTCAGATATTTGAATCTTTTTGAAATCTCAAATGCAAATCATTAAAATGATTTTTAATTATAAATTATTCAGATATGATGCTATACGAGAACATTTTACCACATAAAATTTTATGCATATTTGCAAAAGCATTTCAAATATTGAATTGAATCCCCCCAAATTGATGCCCAAAATGCATTTAAAAAAAAAAAAAAAAAAAAAAGAAGAATAGAATATGTCAACTTTATTTTGTGACAAGTAAAAAAAAAAATTTTTTTTTTGTGAGCAGCAAGCATAATCTGAGTCAAAATATTGGGCTCTGAGTCAGGCTCTATATCAATATTGTGCATTTATAGTATAGAAATTTTCTGCTTTAAAATTGCAATTTCAGCATTGTCAGATGCATTATGTATTAATTACATGCTAAGCAAATAAGTAAACCTTTTATATAGGGAAAGAAAAAATTATTTTGTATCTTTTTTTTTCAGACATTGATATGGGTCATTCCATGTCAAATCAATGAAAAAAAGTAGCATTTTTGACCTGACCCTCTCAGATTTCTATGAAATTGGGCTCATTTATTTGTTCTATAGAGACACAGAAAAACAGCTTTCTACACAGAAAAACGGCTTGCAGGCAGTTTTTGTCTGCACTGAGAAAAAAATTTGTCTGCAACTTTCGGATAACAATTCACTTATAAAAATTTCTGTATCAAAATTAAAACTAATATTTTTATTATTTATAATTATTTATATTGTGTTGTGTCAAACATTGCTATAAAATATTTAATTGAATGAATACAATTGTTTATATTATATTGTTTTGTAGTAAAACTGTATTCGTGTATTGTTGCACGAGATCACCACTGATGTTAAGCCCCCCCCCCTCCCCCATCAGCTTTCAGGCTTTTTGAGTGTAAGCCATTTTCACCTCTGATTACACCTAAATTTTGCAGACAGATTATGAAATTTTAAAAGCCTGTCACAGCCAGCTTCAAAACTTTCTGCCATTGGGTATATAGGTAGGGCGCGAAATTTCCGCTCGCCAGCTCGCCATTGGCGAGTGGAATTTTTACTGTGGCGAGTAAAAATTTGGTCTAGTTATAGATAGAATTCTTACACGATATGGTGACAGAAAACATTCTTTTTATAGATTTAAATATGGCAGAATCTTGCCATCAAATAACCTCATATTTAGCTGAAAAGGAAAAATGCACAGTGCATGCATAAAAGTTTTAATCTCTTCCGCAGTTTCGTTTCTCCCAAGCAGAATGAGAATAGACGAGCTGAGAACCTCTGTCCGTCGCCCAATATCCGGCAGAAGATAAATGTGAAAGTTTGCCTATACGATATTGGCGCATGAAAATGAACCCGAGCCCTTTTAAAGATATTGCCTATGTTTATTTTGTTGAATAGTAATCAAAAAACAGTTCACATTTTCCAGTTTTTTATTGAAACTAAAAGGATTTGCGCTTGTTATGATTTGTAGGTATGTAAGCAACGATTTTACAGAAAGAGTTATTCCGAAATGGCTATTTCAAATAACAACAATGAACAAGTTATACACATCGACATTCCGTCTGATTACAGAAATAAAATAGACGAAAAAGACATTTCTGATGTAAAAAGTTAAATAAATAGGTAAATAAGGAAGCTTAATTTTTCATAATAAAAAGATTTTCTTAGGATATTGTTTAACATAAATAGTTTTTTTTTTCTTCTCCTTTTTTTCTTTAATGGCTCTTTGCATTTATGTTATTAGACATTTTAACCTTTTCCAAATCTCAAATACACTACATTATAATGATTTTTAATTATAGATGATTATGAGACATGATGATAAACGACACACTTTTAATATATATAATTTTAAGTATATTTGTAAAAGCATTTCAAATAGTTAGGGGGAAAAAAGTGCGCAAGAAAAAAAAAAAAAAAAAAAAAATGACAACTCTATTTTGTGGCGAGTAAAATTTTTTTTCGGCGAGTGTAATCTGAGTTGAAATTTCGGGCCCTGATATAGGTATGGGGAACTTCAGTGATCGTGAAAATTTTCGACTTTTTTTTTTTTTCTTCCCCATACAACTGTCGTGGAGTCATGATTTGGTTTGTATCATGAGTGGAGTCATGATTTGTGTCATGGAGTCATGATTTGTTTTGTATTTTGGTTTGATAATTTTTTTATAGCAATGTTTGACACAACACAATATAAATAATTATAAATAATAAAAATATTAGTTTTAGTTTTGATACAGAAATTTTTATAAGTGAATTGTTATCCGAAAGTTGCGGACAAATTTTTTTCTCTGTGCAGACAAAAACTGTCTGCAAGCCGTTTTTCTGTGTCCACGACTAAGTCGCCTTGTCGCGGTGTTTCTGCCACTGGGCCTATATATGATGGGGAACTAAAAAATTTAAATTATATGTATTGTACTTAAGAATTTAAATTCTTTTATTTTACCAGTTATTGTCATTAAGAATATTTATTTAGAATAAGCATACATTAAAATAAAATATATTTTTATCTTACTATTTTAATATTAGACACTATTAACACTATTATAATAATTAACACTATTTTAATATTAGAATCAAACCAATTTTTATTTCTAAGATAAATATTAGATTAATTATTAATTAGTACTTTAATATAATTATGTGTATTACAACTAATATGCTAAATAACATATATCTAACATTGCAATGCAAATGTATTCAAACAAAAACCCACAAAAGCCCAGAAAAACCTGCAAAAACCCAGAAAAACCCAAGTGGGTTGGGTTTTTCTAGAAAAACCAGGGTTTTTGGTAACCCTGACTTATATGGCATATAACTGTATGAAACTTGATATGTGAGATACCTATTACAAAAATGCATTTTTTAAGATGTCATTTATAGACAATAAAACCGTCTTTCTTTGGATATTTAGTGTTAGTTTTCTCTAAGATGAAAATTAATTATTTGTACTTAGTGAATTTGTATAGGAAAATATAGAAGAAAGTCTTGTGGTGGACACAACATACTAGTTTTTATTTTATACTATTTTTTTAATGATATGTGTTATTCAAATTCATTATTGAATATTCCCTACTCAAAATGGCTCTAATAGAACCTGTGCCACTGGTTTGTGTACAAACATCCAAAAAATGCCAATGCATTGCACTTTAGGGGAGGCATTTTTATAAATCACATTTAAATAGCTTCATCAAAAAATCATAAAAAAATTCGCATATTTATTGTTCACATGCTAAGAAAATGTTTTGTATAAACTATGATATGCTTAACCTCCAGGTCTATGCAGAAACGTTTCGATACATTAAGGGGTACAAATAGGAAATTAAGAGCAGCACTTCTGTTTGTGTCAAGCATTTTTAGCACTTTCCAACAATGTTTCAGAGTGATTATGAATTCAATTTTTCTATATGTCTGTCTATTGTGTGATAATATAGACAAAGAACATAGAATGTTATACGACACAATGAGTTCGTACAGTTGGAAAGTGTTGATAATGTGTACCTCATGATTTTTCGTTTCTATTTTAGTTTTAAAAGGTGTAATGCTTAATTATATTTTCAAAAACTTAAATAAAATCATAAAATAGCAATAATGTACATTTTTGTATTGTGTACTTTGATTCATTAAACTTTATATGGTTATAGATCAACGTTCTCTTAAATAACGGATATTCTACAGTACACATACTTATTTTTGCGACAGGTTACTTCTGAAGCAAAATATAGTCAGTGCTAAATATGGATAAAGTGTGGAGGAAAACTGAAGAGTTCATTTTTTTATTTATATTAATTTATTTTTAAATTTATTATACACTTATTTCCACTAAAGTCATGTATGCTAAAAGCACGCCACCGAGGGGGGATAACATTTCCGCTAAGGACATGGGTTTATAGATTTCCGCTAAAGGCATGGCCCCGAGATTTTTTAAGTAATATATATATATTTCTTTTTTTCTTTTAAGTAATAAATGGAAGTAGCTAAAAGAAGTTTAAGAATTAAACATTTATCCTTCTTCTGACTACATGTTTTTGGATAAATTAAATATTTTTTATTTTAGTATTATAGTATTATTCAAAACTTTCAAAAATTTACAGTACTTTCATTTTCATATTAACTACATGCTAGGGATTAATCATCATTTTGAATAGCAATGAAAAGATCAATGAATTAGTTGGAACATTTTTTTTAGAACTATCGTTCAATGTTAATAGCGACCTGCAATTACTGTATAAGCAATTTATGGTCATCTTTGTTAACCTCAACTTATGGCATACAGTTAGAATTATTGCATGGAAAATTAAATACTAAAGTGACATCTATAAGATTAAGCAACAAATCAGTATGTATTAATATTAAAAAGAGACTTGGAGCTGGATTATTAAAACCAGTAAAAACTACAACATCAGAAACACCAAAGAAAAATATTTGGGAAGCATACCTACAGCTGTTTCGGTAGTCTTAAGCGTATAGTCTTCAATGCATAAAGAATACTTTACTATTTATATATATATTTTTTTTAAATTAAAAACATGATCGTTTTCTTCCCTAACTCAATATAGACAGTTGACCTCAACCCCTAAGCTACACCCATAGGAGTCCACATTTATTTTTCACAAAAATGGGTCCCAAGAATTAAATCCTGGATCTCGATCCTTACTTGTAGCTAAATTCAATTAATAGTAATTACAGATTAGTAACATTTAATTAAATTCAAGGCTAGCCTTATTGACATTTGATAATTTTTAAGCTAGCATTCTTCCAAATGAAAATTATAGATTTTACAGAAAAATAATCTATAATAATAAAAGGAAAGGTTTGTCTGTATGTCTGTTATTTTATACGTTCAGCTCCTACTGAACACAAAAGTACAAAAATTGACATACGGATGCTCAGGAGCCTTCCCAAGGGACTCCTGAAAACAGAATTTAAAAATCTTAATTAGTTGCAGAGATATTAATTAAAATTTAAACCTATATCAATTAAATATTAGCCATTTAAATATCTGTTTTAAATTTAATTGTTGCAAAAGTTTTCTGGTTCATTTTTTTACCGACATTATTTTCACATGACTAAAAAAAAATTATCAAAAATTAGATTTGCTTATGCACATGAAAAAATGATGTCATTATGACTTTAAAATTAAAATAATAATTAATATACTTTTAGACTAGCAAACTCATACGAAATTTTTGCAGTTTTATTTATTTATTTTTTATTTGTCTTTAAAATTTGAAACTTATAAGTCTTATACCAATATCACCATCCAATTAAAATTTTAATTCACCAGAGCCAAATTATTATTCGTTTGCTAATATGAAATGCTAATGATACTTAAAATAAATCATTTAAAGAAAAGTTTCAAAATAAGATTCATGTTTGACAACTTAGTTTTCACATTTTCCCTGGCAAGAAAGCTTTAATAAAGGACCCCAATGGTGACCTTTAAATTTCTGCTGCCATGTTGGCGAGATCCCTTTTATTTTATTAAAAATGATAAAATCGCCAAGGATAGCTATAATAAATGTACCATGATGACGTTTACAGATTTATTATTATTAGTTCGATTATTATTTCTGTAAATCAACTGCTATTAACTAACCATGAAGTATTTAAAATGGAAAATATATATAATAAAAAAAAGTTAATTGTCTCATTAGATTTAATTTTATTAAAAATGAAAAAATCGCCAAGGGGAGCTATAATAAAGGTACCATGATGACGTTTACAGATTTATTATTATTATTATTTCAATAAACCAACTGCTATTAACTAACCATAAAGTATTTAAAATGGAAAATATATATGAGAAAAAAAAAGTTAGTTGTCTCATTAGAAGTAGAGCTTATAACATATTGTAATATTATATTTGGCATGAAAATGTTGCAATTTTATGGTCGAGTGGATAAATCAAATAAAATATGAGCGAGCAAGCTGTTGTAAGTTCTAAAACAGAGATAAGGCACTACAGTCGCCACAGAGCAGGACTTTGCTAAAGTCAGAATTTTCAAAGATCATAACATGGTGAGCAAACATGCAATTTCAGATATTGAAACGGGAAGAGGGTGCCGCAGCCACTACCGAATGGGAATTTACTACGGTTAAATTTTTTAATAAAGTTATTTTCCCTATATGTCAATAGGCTGTTATAGGACCTGAAAGAGGAAAAAGGTGCCGCAGGTGCCACAGAGCGGGAGTTTGTAAAGTCGGATCGTGAACCAGCTGGTCACTAAAGGCAGCTAGTATTTAATAAAATTCGTTATCAGTTCATACAGTTTGCTTGTGACTCTCATGATGAGTAAAATATGATCCAAAACAAAGTATATATTTAAAAACAAGAAAGTAACTGTGGTATATTTATGTGTGTGGCAACACTGATATTATGTATTACCAAGTGGCAACTCTTATATATTGCTGAAATTCCATATTCTCTTTATTATTCATATCTTATTCTCTTATATCGCGATGTTGCTGCTTATGCTCCAATTTTAGTTAAATAAAGCTTCTAATTGAGCTCCTATTTATTGTAATGTAATATTTATTACAATTTATTTAACTAAAATTCAAATCGAAAAACGCATTTACTGACAAGATGGAACGACTGTTGCGACCTGAAAGATTTGATGTCGAACCCACTTGTACGGGTGCTGAGTCGAAGTGGAAGCATTGGAAAAGAACTTTTTCGAACTCTTTATCTCAAGTAACTGACATTACAGACGATCATAAGCTACAAGCGTTATGCAATTATGTTTCCGCAAATGTTTTTCAATACATAAGTGACTGTGAAAAGTATGACGACGCAATCGAAATACTGGATTCTTTGTACATTACAAAGAGAAACAAAATCTTTGCCAGACACTGCTTGGCGTCAAGAACACAACAGTCAAGCGAATCTGTAGATGAATATCTGCAGATACTAAAACAAATGAGCAAGGAGTGCGATTTCAAGGCCGTTACAGCCGAACAGTACAGAAACGAGTATGTTAGGGATGCCTTCATTCGGGGCTTAAAGAGTTCACGCATTTGGGAACGTCTTTTAGAAAATACGATTATCACTCTAGAAAAGGCTTACGATCAGGCTAGAGCTCTAGAACTAGCCGAACATCACTCTGCTTCATATTCAAGCATGACTTATTCAACACCTGTGGCGGCTACTGAAGAGCCAGTAAGTCACATTGAAGAAGTTCAGTCTGCAGCGGTTGCTCAGGTTCGATCTGCGAAATGTTTCTTTTGCGGGTATGATCGCCATTTACGAAGTGTCTGCCCTGCTAAAGAGGCACTATGCCGTGGATGTGGTAAAAAGGGGCACTATCAAAGAGTATGCAAGTCAAAATCTTTGCGCAACACTACAAATTCGACTGCAGCAACCTACAACTTAGCATCGGTATCTGCAGTTCCTAATGGTCTCCAAAAGTCACTAACTAAAGCCCTGATTAATGGTATCGAACTAAATGCTTTGATTGATACTGGCAGCTCTCTCAGTTTCATAAATCAGCGTTTTGTGGAAAAGTGTCGAATTAAAACTAAACCATACTTCGGCAGAATAACAATGGCTAATTCCTCCCTGAGTTCAGACATTACAGGTTGTTGTACAGTAACTGTAAAATTACAAAACCATTTATATAGAAATGCTGAAGTTTTGATCATGAAAAATCTTTGTGCAGATTTACTAATCGGTCACGACTTACTAAAAGACCATTCTTCAGTTGAGATTGATTTCAATGGGGACAGACCACCACTTAAAATATGTTCTCTGGCGATGGTCCTTGTACCTCCTGTCTCACTCTTTTCTAATTTAACACCAGACTGCAAACCTATCATTACTAAATCAAGGCGTCAAACTGAGGAAGACAAGCTATTTATAGCTGCAGAGATAAGTAGACTATTGAAAGAAGGTGTAATCGAGCCAAGTGACTCTCCTTGGCATGCTCAAGCATTCGTAGTGAGAGGAGAACACCGCAAACCCAGAATGGTTGTAGATTATTCCCAGACAATAAATAAATTTACAATGCTTGATGCCTATCCTCTGCCCAAAATCGAAGAGCTGATTGCACGCGTATCCAAATATTTTATAGTATTTAGCACTATTGATCTTAAGAGCGCTTACCACCAAGTACCCATCAAGCATTCTGAGAAACATTATACGGCCTTTGAGGCTGATGGTAAATTATATCAGTTTCTTCGAGTACCCTTTGGTGTTACAAATGGAGTTGCTAGTTTCCAGAGAACCATAGACAAAATAATTGCAAATGAAAAGTTAGAAGGCACTTTTCCTTACCTTGATGATGTAACGATATGTGGGAAAAATCAAGACGAGCATGACCGTAACTTAGAGAAATTTATGTCTGCTGCCAAGAAATATAACTTGACATTAAATGAAGATAAATGCTCATTTTCTACTAAATCTGTGAAATTATTAGGATACTCTATTACAAACAAAATAATAAAACCTGATCCTGAAAGACTTGCACCCCTAATGAACATGCCTATCCCTAAAGACACTGCCTCCTTACAGCGAGCCCTAGGGATGTTTGCCCATTATTGTCGTTGGATCCCTAATTTCTCTGAAAGAATTCGGCCTTTGCTAACGAAAGGCCCTTTTCCCCTTACAAAAGATGCTGCTAAAGCATTTAATTCTCTAAAATCTGATATAGCTGATGCTTCCTTAGCTGCTATTGAAGACAATATTCCTTTTAGAGTGGAGACTGATGCGTCAGAATTCGCCATCGGGGCCACCCTAAGTCAGGCTGAACGTCCTATAGCATTCTTCTCTAGAACATTGAATGCATCTGAACGAAGGCACTCCTCTATTGAAAAAGAAGCCTATGCTATTGTAGAGTCTCTACGAAACTGGAGGCACTACTTGATTGGCCGTCACTTTGAGGTCTTTACAGATCAAAGATCAGTTGCATTCATGTTCAATCAATGCCATAGTAGTAAGATTAAAAATGAAAAAATTATGAGATGGAGATTGGAACTTGCTTGTTTCAAATTTGACATAATATACAGTCCGGGGAAAGGAAATGCAACAGCCGATACATTATCTAGAATAACTGCAGCTATATGCCCACAAGTGAATTTAAAGGAGCTGCATGACGCCTTGTGTCATCCCGGAATTACACGAATGTACCATTGGGTTAGGTCTAAAAACTTACCTTTCTCTCTTGACGACATCAAAAGGGTCGTAAACTCGTGTTATTGCTGTAATGAAGTAAAGCCACGTTTCTGTAAAAATGAAGGAAAATTAATTAAAGCAACTGCTCCATT
Source organism: Salticus scenicus (assembly GCA_963930645.1). NCBI lineage: Eukaryota > Metazoa > Arthropoda > Arachnida > Araneae > Salticidae > Salticus > Salticus scenicus. The sequence continues at coordinate 141,124,955 of OZ005648.1, read as the reverse complement.
TGAAAGATTGAACCTAGATTTCAAAGGCCCTTTACCCTCAGTTTCTAGAAATCGTTTTCTTCTTACTATCGTGGATGAGTTTTCGAGATTCCCTTTTGCAATTCCTTGTTCTGATATGTCAGCTGCTACTATAATTACTAACTTACAGAATATTTTTTCTATTTTTGGAATTCCCGCATACATACACTCTGACAGAGGACCCTCATTTATGTCTAGAGAATTGAAATCCTTCCTAACATCTCTTGGAATTGCAACAAGCCGGACTACTGCGTACAATCCTTCGGGTAATGGCCAGGTAGAAAGATATAATGCAATAATATGGAAATCCATACAATTGGCATTACACTCTAAGAAAATGAAAATCGAACGTTGGGAAGAGGTAATTCAACCAGCCCTACACTCAATCCGCTCTCTCCTATGTACTGCTACCAATGTTACACCGCATGAGCGTATGTTCACCCACCCTAGAAGATCCCACAACGGAAGCTCATTACCTACCTGGCTATCTCATCCTGGACCCGTACTGATGAGAAACCATGTCCGAACTAATAAGTATGAGCCTATTGTTCAAGAAGTCGAACTCATTGAAGCAAACCCAGATTATGCTCATGTTAGATTACCTGATGGACGGGAAACCAGTGTTTCTATACGACACCTAGCTCCTAGAGGAGAAATCTCTACACCTACTATAGATAAAACAGATGTTGATGACAATCAGTTGCACCCACCTTCCTCGTTTCACCAGAATTCTGAGTTGGTCGATAGGTCTCTAGAACCCGCATCTCCTGAGAATAGTGCTTCACCAAGACCTAGCAATCCAGAACTTCTCCTGGAGAGTCCCAGAAAATATGCTGAGGATAATTTGCCTGATGGTCCATCCTTACGTCCTAAAAGACAGAGGCGCCAACCAACCTATTTGATGGATTATATAACAGACTGAACTAGTTTTGGGGAGGGGTGATTGTGGTATATTTATGTGTGTGGCAACACTGATATTATGTATTACCAAGTGGCAACTCTTATATATTGCTGATATTCCATATTCTCTTTATTATTCATATCTCATTCTCTTATATCGCGATGTTGCTGCTTATGCTCCAATTTTAGTTAAATAAAGCTTCTAATTGAGCTCCTATTTATTGTAATGTAATATTTATTACAGTAACCTAATTTATTAGGGTGTCATAAGTCATATGTGACTATGGGATGGATGAAATAGAACTTCTTGTTTTCTTTATATGAGTACAATATACATAAAATGATTTGTAAATTAAATTTACCCATTTTACGTTTACTTTTTGCTCGTGCTGCCCTTTATCTTAATTTTATAAAAACTGATACAATTAGATTGATTGTTAAAAAAAAAACAAACTTTATTATTATTATTGAGATTATACAATGAAAGTCATGATAAATTTTTGTTTAAACAACTTAGTTTTTTTGACAATTAGCAAACAGAAGGAATTTCCAAATTCTTAATAAGTTTTAAGTTTCTAACTTTGTTATTATTAGTAACTGTTTATTGAATATGCATTTAAAACACAAATTTACATATATCTAAGAGAAAAAGTATCAAGAATCAAATCATTATGGAATTAATTCATGAATGGAATAAGTATAAATACAGATTGATTAGAAATATACTTAAAACTAACTTACAATCGCATTAAAAGTAAATAAATATCTAGACAGCCAAATATAATCATGAATAATTAAATGTGATAACTTTAATAATAGATATTTGAAGGTATCACAAATAATAAAAAGAAAAAAAGACAAATATTTCACAGTTTAATAAAAGTCACTATTACGACACTTTATTGAACAGATGTATTACTTACTGATTTTTGATACCAAATTTTATGACACACAAACGTTTACAAGACTAATTTGAAATGACTGTAGAATAAATTTCTGATTTCAATTTGTCTATATAAACTTTTACCATACATGGATACCGCTTTACAAGCTTACTTGTAAATTTAAATAAAAAGCATACTCATAACTTTATAGGCGTGGTCGTCTGTAGGCGTACATTATGAAGTGTTAAAAACAAAACTTTTAAAACTTGACATAGACTAGGAGAATACTTACAAATATCATTAGAAATTCTTGAAAATCTTTAGAATAAAAACGATTTCAAAATTATTAGCAGAAAAGTTTTTAAATCCACTCCTGAAAATATTGTTCGATTACACCACTCAGCTTAAAGAAATGTTCAGAAAAAATACCAAGTCTAAAAGAATAAAAGATATACTTTTTCCTTCAATAAAAAACTCTATTTAAAAAGAATATTCATTAAAAATTGTTATTTATATTTAATTGATGAAATACATTAATTACAGCTTAAAAATTAAACATAAAAAAATATTGATCATTTATTTGGCAACACTTTAATTGTTTTTTTAGCAGACAGAACAGAAAACGAAAATTTTCATGTGGAAATATTTTTGGACTTTTATTGTTTAGCTTTACATTTTTATTGTAAATCATATAAAGTAGTTTAATTTAATTTAAAACATTGCTTGTACTTGTATTATATTTGCGATATCTATATGATGGAGGCTGAAGAAAACCGTAAAAAGCCACAATTCGGTTCTAGATATTTAACAGATCCCGATAAAGTGTTTGATCATAACGCATGGTAAGCTAACGTGTGTTGTTTGTATCAAATGATTTTGCAAAATTAAATTTGTACATAACCTAGATTCACATATGATACTGAGGGAACAGCTTACAAATTGCGAATTATAATAATCTTTATTGAAATCACAATTCTAGAAAATATTTTTGCAGACACTTGTTGCAAGCGTGTGTTTCAATGTTAGTCAAAATTCTTATTTAAACAAATGTAAGAAAACACTATCTTAAAAATCTAGCAACAATTGTTTTGAGTGGAAATACTGAGTACGACTTTTTATCAGGTTAAAAAAAAAAAAAAAAAAAGTGTGCAAGTTCAGTATGAAAGTGCCAACTAATATTTTTTTTACAAAGATTATAAATTTCACCCAATTTAGATTTCTGGTTAGTTTTTTCCATAACTCAAATCAATATATATGTATTCACATTTAGGTATTGGAATTGGACTTAATTTAATTTTAATGAATATTATAATTTGTATTTCTTTGATTTTTGGAGATGTTTTAATTTTAAAATTAGGGATGATGTTGAATGGAGTGATGATCTTACGAAAGAAGCTGAAACAAAGATTAAATTTAATTCTGAAATTATTGTGCCTATAGATGAACAAGGTAATTTTAAAGAGATTCTAAAACAACTTACAATATAAAGTCAATTTTATAATCATTTTTCATTATAATTTACCTTTATTTGTTTTTCCTTTTCTTTCTTATAGAAAAATATGAATTTGAAGCTAATTCGTTTTGGGACAAGTTTTATAATATTCACCAAAATCGTTTTTTCAAAGATAGACATTGGTTATTTACAGAATTTCCAGAATTATGTGTACAACCTACTGCAGACGAAAATGAATCAACATCGAAGTCAACTGAAAGAGAATCTCCTATAACTCTTATTTCTAAAACAATTTACGTATGGGAGGTAAATATTTAATATTTCTGTGCTAAATGTAAATTACTTTTGTATCCAGTAAATAATTGATGTCAGAATGGTGGACAATAAGCATCATTACCTTTTGATTTCTAGTATACTGCAGATTTGTACGATATTATACAAAAAAAAAAAAAAAAATGGTGTGTAAGAACCACACAACTTCCATTACCCACTATTACTTGTATTATATGCACTTTTTGGAGATAATGTGGCCAGAAGGCATAAAATTGGTCTAACAAATTAGATACCTAACAATTTTCCTCTGAGAGAAAATTAATACATGTGTAAAGACAAATAAAACAGATTTTAAGTAGCGAGTTAAAAAAATAGCTAGAGCTGTTTTTTGAACACCAATTTCCAAGTTCTAAAACTGACCTACTTAAGCTCCGTTCACATGAAGCAACTTCAACCCGTGTCAAAACGACCCGGGAATTTGAAAAGCGGGGTTTTACAGAGTCAAAATTTAGGCTGTTCACACTATCAACCCTGGTTAAAAATCACTGTAGCAGCGTCATACGTTTCTTGAATTCTGATTGGCTGTTTGCAAGATTAACACATGAGTTCGGAGAAAAGAAGCGAAACCGTATTGTCCGCGAAAACGTGAATTTAATTTCATGTTTGACTTTGACAGCAGCTGAGAATAAAAGGATTACATACATTATTTAATTTTAGGATTATATATTTTATATTATTCTTCATTATTAATATTTAATTTTACATTAAGTTTTTAATGCAAATTTAATATTACAAACAAATCATTCTGAATTTAATTTTTTAAACATGAAAATTTCAGTATCTTTTTTATATGTAGTAAATATATATATATATATATATATATATATATATATATATTATGTATTAGAAATTTAATTATTAATATTATTTTGAATATTAAGATTGTAAACGGGATCGGGAAATAAAATAAGTTTTGATATTAGTTTTATTTATATATTGTTATTACAATTAAACTTAGTCAATTGAAATACTAATATAATTAACTTTACAATACTTTGATTATAAATTAGTTAGAATAAATTATGCATTATAATTATATTAAATCTAAATGCATTAAATAATAAAATAAATGATTAAACTTTTAATTCAGATTTTATTACCTTAAAGATTTAAAGTAATATTACTACATTAATAAATACTAGGTCAGATACTTATTTCATTTCTTGCTATCATAACTAATAGATATTCTTAAAAATATTTCAACATAAATCTTTCATAAATCTTTATCTTTTATTATGCATCGAAATAAGAATTCATAAAAAAAAAAAAAAAAAAAAAAAGTATTCTTGTGCATCTGTAATAAAAACTATAAATTAGAGTTTTGTGCATATATATTTTATTATTAAAACTCCTTTTGTAATTAAAAATATTCTGTAACCAAAAGTATTAAAACCAAAATTCAATAGAAAATCACGGAACCTTTTAAATAATCCGAAACTAAAATCCAAACCTCTTAAAATAATTTTGTGGAGGGCATTCCACCTAGGCCTAGAGCCCTTGTGATATCAATCAGCCTTAATGCTCACACCACCACTTAATTTTTTTTTTTTTTTTTATTAAATATGTCGATAATTATATTTATATATATATATGTGTGTGTGTGTGTGTGTGTGTAAGAACAGTAGCAATGGGATACAATTACCTATAAAAGAAAATTTTCAATGAAATCTCTAATATAGTAAAATATAAAACAGATTATGAAATATATATTATTCAAATCTGTTCCCAAATAGTTTATCTATTTATAACCCACTTCTAAAGTTAAATTTTATACGTGAACTCAAGATATAGGTATTATAAATTTGTTCTGTTTATATAATTAAAATTGCTTCTCTTCCTCCTACCAGGAAAAAAATATATATAGTTCTTATAACTGTTATTAACCCAACAAAATTCGATATATTGGCCATACTATTAGGCGAATAAATATGGGTATCGGGTTCGAACCATCGTCGGTCTGATCTTAATAGTTTTCCGTCGTTTTCCCTAAAACTTCCATGAGTATGAGCTAGTTTCCCTTAGAAAGTCCCCCTAAAAGACATTCCACCCAGTCCAGGCTCTAGTGTGTACAATGGATTTTAAATATTTTACAGCAACTCAGAAATATTTTATAAATACATTTGATTATTACTTTGTAAATTCATTGGTAAGTTAAATCTTTATATATATATTAAAGATTGGCTGATAAATTAATTTCTTAAAATGATTATATATGTATGCATATATATATATATATATATATTGAATGCTGGATGCTGGAAATTAAATGAAAAAAATTAATATGCAAACATAAAAACATTTTTCAAAAATTATTTTATCAATTAATAGAGAAAGCAATATTCAAACATGTTTAGAATATATTGTTAAATAAATTATAATAATGTAAAATAAAGAGAAATGTTAAAAATTGTTTAGCAGGATTAATTTTTAAAAAATATATAATTTTTTAATTTAATTTTATTGAATTTAAATAGTTTTTGAGAAATTTTAATACTTAATATTGTTATATTCCAATGCATATGCATACAAAATGTTTATAATTCTAAGAAGTTATTTACAAAAGAAAAAAAAAATGTGTCTACCATTTCCTTAAATAACCTTTATAATACAAAAAAATTATTCATATTGTAAAACAATATTAATTTACTATATGTTAGTTTACTGAGAATTTTAGAAATTTCAATAAAAAAGGAAAAAAGAAAAGTGCAAAACACTGTGCCCGTTTTATATTTGTCATTTATATAATATCCACGCATTATTTTAAATTCCTTCCTCTAGTATTATTATTCTTCAATTAACTTCACAGAACAATACGCGCACACAAAATAATAATAAAATAAAATAATAAAAAAGAACGCAGTTTATCTCTTGAAAATATTGCGCAATTCGCTGTCCCAGTATTGAAGCAGAAAGAAACAAGCGAAAAGCATTCTGGGTAATTCGCGGGTTATTCCCTCTTATCCCCTAGTATATTGCGGGGTTGATTTCGGAGGAAAAATGACCCTGGTCTAACCCTGCTTTTACGCGGGATGGAAGTATGTGAACAGCTTCGCGAAGATTGACGCGGGTTTGACCCGGGTAGAAACTGCTCATGTGAACGGGGCTTTAATCAGGATAACTGTTAATTTCTGCAATAATTATGTAGTACTTGCGAAGGGATATCTGAAAAGGGTTTTATATAGCAACTTTCAAGAAAATTGTTAGAACTTTTTTAATATACCAACTTTCACGAAAATGTGGCAAATGTAATTGTTGACTGGAAAACAATTACATATGAAAGGATATCTGAAAGGGAGTTATTATGGCGAGTTAAAAAAAAAAAAAAAAAAAAAAAAAAACACAGTTGTTTTAAAGGAACGCACTAGTGATACTTCAAATTGATGCACTTATTTAGGAAGCCTATCAGTTTTCCTGAACTAACCAACTAAGTATCAGGTTGTTACGAAAGTTTTTTTGCCAAAAAAAAGTTCTTAATAAAGTTAAAAAAAAAAAAAATGAAAGCAGTAACTTTAATGCAGGTAGTAATCACCACTCAAATCTATGATTTTCTGCCAACTTTTTGATAGTTTTTCAAAACCTTCGGCTCAGAAACTTGGTAGCTACGAGTCCAAAAACAGATCAACTACATTTTCAGTCATCCTGTGCTGAATCAAAGAATAGCACCAGGAAGATGTACAACTTATATTCAAAATAATAAAATAATTGAGAAAAAGTAATAAGAAAGAAATTATTTTCCATTTATTTATTTTTGATACTAAGTAAATACAATTAAATTTCTTATAAATTAAATTTGGAATGTTCAGATAAGATTTTAACATTTACAAAATATAAAATACAATAAATTAGGTATACAATAGTTTTCTGAAACACATCAAAATATTAGAATAAAATTTAAATTGGCTCAAAATATCAGAATATTTTATTTTACGCAAAAATATTACCTTATAAATATGAAGTAAGTGGTAACCCGAATAAACTACTACGTCAGAAATGCCAAAGAAAAATATCTGTGATGCATACAGCTGTTTCGGTAGCCTTAAGCATACCGTCTTCAGTGCAAAAAGAGTTCTGAATCTGGAGAAGTGCTTGTATATATAGGAAAGGGACCGAATTTAGTTCAACCAATAGGATTACAGAAAAGGTGGGGAGTGTGGCCAATAGGAATTTAGGAATGTGTAGCTGTGTAAACAGTAGAAAAATTAAGAAAAAGTGGACTGAATGTAAAATTTCCAACAATCAGACAAATAGGGAAAAGCGAAATCACAATTTACAAGGTTTTTAAAATTTTTATAAATATGAAAAGCTTCAAAGAAATCAAGTTCATGAATAGATTTAGGTCTGCAAATTATTTTAGCTGAATTAAATTTAAAATTATGATTCCATTATGAATCCATTCATGAACTCAATTTCTTTGAAGCTTTTCATATTTATAAAAATTTTAAAAACCTTGTAAATTGTGATTTCGCTGTTCCCTATTTGTCTGATTGTTGGAAATTTTACATTCAGTCCACTTTTTCTTAATTTTTCTCCTGTTTACACAGCTACACATTCCTAAATTCCTATTGGCCACACTCCCCACCTTTTCCGTAATCCTATTGGTTGAACTGAATTCGGTCCCTCTCTTATATATACAAGCATTTCTCCAGATTCAGAATTCTTTTTACACTGAAAACGGTACGCTTAAGGCTACCGAAACAGCTCAAATATTTTTCTTTGGCGTTTCTGACGTAGTAGTTTATTCGGGTTTTCATATTCCAATGCCAAGTTCTCCTGTTATTATTATAAGTAAATGGTAGTTAATATTTTGTAGCATCCTCTTTAGCTTTAATAACAGCGTGTAATCGATCTTGCATATTATATACAAGGTGTTTAGAAACATTTCTATCAATATTAGTCCAAATAGACTTTATACATCCCACTAATTCAGTTTTACTTTAAGGAGGATTTTCTTGGAGTTTTTTCTTCATTATACCCCATAAGTTTTCGATGGAATTAAAAGTTTGGTGGCCAAGGAAGTACCTTAATGTTGCGTTGGCAGAACCAATTCAACACTAAATCTTGTTGAAAGATAATTCTTCAAATAACATCTTCAAATAAATCTTCTGATGATGGAATCATGTAATATTCCAAAATTTCTTGATATATCTGAGAGTTAATCTTTTCGTAGACGATGCATAACTTTCCAGGTTCTTCTGTGCTCATGCAGCCCAAACCATGACACTAGCAGCAAATTTTATCAAACATTTAAGGCATTCTTTTCCAAATGCTTCTTGCTTCATTCCCCAAACTCAAATACCTTGATTACCATATGAAACACAAAACATACTTTCATCAATAAATAATATTTTTTTCTAATCTTCTACACTCCATAAGCGTCTTGATTTACACCAATTCAATCTTATAATCTTTTGTTTTGCCGTTATGAGAGGTTTTGTTTTTGGTACACGAGATTCAAACTTAAATTTATGGAGACATCTTAATATTGTCGATGTAGAAACTTCAACTCCTTCTTCTTTCCATTTTTGGGGCAAGAATTGCACACTTTTAAAATGGTTTTTCTTAACTATACATATATGCTTCAGTTTCCTGTTATCTCTAGCAGATGTTTTTGGTTTTCAGCCACCATTTCGTCGATTATTTTGAAATTTTCCATTTTTTAAAATATTGTGTTAGTATTTTACTAACGCTTGATTGCCAACAATGTAAATAATTTGCTATATAACATTGATTTTTACCATGCTGATACAAATCAACCATATGAAGTTTAATAGATTCAGGAATATCACTCACATGACCCATTTTAAGATGAAAAAGCAAACAAACTGCAAAAAGAATACTGATTTTAAATAAAATTGTCTGAATTTAATCAATGATGCTACCAGTTATGAATTGGTGATAATTAAAGGAGAATTAAAGTGAAATATTCTAATATTTTGAACCACTTAAATAAATATTCTAATATTTTGACTTTTCAAAATATTTTTTTTTTTAAATTAATCTTTTCAAAAATCATATTAATTTTAATATAATAAATAAGTTTAATCAACAATAAGTTCTTAATAAAAATATTGTTTGCATATTTGCATTAAAAGATATTAAATTACCAAACAATATTTTCAATTTGTAAAAAAATGTAATTATTCTAATATTTTGAATATGAGCTGTAGCTGTAGGTGTGAAAAAAGTCCGAAGGAGCGATGTCAGGGCTATATGGTGGGTGTGGCCAAAGATCCCAATCGAGTCCATACAGAGTCCAGCCAATGAATGCAAACACATGTGGTCTTGCATTAACTTGACAGAACTGTACCTTCTTGTGTCAGAACTCAGTTCAACGTTTTGCCTTGATAGCAGCATCACCATTGACTAGCATCTTGCTGTACATCTTACTGTCGATGGTTTTACCTTTTTTTCAGATACTTTTAGTGGATAATACCGCAACAGTCCCACCAAATACATAGTGCTATACTGTCTGATAAATTGTAAAAAGAATTGTAAATAATATATTTGATTGTATAACAGGTTAAAAAAGTACAGCAAAACATTCTAGGGCTACCTACTGTACCATAGAAAATTGGCCCTTTAGAAAGATGGTCTTCTGATAAAGGTTGATTAGAAAATTAACATTCAAGTAAAACAATCTATCAATTACTAAGTGTTTTTGAGCGCTCAAATTTATATTATTTGTATATACAACTTGGCAATAGATCGTAATGGATAGTTTGTTTATCTTTAAAAAGATTTTTTGGCTGTAATTTTTTATTTTTTTTAATCTCTTTATAGCCTACATAATATAGGAACTAAAGTCTATTAATGTCAACTAGTTTTCTTATAGGTTTGTTTGAATAATAATAATAAAAAAAAAAAAATAGATTTTTCATTTTTTTTTTGTCATAAGGGGCATTATTTAAACTCTCATAGAAGAATAAGGTAATGAAAAAAGAAAAATAAAATAATCTTTTCTTGGAAAATAATTTTAAGAGAGGTGTACATACATATGTATTTAATGTAAGTAAATTAGTATTAAATCCTCTGAGCAATATTTATGATAAGAAAATACACTACCTTTTCCTATATGACTAGACTCTTTCGATTTAAGATGTTTTGTCAAGTATCTCAAAATGTACTGGACGACTCATCATGAAACTTCAATAGTGTAAAGAACATATTATACGCAGGGCCCGACTATGCTTTTTTAATACCTGGGGCACTGATGCTATTTGGAGGCCCCCTTACCCTGCTCTAAAGAGCTTGCCAAAAGGACCCTTTCTCAAAAACAAATATATATAAATAAATAGTACCTTTTTTTAGTTTTTCCTTCAATTATATCTTCTGTTTCCTCATTTTTTTGAGCAACCTATAACAAAATCATTACTTTTATGTTCAAGATAAATGAAAAACTGAAGCACATTTATCAGCCAATGTTTAGGAAATTAGTCACAATCTATATAATATTTCTCTAACTTGGACCAGTTTCAATTATTTTTTTTTTTAAACGATACGATGCGCGAGCATAAAAAAATAATACTTATACATGGACAATATTTAAGCACGCGGACTTAGGCCAATGGACTACTAAGAAAAAATGACGACATTTGTCTGATGAGATTATTTTACGAAAAAATGTATTTTTTACAGTTGTTTCTTCAGAATCTTTGCAAGCGTCATTTAAACCTAGCAATATTTTAAAGATATATACCGAATATGAACTTTAGTATCATAAATTGACTAAAAAACACAATCATAAAAAATATAATCAAAATAGGAATTATTTAATTTAATTTAATTTATTTATTTTATATATATATATATACAGTAGAGAGTCAAAAATCCGCACAGCTCGGGACCAGAGGTTGTGCGGATTTTAGGATTTTGTGGATTTCGGGGCCCATAAAAAATGATTTTCACTTTGAATAATAAAAACAGAATATTATTCAAACTAAACACATACTAGTGAATAACAACATTGAATATTAAATTACTAGGTACATAGGAATAATAATGAACATTAACAAAAATATATAATGAAAACAATAAATAAAAATGAAAAAAAAAAAAATTGTCAAACTTAGATAAAATCTGTTCACACGTAGCTAATTTTAAACTGAACTTGATCTGCACGATTTATTTATTTTTTTATTTATTGTAAATAGTAGTAACACAAATTTATTTTTCTACGAATTTTATTGAGTACTTCCTTACAAATTATGCCTTCATCAAAAAGCATTTAAAAAAATTAGTTTGTTATTATTTACCTGATTGATATCATCATATCACAATAATCATTATTTTCTTTTGATGAATTTAATATACTGTCAATAATTTCATTAGCAGCAACTTGGATCTTGCCGTCTTTCATATTATTATTTTGTTTTTCTTTTTTGTAATCATAAAATGCAAACATAAAATTATTATTTAAGATCTTTTTCAAAAATTCTGATTTGCAGTTTTGTAATTTATTAATAGTGAATTTCATTGTTTGTATCTGACAAGTTGTGCGGATTTCGGACTTCGGCGGATTTCTGGCTCTCTACTGTATATATATATCAAAAAGAATATACCAAAATTAATAAAAAGTCAACGCCAACATGGCAACAAAAATTTAAAAGGCGTCGTGGGAGTCCTATATTAAAACTGTACTGCCTGTGGAAGTATGAAAATTGGGTCGTGAACCATGAATTTTATTTGGAAACCTTTCTTTGAATGATTTTGCTTTCACTATTGTACAATATTAATTTGGTTTTAACAATAATTTGGCTTCTGGTAAATTAAGTTTTAATTAGGTGGTGAAATAGGTATAACATTTATAAGTTTCAAATTTTAAAGGTAAATAAGAAAAGAAATTAAGGGTGAATATTTCGCTTGGGTTTGCTAGTATTTAATAATTGTTTAAGCTCTCTAATAAAATATAGAAAGAAAAATTTTATCAATTTTTGTTTTTAATTGACATATAATAGTACTATTAAAACAGGGAACTACTACGTCAGAAACGCCAAAGAAAAATTATTGAGGTGCATACAGCTGTTTCGGTAGCCTAAAGTGTACCGTCATCAGTGCAAAAAAAGAATTCTGAAACTGGAGAAGTACTCGTATATATAGGAGAGGGACCGGATTTAGTTCAACCAATAGGATTACGGAAGAGGTGGGGAGTGTGGCCAATAGGAATTAAGGAATGTGTAGCTGTGTAAACAGTAGAAAAATTAAGGAAATGTGGACTTAATGTAAAATTTCCAACAATCAGACAAATAGGGAACAGCGAAATCACAATTTACAAGGTTTTTAAAATTTTTATAAATATGAAAAGCTTCAAAGAAATCGAGTTCATGAATGGATTTAGGTCTGCAAATTATTTTAGCTGAATTAAATTTAAAATTATGATTTTCCTCCCAGCAATGTTTAGAAATAGCCGATTTATTGGTTTCTTGTTTGCGGACGTAATTCATATGTTCTTTTAGATGAAATTTAAGACTGCGTTTAGTTTGGCCAATATATGATAAACCACATTGACAGGAAATACTATAAAAGCCCCAAGAATTATGCCTATCAATAGGATCTTTTAACTGAGAAAAGGTGAGTTTATTCGAAGGCGAAAATATTATTTTAAAATCATATTGTTTGAGAATTTTAGCTATGGTTTGACTGGTTTTAGAAAAATATGGTAAAACAATACTGATATTAGATGTGACTGATTTAGTAGACGAAATACGAGGGAGTTGTAATTTTTGGATAGCTTTGTCTATAATGGAAGAGTCATAACCTCTGTCAATTGCAATGGCTTTCAGGTATTTAATTTCAGATTTCAATAAAATAGGATTTGAACAAATATTAAGGGCACGGTTTACAAAAGTATAGAAAGCAGCCATTTTTTGGTTAGGTGGGTGACATGAACGCGCATGGGGAGGAAGGGAGACTGCAAAATTTTTACGATAGACAGTGGTTGAAAATCCATTTACAGTGCGAGAGACGAGGGTATTTTGTAAACCGTGCCCTTAAGGTTGCTGTGTACCCGCCATCTTGAATATTCAAGGTTCCATGTTAACCTATGGGGAAATTTTGTCCCTTAATAATTAATTAAAAAACCAATAGATTTGCAAAATATTTGTCAGTGTTGTAGAGAACAACTTTTCACACCTTTCTACAGTTTTATTTTTTTGAAGAAATGATTTTTAACACATTTAAATTAAATTTATTCTGGGCGAATTTGCGTATGTTTTACTTTAAACATCGATAACTTTAGTTCAATTAGGAAAATTTAAAAAGAAAAACTCTTCAGAGATGTAAAATTTTTTTTTGTTTAGTGTCATACCACTTTTATTCACTTTTATGCATTTAATTTTTTGTAAAACGGCCGAAAAATTAAAAAAATATTTCGATCTTCTTTTATTTTCAATCTCTGTAGAGGGGGGAAATGATGGATCGTGATAAATTACTTCCTGTGTCGCTAACTTTTACTCGTGTACCCTTCGGCTATAAATGACAATTGGAAGAGGACGTAAGCACTTTTCACTCGTATTTCTTGTAGAAAAAGATGTTTCTCCAGATATAGTGTAATAATTCATATTACGTATTTGTACTATAAGCAGAATAGTGTGTTTTGTTCAAAGGCGTAAGCAGAGAAAAATAGTTTTTCACACATCCTTTATATTAAAATAATAATAATAATAATACATCCATTAAATTCTACTTTTGAAATGCAAAATGCGAATTTATAAAATCAATTTCAGGATCTTTCGTAATTCGTTCTCTAAAATTAAAGCGTGATTTTTAACATGTCTATTCCCTCTAAGAAGTTTTTTTTTTTTTAATGATATGCATAATAATCTTCGTTTAAAATGTAACAAATGCTATTACAGAATTAAAATTTATAAATTTCAAGAATTTTCTAAATTAAAATAATAGGATATGGAGCGAGAACTTTTCATATAAGCTTTTAGATGTCAAGAAAAAGAAAAAAAAAAGAAAGAAATATATATATATATAGTTTTTTTTTTTTTTTTTTTTTTTTAAATCTTACAGGCATGAATACCTAAATTACCGATTTCAGAGTTTTAAACAAATCATTCCTTCTTTCCCCTCACCCCGAATCTCGAAAGAAAATAAGGAATAAAGCGTCTTTTTCATATATTCATTTCCATCTCCAGGGAAAAAAGATATATATATATATATATATACAGTTCTATATAAATGTTCATATGATTCTTATTTTAAAAAGTAACTCATGAATATTTAACAATAAAAATCCTATTTTTATTTATATATATATATTTTTTTTTTTTCATTTTCCAAAGGAGTTAGGAGATGTTTTGGTGTTAGGATTAAGGTCACGGCTAATTTAGGTTCCTAGGCGTAGTTGGTACGATCCTACCATGTTTGTACGGGGTACCAGCCCGTATTTACGCATTTTTGGAGAAAACCAAGGAAAACTCCGAACGGCTATATCGTAGAACGTGACCTGGTATCGAACCCAGTACTTCTCTTTTACAAGTTTTGAGCGCAAAACTGCTGGGCCACTGGTGAGGCGGGTAGTGGCAGAAATGGGAAGGTGGGGGGGGGGGGTAAAACTTGTTTTCATGTAATCCATCATATGTCAAAAGAAAAAAAGAAATAAAACACATACTATATACATAGGATCATATCATTAAAATGTATTAAATACGAATTTCAAACACTTTAAATTGCCCCCCCCCACCCTATAAATAAATAAATGAATAAAAAATCACTAGAGTAGAGAAACAAGATATTTAATATGTCTTTTCATAAATCAAAGGAGAAAATATACCCATAAAACTTTGATTTTTATATGTAACTATATATACTTAAGAATCATATTTAATATTAAAACCCTTCCCCCTCTATCAGGGAAATAAGGGGCATAACATGTTTTACAGCATCACTTTCAAAAGTCTGTAGTGATTTTGTTGAAACTGGATATGAAATGGCAATATTATTTATTGAGCATTTCCGAACTATCATTTTGTAACAGAACTGTCTTTGAATAAGTTTCCACTGCAACGCTAGATTCTTACAAACACATTAAAATGAAAAAATAAATAAATCAAATCAAATAATAGTTTTTAAATGATAACTTTGATAATATATATTACATACTTTTATGATATAAAGGTCAAAATAATTTCAACAATGCTAGAAAAAGTGATCCCACGTTTCGAACCTGCGTTTTCTTAGCATAAGTGCTCATAAACTAAGCTCCCCAGTGCCTACCTAATCTATACTAATCGCTCTCACAAGAGACGGAACTTTCCCTTCTGTTTCTGTGAATAGAGACGCAGTCTTTTGAATGAAATTTATTTTGTCTTATTTAACTCCATGTCCATTATTAATTTCCGACCAAAAAGGAGATGAGTCAGACATTGTAACTCCAAAACGAATAGGCCGCTCTCAGTGTGATATTTTTATTAGAAAGCTTGCTACTGGTGTATTTCTTAGCTATGTGCAATGAAAATCTGTTCGACAAATATTTTAATATAATTAAAATGTGTGTGTGTGTGTTTCCTTTCCTTTTCTTTTTCGGGGCACTTAGTACTGATATTTGAAAATTTGCAAGCAATTTCCAACTCATGTTGAGTGATAAATCAAACGGTTTTTAGATAGAAGTAATAAAATTAAATAAAGCATGCCAATAGCATTACAAATTTTTATTTAGTATTTCTGCTAAAAATAAAATTTTTAGTTGAAGTCTGCTTCACAATGAGTAAAGAAGAAAAAATATTTTTTCTAAAGTATGCGTAGTTGTAATTACATTAAAAAGGATAAATAACAGTATAATTATAAATAATATATTAAAATGGTATTCTGGTTTCTAATGTACTGTCATTTGATTTTAATAAATATAATCTACTGAAATGAAGAGAGGTGTCTGCGTGTGTGTATCTGTTGTCCTAAAAACCTTTTTTCATATCATTTTTCAAAGTTTAAAAAACATTTATATTGCCTATTAATTATGAGGAGAGCTTATTTTCGTTTTAAATGAATAGCGTTTAGTGCTATGTATAAGTTAAGTTTAATTTGAAAAATATAAAGAATACAATGTATTGTTTAGTATAATATTTAAGGATAAGTTTTATTAAAATAACTTTACTTAAAGATATAACTTACTTTTATCCTTTATTCAAGCAAATAACTTATCTTTTTCTATTTTTAAATACATTTGATATTATACTTCTTTATTTAATTCATATAGGATAAAATTATAATCTTTGTTTACATTCTTTGAACACATCGTTCAGGCCAGTTGAATTCCAATATGGCGATACTTACTTTTGTGGCCCATAGATGGCGTACGTATTCAGCGTCGTCCGTTGTCACGGTAACGGATTACGTACGATGGGCGTGTTTTTGGATCGCCTGGAAGGGAGAAATGTGTAGCCTGGTGATTGGCTGTTCTGGAATCCGGTGATAATTGTATATAAGGATGTCTTACATAGGTTTATTCTCTCTTGCTTATAATTTTCGTTTGTAATTACGATGATTTGAAAAATTTAAATACGTTTTCAACTATTTTTTAGTTTGCCTCAAAGTATGAGGGCATGTTTCTGTTTAATTAAGTTGCAGTATATATATTAATGTTATTTGAAGGCCAGCATCCTTTTTTGTGCTAATGCTGAGCAATGAAAGCATTAATTCTACTTATAAGCAGTTAGTTTTGGCAAATAGTTTTTTCCTCATGGCAAGTTTTTCTAACTATCACTAGCAAAGTCTATATTTTCTGTTAAGTTTTAAATTTTTGTTAAGTTTGAAACTTCTTGTTAAGTTTGAATAAATATTGTTATGGATGTTAAACTCTGTTTTATTTAAAAACTGCACACTATGCCTTGTTACATAAAAGTATGAGCCAAATATTCCACTGCAGTCTCTGGATATATTTTTTAACATGTTAAGACAGTTTATTTAGTCTTCATGATAACATAGGTTATGGGCATGTCATTTGGCCTTACCTTGTTTACAGTTTAGATGTGCAGTATATTTTTACAATGGCTATGAGTTTAACTCCTTCTATTGAAAAATTAAATGCTAGTAATTATATTACTTGGCAGAAAGATATTCGTTTTATTCTTATAAGAGATAACTGCTGGGAATTGGTTGCTAAAAGAGAAACTTTGCCAGAGGATGATGGAAAACCGGAAACTACTAAGCTTATTACAGATTTTAAGCATAGGTCAAGACTTGCACTGTCTACTATATATTTGCATATATCTCCTGAAGTTCGATGTATTATAGAAAATTGTAATGACCCGGTTGAAGCATGGGAGGCTTTAAAGAAAAATTTCTTGTCAGATTCACGTGCAAGACATATTCAATTATTTACGGAATTTGTTAAATGTGACATGCTACAAAATGAGTCTGTAACTGCCTATGTAAATAGATTGAGTCGTACAATTGAGTTGTTGAGAGAAATGGGTCGTCCAATGGAAGACATATATTGTTGCTATCAGCTTCTACGACATCTCCCGAAGAAGTTTAATTCTGTGGTTCAAGATATGATGCGATGGAAGTCAGATGAGTTCAAGTTCACTACTTTGGTGTCCGAATTAACGTCTGAGGAAATCCGTTTGCAGTTACAGAAAGATGATGAGCAGCTGGTAGAAGTTCAAAATATTCAATATAAAGGTAAACAAAAGTTTTATAAACCTTTATTATGTTTCAATTGTAATAAACCAGGTCACTTTAAGAAAGACTGTTTAAATAAGAACTTTAATGCAAATTTTAATAGAAATTCTAATGTTAAATCAAATGTAAATCCTAAGTTTAAATCTAAAAATGTTAAATCCCAAAGGAAGATTGCTTGCTCTGTCAATTCGGTCAATGAACCTTCATATTATATTGCACAGGTTAATTTTAGTGATGTTGGTGGCGATAATCTTTGGATTTTTGATACGGCCGCGAGTCATCACTGTTGTCGCAATAAAAACCTGTTTTCTGAATATTGTCCTGTAGAAGGTGAAAATTTGAAGGTGGCCATTGATGGAGTAAGTTTTCCGATTGTTGGGAAAGGTGTAGTTAAATTGAAATTTGGTAATAATGATGTATATCTTAAAGATGTTTTGTTTTCCCCTGAATTGAGGAAAAATTTAATTTCTGGTGCAAAATTGGACTTTAATGGTGCCAAGTTCACTGGAGGTGGTGGTAGAGTAAATGTTTTCGACAAGTTTGATAAACCTCTTTTTTATGCCAAACTTAAAAATGGTCTTTACTATGCCTATGCCAAGTGTTTAAAAGTGAATGGGGGGCTACCTGATGAACCTGTTGTAGCTAATTTAACTGACTTAGAGGACTGGCATTCTCGTTTCGCTCATATTAGTCCGGAACTTATAGTCAAAACTAGTAAGCACAATGGTGTGAAAGGGCTTCCTAAGCTTAAATTTAAAAAGTTTTCGTGTGAACCTTGTCGGGTAAGTAAACAAAATCGTGTTTCTTTTAAGTCGGTTGATTCTGTTCATGGCATTAAATCACCCTTGGAGAAAGTGTACATGGACGTTTGGGGTCCAATTCCAATTTTGGGAAAAAGGGGGGAAAAATTTTTTCTTTCAATAATTGATGGTTTTTCACGTAAAGTGACTTTATACCCAATGAAGGATAAGTCACAGGTGTTTAGTATTTTTGAAAGGCACATTGCCAGAGCTGAGCTTAGTCTTGGAAAGAAGTTGAAAACTATTAGGACAGATAATGGTTCTGAGTTTGAGAATGAGAGCTTCCGTGACTTTTGCAATAAAAGGGGGGTTGCTCACGAGCTAACAAACACCTATACACCAGAAGAAAATGGTGTTTGTGAGAGGCTCAATCAAACAGTTCTAAATTGTACTCGTGCTATTCTGTCCGATAGTGGACTTCCTTTTTCTTTTTGGCCAGAGGCTGTGCTTTATTTTAGTTACACTTGGAATCGTGTGATTCATAAAAACCAGGAAAAAACTCCTCTTGAACTTTATACTGGAAGAAAACCTTCGGTTAGACACCTGAAGCCTTTTGGTTTAGTAGTGTATGTCGGAGTCCCTAAACAGAGACGCGACCACAAACTTATGTCAAAGGCAAAAAAGGGAGTAATCGTCGGTTACGCTCTTCGTACAAAAGGATATAGAGTCTGGATAGAAAATGAGGATAGGGTCGTCGAGACTGTAAATTTAACTTTCTCCGATCGTATTTTTAATCAGCACAGTGGGGCGGTGATGGGCCCTTCGTTGGAAGAGTTGGGTCAGTCTCCAAATAGTCCGGTTGATTGTGGTGGTTCCGATCCCGTAGACATTGTGTTTGGAGGGGGGCCTGATGATTCCGACGGGGAGTCTATCACTGAACTACCTGATACTAATGACTCTTGTTCTAAAATTGTTTGGAGGAGAAAGCCAGTACCGAGACCTCATGGTGATAGGACAGATATATATTATTACCCTAACGATAAAACTACTAGATTGAGATCTTTAAATGAGGTTAAGAGTTATTGTGAACGTAATAATATTGTTTTCGAACCTTCCTTGTTTGATTTCTCTGGTAGTAATAAATTTGAAGGGGTGGTTAATTCAAATGATCCTGTTTCTAACCATGTTAAAAAGGAAACCTGACTAGAACTTTCTGTACCTAGAACTTATAAACAAGCTATGAAGTCACCTCAAAATTCTGAATGGATTAAAGCTATGGATGAGGAAATTTCAAATATGAATCAGCGTAAAGTATGGCATTTAGTCCCTTTACCTGATGGGAAATCTTTACTAGGTAACAGATGGGTTTATACCATTAAAAAGGATGAGAGTGGGAATATAGCTAGATTTAAAGCTAGGCTCGTCGCTCAGGGGTACTACCAAATTCGGGGGGATACCTACGACGAAACATTCTCTCCAGTGGTAAATTTTTCTGTTATTCGTTTTTTCTTTTCCCTTTTAGTTTCCTGTCTTAAGTGGCAAAACATTCAGTGTGACATTAAATGTGCATATTTATACGCTCCTCTTAAAGAAGAGATTTATATGTCACAACCGCTTGGTTATATTGTTCCTGGTGAGGAAAATTTAGTTTGCAAATTAGACCGTGCTCTGTATGGTTTACATCAGAGTGGTCGTTTGTGGTTTTTCGAATTAAATAAGGTTCTTTTAAGTTTAGGTTTTCTTAAGTTTAACTGGTGTAATTGTTCATATTATTTTGAGGACTTTATAGTTTTATTAGTCTATGTCGACGACATAGTTATTTTTGGAAAAACTCGGGCTCAAATTGATTCCATAATTGAACTTTTGGGGGGAAAATTTGATCTTAAAATTTTGGGTAAAACGAAGAAATTATTGGGTGTTGAGTTTAGCTATGATAACGATGCTGTTCAAATTTATCAGGCATTGTACATAGATGAAGTTTATAAAAGGTTTAACTCATTTAAAATACCATATACTTCTTTACCTATTATAAAAGGGTTAAAATATTCAAAAAGGGATTGTCCAAGCAATAAGGCTGAAATGGAAGAAGTCGCAAGATTACCATATAGGAATATCTTGGGTTGCCTTTCATTTTTAGCTAGTAGGACTAGACCAGATATAGCCTATGCTGTGAATATTTTTAGCCAGTTTCAAAATTCTCCAGGTTTAACCCATTGGAATGGTTTGCTTAAATTACTTGGTTACGTTTCGGGTACCAAGAATTTAAAATTAAATTTAAATTGTAAAAATTCTAGTTTAGTCGCTTTCTCTGATGCTGATTTTGCTATGAACAGAGACGACTTTATTTCAATGGGGGGTCAAATAATATTTTTAGATAATAGTCCGATTTCATGGCGAACTTTTAAGGAAAAAGGGGTAAGTCTTTCCACAATGGAAAGTGAATTTGTTTCAATGTGTGAATGTGTGAAAGAACTTATGTGGTTCAATCGTATTTTGGAGGATTGTATTGAATTTAATTTAATCTCCGAAAAATACTCTTTACCAACCCTTTTTGCCGATAATATGTCAGCTATTGAATTTACGAAATCGCCTATAGAGAATAATAGGTCAAAGCACATAAATGTGAAATTATTCTTTATTCGCGAGTGGCTTTTTGAGGATAAATTTGAATTAAAATATGTTAAATCTAAATCTAACTTGGCGGATCCCTTTACAAAGCCACTTACTAAAAGTGACTTGCTTAATTTTGTAAATAAAATATTTGTATAGTAAATTTGTAAGAAAAATACCTGTAAATTTCATATATATATATATAGTAAAAATTGTAGTTTATAAAGTATAAATTTTGGATATGTATCCTTATTTGAAGTTTTTGAGGTGCAGAATTTTTTGGATGTTTTCTTCTGATCTTCATTGCTTTGTCATTGTAAAGAAAGTTTTTTTTTACTTAGGATGAGTGTAAACGTGGCCACGAATGTTTGAGTTATGTGATTGTTATAATTGTTTAACTAATCTTTTATTGTTTTCAGTAATGAGGTGATGAAGATAAAAAAATTTCTTAATGCATCATTTTGATATATTATTAATATATATTCTTTTTCTATCTTTATAGTAGATTTATTCAGTGTTTTGGATGAACTGTTCTGTTATGGTGGACTTTAGCGGGTATTGATGGATTGCCTCTGTATAAGAAGATTAATGTGATATTGTTATACTGTTTTTTTTAATATTTTTTTTATCTTTTGTTAATGCTAGTGATGGTTAATGTTTCAAAATGATATGATGGGGGGCATTGTTGTCCTAAAAACCTTTTTTCATATCATTTTTCAAAGTTTAAAAAACATTTATATTGCCTATTAATTATGAGGAGAGCTTATTTTCGTTTTAAATGAATAGCGTTTAGTGCTATGTATAAGTTAAGTTTAATTTGAAAAATATAAAGAATACAATGTATTGTTTAGTATAATATTTAAGGATAAGTTTTATTAAAATAACTTTACTTAAAGATATAACTTACTTTTATCCTTTATTCAAGCAAATAACTTATCTTTTTCTATTTTTAAATACATTTGATATTATACTTCTTTATTTAATTCATATAGGATAAAATTATAATCTTTGTTTACATTCTTTGAACACATCGTTCAGGCCAGTTGAATTCCAATATGGCGATACTTACTTTTGTGGCCCATAGATGGCGTACGTATTCAGCGTCGTCCGTTGTCACGGTAACGGATTACGTACGATGGGCGTGTTTTTGGATCGCCTGGAAGGGAGAAATGTGTAGCCTGGTGATTGGCTGTTCTGGAATCCGGTGATAATTGTATATAAGGATGTCTTACATAGGTTTATTCTCTCTTGCTTATAATTTTCGTTTGTAATTACGATGATTTGAAAAATTTAAATACGTTTTCAACTATTTTTTAGTTTGCCTCAAAGTATGAGGGCATGTTTCTGTTTAATTAAGTTGCAGTATATATATTAATGTTATTTGAAGGCCAGCATCCTTTTTTGTGCTAATGCTGAGCAATGAAAGCATTAATTCTACTTATAAGCAGTTAGTTTTTGGCAAATAGTTTTTTCCTCATGGCAAGTTTTTCTAACTATCACTAGCAAAGTCTATATTTTCTGTTAAGTTTTAAATTTTTGTTAAGTTTGAAACTTCTTGTTAAGTTTGAATAAATATTGTTATGGATGTTAAACTCTGTTTTATTTAAAAACTGCACACTATGCCTTGTTACATAAAAGTATGAGCCAAATATTCCACTGCAGTCTCTGGATATATTTTTTAACATGTTAAGACAGTTTATTTAGTCTTCATGATAACAGTATCTCTGTGAGCATGTGTGTGTGCGCGCGTTGTGGTGCTCGCATAACTGATCGCAGAGTTACAAAACTCGGCAAATGGATAGCCGAGATTCTGCAAGTGTACACCTCATCGAGATTTTTTTCGAATTTTGAATTTGAATTTTGATTTTTTTTATTCTACCGATCTTATGTATTCATATTTCGGTTTCATTTCCTAAAATTTACGCTTACATTTCAATCGTCTGTGTATCTTAACGACTTTTAAGTTTTTTTTTTTTTTTTTTTAATTTATTAATTTTCCTTTTAATTTTATTTTAAGGCTATAAACTCTTTATTTTTTATTTATTTAATTTATTCATACATGTGAAAGTGATTTATTATTATTATTATTATTATTTATACATTACATTTACTGAAATCAAATGGCAATACAGTAGAAAAAACTAAACATATTAAATTTTAAATAAGATATATATACATATAATTATAACAGTTATGTTTATGTATAATTTTTTTAATATAATTAATTGTAGTAAAATTATAAATTTATACTATTTGAATTTTTATAATTCTACAGTGAGGGCAAAAAAACTGAGTGATTGGGTCTTGCTAATACATGGTACAAAAATGAAAAGGCTTGGATATATCCATCTGCAAAATAGTAGTTCTTGAACAATAGCAAGCCGACATAACACGAGAGAGAAAGATGATGCCAAATGCAGCGGGTACGCTAACTAATGCTCAAAGGGATTCATTTCAATGGGATTTATTGTATATTTTTATGTATATAAAGTGTTTAAAAAAACAGTGTTCAATTTTGAGAATTCATTTAAATACAGTGACCAGAAAATCTAGCAAAACCTGCTAGTAAATAAATAAATAAAAAACATTTCGCCTTTCAATTAAATGAATTAAATAAATATTGTAAAATGCGTTGCTGTGATACACATACGATTGCAATGCAAGGAAAAAAAAAATATTTCGCATTTACGTGAATGAATTAAATAAATAAACAGTCTAAAATACGTTGTATTATATGCAGACGACTAAAGTGAAAGAATAAATTTTAGAAAATGAATCAGAAAAGCCAATGGATAAAATCGGAAAAAATCTAATTAAAAAAAAAAAAAAGTCGATGAAGTACACACCTGCAATGCCCCAACAACCACGTTGCCTAGCTCTGAGATTAGTAGTCTGAGCTCCAGAGCGCAGACAGAGAGACACACACTCACTCACACACACACTTCTCTTTATTTATATAATACTAGTTAGTTATAGAGCGACTAAGGCGCTCGTTGAAAATGATCACTTCATTTTATTTATTTCTCACTTCAAATAATTCGTTTGCTAGCAAGCCCATGCGAAATTTTCGCACTTTATTTATCTCTTCGTTACTTTTAAAATTTAAAATTATTATTATTATTTTTATAGACGTCATTTTTTCATATGCATGAGCAAATTTAATATTTTATTTATTAATTTATGTATTATTATTATTATTTATTTTTTATTTTTTTCACGTGAAAGCATATTTCATTTTATGCTGAAAAAAAAAAAAAAGGCAACAATTAAAAATTTAAATGCCTATTTTAAAGCTTTTTCTATATTTATATTTTTGTTCAATTTTAAAATATCTAATCAAAAATTTGTTACAAATAAGGTACCAAATAAAAGGGGCGATTTTTCTGAATTAAACAGCTTATCGATTTAGATTTTTTAAAATTACATAAAGCATGAAAATTAAGTGGCAGTTCAAACACAGATAGTGTCCAAGGAAATCTCTTAGCCTTGACAGAGTCGGTCAGTAAGTGATGAGCGTAAGTATACATGCTGATAGAACATTAGCAAAAATTATTTTGGAGTAAGAAATTGCAAAAAATACGGTTATATTAAAAGAAAAAAAAAAAAAGAAAGAAATTTATACAATAACTGAAAAAGTAAAGATTTATTTTCTGAGAAATATAAACTAACCACATAATATGCGACGACAACGCTAATTATACATATTACTAAATTCAGTAAAACTATTTACATTTTACAAGTGATTCAAATTTATGATTGTATATAGAACATTATTAAAAGTAGAAAAATAAATTTGTAGGAAGAAATGACAATGAATAATGTTGTAAATAAAATTTTAATTATAAGAAAAAAAAATGGAAAAGAATTTATATATATATATATATATATATATATATAGATATACATATATATATAATCAGAAATACACTGTCTACCTTACAGTATTTGGATACTTTCAAATTTAGACGTTTTGTCAAATATCTGGAAAAATTCTTTAGGAATTATCTCGAAACTTTAAGAGTATAAAGAGTATATACAAAATATTTTAATGTTCTAAAATAATGCCTTATATATTTCAGTTATTATTCAGTTCAGTTATTCCTTATATATAAACTAATGCCTACCTTATATGTTATACCTCATACATTTTAGCAAAAGTTTTGTCCTGAAGAGGAAAAGAGGACTAGTAAAAATTAAACAAAAATCAAAATGTTTTGAGTCACCCTGTAAAAAATGTTTCAAATGCGTTTTAGCTACAGTATAGGATCCTTCTAACTATCTGTATAAAATTTTATGAGGCTGCCATATTTTCATGGCGATAAGAGTTTCTTTAAATAAATATTTAAAAAAAAACTTTCGATCATAACACGTAGGGTGTTAGACCCAACATAAAGCCATTTTTAGGAAACTTGGCATACAAAATTAGACCTAGTGTATTGCAACCAGAATGTAAAAATTTTACATATTTTACAAAATATGAGCATTTTTAGTAAATAATTTTAACTTCGTATGCGCAAGCTTTAAAAAAAAAATTTCATTTGCATAATTTAGCAGCCAAAAACAGTGAGCTACTTACATGAAAACTCCAAAGAAATTATTTGCGCGGTGAAAAGGGTTACTTTAACTTTTAAATATCTTATGAGGGGCTACAGATGTGAAAAAAAAATAAAACATGAACATTTTCAGAAAGGGAATTTTTTTTTTTTTTTTTTTTTTTTTTGGGGGGGGGGGGGGCATTGAAATTATAAATTACATTTATTATAATTTATTAATCAATTATTATTATTACTTGATAAACATTGTAGATTTTTGTTTTTAAAAGTAATTCTTTTCCATTCTCCAAATTAAATTCATGGCCATAAAATTACCGAACAGTGATAAAAAATGAGAAGAAGGTGACGTCCAGAAAAAACAATGGGTGATTGGGCAAAATGGGTGTCATATTCGGATTCAGGAGGTCATTTTACATAGAAAACAGCAGGAATGGCATCAGAGCTCAAAATTTTATTTTATTTTAATTTATTTTATTTATTTATTTATTTTGCAGCGTAGTGTAATCTAGATGTCTGTTCGCATTTTGATTTTCGTAAGTATTTTCTGCATATCTTAAAATTTATAGCATATTTCAAGTTTCCTATCCAAAATAGTGTGCATATGTAGTTTGCGCACATATACACACAAAACAATTTAGATACGTTAATGTTTATGAGGCTTTTATACCTTGCATTCTGTAGAGTTTAGAGATTTTGAATGATATTTTTAATCACTTTTCCACTTCTTTCCAAAGCATCTTTTGCATTGAAAATGGTTATATTAACATTGTTTTGTTCACAGAATCCCGTAAAAGGATTCGGATAGATTACAGCATAAAAGTGGAAATGAGTGAAAGTAGATTTATAGTACAGTAATAAACATTTCTTGTACTTTAAGACATTGTTTGATGAATATAATTTTTTCGATTTGATTTTCTGCCTGTGTGTGTACCTTTTGTCCATCCGTAATAATCAATTTCAGCTTACACGTAATTGTCTTCTAAAGAAAATCAGTAATTTTGTAAAGGATATTCGATTTCATGGCTGTATAAAAATCTGAAAAGTAGATATTAAAAGTTTTGCATAGAGATGCATGATCCCCCCCCCCCTTTTTTTTCTTCTTATCGGACTGGACCGGGCCGCAATTTTAAGTATTATACTGAACCTGGCCGGGTAAGAAATGGCTTCGTACGGCCCGGCCGGTTCCAGGCTTCAAAATTTCGTCTCATGCAGACTTCTAATGTGTACAATATCAATGTTATACTTTCAAACATTATATCAATTACACCAGTAGCTTAGAGGTTCTACTCCTAAAGCTGGTAGTCGGCCTAACCGTCCCTAGTTGCCATTAGTTTCTTCGAAACTTCGTTAATATGGACTAGAATCCCTTAGAAAGACAGACTCCACAAGAAAGTCATTCCACCTAGCATAAGACCATCTAGCGTCGTCAATCGGCTGTAACCCTCATAATAGGCCAACACCATTACAAACGAAATAATTTATATTTTTTATTGAAATCTAAATGCGCATAATAAATATTGACAAAGAGAGTTTGAACAATTTTTGTGTTTTGAAGAATTTGAAAACATATATGTTAACATTGTGAATTATGGGAGTAGCCTAATAGCGCCACCTGTGGAATAATATGTACCAAAAATTGATAGATACCAGTTTATGTCAAAGTTCAACGAAATATGAATTTCAACAAAGGAATAAATTATCTTCTTGAACGCCAAATTAAATAATAAACTAACAATTACTACTACAGTAATATTTTATTTGGCGTTTGAGACGTTTATTATTCCTGTGTTTATCTAACGCCAAGTTCGCTGTCGATATTAAATATAAAGTTTTAGAAAATTCTGTGCAGGTTAAAATGGTTAAGAATTAATAACTTTTCACAAAACACTGGCGCTAAGGATCGGCAATTTAAAAGAGAGATGTCACGTTTGAACCCAAACCACGCTCATCGGCTTAGCCATTTTGAATTTTTCGTGGTTTTCTCAGAAACTCGTGTGAATACAAATTAGAAACACTCGCGCAAAAAATCCGTGGAGGTTATTTTTTCCCGTACTGATGCTTCAGGTACACAAAAAAGGATTGCAATTCTTTAATTACTACCAGCTTGAGGAATAAAATATTACCATAGTTTCAAAAAATTTATAAACTGTTTCCATAAAAATATTTATTACTGGCTACTTCTTCATCTGTTCAGCTAATTAAAAAACAATAAAACTATTTAACCATTTTTTTTTTCCCCAGAAAGCCTTCTTTTATTATAAATAAAAATTTGGGGGGGAAATTAATACACAATTGACGTTGATACATAGGAAATAAACCTACGGTATCTTTTAGAACACCAAACAAATTTTATTCATTATTTTAAAAAATAAAAATAAAAATAAAAAAAATCTATCGTTTTTCTATTTGTAATAAAATCCATATTTCCCTCGCATAGCAATCTTTAATTAATATATATATAACGCATTTTACAATATGCTAGCTGAATTATTTTTATTTATACGGATTATTTGGATTTTGCAATAGCAGAATCGCTTAGAAATATATAATTCTGTTCATATTCTGACAAGTTTAAAAAAAAAAAAAAAAGGAAGAAATACTCCAAATCTTCAAAATGTAACCAACAGTACGATAAGGAACTTGCCTCGGAACAAATGCCTCGGGGAAACTACAAGTAGTTCTTTCAGGTTTCAATTAGAGCCCCCGATTCACATCGAGGGCTCTAGTTTCAATTAGTAATAAGAGAGGGGGGATGGGGAAGCTGTCAGAATCTCAGTAGGGAAGCTGTCAGAATGTCGTTTCTCCTTTTTTGAAGTGAAGTGATGATTGAGAAGGACTTTTTTTTGTCACTACACAGCAACCTTAATATTTGTTCAAATCCTATTTTATTGAAATCTGAAATTAAATACTTGAAAGCCATTGCAATTGACAGAGGTTATGACTCTTCCATTATAGACAAAGCTATCCAAAAATTACAACTCCCTCGTATTTCGTCTACTAAATCAGTCACATCTAATATCAGTATTGTTTTACCATATTTTTCTAAAACCAGTCAAACCATAGCTAAAATTCTCAAACAATATGATTTTAAAATAATATTTTCGCCTTCCAATAAACTCACCTTTTCTCAGTTAAAAGATCCTATTGATAGGCATAATTCTTGGGGCATTTATAGTATTTCCTGTCAATGTGGTTTATCATATATTGGCCAAACTAAACGCAGTCTTAAATTTCGTCTAAAAGAACATATGAATTACGTCCGCAAACAAGAAACCAATAAATCGGCTATTTCTAAACATTGCTGGGAGGAAAATCATAATTTTAAATTTAATTCAGCTAAAATAATTTGCAGACCTAAATCCATTCATGAACTCGATTTCTTTGAAGCTTTTCATATTTATAAAAATTTTAAAAACCTTGTAAATTGTGATTTCGCTGTTCCCTATTTGTCTGATTGTTGGAAATTTTACATTCAGTCCACATTTCCTTAATTTTTCTACTGTTTACACAGCTACACATTCCTTAATTCCTATTGGCCACACTCCCCACCTCTTCCGTAATCCTATTGGTTGAACTAAATCCGGTCCCTCTCCTATATATACGAGTACTTCTCCAGTTTCAGAATTCTTTTTTTGCACTGATGACGGTACGCTTTAGGCTACCGAAACAGCTGTATGCACCTCAATAATTTTTCTTTGGCGTTTCTGACGTAGTAGTTCCCTGTTTTAATATTCCAACGCCAAGCCTCCTGCTATTATATAATAGTACTATTATTCTTCATTTTTGGAAATGAGGCCCCCTAAATTTGGAGGCCCTGGGCCAGTGCCCCATGCCATAATCTGGCCCTGATTATACGTCATATATTTTAATTAAAGTATTGCCCCAAAAGCAAAAAGGGGGACCAGTAAAAAATTAAAGAAAATGAAAATGCTATAGATCACCATGTAAAAAGTAGTAGTTGTGATCTGGGTGGTAGCATGTGATTATGAGACTCCTTCTTATTATCTGAATAAATTTTTATGGGACTACCACATATATTCCTGGAAATATAACAGTTTCTTTAAGAAGTTGCAAACGAAATTTGTCACTTTTTTAACTATGGCACGCAAGGTATTAAACCCAAAGCCATTTTCAGGAAACTTATATTACATTAGACACAGAATACTGCAATTAGGTTTCAAAAATATTAAATATCTAATGAAATATGTGCATTTTTAATAAATAATTTTTAACTACACTTGTTTGGATTTTATCAAAATTTCATTTGCATAATATAATAGCCAATAGTATTGAACTGCTTATGTGAAAACCCCAGACAAACGTCATGCAAATTCAAAAAGTTGTATTTGATAAAATGAACTGAATTTCAGTTCTTAAAAATAATGGAAATGAGGGGTTTTTATTAATATTTATTTACAATCTGTGAACACTGTATTACTATTGATTGAGTCAAAATAAAAATATGAGTAAAACCCGTTATTATTTAATTTTTTTTGAGCGGAATTGAATAGCAGTTCGTTTCATCCCGTTCAACATTTTGAATTTACACAATACTTGTTTGGGGCTTTCACAGTGTTGCCAGATTTGGGGACTTTTTTATTCAACATCCACCATTAAATTTTTATTGCAACGGTTGCCTAATCACATCGAAGATTATTCGTCTATTATGTATGTCAAATTTTACTTCTCAAAATTATTGGTGGTAGTTGAATAAAAAAGTCCCCAAGTCTGGCAACACTGGGTTTTCATAAAGTAGCTCAATACATTTGAATATTAAATTATGCAAATGAAATGTCACTAAAGCTTGTGTATGTGCAGTTAAAATTTATATAGTAAAATTGCTCATATTTCATTTGATATTTAATATTTTTGCTTTCTGATTGCAATATGCTGTGTCTAATGTTGTTTTACGTCAAGTTTCTAAAAATGATTTTGCACTGCAATTGCATTTAATATCTTGCGTGTTATGGCTAAAAGAGTGATTTTTTTTTTTTTTTTTTTTCTAATTTTTTGAAGAAGTTATGTTATATCTTTATGAATATATATGGTAGCTCCATAAAAATTTATACAAATAATAATAATAAGAAAAAACCTTATAATCACATACCACAGTCAGATTGCATTTGAAGCATTACTTTTCACATGGTGATTTCAAACATTTTAATTTAATTTTTTGCTGGTCTCCCTTTTACTTTAGGGGCAAAATTTTCACTGAAATATTTGAGGTATAACATTTTCTTCACACTCCTGAAGTTTCAAGATAATTCGTCAAGTACTTTTTGAGATATTGGAAGAAACATCTAAAATTGAAAGTGTTTGACCATTTATGGAAAGGTAGTGTACTTTTAAGGAAGTCATCCAATTTTACTTTTCAATGCAATAAAAGTTTTTGATTCAGAAATAGACTGGGGCCTCACACAACTCATCTTGCCCACTATGAATTCTGATCTGGCTTCGTCACTGACTGATAATATTATAATTCAGATATGTGTTATAATAGGAAATATTTATTTTGTGAGAGAAAATATAAGTGCTTGTAAATAAATTTAATTTTTTTATTTTATTGGACTATAATATGCAGTTAATTTCTTACAATCCTTACAATAAATATTTAATTATTATTATTATTTCACAGTGATTAATTTAAACATTTTCTTTTTATGCTTTTAGTTGTTTATAAGTTGATTAATTAAATGCATTTTGTAATTTATTTTTATATTTAAAATTTAAAATGTTGAAAATAATTTGAATGTAAAATTAGTTAACTACCAAAAAAATGTGCTTAATGTTCAAAAGTTTAACAATTTTTTTAAGTAATAGTAATGAAATTTCAAATTACAGTTTTGAAATCTTGTATGTAAAATAAAAAAAATAATAATAAATTTTTAAATTTTGGAATAATAAATTTTGAAATTTTCCTAGTGAGCAATTTTTAAATAGATATGAAAAAATAATGTATTAAAATTACCAATAAATAATTTTCTTCTATGTGGTAAATATATATATTTTTTAATTTAAATTTCTTTAATTTGACAACAGGTTGGCTGTGGTGTTGGAAATACAGTTTTTCCTATTTTGGAGACTAATATGTAAGTTTTTACTTGTGCCAAACATTCAGCAAGATTTTTAAATTGTAATACTCATTTTTTAGAGTTTATGAACTAAATAGGATAATCACTTTTTGCTGATATAAGAAGTAAAAGATTTTTTAATTTGCTATCCTTTTTAGATTCTTTTATTAGGAAAGAAAATCATTGCATACATGCTATTCCAATTATTTTTTTGAAGTTGCAAAATTTTGGCAATTTGCACCAGCACTTTAAGGCTATCTTGTGCAGTTTTTACAGTTTTATGCTAACAAATTATTATTGTTATTTTGCTTTTTGTATAATCAGGGGTCAATCCAGGTTTTAATTTTTGCTCTCTCATTTTTGTAAAAAAAAAAAAAAAAAATACATATATATACATACAGTGTACACTCCTAAAAATCTGCACAACTTGAGGCCAAAGACTGATTTTAGGTATTTTTTATTTGTATTTCTGAACTAGAATTTTAATGCTATAATGCATTAAAAATGATAATGATATAAGTAAGCATGTAAAATACATAAAATATTTAAAAATAAATAAATAAATCAAAGCAATTAAAGAGTAATAAATGCAGTACAAGATATAAAATTATACATATATTCAATTTATAAATTAAAATGTGCCCCATAAAGTAAAAATACAAAATTTAAGTATGTAAACATCTGATTCAATATAGATTTGTGCATTATTATTATTATTATTTTACAATTTAGAAGTATAGAACAAAGTACTAACTATTTTTTTACTTAAATTTTTTTCTTGCAGCCTTTGAACAGTTATTTCTTGTTCGAACACAAATACAAATGTTGTATTAAAAAAAAAATAAGTACATATTTCCAATACCTGGACTTCAATTAAAATTATCTTTCCTTATCTCATCTTTACTATAAATTTCTTTTCTTACATCAGTTATGATGTGAGGATTTCTGGAATTTGTGGATTTTAGGAATGCAGATTTCTGAGAGTCTACTGTATATATTATATACATATATAATAATAAAACCTTCTACTTAAGTTGTCCTTTTTTTTTTTTTTTTTTTTTTTAATAATTAGTTAATGTTTCGTTTAATCTAGTATTGATCACTATTTAAAATAATACTGAAAAAGAAATTTTTTTTATAAAAAGATGTTAGAGTGTTTGACTTGTGTCTGTTAGGTACAGCTTTTAAAACCTGGCAGATTTAATTTTTTAAATTTTTTATTTGAACTGACAAAAATGTTTTTATTTTATAATTAAAATAAATGCAATATTTAAGAGAAGATATTATTTTTTATTGCATTTAATTAAAATTTTGATATTTATTTTTGTTAATGTTTTATGTAAATTTTTAATCAATATTTTGTTGATGCCTCTAATAACAAGCATTGATCATCTGATCTTAGTTGTGTTATTTTTCAAGAAATTTTTCACCTAAAAATTCCTGAACAGACAACAGCTGTTAATCAATTATACAATATCACATTTAACTTCTATGTTAGATATATTACTAAACAACTATCAGATTTTATCTGTTTAGAGGAACTGACAATAAAAGGAAGCTTATACAGAATTTACAGAGTGAAGTCAAATGTGCATATACAGATGGGTGACAAAATAATGCAACACTTTCAAATTTAGACATTTTGTTGAATATCTAGAGAAATACTTGATGGATTCTCTTAGAGCTTCGTGGGGATAAAAATCATGTTATACCACTTATATTTCAATGTAGATTTTGTCCAGAAGACAAAAAGAGGTCAGTAACAAATTAAAGAAAAATATTAATGTTTAGGAACACCCTGTAAAAATTAAAGCTTGAAATGCATTGTAGCTATAGCATGTGATTATGAGGCTATATTTAATTATGAGTATTCATTTTTATGCAAGTACATATATCGTTGGAAATATAAAGGATTCTTTAATAAGATTGGAATATAAAAATATTAAATATCTAATGAAGTATAAGAATTGTTACTAAATAGTTTTCATTTGCATATGTGTAAGCATTAACAAAATTTCTTTTGCATCATTTATTAGCCAAATGAATAAAATTTCTCTGGGAAAAAAAAAAAATAATAATAATAAAAATAAATAAATAAATAAAAATAATCTGGAGTGACTCCACTCGACTTTCCAAACATTGAGTAATTAACGGTTTTGTAGATAAAGTAAAGTAAGAGGAGTTGTTAAATAAACAAAAGAGAGAAAATTATAATAGGGTGTTTGATTATTTTTCTCCATATAGTACACGATGTTTAATTTAACGCTACTGAACTTTGAGTCTATAGATTATAATGAAAAAGAATTTTTCATTGTGTCCCTGCAAAAACCTATAAATGCTAGATTCATTAAAATGCTTATAGTTAGTGCAACAGTGACTTATAATATTCATATAAATTTTCAGCTATATTGAATAAGGCATTTAGACGCTATCGTAATTTTAAAAATTTGGTCCCATAGGCCATAATGATAAAGAATTTTTCTTTGTGTCCCTGTAAAAAACTGTAAGTGCTAAATTCACCAAAATCTACACAGCTCGTGTAACTGTGACCTATAACATGTGTATACATTTTTTGTTCAGTTTAATAAGGCGTTTAGACGCTATCACACTTTTAAAAATTTGGTCCCATAGGCCATAATGATAAAGAATTTTTCTTTGTGTCCCTGTAAAAAAACTGTAAGTGCTAGATTCACAAAAATCAATAGAGTTCGTGCTTACAACATATGTAACAACTTTCAGCTCATTCGAGCAAAGCGTTTAGACGCTAACATGTTCACTCACACACGTACACACACACACACATACATACACTCATACACATAATAATGAAAACGGACTCAGGGAACCTCAAAACATATAGAAACATCAAAATCTCAAATTCGGATTTTTGACATGATTACAATACTTTCCTCACTATTTTGTTCGGAAAGTAAAAAATTCCCAAGCAAATATTGTGAAAATAAAAAAGATATTTTCAATAGAATTGAATTGCAAGTACTCTCAAAGAGCAGCAAAATTATAAAGGGATTTAGTTATATTCTTATTTTGAATTAATTATTAGCAATATAGCATACATTGATTCAAAATAAAAATATGGATAAAACCTTTTATAATTTTGTTGCTCCTTGAAAGTTCTTTAAATTCAACTAATTCTGTTGAAGAAATCTTTCTGAATAAAAAAAAAAAATTTGCTTTTTTTTTCTCAGAGTAAAATCTCAATTCAATCATTATTAATTCAGAATAATTATCTATGTATTTAGCTAATAAACTATGCGATAGAAGCTTTGTTAATGCTTGCACATAGTGAAAAATTATTTAATAAAATGCTTATATTTTGTCAGATATTTAATGTTTCTATATTCTGATTTTCGTATGTTGTGTCAAATTTAGTATGTCAAGTTTTCTAAAAATGACATTGCATTGCTTTGAAAACTTTACATGTTATAAGCAAAAATGTATTAAAAAAAAAAAATCCTTATCTCCATGCTATTGATATGGAAATGAATACAGATAATTGAAAGATGCTTTATAATTATATACTACACCTACAGTTATAATGTATTTCAAGCACTGTTTTTTGCAGGGTACTTCTAGACATTTTTTGCTTTAATTTGTTATTGGTCTTTTATTTTCCCCCTTCAAGACAAAATCTTTGCCAAAATATATGTGGTATAACATGTTCTTTTTCTTAGATTTAAAGATGAATGGTTCTGAAGAACCAAGCACTGTGAGGTCTATTTTGCAATCCCAACATGTTGTTTAGACCCACAAAGTTCCAAAATAATTCATCAAATATTTCTCTAGATATTCAACAAAATGTCTAAATTTGAATAAGTCACATTTGAATAAGTATTTTGTCTTCCATTTATAGATTTATGTGCTTCACATTACATGACAGAAGAATTAATCATGTGTTAATTAAATTAAAATAAGTAGTTCTGTTTTTGAAATTGAAGATATTTGTAATTTTACATGTGCAATGATTAACAGCTGATTTCTTTTCTGTTAAATTAAATACTTAAAGCCGCTATCAAATGAAGAACCATACGATAGTCTTTAGCACAAAATACCTCATAAACAGGTTTCTCATGTGGGAAACGATCCAAATATGCCGTTTGATACAAATTGCCGAACGTATGTTCGTCAATCATGCATTTTCGACTGTTTAAAGCACATACAGTAGTCTTTAGAACGAAATCCTCCAATCAGAGGATCGCGATTACAGAACACCCTCTATTCTTTTCCCTTTTAAATATCCTTGGGGGAGAATAATAGCCAAATGTTGGGTCCGTTGTTTGCATTTCTGGATTTCGTTCTTCCGTTTATGCTTAAAAAGAACCCCATTGAAGTCGTTTGGTCGCTTTTGAGCAGCAATAGCTTATATTTTAGAATATATCGTCTTCCGTCTGATAGCACCTTAAGTCAAACTTATGGGATGGCTAATGTGATATTGAAAACATTATATTATCACTTATTTTAAAAGCAATCTAAGTGAATTAAAAGGAAATACATTTGGATTGCTTTTAAAATAAATGATGTATATGATGTTTGATTGCCTCTTGAATAAATAATATGTAATGTTAGATTTTTTTTTTTTTTTTAATAAATGATATGTGATGTTTTCAACATCACATTTATTGAAGAAGTTACTACTAGAGGGTGAGGATCGTGAATACATAACACAGGGATTCCAAGGTTAGAAATTAAAAAGGAGATATAGGCATCAAAATGGCACCTAACTGGTTTTTCTTAGTTGCCAAAATAGTCTACTTACGCATATTTTTGAAATTATTTATTGTAATCAAGATATGATAGAACTTAGTATGCATGAACTATATAAAAAAAAAAAAAATTCTCTTCTAAATTTGAATAATATATCACCTATATAAAATCTATGTATAAAAAACAAATTTAAAACTTACTTAAAAAATAACAAAAAGTGAAAAAAAAAAATTATTTACCACCCTTACCAGATAAAGTCAGTGAGTAAATGTTGTGTCATCCCCTCAAACAGTGAAATTTACTTATTTAACAAATGTTCTATTTACTCCCTCTAGAGATTCTGATGTTTTTGTGTACTGTTGTGATTTTTCAGAAGTTGCTATTTCTATTGTGAAGGTAATGAAATATATCATTTTTTATATATTTATTTAACGAGTTATTCTATAGATAAATAATCAACATATGGTTATTGTAGTATATATATATATATATATATATATATATATATTATATTTGTGAAAATGTTATTTTGTTTTGTAATGCTTCATTCCCCTATTTGTAGTAGTGATTAAAAACAAAACTTATATTTTATACAGCATTTTCAAGTACATTTTTAAAAATAATGCTGTTAATTTCTATTTTAAACTCAGTTAGACATTTTTAGCTTGTTTCTTTCCTAGATTGATGATGTCTTCATGCTTTCATTTTTGATGCATTCCCTCTTATAGAATACAGACACTATTCAGTATAGTAAAAAGTGACCTGAATATGCCCAGTTAAACTTAGAGGGCAATAAAAAGCTATTGTTTTATATGTTATTTTTAAGTTTAACTTTGCTCAACATTTATTATCTATGCCTTAATATATATATAAAATCATTTGTCTCTACTGATTCACTCACTGATTCATCTTCAACCAGCTCAAAAATTCTGCACTTAGAAACATGAAAATTGATGAAAACATTCCTTCTATGACATAGACACCCTGTAAAAAACAATTATTACAAAATCACCCCCCCCCCCCCCCCCCAGCAAAAAAAAAAAAAAAAAAAAAAAAAAAAAAACAGCATTTAAAAAAAAAATCATATCTTAATTAATAAATAAATAATAAAACAGCCATCCATAAGATTCTGGCTGTAAAACTTACTAAACACAAATACTTAAAAATAAATTTTGGGACTTTTGTGAATTTGCTACCAAGTGTGTGTGTGGGAACATGTTTTCACATATCCCTTCATACCTCAAAAAAAAAAAAAAATAAATAAATAAATAAAGAGAGAGAGAGAGAGAGAGAGAGAAAGACAGACAGGCATGCATAAGATTCTTGCTTTAAAATACAGTATAGAGCATTTTATCCAAAAACCAGTTATGCGGAATCATATTTTTGGCAGTTTAACTTCCAATTATTTAAAGGAAAACTTAAGAAAAAAAAATTAAGTAAAAAAAAAAATATATATATATTTAAAGAATAAAAATGATATTTTTACATTTATTGCTATATTATTTCAGTATGCTTAAATTATTACCTTCATATGATTGATTAGCTTTATTAATATTGAAGAAATATTTTATTCTGAAATTTATTAGAAATCATCTTTCCATTTTAATATCTATATTTACATTAATATTAATAACTCACTTTGTACCTGCAAAAGAAAAATGTAAATAAGGGGCAATGACCTATAATCTGCGCAAGCTTTGGATAAAACTTTTTTGCAAATTAGAGAGAGTTGACTGTATTAATTAATTTTTTATTTTAAATTAGAACCATATGCAATCTAGAAGTCTGATTAATAGGTGTTGCTTAGATGAGCAATCAATTATCCAGAATAGTCTTGTTCGAACCATTCTGGATAATCAGTTTCCTACTGTATAACAAATATAAATGCTTAAAAACTAATTTCACTAGTTTCAGAAATTCACCCCTCTAGGAGGAGAAGGGGGTCGGCAAAACCGATTTAACTTAGTCTTTATATCGCAATGGAAAATATATACATACACATATATATATATAAAAATACAATTCTTGCTGTTAAATGTAAGAAGCACAAATTTCAGAAATTTGTTCTCCAAAGGGAGAAGGGGAGTGGACATCAGACAAATCTACTGACGTTTTAAAACTTTGTTTTATGAAACTGTACTCAAACATAATTGTGAAATTTTCATTCTGTTTCCATTAATTACCTCAAAATTCATTCACTTCGTCAAATTTTCATATAGTAAACCACTTTATATAAAAAATATTTTATAAAATAATTTGTAAATGTTACACCAGTTTCAAAACATACATAAGTAATGAAACATTGAAAATATCCACGGAAGTGCACATCTCTACTCATTATCTTAAAACTTCTGCCGTTCTCCCAAACAGATGATGTAATACAAATGTAGCAGGTAACAAAATGGAAGTAAAACACAGAAACTTAGTCTTTTAGCTTTGGCAAACTAGCAAATTCGCATCAACATGAAATATGCCAAACATAAGTGGACTACAAAACTAAGTCTTATCCAAATAAATAAATTTGTTGAAAAGAGTTTTGTTTTGTTATAAAAGATATTTGTAATAGGCTACCATTTAAAAACCTTTGATGTATATGCAATGGTTATAAGCATGGTTCAGTGGAAATATTTCTTGATTTCAGGGTTTAATCCAGCTTTTTCAAAATGGTACCCCATTTGTGAATTTATAAAATAATTTGTGAAAACATCAAGTAAGTTTGTGAAAATTAATAATGTTTCAGAGCAATTAAACGAAATGTGCGAAGCAGTTTTTGTCATTTTAAAATGCATTTAAAAATGAAATGGAACAGTTGCAAAATAACTATATATATATATATATATATGGGCGAATCAAGTTATTTCTTATATGTAAGATAAGAAAGTGTTCACTTGGATATTTACCATTGTTTCTAGTAAATATCCAAATTGAGGGTATTTTTATGTGTTCGATGCAGTGAAGCTTATAAATTTTTTTAGTGTGCAGCTATATTGCTGAGAGTTGACTTTGTGAAGGTGCCTCTTTACTGAAAAATGAATTTGTGAAGGTACCCCATTGCTAAAAGTTGACTTTGTGAAGGTGCCTCTTTGCTGAAAAGTGAATTTGTGAAGGTGCCTCTTTGCTGAAAAGTGAATTTGTGAAGGTACCCCATTGCTAAAAGTTGACTTTGTGAAAGTGCCTCAATGCGGCACTAAATTTGTTCTGGATTAAACACTGGATTTGTATTTATTTGTTTAATTAAATCACTTCTTCAGTTTATTTTTGTTTTATATAGAAAATAAAAATTTTGTAATAATTATGAAAAATTTTGTAATAATTATGAAAGATTTTGTAAAATTAATTTGGAATGTGTTGCTTTTGTTCTTGTAAATTAAATTATTAAAAGTAAATTACTACTGTATGAAAATTAAATTGTTGCTATATCTAAAATCGTACTTTTACTTTTCCTAGGAACATCCAAATTTTGATGCTAACCGTTGTTTTGCTTTTGTATGTGATATAGCTGCAGAATCATGGAATGTGCCTTTCAAAGAAAATAGTTTGGATTATATTATTTTAATATTTGTTCTTTCTGCCATTCACCCAGAAAAGTATGATTGTATTTTTAATTTTCTGACAATTAGTAAAGTTTATTACAGTTGGGACCATTATTTATTATGTTGGGACCATTGCAAAACTTTCTTCTATATCATTCTAATATATTAATTGGTGAGATAACAATGTAATATCTGGAAAGAGCTCAATAATAGCACCATCTTTTAGTTGACATGTATCCAAATTAAATCTGTTTTGCTTTTATAAAAAGTTTAGAAGCTGAAGGAAATTCCTTCCCAGAAATAGGGAAATTTTCAGAATAATAGTACTTCTTATCAAACTATAGGCACCCATATTATTTCAGCATATATATATATATATTTCAGCATATATATATATATATATATAATTTTTTTATACTAGCCATCTCATATATCAAGTTTAAATGCAACCGAATATAAAGTTGTTGAATCCCAAGAATTCCTTTCAGAGATACAGTGCATACAGAATTTTGCTAATACATAAGACGGATATTTTCTAAAAATGATCAGATTGTATTCGGAATATCTCAAAACATGTAAATCCATCGAAAACCAGGGATCAGAAATTGTTTATGAATTCAATACTTTCAGCTTATGAGAGAAAGTAAAAACAATTGTCTGTTTCATTTAAATTCTGTATTAATTCTTAATGTGTAATTTGGTTGGCATTTTTATTGTAGAAAAGATTCCTGATTGTAATTAGTCCAGTATTATTGTATTATTTTCTGGAACTAGATGTAAAATGCATTTGAATATTTATTTGCAATTTATTTACATTATAAAAATTTTCCTAAGCTTTATATTTTAACTTGAAATGTTTATCTTCTTTATAATTGTAATACATTTCTATTTCCTTTTATAAAAAAATTTGATGGTAAAAGCAAAAATGAAATTAATGCAATTGATTATTATATGAAAACTAACAATTCAATTAGATCACCTCACTAAGGTAGAGGTGCACAACCTGCGGCCTGGGGGCCACATGCGGCCCAGTAGCCATCAATTTGCGGCTCGCCAAAGGACTGGCATTTTAGATTGCATTAATCATCAGCTGGAGGAAAAAAAAAGAGACAAAGAAAAAGTATTTATTTGTTGCATTAAAAAAAATTGGCATTTACAAAAACTTCTTTTATTTATTTTTTTGGAGGGGGGGGGGGTGAGGAATGAAAATGTTGATTTTTATACATATTTCTGTTTGAGAGCTAAGTTTTCTATTCAGTTTCTCAATAATGTTCTACAGTATATTCCTTAATTTTTTATTGTGAAAATCATAGAATTAAGTGGTTATATCTTAATCTATCTGAGAAGATTAAAAACTGAAAAATGTAACAATCAGTAAGTAAAAGCTCCTCCCACCCCCATTTTTTTTTTTAAATCTGTCTAAAAAGAAAAAAACAATAATAATTATGTGTGTTAAAATTAATGATGAAGTAGCATAAATTTATAATAGTAATTAATTACCATTAAAAAAATAAAATAAAATAAAACGCTTCAAAAGTCTAATTTATGTCTGTCTGGTAAAATAAAAAAGACAAAAAGACCAAATGATGCTTATTATTTTATAGAACTGATATAAACACAGTTTATGATTTATGAGGTTGCAAACAGAAATGGAGCAGCAGCTAAAAGAATGTATAGGGAACGATTTCAACACAGGCATAACTGACAAAACATTCAAATACTTTTACTGGGTGAGAATAGACAGTTTTGTGCTTCAAAACGACCACCAAGATTTTCAGTTGCCACACATGTAATGGGGTTACATTTGCAAAAATATAAAACATATCTCAGATTTTCAGTAGTAGATGTAGTTGCTGACTGATTACTATCATGATAGTTTAGCTGGTTTCTAATAGGGACGTAACCACAAACAGAGGGCACTAATATCATCAGAGGGCATGTAGGACACTGAGACGAATTTCCTAATTTGTTTAAAAGATTTAAAAAAAAAAAAAAAAAAAAAAAAACTATTTAATTCAGGAATATCTGTGCTCCAATACCCCCCCCCCCTTTCCTTGGCTATGCCCTTGGTTGCTATTATAATAATTTAGCAACCAAATCATTGTCAAACTCACACTGCAACTTTTGCAGACCATGTTGTTTATGTTACATCAGAACAGGAAGGTGACACAATGCATTTTGTTGGAAATTCATGTGGAAAATGACAATTATGACCATAGAAGCATTTTGATTCATATATCTCGTCAGTGCCATCTAATACCTCAAAGTGATATTTTCATACCCACATACCTACATTAAAACTGCTTATTTTGTTATCCTATATCAGCCTTTACATACGATACAAATTCAAGTTCTGCACACAGGCACATGAAAATGATAGTGCACCTCTTTATATATGCATGTGTATATGTGTGTGTGTGCATCTTAAAAATATATATAACACGGCAAATATATCTGCGTTGTTTAATTTTTTTTATATTATCTCGTCTGTGGCCCTTCATATCCCAATGAACAGCGATAGTGGCCCTCCAGCCAAAAAGGTTGTGCACACTAAAGAATCTGAAAAATAAACTCTGTTAAAATTTTAATTTAATCATTTTAAAATAAAACTATTAAGCACTTATTGAGGGGGGGGGAGGCAATTAATTTTTAATGGAAATGTTAGTTAATTTTCTTTAGTAAACAGTCCATACACATTGTACTGTTCTATTCTAAAAACATGCATATTTCAGTCATTCAAAAATTTCTGACATTTAGTAATAATTTTATTCAAACACACTTAATGTTGTAATAAAATTTTTAACTATTTAATTTTAATAATAATTATATATAAAATAACTTACAATGACATAATAATTATATTTCAGACTTTTCTGCATATTAGATGTTTTAAGTGTTTGAGATAAGAGTATGAATTACTTCTGATGTCTATACATTATATATGTTTTAAGGTTTTAAATAAGTGCAATGAAGCATCGATAATCTGGCATCGGTGGGAAATATATATTGCCGGATTATGGATTTTTCCAGATTATAGGTGTTCCAAAAATGTATATAGAAATCACATCAGTCAGAGCATCTAAAGAAATATTTTTCAAAAATTAGCTTTAAAAAATGTATGCAAACCCTTATCAAAAATGAAAATAATTAAAATAACATTTGAAATAAATTAAAAATCTTAAAATAACAATTATAAAACAGTAATAATATTGATTGTTTATTTTTGTACAAATAATAATAATAATAAAAAAAATTGATATTAAAACTGGCTTAATAACAAATAAGATCAGAAATTTGACATTACTGCATTCTATTAAATATGTCAGTCAATTTCATTTGTTCCGTTCTTTTTTGTTTTTTAGTTTGTTGTTGACTGATTAACGTATGCATGTTCATTTGTTGGTTATCGCTGATAAAATCACATTTTTCAAGTCCTCCTAAAAACTGTTGACTGAGATTTCGGGTGGCCGTGTTTATTTTAACTTTCGTTATCAGGAATATGAACGATCTCTTTTATTAATAACTTTTGGATTTGCCATAGCGAGACAAAAATTACGTTGTTCTTTTTTGGAATTTTTGTCATCATCCTAATTAATCTATAAAAAATTTAAACTAGTCCATAAATCAATAAAATTAAATGAAAATCTGTAAACATGATTAACGATTCATAAAAGTTGACAAGCATGCTGCGAATAAGTTGAGTACTAATACGATTTACGGGTGGAGGTTTAAAAAAAAAAAAAAAAAAAAAAAAAAAAACAGAAAAAGTTATTAGTGCCGGTTTATGGGTGTTGCTGGATTATAGAATTCCGGATTATAGATGCTTCACTGTACTTTAATCTCATGACTATCTTATTTATATAATTCTAATTTTCTTTTGCATACTGTCGACTCTCTAGAAGCCTTAATAATTATCAGTGACATAATTTCTGTTCTTTGTTCCTACTTGGGTATTATTTTAATACTGTATCACTGGAGCTGTCCTTCTCCTGCACCCCTGTGTCTATGCACTTTGAACAAGCACTTGCGACTTACTTCTTAACTAGAGAGAGGACATATCTGTAAGCCATAACTTAAGACAAAAACCTCATTGGACCCATGTCCACTATATGTCGGGTATTAATAATTTTTAATTATCTAGCATATCATTTTAAAATAACAGTCCATACTTTTTACTTTTGGGATTCTTAACACATTAAGAATGTGACGTGATTTAATTGTCAAAAGCTCATAATATTACCATTGTAATTTTTATAAAATATCCAGGTACTGGTGAGTTCCATAATTTGTTTAATTTTTTTATCACAACTAACAGAGTCTGGGGTACTTATGTTTTTTTTTTTTTGTGTGTATGCTGCTACTTTTAAGATATTGTGGCTAACTATGTGATATGTAATAAATTTTTGACATCAATATAAGTATTATTGTAATATAAATTTTATTCTTATCTGCTATATCCTAGCAC
This sequence comes from Salticus scenicus, assembly GCA_963930645.1. Lineage (NCBI taxonomy): Eukaryota > Metazoa > Arthropoda > Arachnida > Araneae > Salticidae > Salticus > Salticus scenicus. Next base: position 141,080,048 of record OZ005648.1, on the reverse strand, counting down.
TATGACAGTGTATTTCTTATATACATTATTTATATAATCAATAGAATCAAAACCCACTCATTTCTGTTATGCTTCAAAATAGTATAACATTTCCTATTAATTTAAATTTTATAAATTTGAAATTCATTAATAATCTTAATTTTAACATAATTAAAATATTTCAGTTTCCATATTCCAATAATAAAAATAAAAATATTTATAATTAAATTTTATATTTATATATTTAATATTTATATTTAAATTTATAAACAGAATTTGTTTTAAATATTTCATTATTTTCTAGAATGACTACAGTTCTCAATAAATTAGTAAAGTTTTTAAAACCTGGTGGACAAATTTTATTTCGTGATTATGGAAGATATGACATGGTTCAATTGCGCTTCAAACCAGGACAGTGTCTTGCTAATCACTTTTATGTCCGAGGAGATGGTACAAGAGTATATTTTTTTACTGAAGGTAAGAAAAAAGTTTATTTAATGATATGTCTGAGTATATAAGATTTTGCAACTTAAACACTAATTAAAATCATTAAATCCAGTGTTCACATTTTACATTTCACAGATTTTTTTTTTCCCAAGAATTAAAAATATGCAAATTAAGGAATTGGAAAAATCAAGTAAATGTTAAATTGGAAGTTTAATAACTTTTTTTTCTAAATTGAAATATTCATAACCTAAATTTTCATCTGAAATGCAGATGGAACTGCTCAAATTCTTATCACTTAACATGCTTTAAAATTTAATTTTAGTTTGATATTGAGTACTTAAAGAGCACTCGACAGAAGTATCGTAACTGAAATAAATAAAATTATTTCATATTTAATTGCAATCTTTTGCTACAAAACTTTGTGGCTATTTGTTAATTAAATATCATACTTGCCAACTTTTCCAGTTTTCCCAGAAGACTTCCGGTTTTTTAATGTATCTTCCAGTCTTCCGGACAGATGATCAAATCTTCCGTTTTTAAAAAAGTCGCAAATATCGTTTGTTTTAAAAAGAAACCTAATTTTTCTACAAAAACTCCTGATTCCCAATCTTTCTCCATCCATAACGTAAATGTCAATATTCATTTCAAACTTGCTTTATGAGATTCAAGAACATTTAAAGAAATAGAATTGTTAAATATTTCTTGCTGATGTAATTATTTTTTGTTATCCCCCCTTTATTTATCTCCAACTAGTGATCAGCAATCAAATGTTCTGCAGAAGTCTTTTGTGTCCTAATCTTTATCCATATGCAATATAAATGATAATATTAATTTTAAAGTTCTTACATTAGATTCTAGAAGTAGAGTTGAAAGAGTTTAATATTTCTTACTCTGTAATTATTTTTGTATCCCCCCCCTTCCCCGGATTATGATCAATGATCAATTGTAGAAACAATAAAGCAATGGAAGTGCTCAATATTTCTCACATATGTAATTATTTTTAGATCTTTATTGCTGAATTTAATGAATCTGTTTATTTTTCCCCAATTAAATTAAATATTTGTATGTCATTTTTATACCAAATGTGTAAACATGAGGAAAAAAATGAAGAATAATTTTTTCAGGTAGGAAAAATTTTACCAAATCAATTTAAGAAAATTAATACTCAGTTGGTTTTATGCATGTTTGAAACTGATAATTAGCTACTGCTACTTTTTTTATATGTATGATTAATGTACATACACAAAAATCATATTCTATATTTAATTAAAATATTAGTTATACTTTAAGTTAACTAAGTTTTTTTGTCTATTGTTAAATAAATTTCTTACAGATTCTGTTTTGTAGATATTTATATGTTGAAGAGGAATAACTTCATTTAAAACTTTTATATATTTAGTATAATCAATCTATAGTAAAACGTTTTTATAGATTGCTTCTAAATATTAAAATTGAAAACTGTATTGTTTAATACGTCAAACAGAAAGTTAAAAAAAAAAAAAAAATCTTCCCTTTTTTTATGAAATATTCTGGTTTTTCAACAAAAATCTTCCCCTTTTTTTTTTATTAAAATTGGTTGGCAAGTCTGAAATATACACATCTTTAAACATATTTTTATTTCTTAACAAATCTTTAGAAGATGTGTTTTGAAGTACAATTACCCAATTTTTCCACTTTTGGACTCAAGAAATTTTAGAGAAGCTAAAAACGGAGGATCATAGGCTTCAAAAAGCAATTATTATATTTTCCAAAGTTATAAAAAAAATAAATGAAATATTCAATAAACAATGTGAAAAATGGTGAGAAAATCCTCCTGGTGACATATTTTTGACATAATGCATTTCCACCCTCAGTGAACCCTGATTAAAACTATAATTTTAAAATTTGATCTAAATCTGATAAATAAACACAGCAAATAGTGATTGATTGTGTGTTAATTGTGTTATCTTTTCTTGAGTGAAACTTTTACAAATTCAAAATGTAGAAATAATAATGATAATAATAAAACAGCATTGCTAATTTGTTGCTGCACTCATATCTACTTTGTCTGCTTAATAAAGGGTTGTGTTTTTATTTCCACCTGAAACAGTAGTGAGTTTTTTGCAATTTATAGTGTTTACTTACATTTTTTATTAATTATTTTTCATCACCAATCCAACAATGCATTTTTTACAGCAAACTTCCATATAACATCTTTAATTTAATAACATAAACTAACAGCATAACAACTAATTAAGTAAAAATTAATATTATACTGGATGATTTAAAATAGATGTTACAGAGATTTTCTCTTAAACTAAGTATTTTTTTTTTGTACAAGGCTACACCTGAATGGCCTTGTTTGTATAACCCACCAAAATGTAAAATTTAATTTTTATATAGTTTTTCCTTTCATATGATGTATATTTAGAAAAATATTGCCTTTCATCTAAGAAGGAAAACCGACACCCCAGTCATTATATTTTAAAAAATATTTTTTTTAAATATATAAATATCAAATATATAAACTTTAAAAAAAAAAAAAAATTCTTTTAAAATCAATAAACTTGGTTGAGGTTTCCACTTCTTTCAGAATCATCTTCCTTACTTGCACTATGCCTAGTACAAGTCTCCATTGCCTGCGACAAGGCCTTACTTGGGTGTGTTGTGTGCATGAACAGAAGGAAACTAATTTATACATAAATATCAATTTGGGCATTTATGTATAAATTGGTTTCCTTCTGGGCCTTAATCCATATTTTTATTTATTTATTTTTTAATGACTCTCATTTTCAGGGAAAAAAATAAATAAATAATAAAATAAAACTTTTTAAATGTTTTGTAATTATAAAAGAATTTATTATTGTTTTTTTTAATAAATGAATTTGTTACAAACATTTAAAATCACCTTACTTTACTTCTCGATTTCGCCTGAGTACTTGCGGGAGAGCCCCCCCTTCTTGTGATGATCTGTTCTTGTGCCATAAGCAAGCAAGCTGCCACAAACTGCGTCTGATAAAGGGGGGGGGGGGGCTCCTGCAAGTACTCAGGCAAACTCGAGAAGTAAAATAAGGTGATTTTAAATGTTTGTAATATTATGCTTCTCGCATTTTGATAATTTAAGTAAATGAATTTGTGTTTAAGATTGCAATATCATTTTGTATTAATTATGTAATATTGCATAAAGTTATTTTTAGAACTATTTTCCTGTAATAATTAAATTTATATTTTAAGATTGAAATGTTGACTATGTAATACGACTTTAATATTGCAATTCATTGTTATTAATACTTGTTAAAATATTTTCTTTATGTAATCAATATACCATCTGCACCCTTTTTTTTTGGGGGGGGGGGAGGGAGGGGGACATAGTCACTTAATAAAGAGCTTACTTGGCAAAATATGTGAAACCTGTACTAATATTTCCCATCTTTCTTACTGCAATTCAGCATTTAATCAGTAATAGTTAATTGTCCAAATATTAACACTTATACCAAAACTTTTTTCAATTACAAATAGTGATTTACATTTAGAAGTGCTCTCAAGATAAGTGATATTTCTTTTTCCTTTCAATTTTTTTCCCCCCTCTCGTGAAGAAAATCCATCCACTACATAATATTACATATAACACTATGTGTATTTATTTATTGTCGTCATTATTTTTCCAGCAAATTTAGATAAAGATTAGTTTTCATTTGCTTTGAAATTTATTTTCCTATATACTGGCTCATTTTGTTATTTTGTGTTTGATTTTCCTTGTTATTTCTGTTAATAATTAGATGAAGTGGACAATTTGATGAAAAGTGCTGGATTAGAAAAAGTTCAACTATATAGTAGCAAAAGACTGCAAGTTAATCGAGGTAAACAACTGAAAATGTTTAGAATTTGGATTCAAGCTAAATATAAAAAACCCTTTATATAACTGCGGGCTCCTTTCATTTGGAAACTAATGTACATGTGTGTAAATATATTCATGAAGAGAAATCATTAGAAGTTTTATATTCTTTGTAAAATAAAAGAATATTTTTAAAATATCGATTTCCTATTTGATAATTTAATTAAATGATAATTTCATTTCAGAAAAGCATAAAGCTTCAATTAGTGAAAATGGTGTCATAGTCGAAAAAGTACAGCTGTTGTTAAAATGAAATAGTTTACCCAACACATTATTTTTCCAGTATTCTTTTTTAAATAAGAGAATAAAATTTTCTGCTTTTTTTCTCATGTATATTTAAAAGTACATTCTGTTTCCAGCAAGGTAGAGTGTGTTAGTCTTCATGAGGATGAAATAAATATATCACTTGAAATTCCAAATGTTTTCAATTATGGATATGAGAAAAAAAAAAAAAAAAATCAAATAGAAAGTTTTTAAAGAGATGTGGCAAATAAGGGAAATTGTAGTCAGCTTGAAAAAAAAAAAAGTATTTAAAGTTGAGCAGTTTGTTTTTGTTCAGGAGTAAAATTTCCCTGTGTCAACTTTGAATGCTTTTTATTTATTTATTTATTTTTTACTTTAAGCTGACCAAAATTTTTCTTATTTTCCACTTTTAAGGTACTTCTATAAAAGCATTCTATTTTAAAAAAACTTTTTTTTTTTTTTTTTACATAGTTTCAGAAGGTTCCATATTAAAGAAAATTGATGGCAAACAAACTAATTTAATATAAAAGCATTCTAATAAGTAAATTTTTAAACCCACAAAACTTGTTCTGTTCAGAGTATTTAAACTTTTTCTTCAAACTACAAAATATACGTTTGCACACTGCACTTCATTCTTGGTCACTTATACAGGGTGTCTACTAGGTCATGAAATTCTGCTATCGGTCAGTGCTGCATTAGGTCATGAAACCTGATTTTACCCAACTGGACTAGTGGATCGGTTCGAATAAATTTTTTCTCTTGTGGCTCAGGTTGGGTTGACTGATTTTTTCTTTTTTTTTTCTCCCTGCAAGTTGGCTTTAGTTTTCAATGAGTTAGGTTGACTTGAGAACATCTTTAAAAAAATGTTTACTACCAGAAGCAGAAATTTTTTGATAACTGATGTAAACATACTGTATATGCTCATGATTATAAATACTTGTACCCAAATTATAATAAAGTACACAAATATATCAGACAAAAGCAATTAACAAAGGAACATAAAATTATTATTTTTTAATAATATAAGCATTAAACTTGAAGCCCATTTTTGTATATTTGAAGTACACAACACACATAAACTGTTAAAAATTATTATTAATCTATTTTTTAGATTCAAAAACTTTTAACTTAATGTATTAATAATTAAATTTTTAATTCTTTTTAAAATAATTTACCCATAGTGTGGCAATGAAAATTTACAACTTAAAACAGCTTTGTATGATTTTAAAATTATTATTTAGTTTTCGGGTCAGGTGATCAAAATTCTCCATTGCAGATTTGGGTTAGTTTTTACGGCTTGATGAAAATTGACGTGCACACATCAGTGTGATATATATTTACTTGTGTATATTGTATTATTTAGTAGAGTAAATATATGATTATAATCTAGCACAGTTATTTTTATCTTTAAAAACATTTCACAAACAAAACTGCCTTCTACAAAAATTTACAAACATTCTAACTTTTGTAGCAAATAGCATTTAAATGCAAAGTTTGAGAGGTATACCTATAAACTTTAGTTAGATAATTCCATTCTTAGTCTTTTCACGAAAAATGAATGTTTAGATTTGAAAAAAAAAAAAAAAAAAAAAAAAAAAGATACATATGCATGCTCTTCTTCTGATTGCAAGAAAAAAAATCTGGAGTGACTCTACTCGACTTTCCGAACATTGAGTAATTAACAGTTTTGTAGATAAGGTAAAGAAAGAGGAGTTGTTAAACAAACAAAAGAGAGAAAACCATAATAGAGTGTTTGAGTATTTTTCTTTATATATTACACAATGTTTTATTTAATGCTACTGAACTTTAAGCCCGTAGATCATAATGATAAAGAATTTTTCGTTGTGTCCCTAAAAACCTATAAATGCTAATAGTTAGTGCAACAGTGATTTATAAGATTCATATAAATTTTCAACTCAATTGAATAAGGCGTTTAGATGCTATCACACTTTTAAAAATTTGGTCCCATAGGCCATAATGGTAAAGAAGTTTTCTTTGTGTCCCTGTAAAAAAACTGTAAGTGCTAAATTCACCAAAATCTGTACAGTTGGTGCAACTGTGACCTATAACATGTGTACAAATTTTTTGATAGATTAATAAGGCGTTTAGACGCTATCACACTTTTAAAAATTTGGCTCCATAGGCCATAATGATAAAGAATTTTTCCTGGTGTCCCTGTAAAAAAACTATAGGGTTTGTACTATGGTGACTTACAATATACGTACCAACTTTCAGCTTATTCGAACAAAGTATTTAGATGCTAGCGTGTTCACTCACAGACATACACACATACATACATACATCATCGTAAAAATAGTGGACAGAGGACCTCGAAACGTATAGAAACATTAAAATCTCAAATTCGGATTTTTGACATGATTACAATACTTTCCTCACTATAATGTTCAGAAAGTAATAAATGACAATTTTCACATCCTTAAAACGACTAATAATAGAAAAAAAATAATATTGCACAAACTGTTGTGTATATGTTTGTAGTTTTATGTGTCTTTTGGATTGGTGACTTACAATATACGTACCAACTTTCAGCTTATTCGAACAAAGCGTTTAGATGCTAGCGTGTTCACTCACAGACATACACACACACACACACACATACATACATCATCGTAAAAATAGTGGAAACGAACTCAGAGGACCTTGAAACGTATAGAAACATTAAAATTTCAAATTCGGATTTTTGACATGATTACAATACTTTCCTCACTATAGTGTTCAGAAAGTAATAAATGACAATTTTCACATCCTTAAAACGACTAATAATAGAAAAAATATAATATTGCACAAACTGTTGTGTATATGTTTGTAGTTTTATGTCTTTTGGATTGGTATTTAAAACTCATCAAAATGGATTTTTTTTTTTTTTTTTTTAACATGGTAGGGTAAGTGCTCCAGTGATTGACACTTTTTGAACAATTTCTGATGTTTTTAATGTTTTAGTCATCAGAAACTATTTTTGGAAATCTTAAGTTACAACTTGATGAAAATGAGCAAAATACAAAAATTGGTAAAAGTGCAGTATGGATAATAAACATTTAAGGCTCCTCTCTATATTTTGCAATTTCCCTGTTGCTTTCAGTCATATTCTATGTGAGAATTTCGTAAGAGATTTACTCATTATAAATTATAAAATATATATTTTTTTACATTAAAAAAATTCACAATTGTTTAATATTTCATTTTGAAGATATAAAGTATAAAAAATGCACATTCATCTTTTTTAGTTCCAAAATAAAATATTAAAATAATCATTTTTTGGAAAACAAATATCAGAACCTTATAACCTTTGTATTATCTACAATTAGATAATGTGAATTACACTTGTATTTGACAATGAAAGTATTTTTAGAGTTTGTCTTACAAAAAAAAAAAAAAAGCATGATAACTAATAATGAACACAAAACAAAAGTAAAATTTATTAAAAATATATTTTTAAAACTGTACAGGTAAAAAATTGCTACAATCATATCACAGACTTCCAGTCAAAAAGTTCCACATAAAATTGTGCTTTGGCAACAACAAATATCACAGCATTTTATTTTATTTACAAATAAAAACATATAAAAATAATTATATTTGAATTAAAAAATTATATCAACTGCAGAGAATACGAATATCACAGAAATCTCATGCATTGATAAATTTATAAATATAATACATTTAACAGTAAAAATAACATTTTATACTGTGAAGTGATGAACATATAGCAAAAAATTCCGATTCACCATTCACAATCCATTGAAATTTCTATTCTCTTAAAAAAGAAACCTTTTTCAGAGTAAGAAATGAGGTAGTTTCTAGAGAAAAAGAAAAATAGAACATTAGTAAAAAAAAGTTTTTATTCTACATATGGGGGAAAAAATTATACTGAATTTAAGCATAAACAAGATATAAAAGTAAGTGAACAGTGTAATTATATACTATAAATTTTTACTGTGAAAAATAATTACAAAATATTCAATATTCACAAAAGATTATAATAATAAATACTCACTAACCATCCTCTAATTGCATTGAATACATCTCTTATATTTTTAATTTATTCATTTTAAAAAGATGTATGTATTAAGAAATGCTCACCAGTAAGCCATGTTAATTGTGACGAATGCAATTTAAAATCATTGATACATTCAAGTTGTAATAAAAACTGAAAAATAAAACTTTAAAGAAACTGGGATAATTTGAAAACTCATATTATATAATTTTGTGTTATTTGATATTTCACTGTTGAAAATTAATATCATGCATTTAAAAAATGTAACATATTTGATAGGAAGAAAAGTTTTGTGTAGAATGCACTGAATGAAAATAATCATTTTAAATATTCTTTTAAACTTTTAAATTACTATTATTGAATAGATTACAAAATTAGCTTCGTACATACACGTGAAATATTACTCAATATAGGAGTATAAGTTTTAGTTGTGTTTCAAGTTACCGTAAAAGCTGGCACATGAGCTGTGGTTTATATGACAAAATAAGCATTTTTTCTTGATTGTGGTTTTTACAATGAGTGTGGCTTATACACAATCTTTCCCTCCATCACACTCTCAATATAAAAAGAAAAGAACGACAAAAATTCATGCAATTTGCATGGATTATTTTAACACTTTACAATTATCTGTAATCATTGCATCATTTAATTTTAAATGAACTTTGCCTATGTGTTCACACAATGGAAAGACTAAAAGGTTGAAATTCTGACAGATAAACTAGCTGAATTCTTATTCACTTGTAAACATGGGTGGATGGACAGAAAGACAGGCAGAAGTCATAAGTACTTTATAACTTCATTGAAAATTTTTTTTTTTTTTTTTTTTTTTTTTGGGGGGGGGGGGGGGGGGGGCATTATTTTTTCTCTTTGGTCAGCAGCTGAAACTGATATTACATAATATGAGCGTACATGGGAGAATTGTTTATTTTAAGCATTGAATATTGTGCGATAACTCTTGATATTTATTTTTAAAGCAATGAACATTTGCTGAGTATGTCAATTATTTGAGCTTTTATTGTAATAATAGCACAGTAGCAAAAAATTGAAAACAATAAAGATCATACTATCTAATAAAAACAATAATGCTTACATAATTAAATCGAAATGGTAGCAGTGAGTTAAGCCTACATTGGGAATCACCTCCCACACTTAATTTTCTCCATAAAAAGTGTCAGAAGTGTGCTTGTTTTTTTATTATTAATATATATATATATATATATTTTTTTTTTCTTTTTGAGACGACTGACCAAAAATAATTGTTCATTTATAATTTCAAAAAAGCTGAATTTTTATCTCTAATTTTCAGATTTATTCGCATTTGGCAACTGCAGGCCCTGTGTTTATGATCTATACATTATTAATTTACACTCACAATTATTATTTGCAAATGTATACCCAATATTAACAATGCATATTATTACAAATTGGTGAATGGTACTTGTTTTTATATAATTTTATTTAAAACTTATAGACTGCGGAATTTTAGGTGTTTAGTTTTCTAAAAGTGCAGCCCTTATGGAAGCCTAGTGCTTCTGCAAAATATTTTTTTCCAGAACAGAAATTACATGAATGCAGCCCATATGCCAGTTTTTACGGTAAATAACTGTTGACATTTCATATAGTTAATACTAATAGTCAAAATGGCAACTATCTATAATCCTATGTTTTTAAGTAATAAATAAAGCAATGTATTTTTAAAAATATTAGAATCTAGTGATCCAGATCAATTACAGAAGAGTGCTAGAGCAAAAACTGAACCTTTAGATGACTATCTTATATCATTGTTAAAATATAACATCACTAGACACATGTTCCAAAAAGATTGAAACATACATTAATTTTTTATCCATTAGAGAAGTGGGCGATGTAAATTGAAAAAAAAAAAAAAAAAAATGTTCAAAATAAGGTACGAAAAAATATGTTAAAAATGTGAATTGCCTGTTAATCTAAAAAAGTTACATATTTTATATGCTCTAACAGGCAAATTTGGTTATTCGAAAAGTTTCTATTCTCTATCTAACGAGATTATCCAACCATTAATTTCTGGAAAACTATCTGTTGAAGAATAAATAATCTTTATGCAGAATATTTTAGTTGATGTTGCCACACAAAAACCTGCACATGTTGGAAAGCAGAGAAATCAGCTCATGCATCAAACAAGATATATGATGGCACAAAGATACCAAGTGGAAGATACAAGTTTGTGAATTGAAGATTCATTGGAGAATGACAAACTAAAGTGTTATGAATTTTTAATGTGCTTCAGTGTGTAAAAGATGTTAGCTAAAGCCTAGTACCATATTAGCCAAGAATTATAATCATTATGAAGATATATTTTGCAATGAATGGGTGAAAGTTAATATCAGAGGTACAATTGTGCCAGAAAACTAGGTTTAATTCTCACAGCTGCACATGAGTAACTGTTCTATGATACATGACAACTTTTGGGACAATTTTCAAGCAGGTTGTCTTTTTTTTTTTTTTTTTTTTTTTTTTTGCTGAAATCACCTCCAAGCCCTGTGTAATATGAATTGGGATTAGGAACAATTTTTTTCTAGCTAGTCATGAAAAAGTTGTTCCTACAAGCAATTTCTCCTGCAATTAACCAATCAGAAGAAAGCTCTTTACACACTCCAAGAAAAGAACAAGAAACATGTGTGCCTTCTTGACATGTACTGAACACCATGATGACCAGTTTTTCTGGTGATCATTGACTCTCTGATTTACTCTCTTCAATTTCAGTTTCCAGAAATAAGAAAGAACATTTGCTCAAATTAAAGTTGCACAAGAAGTTGTGTGTAATAGCATCATAAGAATTTCTAGACACATTTTTAACAGTAAACTCCATCATGCTGTTCTCTATACCTGGTGACTAACAAGTTTGCATCCCTCTCATATTTGCAGACAACTGTTTGTGTAATGAAATAGCTTATTACTGTTATTTTGCATTACTTATTTTTTACCAAACTGTTTTGTACTCTTTATAACATCTGCATTCTAACACAGATCTTCTTCACTGTTCACATAATTATCAATTATATTTAACTTTTGAATACCGGTGTCTTATTTTTACAAAACTACAATTTAGCATAGATGAATCACTAAGTTTTTAACTTTCTACATATTTATTACCATTTCCCTCCACAATTCCCTAATAGTTGCCTTTTTGCCTATTATGGCTAGTTATATCTAATGTGTTTTGGATAAACTTTTGCTTTGTAATTAATTTTTTAAGAGTTATGAAAATATTTTTTACAAGGATCAATTCATATTAGCATTATAAATACCTATTTTCTCCAACAAATTTAAAAATATGTAGTAACTGATACTTAGAATGAACTGAAGAACAACTATTTTATTCAAAAAATCAACTACTTCACTAACAGCTGAAAAAATAATTCATTATATAAATAAACATGAAATCAGAGCACCTTCTCACTTGATTATTCAGTCAGAATTGCTATTGAAACATTGAAGTTTAATCAAAATACATAAATACATTTAACTCTTTATCACAGCAGATCCAATTTGAGTAGTAATTTATTTACCACATATGCACAAAGTTTTATCTTTGGTACCTGAATGAAAATAACTGAAAAGTATATTCATGTAGAAACAAAAATGATTTTATGGAAAAAAAAAAAAAAAAAATATATATATATATATTAGTATGCAGCAAGAATAAAATTATTCTTGCCATTTAAATGATTTTAATAATATACACACTCATATTTTTAAACTATATAGAAATCTTATTGATTCATCAACCATGAAAATTCATTTGATAAAGACTGGAGTGTAAGGTTGATTTTTATTATACCAACTATATCTTGATTTAGTGAGTAATTGTGAAATTAAATATAGCAAAACATTTGCACCAAAATTGTATTATATAACCAACTCCCTCATCATACTGAACTTGTCAGGATGTGAAAAGAAAGAGGATAAATGTTTTATACTTATTTCCAAAACAATAGTTTAAATGCATATTATTATAGATTCTTGAAAGTAGATTATAGATATTTAGGAAGCTATAATATGCATATAAACTATCATTAATTATATATATAAAAAAGAATATAAATTATGTATATCTGATTCACATGTAAAGTTGCTAAGCAAGATTTAGAAATGAAATCATGATTGGAAGACTTAAAAATGTATGTTGATATAATATTACTTTAAATGTGCAACACCGATCTTGAACACTAAGAAAAACTTACTGAACACTGATCTGTAAACTCCTATTATTTTTCAAAGCTACTTACTATTCTTATTGAGGAGCAAAGTATCATGACACAGGCCTACAAAAATGAAGTTGACAAAATTTGATTTGATGATTTCAGCTGGTCTTAATGTTTTTTGATATGCTGAAACCGAAAATGCAGCCCATTTTTCTCTATCACATATAGATTTTTGTCAATACAGGGTGTTTACAGACACAGTTTCTTACATATACCATCATAATAGGTTGGTTGGTTGATATGGTTTTAAGTCGCACTAGTGCTTCATAATTACAACAATAGGTATCCATGATTAATTAATCATCATGGAAACATATTATAAAACTTACCATATAATTATATTGGTGGAAGAGTAATAGAAGAAATTGTGTTTGTGTAGGCAGGCACCCTGTATTGACAAAAATCTGTATGTGATAGAGAAAAACTGGCTTCATTTTCGGTTTCAGCACACCAAAAAACAAAAAGATCAGCCAAAATTATAAAATCAAAATTTTACATGTCGACCTGTGTAATTGAATCACCAGTTTGAAAAAGGAAACAAGTGACAAAAATTCAAAATTTAGTTTTTATTTTTAATTCACTCTGCACTGACACACATGCAGGCAAAAGAAGGGCATGAAAACCACTTGTTGTTGTTGTCTTATGCCACTCGGAAATTCCGAGCCCCGATAGTGGAACTATCCAGATTTAAGGCAAGAGGGGTGCGCCTTCCGTTTTCAAGAGCAACACATAGGGAGAAGAACGACTTTAGCTCCAGAAGCTGGTGAAAGATGGCAGCACCAGCCAAACAACAGGAACACGAATTTTGATCTGGATCAGGTCCGAAATAAACCCATGTTCCGGTACCCCCAGAGGTATAATTTTTGATGGGAACTTGGAGGACTTTGCGACCATGACAGAATTTAACGTGCACCAGTTACCATTAGCGTACACGACGGTCTTCGGCTGGCTCGAGGACCGAACCCGCAATCTTTCAATCATGAACTCTCTGCTCTTACCGATCAGGCTACCGCGACTTAGTAGTCTACCATAGGGCTACCGTACAGGGCTGCCACTCAATGAAGAGTCCAAAAATAGTCGCTTTAGTAGCCTTTCATAGGAAAAATAGTCTCCTAAATAAGTCTCCTTAAGCAGAAAATAGTTTTCGTTTTACACCCCCCCCCCCCCAATTTCTTCTTTTATCCAATATTAATGTTATGATTATATAAAATAATCGGAATAATTAAGCAATAATTTTCACTAATGTTAGACTGAAATATACAGTTGAGAGTCAAAAAACTGCACAGCTTGGGACCAGAGGTTGTGCGGATTTTAGGATTTGGTGGATTTTGGAGCCCATAAGAAATCATTTTCAATTTGAATAATAAAAGTAGAATATTAATCAAACTAAACATATACCAGTGAATAATAAAACAATTTCACTTGTATATTAAATTATTAGGTGCATAAGAATAACACTGAACATTAAAAAAATATTTATAATGAAAACAATAAATAAAAATGAAAAAATAATTGTCAAATTCAGACAAAATCAGTTCATATGCAGTTTGTTTTAAGCTACACTTGAACATGCACACATACATCATTGACGTTTTTTTTTTTTAATCTATTATTAGTCATCAATTCTTATGTAACACAAATTTATTTTGCGAAGAATTTAACTGAATTCTTCCTTACAACTATGCCTTCATCAGATAGCATTTTTAAAAATTAGTTTATTAATTTCCTCATTGATACCATCATCATAATAATCATAATTTTCTTTTGATTAATTTAATATAATGTAGATAATTTGTTTATCAGCAACTTGGTTCTTGCAGTTTTTCATATTTTTATTATTACAATCATAAAATGCAAGCACAAAATCTGCATTCAAGATCTTTTACAAAAATTCTGATTTGCAGTTTTGGAACTTAAATTTCATTGTTTGTATCTGAAAAGCTGTGCGGATTTCGGACTTCGGCAGATTTTAGGTCGGCGGATTTCTGGCTCTCTACTGTATATACATATATATATCAGCAATGCATAATATAACCAGACTGGTGATGCCAGCTGCTCTTGCAACCTAAAATTGGTTTAGCCTTATATTCACTTTCAATCCTTTGTTTTCTTTCAAATAACACACAATGGGATGAATTTTAGTACTTTTCTAATATAATATTTCAAAAATTAGAGACCATAAGAGGTTATGTTACCACTGATTGTGATAGAATTAGAATGTATGTGAATCATTTGAATTGAGCTAAACAAGGTATATTTAAGTGTGAGAAAGATAAATTTCAATTTTCAAGATATTTACAATCAAATTTTTCTGAATTTTAAAAGACAATTCACATTTTTCATGAGATTACTGCTCGGTTGGAGATTAAAACTTTAATTCTCGCAGCTCATTAATTCGAAAAGGTATTTGAAATTTAGAATTAATGAGCACCAATGGAATGTTCTTAATGAAGATATTTCTAAATCATCTATTGCTTCCCATTGGTGTTTTCACGAAGCTTTTCAGATCTTTAAAAATTAAATAAATAAAAATCTTGTTAATTTTTCTTCAATACTCACATAACTTTTTCTTCCTAAGTTTCTTTTGTTTCCTCCTCTATGGATTACCCCCTATGCACCTATTTTGATTATGCTTTTTAAATATTGTATTTTTCAGTCAAGTTATGACAAAAGTTCATATTTTACCATGTTTTTATTAACTTGAATTCTTGTTTGTTTGTTTGTCCTTGCAATCGATTTTTAACTAACTTCCCTACTAGCTAGACATTTGAAACTTTCACAGTAGCTCAGAACCCGGTGACAACACAATACTTAGAAGCCCGATTTTCGCATTTTTGTTAGTTTTCTTTTAATTAATTAAAATATGAAAATAACAACATCCTAATAGCTTTAAAAATAGACATTAAAATATTATCTATAATTTAATTGTTGCCAAAAAAATTTACAAGTTCATTTTCTTTCGACATAAAAATAAATACATCTAATTAAACGTGAACGTTAAAAAATTGTAAAAAGTTAAATTATGCATCTCACAAATATTGATGTCATTATCACTTTAAAAATCTTATACGCATTGATAAAGTGCTCATTTAGTTCTATAGCTATGATTAAACAGAAAATTTAAAACATGGTATATAAAAAGTTTTTTTTTCTTATAATTATTGTTCATATATTTAAAGTATTGTTAGGTTCAAAATGATGTTTGCAAAGATTGTAAAGATGCAACTTTAAAAACAGATTTCTCTATAAAATGTCATCAGACAAATGTCGTCATTTGTTTAATTAGATCACTGAACTGAGTCTGTGTGCTTAAACATTGCTTATGTATTATTATTATTTTTAATAAATTATTTTTACAGGGTGATTTTGTACAGAAAAATACATAAGTCTTGTGGTAGCCACAGCACACTAGTTTGCATTCGGTTTCATAGCTCATTCCCAAAATATTATTTAGCTCCAAATAATTTTTTTTTTTTTTCTAGCGCCCGATTGAGGAAATATGACATGATTTGCGTATGATTACTTAAAAGGAATCTTTTACAAAAAATGTTTACTTAAGATAAAATTTTGAGAAGGGTTAATTTTGGACCAGGATTTGTTTTTAAATATAACCTCAGAAGTTGTTCATTTTAGTTGCTAAATGTTTAAAATAGTTGCTAAATTTTTCAACTGATGCCAAAATAGTTGCTTTTGCCTATATTTTGGCTAAAATAGTCACCATAGTTGCCTTTCCTTCAAAATAGTCTCTTTAGTTGCCTTTTTAGTCGCAAGTGGTAGCCCTGACCGTAGTCTGATAGCCTGGCACACAATTCCCAATAGTATGAAAACCACTTGTTTAATTAATATAGAATCAATACCTCTTCAGCAAAGATTTATCTTTTACAAATAAGTACACTGAAAATTAAAATGTTTTTCTGAAAATCCTGATTTTGGGCTTGTTCTCTTTTTCAAACGATTCAATTATGTTTTTATTATTAGTATTATTTTATGTCAATGTTAGTGTTTCTAACTTAACATTAAATAATTTAGGAATGGTATTACACAAATGGAGTCATTTGATAGTGTATATTTTAAATTCTTAATCTTGCTTACTATTTATATTTTTATATTAAATCTATGTATAGATTATAAAACTATGGAAAAATGGAAAAAGATAATACACCCTCCTTGGAAAAAAGTATGATAGCACATATATATAAATACATAAGCAATAAAAGTATTTAATTTTACAGTTTGAATAAATGAAGCACAAATTTTCAGAAGTAGAAGATTGCTACTTGCACCTTACACAGAATCCATTATTATTATTTTCAGTTTATAAGACAGAATCATGGAGTTCTCTGTAAATGTAAAAAAATTAGTAAAAGGCACTTAAGTTAAAATCATGATAAACACATTTCAAATGTATAAAAAAAAAATATGAGAAAGTCAAGATTTTTATATATCTTGCTTTTAAACAATGACTAATGAGTTAATTTCCTAAAAGACAAATTATTTAAATATATGTTTTTGAAGTCTTCCAATCTTGCTTTCTACTCATCTACTTACATAAAATCAAACTTATTTCATTAAATCACTATTGCATGGGTATTTCAATTTGTTTGATCCCAGGGCTATCTTTTAAATTATTGACGTTAGCATTAATCTTACCTCCAACACTTATTTAAATGTTGGAGATAAGATTGAATTTTTATACCAACTATGTGAAAAATGCCAGAGCTGGGAATTAAACCTGGGCACTCTGCTTATTGTTCAGATACTCTATACCACTTAGCCACCCTGGCTGATTACCCACTCTGTATTTTCCACATAATATTTTTCAGCAAGGTCACCGTGGCTACAACTGCAGATGTGACAGATGAGCATATTAATCAGAGCAATTAAATTATGCTATATAAATTACTTAGAAAATGTTTATCAATCATATGAATGTTATCAAGTAGTTAAAAAAAACATTTTTATAACATGCAGCTGCTTTTTATGTCATACACATTAAATTAAAATATATATATATATAATTTACATACAAAGTCAAAGAAATATTTCCAATTTGTCAAATTTTTATTATATTTAAATTTAGATACTTAACTATGATTTATATTTGAGAAAATTCAGGACTGTATCATATGGCAAACAGTGAATATCATGTTAAAATTAATATTGTGCTGCATTTAAATATAAAAAATATTTTAGTAATTGGGTGTGTATTTTCATTTTTTTTTTTTCAATACTTTGTAGTTTAACACTCAAAATTTTAATTTTTATAGAACTACTTATATATAAAAGTTTATTTTTTGCATAATGTGGCAGCATGCATGTTAATTCTTTTAATTAGCAGAGTGGCAATATTAAACTCAATAAAACGGAGCTGCCTTTAAAATAAAACTACAGTTTATTAAAGAAAACATAAGAATTGTGTACTTCCATAAAAGCTTCAAAAATAATTCACATAATACTCTTCTTAGTTTCCACTTCACATACTTCTCTTAATTTCAGTTTAACTTCAATTAATAATATACATAATTTCAATAGTTTTCATAAATTACGAAATCTTGTAACATTGTTCATAAAATTAGTAATAAATAAATAAAATGAATTTGTCTCACGACTTTTATCATTTGCAGAAAGCTTGACTGGTCAGGCAGGAACCCAGCAGCAGTACTCTTCTAGTAACTTCTCAGATAGTTCTTTCTATTCATTTTAAACTTAAGAGACTTTCCCTTATTACTTTTAAATCTTTTAGGGGAAAAAAAAAAAAAAAAAAAAACACCACCACATACATTGCTCCTGGCATTACCATGGCTATTTAAACTTACCAAAATATTACATATTAGCATAGGGGTGTTGCCATATCATATTAACACACTTGTTGCAAAACTTCATGTAAATTTAACTGTTTAAATAAATTATATATGCAAATGAATTCTAAAATAAAATACTTATTCTGAGCTCAGAAAAGAAAAATAATTATAAAAATTAAAGAGTATTGATCACAAAACACATCGCTGTATTGCATCCTGTGATTGCTAAGCTAGATTGGCAACTCTGAGAGAAATGGAGGGAACGAAATTCAATATGGCAATGTAAGCAAATGATACAAACTTAGTACTGGTAAGAAAATAATTTTTTTTTTCCATGGTAATTAGGTGGGAAATCATTTTAAATATGCACTACAATATAATTTTTTACCAACATTACCTTTCTACAATTAAAATAAAACTCATTTCATATATGATTAGTGTTTTATACAATTTCATTAATAGAAGATACTTAGTATTTAAAAAATATATATTTGATCATGGCCTGTATAGCAAAAAAAAAAAAAAATTAAACAGATTAATAACTAAAAGTAAATAAATATTTATAACACTAACAGGATGCCAAGAAAATGATAAAACAAAAGAAAAAATACCCATAAAAATAAATTTTTTAAATTTCATTCAATTTTTGTACAACCCTTCAATTTAAGATTTTTACACACCAAAAGAGAGCTATAGTTTACTAAAAAGTTTATTCTTTACATTTAATATCGCCATACAGAATAATAATTTTTTTTTTTAATGTATGATCTCTTGTAATATATATGGCATAAAAATAGCTGCATATATTATAAAACCTTTTGTAAGTATCATGCTAATGTCGATAGTTTAAAAGATAGCTTTCTCATCAAACCCAGTATATATATACAACCAGTATGAAATGCTTTTAGGAAACAGTACACAGCCTCAAACTGTTAAAGAGGATTAAATTTTCCTTTTTAAATAATGAGCACAGTTCAAAAGCTTAAGAGATGTCCATTATAAACAAAGATATTTTATGAATATTAATTGCACATATAAACATTTAATTATCCTAACTACTTTTTCATAATTTATATAAAAAAAAAAAAAAAAAAAACTAAAAATCTTGACTTGAAGTCTCTAATTTTATTTTGTGTCTTTAAATTAACATAGTTTCCACTACAAGTTTTTCTTTATTGTAAATGATCCAGTCATGCAGTAGGTGAAAAACAGAATATTTAAATATATATTAATAAAGAGATGAAAATAACTATTTGTTTTCTGCAATAGCAAAGCTATAAAATATTTCTCAAGATTTGTTAAACTGTCTAACATGGGGATAATATTAAAATATCCAATTAAAAAATATTTTGCATGCATTTGCAGATACTAATGCAAGCCTTTAACAATGTAGGTTTGTCTTTGTCTAGCAGTAAAATCAAAGTTTATTTATACGAGTCTTCAAATATTGATTACTCATTATTAAATAAAATTATCAAAATGTGACCTTTACCCTTTACCAACAGAAAATAAGCATGGACTGAAGAAAATTAACTAGAACTTTTTTTTTCAATGCAGCATGCTGGTATCAGACATTTATTTACTAACAATACAAATAAAATTTTGAAAAGTATATTAGGCATTAAGGTTCCTTTCTCCCTCTTCCCTGTCTTCATTCACCAAATTCATGTAACTCTATGAGGAAATTTGTTCATAGAATTAATTATTCATTATCTAATGTATTATTTAAAATTTTGTTTTCACACTTGGAATTCAAGGCTGAGTGTAAATTCATGAAAAAATACTTGAAATTTTAGCAAGAAAAAGTTTTCATTTGGGCAGAGAACATACAATTTACTGTGCGGAGGTCCAATCTTCTCATTATTAAAGAAAAAACATTAATTTTATGAATTTAATTATCAGCTTAGAAAATTCACAACTATTAAATTAGTACTTGTTTATCAAGAATTTCTTACTTAATTATTTTATATTTCATTTTACAGCTAATAAATGAGAAAAATGTATTTAGTTTAATTTTCTGCATTTTTAAACCCAAAATTAAAATATAAAAAAATCAATTTAAAGAAAAGAAGTACTAATTTAATGGTTGTGAATTTTCCGAATGCGAAAACAGAACTAAACAATACATTAGGCAATGAGAAATTTCATAAACAAATTTCCTCATAGAGTTGCATGAAATTTGGTGACCGGAGATGGGAAAATTGTAAAAGGGAGAGAGGAGACTTAAATAAAAATCATTATGAATGATTTACTAGGCTGATATGGAGATTTTATAATTGTTAAAGACTGCTCAAGTATTTCTTTTCTTTAAAAAGAAAAGAGATAGAAATACACAAGAATTATAATTTTTTTCAATAAAATTAAGTTTAATTAGGCATACACTTACTTAAGAGTTTTATAATTGCTTTCTGAGAATAAAAAAAATTCTGCTGTTATGTAAATGAAAGTATAAATGATTACCATTTCACAGATCAACATTAAATTTTTCATACTATATGCAATTTCGCTAAGGATTTAAATAATAAATATGAACAGACTTACCTTGTTTTTAAATTAATAATAATAATAACAAAATAATAATTGAATACTGAGTGAAATACAAAAGAATTATGATATAATTTTTTCTATAAAACTAAGGTTAATTGTGTGTACATAGAATCTTTGATAATATTAATTTAACAGTTTTATTTTCAAATTGCCTTATGAAAATAAAACCTTATTGCTACTACATAAAATGTAAATATGTAATAAAGTTCAAGAAATAGAACATAATGAAAACCTCCATAATTTTTAAACAAATGAAAAATAAAGTATGATGGATTAATTATTTTACAAAAATACTAAAGAATAAGGAAGGCTACAATATTTTTGCATTCTAAAAGTAGAAAATTTACAGAAAATTATCATACTCACAAATAAACTGTGTCATGAACATAGAATCTTGTGTTAATTACATAGTTTCATTTTTACAGAAATACCTTATGATTTTTTCCCAGATTTTAATTTGTAAAAAAAAAAAAAAAAAAAAAATTCTTATTAAGATTAAATATTACTTAAATTATAAAGTTAGAATAAATAAAGTACATTTATGTTGAAGTTGAAAAAAAAAACATTTTTTTTTAAGAGACAAAAAAGCAACAGGCATAAAAAAAAAATAAAAAAAAATGGTATATTCAACAAAAGACAAACAAACAAAAAACAAGACATGAACTAAAATAAATGTCAGTAACTTTTGAAGTTTTCATTTATAAAGTTGGTGTTGGTGAAAATATCCACTTGCAACATGATTACTACACAAAATAAAGTGGTGACAAAAAAAAAAAAAAAAACTTATTTTCTTTATTGAGATTGCCATAAGAATTTCTTCATCTGACCAAGTGAAAACTATATTTTAGCAATTAAATTTGAATAAAGTCAAATAGTGATGAAATGACTCTGCATTATAAATAACTACATGTAAAAATGTGGTATAACAGAAAATTGATATTAGAAAAGCAGGAATTTCATCAATTCACATTTAAATAATTTTGGATTTTAGAAATTAAACTTGGAAAAAAAAAAAAATTTCTTTCTTTACAGCAATTAGCTGTAATGAAAAATATTATTTTATTTTAAAATCAGTGATGACAAGTAAGGGATTTATACAATTTCTTGTAAAACTTTCACAATATTTGTCAGTCAACTATAAAAAAGTGCAAACTTCATCAAGAAAAAAATGGAGTCAAAATAAAAGTAGTTTTATACAAGTAATAATTATAATATTTTCATTAGTGCAATCTGTTTATTTTTCACCTTTCTGAGCTTCTCCTACTTAAAAAATATTCATTCTTATTGGTCTATGTGGTTTCAGTGATCTTGTATCTGTTGCTTGGCTTTCACTATGTTTAATAATTAATTTATATATATATATAAAATAAACTTATTACAAATGCTTGCTCTCCTTTTTTAGAAGAGTTCCAATTTCATAGATGCTTTTGATTTTCATGTTTAAAATTTAAATAATGTAATACCTGTGCAACTGTTGTGTCATCAAACCCACGTGATCTTGCATCCAATGAAATTTAGGAAAAAAACTTAACTGTCTTTCTACCAAAAAAAAAAAAAAAAAAAAAAAAGGTTTTCAGAGTTGTCATCTGTGTGATTATTCTTTTTAAAATGTTCTAAAGTTAAAAATGTAATGTTTATATTCTGTATATATTGTGTTAGGTCTTCATTAAGCTTTGCCACGTGCTAAAATGGTTGCGGAGTCTTCATCTTTTTATTTGACGCCTCAAATTAAATTGTTTTTATGAAAAAGCAAAGAATAATTAGTCTTATGTCTACATTAAGTATTTTACCAAGCTAACAAACAGTATAGATTTTTTATTAAACTTTTGTTATGTAATATCTCTCTCATATATTTTTATGATATTCTTCTTTCTTCCCTCTCTCTCTTTTTCCCCAAATCTGCATAAATATATGTTTTTTACTTTAAAATTGCAAAAAGTCTGAAACAGAAAATTTCCTTTCACACACATCAAATAAATACATTAATTAATAAACCATTCCTATGATTTATTAATTAAATATACAACTTTTTAGCTAAATAATTTATCCTTTTTGTAATAGGGGAAAAAATAATAATAATAATAAAATGTTGGAGGATTTTTTTTTTTTTTTCAAAAGCAGTCTCACTAATGGCAGCTTCCCTGATATATTATTCAGATAGAATACTACAGAGTAAATAGTGCTACAAAAATTTCTACTTCTTGAGTTTTCTTTTCTTTCTCTTAAAAAAAAAAAAAAAAAAAAAAGATGTACAATTTCTCACACCTTACACATATGAAATAAAAGAAAAAATACAGTTCAAAAATAGATAAGAAGCCCAAAAAGTATTTCTAGTTTTATTACTTTATTAACTTAAAAAATAAAGAAATTTTGAAATACTTGATTTAAGTGCAGATAAAAAAAAATATAATAAATGTAGTCTAATTAGATAATCTAATAGTTATCCTGTTTATTATCTTTCTATCAGTCAGCAATCTGTCAATAAGTACAGTTTCTTGATGCTTATTATTTAACTTAACACAGTAAGATTCAATGATTTACAGACATACTGTTTTTTCTTTTACAAAATCATTATGTGATTTAAGATCAACAAAACAAATAAACAGAATAAGTGCTATAAACTGTATAGATTAACAAAAGGGAAAATTCATTAAATGTTTAAAATTTTGCACTCGCAGGGGTTTAATCGTCAGTTTCTAAACCAATATGCTGTTTTTGTTTCTATTACTTTTTTTTTTCTTCTTTTAAATTATAGCACATTTAATAAAAAATTAACTGAATTTCATTAAGAAAAAAAAAAAAAAGAGGGGGAAATACTACCTTAAAAAAAAAGAAAAAGAAAATGCATTTTTTTTTTTTTTAATATTACCTTAAAGTAGAGGTGCACAACCTTTTAGGGGTAAGAGCACTTATACAGCTGATTGGGATATGGAAAGCCAAACATATCTGTATAAAATTACAAAGTACCTATGCACATAACCAAAAGTAACAAATAGTATCAGCAAGCTCACAAATTAAAGCATAGATCCATCAAAACATTTCATCCATTGATTGTATATAAGTTTTGTAAAAATTTTTAATGTTATGACCTTATCATATGAGATGTTGATATTCATGTTTGATAATATTTATTTCTCCCACTTTTTTTTAAAAAAAAGCTGTAAAAACATAAAAGTACCTGCACAGACCAAGCACATCTATATTATACAGCTATGAGGGCCACCCAATACAGCTGATTATAGGTGCGAAGGGATATGACCAAGGTTAATGTCAGTTACATATATCCTGTTATTAATTTTAATATTTAGAGTAAGAAAAATTATCACAAATTTTTTATAAAATTAGATTTATAATTAAATAAAAGTAATTAAATAACTACAATAGAAAAAAAAAGTTAAAATTAACAGTTATAAGATTTTTGGAGTGCCACAGGGTCGCACCACTACTTTAAAGAAACAAGATTAACATTCGAACTGCAGCTCTTTCGATATACCAAAAACAGTGGGCTAAGTCAATTTGATCCCAATTTATAAACTTCACTTTGCAACGTAAAAATAACACTATATTTAAATTGTGATAACATTTATTTATTGTTAACATTTGTATTGAGGTTAATGGCAAAAATGGCATTTAAAAAAAAAAAAAAAAAATACAATATTGCAAACATTCATGGTAAACTTTCAGACAGACTGACCTATTTTGCAATTTTAGAATAAAAAAAAACTACAAGCTTTATTTAATTCTTTTTAGACCAATTACATAACACTTTCTCGACTATTGATGCGGATTTTCGTCATTTGAAAATCTGTAACTCCGTCGGTGGGCATTTCTTTTGCAATTTTTATATTATCTTAAGAATATATCCAATATATAAATTTGTACAATCTTATGTATATAGATACAAATACTTTGATTAGAAAGAGTATAATTATAATGTATATCCATTTGTAATATAGATATGAATAGAGAGAGTATTGTTTTAAAATAATGTAACTTGCAATAATAATGCTCACAGGCAGAGCTTACTGCCAAAAAGACAGAGACATGCAGTCACGAAAGTGTTAATACACCTGCCACATTATCACAGCACTTGTACTGAAAGGGCTAACAAAAAATGATTATGGAAAAAAAAATAATAATAACAGTGTCATTAATTTACAGATTATTAACCCTTATATGCATGAATTTTTATTTTTAATAAATATCATTTGAAATCAACCAGAAAATGGGTGTAGTTAATAGGAAAAATACAAAAAAAAAAAAAAAAAACTAAATTTTTCTTGCACAATTTTATCAGTATATGCAAAAATATTATTCGCTACTCTTATCTTGTTTCTATCCCAAAACAAATTTTCCTGTATGTTTTTATTAATTTTTATAGAAATAATCGTAATTCGTAACACCTGCACTGAAATGAAATTGTACTCAGATAGCGAGCCAACAATGAAAATTACTACAGATAAAGAAATAAACTGTCAAATATTCTAGTTGCGTTTGGAAATGATAAATAGTTTTGATTAAAAAAAAAAGAAAAAAGCAGTATGCAAAGGTACATAAAGAGATATGAGGTTTTAAACATACAATGCAGATCTATATCGCTATGCATTTAAGGGTTAATATAGAATTTGAAAAAGTCACTTTTTTTTTCTTTTAAATTTATTCGAAACTTTTTGAGAAAAATGAAAACAAAATTGGTTTTGGGTCAAGATGACTCAGCTCACAGTTCTAGTATTAATAATACACATCGATGATAATCCGTAAAACTCACTTATCAAAATATACCAAAATTGCATAGTAAAAAGAATATTAATAAAATAAGATAATTGTGCCAGAACAATAATTGCATAAAATCACAAAAGCAATATTTCAGAAAATATCAATTTAGATACATTTATATTAATTTTGCTTTATTTACTTATTATTATTATTTTTTTAAATAAAACATTCTTCAAAAATCAGACAAGATTATACAATTTATTTTTTAATCACAAAATTTATTTTTGTCTACAACACACAGAAGAAATTGAGATGTTTATACTAGCAACATCAATTTAAATTACAGAGATTTATTAATCTTTTCAAAATGTTGAAATTGCAATAAAATAATAGCAATATAAAAGCAATGGTTTTAGTTTAACATGAGTCATTTTCAACAATAGATTTTTACAAATTTCAGAATGAAATATAAAAAAGATATATATAATATTTTGTGAAACTTAGTACATCTATCTAGCAACTGATTGAAAAACACCAAAAACAATGGCACATAATAATATATTACAATTACATTACAAATAATAATTTTTTTTCCCTTAAACTTAAATCCTCTTATAACACTGTAAAAAATAGTTCTTAAGTAATCAAGACAAAATAACCTAATTTATGCTAAGAAGCAGGGCCAGACTATCGCACGAGCACACAGGGCACTGGCCCAGGGCTTCCAAATTTAAGGGGCCTCACCTGCAAAAGCTGCAAAGTAAAACTATTAATTTTTCCATGATATGTCTAGTAAAAACAAAAATTGATTAAATATCTCTTTCTGTATCACATTAAAGGGCTCAAACATTTGTTAAATTTTGTCTTTAATCTCATAAACTAAGATAACATTTAATTGGCTGATCCATGTGTTTGGTTGTTTTTTTGGTTGCCATGAGTATAAAAATAATTTTCTTACAGACCCGAATAAACTACACTACTACGTCAGAAACGCTAAAAGAAAAATATTTGCGATGCATACAGCTGTTTCGGTAACCTTAAGCGTACTGTCTTCAGTGCAAAAAGAATACGCTTAAGGTTACCGAAACAGCTGTATGCATCGCAAATATTTTTCTTTTGGCGTTTCTGACGTAGTAGTTTATTCGGGTTTTAATATTCCAAAGCCAAGTCTCCTGTTATTATTTATAATTTTCTTACAGTTTGAAAAAAACTGAGAAAATTGAAGGTATAACCAAAGGAAAAATTTAAAAGAACTACTACACAATATAAATTGCTTCAAATGAATGAAAAATCTTAAGATTTTATTTTCCAGAATGGGCCCATTTTGGTGAACTCTGTATGACAGGAGAGGGAGGGCCTCCAAATAGCATCAGTGCCCTGGGTGTTAAAAAGTATAGTCGGGCCCTGCTAAGAAGAACTATTATTATTACATGTTTATGAAATACTAAAATTAAAGGAATATTAACTACAGAAATAAACCATACAATGGACTACAGTTACTAATCATTAATATGTCTGGAAATGCATGTAAACTGAAACGTGTTTTGAATATAAATAAATTCAATATTTAAAAAACTTTTTTCAGGCAAAGTTTAATTTTTTTTCATACAGTTGCCTCTCATTAATTTAAATTTAGATAAATTGAATACCTGCTTAATTTGAACTAAACCTGAAGTTCCAAAACATTCAATGGAGAATAACGTTACACATTCTTTCAATTAATTCAATTTTTATTTTTTCCTAATTTACACACTTTCTCATGTATTTCAGACAATTGAAATAATTCTTTTCTTTATTTTCACTGAAAAAAAAAAAAAAATAAATAAATAAATCTAAACTATTTGTAATTAATCCTATGTAGTTTGAAGTATGCTTCTTTAATATTAAAATTAAGTTGATGTTCCTAATCAATATTTTTCAAAAAATTTTCTCTGAAAGTTTTTTGTTAAATTATTTTCGATAATTGATTTGAAGACATAACCAGATTTCACGAGATTGATATTCTGAGAAATTTAAAGGGGGGAAAATTATGAAATTAAGAAAACAGAAGACTATTCGAAGAAACAGAATTTTCTAACATTCCTGAAACGTTTCAGCATGATTTTATTGTCAACAGCTGAATATGAAACAGCTTTTAATGATTTACAAGTGCCTGGGAACATAACTAAAGAATTGTTTCAACAATTCACAGGAAATGCAACAATGAGAAATCAAATTTTAATGGTTCAACTTGTATGCCTCAAACACATTCCTTGCAAACAGAAGAGTTAACTGCACAATCAACTGATGGCAGTGTTGGGCATAATTGAATAAAAAGTAATTGAATTACAATTAAGTTATAATTACAATTACAATTATTTTACTGTCAATCAATTAACAAGTAATTGATTACAAATTGACTTACTTATTCATGTTATTTGTAATAATTCAATTTATTTGTCATCCATTACTTGTTAATCAATTGACAGTAAAATAATTATAATTGTAATTTAATTACTTTTTAATCAATTATGCCCAACACTGACTGATGGTTTAAGCACATTCATCTTCATATAGACATCATATCATCACACAAATAACTCAATTATGTTTTACAAACAGAAACTGCGACTAAAAAGTATGAAATTAAAAAAAAACAATAATCAATCATTTTTTCAAAATGATAATATCTAAATATCTTCTCAAATGTTCCTCTAAGTTCAGATAAGAATTTAACATTTCATGAAATTTTAAATTGCATTTTGTTTTACATTTTAATATTAGGTCATATTTTAACAATAACAGCAAAAATAAATTAAAAATCATTTAATTCTATTATAACTTCTTGTAAAAATTTGTTTTTCTTTTATACTTTTGATAATTCAATCTCTGGTTAATTCGAACATTTCTTGTGATTCCTATATGCCTAAATTAATCAGAACTGACCGTATTAAAAAATATATATATATTTTTTAAATTTAAAAATGACTGTTCATACGGTTATTTGTTTAATTCTTTATATATTAATAGTACTTGAAAAAGAAATTTTAATTTTCTGAGCATATGAAAGCTTTCATAATTTTTTTTATAAAAATGCATGTGTATTTTAGCAATTTCATGTTAAAATGCTTTATACATCTCATAATGTTAGATATTTCTTAGCTCATAATTCTGTACCAAGTATCTTTATAAAGAGCCATTTGAGATGTTTCTGGGAAAGTGAAAGATATTGGACGTCGGCTGATTTTAGTGAAAGTGAATACTTCAAGATTCATTTTAATATATAAAAGGTTTCTTATCTAACTTTTATTTATAGGTTTTTAAAAATTTAACCTACTTAAAATAATAATAATAAAGCCCATGTAATTAAAACAAGACAGACATGTCATCAGATTTAGATTGAGGTGTACGACACCTTTTTTTACTAGCACACTATTTGTAACTTTCACCTTTCTTATCCCATTTAAAAAAGATAATTTTAGTCAATTCTTCAAAATAAGAACATGTCAAGATTATGTCTAGTATGTCTTAGAATAAAGCAAGTCCTTCTTGTGGTGTAGATGAAAAACTTATAAAAGTAAATGAACTTTTATCAAAGAAAGAATAAATAAATAAATAAAAGGAAAGAGTGATATATTTTAAAGCCTATTTTACTCATTTAAAAAAACTCATTAATACCTCTCAATTAATCAATTTTTCTGAAACAATTATGGAAACAAAAATAAATACAACAAAACGAATAAAATGTCAGAAGTTTATAAATTTTTACTGTCAAACTAAACACAATTTTCAGATATAAAGATGGATTAAAAAAAGAAAAGAAAAAAAAAAAAAATATATATATATATATATATATATATACATACATATTTTGTAGAGTTTTGAAGTTATAGATTATTAAATTACAATATGCATTTACATTTTGGAGAATATGAACAATCAAGCTTTTAAGTTAATGTAAAATAGTAATTGCTGCAGTACGCAGATTATTACATTATATATACAAATATATATTACTTCAGCTATATTTTTAAAGTAACATTTACAATGAATTATCTGATCATAAAGTATAGAGTGCATTTATGGCAGCATACAAATACTGAAACAAAATAAATTATTTTGAATTTGCAGCAAAAATATTGTGAACAAATAAGCCACAAGTCCAAAAGCAATTTTGCTCGATTCATGATGTACATTAAACCTTCAGTAAATAAATATCAAAGCATTTTCCTTTTTACAATTATTACCTTTAATACTAGAATTATTAAATAAATAAATAAACGCAAAAATAAAACAAACTTTGACAATGTTAAAAAACCACACATCAAATTAAACAGACATTTCACAGGTGTTTCAAGTGATCACTGGTGATGAATAAAGAAAAAATATATATAATTTTCTACATTACACATCTCATCTCATAATACTGCAATGTTACTATTGATATTTATCAAGGAATAAATATCTTTAATCAAAATAAAATTATATTATAAATCATTTTAATAAATAATTAACAAGAACGGAAAATTAGAAAATCTAACTATACACATTAAAAATGTTATATATTGCATTTAATATTTTAACAATACATTAAATCATAATATTATAACAGCAAATACTACTCAAAAAGACAGCATGAAAATCAGTAGTCACATGTGGATTTTATTATAAGTGATATCCCTACAACATTTCAAAGCTGATTATTTCATCAGGCAAAAATTGTTAGTCATACCTTAAGTATTTAAATTATTGATAACAATATATATATTTAATAATTTTCAACAATATTTTTGTAATTACTTTTTCAAAATTGTCATTTAAATGTAAATGTATTATTTAGCTACAATAAAGTGTATTGTACAAATTGTTAGTATTCCTTTAACATGGAAGCACCAAATGCTATTTTAATAAACATACATTTTTATTAGCATATACAAATAAAATTTTGTAAAAAATATTTAATTATCATGAAAAATAATTTAATGTTTTCAACACTGGTAAATTTTTACGCAGAAAAGCCATGTACAGTCAAACCTCTATTTAATAAACTAGACTTAAGATTATTTTAAGAGTTTCCACATGATAAAACCTCTAAATAGCAAAGTTCATTCTTGATTTAACAAAGTTTTTTTTATTTGTGACCTAAACTCTTTTTTCACTCTATATTTTTCAAAACATATCATCTCTTTTATACATATTTTAAGATGCTGGATGAATGTAGTAATATTGGATTTTCCAAGAACCGTTTTTAAATTCAGATCTTTGAAACACTAACTGAATTGAATATTTTGAGTAAAGTGAGGAAAAAAAATTACAGCAAAAGAATCTGATGAAGATGAAAATTGAAATGATCATGATGTTGAATTCAACAAATCTTTGCATACTGATATATTAAAATCTTTTGAAACAATTCAACTTGGAGTAACAACTTTTTTGGTAATTAAAATGAAGAACACATATAGAAAGGATTAATGAAATTACTCTGCAGTAATGAATATGGTAATATAATAAAACACTGGAAGAACATAATTTAATAAACATAGTAATTTTAAATAAAAATAATGCATTTTTAAAAGTAATGAATTGGTGAATTTCTGGATTCTAAAATTTGTCTTTATATAGTGCAAATACTATAACAAACTAATCTGTAATAAATTTTTCATACAAATTTTTCGCTAGATTTAGGAACTTTGTTAAATAATGGTCTGACTGTATATGTGGCATTTAGATTTAGAAATATTCTTCAAGAAGGTGTCAAGAGAAAAAAAAAAGCATGGGAAAATATTAATTTGGTGGGAATTAAAAAAAAAAAAAAAAAAAAAAAAAAAAAAATGCTCTTAATCCAGACAGCTTCTTTCCAATAATAATCATTTAATATCACTTGCATTAAAAACACATTTTAAGCAGGGTTTCATTGTAAAATAAACAATTTAAATAAAAACAGGATTTTTTCTTTCTATTAAAATATTAGTTTTAAATTGTTAAAGCAGAATTTTTTCTGGAAAACACTAGCAGATATTTAAGCCATTGAATAATAATTTGCAGCCATGATTAATATAGGGGGAAAAATGGATATAAGTCACAGTATATAAATACATATGAAAGAAAGAATGATCTTAAGACAATAAAGGTTTTTATGATGAACATAACCCTACATTTTACTCACTGTTATGACTCTTCCATAATCTTTAAACATACATACAAAGAGAGGAAAAAAAAAAAAAAAAAAAAAAAATCTGATATATATACATATATATTCATCACAAAAGATTTTTTGCATAAACTTTCACTTATTATACATTTATGTAATTTACTAATTTAATAGATAGTAAGTAAATAATGGCATAATAAGGTTTAAAATAAAAAACTGTAAAAAGAAGCAAATACTGAAGTATTTATAAATACAAAGCAAAGTAGGTGAATCTACTCTCATTTCATTAAAAATAAGGATGTGTCCTTCTTTACGTTTTGTTTACGTTTCTTTACGTTTTGTCCTTCTTAGCGTTTTGTTTTTCTTTTCAAATTTGAAAAGATTAACTTCAAGCTTTTTCAAACAACTCCTCACTTTTTTTTTTTCACTTAATGATTTAATTACAAAAAATAAATAAATAAATAAATAAATAAAAATAAATAAATAATAATTGCCTTTAACCCTTTCAGTGTTAGCTGTTTTTCAATATATCTATTTAACGATTCATAAAATTGAATACTATACCCAGTATAAATAGGAGAATTTGGTATTGTACAATTCAGATATTAATTAATCTTATTTTTTGATAAAAACAAGATGTATTTTAAAATTTAGTCACACCAGCCTTTCATATCAACTATGCATGATGGAAAAAGACGGGCATGTCAATTAAAGGGTTAAACTTATTTGCAATTTTATTTAGGGTTACAATTACATTTAATTCAAAGTTTATTTGAGAAATTAAATAAAATTGCTAAATATTGTTATGACTAATATACAGATGGGTAACCAAATAATGTCAAATTCAGATTTTTGTTGGATATCTAGAGAAATATTTGATAAATGCTTGTGAAACTCCATGGGTGTAAAGAACATGTTATATATTTAAGTGAAGCAACATGTTACATATTTAAGTGTCCCAAAGGCAAAAAGGAGACCAGTGACAAATTAACAACAAAATAAATAAAATGTGTTGTAATGGTAGCATGTGATTAGCATGTATATTCAATGGAGATATAAAGATTTCTTTATCAAAACAATACAACTTCATTTTTTGAAATTTTTTCATACTAAATTAGATACAGGATACTGCAACTAGAATATAAAAAGTATTAAATATCTGACGAAATATATTTACTAAATAATTTTTAACTGTACACAAATATTAACTTTTTTCTTTTTTGTATAACTTACTAGTCTAATGAACATAGTTACTCTGAAAAAAAAAAAGAGAAAAAAAAAAAAGTCCAAGCAAATATTGTGAAAATTCAAAAAAGATATCATCGATAGAATTAGTAGAATTTCAAGATTCTCAAAAAAGAAAATAATGGGTTTTAGTAATATTTTTATTTTAAATCAACATATGCTATATTCCCATTAACTGATTCAAAATAAAATATGCATTATTTTATGATTTTATCATCCCTTATCATTTTTGTATGAATATTTGAAATAACTAATAATTCTATCAAAGAGACTTTTCTAAATTTTCACAATATCTGCTTTTCATTATTTTTTTTTAACAATGACTCTAACAGAAAAGTTTAGCTAATAAATTACGCTGAAGTAATTTTGTTAACACTTGTACATTCAGTATGATGTGTCCAATGGCTGTATCACCAGGTCCTGACTAACGCCAGGGCATGCGGGGCAGCTGCCCTGGGCCTCCCCTTCTGGAAGGCCCCCACAGGCATATGCAGAAATTCTGCAACCCAACGATCTCTTATGCTACTGTAAGGGAGCCCCCCAGAATAAGCTTGACCCAGGGCTCCATGTAGTCTAAGTCGGGCCCTGTGTATCACACGAAAGATTTTTGCGCGAAAAAGATTTTTACTCTGCTTAACACAGCAGCATGCAGAAAAGATTCAAGGTCAGTCGGTAATCAACTACTTCGACAGTCATTCGGAAAAGTTCATCATGTTTTGTTTAGTAAAACGTTGAGCGAAATCTCTTGTGTGATATGGCCATAATGTAGCATGTTAAGTTTTCTAAAAATGAAATTGTATTAGTTACAATGTATATTATAAAGAAAAAATTGAATTGTGTTAAAGAAATATTTATTTTTTAATGAATATACACACTGCTCAGATACAAATAAATACAGATAATTAAAAGAAGCATAATCACATGAAACAGTTACAATGCACTTAAAACAGTATTTTTTATAATGTAATTCCCAATCCCCCCCCCTTTAATTTGATACTACTACTCTTTTTGCTTTTGGGACAAAATCTTTGCTGAAATGTATATGTTATAACATGTTCTTTACACCCATGGTTCCAATAGAATCCATAAAGTATTTCTCTGGATACTTGGACTAAATGAAGTTCAACAGTTGCTCCATTATTCTGTCACCTGTCTGTACATGTATTACTTCATTTTTATAAATAAAAATAACTAACCAAATAAAATTATTTGAAAATGAAAAATCTAATACAAAATAGTAAGAGTGAAATTGTATGAAACTTAATACAAATTATAATATTAAAAATGCAATGGATAAAATAAATTTTTGCATTGAAATGCTGTATTAATACCTAGCATTACAGTAATATAGTCTATTATAGGAAAATCTTAAGTGCCACCCGATTTTTAAAAATAGATCAAGGATTAAAGAATGATCCTTATCCCCCTCCTACCTCACATATATATATAATAATGATTTATTAAGCATATGTAAATATTAAACAGATATCAGAAAACTCTATTAAGGAAGTCATTGGCTTTGTAGTTCTTTAAGGAATTCAAGGGTTTACACCGTATGTCATGAAGATTAGCTTTTCTGTTAAAGCAAAACAAAGCGAGCGTAGGTTGTGGTTTTGGCTGCTAGTCAAACAAACTCACTTTTTAAAAACTGAACTAAAAATTCTCTTTTCCATTTGAAGCAGACGTGGTTACGTGATCATGGCTGTCCTAATTGGCTTAGGGGGAATCATACGATACAAGGGAGGAGGGGCAGAAGTTTTTAGACTAAAATTACATTTGAATTGAACAATATAATAAATAATAGTTTTGTTTCATTGGAAAATAAAATAGGTTTAATGGTTAAGAACAAGTTAATGAATTTGGAATTACTGAAATATTCAGAAAATGAATTAATAAAGAATTAATTAGGGCGCTAACAGTGGATTAGTGGGAAGCAAAATCATTTAAGTTTGAGAAATGGAGCTTTAACTTTAAAGAAGGCTTTTAATTATATTTCATATGTACACACACACACACACATACATTTCCTCATATAAGTTAACATTAAAAAACTCACTCTTGTATTTTCAAATAAAAATATTTTCTTTTAGCAACAAATATCAATGTATATGAACATTATTTTGAGACCCCTTTACCCCTTCCTCTCTTTGAAAAACATAATATGAATGTTGATATTCATATCTGAAAAATCTGCACTATGTGAAAGCCAATTTAGGTTGTAAGCAATGAAAAATCGCCACTAACTAATAGTTAGTTAATATGTCAATGATTCCATTAATTATAAATTTTCTAAGCAAAGAATTTTTAATTTAAGAGTTGAAAACTACCTCTATCACAATTCAAAGATTTAAAAAAAAAAAAACTAAGTTACAATTTTTAAACTTACAGTTTACAATTTACTGTCCAAAATTGAAGAGATATCAATAAAGGACAATTCCATAAATCATAAGCAAAAAACAATATGTTGACATCATCAACAATGTCAACGTTATTGAAATACAGAGAAAGATTTCTTAGATCTTTTAAGAATAAAAAAAATAAATAAATAGATTGCAAATGCTTGGAAAGGTCTAAAAAAAGATTTGGATAATGTCTTAATAAAACATTTCAAGATCACTAATGCTGATTTCACTGTCAGTAGTCCAATTTTGAAAATTCAAGCTGAAAAATTTGCAAGGCAATTCAGATATTCTGATTTTGTATGATTAAGCAATTGACTGGGCTGTTTTAAAAAGAGACACAGGCACAACATAAATTTTGGTAAAATATATAGCAAAATAAAATTAGTTAATATGGATTTTTAAATAGGATGCAGAATGAACAAAAATAGAGAAATTCTCCTTTCTCTGGCCATTTGTTCTGCTCATCTACTAATCATTGGACTAAAAGATATAAGAATTTAATTTCTCTCATTAAATTTAATTTCTTGGCTCCTATCTATGAATCAAAAAGCCTCAAATACCACTAAAAATAAACAAATAGTTTGTTTGTTTAATTATTTATAAAAAACTTTGATAAAAATATAAATATTCTCAATATTCTCTAACACAGGTTAAATGATGCTTAGAGAGTGTTAAACCAATAATTACTCAAAATACTTTTAGATATGATGCTTTGAATTTCTTAGAACAAGGAAACAGCAAAGAAGATAATAAAATATATGATTCAGAATCTTTATCAAATAACAATTTCGAAATTAATGAAATATAATTTGAAGACAATATTACTACAGTTGAACATATGAAATGAACATCAGGAATCCGAACTAAAGAGTCAATTGCAATAGAAATAATAAAATCCCCAAAAGTCATTACCCCAATACATTGTTAAGGAATAAATAATAAAACCCACGCCATTCATTTCTCAAAGAATAACATATCGAAAATATACAAAAATAATCAAGAGGTGTTGATGACAGCATACTTTGTAAAAAGACTACTGTACTTCTGAGAATGGTTACAGAACAGAACAAAGTAAAAATTCAAACAAAACTCACAAACTAATGAAATGAAATATAAAGCAAGTCTTTTAAAACCTGTTTCTAATTCATTTTTACACGTTAAAATGTTATTTGCATTATAAAGTAAAGAACTGACAAAAAAAATATTTTTTTTTTTCCTTTGAGTCTTCACCCCAAATTTTGGGTGAATTGTAGAACACAAATGTTTGAAAGATTTTTTTAACATTAGGAAACTGTTTTTCATTAAAGATGCAACAGATTATTTGCTGAAACATACTTCCATAATTATGACATGCCCAAATATCCTTTTTGGCAAACAACGAAGTTGCAACTTTATACTTGCATAAATTTTTCTTTGTTTATACAGTTAGAAAAACCATCCATGGAGAGCATCCCACCCAGGTATAAGTACCTTTGTGTAGACAATTATTCTTAATTCCAATAACACACCACCTTGTTTAAAGGCATTGGTTTTACAATCCTAATATGCTTAGGGATTCTGGGGAAAGTGTGCTAATACTCTACAGATGTTCCTGAATAGTTCCTCTCTTCTCCCCAGTTAATAAATCCCAAAACTGATATTAACAAACAAAAAGTATATAGTTTCAAATATTGCCCAGAAACTAAAGTAATAATTAAAGGCAATTATATCTTTAAAAATCAGAAAGTATCACAAATAATAACTTAACTTTTTTGATAATGCTTTTACCCTCTGTGATTTCTTTCTCTGAAAAGAAGCTTATTAATCTACTACATTAAAACTGTACATTTCAGCAATTTAATATAAATTAAGTCAAAGAGCAACAAAATGACCCTGCATTTTGGTAATTAACCTCAAATGCCACATATTTTGGTAATCAACTATAAAAGAAGAAACTTTGTTAATTTGCGGTGAATTACTGTGTATTTCTGAAATCAGATTTTTTTTTTTTTTTAATACAAATTTTGTTGACTGGCAATGAAATAATTGCTTATGTCAGCAAATATCATTGGAAATTTACATTTCTTTGCAATTAGTCATGATAAGATTATCTTTTATTAATCAGTGGCAAATCAGTTTCACATTTAGCCAATTGGTCATCAAAATAATCACTTTTTACTAGTCAATCCTACACACACACACACACACACAAAAAAAAAAAAACACAATTTTCACCAGTGGATTATGGAAAAATAACATTTTCAGAAGTCTCTAGGAAAAATTTGAGTCCAAGAACCAAGAACGATCTACTTATAAAGATCGAAAGTCGTACGGCAGCATAAAGTAGAAATGGAATAAACAATTATTTTTTATTAACACATTACTCCATTCTGCAGTAGCATTGTTAATAAGTTCAATGACTAATTATTTTTATAATATATTACAATTATAGCTTAGTTGAAATGTAACCAACGTCTATTCTTAATACATGCAATACATACACTAATCTTAGCTCTTTTAGTAATATTTGACTTATAAATAATTCAACAAATAATCCTGATAAAAAAATCAGAAAAAGGAACTAATTCTAACTAACAATTCTTTTATCACATTAGGCTTGAATTCGCCATACAAAACCACAAGGAAAAATAAAATGTTTCCTTCATGTATTATTATGCAATTTTCAATTCCTCCTACCTATCAGCTGCTGTCAACAATCAAACTTTTAATTCTTCCTCTATGAAACTTATCATACATCCATATCATTTCTACAACAAATTAATTTTAAATCAGTGGTTCTTAAAAATTTTACATCAGAGTGTATTTAAAATTTTATAAATAAGTGTAGGCACACTGCATATAAATTTCTGAGAAATATCATATAAAAATTATAAAGCCTGGTCAAGAAAATATGAGTTTTCTCCTGAAATATTAAACCTATAGGAAGGCAATATGTTCATATTTTGAGGATATCTATGGAGTAAAACAAAATTTTCAATTTCTGTTTTTTGTGTAGCCTTCCTTCCTAAAGCTTGTTTTCTTAATCAATTTTACAACGTTTTTCTAAAAATTATATTTATATACTTTTTAAAGTGAAAATTTGCACATAAAATATTACAACTTAAAAAAGTACATATATTCCAGCATATAACATACACTTTTAATTTAAAGTAATTGCTCAAAATTTAAGACTTTTACATATATAAACATGTTAATTACTTAAAATTATTTAACAATGTTTGCTATTGGATAACATGAAAATTTGTTATGTTGACCTTCATTTATATGTTTAGACATGTGTAAACTACAAAATACTTTTAACATGCCTTACTTTATAATTCTGAATAGAAATACTCAGAGAAAAACCTTTTCAAAAGCAATCATTAAATAGATTCTAAAAGAGGGTTTTAAGAAAACTGAATTAAAATGCTAATAAATAAATAAATAAATAAATAAAATCAGAATTAATAACATCCAGAACTATTAAAATAGCTTAAGATTGTGTGAATAATACATTCAAGAGAATATTTTCAGCTTCAAAATCTAGCCATTTTCTTTTCATCTACCTCCCACAGAAAATAAAGAGTTCAACTTAGTGCATTCACCTCAGAGTTCCAAGGGACGCTCAAGAATTGTACCACCCAAAATTTTCAAAATTCCCAGACAAACAAAATTCCGGAGGTAATCTTCCGTGAAATTTAAAATGAGCGTCACTTTGGCGTCCTTTTCAAAAAAAAAATATAAAATTATTAAAATTTAAATTTAAATGCAAAAAAAGAAAAAAAAAAATTATAAAGAATTTAATTATAGCCCTAGTAAAAATATTTTCAAAGAAAAGACAGAGAATATACATATAAAAAAAATATTTAATGCACGCTCTTTCATCCGGCGCATCTATACGGATAAGAAGGAGAGGTGATTGGGGAAAGAACGGATGCACTTATGAGAGAGAAAGACCACACAAGCTCTTCAACTGTCAACAGGGACTGAGGCCTGTGGGAGCATCTCCACTGACATGCAATCAACATCTGTCTCAGTTGCACCATCAGCGTCATTTCTTCATCTATCTGTAAATAATCATTTTTGGTTCTGTTCAGGTTGGTAAGTATACTTTTCCAATGACTTTTGAATCACTTCTTGACTTATTTCCTTCCTGTCCTTACAATCCACTCACACATTTTTAAGGGTTTAAGAGTAATATTAGCATGCGGTAGGAGAAACAGAAATCAATTTGAGAAATACAATAAGTGTTTTATCTTTAAATTTTTAATATTCACTTTAATATTATGTTTTAAATGAGTACAGAATTTTTTCTTACTTTTAATTACTAGAAACAAATTGAATTCTTTTGAAATCAGTAACCACTCCCTCTTTCATCCACATCTTTCGACGTTTAAACCTTTAAATGTTTACAAACTTTAAATCATTGTCCACAAATGTAGGGAAATTCTTCCAAAGACATTCAAGAGACTATATCATCAGAAACTATCATAGCAAATATCATACATTTCTGAAGAAAGTGCCTTCAAAAAATGAGAGTGCATGGTGAATACTAACTGTCATTGACAATCAGCTGGTTCACAACCCTTAAAAAATCTCACTTTAGCAAACTCTTGCTCCGTGACACTGCGCCGCCCATGCTTATTTACCTACCTGTAATAGCTTGTTTAATCACGGTGCAAATGAACTTTGAAAAATCTGACTAGTGAATTCCCATCAGTGGCACCTATGGTGCATTACCCTAATTAAAGACATCTGGCTGTTTGCTCACTGTGCAAACAACCTTAAAGATTCTGATTGTAGGAAGTTTCATTTTACAGCTTTGATTCCTTAACCTCAAAAACTTAAAAATATAGTTTTTATAGTTTCAACCTCTATTTGAAAAATCTTCAATATCTGTCTTCCTCATTTTCCCTCTTCCACTCTAATAATTTTACCACTTTGAACGTATGTACAAACAATTCTTCACCACCCATAACTACCTAACTTTTTTTTTTTTTTTTAAATCAAAAAACAGAATTCGAAAAACTTTATATTTCAACGAGATATCCTGAGAATACAAAGCAACAAAAATCCCATTGGATTACATGGGGAAGGAGAAAGGAAGAGTATCTGACTACCAAGCACTGTTAACAGTAAGCTGAGGATAGCATATTTGAATAGAACATAGAGATAGTTTTTTCAAATCTATTAATAATCATTAATAGATTCAGCAAAAACTAAGTTGATATCGTTCTATCTAACATGTCTTAAGTCATGAATAACCATTTGTGTGAGAAACGGTTATGAAATGGAGATGTCATGCATGTTAAGACAAATATTTTGGTTCTAAGGACAAGAACTTTTATGAACATGGAGTTTATTAGTTTGTATCTCATTAAAAACATGTAAGTGAAGTTCAATACGATTATTTTTCTGGATAAAATACATTTGCTTAAAATTACTGAGTTGCTATTCTCACTTAAGAAAGCGACATGAACTTCTTTATATACCTGTTAATTGCATGTAAAATGCAACCCACCACATACATATATATATATATATTAAATTTAAAATAGTCATAATAATTGACTTTGTAAATCACATAAAAATCTTACTCAAGTAACCTGTTTTCATAAAAGTTGAGTTTGCTTTAATAAAATAACAAAATATTTTCAGAAAACTGAAAATCCACAAAGTCACTACTAATTGAAATAATAAGAATTATTTGAAATATAAAATTTTTACATTTTCATAAGTCTCATTTTTAGGTATTCTTTACTTATTTTTAGAAATTTATTTCTAGGTACTTACATCAGCAACCACCTTGTTGTCATATTAATACTTTGTTCCAAACCACATACAGAAATGGTAAGGTGATATTGATAAAACAGGAATTGCTTTGAGCAATTAAATAATACTAAAATATTACAATATTACTTTATTGTAATCATTCTTTAATAATTTATTTTAAGAGCAAAGAGAAAAAAGGGTTAAACATTAACAAGAAAAAGGGTGAAAGTAGAGAACAGTTTGTGCTAATGTAATATCATATGATAGAGAATAATCTATCATAAAATTATCTTAAAAAATAAATTATCAAAGAGATTTAGCATTAATTTAAAAGACAGAAAAGACAAGAGAAAGTTTTGAAATTTACTTATCCAGTTTTAAACATATACTGGATCACAAAATTCTTCATTATTATCACAAAATACATAACTTTTATCTTTATTCGGTTGGAGTAACCCTGACATTAGGAAGATTTTTCATATTAGAGCTGAAA
Source organism: Salticus scenicus (assembly GCA_963930645.1). Lineage (NCBI taxonomy): Eukaryota > Metazoa > Arthropoda > Arachnida > Araneae > Salticidae > Salticus > Salticus scenicus. The sequence continues at coordinate 141,038,161 of OZ005648.1, read as the reverse complement.
TATTGACAGAGCTGCAAGAGATAATGATTCAGTATCTTCTTTTCTCCAATACTTATGCAGGTATCTGTATGAAACACAAATCAGTTTAACAAATCAAATTGCAACTTGTTTGTACCACTGGAATAAATCTGAATAAAAACAACAAATGCAAAGACACTATTTTTTGCAGTCTACTGTCCAGTGGTACTGAATACCCATTCATGGCTAAACATATCTAGTAAAAATTATTACAAGTTAAAGAGTTCAACTATTATAAAAATACAGCAAAGCATCTTTAATACATTTCTCTTTAGTACACTATTATTGGCAGCAATTCTTCATAATCTCAGAAAGCTCCTATATATAATAATAATAACAGTTTTTCTTTATCATAATAGATGAAGTGACATTTATATATATATAATATATATTGATTAAATAAGTGGCTAGTGTATTGAAGAAAAGCTATTGTTTATTTTATTATAAAAAACTATACTTTTTCGGAAGTTTTATTCTAACAAATACTCTTAACATAAAAAACATAAAACATTATGTTTTACAAGTACTAAACCTATATTCAGCTAGATGGGCAAATAATGACACAGTATATTTTGCCAAAACTAATCTTTAAGAAATTAATCTTAAAAAAAAAAAAAAAAAAAAAAAAAAAAAAATCAATTAATGAATCTAAAAATTTACTCTTCCATTTTTATATGGATATAATAATAATATAAAAATACAATTAAAGTCCAATCATTTTTAAGATGCAAAGATAGAACCAAATGAATAAATATGTTGAATAAAGTATAATAAATCAAATAAGTAGCACTAATAGAATATATCACACTCGAGAAAAATTTTAGGCACATAAGCTTCCTATAAGTGTAGTAGTTATAGTATACTGGATTACAAAGAATCAAAATTGTGCTTTAATAATTTGATATTTGATTAGTTCCTTAAATAAATGGGAAAATCTTTAATTTTTTTTTATTCATAATTTACTTTATAAATGTTGGGTACTGATTTATTTATTTAGTTATTTTTTTTTTTTTATTCTGACTTTATGGTAAACTTGAAATACATTATACATTAAATACAGTGAAAGAGAAAAAATCATGTTAATCAATTCATTAAACATTTAATATTTTTAAACAAAGAAATTTGCTGAAAGTTCTAATAAAATTTTCATTAACTTAATTTAAATAAAAAGTTTTTTAGACACTAGACGACTTCACACAAGAAGGTACAAAAAGCAGCTAAAAACATGTAAGTCTGAAATCACGACAATTTCAAATGCTGGATTCAAACTGTTCATAAGATAAAATAATATTTTCTTCAGAAGACTCAAAGTAATAAATACTTTGATATTTGATTAATAAATAAGGTTTTCAATAAAAATTCATTAACATTTTATTATAATATATTAATTGCAATAAACTAATTTCATGTATGCTTGAAATATAAATGAAATTAAGATTCATTTGACTGATAAAGATACAAAAGCTTTAATTTGAATAACATTCTCACAATTAAAATCAACAGTTTTCAAAATATGCTCACAAATTACCTATTATTCACTATGCACAATAGATATAAAATCAAGCATCTGAACTACATGAATTGTAAACTTTCTCAAATGTATAACAACAACCAAAATTTAAAATATAATCAAAATGTAATATGATAAAAAAAAAAAAAAAAAAAAGAAAGAAAGAATTCATGCTCTGCAAATAAATTGATAAAGAATATAGACGTATGTTATTAACATTTTATGCAGGTTAACATACATGATAATAAAAATATTTTTCGAATATGATGTGCTTATAATAAAACATGAGGAAATTAAATAAATCAACACTTAAATAACATCATAACAATCAACAATTAATGCTAGATAGAGTACTAAGATGAAAAAAAAAAAAAGCAAATGCGATGAAACTAAGAAATGCAAGGTTATAACTTATTTAAACAGTTTTTAAAACAGTTCATAGAAGTCAGAAAATGCAACCGATATTTCTTTTAGCCAGTAATTGTGAAAATAGCACTGATTTTTCAAATATTCATAAGCATATTTACGAAGGTAGCAAAGACACTTGAATCATGGCAAGATCCAACATGTACCTACAAGTATCAAAAATTTTATTAATGATACAAAATCTATTTACTTTTAATAACTTTTGATGAAAAATATAAATGTATCAGCTGATTAAATATGGGCAGAAAAAAAGTTGCCAGTTTTAGAAACCACCATTAAATTACAAATAATTTATACAATATCACACAGGGTTCTCATAAGAGGTAAAAATTGGGTGATAGTTTCTCACCCTTACTCAGAAACAAGTAATGTTTTGGAAAAAATATAAGAACAGAAATATACTTTACTAAAAATTCATTTTCTGAATTTTCATAAAATAATAATGCCTATTTTCATAGTTCATTATGAGTTTAACTGCATGTAATTACTTAAACATGCATATATATTTATTTTTTCACTGCCGATGATTTAAATAAGCAATTACTGTGATACTAATTAACAAAATTTGCACTTTCTTTTAAAAAGCTAATTCCCTAAATACTGGATTAATTATGTAAAAATTAGCAAATTTCTTGTTTTCTGATGCTTTCAGAGCTGAAATGTACTTTGTTGTTGTTAGCTAATCCATTAGATATGGAGTTTTTTCATCCAAATATTTTGAAAACTTTCAAATCATTCAATTTTTGTGAATGGTTTGTTTTTAAAATGTTGATTTTTATGAAAAGCCCATTTTAAATCTGCAAATTTCTGTGAAAGATTCGTTTTGTCACACCTTTCCTCATTATGCTAAGAATCCAGGTTTGATTCCTTTCCTGATAACTTTTTACTCTTGCTAAAATTAATAAAGCCTTTTCATTCCAAATTTAATATTTTAAACTGGTTTAAGTTAAACATCCTATTTATTTTGGATTTAATTGATCATTGATGTTGCTTCAATGTCATTTTCCATAACTATTCAAAATGACAAAAGCTTTTTTTTTTTTTTTTTTTTTTTTTTTTTTTTTTAATTACATTCCACTAATTAAAAATTATGGTCAAATTTGAAGTTATATTCTACTTAAAAGACAAATGAATAAGTTTAAGAAAAATTACACCAAAATATGTTCTGAATCTGATACTGAGAAAATATTTACAAGCTGAAATAAAGAACAATTTTACATTGTTCTACCATATTTTTGCAAATTTCAACTGATTTTTCAGGTTTATAAAACTGTTTTACCTTTCTCTGATATTTGTGACCTGTAACTATTTCAAATCTTTGACTATAAATAGACAGAAAATGAATTTTAATAAAGTAATAATAATATCTACTTGTAAAGTCTGTGAAATTAAATTTGAATTGCTTACATAATGTAAACATTTCAAATTTACTTTTGCAAACTTTTATACATCAAATTTTAAAATAGACTATAATGTAAAAAAAAAGAACATGCTGATATAAAATAAAACAGTGCACCTGTATCACGCATGGAACAAGTATTTTCCTAAAATTTCTCTATTTTTCATGTATCAGCAGTTTACAGCAATTTCATTATTTTATACAAAATAAAATTAATTTTCCAATTTTTTATTTATTTTTTTTCATTTTAATGCTCAGTGTATGCAAAAAATAATTTTAAAAAGAAAAATCCACAGGGGTTAGATGATTCTTTTAATGTACATCTTAAAACATACGGGGAAAAATAAATAAATAAATAAAAAGATTTAAAAAAAAGTGTTATATTAAACATTAAGGACTGAAATATAATATAATCTGCTGCACTTGTTGGCATACTGCATAGTTTCAGCTACTAGTGATCTGAGTTGCAGAAAATACTTCGATTTTCTCAAACAAATTTTGAATTTCCCTTAAAATAAAACAATACCAAAACAGAAACAATTATTTTAAATGAAGCTTATTATATAGTAAATTTCTGATTATCTGTGGAATTGGGTAAACTTTTCCACTGATCTCTTTCTCTCTCTGTATATTTTTTCTGTACTGTTTAATTATAGACTTAACTGTATAAATAAAAATATGTAATTTATTTATTTTAAAAGAAACAAGGAAGACTGCAGATAATCAAAATTTTACTGTATCTTAAAGAAGTGCAGCAGATCTGGTAAATTTATATGAAGGTCATGCACTTTTATCTTCATTCTTTTAAGTAAAGAAAAGAATGAAACTACAGTATCATATTTTATGTTTTTGGAGTTTTTTTGGAAAACCCATTTCAAATATTAACTTTAACGAATTATGATTTACATCAAATCAAAGACAGGGTTTAACAAATGTCAAACCACTAAGAATCTAAAAAAATCAATTTAAATGCAGTAATTTGAAGATAAGGCACAACAGCACGGGATGAAATTATAATGTGAGAGTATAGGTGTAATTTAAAAGACAAAAAAAAAAAAAAAAAAAAAAAAAACTTAAAAGTTTGAATAACAATAGCGATAAGAAAGACAGAAAGAGGATTCAGAATTCACCCTCATCACAGGTAGTTAAAATGACAAACAAGAAAATACATTTACTTCTGCCTTTTTGGTGTACCTAAAATGCTTTAAATTAATTTTAAAATAATAGAGTTAAAAGCTAAATAATATATATATTTAATATTTAACGATAAAAGTGACAGTTTAAATTACTGATGTAAAGTATGATAGAAAATACTTCTTTCATATTTTTGAGTTCCCGTTTATGCAGATTTTAAAAGATATTTTCTTTCATACTATTTAAATAATTTTAGACCTAAAAAAGAGAACAAATAATGTACATTAAAAAATTAATATATGATCAAAAAGATTTTAGGAATATTTTTATGCTTTTAACATTTTTACCATTTCAAAAATATGAAACATGAGCACAAACACAAGTGCAAATATAAAACTTTCAATACCTTTGATATTTCTTTTGAAACATTAGAGCCTGACGTGGCTCCTTGAATTTAATAACAGCTTTTCTTTCTGTTTTAAGCAGTTGGATATTCTTGAAAGGAGAAAAAAAAGAGAACACTTAAAACACATTGTGGTTTAAAATAAGGGAAAAAAAAAAAAACACTTTAAATGTTTACAGGAAGGTAGCAAATAGTATAGAACTGATGCTATATTAATTAAATTTATGCATAAAAACCTTGATATTTAAATAAACTTTAACTATTTTACAACAACAATAAAGAATTATTGAAAATTATTTGTGAAACTAACAGACAAGAGAAAAATGGAAGTAGAATGATTCAAGATAAGTACATCATTTTAAAAATATCAGAGCAAGTTAGGAAGAAAATAGTTTAAAATGAAATATATGAGGATCATTCTAAAATTTTGCTTACAGTTGAAAAATATTAAAATTATTAAAAGCAACTGAATTAGAGACATTTATTACTTTAAACATAGTATAATACAATATAAAAACACATATAAACCTAAATGTTTCATGCTATAGCATAGCACCTCATCCATATATGCATCAAACTAGAATTCACAGCTACAAAACTTCGGATTAAGAATATGTACTTTTATGGAACTGCGCAAGTGCCATTTAATGGAGGGATTGGAATTATCCTTCCAAGAAAATTCGAGAATGATAATTGTCACAAACTTAACAATAAATGTCCTTAATTCAGTTGTTTTAATATAACTATTTTAAATTTGCTTACAATATTTTGTCACTCACTTTGTGTCAAGACAATTACCATAAATTTTAGCATTAAAATAATCCTTTTGCAATTTTATAATTAAATATTATTTGATTTGAAAGTTAAATCCATTACCAGACATGCCACAAATGATTATAAATTTTTTATTGTATTCCCCCCTGCTCCCCTAAATAAAAGTTTCTGTAATTAATTTTTATCATCAAATCACACACAAATTGTGCAGATTTAACATATAATTCCACTTTTTTATTTTAAAATTTTAATTATGAGAAAAAAAAAAAAAAAAAAAAAAAAAAAAACGTTTAATAGCATACAAGTAGAAAGGGACAAATATTTTTTCTAGAATTTTAGTTTAAATAATTCACATTAAGAGAAATTTTATTGATTTTCTCTTTCTTTTTTTAAATTTTTTTTCATTTTTGGTACTAGAAGATTTAAATATAGACTTCTTCATTTAATGCAAAGCTTGAATTAAACTCTTAATTTTATTTATACTTGAATTTCTTTTTTCTTTCTTTTTCCTCTAGGGCAATATGTAAGCAAAATTTCAAAATGAAATGCACCTTATTTAAAAAACTGGTATTATTAAAATAAGAAACATTATTTTAGATAAGAATTTAAAAATGCAGAAAAACCTTTTAAAATGGAAGCTGCCTCAAACAGAATTTTTTTACAGTTTCAATTAAAAGAATTTGATCTTAAACATTCCATTATTTAATCTGATTGCTGGGATTACGAACATTTGCTTTTTGTTTATGCCCTTTCCATAGTATTTCTATACAAACAATTTATTTAACTTAAAAATAAACATAGTGGGTATCAATATACTTAACACCATTTCTTTAAACCATTACAAAAATCAACTATTATTCAACAAATTTTTTTTTTGAAAGTTAACCATACAAATGCTCATTATTTGAAAAGAAACAATGAAGGAAATACCACTGAAATTCAGAGAAAATATTTTCATCATGTGATGTAAAGATATTAAATCAGGGAGTATCAGGACAATTTATTATTTTATCAAGAAAACAGATTTCTATAACAACATTCTGCTGTAATTAGATGACAACCATTTTACTAAAATACAGGTTTTTAACAACTAGTGTCAAGCAAATATGGCAAAAAATACTTCTAAATGAGTGACATAAGAATGAAAACTTGTTGATTAAACCCAAAATAGTCCTTTAGTTCTAAAAAAGAATCACAAAGTTAATTGCAGTTTCATTCAATTTCATAGTGTGAATTAGAAGAATTTTTTATAATAATATAAATTTTATTTTGTTGCAATTACGAAATAAGGCACTTTTCATAACTTTGAATTTGTTTTCATAAAAGTTTCAAAAGTTAGACCAATTTAATTTTTAAGAAGCCAGCTTATCCTGTATTAATACATATGAATAGGGTTCATGTCAGCAATGAAAATTTAATGGTCCAAAAAGATCACCTATATTATGAGTTGGTAGTACAAAAATATAAAATGGTAGACAATACATACAAATGCACACTTTTTCATACATATTTTTACTGCATATATCAATGTTTTTATACGAAAACTGTACAAATACTTTCATTTTAAACTATAAACTCAAGATTTTGCAAATTTTCTGTTTTACTAATAACAATTCACACAAAAATAGAAAAATTAAAAAATAAATTTAAACATACAAATTATCCAAGACTGGTTTTTGACAAATTGGAGAACAAAGCATGAAAAATTGGTGGTGTAAGAAGAATTACAAATATTATAAATTGCAGAAACATACAACAATTGTTTTGGGTCAAAATATTTAAGCATGACCCTTCACCAGGGGGAAAAAAGTTGCTATCTGCAGTATGTTTTTCATTTTTTTTTTTTTAAATTAATATTTTATAAATAATCAAAATATATTTGTAAAATATATGTTTATAAAAATGGTGACAAACTTGTCATCCACATGTGTGATTTGGGTGACATTGGTTAATAACTCGGTGACAACTGCTGCTTTATTGCCATGCTGACATGAACCCTATATATGAATATATATAAGACTTCAGATTATCAGCAACTACACATAAAAAACAATTTATTTAAAAATGAAATTTAGTTTTATACTTTATTAAACATGATTTCAATTAAAATTATTATTATTTTAAGTATGGTAATAAAGAAATTATGTAAAAGTTGAAAAGATTAAACTTAAATAACTAAAAACTTACTAAAATAGAATTCTGTTCTAATTTCATGAGATTACCTCTTAATGGGTTTTACTGCTTTTTAAAATATGAGTTATTTTCTTAATTTATTTTTTTAAGTTAAAATATATAACTACATTAAATACACAAACACATAAAAAAAAAAAAAAAATCAAGAAATAATGTCAGTTTCTTTAGCCCCTTCCAGTAAAATGACGAGTCTAGCTCGTCATTGGTTTTTCATGCCATATCGCACAATGACGAGCTACACTCGTCATGTTTACTGTTGAATATGATAATTAACCCTTTCCGGTAAAATGACGAGTATATCTCGTCATTGGTTTTCCATGTCATACAGCACAATGACGAGCTATACTAGAGTGACCATATTTTTTTCCTTGAATTTGTGGACAAAGATGGCGGTGTCCTCGAATTTCGAGGACAAAAAAATAATTAAATCACCTTAAATTGTAAAATTTTAGTAATTTTTATGTATAAAGCACCTTATTTCAGCTTATTTATTATACATATAATAAATTACTATAATAAAACATTAATAACTTTATAACCGGCGTCCCCAAATGTGTTGTAATTTTTTGGGGACGAAGGTAGTTTGTCCTCGAAATTCGTGCCTGTTCTCGAGATTCGAGGACATATGGTCAGCCTAGCTATACTCGTCATGAGACTAAAGTCACTGTTGAACATAGGCCCTGTCAGTATAAATTTTTACTAAAGGAAAAAGGTGTTGATAAAAAAAGACCGTAATCAATAAGAGTAGTTTTAAATAAAAATTAAATGGTTAATTTGTGCAACATTTTTCATCATTAAATTTTACCGGAAGGGGTTAAATATTAATCTTAAAAAAAAAAAAAAAATTCTACTATAATATTAAATAATTATTTCTTAAATATGTAACTCTTGAAACAGTAAGTCATTTTTCAGTAACAAATTAATAAGAACCATGGCAACATTATTTCATTCAGCATTTTTGAAAATTAATGAAATTAAAGCATTATGTTTTATATTAAGGCATTAGAGGTGCTTTTAGATATAAGACAAAAATAGAAAATTCAAGAAAAATATTAGCATCAAGAGCATAAAATGAAGAAATCAAATTTTAAATTTGCAAATTATTTATGAAGCAAAATTAAAAAAATATATATGCAATTTTACTTTTTACTTTGTTCCATAACATAAGAAAGTAGTCAATAAATAAAAATTTTTAACCTCTCATTTTTTACTCGTTTTGAGATACCCTGGACACAATTTTACCATTTTTAAAAAAAAAAGTTGTGTGTGTTAGCAAAATTTTGTAGATGTTATGTCGCATAAATCAATGGACAGAATTTAATGTATGTTTACATTTGGTTAGATCTTACTTAAATTGTTGCTGATTGGCATTAGCAGTATAACGTACAATAGATGGCATATTGCCATCCTGTTTTGTTATTTTCAATTTGCCAATTTTCAGCATGGCAGCATAGGACAAAATTTTGCATAAATATATACAAAGAGGATAAAATTTTTGGTATATGTAAAAGAACCCCCCCCCCCCCATCTCTTAAAAAAAAAAAAGCTTTTTAACAAAAGAAAAAAAAAAAAAAAAAAGAAATCCTAAGATTCATTTGTAGGGCACATAAGATTCACTTTCTTTTAACATTTAGTGTTACACTTTATTTGCAAGTATTACACCATTTGGGAAAAAAACTAGTTGGCATAGGTGGACTATGCTCAGTTCCGCATCATATGTATGATTTCTATTACAGAACATGTTACATTCATGTTAAGAGAAAGTAATTTGACCAAACGCTTGACACAGTAACAGAACGAAATCCCCACCTAATAGGCTACCCACCGTACAGTTTGATATATTTATCTTATTCTAATCTATTAAGTTATTTTACTGGGGTCAATTTCGTAGTTCGATTTCATGCCACTATTTCCAATGCAACAATCCCCAAAATGCATATTTATATGGAATATCACCCCATTTGTTATGTTGATAAAATTTTAAATTTCGAATAATTCACAAAATTTCCCTATTGGAATATTTGTAGTCAATCATGTTCAAACAAGTATCATAAATGTTATTTTAAAGTTGTCTGATATATTTATGGTCCTCAAAATGGATGTTTATGCTCAGTTTTCCCTTATTCTGCCATGTTAAGTAAATCGTAAATTCCAAATAACTTACGAAATTTTTAAATTAAAAAGTTCATAGTCGGGGATGTTCATGCCAGTATCCTGACATCTTTACGATGAAAATATCCCTCAAAGTGGACGTTTATGCGAAATTTTGCCCTATTCCACCATGTTAAGTAAATCGTAAATTTCCAGTGACTTATGAAATTTTTAAATTGGAAAATTCATAGTCAAGCATGTTTATACTAGCATCTTATATAATATTTTAAAAGTTGTCTGACATCTTTACAATGAAAATATCCCTCAAAGAGACATTTATGCTAAATTTTGCTGTATTCTGCCATGTTAAGAAATTCGTAAATTTTGAATAATTCATGAAATTTTCAAAGTAGCATATTTCTGGTTAATGATGTCCATCCCAGCACCAAAACTAATACTTGAAAGCTGTTCTTACATCTTTATGATAAAAATACTCCTTTTCATGCCCGTTTAAGTGAAATTTTGCCATATTCTCCCATGTTAAGAAAATCGTAAATTTCAAATAACTTCTGAAGTTTTTTAATTAGAATGTTGCAAATGAATAGGGTTCTTGCCAGTGTCATAACTAATACTTTAAAACTGGTCCGACCTCTCTGCAAACATTTGTTTGTGAGATATCGTGTACACAGACCTACAGACTAACAGATGGACACCACACCCATTTTGATATTTTTGGATTCCTCCCACCTGAAAACATGTAAAAAAGGAAAAAAACCGAGGTCGAAAAATTTCACCATTACCTAAGTTCCCCATAACTATAGTATGATGGGGAACTAAAAATGTTATATTTTATGAGATGAAAACTGTCTGTACTCACCATGGAAAATAATTTTTATAAATAATAATTTTAATAAATAAGTTGCACTGTGTAAATTTGTGCACAAAAATATAGAAGAAAGTTTTTATATAATTACACACCATACTAATTTATGTAAACTACTGTATTAATTTACATTACATGATAAAGTGAGCATTTTATCATTCTCCCACCCTCCTCCTTTTTGCAATTCCAAAAAAAAAAAAAATAATAATAATAATTTTAGAACACCTTTACTTGAAACTACGAGTTTCAGAAAATATTTGTGTGATTTTGGAAGCTTTTAAACACATGAATATACACTGATGAATATAATAAATTAAATAATATTAAAATACATAAGACATGCCATACAATTTTTCAAACATATTTTATTTCAACTTTTTAAAGACTTCCTCATTTTATGCCTCTTGTGAATATTTTAGAAGATATATTCTTAAATATGCATTTTTTAGAATAAGTAAATAATCTAACAATAAATAAAAATAAATAATAAATATGTGCGCATATGAGACTATACTTTAGCACTATAAAATAAGAAGAAATGTAACATTTAACGTGAAAATAATTATTATGATACTTATGATAATAATATGAGACACTTATCAACTAAAAACGTTTAATATCTATATAAAAAATTTATATGCATAGTCAAATTAACAATGGTTCTACAATACTTATTTCTGAAATGATCAATGAAATTCATTTTATATATAAAAAAAAAAAAAAAAAAAAAAAAACCTCATTGCTAAGTAATTACAAAAAAGATAATCAAATATCAGAGCTAATCTTTTGAAATTAATTAGTGCTAGATAAACATCACATTTTAAAACATATATTACACACAGAAAAATAATTACTACTAAGTTTTCAAATAAATGTTTTTTTTTTTTTTTTTTTTTTCCCATTTTATGAAGCAATACAACGTAAACAATATATTTAAAATATTAAAACTAAACATACTATTTGCCACCTTCCAGAAAATAAAATTTAAAGAAAATTTAACTTCATGACAGACATGCATATGTATAAAAAATAAAGTTAAATCAGGGTGGTTAGCATTTCATCTTTTTGATTTTCTTCCATTTTATAATGACATCTTATTAATTGATATTTTTTTTTGTCTAGAATTTTCTTGGTGTAAATTAAGTTTTGCAAATTATTATTATTATTTATTTATTTATTTATTATTATTATTATTATTTTTTTTTTGGGGGGGGGGAGAATTAATCAAAATTCCCTGATTTTTGTGAAATTCAGTCAAATTCCCTGATTTCCAGGTTTTCAAGGTTGCTAGCCACCCTGCAAATGCAAAACTATATAAATATTACAATAAAATAATAATAATAATGTAATTAATCAACAAATAATAATAAATACATTTGACAATAAGAAGTAACAGAAAAACCCTGAAAACCTGTATGAATAAGCTGTAAGAGTAAAATGGGATGAATAAAATGATAAAATCATAACATAATATTAATTAATAGTATTATTTAAAAAAAAGATAAAAACTTATGAAATACAGAAATGTAATTAAAAGTACAGAAAAAAAAAAAAAAAAAAAAAAAAAAACACATAAATGCTCAAAAAAAAAAAAAAAAAAAAAAAAAAATGAAATTACAATTTTAGCTATTTTAAGAATTTTTTTACAAAGCAATCACATATTTATAAAAAATAAAGTAATCTTAAAAAAGTGATATCCTATATTCTGGCACCAAGCATACAGTAACTACTTTTTTCTAAGACATAAAAATGTATATGAAGACTAAGTGCCTTTATGCACATAAAGAATTAAATACAGATAAACAATGAGCACAAATGATATTTTATCCATTTATTTTATTTTATTTTTCTATTTACTATCACTGATATGTTTTGAAGTTTTTTTTTTTTTTTTTGCTGTTGCTGTTAGGTAACACTTGCTTCTTTTATAAGTAATGAAGAGTGTTTTTATTTATTTTTTTTATTGACACTTGCTTTTGGCCAGTAATTTATATATTTTTAAAACAAAATCTTTACAAGGACTCACTACCTCAAATATAAACAAATAAGAAAATAATAACAACAGAAAAACAAGACTTTTTTTTTTTTTTTTTTTTTTTTTTTTTTCATTTTTCAAATATATTTATTTATAAAATATATTTTCAAGAATAACTTAACAGCAATTTCAAAATGTATATATATTTTTTTTGCAAATTTTAGAATATTATCCAATAATCCAGCATATCAATGATTTTCATTGAAACAAATTTGGATAAATCTGACTTAAGTAAAAAAAAAAAAAAATAATAATAACAACAGAAAAACAAGTTTTTTTTTTTTTTTTTTTTTTTTTCATTTTTCAAATATATTTATTTATTAAATATATTTTCAAGAATAACTTAACAGCAATTTTAAAACATGGCTTCTACTATGCTTAATAGATCATCTTTATTATATATATATATATATATATTGTTGCAAATTTTAGAATGTTATCCAATAATCCAGCATATTGATGATTTTCATTGAAACAAATTTGGATAAATCTGGCTGTAAGTTAAAAAAAATAATAACAACAGAAAAACAAGATTTTTTTTTTTTTTCATTTTTCAAATACATTTATTTATTAAATATATTTTCAAGAATAACTTAACAGCAATTTCAAAATGTATATTTTTTTGTTGCAAATTTTAGAATGTTATCCAATAATCTAGCATATTAATGTTTTCATTGAAACAAATTTGGATAAATCTGGCTGTAAGTCAATAAACATTATTAAAAGAAGCATTTTTTACAAAAGTCTATCCCCCCCCCCAGGTTTCTCCCACTACCTCCTCCCTCCCTCAACATAACTTTCATATTATTGCTTCTAAAATGATTTCTAAAAGCTTTAGTTTTTTACTCTTTTTTAATTTCTTTTTTTGTTCCTAAAACAATTTTTAACATTTTTCTGTAATTAATAGTTAAGTCAGTAAAAATATGTAAAACTCAGAATTTGATCTTTTGCAATAAATTGGATATATATTAGAGTCCTGCACGGATCAGGTGAACTCGACAGATGAATTTTAAAATATTGGAAAGGAACGCATGTGCTGCACAGTGCCAAAATAGCCTAAAGTCAGCACAATATGACAATACAAAATGTTACAAAGAACATTGTTCACAGACAAATAAGGACACTGAGCAGTTAGGGTAATAGATTACATTTACAGGGATCAAAGTTCACTTTCATAGAAAAATGGGAGCTAAAAGTTAAAAAGTAAGAGAATATAGGGAAATACAAGAGAAAAAAAAAATAGGAATATAAAAGAAAGCTATTTTCGAATGTATGAAAAAATATATATTTATATTATTTTTTTCATTCTTATTGGTCTTTGTGGTTTCAGTGATCTTGTATCTGTTGCTTGGCTTTTATTACACCTAATAAATAATTTTTATATTTATATAATATATTCATCTATATTATATATATACATTGTCATAGGGTGAACCCCAGGGTATAAAATAGTTAATTTTAATTAAAGAAAAACCCTATTTAAAAAGTAGCAATCACTACTGAAAATTAAAAATCACTAAAAATTGATAGTTACCCCTAAACTCTTTCACAGAAGGATCCATTATAAAGCAAACTTCAGAAATTAGAATTTTAGGATTAATTTTGTAAGGGTGAATGCTATAATACTTTGATTGCAGTTAGAAAATGCACAAAATTAAAGCCTAGACATATTTTTGTGAGTTCTGGGAGGATTAGAAACCAAACACATTTGAGAATTCTTGGAACGAAACACAAAAAATAAAATAAAAATAAAAATAAATAAAATAAACAATCAGAGCACTTTTTGTATAAATTTTAATTGCTTAACACCTCTCCAACTCATCTGAATCCAAAATTATGGTGGTTTGCAGAAATATCAAGTGTTTTCTGTTGCCTCATAGGTTCATGACTCAGCTGAAATAAAAATCAATGCTTTGAATGGCATATCATAATCTTATCTCTTTATTCTGTGTATTGACAGCATTATGTCCATTCATTATACACATAATTTTACATGTGATAAATTTCCGTCACAGCTTCTGGTGTCAGTAAATTGCAGTCAGGCTCAAGAAACATAAGTAGGCTTGCGATACATAACTTTATTTTAATCCCAATCATGGCTGGAGGTGGCAAAAGGCAATGGACAGTCCATATTTTGCAAACAGGCTGGGTAACGAACTTCTGCAGTCCCAAACAAAAGGTACAGAAATTGGCTGTAACTTCACACTATGAGGTGGAACAGACTTGTCGTTACTTAATTTTTGGATCCAGTAGCCTGCATAACTTGGTTAGACAATGATTAAGAGTGGATAGCTATGGAAGACCTTTAATTTTTGGCGTGTTTCATGTTTTATAGTCATAATTTTGGCATATTTCTGGCGTAATCTTAATATCCTGCCCATTTTTTATTGGCTATATTATCTAATGACACAATGCTTCTTTGTGTCCTATTGGCAAATGATTTTGCACGGCTAGATAAGGTGGTGCTTACACTCACCAAGTTATAAACAACAATATTTATAACTATTGCATCTGATATAAATAATCGAACTCTAATTTTCGTCAATTATTACACAATTACAGTCATAAATCTTAAACTTCATCTATAAATGTCACTTAACTTACTTATGGAATATATAAGGCATCAAAATGCTCATTCATTTAAATTATTGACTTGTTTATTCTTTTTCGAATGATCGCAATTAAAAAATTCCATTTTTTATTTTCTATACAATTAAATTAACTTGCTGCCAATATGAGATTTCCTTTAAGTCATTTTGCAATATTAATTTAAATTATGAAAATAATACCCTAAAATACGAAAATAATATTTTAAAATATAAAAATAATAATTTAATTCTTTTTCTATCCTATTATATATATATATATATATTTAAAATAAGAATTCTCATTTGGTGAAGTATCTTGAATTTTTTTTAAAGAAAAAATGGCTATGTTATCACAGATTTGAGATTTGTAATATGTGTATGATTCTACATTCTTGAAAATAAAGAAGCCAATTAATAAATTCTTCTAAATTAGTGGAATTGAATACTGCCTTTTTTTTCCAAGACTGTGTATTTTTTTCTTTAAATCTTTATTCTGAATTTTAAAATATCTTAAATAAAAACAATAAAATAAAATAAAAATTTGAATCTATCTTATGCTTGGTAAGTACCCATGCATGACCAAGTCGACACCTAGGGTTCACTCATCACTATTTTCATACAATCACTATTTTTAATATCTTTCGTTTTGAATTAAGTGCAGCCTCTAGTCATCTTTATAAAATAAATTTAAGATAAGTCTCTATTCAAGAGCTAGTAGAAAAAGTCACACCACAGTACCATTACTAACAAACACTCTCCATACAATTACTAATCCCCCCTCCATTTCACCGCTTGAAAAAGTAGGGTTTAATTTTTTTTTAATATCATACCATTATTTTTTAAAGCCATCTGGCTCATCAAAATAAAATTTTCTCATCCAAAAAAAGTAAATCTTTCCACATATCTCCAAGCGAAACATATTTTTTAGCAAATTCTAAGAGAGTTAATTTATGCTTCTTTGTCAAGTGCTGTCAAGGTGATAATTTTATGAACTGTGCCCTCGGATTGGAACTTAAAACACTCCAGACAGTTCGACTAGTAAATGGTAGACTTAAATCACAAACTATTTCTAAAGAAGACATTTTTTTAATTGCACGTCCATCGAAAAATGGTCCATTTTTGGCGCTTTGAAAGTGCTTTTGGTCTTCTTGAGCGCTTGCGTTTATTATATTTTGAAAGATTAAAAAAAAAATTATTGACTGCCAATTGAGACTAACCAATAGACTTGAAAATAGCTGCATCACTCATCCCACTCGCTTCCATTCCAAGAATTTTTTGGCATTCTGCATCGGACAATTGTTTCAGTTTCTGCCTCGGCATCGTTGCCAATAACACTGAGAAAGACTAAAGTAACCTAATTGCATTATTAAGTCACCTTTTCTATTTCTTGCATTCTCAGACCGCAGAAAATTTGCATGTCCCTCCAAAAAATTTGACAACCTTATACTTTTTTCCATCAGCAAATAAGAAAAAAATATAATATGGTAATTACTTCATTTAATTTAAATTAGATCTTAATTAAAGTGTACTATATACAAATCATTTGCATACTTTGTATTTTTGTTGCTTTCCCATCTGAAAAATTAGCATAAATCTTAGTTTAACTGTTTTTTTTAATCGACCTTATAATTTTTTCTAGGGCCTTATATGTGTTCATTTCTTCAATCTTTCTTAAATTAAGCAGGTTTATGTTCTCTTATGATGGATAATTAATTTTGGATTTAAATTTATTTCTTTGTCTATTGCATTAGTCTTATATACTTAACCCGTTAGCGTCCAGTGTCCTTATTTGAGGACAGCTAATAAAATGACACATATTTTTTGTGGTTTCTTGGAATGTTTTCTGCTTTTTAGTGACAGTTTATAGCGTCACTCTAAATGATCCCTGAAAGTTTTATGTGCCTACTATTAATTATTATTTCATAATTTGGATAGTCATTTTATGATTTTTCATTCATCACACATATATTTGCTTTTTGCGCAGGTATACTAACTGAAATCAAGTTGAAAAATAATATATATTACAATACTTTACTTTCGAGATCTTTGTCAACATATTAATAGGAAATTAATCTGTTATCTCAAAGTTTTTCTATCTTGAAGTTTTCTTGCTAGAACACTAAACGTCTACAAATGAGGATAGGCTTTAAATTTAAAACTATCAGAAGAATTGTTTAAGTTAATATATTTTACTGTCAGTTGAGTATATTTATTTAGAAGTGAAATAATTATTAGTTAATAATATTTTGCAAAATTAATTCAGGCATTAACAGGTAAATAATAAACATACCAATGTTAGTTTTAAACTTTTTTTTTTTTTAATGTAACAAAACTGACAGAACTTTTAACAGGTGTTAAAAGTTTTTACACACTCTGCATTACTTTTATTATTATTATTATTATTTTAAAAATAGAGAACTGATGTTTTTAAGTATTTAATTTTTAACAAGATTACATGCACAGAATAATAGGTTTATTATTTCATGCGATTTGTATAATATTAGACAGCTACAATTTATTGAAATATCAATGACAAAATTACAATACATCTTAAATTTGAAGATAGATACCACACTTAAATTGAAATACTAAATTAAGATAAAAGGTACTTTTACATTTGAGAACTGCTACATGGTGATTTAGCAGTTTTTTCTTTTTTTTTTTTTTTACAGTCCTGATGAACCTTCAAAATTAGGTTTAAAACATTTTAGGGAGGCCTTAATAAATTTTTAAAAATACTTGGTAGCCAGCAAAATTTTCTAGTAGATATAAAAAATGGATCGCCTAAATAATATATTACAGTAGAGGATCGATATACCGCAATTCTACAAACCGCAATTCTCCATAAACCGCGCTAAGTGTCGGATGTAAACAGTGAAAATCGCAGTTAAACAATTTAACGCCCTGCATCAAAAAACAAAATGGCGCCCTCTAACGGGCTGAGTTTTAAATGAATTTGTTTAATTTTTGGCTATTAACGTCGCAACTTTTATTGAAATAATTGATATTATTACATTAAAATAATTTTGAAAGTATTAAAATATTATTATGTTAGCAGTAATTGCACAGTTTTTGCGAAAATACGTACGCGCCTACAATGAAGCCACCTTCTGCAAACCATGGAGCTGGCGAGAATGCGATGCAAACGAAGTTTATCAATGCAAAAACCTTCAGTAATGTGGCAATGGTAGTTTGCTTGAATTAGTGATCACGCTTTCGCCGCACATGTTGCTTATGTTTATCGCTATTTTCTATCGTGTTTATATGCAGACTGGCTGTTGTTTTATTGAAAGAAATATTAATTAATTTTGTGTTGTTGAATAATCAACGTAATATGGATTCAGAAATTGCTGAATCATCAAAGAAAAGTGCTAAAAAGCGTGTAATCTTGACAATACTACAGAAAGTTGAAATTCTAAAAAAATTGGATGAAGGTTCCACTGCTAAACATATTGCAATGAAGTATGGAATCGGCAATAGGACTGTATATGATATCCGTGATAGCCGTAAAAAAATTTTGGAATACTACGCAAACACTGACTCTAATAAAGGAATCGTTACCCGAAAACGGATGCGTGGAGCACAATCTGCTGATTTAGATGCTGTGTTGTACGAGTGGTTTCCGCAAAGAAGATCCGAAAACATACCTATTACCGGCCCAATTTTGTGCGAGCAAGCTAAAAAGCTACATACAGAACTGGGTATAGAACTCCCATGTGAATACACCAACGGCTGGTTAACAAAATTTAAACAGCGTCACGGCATTCGATACCTTAAGCTAATGGGAGATAAAACATCTGCAGATGAAGAAGCGGCAGACGAATTTGTAGTAACATTCAAAGAAATTAGAGAAAAGGAAAATATTTCACCCGAACTTATTTACAATATGGATGAAACGGGACTGTTTTGGTGCAATCTACCACGTCAGTCTTTTGTTACTGAAGGAGAAAAAGAGCCATCTGCAACAAAGGATGATAAGAGCCGACTGACACTTCTTGTGTGCAGTAATGCAGCAGGCACACACAAATGTAGACTGCTTGTGTGCCAATCCCCGTCCATTAAATTCTCTAAAAAAAAGTGGTCTTCTACCAGTTATCTACAAACATAATAAAAGAGCATGGATGACTCAAGAACTTTGCAAAGACTGGTTTGAGAATAACTTTCTGAAAGAAGCTCGGGAGCATAGGCATAAACTTGGCCTAAGTGAGGACAACAAAATTTTGTTATTGATGGATAATTGCAGAGCACATCCAGAACTTGTTGCCCCAGACGTGATAACTGTGTCTCTACCACCAAACACCACATCCTTGATCCAGCCTATGGATCAGGGTGTAATTAACAGCTTAAAATGCCATTATAAAAGTGCATTTCTTCGAAAGCTACTAGCTTCTGATACACGACCAGATTTGATTGTGCAATTCAAAAAAGAATTTAATATTAGAGACTGTATTTATATGGTCAGAGATGCCTGGGATGCTGTATCTCAGAAAACGCTTATAAATGCATGGCATCAAGTATGGCCAGAATCCTTGTTTTTGAGCGATGAAAATGATGAAGAATTTTCAGGTTACAAGCAATCAGTTGCAAAAAGTAAAGCAGCTGAACTAATGCAGTATGCGTAAACTACCCAGTTTTCCTATTTTAATCGCATTGTAGAATTTCTGGAAAATGACATTGAAACCAGTACAACTTACCATTTGACCGACAATAAAATTATTTCATCTGTTTTGCATCCAGAACTGGAATCAGAATCAGATGATACTGAAAGTGAAGAAGACCTGGAAAAAATTTCTGTTGCAGATGGAATAGCTCTTGGTGACAAATATCTTAAATTCTTAGAGACACAAGATTGTGTTAGTGACCAAGAGCTATTGATAATTCACAGGCTTCAAGAAAAGTTATTAGCAAATCGATCAAAAAAATTGAAACAATCTAAAATTAGTGATTTATTTAAAAAATTATAATTTATTATGCATTCATGATGTGTTTTTTTTTTTTCCCCAAAAATAAATAAATATTAGCAAATTATTTTATATTATTTTTATTTATTTACTTTTTATTATTATTTTAAATCATTCTACTTTTTTGTAATTTTTAAGTGTTACGTATTTCCTTTTACTATGAATATATTTTGCCATGTTTACAAGGTAAGTTATCTGTTATTATGAAATGATCTATATAACGCAAAATTCTATATAATGCAAAGCCTTGCGTTTTTAGGTTTGCGTTATAAAGATCCTCTACTGTATTAGCTTAAAAGACTGGTCTTTACAATGCATGAAAATTTTAATGCATAAATTTAAAAAGAGTAAAGACTAGTACAGTAATAATAAAATATAGCATAATTTCATTTTTAAGTTATCTTTAAATTATCTAATTATCAATAATGTTATCTTTTATTTATCTTTAAATTAAATTAAAATAAAAATACTGAATAAATCATTTCCTTCAATAAATATGATTATTTCTTGAATTATTTAAATTTATAATCAAAATGGAAATGGAGCTTTTCAACAAAGTTTTTCATAATTACTTATTTTCCAAGGAAAAAAAAAAAAAAAGTAAGCTGCAATACTCCCCCCCCCCCCCCCCACACACACACCAAAAATAAATAAAATAAACATATTCTGATTTATTTTATTTAGTACCTAAATAAGAAAAATTTTAAACATTAAGAGGAAGTTACTAATGATTTTGACAAATTAATCAGCAGTTAAAAAATTTAGTTTGCCAGTGGCAACCTTGTGACTAGTTGCTGAGCCCAGCATAAACTGAAGAGAATTACAGATATTTTCTTTATAAATTATACAAGAGATTTCAAATGGTTTGGTTTTCAGATAGCACCATCATTAGTTCTTGCCATGTTATAACTTTTTAAAATGTACCAAACAGCATGGCTGTCCTCAAATAAAAAAGCACCAAAAAATCACAGTCAAAAGATCAATACTTATTTTAATTTTTTATATAAGTCACATAGAATAGTAGCAATTTATAAACATACAGTAAATTTTCTCAACAAACTAACAAAGTATAATAGCACAATAAATATGAGACAATTTAGCTTTGGATATTAAAGCAAAAAAATTATTACTATTTTTTTTTTCAGGTACTGTCAAAAGAGTTTAACCCTTTAACGTTCATTGGTTTTGCACTAAAACCAAATATTTAACATTTTTCTTTTTTTTAAATACAACAATTTTCAACTTTGTTTTTTCTAGTTTTAATCAATGTTGATACTTTTGTTCCTTCTCTGCTTGGTAGATAACAGCACTACTCTGAAATTTAACAAATGATGCTTCAGAGAAATTTCTTAGTAGGCACTAGTGCACCTTGCAGCTTTGATGATGCACTCATGTCTAGTTTTTTACTTGATGAAGAGTTGTGCTGTTATTTTGATCTGAAACAACTGTTGTGAATTTTTTAAGTTTAGAATGTTTACTTATAAAGTTATTTATTAAATTAATTATTATTTGAACTTAATCAGGTTAACATAGAGATGTTTCAAATCATTCCTTGAAAATAAATCCATAGCTATTTTTGAAATTAAATTATAAATTAAATTCTGGAAAAATCATCAATATCTTGAATGTCAAAGGGAATAATAAAATAGCACACAGTTGTTTCCGTAGCACTTAACATACTATCATCAATGCAATGATGCTAGTATGCTAAACGCTGCAGAAACAGATGTCTGCTATTTTATTATTTCCTTTGGTACTCAAGACATTGATGATTTTTTCTGCATTTATTTATCTAGCACTAAGTCTTCTTTTAATAAATTAGCAATTTTCAAAAGAAAAGTTAAAGTGAACGTTAAAGGTTTAAGTACCAAATGAGCAAGAAAACGGCAGTAAGGCACTATTTATATAAATGAATTATTTAAGCAAAAATAGAAAATAAGCTCTGGGACAATATGTATCGAAAACATAAATAAAAAAATAATTATATATTGTGTACAACAAATATAGATAGCAAACCTCAACAACACCAACAGAAGAACAAAGCTTCTTCAATTGCAATTCAGTTGTTGAGGATGATAAGTTTTCTATGGAAACCGACTGTGTCTTAGGAATGTCTTTATCCTTTAAAATAAAGAAAGATTAAAATAATAATTATTAATTTTAATAAAAAATACATATAATAAAAAAGAAATAGCTTCCAAAAATTTAAATTTGAAAAATAAATACATAAATAAAATAAAAGACAAGATTTTTTAAAGAATATGAAATACTTTCTCAATTTATTTTTAAAATATTCACAAAATAAAAACAAGTTTTGTATTCACTTTAAATTTGTATTTCAAATCTTGAAAATTCTCACATTTAAAAGGTTGAAATTCTTTAAGGAAAAATCTTAAGTGGTTATTTTAACAGAGTGGCTACAGAAATTCAGAAAAAAAGTTCCCTGATTTTCCTGACTAATTTTGACAAATTTCCATAATTTCCATTTCCTATTATGTAATGTAATCAAAATTTTGTGTATATCACTAAATTACTCCTTAAACCACTACAATAAAAAAAAACTATACTGATGGGCAAAAATATCTCAATCTTTTTATTTTATTTCTTTGTTCACATTGTTAACATACACAAAAAGGTTGGGAGAAATTAAAAAAATTATAAAACTATGAATCATTTTAACTGGATAACATATTAACATCAGAATTTAAAATTATTGATTCCTCAAGTTGTTGCACTAAAAATATTTAATTAAAAAAAAAATTATTTCCCCCTTAAATGTTAACTTAGCAAGATTTAACTAGAACACAGCTAATCCTGTGCAGTCATGGCTAAGATAACACCCGTTTGATGATCATTCAGCTATATTTGCAAAACAAAAATGAAAACTTCTATGATTTTCAGGTGTTTTTAAAAGATTCCCTGATTTTTCCCTGATATTTCCAGATTGAAAAAGTACCCTGATTTTTCCATGATTTCTCTGTTTTTCCTGACTATTGCCACTTTGTTTAAATAAAGGTTTACTCTCTTTTTTTTTTAAGCTTATTTAAAATACTATTGTTGAATATAGTATTATGATACTTGCATAAAATCCTTTTGCTTAATATGAGTCAAGAACTATTATGTCAAATCAAATAATAGATAACTTTAAATATTAGAGGAAAAAAGTAATTCAAATTGACATTCCTACTTTTTTTAAAATTAACAAATAAAATATAACAATGTTTTTCCTATATGTTATAAAATGAAAAAGTAAGCTTTTTTCTTACATTAGAAATGTTTTTAGGTTGATTGCGTGTCAAAATAATTTTTGACACAGGCTTCTTCTCATCATTTTTTGTAGCAGCTACCACTGGCTTTCTGTTTGCATTAGAGGTTTGTGAAGCAGCAACTGGAGACTTAATTTCAGGTGTTTTAGACACAGGAGCTTTGTTTTGATTAGTACTACTATTTGCAGAAAATCTT